>OZ004713.1:4216782-5644282 GCA_963924515.1 Vespertilio murinus
CCCAGCCCATCACCGCCGGAGGGGTCACCTACCGGGAGCAGCCCTGGCACAAGGAGTGCTTCGTGTGCACCGCCTGCAAGAAGCCGCTGTCCGGCCAGCGCTTCACGTCCCGGGACGAGTTCGCCTACTGCCTGGACTGCTTCTGCGACCTGTACGCCAAGAAGTGTGCCGGCTGCACCAACCCCATCAGCGGTGAGTGTCTGGGGCCAGCAGGCCTCGGCCCGGCCCCTCCTGACGGGGAGAGTCTGGCGGGCTGGCTGCACGGGCAGACCTCGCGGAGGCGCGAGGCGGAGGGCCGGGCGGGCCCTGCAGGGAGCGAGCCGTGCGTGTGCTGGCGGCGGTCTGGCCTTCGGTTCCTAAGCACACGGCTCTGGTCTGCGAGGTGCAGCGGCGCCCCTGGCAGTGGGGGAGGTGCCCGCGCTCCGGGCACGCCAGGCCTCAGCCTGAGCCCACCTTCCTGCGGCCTCCGTCCGGGCACCCTGGACACTCCGACGGAACCTGACGCCAAGTGAAGGGCCTGTTCTTGGGCGTCCGTTTCTGCCTCGGGCGGGTTCTCTCCAGAACCGAGTGGGTGTGTCTGTGGCAGCGTCTGTGCAGCGCGGGGAAGGTCCCCGCAGCGTGCTGCCCCAGCGCGCCACGCTGGCCGTCGGAGGGCCGAGGGCGCCCTCTGGGAAGTTCTCTCCTCTCCCCCGACGGCTGCACTGGCCTGACCTGTGGGACAGGGACTCAGGGCGGGGACCAGGCGGCTGGTCAGACTGCGTCTCGGGGGGGGAGGGGGCTCCCCACAAGTGGCCACACAAACCGGGGCGCGGCCGGGAGGGAGAGTGGGAGACTACACCAGCACAGAAGCTTGCGGGTTCCATCCCCAATCCGGTGCTTACAGGAGGCAAGCGATCCATGTTTCGCTCTCTCCCTCTCCCTCTTCCTCCCTCTCTCTGTAACAAAAAGAGAAGAAAAACAAGTAAGGCGTCCCTGGGTCACTGTGGGGTCGGTCTGGAGCTAGACCACCACAGTGCAGCCAGTGCCACCGCAAAGTGAGTGCTCAGCTTCTTGCTGTGAGGGTCCGGCCTCAGGTATACAGAGCGCCAGCCCTCCCCGTCCCGCTGAGGGGGAGCCCCAGGCCTGGTCTCCCCTCATTAGAGGTTCAACGCTGATCTCAGCCTTGCCAGTTGAGTTACAAAAGCTGCTACCTTCCCACGAATTATGGCGTCTCCTGCTCCTCCGAGCCCAGCCTGTGCCAGCGGGTAGTCAGTGCAGCTGTCTCATGTTTAATGTGGTTGATCGGACCAGGAACTCTGGAAAGAACTCTAACTGCAACTCCTGATCTAAATCCCACCAGAATCGATCCCAGCTCCCAGACAGCGAGACCCTGATCTACCTCCGTCCCCAGGGCTCCGCGGCTGCACCTCGCTGGTGAAGCAGCAGTGCCCTCGGCATGTGGCAGTGGCAGTCATCAAACCAGGCCAAGCACCCAAACTGAAAAGCGTTCCCGCCATTTTGTTAGAACCTGGCCGTGGGGGGCTGTTTCTCTGTTTTCCGTGATCCGCGTGGGAAAGGGCAGGTTTCTGAGTGGAGGAGCTGGGGATTAAGAAATTAAAGAAAAAAAGAGACCAAGAGGCAGAAATAGATTCAAGCTGGAACCTGGGTTGGGGCTGTCACTGATGGAGAGACAGTCACACCCACCACAGACAGCACAGAGCATTTATTTATTTCCGAAGAGGGGTTAAGGTCAAAGAAGTTTTGGGTGCCCAGGTCCTATTCTCTCCTCATCCCTGGGATTTAGTGTATCAGGACCTGGGTATGTCAAGGTCCGATTCGGTCCTCGTTCCCAGCCCAGGGATACAGATCAGAAATCAGCACTGATGACGGTCTCCCGACTTTTTGGGGAAACGGGTTCCCAGGGCCAGGCGCTGCCTAGGCCTTGGTTCAGCTGATGATAATGAAAGGCCATCCATGGCCGTCCCAGGGGGCTGCACGGCAGTTCTCTGCAGCCCCCACACCCCCCTAGCTGCTCTCGCCTCCACTCCGGTCGCCTGCCTGCCAGGAAGCCTCTGCCTCTTTCGTCCTCACCCACCACCTCTTCCGGGGCTGGTCTCACGGCGCCCTCTGCAAGGAAGGCACCCCTCCTCCACACCCCCCATCGCGTCTCCGCGGTCCTTCCCGGCCACTCCGGGAGAAGGAGCCTTTCTCCTCGATCCCCCCCCCCCCCCCCCGGGAAGTCGGTGCGGGCCGCGCGCCCGGGGAGGGGTGTGAGGGGCGCTCAGCTGCCGGTGCCTCCTGGGGGCACCCGGGCTCTGGGACTGGCGGCCCCACACCCTGCCCTCTAGCTGTTTCTCCCAGAGTCCTGCTCCTCGGGCAGTGCGGGGCCCACTCCCAGGAACGGAGCCGGATCCCTGGGCAGCCCGGCGCCCGCCCACCCGGCTGTGCTCACCGTGTCCTCCTCCTCCGCCCGCAGGACTCGGCGGCACGAAGTACATCTCCTTCGAGGAGCGGCAGTGGCACAACGACTGCTTCAACTGCAAGAAGTGCTCCCTGTCCCTGGTGGGCCGCGGCTTCCTCACCGAGAGGGACGACATCCTGTGCCCCGACTGCGGGAAGGACATCTGAGTGCGCCCGGGTCCCGCCGGCCGGCCCCGAGTCACCACGTCCCCACGTCCCCGCGTCCCCACGTCCCCGCGGGCAGCACGGAGCCACCGCTCCAGCCGCCCAGGCTCTCCTGTGCTTCTCAGCCACAGTCACTAGGCACGTTGTAAGCCCTCCCCCTTCTACTGGCCCAGGCCCGGGAGGAGAACCCCTATGGAGACAGACCTGGGGTGGGAAGATGGTTGTCAATTGTTGTAACCAAGCAAGGCAAATCCAAGTGCAAACTTCCCGTTGAATATCTTTATAAATGTACCTTTCTTTCACCGCATATTTAATTTTAAGTGCAATTAACATGTCAGGAACTTGAAAGTAATGACAGCTGCTGGTTCCTGCAGCTGTCACTTCCTGTCGTGTGAGGCCCGCAGCTCGATTGTATGACTTGCAATAAAGCTACCCAGCACCGAGTGGGAGTGAGAGCAGTCAGGCTGCGTGACCCGCACTGCGGCGCCGTCGGGGGGCGGGCCCTGGCGGGCGGGCACAGTGACTGAAACGATCGCACCTTTCACTGACAAGCTTCCATCAGCACACGCTGCCTTCTCCGACCCCCTCCCCAAACTCCTGAATTTAGTGCTCTGTCTTGATGCAGTTACATGAGCTCCGGGGGAGCTTGTGACAGTGAAGACGGTTTGGGCCCCTGAGAGCTCAGAGCTCTGTCAGGGAGCTTGCACTGAGCTGCCTTCCCTTCGTAGGCGAAGGGCTGACTGCAAAGGGGCCGCGCCAAGAGGCCAGAGGCGGCAGCTCGCTCTGTAGGCTCCGGCCCTGAGCACCTAGGGCATCTGGCGCCTGCAGGAAGTGCAGAACCGCAGCTGTAAGCATGCCGCCGCCGGAGCCCCTGGCTGGCAGCAGTCTCAGTCGCCTGGAGAGCAGGCTACACCCCTGAAAGTGCAGTTTATGAGCTCAAGCCTTGCATGTTCAAAAGAGTAACAATGCTGACCTGTGGTCCTCTGTTTCCTGAGACAATGCCGCCTGGTAAAATGATAGTGTCCAATTGGAAGAATACATGCACCCCTAAGTTCATAGCAGTGTAATAGTCAAGATCTGGAACAGCCCAAGTGCCCATCAGTAGAAAAAAAAAAGTGGATAAAAAAGCTGAGGTTGCCCGGCTGATAGCTCAGTGGCTAGAGCACCAGCCAAGAACCAAAGAGTTCCGAGTTCGATTCTGGTCAAGGGCACATACCTAGGCTGCAGGCTCCCCACTCCAGTTGGGGTGCATATGCGAGGCAACTGATTGATGTGGCTCTCCCACATCAATGTTTATCTCTTCTCTCCTTCACCCCCCTCCCTTCCACTCTCTCTAAAATCAATAGAAGAAACGCCACCAGTAAGAATTAACAAAAAAAGCTGTGGTACATTTACACCGTGGAATATTATGCAGCAGTAAAAAATAACGATCTCTTACCCTTTGAGACAGCGTGGAGGGACCTGGATAGTATTGTGCTAAGCGAAATAAGCCAGAGAAAGACAAGGATCACACGATGTCACTCATATGTGGAAGCTGATGAACAAAATAAACTCACAAACAAAATAGATCCAGAGACATGGAAGCAGGGAACAGACTGAAGATTCCCAGAGGGAAGAGATTACCCAAAGAACTTGTATGCATACGTGCGTAGCCCATGGACACACTCCACAGTGTGGGGAAGGCCAGGGCAGCGGACGGGGTGGGTTGAAAGGGTCACTGGGGGGAAGGGGACGTTTGTTAACAGTTTCATCACAAAGATAAGTTGTTATAAAACGGGCCGGTGCCAGGGAAAGCCAGGTGGGAGGCCCGCCCATCCGTCAGGCCGCCAGCAGGAGGGTCTGACCCCGTGAGCCAGGCCGCCAGAGTGACAGTGCGCTGGAGGCTCTGCTCAGAGAGAGTAAACCCACCTTGTTAGTTGTTTGCCACCTTCTACTTTATAATGTTAAATGAAAACATTCAGACCTGTAAAGAATTTCTGTGAGTTTATTGGAGCCAAACTGTCAACAATGGATTGAGATGATGCTCCGGAGAATGGCGGGTTACAGCTGTATTTATACACTGCCATCAAAGTAAGGGGTGTAGGTGGGTGACATGAAATCCGTTGGTGATAGACTAGAGAGGCGGGAGAAAGCAAAGCAGGGAACCCCTGGGATTGGATAAAAAGGAAAATGATAGACACATACTTAGGTGGGTGCAGGGACAATTAACAGGAAAACAGTGAAGGAATCTGTGGTCTCCGTCCTGGCGCCCAGCACATCAGGTTGTGCCCCAGGGGCTCCAGAAAAAGGGGTTACAAGTTACCCTGACATTGCAAGGGTGTGTTGTTATAGACGCAAAAAGACAAATAGGCTCAGTTAAGGTAAAGGTTGACCCTGTCAGGGAAGATACTGGCCTAGGAGGTGACTAACCACCATAACTGCTTTTAGTTAGAGTTTAATTTCAGACCGTCCTTTGGGGTTATGTTAGGTCTGAGTTTGCAAGACGGCCGTGCAGGCCTCCCCTGAGCTGTTAGGCGAGCATGTGGCCCCTTTTACTCACAATAACATAAAAGTAAAAGCATTCTTGTAAATGTGCTTTTGAAAATAAAAGTAGCAGTATTCCAAAAAAACAGAAGTAAAAGCTTTCCAAATCTCATTATGGAACATCTTACTTGTTCCTGGTTAAAAACACAGCTACACTAAAAGTATCCAACCTTAAATTACCCAGCGTGTCAAAAACACAGATCTCGGTGGCAAACAACTACCAGGGAGCTAGCAGCTTGATGAGACTAGTAGCAAAAAGCAAATGGCAGACTGCCAGTTTACCCGAAAACCCGGGAGAGCCCTCAGGAGGTCCGCTTGCCTCCGGGGGTCCAGGAGATAGCATGACGGGCTGCCCCTGAGGAGCAGTCGAGGACGTGCAGGCCTGAGAGCACTGGCCGAGCCACACAGCAGCAACGCTCTTAGGCGCCGTGTCTGCTCAGGGGGCTAAGCAGAAGCTCTGACCTGGCTGAGCATTGTTCCGCCCATGCTCAGACCTAAAGGAAGCCATGCTTAGAGAAGGAAAGGAACATTTATAATAACCATTCCTCATCAGTGAGAATACCATAACACGGTGAACCTTTTTAAAAAGAGCAGAACGGACATTCTGGCGTCTGGAAGAGCAATGACCAACATGAGAAACCACCAGAGCAGCTTGAGCTGGGAGGAGAGGACATCAGGGAATGCAAAGACAGATCAAAAAAGATCATGAAATCCGAAAAACGGGGAAAAGAAAACAACGAATAGAACCTCAGAGAAACGTGAACCACCATTAAGTGCACCAACACATGCAAAACGGGATGCTGGGAGAGGAGAGGGAGAAGGGAGAGAAAAAATGCCTTAAGAATTGATGGCTGGCCCTGGCTGGTGTGGCTCAGTGGACAGAGCGTCGGCCTGCAGACTCAAGGGTCCCGGGTTCAATTCCAGACAAGGGCACATGCCTGGGTTGTGTGCTCCATCCCCCGTAGGGGGCATGCAGGAGGCAGCTAATCAATGATTCTCTCTCACCATAGATATTTCTCTCTCTCTCCCTCTCCCTCTCTGAAATTAATAAAAATATTTTTTAAAGGATTAATGGCTGAAAACTTCCCAAATTTGATGAAAAACAATCTAAAAATTATCCAGGAAGCCTGACACACTAACAGTAGGAAAAATGCAGAGAGATCCCTACCCAGACATATCACAGTCAAAATGCTGAAAG
Organism: Vespertilio murinus; assembly: GCA_963924515.1. NCBI lineage: Eukaryota > Metazoa > Chordata > Mammalia > Chiroptera > Vespertilionidae > Vespertilio > Vespertilio murinus. The sequence continues at coordinate 4,223,108 of OZ004713.1, forward strand.
ACAAAGGGAAGAATCCTGATAGGAGAGGACTCCGACCGGAGCCGCCACCCCGCGGGAATCACAGCACTGAACAATACTTCCAACTGGCTCTAAAACGGTGCAGTTCTATGATAAACCACTTTGTGAACAAGACTTTTATTAAAAGGAAATAAAACATACATAAAAGTGCATAAAACAAACGTTAGCAGGTAAAACTCAACAATGAAGATGGCAGTCAGCACAGTAGTCAATTCTGCTGGGGAAAGGGTGGGAGAGAACTTCAGGAATGCTGACAAGGTTCTGTGTTCCGATTGGAAACTGGCTCTGGCTAAGCCCTGCACACTGCCCTGCGTCCTCTTAAAAAGGTGTCTGGGAATACAGCCATGCCCACTCAGCCACACGCCTGTCCATAGGCCTAAAATGTATACTGTTTGATCTGGTTTCTCTCTTTCTCTCTCTCTCTTTCTCTCTCTCTCTCTCTCTGGTGTCTCTCTCTCTCTCCCTCTCTCTCTCTCTCTCTCTCACACTCACACACACACACACACACACACACACACACACATACTCACTCACTGAGCTGTGGATTTTAAACTTTAAAATGTTACGACATCTCAGAAAAAGGGTATGTTATACTTTTTTAGTTTCCTATACTGACAGTTAATATAAAACAAATTTGCTTGATGCGTACCCGGTTGCTCCAATACCTGAAGGCTGTGGGACCAGTCTCTCCCACCCCGTTTCAGCGGCACCTGGCACCTGGCACTGTGCGCGTTTCCCCGTGCGCCTGGGTGGGCGGCCTGTGCGGTCACCGCGCCCGCACCCCCGCATGGTTCCCCGTGCCCAGCGCCCTCTGCTTGCAGACAGGGCTCCGCGGCTGCTGCACACTTCCCAGGAAGCCTCCGGGGCGTCTCTGGCTGCAAACCTGCAGGAGCCTGCCTGCTCCTTCTTCCTGTCTCCCCCTCTTCCTTCTTCCGCCTCCCTCCCTCCCTCCCTCCCTCCGAGCAGGCAGGCTGGCTTCCAGGTCGCCTCTAGCCCGTGGGGCAGGTGCTCTCTGGAGGTTTCCTATCCTGCGGGGTGCGGGGCTGTCTTCTCACCCTAACACATTGGGTGAAAGCCCATCAAACAAATGGCCTGCTCCGCCGGGTGCTGGTCTCTCATGTTTTTGTGACAACTCTTCCGGCCTTTGGATTTTTTCAACAGAGGGATGTGTTCTACTGAGATGTGTACAGAGCAGAGGAAAGGTATCCACGCAGGGAGCACTTCCGGGAAAGCGTGACGACAGTATCCGGGGGGATCCCACGCTAACAGCGGAATTCCTCCCACCCCCGCCCCCCACACACACACCGAGAGCCCTGAACCTTGGCACAGCAGACACACTTACAGGAGGCATGCCAGAACTGACAGCAAGGGGGCCCGCGCGCAGGACCCCCTCCTGCAGAGACCCCCGGCTCGGGCTCGGGCTCAGGCTCAGGAAGTAGAGCTAGAAACGACCAAAAAGCCTTGCAGTGCTCCCTGCATGTTTAAACGCTCATTCTGACATGAGGCTGCCTGGCCTCCGAGGGCAGCCTGAGGGGCTCAGGGTGCGTATGAGGAGGAAATAGAAAACTAGGATCCAGGAGACCCCGGCTCAGCGTGAAAATGGAGCCCGGAAAGAGTGATGCTCACGAAGGCCACACAAGCCGTCCTTCCCGGGGAAGCTGCCGGCAGTCTGCTGTCTGTACGTCCCTCCCCTCCCCGCTCAGCAGCGGGCCTGAAAGCTGGGCCGTGGCACTTCACTCCGGGGCGGGGCGGGCGGGAGGGCCTAGGAACGGGCCTTTCTCTGGTTTAAGAAGAGGGCAGGGCCCCGCGTGGGCCCTTCAGCATCACTCCCTCCGCATGCCTCCTCCTCCTCCACAGTCAGAGCGCTGCGGCCCACTGCTCCCAGTCTGAGGCACTGAGAAAAAGCATGACTGGACTACGTTCACGGAGGGCATTATTCCTAAAGCACAGCACAATTTGTTTTCTTACAGTGGAGATGACTGTGGGGGTGCGATCTCTGAATAGGAATTTTCCTGAAACACTGAGAGGGAAAGGCCCCCCATCGCACGTGCCAAATGCACATCAACTAAGAAGCCGACTTCTCAGCACGCGAAGGAGAGAGAGCAGGAGACCTGCAGGAAGTCAGCGCAGGGGACCCATCAGACACCTACAGCAGCCCTCCCACTAGAAGCACACGAACAAGCACCCTCCTGGGCTCGGAAGCAGCTTCTAAGAGAAAATCTACTGTTTGGTTGGTTTCCTTAGGCTTCAAGGAATTAAAAACATAACTAGTAAACCATCTGGTACACAGAGCATTTTGACTTTAATTATTAAGTGTTCTTCAGATTTTTTTCTCAAATTAGTTGAATGTTTAGACTCAATCAACAGGGATTAATAAAAAGGTAAAGCCCCTTGGGGAGAGAGTTGTCTCACTCCAACTCCTTTCGTAGAGTGTGAAAACGCAGCAAGTTCCCACTGCATGAATGACATCTGTCCAGGGCATTCCCGTCAGCTAGAGCACCGTCCCAGTCAGGGCACATACAAGAATCAACCAATGAATGCATAAATTAGTGGAATGACAAATCAGTGTCTCTCTCTCTCTAATCAATCAATCAAATAAAGAAAAGTTAACGTGACTTCCTCCTGTTCATTAAAATATAACACTCCCATTGTACTTTCAAGCAGCATGACTTAAAGTAACACTGGAAATGAGTGGCGTCTGAGGGACAGAGGCAGAGGGAGTGATAAACCACTGCCCTCCATCCAGCTGATGTGCTGTTTCCCACGCGGCCCAGGTGGACCGGCCCTGCTGCTCTGGGTACCGGAAGCGAACAGGAAGTAGCCGGACAGTGGGTGTGGGAGCCTGGCTTCTCACTTCCAGGCGGGCACCTAGAAACAAGCGCAGGTCTACAGTGGTCCACACAGCATGAACTCGTGTTTAGCTTCCTGTAGAGATGCTTACATATAGAAACATGCACAGGCGTGTGCAAATGCCAGGGTCAGCATAAACACATAGCTATTTCCTTGCTGTCACCAGGTACCAAAGAACACCCTAGTGCCCAGATCTTGCTTTCTAATACCATCATCCTTCAAGGAAAGAAACCAAGACTCCTTGGAGAAATGGCCAGGTCTAGGACTGGAGCAGGAATTACACAAGAGGAACCTGGAGCCCTTTGTACCACCAGAAAGCAAGGAAGTGCTCCAGAGGAACCACGAGGATGTAAGGCAGAGGGACACGGCAGCCAACTGAATCGGATTTCAGTGGCCAAAGCTAAGCAATCTGAGCAAAACCAACAAGAAAGCATTATGTCATTACCCAAGTGTAAGCTGCTGAGCCCACACTGACATAATTATAAACTTTAAAAGGGGGGAGAACAGACAATCCTGCAGGGAATCCCAGATGGGTCATGTGGACGCACAGCCAGCAGGGTGACGGTAACTCCACGCTCCTCCCATGAAACCCTTCCCGAGCAGAGCCTGAGAGGAGGAGAAAGTAACCCCATGTGCCCTGACAGTCCGGAGCCAGGTGCAGGGTCCCCTCGAAAGCGTTAAGGTCGTTAGAGCATGCACCCCAATATAATGTGATGGACGGGCTCTTTCCTCCGGTCTTCCTGAAACTCGTAACGCGTCCAATCATGAGGGCGTTCTTCAAAACAACGAACCAAGATGCTCCCAGCTGTCAAGGCTGAGAACCTAAGGAGAGCCTGAGACACTGGCACAGACCAGCTGAGTCTAAGGAGTTACTGTGAAAACAGAGGTAAGGTGGTATCCTGACACAGGAAAAGGACATTTGGTAAAAACTAAGAAAATCAGAATTAAGTTATGGACTTTAGCTAACAATGTGTTGACACTGACTAGTCTCAAGGAAGGCACCGGCCAGCCAGGTCAGCGGCAGGAAGCTGTTGGCAGAGGGAAACTCTCACCGCCGCAAAAGAAATTAAGTATTTTGGTTCAAACCATGTATCCAAACACTAAAAATCAAGGCACCTGGTTAATTTTATTAGAGATTAAAAAATATTTCATGCTATTGTACACTTAACCTACCAGTCTTGTTTCTGTCTTTTGATCCAACTTGGCAAAGTCTGAATACCACTAACCAACAGCTTCCAGTTTCTGAGAATCACATACAAGGTCCTTTATGGCCTAAGACCCACCTTACTCTGGCTTCTGCCTACCTTCTCTGGCTTCATTTTATACTACCCACCGGCCGGTCTTTTTGATCTAAAAGCCTATGGAGACTCAGGGTGTTCACTTCACATGGAGACCGACGTTATCTGGTGCTGGGTAGCAAACCACCCCCAGCACCTGGCGGCTTAGCACCGCCTGTTCCACTCCGTGATTCTGCGCTCAGCTGTCTGGGCTTCTGCCCTGGGACCCCATGCAGCCAGCCTCCCGGCCGGTGGAGGGGGAGTGGGTGGCCGTCAGCGGGGTGTATTTGTCTAACTTCTTCCCATCACGTCTGCAGCAGGGGTCCAGGAGTGACAGTAGAAGCATTTGCTTGACCACAACCTACCATGTATAGGATGTTTTTCCCAAAAGCTTCCCATAGCTGTCCCCCTTAAAATACCAGCGTTTCAAAGAGGCTTTCCTCACCCCTGGATTTAAAGTTTCTCATCCTAAGCCTGATTTTTTTCTCTCATTAGAATTACCCATCATTCCTGTTCACGTGCCTATCTTTTCTTTAGGAGCAGAGCTTAGTTCACATCTTTATTTCTCCTGCCACAACAGGGAGGACAACCAACTTTACAACAACTGGCAGGGCGAAGCACGTCAGTTAGTACTGAGCACATTAGTAAAAATCTAAATGGAAATAAGATTGTTTTGGTCGCTTCTGTCCAGACCAAAAAAAAAAAAAAATCAAGGACCTAATTTTTAAGTTCAAGGCAGGTGACCTGAGGCTCTTCCTAGTTAATTTAGAGCTTCACTATCAACATTAAGACACCAGTTTAGAAATTAACTTTAAGACCACCCAAACACAAATAAGCCCTCAACGAATCTCTGCTTCATCCCAGTTAAACAAGCTTACAAGGATCCAGCGGCGTGCTCAGTGGTTGAGCACAGCCCATGACCCAGGAGGCCCAGGCTCAGGCCATGACCCAGGAGGCCCAGGCTCAGGCCATGACCCAGGAGGCCCAGGCTCGGTCCTATGCCCCAGGAGGCCCAGGCTCAGGCTTATGGCCCAGGAGGCCCAGGCTCAGGCCATGACCCAGGAGGCCCAGGCTCAGGCCATGACCCAGGAGGCCCAGGCTCGGTCCTATGGCCCAGGAGGCCCAGGCTCGGGCCCATGGCCCAGGAGGTCCAGGCTCGGCCCATGGCCCAGGAGGCCCAGGCTCGGTCCTATGGCCCAGGAGGTCCAGGCTCGGTCCTATGACCCAGGAGGCCCAGGCTCGGTCCTATGGCCCAGGAGGTCCAGGCTCGGTCCTATGGCCCAGGAGGTCCAGGCTCGGTCCTATGACCCAGGAGGCCCAGGCTCGGGCCCATGCCCCAGGAGGCCCAGGCTCGGGCCCATGCCCCAGGAGGCCCAGGCTCGGGCCCATGACCCAGGAGGCCCAGGCTCAGGCTTATGGCCCAGGAGGCCCAGGCTCGGGCCCATGGCCCAGGAGGTCCAGGCTCAGGCTTATGGCCCAGGAGGCCCAGGCTCGGGCCATGACCCAGGAGGCCCAGGCTCGGGCCCATGGCCCAGGAGGTCCAGGCTCAGGCTTATGGCCCAGGAGGCCCAGGCTCGGGCCATGACCCAGGAGGTCCAGGCTCGGTCCTATGGCCCAGGAGGTCCAGGCTCGGTCCTATGGCCCAGGAGGCCCAGGCTCGGGCCCATGGCCCAGGAGGCCCAGGCTCAGGCTTATGGCCCAGGAGGCCCAGGCTCGGGCCATGACCCAGGAGGTCCAGGCTCGGTCCTATGGCCCAGGAGGTCCAGGCTCGGTCCTATGGCCCAGGAGGCCCAGGCTCGGTCCCATGGCCCAGGAGGCCCAGGCTCGGGCTATGGCCCAGGAGGTCCAGGCTCGGGCTATGGCCCAGGAGGCCCAGGCTCGGGTCCCGGGGGGGGGGGGGGGGGGGGCCTGCAGGAGGCAGCCAATTTTGATTCTCATCATTGATGTTTCTATCTCTACCTCTCTGAAAGCAATTTACATACGTACACACACACACACACACACACACACACACACACACACACACATTTTTAAGAAAGCTTACAAGGAATGAGGCTTAGGAACTTGTCTCCTTCCCCCAAGCTCAGTGGGTCAGAGGCGGCCGCTGTCACACCGGGGAGTCGGGAATACCAGGCCGCTCCAGCCACGCTCCTTTTCAGCAGCCCCGAGATGGGGGCACTCTCGGAATCATGCTGGAGCTCAATCAGTCCGGAAACAGACTTTTTACTATAAAATAGATACCTTTCAGTAACACTCAAATAAAAAGAGATCAAGTCATTATAGAGTATTTTTTCATTTTATTTTTTTACAAATGACAGGCCTACTCAGTAATTTTATTCAGTTTATTTAAATAAGGATAAGGCTACTTAAAAGACTTTTTACATACAAAAAAATGTACATTACAAGTTTAACTTTCTGTACTCAATTACAAAACCTGCGTGAGCATTTAATAAAAGAGCACACTTAAAAACGTTTGAAGTCCCACAGGAGAGAACAGAGGAGGCTCTGGCATACATGTGATTTAAGCTACTGGCAGTTTTACTTAATGTAAGTTTTAAAAAAGTCATTGCTATTGAATGAGTCTTTAGATCAGTTTAGAGTTGTCTCTGAAAACTTAAGCAACCAAAATATTACTTCAAAAAAATAATTACAATTCTGAGGAACTTGAATATAGCAAAACACCAGCCTCCCACAGGGCCTGGCCGCGGAGCACGTGGAACGCAGCCGGCAGCAGAGGTGTGCGCCGGGCACCGGGCACCGGGGGGCACTCAGAGCTCTCGAGCAGCCCGACCTCAGGCCGAGGCGGGGCACCGGGCACCACTCAGAGCTCTCGAGCAGCCCGACCTCAGGCCGAGGCGGGGCACCGGGCACCACTCAGAGCTCTCGAGCAGCCCGACCTCAGGCCCGGGGCCAGGCCGGGCTGGGCCGGCTCCGCCGCAGGGAGTGAGCAGGCCCGCTGTGTGACCAGCTGAAGCTTAGGCTCTACAGAGAGGAGGAAGGAGATGAAGGCAAAGAACGTGAACATGTGGGAGAGGAGACACGAGGGAGGAAAACGGGAGCCAAGAGGGGGAGGAAGAAAAGAACGAGACCACCTGGCAAGGGCGGGCAGTGGTCAGGTGCCTGTAACCCCACCTCAGAGGCCACTCTGACTCCAACAAGAAGAAAGGCTGGCTCTCCTGGACTACAGAACCGAGAGCAACAACAGTAACCCGTTAGGGCGTAGAGGCTTCCGAAGCTGTTAGCCATGCAAGTCCTTCTCAGCTCCAGAGCTCCGGGGAGGCGAGGCCGGCTCTCTGCACGGAGCGCGGCGCTCCGCCGGGCGCTGGGGCCTGGGCCCCGCAGGCCCCGCTTAGCTCCTCCACGTGCAACTCAAAGTAGGTCAGGAACAGGCTGCTATATGAGCGCTGACTCTGAATGTTCATAATATAAACTTCAATTTGAAGCAACAATGTTACACAGTTCAGCTGTTAATACCAACCTACTTTGTAAGTTAATATACAAATTAAAAATTAATTTTTGAGTAACTAAAAATAAGTTTCTACTGACTTAAAACTGTCAAATGGCTAATTCTCTCTTAACTAAGAGAGAAATGCAGATGAAAGCAGAAGGAACTAAATAAATGTCATTCTACCCTAAAATCTGCACTTTTCAAAATGTCCCTTAACATAGTTATACATAGGAATACATCAGCCCCGCAGACAACTGCGTATTTAACAATTTACCATAACATTAACACGTTATGCAACACTCAGTATGTATCCACTTTGTCTGACGTGAACAGATGCAGCCTGGAGAAGCCAGGACTGAAACTACAGGGCTGAAGTTTCAGTACAGTGTTCACCCGCACAGTGGAATTACTTCTTCCTAAGGCTATTCAATAGCTCAATTAAAATGCCTGTTTTAACAAATTGGAAGAGGAATGAAACTGTTTTAAAAAGTACTGAAAAGACAAACCCCAATTTGAAGATCAATCGTACAAGGGACAAAGTATCAAGTGTTGTAGGAAAGCGAACCCTGGAGCTCGAGTGTGAGGACTAACCTTGCTCACTGCCCAGCCACGCCGCTGGAACAAGACCACTCGCACACCGCCCCGAGGCCTGCGGACGGCTGGGACAGCGCTCCGGGCTGCGCCGGCGGGGACCCGGCCCACTGGCCCTCCTGCTGTCACTGGTCCTGACTTCCGACCTCAGTCCCTCCTGTGCCGGCCCATCGGGTCACACCGAGTTTCCCCCTTCACCGCCATGCTATCCTCCGGACTCTCCTAACATCCACAATTCTACGTCTCTTCCTATTCACACACTTCCTGCCAAGAGGCGCACCTCGAACACGACTACCTCACCTGCAGATTCCTAGTCTCTCTCCGAGCCCGAGGAGCCGAGTGGGTGAGCTCAGGCTGCTCCTGGGAAGAGGAGGAGGGACAGCTGCGTGACAAGAACATCCCTGCGCAGTCCACTCACGAGAAACCACTTCTGTCTGACTTCAAGGGAAGGAGCAATAGCAAGCACTTAGGGAACAGCAAGTTTATCTGAATAGTCTGAGGAGCTTTTCTCAGTGAACTTCATGGATGAATGGGCAGTATTTACTAAAATACTATGATGACTGTTATATTCTTTTGCTTAGGAAAAGAAAAATTGTGAACTTCTAAAATATTTGAGTTTTTAAAAAAATCTCAAAGTTCTCTAAAGACTAAAACAGAGTAATGAGAATAATTCCTAAAATTCATCAGATGCTTTATGGTACACCAGACTTGTAGCTTCCTGATTTGACGAGGGTCAACACAAATACAGTAAGCCACTCATGTAAAAAGAAATTCCTTCTGTCCTGGCCAGTGTGGCTCAGCCGGCGGGGCGTCGGCCTGTGCAAAGGAAGGCTGCAGGTTCAGTTCCCGGTCAGGGCGATGCCCCAGCTGCGGGCCTGATCCCCAGCAGGGGTGTGCAGAGGAGGCAGCGATTGACATTTCTCTCTCCCTCTCTCTCTAAAATCAATAAAAACATATTTTTTTTAAAAGAGAAATTCTTACCTAATCAGGGAATAAAAGACAATTTTTCCCTTTCAAACGGAGGGAGGAAGGCAGGGAGGGAGGAAAAGACTTTATTCTTTGAACCTAATTTTAAACCTTTAAAAATTTTTCAAAATAATCAAGCTCTCTGTAAATACTGTCAATATATGTGAACTGTTTGAAAACTACAGTTATATTTACATTTTTGGAACCTTTCCTTCATGGCCATGTAACGTGTTGTATCTTCCTCTTTGCTTCTGGGGGTTTCAGGTTATCCTAAAATAACAAACAGAAGTCAGTTTATACTTACAAAAATGTCAAACAACTGAAATAACTATTTTTAAACCACCAAGGTTTATTACCAACATACAAACGGTAGATCCCTGCTGCCATCTAGTGGAGAGATCTTAGATGAGGAAAAAGAGTGCGCCTCCTCGGCTCCCCCTTTTCTAGCTGTGGTTCTCAAACGTGTGTGCGCCCTTAGAATCACCCAGGACACTCACACGCATCTCCGGACCTGGCCTTACCCAGGACAATTACATGCAATGAGGCTCTGGCATCTGACTTTTAAAGCTCCTTTAGGAGGCCCTAGGGTGTACTCAGGGTGAGACCGCTTTCTGCTCTCGGGCTGCTTCCCCCCGGCAGAGTCCATGTCCTCCCTCAATCTCACAATCCAAGATCTTAACAGGAGAACATTTTTTTTTTTTAAATCACACCTCTGAGCCTAGCATCACCCACACATCAAAGGATGGCAGGTTGGATTCCTGGTCTGGGCACATACATAGGTTGTGGGTTCGATTCCCAGTTGGGGCATGTATGGGAGGCAACTCATCAATGTTTCTCTCCCCCCCTGTCTCTAAAATTAACAGAAAACATATCTTTGGGTGAGAAATAAAAATAATTAAACCACACCTCTGAAAGAGTAAATAAAAATTTTGAGAAAATGTTGTTTTTTTAAAAAAAAATCCTTGAAGCTCACTCCTTACAGTAGTATTTGAGGGTGGATTCCTCTTCCCATTCCTATCTCCCTCTTTCCTGCAAAGGTGGCCAAGTTCAGTGTGGAGGCAACATGGTGTCCTAAGTGCATGTCCTGGGGCCAGACGTGAATTCTAACTCCAATCCGGCTGCTTATTAACTCTGAAACCCTGGACACAAGTTTATTTAAATTATCCAACTTTCTTCTCGTCTGTGAAATGGAAATGACTATTGTGTCTACATCACAGGATTACTAAAAGGATTCAAGGAACTAATGTAAGAATTTAGGGTTGGTTGGATACACAGTAGCTTTCTTTTTCTAGGGTCTACTATTTTAAATTGAACTACTCAGAGTTTTGATCCCTTTGACACACAATTTGAAGATAATAAAGCCCAAGTATATACTACAAAAATGTGCTGCAGACTGAATGTCTGTGTCCCCTCGAAAGTCGTACTAAAACCGAGCCCCCAATGTGGTCCTTGGAGGTGGGGCCTCTGGGGTAATAGGTAATGGGGGTGGAGCCCTCAGGAATGGGATTGATGCTTTTATAAAAGAGACCCCAGAGAGATGCCTTGTCCCTTCTGCACGTGAGGTCCCAGACAAGCAACTATGAACTTTTGGACTTCCCAGCCTCCGGGGCTGTGAGAAATAACTGCTTGCTTAAGTCATCCAGTCAATGGTACTTTTTGATATAGCAGTCTGAGATAAACAAAGGTTATAAACTGCTGGATCTTTACATAATCTCATGAATTGAACTCTAAATAAACTGTGTAACTATCAAATTTGCCAGCATCTAAAATGCTTAGGTACAGCAGAACACAACACAGTAGATTCCTCCAAGAGCCCTCTCCCCTCCACGGACAGGACATTTAAGGGGCAGGGGAGGAAAGTGGTAAATCCTAGACTCTAGTGTGGCTTCAGCTAAGTGCAAAACAGACCAAGCTCTCCGACGCTACCGAAAGGTGGCCCTGCACCAATTACTTAACATGCTGAGCCTTGCTGACAAGAGTATTTCCTTCTGCCCTAGCCGGTTTGGCTCAGTGGATAGAGCATCGGCATGAGTCAAGCATGGGTTCCATTCTGGTCAAGGACACATGCCTGGGTTGCGGACTTGATCCCCCATGAGGTGATGTGCAGGAGGCAGCCAATCAATGATTCTCTCTCATCACTGATGTTTCTCTCTCCCTCTCCTTTACTCTCTCTTTACACATTTTAAGCAGAAAAAACAAAACTGAGTGTACTTTTAAGAAAGCACCAGTTTATCATCATGGATTTATGAGAATGAGATGTAAACATCGGACAGATCACGTGAGGGCTAGCGACCAGCCCACTGCAGTGACTACTCAGAGACCTCACTCCCGTCCCATGAGCGTGGGAACCCCACTCACCGCGGCCTCGGCTTCTTCTTTCGGAGCAGCTCGCTTTAGCTTCACGGGCGTCGTTCCCACGGGGGACAAAGGCGGCAGCTTCGCAGGGCCCAAAGGACTTTTCCCATGCGCTAAGTCATGGTTCTGTGTAGTGTCATTAGTACTGTGTTCCATTTTATTGTTCACAGGCAAATTGGAAGACAAAATGAGGGGCGACACACTTGAAGAGGAACTGGATAACTTCCGAAAGGCCTGGCTGGTAACGCTTGCCTGAGGGGGGGGCTTAAGTCGATCATTATCCCCGTTCTCTGTCTTTCTCACTTTTATGCTTGTACTTGTTGAACTTCCATCAAACACAATGAGAGGTCTTTTCTTTGACACATCTACACTGCTGCTCCTGAAATCAAAGAGACACCTTCATGAAAGATGCCATCTGGAATGGATGGCAAGGCAGTTACTAAATGTAAAGAAAAAACAAACAATGACCCCCCCAAAAATTTACTGATAAGACGAATCTATGTAAGTAGGGCCAGTAAGAAAGAAATTTTCTTTTACTCTCTAAATAAAATAACAATTTTCTGGTGCTTTAAAGTTTAAATATTTGTTGACATGAAATTTAAAGAGAGCATTATTGTACACACAAGAGTGTTATTTTTAAAACAACAATTGACCAACCAACCCTAGAAGGTAAAACAGAATTTCCTAGTGATTAAAAATTCTTTTAATTTTTAAAAATCACCATCTTAGCCGAAACCGGTTTGTCTCAGGGGATACCTGCAGACTGAAAGGTCCCAGGTTCGATTCCAGTCAAGGGCATGTACCTAGGTTGCTGGCACATCCCCAGTAGGGGGTGTACAGAGGCAGCTGATCGATGTCTCTCTCTCATCGATGTTTCTAACTCTCTATCCCTCTCTCTTCGTCTCTGTAAAAAATTAATAAAATATATATTTTTTTAAATCACCATCTTATTGATAGGGTTATCTTGACCATGCACTACTATTTAGAAAGGATAATAAACTATAAAACTATACCAAGATGACCATAGTGGCAGTCTATATACAACGATATGGAGCATTCTGTTCCATTCATGAAGGTCGCTTAAGCCAAGGCATTTTCTAAAATAACTGGAACTGTAAGTAACATCTTGTTTCATTTGAATTTTAAAATTCAGCAAGTCTTCATATTTAGCTTCTGAAAAGTTATTTCCACTCTCAATTGTAAAGATAATAAAAGCATTTCATTTGTTCATTATTCCTTATACCTCAAACAACAGATTTATGATAAAAATGTTTTAATTAAACTTAGCAGGAGGAACTCTCCAGCCTTGCTACTCAAAGTATGGTCCAGGGACAAGCAGCATCTGTGGTATCTTGGGAGCTTGTAAAAAATTCAGAATCTGCCTTTTAACCAGATCCCACGTGACTAGCCAAATTCACCACTGACAACCATTTGGCAGATGAAAAATTAACCCGATGTAATCCACTGCCACTGCAGGAGGGGAACAGAGGGATAGCGAGCAGGTGCGTCAGCTGTGAGCGTTCAACCTCAGAGGCAAGGGGCGCCTTCAGGTCTGAGCAGCACTGCCCTGAAGACCCGGTCCAGCTCGGTGGGCCCGGCACGTCCCAGCACTTCTCCAGAGCGCAGTTCCTCCGGAGACGAGACAGCAGGCCCCTCAATAATGCTTGGTGATCTTAGATCCTTCCAGCGTTAGTGCTCTACAGGAGTCAAATTGTGATTTTTAAATACAGAGCCAAAAATCCTTTCTGACTGACTCTGAGGGCCTAAAAGACGCCATCACATGAAGTAAAGTATGCCAGGATTGAAAGCTTTGCCTAGGACAGTGGTTGGCAAACAGCGGTTCCCACATGCGGCTCCCACATGCGACTCCCACACGCGGCTCTTTGGCCCCTTCAGTTTTTAGTAAAGGCCAACTTACGTGTAACCCTAATTAAGTCAATAACAATGTACCCACCTATATAGTTTTAAGTTTAAAAAATTTGGCTCTCAAAAGAAATTTCAATCGTACTGTTGATATTTGGCTCTGTTGACTGAGTTTGCTGACCACTGGCCTAGGACAATGTGCCTGAATGTGCAGATAAAGAATACTTTCCAGGTAAGAGTCAAAGGAAGTAAATTAAAGATATGCACAGCATAATCCAGATTTATGAAAGTTGACACTAATACACAGCCAGAGCCAAAACGCGACCATCGAGCTAAAATGATGCTCAATCTGAACTGCATGTGTTCCTGACCAATTACTTTCCAAAAGACTCTGAGCACGCATGCCCAGTATTCCTCAACTAGTCTGCTACTGGGGAATAACCTCCCTGCTGGTCATAACTTCTTCATTCTTCACAGCTAGAGAGTAAAACCACGAACCAGAGTGAGCATCCTGCCCTCACTCCATCGCTACTGCACTGCCCGTGACAGTGCCCTACAAACAGAAGGCCCTCAAAGAAGATTCAGTAATCAATAACACCAACTTGCCATGTAAGTGACCTAGGAAAAGAAACAACTAGCTCACTTAGGGATCTCTGGGTACTTTGCCCTCATTAACTAACCAACTATACTGATTAATCACATGTACCTTTAAATGGGAAATTCATCTGCTTGTGGTTCTATAAACAATTTTCTGGAATTTAAAAATTTGAGGAGAAACCAAGATGGCAGCATGGGTAAAAGCCTAACTGCAGCCTCGCACAATTTCAAAAAATACAACTAAAATACAAAATGGACATTATCCAGAACTACAGGAAAGTTGACTGACTGGAAATTCAACAACTAGAAGGAAAGAGAAAACCAGAAGGAAAATCAGAGGAGCTATAAAATCCTAAGGTACAGAGACACGGAGAGGAGTGAGCGGCTGAGTGCCAGGCTGGCGTTCCCTAGTGGAAAGGAGATAAAAGCTCTGGACTGGGCTGAACCCCAACTCCGACTGCACAGAACCCAGTTCTAAGCGAGACCCTGGGGGACCCAAGCTCATATGGAGGGAATATGGGCTGTTGACTGTCTGCTGGATTGCCCTAGCGGGAAGGAGACAAAAGCTCCGGACTGCACTGAACCCCACTTCCAACCCCACTTTCAACTGCACAGAACCCCAGATCCGGGCTCATCGGGCGACAGACTAGACTGTCTGGTAGCGGGCAAAACTCTAGGGCACCTTTCTTTCAGAGGTGCTTGCAGCGAGTACCAAAGGACACTGAGACTCAGGAACCTCATAGGGCGGGACTGACAGGAAGCCAAGGCTGTAGGCTCCACCCTGAAACTCCGCCCCATCCAAGCTGAGCACAGAGGCTTTTGCAGTTTTCTAAGTCTAGTGGAATAAGGCTGTCTCCTGGCATAGACACAGCTGATCCTCACAGCCAATTGGCCTGGAGGTCAGTTCCTCCCAGTGATACCAACAACAATCAAGACTTAACTACAATAAGGCTATGCACACAGTCCACAAAGGGGTGCACCAAGAGTGTCCACCTCTGGTAACTGGGAGGCTGACCCACTGAACCATATAGGACACATTAACACACAAAGCCACCCTACCAACTCAGGGAAGCAGCGAAAATGCCGAGACAAGGAAACAGATCACAAGTGAAAGAAATGGAGGACAACAAGTGACTAGATAAGAGTTCAAAACCACAGTTATAAGGTTTTTCAAGAATTGCCTAGAAAAGGCCGATAAAATAAACAAGACCTATAAGGATATGAAAAGGGATCAACTAGAAATAAAGAATACATTATCTGAAATAAAAAATATTATACAGAGTCCTAAAAACAGAATGGAAGATCGCAAGAATCAAGTCAAAGATTTGGAACATAAAGAGCCAGAGGACACTACTCCACAGAAGCAATAAGTCAAGAGAATCCAGAAAGTTGAAGATAATGTAAGAAGCCTCTGGGACAACTTCAAGCAAACCAACATCAGAATTATGGGGGTCCCAGAAGAAGAGAGAGAGCAAGATACCGAAAACATACTGGAGGAAATAGTGACAGAAAACTTCCCCCACCTGGTGAAAGAATTAGACTTACAAGTCCGGGAAGCGCACAGAACCCCAAAGGAAAGGACTCCAAAGAGGACCACACCAAGACACATCATAATTAAAATTCCAAGAGCAAAAGACAAAGAGAGAATATTAAAAGCAGCAAGAGAAAAGCAGGTAGTTACCTATAAAGGAGCACCCATACTATTGTCAGCTGATTTATCAACAGAAACCATGCAGACCAGATGGGAATGGCAAGAAATATTCAAAGTGATGAATAGCAAGAACCTACAGCCAAAAATACTCTACTGATAACAAAGCTATCACTCAGAATCGAAGGCCAGATAGAGAGCTTCACAAATAAATTTAAGCTAAAGGAGTTCATCACCGCCAAACCAGAATTATATGAATTGCTGAAGGGGGTTCTTTAGGAAGAGGAAGAAAATAAAGATAAAAATTATGAACAACAAATACATAACTATCAACAAGTGAATCTAAAAACCAAGGGAATTAAAAAATCTGATGAACAATATTAACAGATGAATATAATAGAATCAGGGGAGTGAATTGATGATTCTCAGGGAAAAGGGGAGTGGGGGGTGCAGGAAGAGACTGAATATAAACTGTGCACCTATGGATGAGGACAATGGGGGGGTGGGGAAAGGGCAGGCAGAGTGTGAGGTGGGAACCTGGTGGAGACCAATGGGGGGGGGGGGGGAATGAGGAACATTTGTAATAATATGAACAATAAATAAATAAATAAATAAATAAATAAACTTTGAAAGTGTCCCTGAAGCTGTGTGAGTCTCTCCATTTCTGTATTATTCAAACACCTTAGAGTCTTGATTCTATTTTTTCTCACAATTCAGCACATGTTGCTGGCTCTGGCTCTGCCTCTAAAATACATCCAGACCCAACCCCTTCTTATCAAGTCCAGTGCCACCTCGGCCAGTCACCACCCGCTGTTGTCTGGATCGCTGCAGTCTGCTCAGAGGTTTCCCCTCTTCAGTCACTTCTCAGTATGGCAGCCAGCATGACCCTGGTAAAACGCACTTCAGATGGTGTCAGACTCTGCTCAAAACCCTCCATTGCCTTCAACAGTCCAGACACAGTTCTTCAATACCTCGCAAAGCTTCCTGTGACCTGACAATCTCCACTCACCCCGTCAATCTCGCTCCCTCTGGCCCTCTGAATCTCCCCACCCAGCCTGGTGGTCTCCTGGTTGTTCGTGGGCACACTCCTGACCCGTTACTGTATTCTGCTTGGAATGCTAGCTTGCTCACTACTCGCTACGCCTCTCTACTGAAATGGCATTTCTGGACGAGGTTGTTCTTGGCCACGTTCATTCAAACTGTAAATCCTCTCCCTGTTTTTTCTTCTGTCATGATGTAACATACAATATATTTTACTCAATTTTTTATTATGTTTCTTCATATTAAAATATGAGCAAGAAATTTTGTCAGTTTTATTCATGGTACATGTACAGTGCGTGGCGCTCGAACAATAGTTGAGTAAGTGAAATCCTTTTTACCTAAATTTACCTGGGGGGGGGGGGAGGCAAAATTGTTTAGTCCTATAAGATGAAAACCAGAAGCATTGAAAAGTACCTTTTAGTCTCGTTTTTTAGTTCATGTTGCTCTCTTTTCTTTTCCATCATTTTCCCCCATCTGTTCTTTGGCAAATCTCTCTGAGGCAAGGGTATTGCATGCTGGACATACAGATCAGTAAGATTGTCTTTGTTTATTCTTACATCATTTTCAACAGCTATGTTCTTCTGTGGAAAAGAAAACAAAAATAACTTCAAAACAACACCCTACTTTTAACAACTAACCAACTACTTACCTAACAGGGCAGAACATTACTGCTTAAATAAAAAATTATAAAACCATTGTTACAAGTAGACACATGCTTAAGGGTCCTTTATAATACTGAAAAAAGCAGTATTATAGAGGTCAAGCTCTGTAAATATTAAGTTCAGCCTCATCTTAAAGACAATGGGCACATGTCCTCGGTGTGACCAGCACCGCTGTCCACAAGTGTGCAGCAACGTCCCAGGCAGTAAGAGCATTTCCACTGGCATCCCTAATTTATGAAGAGAACAACGAAGGAACACAGAATGGAAATGTGGTCAAGGAAACGCTTGTGTTTAATAGAACCGACTAAACAAATCCACCCTTGTCCTCTGTGAAACTTTTCCCAATCCCTTTTTCCCTTAAAACTTAAAAGCACACTTTTACTCCTTTTCTGTCTTACACTAGATGGGCCTTTATCGTCAATGTTCGGCCTGTCCTCACTCACTCAGAGATGTGTGGAGCCCCTGAGGGTCCTCTGAGACAGCATTCCCCTAGAATGCACTGGCAGCTGAGACTGGGGAGCACTGCTTAGGGGCAGAGGTGCTCCAGCTGTGGTCCCTGAACTAGAAGCAAGAACTTGCTAAAAAATGCAGATGTTCAGGCCACGCCTCAGAACTACGGACTCCGACCCAAAGGGGACGAATCCGCAAAATACGTGTTTTAACAGGTCCTGTGGCAACTCTGCTGTGCCTGTTTGAGAAGCACAGGCAAAAGGTAACGGCATCGCTAAAGCATAGGGCTTGAGGGGCTTACACAAAGATACAGTAATGAAGGTGCAAAACACAAGCAACACAAAGGATTACACATAGAACCCCAAGGAAACGTTCAATAATTCTCTACCACTTTACACAAAACTTATCACTTTTTGTCTTCTTTTTCGTCTACTATCAGCGGCCACATTAGCTGAAGAAGAGCGAACGCTACACTGAGAGCTGAGAGCCCCGGGCTCTCCTCCCGGCTGCACCCCCGCCGCAATCACGGTCGGTGCCCGCCGGCCACAAGGCCGCGCACCCCGCGCCCTCCTCTGTGACCGCGGGGGGCGAGCGGGGCCGGGCCGTCTCCGGGGCTCCCAGTCCCCGACCACGTCCCCCTCCTGCCCCCCACGACCCTCGCCGTCCCTCTTCCTGGCTCATTACAGGCCGCGAGGGTCGCCGAGGACTCCCCTTTGCGAGCCATCCGGACCCCAAAAAAGTAAGTCCGAACCCCCAGGACGTCTCCTTTCGGGCGGGGGCGCGGGGAGACCAGGCGGCCGGCGTGGACGGTTCCCGCCAGAGCATCCCGCCCCGCGGCCCCCGGCGCCGACCTGCTCCAGCGTGAGCAGCAGGAACTCCCGGGACAGCAGCTCCGGGTGCAGCAGCAGCTCCGAGTCCGGGCAGCGGCGCCCGCCCGCGTCCCCCGCCATCACCGTCGCCCGGACCCGGCCGGCTACCCACAAGGCCCCGCGCAGGAAGCGTCCCGGAAGTGACGCGTGGGCGGGGCCGGGCGTGTCGTCCCGGGGCGCCGCGCGTGCGCTCCCTGCGCGGGGCGGGGCTGCGGGGAGTCCGCCCGGGGACGGGCCGCCGCCGCGGCTGGTGGAGAGTGCGGGAGCGGAGCGGCTGCCCGTCCCCGCGTCCCTCAGTGTGTGTGCGAACCCGGTCACTTTGCTGCGGGGCCGGGGCTGGCGCGGGCGCAGCACGGAGGTGGAAAGGGAACGTGGCGCGCGGGCCGCCCGACCTTCGCGCTCGGAGAAAACCCGGATGGTTCCGGGAGGGAAGGCTGCACACACCGCCCAGGGCCGGTGGCCGGCGGCAGACCCGGCGCTGGAGTTTCATCTTCCGTGCAGTTGAGAGACGCAACCCCCCCCCTTGCCTTCACCTAGCAGTGAGGAAGCTGGAATTTCTCATTGGCATGTGGCCTGTGGCTGCCCTGAGCTGTTAAAAGGATAAACATCTTTTTAAGAAGGCTGTCTGTCTTATCTCTACTCCCAAGGTCCCCCGTTAGTGATGGGAGCAGAGCTCTTAAAACCGCTCAAGGCAATAGCCCCAATTAGTGCTCTGAGAGTTATAGCCCCTGAACAGTGCTCTGATAGATAAGATTACCAGGTGGGAGTGTTGACTAAGTGTAGACCCTCTCATGAAACAAGTAATTAACGAGCCCAGCTCCCCTTTTTGGAATTCCTTTATTCCCTTCTTCCCCCTCCATGTGTAACCCCTCCTATGCGTGACTTTTGCCTATATATGCTTGTAAAATTTTCTGTTCTGCTGCTGGACTCCTCTGCTCCTGTTTGAGTACGAGTTGAGCCCTAGCGCGCTGGAATAAAGCCTCTTGCTGTTTGCATCAAGTGACGCCTCCTGCGGTTGATTGGGTCACCGTCGGTCCTTGGGACAGAGTGAGGGTCTCCCTCTGGGGGTCTTACACAGTCACCACGGGGACCGGACCTGTCAGCGGGGCCAGGCGGGGTTGGGGTGGGCCTGGAACGCCGGCGTGCGATCTGGTGCCCTCAGGACAGTGTCCAGAAAGTTTTTTTCCTGGTCTTTGTCTCCTGTGGCCGGAAGCTTACAAATGGCCATTAAGGATCACCTTGCCCTACGGTCCTAACATTTCCCCCTCTTTCTATTTGTTAATAATTATTCTTAATGGGATGGGGTAAAGGCCTCTTCTGTCCATAGGCCCAAAGGACTAGGCCCTCTGGTGCTGCGGACAGGGGTGTCTGAATAAAAGTCACTCCACACATCAGAAACCAACCAGTTAACATGATTGTATTTAAAATCGTTTTTCTTGAGATATTAATGTTTATTGCATGTAACATTATTATATTTAAAATCGTTTTTCTTGAAATGTTTTTTTTTTAAAAAAAAAGCAACCAGATGGCAGTTTAGTATGTCCATTATTATAAGGGAGGATGAAATTATAATAATTCATATTGTAGTTGTTAGATACTGAAAGACAGTAACTACCCTGTTTTCCCGAAAATCAGACAGTGTCTTATATTAATTTTTGCTCCCAAAGATGCACTAGGTCTTATTTTCAGGGGATGTCTTATTTTTCCATGAAGAAGAATACAGTACACATTTATTGTTAAATGAAAATAAAGGAAATTTATTACCTGTATACGGTACGGTTGTACAGTAGTTGTCAACAGAAACCAGACACACTGTGAATCCTACAGTATCAAGAATTTACTCATTTATTCAATGACAATCAAGTCATCATCTTCTGGAACATCATCATAACAATCCAATTCCTGAATTTCCTGGTGAATTTCTTGTGACTCCATTTCTTTCAGAATCAGTGGACCAAATCTCTCATGTTTAGCAATAGCACTGTCTTTAAATGAGTACTTCTTGTTAAGGTAGCCTGCTCGCAGTGCATTTGCAATGCAACTGTCAGTGATTTTCTCCCATGAATTCTTCACCCAAGTCACAACTTCTTGCAGTTTAGGTTTCACAAAGTTTCCACGCTGATTTCTCTCCATTCACACAGCAGTGACGTCAGGACTCCACATAACGTCACTGGTTGCTAGACGCCAATTGGGGCGGCCCTAGCGACCAGTTTACAGTAAATTAATTTTCATTCTGAAACAGAACCTGGGGGCCTTATTTTCGGGGGGTGCCTTATATTTCACTCAGAAGGAAACCTGTAAGTAGGTCTTATTTTCGGAGGATGTCTTATTTTCGGGGAAACACGATAGATCGCCTGGGAAAAGTCAGACGTTCGCCACAGGGAGCTACTGCAGCAACCTTTAGAGAAGACATCCTGCATCTTGTTAACATAAAAACATTCAAACCTGTAAAGAATTTCTGTGAGTCTATTTGAGCCAAACTGGCCACAATTGCCGGGAACTAGAGTCTCAACATATTGGAATAATGCTCCAGAGAAGGGGGGGTTTTCATCTATTTTTATACATTAATCAAAGGAGGGGATATAGGTGGGTTACATGAAATTCATTGGTGATAGGTTAGGGAGGCAGGAGAAAGCAAACGGGTGGGAGGGTGGGGGCTCTGGGATTGGATAAAGAGTAAAAGGATAGACATGCTTCTTTTACTCAGGTGGGTGCAGGAGAGTTAACAGACAGCAGTTAACAGGATGACAACAATCTGGAGGAAGGTGTGGTCTCTGTCCTGGAGCCCTGGCACTTTCGGTTATGCCCTGAAGGGTCCAGGAAAAAGGAAGTTAGAAGTTATCCCGACATTTCACAAGGATGTTATTTTAGATGCAAAAAGATAGATAGGCTCAGTTAAGGTAAAGATTGATCTTTATTAGGGAAAATACTGGTCCAGGACATGACTAGCCAGTATAAACTACTTGTAGTTAAAAGTTTCAATTTTAGCCGAAACCGGTTTGGCTCAGTGGATAGAGTGTCGGCCTGCAGACTGAAAGATCCCAGGTTCAATTCCGGTCAAGGGCATGCTCCTTGGTTGTGGGCACATCACTGGTGGCGGGTGTGCAGGAGGCAACTGATGGATGTTTATTGATGTGAAAAATCAATAAAATATATATAGTTTTTAAAAGTTTCCAGAATGATAATAGGATTTCGAAATAAGATGGCAGCCTAGGTAGTCTCCTAAGCTGCCGCCTCATCAACAATTTGGAAAAAAACAACAGCTAAAATCGAAAGGGATCACATCAGATCCACAGGAGAGCTGGCGGAATGGGATGGCTACAACTAGAGGGCAGGAAAAGCGCTGCTGCCCCCATGTGGAGTTTAAAGCCGCAGTGGAACTGGAGCCATTGGAGCCGCAGTCAGTGAGGGAGGCACACCAAGAGCGGAGTCCACCCCGCCCTGGGCCCAGGGGGCGGGCCACCTCGGAGCCCGGCCTCCGCGCCCACAGACTTCTCTGCCTGCCCGCCATGGGAGCGAGGGAACTAGCACAGGGCCTCGGCCGCGCCTTCCGCTCACGGTCCAAGCAAGGCCTTCGCCCATCTGTCCCCCACCGCCAGGCCTGGCTGGAGCCTCTGCTGAGCCCCAAGAGCCAGCGCCAAGCGAAGCATACTCATGGAGCATGACGGAGGACCAAGAGGTATTACCCAAAACACTCTTTGCAGCCTGGGACTCTAAACACCTAAACCCAGGGGACTGAAAGCCTGAACGTGTGAAATCAGAGTTGCTGAGGTTGCTAGGGTGGAGTCAGCCTCCCTGCTCTTCCCCCTT
The DNA here is from genome assembly GCA_963924515.1 of Vespertilio murinus. Taxonomy (NCBI): domain Eukaryota; kingdom Metazoa; phylum Chordata; class Mammalia; order Chiroptera; family Vespertilionidae; genus Vespertilio; species Vespertilio murinus. The sequence continues at coordinate 4,245,553 of OZ004713.1, forward strand.
GTCGTCCTCCTGCTCACCTGCAGCTCGGGCCCCGGGGGGATCCAGAATAGGAGGGCATCAAGAGATGGTCCCAGATGGGCCGTGTGGCCCCGGGGGGGGGGGGGGCTTGTGACCCAGGGGAGTGGTGTGGCCTGTGACCCGGGGGAGCGGTGGGACCAGGGGGAGCCGTGTGCCCCAGGGGAGCAGTGGGACCCAGGGGAGCCGTGTGACCTCAGGGGACAGTGGGACCCGGGGGAGCCCCTATGTTCATAGCAGCACAATTTACAATAGCTAGGATACGGAAACAGGCTAGGTGCCCGTCAGCATATGATTGGATCAGAAAACTATGGTACATCTACACAATGGAAGACTATGCTGCCATAAAAAGAAGGAATTCTCATCATTAGCAGCAACCTGGATGGAATTGGAGAATATCATGCTGAGTGAAATAAGCCAGTCAATGAAAGAGAAACACTAGATGTCCTCACTCATTTATGGATAATAAAGAACATTATAAACTAATGAACAGAGAGACAGATATAGTGACAGTAAAGCAACAAGCAGACTGTCAAATGACAGCGGGGAGGGGAGGGTGATCTGGGGGAGATAAGAGATCAACCGAAGGACTGGTATGCATGCATATAAGTACAACCAATGGACACAAAACTCTGGGGAGGGAGGGCATATATGGGAGGTGGGGGGGGCAATGGTAAGCAATATACACATATAATACCTTAATTTAAAAAATGGTGGGGGAAAAAAGAATTAATGATAATAATTTTAAAAAGTTTCCATTTTAGACCATCCTTTATGGTTACTTTAGGTCTTTGGGTTTGCAAAACCACCATGCAGGCCTCCCCCAAGCTTGTCAGGTTAGCGTGTGGCCTCGTTTTTCCATCCACAGTCCTTTTCCCGGACAGTGGGTTCCAACACATAAAGGCCCCCATGTGGACTTTATTCCCAAAATTAATGGAGTAATTCTGTATTAGCAATAGGTGCGCCAGCTCCGCTAGGCAGGGCGGAAAGGTCTGTTCTCCACAGGTTCCTCTGGTGTTTCTTGGGTTCAGCCCCCCATTCTTCCCCTTCGGGCCCCTCTCCACTCTGGTGCGAGCATTTGGGGTGTGAGAAGCAGGTCCCAGGGTCCCAGCCGTGTTGATTGTCTTGTGATCTGGCTTTCCATGTTTTGAGTAGAATTCTGTCTCCTGCTAAGAAGGGATGTGGAGAAAAAAGTCCGTAGCACATGCCAAATCATCACACACGGCTGAGGACACAATGTGAAGGGACTTGGGAGGTAAAAGCTGGTCCTCAGGCAGCCATAGTGTCCCTTGCCTGGTTTTGCTGCTTTTCTTGGCTTGGAACTGAAATACAATTGAGGCCTAGAGAGGAAAGGCCTCAGGGGTTTAAAAGAGCTGGGATGGCCGAAACCGGTTTGGCTCAGTGGTAGAGCGTCGGTCTGCGGACTGAAAGGTCCCCGGTTCGATTCCGGTCAAGGGCATGTACCTTGGTTGCGGGCACATCCCCGTTAGGGGGTGTGCAAGAGGCAGCTGGTCGATGTTTCTCTCTCATTGACGTTTCTAGCTCTCTATCTCTCTCCCTTCCTCTCTGTAAAATATCAATAAAATATATTAAAAAAAAAAAAAAGAGCTGGGATGCAAACCAAGTGACCAGCGATATGCTAGGGGAGGACAGATTACCCTGGGGGCGAGGTTCTTGCTGGGCGTCCAGCATCCAGGGCTTTTGCCTTAGTGAGTTGCCATACCTAGCCCACCGTCCTTGCTCTGGGGTAGGCACTCAAGTATGTGTTCCCTGAAGTAATTCTCCAATTAACCTGCTCACCTATAAAAATAACTGTGTCCAAATATTAGCTAGACATTGGCTGTGCCGGTACTGCATTTATACAGACTGTTGGTTCCTCGGAACAGCCTTCTGAGGTGCATAGTACTTGGATGCTTGTTTTTTCAAATGGGAAATCGGGCATTTGAAATGAGTGATTTGCTCAAGATCAGAAAATGAGGAAATAGCAAGACCAACATTCAAGTACATTTTGTCTGCACTTATAACTACAGTAAAGTAACAGTTTTAGTTTAAGTGGAATCTAGTAATGTCATAATTTAAATTCTAGTAGTTAATTTATTGAAAAATCTTTCCTACTTCTCTTTCATCTTTTGTGGAGGGGATATACATCCCAAAATGTTTTGCACATTTAAAACTTAAACTTGCAGACAGTTCTCAAAGCTGTGGTTTGGCCGAAACCGGTTTGGCTCAGTGGATAAAGTGTCAGCCTGAGGTCTGAATGGTCCCAGGTTCGATTCCGGTCAAGGGCATGTACCTTGGTTGCGGGCACATCCCCAGTAGGGGGTATGCAAGAGGCAGCTGATCGATGATTCTCTCTCATCGATGTTTCTAACTCTCTATCTCTCTCCCTTCCTCTCTGTAAAAAATCAATAAAATATTTTTTTTAAAAAGCTGTGGTTTGCATCCTCTATGATGTATTGTTTTATTGGAAGTGGTTACAGTGTCTAAAAAGATATGAGGGTGCCAAAAGATAAACCTTGAAAGGGAATTGGAAAATCAGTGAGATGCTAAGTCAAAAGTCAAAGTAAAGTTGAGAGGTGTCTTGCAATTTTTCATAATCCCTTATGTATATGACGCTTTATCTAGAAATTGAATTTCAGAGCAGGACAGAATTAAAAGTTACTCTGGTCAGTTCTTCCCTTTCAGTCCTGAGGAAGTGGCTCTGAAGGAGATGAAATGATGGACCACACTGAACAGTTTCAGAGCTGAGCTGACGCAGGTGCCTGGGGGTCCCTGTTGGGAGCTGTGTGTATTAACTGCATGGCATGGGCATCCTGGCATGCCACGTCTAACACCTGATTTGATGGCCATGATAATAGTGGTTAGTGCGGCTGGTGTTATCCCCATTCCCTCCTCCAGAGGGCACGCACATCGTGTTAGTGGCCAAAGCAGCTGCCTCGGAGGGAGCCGTGGAGGCCAGACCTCAGTTCAGATTTGGTTCTGCTGCACCGAGACCTTGGGTGAGTCACTCAAGTCTCCGAGCCTGTCTTACCAGAAAAATGCTCTGCCGACACCTTCCACGAAGAATAGCTAAGGAGCAGAGATTCTGTAACACACGTGGGCCCTGGGAGGTAGCTTAGTTGATTAGAGCAGCGAGGAAAAACGCCAAGGCTGAGGTTTGATCCCCCATCAGGGCACCTATAAGAATCAACCGATGAATGCATACATAAGTGGACAACAAATCGATACTTCTCTCTTTTCCTCTCTTTCAAATCAGTAATTGAAACAGCCAGCACACTTGCCACAGTGTAGGCGCTTAATAAAGGGCAGCTGGTTTGGAGAAATGCGTCATGTCTCCCCACGTTAGCCTGCTCACCTGTGAAATGGAATTATAACACACCTCCTCGTGTTCCGAGGTTGGCGCTAATGTACGAGCCTCTCCCCGAGGTCTGTGGTAGCCTCTGGCTGTCATCAAAGGAGAGCCGTGGCGGCGTGGAGGTGGAGCTGGGGAAACCGAGCTTCAGCCCTGGAAACGGGGAGAGGGCCTGGCTGTGCGCTCTCTCCCGTGGTGCTCTGGACGGTCCCCGGACCTGTGTACATCCCACTTTATTTTTTTAAAATATATTTTATTGATTTTTTTTTTACAGAGAGGAAAGGAGAGGGATAGAGAGCTAGAAACATCGACCGCTGCCTCCTGCACAACCCCTAACGGGGATGTGCCTGCAACCCATGTACATGCCCTTGACCGGAATGGAACCAGGGACCTTTCAGTCTGAAAACTGAAGCTCTATATCAGGCGTGGGCAAACTACAGCCCGAGGGCTGGATCTGGCCCGTTCGGCTGTTCTATCCGGCCTGCGAGGAGCCGAAAAAGCGGGCCGTACCCTTTTATGTAATGATGTTTACTTTGAATTTATATTAGTTCACACAAACACTCCATCCATGCTATTTAAGAACCCATTGTGGCCCTCGGTTCAAAAAGTTTGCCTACCCCTGAGGCAAACCGGTTTCGGCCATACATCCCACATTAAAATGAAAAGTACTTCCTGGTTTCAAATTCAGTCCATTAAGGTAATCAATCCTAGGTGTCTCTGAGGCTAAAACCTCGGGTAGAGGGAGTGTCTGCTGAGGCAGGAACATACCCAGGCTCAGAGAGGAGGAAGTAGACGGATTGGGACCCTCTCGGGGAGGAGAGCGGGAACGCCTGCACCCTCTCCACCGGCAGAGCCCGGAGCGGAGCCTCAGAGCATCGGCAACCCGCCACCTGGGCTTCAGTCAGGGTTTCTGCGGTGGGAATCTGGGAAGAAGGAGGACTTTCCTTCCTAAGAAGTCCTGATGTTTCCAATATGCCAGCGACTTCTGCCACCTCGCGGGGCAAGGAAGCCACAGCGGCCCCGACCCGCAAGCCAGGCCGTTGCCATAACGGGAGGGCCAGACTGAAAACCAGCACCAGAGACCAAGAGCATCCCGGAGTCCGTGTGGGCGGGTCAGTGATGCACAGGTCTGGTGCTCCTGCTTCCCATCTGGGCACTTCAGAGGCCCCCTGACCTGGCACAGCCCTGAGGCCCCCTGACCTGGCACAGCCCTGAGGTCCCCTGACCTGGCACAGGCCTCTGTTGGTAAGACCATTGTTACGGCAGCCAACCGGGGGCTTAAAATAGAGATAAAGCTCGGTTACAGAAAAGTAATTCTATTTGTTACACATTTGAATTTGTAGACTGAAGATGACTACTACAAATTGTGTGAGTGTCATACATAACTACATTTTTAAGTTCAGAAGTGTGAGAGTTTCCGCGTCGCCTGGATCTCAGGGTTGCATCATTAACATTTTTGGGGCCTGTGGTTGGCAGACCGAAGTTGAGGGCAACAGCCGACACTGCCTCGCCTGGCACACCCCACACCCCCGAGACCGAGCTCCCCCAGGACAGGGCCACACGTGTGCTGTGAGTCTCCAGCCTGGTCACCAGCATGCAGTGAGAGGTTGTCCTTATGTGCTCGGCATGTACTGAATGCACCGTAAGTGAAATATATACTGAGGACTCCGGGGGCTGATTCCTCTTGTCCATAATGTAATATTTAAGATATTTACGTTACAAATATTTTATTAGTTGTCAAAAATATACCTGAGCATAAATCAAATTAAGAGCTTCAAAGTGAATGTAAAAATGTAAACACTTTCCACTTGGGACCTGTATTTTTAGCTATTTAAAACAACAGTTCTGCTTTGAGTTTTAAATAACTACCTTTAGTTCCATAATGCTTATTAATGATCATATTTTTTACTGTTGTCAATTCTCACCCCTTTTACAATCTGATTCCCATAAAGATGCATTAACTTACTTAACCTACCTACTGGCTTTCTTGTAAAGCCATCTCGAGACACCTGTGAAGTGAGCTCCCTCCTCGTCTCTCCCTCTGTCCCGCACCCAGCACAGCGCGTGCACATGTGAGAACAACGTGTGACGAGTGAACGTCAGGAAACCTCCCAGCGCCTCGGGCCCTTTCTGACCGACCAAACCTCGAGCACATTGTATTTTACTTTAGGATATGATCAGGAGGGTATTCCACAGGTCCCCCGAAAGCCACAGCTCTCAAAACTGACTGTTAGAGTCACCTAGAGAGTTACTCACCCCCAAGTTTATGACTTGGGAGGTCTGATTAGGGGCACGGGAATTTGCACTTACAACAGCTTACTAGGTGATGTTGGTATTGCTGAACACGGATCGTGCTTTAGAAACCACTGAACTAACTTAAGCTCCCTGAGGTCAGGGGCTGTGCCTATTTCAGCACCCCCAGCAGCCTCGGCCATAGTACCTGGCACAGAGGGCTGCTTAGGAAAGAGTTGAGGGCAAAAACAGTTCAAAAGTTTATTTTATTGGATCTAGTTTACAAGTACATGAACACGTGTATATATCTTTAAATCAGCTAATACATGTAAAAGCTCTTAAAACATGTTTGCTAAAGAAAAAATCAGAGCCCTGGCTGGTGTGGCTCAGGCTGGTTAGGTGTCTGCCTGTGTACCAAATGGTTGCCGGTTCGATTCCCAGTCAGAGCATATGCTTCGTCCCCACTGGGGGGTGTGCAGGAGGCAGCTGATCCATGTTTCGCTCTCACATCGATGTCTCTCTCTCTCTCTCTCTCTCTCTCTCTCTCTCTCTCCCTCCCTCCCTCCCTCCCTCTCTCTTCCTTTCTCTCTAAAAGTTAATAAAAATATTTTAAAATCATAAATATAACCTTTCTTTGCTTAACCTCACATTCTAAACTGATATCCAAACTAGATGTGTACTTGTAATGAGAGCTTATAAATTAGAGTAATAGAATCTTAGCATGAAAAGACTCTTTTAATGATAGTCTAATTTCTATCAGGAATTTTATTTATTTTTATACATTTGTGTGTTTTTTTAAAATACATTTTTATTGATTTCAGAGAGGAAGTGTTATGGAGAGACCTCCAGAGAAGATCACTAAGACGCCAGATCAAAATTTATGCCTTTATTAACGAATTAGAATCCGGGCTCTCCCCCTACTGTCACAGCAGTAAGGAAAAGAAAGAGAGCCCCGAGCACACAGGAAAGCCTGCTTTTATCCTTCGAGGAGTTTGTTTTGAGACCTTGGCTTAGGCTAGCTGGCAGTTGTTTTGCAACGGTGGGGGGAGGTATAGCTGACCAGGCAGAGTTCTTTGTCTGTCCTAGGGTCATGATAACCTATCACACTATGAGCTATGAAAAATTCCACTAGTACAGTAACATCATTAAAAGTTTGTACAACACCTGGGGCGGGGGGCTCATTTTCAGTTTAAGCGGTTTCTGCCTGACCTGGTCTGTTCTGTTTGGGCTGCCTTGCGATTACTTGGAACAGGACATACCTGGGGGCCGGGGACTGCAAACAGAGCCAGCCCATGACTAACATAAAGCGCATCATGCTACATCATTCCTCCCCTGGGCTGGAGCCCTGCCCCGACAGGGTCCTGCCAGCCATAACAGAAGGAAGAGGGAGAGAGATAGAAACATCCAGGATGAGATAGAATCATGGATCGGCTGTCTCCTGCAACTCCCCCAGTGGGAATTGAGCCCACAACCTGGGCAATGTGCCCTTGACCAGAATCAAACCTGGGGACCTTTCAGTTCGCAGGCTGATACTCTATCCACTGAGCAACACCGGCCAGGGCAGGAATTTTAAATGTTGGTTGAGTGCTTCCTACATGCAGATAGACACAGCAAAAACTTGATAGACACACCTGTCCATAAGAGCTTACAGCCGGGAGGAACCGTAAGTGTACTTGTGAGTGTGAGGATGTTACGTTTTGAGAGTAAAGGGCAACTATTAAAAGCATTCAGTTGTAGCTATTTAACTCCTAATCTTCATTAATCTATTAGAACACAACTTCACATGCTATAAATACTCATAACATGTTTCGGATGGACCCAAGGGATATTGAATAAATATTAATAAATGAAATTAATTAACAATTCCTTTGAGAAACATGATTGATAGTTCTTCTTAAATGTAATCAAGCTAATTTAGAATTAGTCCTGATGCAGATATTTCCATGGTTATGGAATAGTTATTTTCATAGAGGTTCTTGTTATATGTGAAATAAATTCCTCAGAGTTCCAGAAAGCACAAATGTTTCTAGATGTAATATTGTGCCTATGTGGAATTTGACATTGTAGAATCCTATGGTGAATCCTTTCATAAAGGAAATAATTATTTCTGAATTATTTTTCTCTTTCTTGCTAATATACACTTTCACTCCTATATTGTTTAAAGCAGAACACTAAGTGTTGTTCCACAAACTATTCAATCAATAGAACCTAATTTTATGCATATAAAAATTCACTGGTTTTGAATTCTGGGTTTGTATCTTGTTGACTTGCTACCATGGAATTTGGGATAAGCGGTTCACTTATTTTTGCCTCAGTCAACTCACCTGTAAAATGGAGAGATTAATAGCGCTTTATAGGGACTCGGGGGCTTTAATGAGATAAGCTCTGCAAGGCCCGTAGGCCAGTGTAGGTCAGTAGGTGTCCCCTGGCTGGGTGAGGGCGGCTCTGCTCAGGCACATGTGGGGTCCTGGCCCCTGGCTGTGATCGGCTGCTCAGCCACTGCCAGGTGGCCGGGTGGTTAGCTTTCCCCAGGATTGGCAGGTCGGTTGGTGGGTTCGTTCATGCATTCATGCATGCATACATTCATGCATGCATTCATTCATTCATTCAGCCCGTGTGTCCCGTGCCTCCCCGCGTCCGGCCAGTTTGGTGTGAGAAATGAGCGGTGAGCGGAGCAGACCAGGCCGGCGTCCCCCGGGGCTGCGCGCTGCCGGGCGGGCAGGTGCGGGAGGACGGCCCCGCTGCCCCCGCTGCCCCCGCCCCGCCGCTGCCGGCGGCCGGTGCTTCCCGGGGCTGCCGCACCGCCGGCCCTCAGCCGCCCACCCGAGCCCCGGGCGCCCCTGGGCCGCTGCGCCCGGCGCGGGATCTACGGCCGCCAGGGCCCCTCGGCTCCCGCCTCCCGCCTCCCGCCTCCCGCCTCCCGCGCAGGGCGCCGCCCCACGTGACGGGAAGCGGCGGCGGCGGCCCAGCCCCGGAGCCGCGGCGAGCGGGCGGCGGGCCCAGGCCGCGGGCCGGCGGGACGGGGGTCGGCGGGCGCCGCGCGGTGAGTCGGGCCGGGGCGCGGGGCGGGGCCGCCGGTGGGGGCGAGGGGCGCCGGGCGGGCGTGTGCGCGGGCAGCCAAGCGGGGCGTGCGCCTGTCAGATGGGGACGGTGCTGGGGGTGCCGGGGGGTGCCGGTGCCGTGCCGGTGGGGTGCTGTGCCGTGCCGGTGGGTGCCGGAGCGGTGCCGCGGGGTGCCGGGGGGTGCCGGGGGGGGTGCCGGTGCGGGCCGGTGGGGTGCCAGGGGGTGCCGGTGGGGTGCCGGTGCGGTGCCGGGGGGTGCCGGAGCGGTGCCGGGGGGTGCCGGAGCGGTGCCGGGGGGTGCCGGTGGGGTGCGCCCTGCACACCGGGCAGGCGGGCCGAGCGTGGGGTCCGCGGCGTGGGCGTGCGGGCGCGGGGGGCGGGAGGGCGTGGGGCAGGGCTGAGACCAGCCCTTGGCTGGGTGAGCTGCTGGTCTGAGCGAGGGCCCGGAGGGCCGTGCCCAGAGCCCGTGCCCCTCACCCCTTGGGGACCGGCTGTGGCCGTGATGGGAGCTCTAGGGATTCCAGAGCCCAGTTCCGGGGCACACCCGCCGGCCGGGCGTGGGGCCCTGAGCCGGGGCTGGGAGGTGGGGTGGGGAGGCGGGCAGAGACCTCGCCCCCTCCCGCCCGGGGCTGGAGGGCCACCCCGGGGCGGCTGCGGGGAAGCTGGGGTTCCCGCTGCCTCCGGAGTGTCCAGTGGGGGTGACTCCAGGCAGGAGCTGTCCAGTGTCTGCCTGCCGCCGTCATTGTTTCTGCTCAGGGGCTGTTGGGGGACCCTCACCAAGTGCCCAGGCCGCCTGGGGGCCCTGCCTGGCCGCTGGAAATGGGGGTCCACACAGTGCTTAGTGCAAGTGACTGTATTGGGACTGTGTTGGGTGCTGGGTTTGCCCCCGATGAAATGGCCCAGGGGTTGCAGCGACAGGCCGGCGCGGGGAAGGGGGGGGGGGGGGCTCCTGCAGCGAGCTGGCTGCCGGGCCAGCACTCAGGCTCAGGGGCCTGTGGGTGCCCGCGCCCTCCTCCCAGGCTTGCTTCTCTCTTCGTCAGCCAGAAGCTTCCAGCACTAGGTCACATAGGAAGGGACATCTGGCCAGCTGCTTCCTTTTTCCTTCGGATTCTGCCAGTAAGCAGCCTCAGCAGTCACAAGAGCCCCAGTGTGTCTGCTCCACGTGGGCTCCAACCCTGATTCTGCCAGTCAGCCCTGCACAGGCAAAAATCTGTGTGTGGACTCCCCCCAAACTTTGCTAGTACAGTTGTCCTCGCAGACTCCAAGTCCTCGGATTCTCAAGCCCCTTATATAAAACTAGGGGCCCAGTGCACGCATTGGTGCACGTTGAAAGGAACTGTGGACTGTGGTGGGCACAGGGGCGGGTCTCGGCCCATCCTCCGTGCCCCTGCCCAGCTCCTCCCACCGTAGCCCTCGTCCCCTCTACTGGCAGCCCCGCTCCCACCACCGCTGCGGACTGCGCAGGGCTATTGGGGCTGGTGCCAGCAGCAGGTGCAAGCTGGCTGGGTGCTGTCGGTGGGTGCGAGTGCTGGGTGGGACCTCGGCGTGCGGGAGCAAATTCATGTATTAGTGGACCCACGAAGGGTCTCCATTGCCCCTCAGGAGCAGGGGGAGGTGGAGAAGCCCCCAGGGGCCATTGGGACAGACGCAGGTAGCAGGTGCAAGCAGTGGCTCCGGCGACAGCAGTGGGTGCGAGTGCCGGGTGGGACAGCGGCATGTGGGAGCAGAGAATTTTTAGTAACCATCAGAGGCTTGCCCCAATGACAGCATACCCCCACCTTGGTCTGGCGCCCACACTCACCTGCCCCACCATCCTGCCGCAGCCGACACTCACCATGGTCCACGCTCTGCCACCTGCTGCCGATGCCCACCGTGTGCTGCGCGTGCCCTCTGGTGGTCAGCACACGTCATGGCCGCCAGTGGTTCGACGTTCGGTCTAGTTGCCTATTAGGGTTTATACATATAGATGACATAGAATGATGCATGTAGTTGGTCCTCCACATCTGTGGATTCTCAGCTGCAGATTTCAAACATTGTTTTCAGCCCCAGCTGGTTTGGCTCAGTGGGTAGAGCGTCAGCCCACACACTGAAGCGTCCCAAGTGCGATTCTGGGACCTCACTTACGGGCTCATTCTGGGGCAGGCTTGGTCCAGGGCATGTGTGGGAGGCAACCGATTGATGTGTCTCTCTCACGTCGATATTTTTCTCTGTCTCCCCCTCTCTTCTACTCTCTAAAATTCAATGGAAAAATATTGGGTGAGGATTAACAAAAAAGTAAATAAAATGTTGTTTTCAACTGTATATTTGTTTCTGAAACATTCATGTATTAGTGGACCCATGCAGTTCGAACCCGTGTTGCTCAAGAGTCAGCTGTAACGGTCAGTACAGTGGGTGCTGCCCTCTGGAGTGAGACTCCTGGTGGGTTCTGCTCCCGGGTCCTGCGCACATCACAGCGCACACATCGTACAAAGCCAGGGGTGCCCGCCCTTCCTCCTCCGTGCCCACCTCCAGCAGCAGCCCTCCGGCCCTCGATGGGCAGAGCTGGGGCACCACTGCAGGCTCCCCGGATGCTGCAGCCCCTGCCTGACCTCAGCACGGGGTGTAAGGGCCTGTTCTCCATTGAACAGCCCCAGCGGACCCGTTTTAGAAGCACAGAGCTCGCTGCTTAAAAAGTGCTCAGTATTCTAGGCTGATTTGCAGCTAGCTTTTCTTTTCAGGAAAACCAAGTTGTTATTATGGCTTATTCCTTCATGCCAATATTAAACATCCGTGATGCTTTAACGACGCTCGAGGAAGGTTTACGTAATGCGTTACGCATCTTCATCGTGGGCTGAATCCAGTGCTCATTAGGAACACATTAATCATTTGTGGTGACCAGGTGTTTGGATACTGACTGCCGCGTCATTTGGCCCGCACTTTACAACTCCCCTCTTCTGTGGTAAACCTGGCCTGTTTCTCTTTATTAAAAATGCTAACTACGAAATCTGCATGTGGAAGTAGCATGCTAATGGGAGGCCCGTGAGCCTGAGTGCGCTGCGCAGACTGCGAGCGGTCACTGGCGTGTTGTGAAGTCTTGCAGGTGATTTGAGACCAAGATCTTTTCTTGATAGTCAAGTAGCTGCCATCAAGTAAGTAAAGATTCAAGAAAAACAATATATAGAGAAAAATTGCCCAACATCCAGAAGGCACTGGATAATTCCTTGTAGCTGTTTGGGGTCCGGTATTGAGGAGAATGTTAGGAAGAAAATGCCCTGGGGACCCATCTCCCAGTCTGTGCCTCTTCCCTTCCTCTCCCCCCCTTCCCCCAGGTCCCTTCTTCTGGTGTGACTGTTGACATTCATATTATAGGGCGTATATGATACATACATAGGCAACACACATGCGTATATAAGGTGTGTATATGAGTACATAAGGTGTATTTAAATGCTTTGTATGCGTGTACATATTCACTTATGTATATTTACATATGTAGTTGAAGAAGTTTGATGAGTGTTGCCCAGGAAAAGGGTACTGTCTGTGACGAGTCACACATCGGTACGTGCCAGAATAATGTCAAGGTGACCAGTTGGATGTTAGGCTTGAGCTGTATTTTTTAAAGAAGTATTTTTTCAGGTCATTGGAACCAGTTTATTGTGCCATAACTAGTCTTCCGTGACCTCTGGTACATGAGCGCAAGAGAACGTGAGCTGGCAGGCTGTCCGGCAGGTCCTCGTTTTCAGAAGAGGGACAAGCTGTGTTTGGCTCAAGGTAGGGAATTTGTTGTGGATTCCTGGCAGACCTCAAGATGGAGCAGGTGTCTGTGAGCACATAGGAGAAACCTGGGCCCAGCATGGTTTCAGAAACCTGTGGCTCTGTGAGGACAACCACGTCACATAAAGTCTATCCTGCTTTGATAAGATTACCAGGTTGGTGGCGACATGTGTACGGAGATCACTCTGTTTAGCTAGGCGGTGTGACCCCGGGGCCCGCTGGTCCGTGGCAGGCGGGGCAGAGAGTAGGAGGCCGTTGTGGTGCAGAGAAGCCGAAGGGGCGGGCAGGGGGGGGGGATAAAGGGTGCCTGCTCTGGGGGGGGGGGAGATAAAGGGTGCCTGCTCTAGCCCAGGGTGAGGCCGGCCCACGCTGAGTGAGGGCCATGGGAGGCCCTGCGGCCGGACAGTCGCCACAGGCCCCACACCACGTGGCCTCGCTGGTCGAGTCGTTGCTTTCTTCAGCAGGACTGAGAGCTAAGAGAGCATCTGAAACCACACTTGCCCTCTTCCGTCAACAGAGTGGAGAGAAGATGGCCTTGGAGACAGAAAGCGAAACGGGGTGAAGTCCCTGTTTTATCACCTGGTAGCCGTGTGACCTGGAGCAAGCCACCAGAATCTGTCTGTCTGAGCATCTAACGGGGCTCTGGGAGGAGACCTGGTGTCGGCCAGGGCCCCGGGGAGGTGCCCGTCCTCTGTCTGGACTGGAGCCACCGGAGCCGCTGTTCCCGGCAGCCAGGGGGTGCAGTGGGCGGGCGTGTGCTCTTGAGGCCGGCTGCCTGGGTTGGAATCTCCGCTTCCCGAGGTCATTCAGCGGTTGGAACCTTCCCTGCAGGTGGGACAATCGCAGTGCTCGCCTCTAGGCTGGTTGTGAGCACGCGGAGAGCGTTCAACAGGGAGCCTTCCAAACGTCTTCGCTCCCCGGCAGCAGTGCCACCGCCTTGTGCTTCGGAGGAGCTGGATGGCGCGCAGGGGAAGCATGCCAACGGCCCATTCCTGCTTCACAGGGAGGGGACAGGCCCTGAGGTGACTAAGCGACTTGTCTGAGATCAAAAGCGCTGGCCAAGCCCCGGAGCTCAGGCCCCGGATTAATACGGAGAATGTGCTTTGCACCAGGCCCATGTGACCACCCTCCCCGTGTGGCCCACGGCGGCTCCGGGGCCGGGAACCTCAGGCCGAGGCCGTTAGGAGGCCTCCTCTGCGCCGCCCGGCTCGCACACCTGAGGCCCTGCTGCCCACCACCAGGGCCTCCCCCGCCTGCTTCTCCGACAGCTCGGACAGAGGAGACCGGATTTCAGACCCAGCGGGGTCAGCTGACGTTTCCCCACTCCAGTCTGATTCGTCTACGAGAAATATTTCAAATGGGCAAAGGTCCCAAGGCCTCCCCTTTGAAATACACTCTCAGGAGAAAACACGTAATAGGTAGATATGATTCATTCCAGTGATTTTAAGTTAGGACACTAAATTTAGAAAATTCACCCCCAAAAGTTACTGAATAAAAAAGATCATAGGGCCGGGCCTGTGTGGTTCAGTGGTTGAGCATCAACCTATGAACCAGGAGGTCACAGTTCCATTTTCGGTCAGGGCACAAGCTCCAGTTTGGGCTCCATCTCCAGGAGGCAGCTGATCGGTCATTCTCTTTCATCATTGATGTTTCTATGTCTCTCTCCATCTCCTTCCCACTCTCTGAAATCAATAAAAAACTTTTTTTTTTTTTTTTTTAAAGATAATGGAATCGCTTCCACGGCCTGAGTTTCCTCGGGAGTCCGCTGGCCGTGGGGTCCATTTCCTCCTTTCTGGTTAGGGACACAGCTCGTTCTGAGCATCTCTTTCCTCCTAGAAAAGGGGATTCTCACCTCTCCTCTTTTTTGAATAATCCCAGGTAAGATGATAGAAAACTGTGATTACATTTGCCTTTTTATGTTCACTTTCTGTGTAGAAATATCTGGCTTACCAAGGGGCTGAACAGCAAACAGTGCGCGCTCTGGCCCCGCTGGCATCGGCGTGGCCAGGGTGGCGATCGGAACTAACACTGCGCTGTCAGCACCACAGACCACACTTTACTTGTCTCACCAGTTATTCTGCTGATGTCCTTTCTGTTCCACGTCCTGCTTTTGATCTTGAGCCCGTGACGGTTCCTCAGCCGCCTCAGCACGCTGAGGACCTGGGGGCTTCGGAGAGTGTCCTCGGTGGGGGTAGTTTGGGGTGACCTCATGGCTAGGCCGTGGGGATGCAGCTCTTTGAAGAGCCCGCAGTGGTGGCATGCCTCAAGCACTTGAACTTGACGTCGAGTTGCATTCCGGGCCCCTCTGGAGGGGCAGGAGCAGCGTCCCTGGGAAGGCAGGTCACGGTGCCCAGGCCCCAGGCCCCGTGAGGTGGGCAGATGTGCCTTCTGCTCCCTTCACGTGCCTCCTCCTTCCAGGCCCAGCCTCCAGGCCCCCTGCGGCGCACCGCGGACTTAGGAGAGCTTTTCCTGAGGCGGCTGCAGGTTAAAGAGCACAAATGCTGAGCTTTCTTATATCACACAAACAATCAGGTCGTGACCACGGAGCCTCTCACGGAGTCCTATCACGTCCCAGCTGTAGGGCGGCGGGGACACGCTCCCCGTTTCCTCTGTGCTGGAGAGGATGCCCACTGTATTCACAGCCCGTTTGTATCCTGAGAGGAGAGCTGATGGCCCACAGACCACCCAGACCCGCCGCTCGGGTGCCAGCTGAAGTTTTGGACGGATGGGATCTTTGAAGTGTTTTATTTCTACAGACTGTGCCGGTGGCCGTCAGAGTGCCCGCGGCGCCGCCCAGAGGAGCGCGGTGCTTAGCTGGGCATTTGGGGTAGAAGACCCCAGTAACATTGCATTTTGTACGATAGCCTGAGGAGAGCATGTGCCGGTCGCTCGCAGTGGAAGAAGTTTGTCCAGCAAGGTTTGTCCAGACCCCCCAGTGAAGCGTTTGAGTTTGTGATTTGGCTCCTCGTTCAGTCAGGACCATAGGCGGCCAAAGGAAACGCGTGCCCCGTGACACCTGCCCACTTGCCCCGGACCTACGGCAGCGTGGCCGGGGAGGAAGGCGAGGCGGGTGACCGGGGCCGGGAGGAGAGGGGGAGGGTCAGTGCCGCCGGGACGTGACACAGGCTGGACCCTGGGCAGCAGGTCCCGTAGTAACTGCCCTCCGTTCCTGCTTCCTAATCAGCAAGCTGCCCCGAGCAGGCCGAGCCCCGCCCGCTGAGCCCACCCTCCCTGCCCTGGCCATCCCAGTCCAAACGCCAGGCAGCCCCCACTGCCGAGACCCAGGCACTGGCACAGCCGGTAAAACCGCGGGTTCCTTTTCTGTGTGTGTGTGGCAGTTTTGGTAAGGCTGCTCTGCATATTCTTGTGTGAGTCTGTGGATATGGGTACACACTTGAGACAAATGGAAACATTAAATGTGGAACTGTGGGGTGACAGGATAAATGCATGTTTAACTTTGTAGAAAAGCAACCGCTTTCCAAAGTGATGGCACCAGTTTGTACTCCTTCCAACTAACTATGAGACTTCTAGTTATTCTGCATCCTCATTAACAGCTAGTGCAGTCTTGTTTGGTTGTTTGTTTAGTGTTGTCAACTTCTTAATTGTAGTGATTCTAATAGTTTTGAGATGGCTTTTTGTTGTAGGAGTTCTTGTATATTCTGGTTATGTGTGAGCCCTTTGCCACATATCTTATTGCGATTTTTTTCTCCCAGTCTGGGGATTGCCCATTTATTTCCATAATGGTGTCTTTCAATGGATGCAAGTTTTATTTTAAGTTTTGTAAAATCCAGTTTATTAACGTTTTCTTTTATGGTTAGTGCTGTTTGTATTCTAAGAAATCTTTATGTACCCCAAGTTCCCAAAGACATTCTTCTATGTTTGAGATTTTACTTTTAAAATAATTTGATGTATCTCAAATTAATTAGTCTATACAGCATGAGGTAGGGATAATTAAAGTTAATTTTTTCCTCATAAGGTTATCCATTTGTTCCAGCACCATCTATTGAAATGACTTTCCTTGCTCCATTGAATCGCATTGGTGCCTTTGTCAAGAATCAATTGAATGTATATGTGGGTCTAATTTTGAACTTTTTCTTCTGTTCTATTGATCTGTCTTTCCGGACGTCTTAATTACTGCAATTTTATAGCAGTTTTTAAATCAGTTAATGTAGGTCTTCAACTTTGTTCTTCATTTTCAAGGTTGTCTTGACTATTCTAGGGAGTCATGTGCTGCCTGATGCCTTGGATACATTCTGGTTGTACGAACATCATACGGTGTGCTCACACAAACCTGGGTGACATATATACCTACTTCACACCTAGGCGAGAAGACATAGCATATGGCTCCTAGGGTATAAGCCTGTACAGCAGTTACTGTACAAAGCAACCCAAGATTAAGTCAAGCACAGGATAAAACGATGCAATCAGGAAGTGAGGAAAATGTGAAATGTGTGAGGCTGCTGCCCGTGTAACATGTACTCTGTTTTACAGCACTCTCTTTTAATAAGTGGAAAGCACATGCGAAGATAATGATTAAAAGGGCAGTGTAGTAAATGTATAAACCGGTAACATGGCTATTTGTTGCTGTCAATAATTATGTATTCTACATAATGGGATGTGCTATGCTTTTATGTGACTGCAGCACAGTGGGGTTGTTTGCACCAGCGTCACCACAAACAAGAAAATAATGCATTGTGCTGTGATGTCACCACAAGTACAATGTCAACAGGCAATAGGACATTTCCAGTTCTGTTGTAATCTTATTGGACCAGCCTTGTGCACACTGTTTGCTGTTGACCAAACATTATGTGACACATGATTGCATTTTGATTTCCATTTAAATTTTACAACCAGCTTGTCAATTTCTACAGAAGAGTTTGCTGGTGTTATAATTTCAGTCTTCTTTAGGTATTACAAGACTTTGTGATTTTCTTCATAAAGATCGTGTACATCTTTGTTAGATAAAATTGCTTCATGTCTAATTTTTTATGCCATTGTAAATGTCTTTTGTTAAGGTTAACGTTTTTGTTTTGTTTTTTAATATATTTTGTTGATTTTTTACAGAGAGGAAGAGAGAGGGATAGATAGTTAGAAACATCAATGAGAGAGAATCATCGACCAGCTGCCTCTTGCACACCCCCTACTGGGATGTGCCTGCAACCAAGGTACATGCCCTTGACCGGAATCGAACCTGGGACCTTTCAGTCTGCAGGCTGACGCTCTATCCACTGAGCCAAACTGGTTTCGGCAAGGTTAACGTTTTTAACTGTTGTTCTATGTAGGAATGCAGATTCATTTTGTCAGCTGATAAGGGTTGGCGCCAATGCAGCGCCTACAGAAATGCCCAGTTTGGGGGCAATGAAGAAGAAAACTTTACTCAGTGCAAACCGCTCAGTTGTGATACAGCACGACAGTGGGAGAGCACAGTAGTGGTACAGCTCAGTTAGGAAGCAGCACAGCATGGCTGCCAGAGCCTGGGACCCGAGGCCGCTCTCCGCGGGCAGCTCCGCTCCCCTCAGGTCTGCTCTGCGCCAGCGAGGCAGCCTCCGTGTTCCATCTTCAGTGCTTCAACGCCAGCCAGGGAGCGGTGTTCCGTCTGTGGTGGGGAGGGACCTGCCCTCCTGGAGCTGGAGGGGAGGTGGTTTGTATGGACAGACACCCTCACTCTGTCCCAGTAATAGGGCCTCACTCCTCAACAGATTGGCCTGCCCCCATGCAAATGAGAACTGCAAATCATCATAGTTTGATTGGTCCAAAAAGCACTGTCCTGATTGGTCAGACTGGAGCCTCTCTGCCTGGTTAGTAAAGATGGGAGGGAGGGAGGATATGGCTGTATAGCTGCACAGCTCCCGGATGGGGAGCCTCAGCCCTATGGTTGAAATGCTGTTCCAGGAACTCCTTTTCGGCGCTGGCTCAGATGACAGAAGCACAGTGCAGGCTCCTCCCTGAAGAATAGTTTGTGAGAGGTCCCTGTATGCACATGGTTGCTAGGCTCTGCTTTTTAATTTTTTAATTTGAGTCCCCATTAGCCACCAGGGGCCATTTTTAGTAAGTATCTTCTTCCTCAGGGACCACATATATTGACTGTGAAAATTAAACAATATTTCTAAACTTTAAAAAAATTGTAATAGATTGTGAGAGTCTGTGCAAACACTAAAGTCATCCGTAAATAATTATAGTTTTAAATTCTTCACAACTATCTTCTTTTTCAGCCAAGCAAAGTCTCGCAGGCCAGTGTTGGGTAGAGAGAGTGTTAGTTTGCGAGGGCGGCCACAGCAGCCTGCCGGGAACTGGGTGGCCTGAACAACGTGGATTCATCGTCTCACAGATCTGAGGGTAGAGTCTGAGGTCAGGGGGAGGGCGGTGGTGGGGCTTTGGAGGGAAATCTGTTCCCACCTCTCCCCTAGCTTCTGGGGCCTCGGGCATTCTGTGGCTTTACTGCCCTCCCTCTTTGTGTATCTATCTCTGTGCCTAAATCCCCCCCCCCCTTTTTTTTTTAATATATTTTTTATTGATTTTCCACAGAGAGAAAGGAAGAGGGATAGAGAGCTAGAAACGTCGATGAGAGAGAAACATCGACCAGCTGCCTCCTGCACACCCCCTACTGGGGATGTGCCCACAACCAATGTACATGCCCTTGACCGGAATCGAACCCGGGACCTTTCAGTCCGCAGGCCGACGCTCTATCCACTGAGCCAAACCGGTTTCGGCTAAATCCCCCCTTTTTATATGGACATCAGTCACATTGGATTAGGGCCCACCCTAATGACCGCATCTTAATTTGATCGTGCACAAGGACCCTATCGCCACAGAAGGCCATACTCACGGGACCGGGAGTTAGGACTTCATATTTAGGGGAACATAATGTAATCCATAACAGATGGTGATAATCTTGTTCTTTGTTTTCTGTTTTTTCTCTTTTAATTTGTAAACATGGTGTGCTAATTAATATTTAATACTTTTGAGTATGAGTAAGAATGATGGGTTATTTCTCTTTTTCCTACATCCTTATCTGGTTTGGATATCAAAGTTATAGGTCATACTGGCTTTATACAGTGAAGTGTGATATGTCCCCTTATGTGACTTGGTTTTCCCAGACTCGGCAGCGGGCCATGGAAGCAGAGGGCCTCTGAAAGCCTGCGTGGCCATAGTAAAGAACACAGAAAACGTTTTTTAATATAAAAATCTGCTGCCAGGCCCATGTGGAGCCCGGAGAACAGAATTGTTGTAGAGCTGAGGCTTGGGAATCAGGAAGAACCGCAGGGAAGGTGCCCCAGCGACTGTGCTTTTATCAGTGGCGACAGGTGTGAATTAAAAGGTAAAGCTCGTGGCCCTGACTGGTTTGGCTCAGCCTACAGAGCGTCAGCCTGAGGACTGAAGGGTCCCAGGTTCGATTCCAGGCAAGGGCATGTGCTTGGTTGCAGGCACATCCCTGGTGTGCAGGGGGCAGCTGATCGATGATTCTCTTTCATCGATGTTTCTAACTCTCTATCCCTCTCCCTTCTCCTCTGTAAAAATCAATAAAATATATTTTTTTAAAAGAAGAGAAAAGGTAAAGTTTCTGTGTACCTCTGTAGAAGAAAATTAGTATTTTTATATTACCGTATTTGCCAGCGTATAAGCCGATTTTTTGGCCCTGAAAAATATGCCTCCAAGTGGGGGGTAGTCTTATACAGCGAGTATATAACAAACTCTGTATTTTTAGTGGAAATGTTAGGGGGTCGTCTTATACGCCCAGTCTCTTATACGCCGGCAAATACGGTATTTTTCAGGGCCAAAAAAATCGTCTTATATGCTGGCAAATACGGTAGCATTTTCAGAGACACTCACTCTGATTCTCGTTATCGCAGTGGCAGTGTGCATACTCGTATTTGGTAGAAAGTAATCATTAATATTTTCACTTTGGACCTTAGCACATGTTGCTTTATGTTGTTACTTGATTATTTTTCTAGTCCTGTTTCCTTAATGAGATTGAGAGACTCTTGGGATATGGAAGTGTTTTTCTGGAATTTTATTTTGCACACTTAGAGGTGCTTGTTGCATGTGTAGAACCTTTTTTAAAAAAAACTGTTGTCCATGAATGTACTGTTTTTCAGTCTCTTTCCCTGACTAGGTATGTACTTTGAAATTTTGAGAAAGATGTTAAAATGTTGAGCTTTTAAATATAACCTTGCTTTAAAGGTGACATTCTAATAAAAAGTTAGTTTAAACTTCAGGTCAGTTTGAGATCACACAATAAAGTGTAAATTATATACCTTAGAGAAATTTTTGATTTTATTACCATGTTAAAATCTCTCAATTCATCCCCTAGTAAGTTGGATTTAATAATTATAGGTTTGGCCAAAAGTCTAAGTAAATTTATCACGTGAACTAGATCATAGAGAAAATTTCTCCACTGCCTAGAGGAATAAACCCTTTTTATTTATTTAATTATTTATTTAAAATCTATTTTATTGATTTTTTTTACAGAGAAGAAGAGAGAGGGATACAGAGTTGGAAACACTGATGAGAGAGAGTCATCTATCAGCTGCCTCTTGCACACCCCCTACTGGGGATGTGCCCGCAACCAGTGTACATGCCCTTGACCGGAATCGAACCCAGGACCTTTCAGTCCGCAGGCCGACGCTCTACCACTGAGCCAAACCGGTTTCAGCAGCATGTCTCTTTTCATCCTTTCTCTTTGAGTCTGTGTGTGTCTTTAAAACAGAAGTGTAGGCAGCTTCTAGCAAGGTCTAATTTTTTAAATCTCTTCAACCACTCTGTGCATGCTCATTGGTGAGTTCAGTCCATTTACAGAGTCTTTGATTTCCGATGTCTTCTAACATTGTTATGTTTCTAAAGTTATATCTCTAATGTTAATATCTAATATTTGCGATATTACTAATGCCGACTTACTATTTCCTGGTTGTTTTGCATTTTTATTGTTCCTTTTTCCTTCAGTTTCTGCCTCCCTTTGTAAATTGGTGATTTTCCAGGGTGGTTTGCTCTGCATCTCCGTTATTTCCTGTGCATCTGCCCTAGATTTTGGCTTTGTGGTACCACGAAGCTTACATAAGACATAGCATAGTAACTGCCCATTCTAAGCTGCTAGCAATTCAACTTAGATCATCTACAAAAGCCCCACCCTTTAATCCCCTTTTTATGTTGTTGATGTCATCACTCACCTCTGTCATTCATTAACAGGTAGCAGCTGTAGTTATTGAAATACTTCCTTCCTTTGACCTTTATGCCGTGTTACGTGGTTGGCCCATCGCCCCGTTCATACTGAGTTTTCTAAGTCTGACTACGTGTACTTCTACCGGTATTTTGTGTCTTAATGTTCATCCTCGTGTTGCTGGTGAGCATCTTTTCACTTCAGATTGAAGAACTCCTTTCAGCATTTCTTTCTCTCCCTTCTTTTTCTTTTTAGAGAGTGGGAGGGAGGGGGAAAGATACGAGAGAGATACAGCGATTGGTTGCCTCCCACGGGAACCCTGGGCTGGGGATCCAACCTGCCACCCAGGTACGTGCCCTTGACTGGAATTAAACCCTAACCCATGGCCTAACCAGTTAGGCTCAGTGGAGAGAGCGTCGGCCTGGGTGGACTCAAGGGTCCCCGGTTCAATTGCAGTCAAGGGCATGTACCTTGGTTGCGGGCACATCCCCGATAAGGGGTGTGCAGGAGGCAGCTGATCGATGTTTCTCTCTCATTGATGTTTCTAACTCTCTATCCCTCTCCCTTCCTCTCTGTAAAAAATCAATAAAATATACTTTTTAAAAAATAAAATAAACCTTAACCCTTCAGTGTAGGCCAATGCTCTAACTACTGAGCAATGCTGGACAGGACTCTGTGTAGTGTTCCTTGCAAGGCAGGTCCAGTGATGGTTTTGTTTGGGAAAGTCTTTACATCTTCATGTCGGAAGGATAACTTTGCCAGGCAGAGTTTTCTTGGCTGGCAGTTTTTATCCTTCCTCACTTCAAATACGCCTCCTCTCTCTCCTGGCTTGTAGGGTTTCTGCTGAGAAATCTGTTGATAACCTAATAGGGTTCTTTGTTTGTAGGTTACGGTGTCCCCTCCCCACCCAGCTACTTCTAGATTAGTTTTGTTGTTGACAGTTTCTTATAATGTGTCTTGGAGAATTTTTTTTTAATTGAGATAATAGGGTGATGTATTAGCTTTCTGGGCTTTGATACCAGTTGTCTTCCTGGGTTTAAGAAATTATCAGCTATTATTTCATATATATATTAGTGGTCTGGTGCACGAAATTCATGCACATTAAAAGGAGGACCCAGAGTCAAGTCCCCACCCACTCACATGTGCCTCAAAATCATGCGAGACCCAGATCTGGCCAAAATTGGGTTAGATCCAGGCCCAGCATTTGCATTCTTGTCAAGCCCTGCTGGGAAGGGGGCGTGGCCTCAGCTCCCCTGGCCTAGCACGAGGACAGGGGGCGTGGTCTGAGGTCCCCCAGATGGGGCGGGGGGCATGTCTTGAGGATCCCCAGTCCAGCCCCACCAGGTGGGGGACATGGCCTGAGATCCTGTCAAGCCCCGCTGGGTGGGGAGCATGGCCCGAGGTCCCCTGTCAAGCCCCACCAGGCAGGGGGGTGCAGCCTCAAGTCCACTGGCCCGGTGTTGGGGCAGAGGGTGCAGCCTGAAGTCCCCTGCCGGTACCAGGAGGGGGGCACAACCTCAGGTCCCCCATCAAGCCCTGCTGGGCAAGGGGCGTGGCCTGAGTTCCCCCGATCCAGCACTGGGGGTGCATCTTGAGGTCCCCCATCAAGCCCCACTGGTGGGGGGCATGGCCTGAGGTCCCCCAGCCTGGCACTGGGCCAGGGGAGCAGCCTTAGGTCCCCTAGCCCAGCACCAGGATGGGAAGCACACCTTGAGGTCCCCTGTTAAGCCCTGCTGGGCAGGGGGCGTGGCCTCAGGTCCCTGTTGATTGCTCTTTAAGGCTCCTGAAGGAAACTTGGCCTCAGCTGTGGGTGCAGCTATCTTTGTGACAGAGTGATGGTCAATTAGCATATTCCCTCTTTATTAGATAGGCTAATTTTTAAAAATTGATTTCAGAGAGGAAGAGAGAGAAAGATAGAAACATCAATGATGAGAAAGAATCATTGATTGGCTGCCTCCTGCACGCCCCCTACTGGAAATTGAGCGCACAACCCGGTCATGTGTCCTGACTGGGAATTGAACCTTGACATTCTAGTTCGTAGGTTGATGCTCAACCACTGAGCCATGCTGACTGGGCTCAACTATTATCTCTTTTAACACATTGCCTGCTCCTTTCTAACTTCTTCTGGAATCCCATTGATCACATATGCTTTTTTCACTCTTCCTTCTTCTTTCTTTGATCTCCCCTGACTGTGTTATTTCACAGTTCCTGTCCTCTGGCTCACTCACTCCACCGTCCATTTGCACTTTTCATCTCACTCTGAGTTCTTGAGCTCCAGAATTTCTGTGATTTCTATCTCTTTGGTTAAAACTCTCTTTTTGATCATGTATATATTTTTTGACAATTTGGTGAATTGGCTCTGAGTTTTCTTGTAGCTGATTGAGCTTTGTCAAGATAGCAATTTTGAATGCTTTTTCAGCTAGGTCACACATTCTATGCCTTTGAACTCAGTGGAGAATTGTTTTCTTTTTGCAATGACATGATGTCTTGACTTTTCATGTTCCTTGTAGTTTTTCATTGCTGTTTTCACCTTCGAAGCAGCAGACCCCTCCTGCGTCTATGCTAGCTAGCTTCTGTGGGGTGTTCTGTTTGATGGTGTTACAGCACCTGGGTTTTCTCCCTCTCTCTGGGCACCTCCTGCCTTCTTCATGTTCCCTCTTGTGACCCAATTCTTCAGCTTTTCTGGCTTCTCTGGTGCTTACAACTACTGCAAACCTCTTTTGTTTTCCAGAAGGTGGTGGTATAGCTCCAGTATGTGGTTGCTCCCTCGCCCATTCTCTGAGTGGGCTCCCTGTCTGCCTGAGTTCTATCTCTGCACACAGAGCACACCAGGAGCTGGCACAGAGGGAGGGGAGGGGTGGGTACAGTGCTCAGGCATGGGGGAGGAGGGGGCCTGCAGACCCAGTGGGAGATGCCTGGGTGTGATACGGCCAGAGGCTGGTGGGTGGGCTTCCTTCTGCTGCATCTGATTCCTTTCATCCCTTTGAAATTCTCATCTGCCTCTTTCCCAGCCCTGGGTCCTCCCAGTCCTCCCAGGCACGGAGGTCCTGCTGGGCATCTCCGGCCTCTTCCTGCACAGCGGGGTAGCCGGGCACTCACTCACCCTGTCCTTTCCTCCCTGGCAGGGGCGGCCACGGCCACCGCCACAGCGGGGACGTCAGCCCGGGACTGTTTCCCTAGGTGGTGCATGCTGGGAAGTTTCCCTTACCACTGCCTCTGCTGTCACCCAGCTCCGTTTTGTTTGTTTTGCTCTAGTGCAGTGGTTCCCAACCTGTGTTTGTCCATGCCCCACCTAAGCGTCTCTAAAATCCTGTGACATGCAATTCTTATTTAAAAGTGAACTCCTTTTCACAGGAAGGAAGCCTCAAAGGCATTAACTTGGTCTAAACAAGCTTCCAAAGAACATGGCATCCGTGAAAGAGAAAAATAAAGGAACTAAAGGACAATTGAAGTTCTGAGGAAGAAATCACTAAGATTGTTAAACTAATAATAATATGAAATCATATGAAAAAATAGCAAATTAAGTTTCAAAACATAATAGAGAACTGAAATGCAAAAATATGTCACAAAATATATTGATATACTATATGAGGCCCCTAGAACCATAAGAAATGCAAAAAATTCACTGTTAATAACTCATTCTCTAATTGCCTCCCTTAAAAGTCAAACTGCCCCTGTGTGGGGCGTGCGCGCCTTGGAACCTCCCCGAGGACGGCAGACGTGTGCAAATCCGAGCTGGTCTGTACGCCCGCCAGGTCAGCGCGGCATTCCCTGGGTTTTCATTCCAGCCGTGGGCCAGGGGTCAGGCCGGCCTGTGGCTCCACGGTGGGACCGAGTTTTGTCTGCCTGTCGCCGCGGGTCTGGGTGGGTGACCCGCCCAGTCCCCACAGCACCCACAGGGGAGCTTTGGTTTGTGGACGGCTGTCTAATTTGTTGTTTAAAAAGGGCAAAAAGGAACGTCTTACTCTGCTGTGTTATTGGCAGCATTCTCCTGCTCTTCATAAATCGCCATTTAATTAGTAAAGCAAGCCCCTGATTTAAAGGCCTATCGCAGGACACTTGTTTTTAGCAAGACTTGAGTCACTGGTTACCAGGTAATGAAACTATATTGCATGTCTTTTCAAACCTTATAGAAATAAGACTTTTTTTTTTTATAAACTGATGCTCTTTTTAACAACTCTCTCCTCTCCTTTCCTTCGCTGTCCACCCCAGTATTCAGGCTAAATTCGAGGTGTTTGGTTGTTTTCCACAGACACTTGGCCTTGGTTGAACTGTGCAGGTCCTCGGTTGAACTTGTACTGGATTTTCTCAGGGACCCTCCGTTCACTGGCCTGTGCAGTTCAAACCCGTGTTCTTCAAGGACCAGCTGGCGGCCGGAATCCACGTGTGCCGAGGGCACTTTGATTTCTATGTGGATTTTCAACTGCGTGGGGGGCAGGCACCCCAAATCCCATGTTGTTCAAGGCCAAGCTGTATTCTTTACGGCAAACGTCTTTTGTTTACCTCTTTGCTGGGTAAAGGTAGAGACTAGAATATGGACAATAATCTAGTTAAATGGCGGAGTGGGAGTCGGGGCTGCAGGTTTCTTTCCCGCAGAGGAGTGGCCCATCCCTCCGCCCATCACTGAAGGAAGAACCGTCCATGTTACTTCACTGTCACAGACGTCTGGTGTTTCCAAGCTTACACTCCAGTGTCTGCCTGTCAGCCATTAGGATTTCAATGGGAGATGCCGTGTCTAGGGTGGGTGTGGTGTTTCTGCTTGGTCATGGCACATGGGCGGTGGTGTGTAAACTTGTCACATCAAAAGCCTCTTCCCTAGGAAACCAAGATGGCGGCGTAGGTAAACGCCTAACTGCAGCCTCACACAACAATTTCAAAAAAATACAACTAAAATATAAATGGACATTATCCAGAACTACAGGAAAGCTGACTGACTGGAAGTTCTACAACTAAAAGGATAGAGAAAACCGGAAGGAAAATCAGAGGTGCTGTAAAAGCCTAAGGTACAGAGACATGGTGCACGCATGGGGAGAGGACGGAGCCGGAGAGGAGGGGCGGCTGAGTGCCTGGCTGGTGTTCCCTAGTGGAAAGGAGATAAAAGCTCCAGACTGTGCTGAACCCCAATTCCCGACGAGACCCTGGGGACTCAGGCACATACAGAGAGAATCTGGACTGTAAGGGGAGTGGAATGGCAAAAGGCAGAGTCCCGGAGGCGCGCACATTGTGCACAGAGGACTGACTGTTGACTGTGCTGCTGGTTGCCCTAGGAGGAAGGAGACAAAAGCTCCAGACTGCTCTTAACCTCACTTCCACCTGCACTGAACCCCAGCTCCAGGCTCATTGGGGCAGAGACTAGACTGTCTGGTAGCAGGCGAAACTCTAGGGCACCTTTCTCTCAGAGGTGCTTGCAGCCAGTACCAAAGGACACTGAGGAACACTGAGATTCAGGAACCTCATAGGGCGGGGCTGACGGGAAGCCAAGACTGTAGGCTCCACCCTGAAACTCCGCCCCATCCAAGCTGAGCACAGAGGCTTTTGCAATTTTCCAAGTCTGGTCGAATAAGGCTGTCTCCCAGCATAGACACAGCTGATCCTCACAGCCAATTGGCCTGGAGGTCAGTTCCTCCCAGTGATACCAACAACAATCAAGACTTAACTACAATAAGGCTCTACACACAGTCCACAAAGGGGTGCACCAAGAGTGTCCACCTCAGGTAATTGGGAGGCTGACCTACTGAACCATATAGGACACATTAACACACAAAGCCACCCTACCAACTCAGGGAAGCAGCGAAAATGCTGAGAAAAGGAAACAGATCGCAAGTGAAAGAAGTGGAGGACAACAAGTGACTGGATAGAGTTCAAAACCATAGTTATAAGGTTTTTCAAGAATTTCCTAGAAAAGGCCGATAAAATAAACAAGACCTATAAGGATATAAAAAGGGACAACTAGAAATAAAGAATACATTGTCTGAGATTAAAAATATTATACACAGTCCTAAAAACAGAATGGAAGATCGCAAGAATCAAGTCGAAGATTTGGAACATAAAGAGCCAGAGGACACTCCTCCGCAGAAGCAAGAAGATAAGAGAATCCAGAAAGTTGAAGATAATGTAAGAAACCTCTGGGACAACTTCAAGTGAACCAACATCAGAATTATGGGGTTCCCAGAAGAAGAGAGAGAGTAAGATACCAGAAACATATTGAAAGAAATAGTGACAGAAAACTTCCCTCACCTGGTTAAAGAATTAGACTTACAAGTCCAGGAAGCGCACAGAACCCCAAATGAAAGGACTCCAAAGAGGACCACACCAAGACACACCATAATTAAAATTCCAAGAGCAAAAGACAAAGAGAGAGTATTAAAAGCAGCAAGAGAAAAGCAGGTAGTTACCTATAAAGGAGCACCCATACAATTTATCAACAGAAACCATGCAGGCCAGATGGGAATGGCAAGAAATATTCAAGGTGATGAATAGCAAGAACCTACAGCCAAAAATACTCTACCCAGCAAAGCTATCACTCAGAATTGAAGGACAGATAGAGAGCTTCACAAATAAAAAAAGCTAAAGGAGTTCATTACCGCCAAACCAGAATTATATGAATTGAAGGGGATTCTTTAGGAAGAGGAAGAAAATAAAGATAAAAATTATGAACAACAAATACATAGCTATCAACAAGTGAATCTAAAAACCAAGGGAATTAAAAAAATCTGATGAACAATATTAACTGGTGAATATAATAGAATCAGAGGTATGGCAGGGGAGTGGACTGATGATTCTTGGGGAAAAGGGGAGTGGGGGTGTGGGAAGAGACTGAACATACTAAACTGTGCACCTATGGATGAGGACAATGGGGATGGGGAAAGGGCAGAGGGTGGGGTGGGAACCTGGTGGAGGGGAGCAATGGAGGGGAAAAAATAAGGAACATTTGTAATAATATGAACAATAAAGATTTATTTAAAAAATAAAAACAAAAAATAAATTTAAAAAAGAAGCCTCTTCCCCAGCCCGAGGCTTTCCCCGGGCCCACGGTTGTGCAGGCCGGAGAGATGGACGACGGATCCCCTCTCTGAGGCCTCTGAGCGCCTTTCCCCAGGGCCATGAGGACGAGCTTGTGCAAATGGAACGGCTACACTCCAGTCTGTCAGCCAGGGGTCACAGGCCGCCAGCTCAGGCCGTGGGCAGCATTGCTCGTCTCTTGGAGCCCGGCGTGGGAGTTAAAAGGAGAGTGCGCCGGGGGCCAGAGAGGCCCACGGGAACTTTCCGTGAGTGCTTACGTGGGTCGGCTGACTCCCCAAGAGTCATATGAAGTAGGAGCCACCATTACTCTCCTTCACGTTGTGGCTTGGGCCCTTGATCGGTTCCCCCCAAGGTGTGGGCAGGTGTGGGTGGTGCACGTGTGGGCAGGTGTGTGATGTTCCCCTCAGGCCGTGTAGCTCCCCCAGGCCGCATAGCTACTAAGCAACAGGAAGGTATAGGGAGGAACTGAGGTGCCAGTGGAATCCTTGCCCCAGACCTGGGCCCTCTGACCACAGAGGGGAAGCGGAGGCTCCCTGTGTGTAGTGTCGCCGCCCCAGTGGACGGGGTAAGAAATTGGAGCAGTCTAAAATCTTCCAGTTGATTCCTACCCTCCCCCGATGCATGCATCTTTCCTGAACATTTCCAAGGACTCGTCCAGCCTTTGCAAGGCGATTAGGAAGTTGGTTTCTCAGGAGGCACCCGGTCCGGGGCAGCTTGCAGTCGCAGACAGTTCTCGAAGCCTCCCGCCCAGTCCCTGCAGCCCTCGGAGCGGGGCTCCTCCCCTCGTGAGGGTGGCGGGACGGCGATCAGACAGGCCATCTTGCCGCTGCCCTGGTGCGGCTAAACGCCAGCCCTTCGGGCGAGGAGAGGAAGCCAGGCGAGCGCAGGCAGCCCGTCCCAGGGGAAGGGACCCTTCCCTGGCATCCGGGACCTCGCCAGCCCTCCCGAGAGAGGCGGGATGTGCCACGCTTTCCTCCAGGTGGGCACACTCTCTGGGGGCTGAGGTGCTGGGACACGGGCACCCTCATGGGAAGAATCCAAGGAAGCGAGTGTGGCTCCTGCCCGGTGTTCCTGACAAGGTCCAGGGGGCAGGGTTTGGCAACACCATGTAGTGCCTCCCACCATTCACCACACGCCGATCTCAGGGCCGTTTCTGCCTTTTCCAGTTTCACGTTGTCTGTGGGGAGTGTGTGCGCTTGTCCTCTGCCGCAGGCGTGTCTCCTGTGCAGCGCGAGGAAGCCCACAGGGACCGCCGCATCCCGCCCCTCTTGGATGGAGGGGTGCTGGCCCCCTGCTGGCCTCTCCACTGGTCTGGGCAAACTGCGGCTCTTTGGCCCTTTGAGTGTGGCTCTTCCACAAAATACCACGGCCTGGGCGAGTCTATTTTGAAGAAGTTGCGTTAGAAGAAGTTTAAGTTTAAAAAATTTGGCTCTCCAAAGAAATTTCAGCAATTGTACTGTTGATAGTTGGCTCTGTTGCCTCATGAGTTTGCCGACCACTGGTCTGGGGGGAGGAGGCACGTGGGAGCCCTCTGCCTTCAGTGTTTCTAATGGTGTGAATGCTGTGCTTCCCTTTCCCTGTCGTTGTGGCCGAGGGGCCAGTGCGTGCTTGTTGTGACCGGAATGGCTCTGCTCACCGTCAGTAAGCACTGTCTTCCCGTCCTCTTCCTGCAGGCGGCGCCGGCACCATGGGCACCAAGGCCTTCACGCTGGTCTCCGCCGTGGAGCGGGAGCTGCTGATGGGCGACAAGGAGCGCGTCAGCATAGAGTGCGTGGAGTGCTGCGGCCAGAACCTCTACGTGGGCACCAGCGACTGCTCCATCCACCACTTCCTGCTGGAGGAGCAGAGCCTGCCGGCCGGGACCGCCGCCTTCACGGCCACCAAGCAGCTGCACAGGCACCTGGGCCTCCGGAAGCCGGTGAGCGAGCTGCGGGCCGCCTCGGCCCTGCACCGGCTGCTGGTGCTCTGCGACTGCTCCATCTCCCTGGTCCACATGCTGAGCCTGGAGCCCGTCCCCTCGGGCGCCCGCATCAAGGGGGCCGTGGCCCTGGCCCTGAACGAGAACCCGGTGAGCGGGGACCCGTTCTGCGTGGAGGTCTGCATCATCTCCGCGAAGCGCAGGACCATCCAGGTGTTCATGGTGTACGAGGACCGGGTGCAGATCGTCCGGGAGGTGTCCACGCCGGAGCAGCCCCTGGCCGTGGCGGTGGACGGCCACTTCCTGTGCCTGGCTCTGACCACGCAGTACATCATCCTGAACTACAGCACGGGCGCCGCCCAGGACCTGTTTCCCTACTGCAGCGAGGAGAAGCGCCCCATCGTCAAGCGGATAGGGAGGCAGGAGTTCCTCCTGGCCGGCCCGGGAGGCCTGGGTGAGCTCCGCGCGGTCGCCCGCTGCCTTCGCCTCCCACCGCCCATCCTCTCCACTCACCTCCACAACTTCACGCTGGCATCAGGGTGGTCACGTAGCCAGGGTCTTTCAAATTATTTTTCAATTCCAGTTCACATTCGATATTACTTTGTCTTAGTTTCAGGTGTACAGCATCATGCGCGGTTAGACAGCCATGTACTTTACGAAGTAGACCCTGGTATTTCTCACACACACACACACACACACACACACACACACACACACATGGCACTGTACATAGTTAGTTTAATACTAGAGACCCGGTGCACGAATTCCTGGCCTGCAGGATCAGGCCCAAACTGGCTCTCCAACATCCCTCCAGGGGTCCTGAATTGCAGGCCAGGCCCAGGGACCTCGCTGATGCATGATTGGGGCCGGGGGGGGGGGGGGGGGGAACATGGAAGGCTGGCCAGCCGGGGAGGGGGCATGGGAGGGCCCCAGGCGTGTCTGGTCCGACTTGTTTAGTCCCAATTGACTGGACCCCAGCAGCAAGCTAACCCTCTTACCCCCTACCCCCTACCCTCCCACCTCCCCACCCCCACTGCAAGCTAACCTACCGGTTGGAGCATCTGCCCCCAGGTGTAAGTACATGTCATAACAATTGGCCAACCAGACACTTAATATATTAGGCTTTTATTATATAGGATTATTAACTGTTTTCCTGTGCTGTGCCTTACATCCTGTGACCATTTTCTAGCTGCCAATCTGTACTTCTCAATCCCTTCCCTTTTTCTTCGAGTTCCCCAGCCCCCCTCCGCTCTGACAACACCCAGTCTGCCTCTGTATCTCTGAGTCTGTGTCTGTTTTATTTGTTCTCTTGTTTTATTTTGTGTTGACATGGAGCCAGATTTGCTCTGGGGAGAAGATTCCTTTAAGTAAATAACTATAAAATAAAGGATCAGTAGCCTTCCGGGTAAGATTTCTTCTAGTGCGTGGGGGTGTCATGGATTGTTTTTGCTCTTCATTCTCTAAAGGATTTCAGTAGCTCACCGATAGGTCTTTTCAGATGCGGAGACCTCAGTGTTACTGACATAATTTTCTCTTAATTGACTGAGATTTCATCTGGGCAAGAAGGATCTAGTAGCCAGCGCCTTGAGAGGGCTTTGGGGGTTTTGTAAGGTCTTCCTAATTCTCTGTCCTGCCACGTTGAAGATAAGAATCAGAGCTACCGACTTCACTGGCAACCTGTGATGTTTACTTCGGCAGTGGGTGTGGGCAGGGGTGTGAGGTGCAGGTGTGGGTGTCTCCCTCAGGGTGTGGGCAGGGGTGTGAGGTACAGGGGTGTGAGGTGCAGGTGTGGGTGTGGGTGTCTCCCTCAGGGTTGGGCAGGGGTGTGAGGTGCAGGTGTGGGTATCTCCCTCAGGGTGGGCAGGGGTGTGAGGTACAGGTGTGGGTGTCTCCCTCAGGGTGTGGGCAGGGGTGTGAGGTGCAGGAGTGGGTGGCTCCCTCAGGGTTGGGCAGGGGTGTGAGGTGCAGGGGTGTGAGGTGAAGGTGTGGGTGTCTCCCTCAGGGTTGGGCAGGGGTGTGAGGTGCAGGTGTGGGTATCTCCCTCAGGGTGGGCAGGGGTGTGAGGTGCAGGTGTGGGTATCTCCCTCAGGGTGGGCAGGGGTGTGAGGTACAGGTGTGGGTGTCTCCCTCAGGGTGTGGGCAGGGGTGTGAGGTGCAGGAGTGGGTGGCTCCCTCAGGGTTGGGCAGGGGTGTGAGGTGCAGGGGTGTGAGGTGCAGGTGTGGGTGTCTCCCTCAGGGTTGGGCAGGGGTGTGAGGTGCAAGAGTGGGTGGCTCCCTCAGGGTTGGGCAGGGGTGTGAGGTGCAGGGGTGTGAGGTGAAGGTGTGGGTGTCTCGGTGTGGGCAGGGGTGTGAGGTGCAGGTGTGGGTGTCTCACATTCCCTGCCCTAGATGGGTTTCCCGCGTCGCCAAGGAGCCCTGCAGTCTAGAGACCATCGTCTGGGTGCCAGAGGAGCTTGCTGGCCATTGTTTCTAGGCCTCTTCAGTGGACAGAGCTTAGAAGTTTGTTTTTAAATTTTATTTATTCTTTTTTATTGATTTGAGAGAGAGGGAGGGAGAGAGAGAGAGAATGTGAGAGGTAAACATCAATCGATTGCCTCCCATGTGTGCCTGAATCAAACTTACCACATTTTGCAGTCCATGGACACGGAATATTCTGCCACTTGTTTACACCTTCCTTTCTCTCTCTCTTTTGTTTAAGGTCTTGTAGTTTCTGAGTACAGGTCTTTTACCACCTTAGTTAAGTTTACTCCTAGTTGCGTTGGACTATTTTTAATTAAATTGTAAATACCATGGCAGTTAACTGGTTAAAGTTTTTTTTAAAAATATATTTTATTGATTTTTTACAGAGAGGAAGAGAGAGGGATAGAGAGCTAGAAACATCGATGAGAGAGAAACATCGACCAGCCGCCTCCTGCACACTCCCCACTGGGGATGTGCCCGCAACCAATGCACATGTCCTTGACCGGAATCGAACCCGGGACCTTTCAGTCCGCAGACCGACGCTCTATCCACTGAACCAAACCGGTTTCGGCTGGTTAAAGTTTTAAAATATATTTAGGTGTTTCTATATTGGGCGCATATATGTTCACGAGGGTTATACCCTCTTGTTGGATCCTGATCCCTTTAGTATTATGTGGTGACCTATGTTGTCTCTTGTGAGATGGCCTTCATTTTAAAGTCTATTTTGTCAGCAATGAGTATTGCTACACCAGCTTTTTTTTCTTTTCTATTTACATGGAAAATTCTTTTCCATTCCTTCACTCTCATCCAGTGTGAATCTTTTTTTCTGAGCTGGGTCTCTTGTTGACAACATAGTTGAGTCTTGTTTTTGTATCCATCCAGCTATGCCTTTTGATTGGAGCATTTAATTCATTTACATTTAGGGTTATTATTGATAGGTACTTATTGATTGCCATTTTAATTCTGTATGCTTAGGTTTCTCTTTCTTCTTCTCATGACAGCAGTCCCTTTAGCGTTTCTTGCAATGCTGGTTTGGTGATAATGAACTCCTTTATCCTTTTTTTTTGTCTGGGAAGCTCTTTATTTGACAATCTATTTTGAATGATTGCCTTGCTGGATATAGTTATCTTGGTTCCAGATCCTTGCTTTTCATTACCTTAAGTACTTTCTGCCTTTCTCTCCTGGCCTATAGAATTTCTACTGAGATATCAGGTGTCAGCCTTATGGGAGCTTCTTTGTAGATAGCAGTTTGCTTTTCTCTTGCTGCTTTTCATATTCTCTCTTTGTCTTATAGTTTTTGGCATCTTAATTATGATATGTCTGGGTGTGGGTCTATTTGGGTTCTTCTTGCTTGGGACTCTCTGTGCCTCCTGAACTTGTATGATGTTTACCTTCACCAGGTTAGGGAAGTTTTTCTGCCATTATTTCTTCAAAGACATTCTCTATCCCTTGCTCCCTTTCTTCCCCTTCTGGCTCACTTATTATGTGAATATTGTACATTTCATGTTGGCTCCCTTAAGCTGTCTTCCTGTTTCTTAATTGTTTTTTTCTTCTTGGTTCTGATTAAGTGATTTTTCTACCCTGTCTTCTAATTCACTGATCTGATCCTCAGCCACTCCTAATCTGCTGTGTATTCCTTCTAATGTGTTCTTTATTTGTGCTATGTCTTTCTTTATTTCTGGTTTCATAGTTACTATATCTTTTCTCTTGCTGTTGAGCATCTTTATTATCATTTTTCTTACTCTCTATCAGATAAAGTTTTTATCTCCATTTTATTTTCTCTTCTTCTGGAGAATTCTCTTATTCTTTCATTTGGGGATTGTTACTTTGTCTCCTCATTTTGGCTGCCTGTTTGGGTTTATGACTTTGTATTAGGTAGATCTGTAACACTTCTCAATCTTTAGTGTAGGATAGTCAAACACTGTTTCTGACCTAATCAGATCAGGCAAAGACTCTACGCCTCTGGAGACTGCTTCTACTCACAGATGGATTGGATTTAGTCTCATCTATCCCTCAGGCAATTGTCTACAGTTAAGGCAAGAGTTTTTCCCAATAGGGTGGGGCAATTGCTTCTGCCAGGGAGGCTAATTCTAATTCTCAGTCTCTTAATGGGCCTCAGTAGCTCCACATTGTGGGACAAGGTGCTTTCCAATAGAGGCTGTCAACTGTCTTCCCCCCAGGCAAAGCCGCCTGTATAGCAAATGTCTGTGTGAGGAAGATGACCTCCACAGCATGAGGTAATGACTGAACACTGGAAACTGGGGTGTCTACCTTTTGAAGTATAACCCCAGAGCCTCCTATCTTGACTTCTGCTTACACAGCTCCAGTTCACTGTGCCCTCCTTCTGTTGGAACACAAGGTGAGTGGCTACACATGGAATTTTGTGTGTTGACCCTTTAAGAGGGTGCCTGCATTTCTAGCTGTCTCTCCCTGGCAGACAGCAACCCTGCTGCTTTTCACAGCCAGATGTTATGTGGTCACCTTTCTCAGTTCTGGTGTTTTCGGCTTGGGGTTTAGACCCCAAAGTTCTCAATGGGACCCCCCCCCCCCAGCTGAGCTATCCCTCTGGCACCTCTGCTGGTGTCTGTGGCAGCCAGCTGACCTTTTGCACCTCTGCCCCTCCTACCAGCCTCTACGTGGTCTTCACTTTCGGTCCTCATTTATCAGGGTCCTCTCCAGCGAGCGTTCAGTTGCTTATTCAAGAAGTTTCTCTGTTGTCATTCCAGTTAGGTCCTGGGAGCATGTCCATGCAGCATTCACTTACTCCACCGCCATCTTTAACGCCCCAGTTTACCTTCATTTTTAGTTGGAAGTAAATATAAGATATACACTCTGGGAAGCTAGTTCTCATGGAAATGAAGTCACATAGAGTTCTTCACACGTGCAGCAGATTGTGTTAGTTTCCTATCTGAGATATAAGGAAAGTGGGTGATATTCCGCATCCAGACGCAGGAAAATCAGTAGTTGTTTAAGGCTTCCTGATCCCTGTTTTCCTAGGCATGTTTGCCACTGTGGCTGGGATTTCTCGGCGGGCTCCTGTGCACTGGTCAGAGAACGTGATTGGGGCGGCCGTCTGCTTCCCCTACGTCCTGGCCCTCGACGACGCCTTCATCACAGTCCACAGCATGCTGGACCAGCAGCAGAAGCAGACCCTGCCCTTCAAGGAAGGCCACATTCTGCAGGACTTCGAAGGTACCCGTTTATGCAGAACTCTTAACGAAATGCAGTTATCACTTCTCTTGTGACAGCTCCTCAGCAGATACTGCTCCGGGCCCGTTAGGAACCAGGCTTCCCCCCCAAGACTTTCCTACACCAGTTTTATTTAAAACACAAATAAGTATTTCTCTTTGTGTAATGAATGGCAAATGGTTCAAACAATGCTGAACATGAATCATTGACCAATACAAGGGCTTTAAATATCAACCAAAATTATTTAAAAAGCAAATAAAGATTATATACAAAACGGATCTGGAATCTAAGCTGATTCCAGAAATAAAATGAGTGGAAAATCTGTGGTGAAACCAAACATTCCACCCCTGCTTTGGAGAAGGGCTGTGATA
The DNA here is from genome assembly GCA_963924515.1 of Vespertilio murinus. Classification (NCBI taxonomy): domain Eukaryota; kingdom Metazoa; phylum Chordata; class Mammalia; order Chiroptera; family Vespertilionidae; genus Vespertilio; species Vespertilio murinus. The sequence goes on from OZ004713.1 coordinate 4,282,079, forward strand.
CAAGGAACCAGGCTTTTTGCTGAGCGTAGCAGACACACAGGTGACCGTAACACACATCCCGCACTGCGGGGGCCCCAGGCCCAGTGGGGAGGGAGACATTAAACAGTAGGTACTGCTGTTGAAGAGTCTGATAGAATGAAGTAAGGGGAGAGCAGAGGAGGAAGTATTTCCTAGGAATATCAGGGAGGACTTCCTGAAGGAGGCGGTATTTGAGCCAAACCTTTAAGGGTGAGAAGGACTCAGCAAGCACATGTGTTATGAAAGAACCTTCAGGTAGAGAGCAAGGTGCATGCAAACCTGCACTTCAGGCCCGGAAGCAGGTCAGTGGCTGTGGTGCACGGTGTGGGAGGAGGATGGTGTCAGGTGAGGAGACCGGGCAGTCAGGGGGGGACTGCCTCTTCTGTGCAGTGGGAAGCCAGGGCAGATTTGTTTTCCTTGTAAGCTTTATTAGAATGTTTGTAAATGTACTGAAGAGTTGAGAGAAGACGAAGTGAACCTCTGCACACCGCCCACCTAGATGCAGCCCCTACCGCTGAATGGAAGTGGAGGAGCACACAGCGTTTAAACCGTAATGCTCCAGCGTGCCTTTCCTCAGAATCAGTGCACTTTCTTCCGTAACCACAAGCCCTTCTGCACCTTAGAGAGTGAGCTCGAGTCCTGCCTGTGGCCAGATTCCCCAGGGGTCCTAGAACTAGTAGCCCTGAGGAGCCTGCTATGATCTTTCCTTCAAGCCAGGAACTAGTCTAGATTCATGCATTGCGTGTATCGTTTAAGGATCTTAGCTTACCACATGCTGCCCTTCCTTTTTGAGATGCTGGGGATGTGAACTTACCAGGACTCCTCCGGCATGCTCAGCCCCTCGGACTCCAGCTGAAGGCCTGGCACGGGCCTCAGAGGACACACTTCACAGCGGTGTTTTGGTGCCGTGTACCTCGGTGCTGGAGGTGGGCGGGTCGTGTACACCGAGAGGCTGATGAGGTGGGAGCAAGGGAGGCTTCCTGGGCACAGGCCTCCAGCACAGAGAGGGGATCGTCTCCTGGGTCTGAGGAAAGCTAGATCGGCTGTGATAACAGAAGACAGATAGTCTAGACAAGAGAGCAGAGCAGGAGGACCAGGGAGGGAGATGCGGTGCCATCCAGGCCAGGAGAGGGCTGGCTGGGCCGCAGTGGGCGGGAGCGCAGGGGGGAAGAGCTGAGAGCAGCAAAGGCATGGCTGACCGGAGCTCCCCTGGAGGCAGAAAGAAAAGCGTGCCATTGCTTCCTGTGAACGTGTAATAGTTTGCCTACCACGTGTCCCCAGGGTGCAGCAGAACTCACTTTAAAAGCTTGTACTGGACCCTGGCTGGGTCACTCAATTGGTTGTAGCATCATCCCATGCATCTAAAGGTTGTGGGCTCCGTTCCAGGTCAGGGCACATACCTAGGTTGCGGGCTCGATCCCTGCCTGGGGCACGTACGAGAGGCAAATGATTGCTGTTTCTCTCTCTAGCTCTCTCTAAAATCAATAAATATTTGCTCAGGAGAGGATTTAAAAAATAGAGCTTTGTACTAGGAGCTGGTCTTGGACTGCAGTTGCACTCCTGGGTGGATGCTTGTGCAGGTCCCGGGGAAACGAGGGTGATTGGCCGTGGTCAGGGTGGCTCACGGCTGCGTGGGGAAGTGAGTGAGGCAGTGCCGAGATGTGGAGGTGTCTGTAGGGCAGGTGAGTATGAAACACCGTCTCGTCGTTCAGATTGTTGTGTTATAATCTTGTTTCCTGTAAAGTAACTGACACGAACACAAGATAAAATTTTGAAAGTTTTATATGAGGCACATCATAATTTGGACTGACAGTTTTCCATAACTGATCTTTATAACCTCATTAGACTGTATGTTCTATATCTACTCAACTGGTTATAAATTTATCAGCACTTTCAAATAAAAACAATGCAAAAGAGGATATTTTATACTTTGGAAAGGCAGTGTTAAGAGTTTGGCCTTTGAATCAGTTCAGTGTTCCTGAGCCTCCCAGAGGTTGACCTGGCTGCTGCTCCCTACAGTTAACCTTTGTGTGTGGCAGCAACCTTTTGAAGGGATCCTGGAAAAGGAACCCTGTTGTTACGCAGCCAGGATACGGTGCGGGAGGTTCCGGGGTCAGTGACTGGCAAACTGGCGCCTTCCACTGCTGTGGCAGCATGGGGTTTGCCTCTGCGGGACCTTCTTTCCGCTGTGCCTTTCGCGTCAGATTGTCTCTGACATGGACGAATGCTGCCTGTGCGGAGCGTCCGTCGCCATGAGGACCATGCACCGAACGCGATACGGCATCCCGGGACCCATCTGCAATGATCCCAGGATGCTGATGTGCTCCCCTCAGTGTGCCCTTTGCCAACTCAAGAGAGATATTGAAAAAAGAAAACAAATGAATGCTTTCTAAAGATGTTTGGCAAAATCTACATTGTGGTGAAAGAAAATGCTGGGATGAAATGCTGCATTTATTAAGTGCTATCTCACTTCAAATATTAGAAATTAATGCAATTAATCATATGGTTTCAAATGGCTTCAGAACATTTTTATTTCCAGTTAATTTTGAAAGATATATGTTTCCAGTGCTGTTGTGTAAGATAATTGCCATTAAAAACATTGATTCCCTAAAAAAAAAAAAAAAAAAAAGAGTTTGGCCTTTGCTGACAGTTGGAAGTTTGGGATGAAGAAGAGAGAGGTGTTGTAATTTCTGATTCCCATGGTGATTCTGTGAGGGAGAACGCCAATGGAATTGATCAGCAAGTCAGAGCAGGGTCCGCGTGGGGAGCAGCCGCCAGAATGTCCTCTCCTTTCCAATCCATTGACTTTCTCCCCAGGAAGAGTGATTGTCGCCACAAGTAAAGGAGTTTACATCTTGGTTCCCTTACCTCTGGAAAAACAAATACAGGATCTTCTAGCAAGCCACCGAGTGGAGGAGGCGCTGGTTTTAGCAAAAGGAGCCCGGAGGAACATTCCAAAGGAGAAATTTCAGGTCTGTAGCTACTGATCTCAGGAAGCGTGCGTCGGGGGCAGCGAGCAGAGAGCACTCAGGGTTAGCCCCACACAGAGCCCTTCCGGTGTGCCGTCCGCTCTCCCGGCGGAGTTCTCTCGCACATCCCCCTGCAGGCGAGGAGACAGGTGCAGAGCGCGGACGGGCCACAGGACGCCGAGAGCCAGGTCAGGCTGGGAGCCTCCGGCTTCCGTGCTGAGTACACAGAGCTGTTTCCACTTCCTTTCTCAGGGCCTTCGAAGAAGAATCCGGGCATAATTCTGAAAATCAAGAGTAGCAGCGTGTTATTTTGTTTCCTCGTTTAGAATTTGTATTTGTTTGGATGGGACTGAATTATAAAAGTTTAGGTTTATATTATCTACAGGTTGACCATACTGATGACTATCTAATATTGCAGGAGTCCACCTAACTAATTTCCTTAGGAGCGAACTTAATGCCCTTAAGAAACATGAACTTTCATAGAATTGGTATGGATAAATGTAATGGGTATAATAGTCACAAGTTATTCTTGTGTCTAGTGAAATCACATTCCCTAACAATTGCTGCTTGATGGGCTGTGAGGTTAGTTCAGGTCATTCTCTGGAGTCGGGAGAAAAGAAACGTGACGTGGGTGAGGGTGCATTCCTGTGAATGTCTGAGCCGTCATAGAAAGGGTCCATGGACCTAGAGTGACCCTGCGATTATGACAGAGGGTCAGGTTCCCCATGACTGTGACTGCTGTGGAATGAAAGGATGCTTTATGTTGGGAAAGGTAGGTTCTGAGAGTGAGAGACAGGCAGTGGACATACTGGTTATGGGAGTGAAAGGAGGCATCTTTTCTATATTTAAATGGTGATAAACTTTCATCTTCCTAATTTTAAAAAATATATTTTATTGATTTTTTTACAGAGAGGAAGAGAGAGATAGTTAGAAACATCAGTGAGAAAGAATCATTGATCAGCTGCCTCTTGCACACCCCCCACTGGGGATGTGCCCGCACATGCCCTTGACTGGAATCGAACCTGGGACCTTTCAGTTCTCAGGCCGATGCTCTATCCACTGAGCCAAACCGGTTTCAGCCATCTTCCTAATTTTTTAAAGTAAGACCTACCTATTAGCATCAGCAGGGGGCAGCAAAGGCAAAAGGAAGAAAGCGCCTGTGCAGGGCCTGCTGTGCTGAGCACCCGAGACCCTGCTGGGGTCCTCTCCCCTCTCCTGTGCATCAGGGACCACGAGCTGCTGGCTGCAGAGGAGCTCAATGGCCGGACAGGCCGGTCCTGGGGTGCCCTCTGCACACACACACACACACACACACACATACACACACACACACACACACACACATACACACACATACACACACACACACACACACACACACACACGCACACTTTAAGTTTGTAGCATTTTTTAAAGACTCTCTCCTGGTTATTTTTCTTCTTTTGCTTTTCTCCTCTCTTCTTGCCACAGCAGACACATGCACGAGTATTAAGACATTACTAGCTGACTTGCTCTCTAGTCCGATACCCCAGCTGGCGTGTCCTCTTTCTAACATGCTCCCTGCCTTCCCCTGTTGCTGCGAACGCGCAGAGCCCTGGGACCCGCCGGGGGACCTTAGGTTCAGCCCCTCCTCCGTGCCCGTCTTTTCCGCTGGTCGGTGTCAGCAGCCTCCTCTGTGTGCTGCTCCATCCTCCGTGCCATCCTGGGGTGACCTTTCTAAACAGCAGACCAAGTCCTGGCGAAAAATGCTTCGGTGGGGCCTCCCTGCCTGCAGCCAAGCCCAGCCCCGCAGGCGCTTCAGCTCGCCCGCCCGCTCCCCTCCTCTCTCCTCCTGCCCCCTCCCCTCCTCCGCTGCCCCTCCTCTCCTCTCGCCCCCCTGTTGCCCGTGAAACGCACCCTAACCACACTTCACCCCCAGGGTGGGGGACCGGAACAGCGGCTGAGCCTGCAATGTGGAAGCCCTCTGAGAGGCAGTTACAACTTTTAGTCCTCAGAGCAGTTAAAACATAACCAGCACCGTCTGCAGACTAGAAGGCCCGGCAGCTGGTGAGAGCAGAGCGCTGGGCCCGTCTCCTGTGCGGACCTGCCGTGCACACACACACACACACACACACACACACACACACACACACACAAACCCGGCTTGCTCTGCTGGAGCCACTTCCGTCTGCTGTGAACCACTGTTCCCATACCTTGCTGAACTGTGCCTGTCCTCGGAGCCTTCCCGGCTCCTGGGCAGACTCTCCTCCCTCAGTTCCCATCTCGCTCCTCTCCGGGCTGAGCTGCACAGGAATGGTCCGGGGGGGTCACAGCTGCGGACCGGGCTCCCGCAGCCCTGATGTGGTGGGTGGGGCGAGGTGGTTGTTTAGAGCTAACTTCTCCTGAAGGGTTGTATTTTCAGGGTTAGATGAGACTCTTACCATAAGGTACATCACTTATTTTAACTTTAGGATGAGTGGGACCAAGTGCTAGCCCCCAGGCTTGGAGAGGCCAGGAGGGGAGAGGAAGGGGACCAGGCGGTCAGCAGACTGGCAGCTCACTGCTCGCCCCTTCTCTTCATTTAGAGCCGGAGCTGATCCTGCTCCTTCGGGCGCTAGGGAGGGATTATCAGTTTGACCGAGGGGCTGGGAGTGAAGGAGTATTTTTTCTAGAGATCCAGAGAGACAGAGAATGTACACTTTAAGAAAGAGGCATTGATGCCGAAACTGGTTTGGCTCAGTGGATAGAGCGTCTGCCTGCGGACTGAAAGGTCCCGGGTTCGGTTCCGGTCAAGGGCATGTGCCTTGGTTGCGGGCACATCCCCGGTAGGGGGGGTGCAAGAGGCAGCTGGTCGATGATTCTCTCTCATCGGTGTTTCTCACTCTCCATCCCTCTCCCTTCCTCTCTGTAAAAAGAATCAATAAAATATATTTTAGAAAAGAAAAAGAAAGAGGCACGGAGGAGACAGGTGTGTGTCCAGAGTGCCCTGGTGGGCGCCGTGTGCTGTGGGGGGCGTTGCTGGCGGGCCCTGAGCGGGGCTCTGAGGCGGCCTTTCTTCCAGGGGCTGTACCGGCGGGTCCTGCAGCAGGCCGGCTTCCTGCACTTCGCCCAGCTTCAGTTCCCCGAAGCCAAGGAGCTCTTCAGGTAATTCCTGCTGGTGGCCGCACTTCGAGGGCCCCTGGGGCTCAGGGCCCAGTCCACCTCGAGGCAGTGCTGGGAGGCCCGCCCTGGTTCCAGGTGCTTCAGGGAGGGGCGGTGAGGCCCGGCACCGTCCCCTGCCCTCCTGCGCCCCAGCCTTACTTTTACGGTCCCGGATCTTAGAGGGTGGCTCGCCGCTCCCCGCTCCCTGCTCCGTGCCGGCGTGCACCCTCCAGTGCTGTGTGTGTGCCTACGTGCACTCTCTCTCTCTTTTTGCTTCATTTAGTTTGACACTGTAATTGCAGAAGCGGCCAGCTTGACGTCCGGGAGCTGATCTCCTTGTGCCCCTTCCTGTTGCCCACCTCCTCTTCATTCGCGCGGTCTCACCCTCCTCTCCACGAGTACGCAGACCTGAACCAGCTGACCCAGGGCGACCAGGAGAAGGTGGCCCAGTGCAAGCGCTTCCTCATGAGCTACCTGGACGAGGTGCGCAGCACGGAGGCGGTGCGCAGCTACCGAGAGGACGTGGACACGGCCCTGCTCAAGCTGTACGCGGAGGCCGGCCACGCCGGCCTGCTGGGCCTCCTGGCCAGCGAGAACGCCTGCCTGCTGGCCGACAGCGCTGCCTGGCTGGAGAAGCACAAACGGTGAGTGGCCCTCCGCCCGTGGGGAGCTGCGGGCCATGAGCCCGTGGGTTCGAGTTGACGAGGCCCTTCGAGGGGCTGCCCGGAAGTCCCCCCAGTGACAGCCAGCACCCCTCCGGGCCTTCCGTGGGCGCTGAGCGGCCTGCAGTGAGTGAGGTGGTCCTTTTCCAGGCGGATTCCCTGTGGAAGACACCAGTGTGTGTTGGCACAGTTGATAGTGCTCGTTAACCACCGATGACCAGTTTGAATAGGCAGACAGACATCTGGGTGAATAGATAACAGGGCTTCTTGGCCTCGTGGCTAAGAGGTTATGGCTTAAAACTGTCTTTGCTATGTGCACACGGCGGTAGGCAGCCACCCTCCCTCACGCGAGGGCAGTAAATCCGAGGACACGGATTGAAAGCGGTGGTAGCTTCCTCCTCCTGCCGGTGTCACGTGGTCGAATCTTCTGGGCCTCACGAGTTTTTTCTTTAAAAGTGTTGGGTGGCCGAAACCGGTTTGGCTCAGTGGATAGAGCATCGGCCTGCAGACTGAAAGGTCCCGGGTTCAATTCCGGTCAAGGGCATGTACCTTGGTTGCGGGCACATCCCCAGTAGGGGGTGTGCAAGAGGCAGCTGATGGATGGTTCTCTATCATCGATGTTTCTAACTCTTTATCCCTCTCTCTTCCTTTCTGTAAAAAATCAATAAAATATATATATTTTTAAAGTGTTGGGTGAGCCCCCAGCTCCACTTAGCAATAAGGTTCTCTGTCTGTGGTTTTGTTGTGTATTTGAAATGACACCGCCCTGGTGACATCTCACGGGCCTGCGGCGTGTCCAGAGCTTGACCCTGTTCAGAGGCCAAGACCAGAGCTGGTGGCTGGCCTCCACGTGGCGCTGGCCCCTCCACCTGCCCCTCGATTCCTGAACGCGCTGTGGAGCGGAGCCATTCTGTTTAGGACAGAAAATGCACTGACACCTCGCGGTAGTGATGGGGGGGCGGGGTCCGGAGAGTCAGCGTGAGGAAAAGAGAAGGAAGAGGTCCAGCACGCAGTGGTCTCCTGGGAGTTTGCTCTTGGTGGAGGAAATCCGGCACCATTGGTTCCCTTGCTCCGGTCCCTGCTGGGGAGGAGGGGGCCCGGCGCAGGACACCTGCCGAGCTCGGAAGGGTGGCCGGGCTCACTGCCCAGGCACTGCCAACGTCATCGCTCATCCTTTCTGCTTGCTCAAGGTCACACAGGTCATAGTAATGAAGCCTGAATAGAAACTCGTGTTCTTAAACGCTGGTGGTCTCCCCCAGGACTTGCCCTGGTGTTCTGTACTCGTGATGCCTGGGTCCTGTTGGTCTTTACTCCTTCTTGCAATAATAGTTCAGGTAGCAAACCTTCCAAATAGTCCTTTAATGTTAGGTTAAAATGGCTAACTGAAGAGATAATGAAATTATAGTAATATTTGCAGCAAATTGTAAAGAAATTTCAAATGTCTTTTTCCATAGTAAAGTCATATTTATCAGCTTATCTTAGACTTGAATGTGATTTTTTTTGGAAATTGATAGGGCACAGATTTTTTATTTTAATCCTCACCTGCTAATATGTTGAGAGAGAGAGAGAGAGAGAGAGAGAGAGAGAGGGAGAGAGAGAGAAAGATTGATGTCAGAGAGAAACAATCTGGTTGCCTCCTGTACATGCCCCAACCAGGGATGGAACTCACAACTTGGGTATGTGCCCTGACCAGGAGTTGAGCCTGCTGACTTTTGGTGCCCGGGAGGACACTCCAACTATCTGCCACCAGCCAGTGTATTGGGCATGCATTTAACACCAACCTATATAATAAAAGCCTAGGTGGCATCATGCAATGCCATCACAAGATGGCCACCGCGACATCATCACAAGATGATCGCCACAAGATGGTCATCACAAGATGGCCAGCAGGGGAAGGCAATTGGGGGCAAACAGGCCAGCAGGAGAGAGCAGTTGGGCGTGACCAGGCTGGCAGGGCAGGGCAGTTGGGAGCAACCAGACCAGCAGGGGAGGGCCATTGGGGGCCATCAGGCCAGCAAGGGAGGACAGTTGGGGGCAATCAGGTCAGCTGGGGAGGGTAGTTGGGAGCAACTGGGCCTGCAGGGGAGTGCAGTTGGTGGCAATCAGGCCGGCAGGTGAGGGCAGTAGAGGGCAATAGGGCTGGCAGGGGAGAGCAGTTGGGGGGTGATTGGGCCAGCAGGGAGCAGTTAGGGGGCGATTAGGCTGGCAGGAAGTGGTTAGGGGCAATTAGACAGGTAGGCAGGTGAGTGGGTAGGAACCAGTGGTCCCAGATTGTGAGAGCAATGTCCCCCAAGGGGTCCCAGATTGGAGAGGGTGCAGGCCAGGCTGAGGGACAGTTGCCCCCTCCCCTGTGCACGAATTTCGTGCTCCGAGCCTCTAGTAAGTAAATATCAGAAAGGAGGATGTTGCTGTTGCTGAACTCGGAAAGGAGTGGAATGCAGGGTGGGGTGTCACTGTGTGGGCGCCACCACAGAAGGCGGAGCGCACTCACCGCACTGTTTCCTTGCAGGTATTTTGCACTGGGACTGCTCTACCACCAAAATCACCAGGATGCGGCTGCAGTTCAGGTTAGTTCAAAAGCATGTTGGCATTATTGAGAAATCGGTACCATTTGCCTTTGTGTACTTAAATCCTTACAAGTTGAAAGAGACCACTTTCCCCTGATCTATAAGCTTTTTTACACAAGATTAACTACTGCTTTTAGAAAGTGAATGTCTTGAGACTGTTGGTCAAGAATTTTTCTTCGGTCTTTACATCTCTTTAAAGAACATTATGAAGGCAGAGTTTTTTGAAATCTTAAGAAATAAAAGTATGATTTCTTATTGAGGCTTCAGACATTTGCCTTCACTGCCTTATTAGAAAATTAACACTGAGAATAACAGTTTGCTTTATAATTCCCTGCTAATGATGGTGAATTTATGTTATTAATAACTGTTAATAACAGTCACGATCGCCAGAGAGCTGGGTAAACTATATCCCTGTGTCATCCGGACAGAACCAAAGCTGGCCGCTGGCCGGGGGAGGCGTTGACCTATGGGCGGGAGGTCATGTTTGGCGTCCCCGTTGGGCACAGGCCCCGGTGGCCGGTCCATCCTCAGAGTGGGGTGTGCAGGAGGCACCCCATCAATGCTTTTCTCTCATCATTGATGTTTCTATCTTCCTTCCTCTCTGAAATGACAAAACCATTTTAAAACACACAAAACTGAAGATGGTCATGGCAGATTCAGACCACTGGCCAGGGGGACAGCCGGCTGGAACCAGCTGCAGGTGGCCCTGGCCGGTGCGGAGCCTGAATCACGTGACCCCGGTGTTAGCCCTGCCTCGGGCAGCATCTGAGGACACTCTCGCTCCTGGAGACTGTTCCCTGTGGTAGTTGCCAGCCACCGGGGTTGCTGTGGTTTTTATGGAAAGGAAAGTCTTTTTTTTTTTTTTAATTATATTTTACATTGAATATTGTTTTGTATTAGTTTCAGGTGTACAGCGTAGTGGTTAGACAATCCATATACTTTTTAAAGTTTTTATTGTCGAAAGTATTACATATGCCCCCCTTTCTCCCATTGACCTCTCCCAGCCTGTCCCTGCCCACCCCCCACCCCAGCCTCTCCCCCTGTCATCTGTGTCCATTGGTTATGCTCATATACATACAAGTCCTTCGGTGATCTTTCCCCCCTCCCCCCACCGGCTCCCCTGCCTTCCCTCTGAGGTTTGATGGTTGTTAAAAGCTTCTATGTCTCTGAATCTATTTCTGTTCATCACTTTATGTTGATCGTTATATTCCACAAATGAGTGAGATCATGTGATAGTATCTTTCTCTGACTGGCTTATTTCACTCAGCATAATGCTCTCCAGCTCCATCCATGCTGTTGCAAATGGTAGGAGTTCCTTCTTTTTTACGGCAGTGTAGTATTCCGTTGTGTAGATGTACCACGGTTTTCCAATCCACTCCTCTGCTGATGGGCACTGGGCTGTTTCCACATCTCAGCTACTGTAAATGCTCAGCTGTGTACATAGGGGTGCATATGTCCTTTCTGGTTGGTGTTTCTGATTTCTTGGGATGTAGTCCCGGAAGTGGGATCGTGGGTCCACTGGGAGTCCCGTCTTTAGTTGTTGAGGAAACGCCGCACCGTCTCCCACGGAGGCGCACAGTCGGCAGTCCACGGCTGCTTTGTGTCGCTCCCCTGGAGGGCCTCCTCTGTGCGTGTGAGAGCCACGGCCACCGGCTCTCCTCAGCAAGCCGGGGGCAGCGCCGTGACTTTGGCAAAGCACACGGCATTTGCCTAAACTGCTGTGGCAACATCGTGGCAGAACAGCTGAGGGGGGGGAGAGTTCCTGTCAGCGGCACCCAATGCCGAGAGTAGATTTGTGTCAAAGATAAATTTTTATTCTTTACATCACATAGTTACATAAGGGTTATAGCTTGATATAGGTATAATAATAATATCAGCAAGAATATAGAGATTTACAAAATTGAAATAGTATGGAAAAAATCTCACTACATGACAGACATCCACCATGTTTTTAAGATGACGCATTTAGTGTGTGAGTGATCAGATTATTTGGTGTAGGGCAGTGGTCGGCAAACTCCGTCAACAGAGCCAAATATCAACAGCACAACAATTGAAATTGCTTTTGAGAGCCGAAAACCGGCTGTCCATGTGCGCCCACAAGTGGTATTTTGTGGAAGAGCCACACTCAAGGGGCCAAAGAGCCGCGCGTGGCTCACGCACTGCAGTTTGCAGACCGCTGGTTTGGGCATTCCGTGTGAGGAGACTGGTGCCATAGAACATGTTGGCGTGTCGACCACCGGGCTCAGCCGCCGCCGCCTGCCGCTCTGGGCTTCCTCGGCGGCGTGGCCCGCTGGGCAGCGGGAGGAGGGCGAGCAGGCACCTCGGGCAGCGCAGCGGGGGCGGGAGGGTGTCCTCCCGCTGGCCCTGTGCCCCTGCTGAGTTCCAAGGTAGGCTTCCTTTTACGGCAGGAAGTTCTGTGAGAAATGGCAGAGGCCCTTCATTACTCGTCTGTGCCCAGGCCTTGTGCCCAGGCTGTGGGACGTGAAGGACAGAGTGGGGCGTTTGGGGGACAGTGTCTGCCGAGGAGGAAAGGGCTGTGGGGAGGAGTTCCAGGAGAAGCTGGAGCAGCCGGGCCAGCAGTATGGGGCTCCCTGCCGAGCCCCCGTTGCTTTGTGCAGAAACATGCTGGCCCCCCTCCCGCGTGTGGCCTGTGGCACTGACGTCGCCAAGGGGGGAAGGACAGGTTTTCCTGGTTTCCTGCGCCATGCCTTCTACACATCTTTATTTCTCTGAGAAAAAGCGACTTAAGCACTTAAAATCTGTCCGTCTGCTTCTAAGTATGGAAAGGCCGAGTGAGGGAGGGCGTGCCCTTTCCCAGCCGGTCCTCGCCGCCCGCCAGCTTGTCTCGTCCTCTCGTTGCTCCTCAGCTGTGGGTGAACGTCGTGGACGGGGAGCTGGCCGACCCCACGCGCGAGGACCTGTACGGCCACGTGGTGGACTTCCTCAGCCACAGCCCGGACCCCGAGCTGGTGTGGCAGCACGCCGACTGGGCCCTGCAGAAAAGCGAGGAGGTTTGTGCTTCGGAAATGCATTGGGGGGGGGGGGGGAGAAACAGACAACACCTTGGTGTCGGGGGCAGGCAAGCTGCGCGCTGAGCTTGTCCACCTCCCTTGCTCCCCCTGCACAAGCCCCTGAGCGTCCGATGTCCGGCGTCCGGCGCCCGGTGCTGTGGGAGACGCACCGTCCGGCACCCTGTCGGCGGCCACTTCAGAGACGCGGCAGCACAGCCCACCCCTCCTTACATCTTCTGGAAACCCCACCTGGCGGAGGCCGGCGGCCGTGCGGTCTGCGGACGGAGCAGGGTCCGACGGCCGCTCTGCAGGCCGGTGCCGGCCTGGGCCCGCCGGGCGGCCCGCTGCCCTGTCTGCTCCCAGCCGCGATGGGGCTCGCGGTCCGGAGGAGGGAGGGAGAGTGAGCAGGCCCGGCCCACCCCGGAGGCCGAGGCGGGACGTCAGTGAGGGAGCAGCACGCTCGGCACAGGCCAGAACCCCGAGGACAGACCCGCGACGCCCGGAGAGCCACAGCAGTTCCTTCTCGCCGCAGAGAACGTCTGCGCGGCCATGATCCTCTGCAGACACAGCGGAGCTTTCCGACGCAGGGCCGAGGCCGCCCGTGCAGACTTCTGCAATGGGAGTGGCCGTGTCCTCTCCGTGCTGTCCTAGCTGGAGGGTCAGCCGTGTCCTCTCCGTGCTGTCCTAACGAGGGTCAGCCGTGTGCTCCCGTGCTGTCCTAGCTGGAGGGTCAGCCGTGTGCTCCTGTGCTGTCCTAACGAGGGTCAGCCGTGTGCTCCTGTGCTGTCCTAACGAGGGTCAGCCGTGTGCTCCCCGTGCTGTCCTAACGAGGGTCAGCCGTGTGCTCCTGTGCTGTCCTAGCTGGAGAGTCAGCCGTGTGCTCCTGTGCTGTCCTAACGAGGGTCAGCCGTGTGCTCCTGTGCTGTCCTAACGAGGGTCAGCGTGTGCTCCTGTGCTGTCCTAACGAGGGTCAGCGTGTGCTCCTGTGCTGTCCTAACGAGGGTCAGCGTGTGCTTCTGTGCTGTCCTAACGAGGGTCAGCCGTGTGCTCCTGTGCTGTCCTAACGAGGGTCAGCCGTGTGCTCCTGTGCTGTCCTAGCTGGAGGGTCAGTCGTGTGTTCCTGTGCTGTCCTAACGAGGGTCAGCCGTGTGTTCCTGTGCTGTCCTAGCTGGAGGGTCAGCCCGAGGCCCCGTGGATGTTTCACACCATCTGCCCTCTGCCGCTGGCACACACAGGACCACACGCCGACATGCTCACGCCGCTGACAGCCTAGGGCCGTTGCAGCTGGGGACTCCGTGGCTAAGAGGTGGTCATGGCACTTGGGCCCTGGCTGCTCTGCCCCTGACCCTGCACTGTCCCCGACACGTGTCACCTCTTTTAAACAAGGAGACGCCCCCACCGGGCGCCTGAGGACGGGAGCTGGGCTCCGAGGGCTCTGACCGTCCCCGAGCGCAGAGCCGGCAGGGCCAGGCTGCGCTGCTCCGTGATGGGTTGTGGCGGAAGCGTGCACAGTGCCCAGGCGGGTGCGGCTGGGTTGCGTCCCCGCGTGCCCGTCAGCACGTCCTCGGAGCACGGCATTGCACCGTGGGCCCCGGACGCGGGCCGAGGCAGCTTGGAAACGAGGCCCCACCAGCCGTGCCCGCGGCAGGAGAGGGGCACAGGGCGGGCAGCCCTTCAGGCCCGTCCACTTCCTAGCCAGCCGGTGGGCATCCTGGCTTGGGGAGGATCCCCACGTTACAAGGTCTCACTTTATGGGCTGTTTCCAATAAACCCTTCGTTCTCTAACTTCTGTCCCTTTAAAGGGCATCGCCAGGCTGTGAGGAGGGCAGGCCCAGCAGCCTCGGCTCCGTCTGCCGGCTCCCTGTGCACTGCCCGAGCCCGGGGCTCTCCCAGGGCGGACGGTGCGGGGTGCGGGGCGCGGGGCGCAGGCCGCGCAGAGCCGGCCTCAGGCGCGCTCTCCCCTCAGGTGGGCGTCCAGCTGTTCACCAGGAGGCCTGCGGGGGAGCAGCAGGACGGCTTCGGCCCAGACCACGTGCTCAGCCGCCTCGCGAGATACCCCGGCGCCCTGGTCCGGTACCTGGAGCACCTGGTGATGGACCGGAACCTGCAGGTGAGCCCTCCGAGGCGGCGGGTGCGCAGGGCAGCTCCGGCCTGAGCGACGGGGTGCGGCGCGGAGACGGGCAGGCGGCCCCGTGGAGCGGGTCTGCCGGCTCCAGCGGTGCCGCTGGTGGGCTGCGGGAGCTGGCGGTTGTGAGAGAGACACGGGAGGAGTAGTGGCTTCTTACCCTCATCGCATGTCCCCCAGCTCACACTCTTCCTCTCTAGTCCTTCCTTGTCAATTTTCTTAAAGGAAATGAGAGCAGCTGTACCTCTTTGGAGAATATTGACATCCTGGGGCCCTTCTCAAAATGAGAAGTAATCCTTTTATAGTTTCCCCGTAAGTTTTGTATTTATTTATGTTTTTATTGATTTCAGAGAGAAAGGGAGAGAGAGATAGAAGCATCAATGATGAGAGAATCATTGATCGGCTGCCTCCTGCACGCCCCCCCACTGGGGATTGAGCTTGCAACCGGGGCATGTGCCTCCGACTGGAATTGAACCCGGCACCTTTCAGTCTGCATGCCAAGTCTCTATCCACCAAGCCAAACCAGCTAGGGCCCCCGTAGATTTTAAATTGACCTTCTCTGTGTTGTGGTTTCTGAGAGGCTCTTGACCAGCCAATGTGTTGTGGGTTGTCCTTGCAAATCCGCCAGATCCCCTGGCACTGCGGCGGGCACCCAGTCCCCCCCTCGAACGCGCGCTTACCCCCTTTGCAGAGGGAAGAGTACCACACGCGCCTGGCCCTCCTCTACCTGGACGCCGTGCTGCAGCGGACGCCCGGCGCCAGCGGCTCGGGGGCCGAGGTGACGGAGACGCAGGCAAAGCTGCGACGCCTGCTGCAGAAGTCCGACTTGTACCGAGTCCACTTCCTGATGGGTGAGGAGGAGCTCGTGGGCTCCAGGGCACCCTGCGGGCGGCGGGAGCGGGGGAGGCTTCGGCACCGCTCCTGTGATCCCTGGGTGATTCCTCGAGCCTCTCAGGCACAAAGCAGCCCCACTGGAGGGGCGCAGCTCCCAGGCCTCCCCGCCCAGTGGGCAGCGGCCTTTCCCTGCAGGCGGGGCTCATGGTCACAGGGCCATGCTCTACAGTCTCCCCAGGCAGTCAGTGAGCACCCCGCTGCGCTTGGGAGCCCCGGGCCAGCTCCCTGCACATCTGACCCCTAGCTCTTCCTCAGCCGCTCCACATGAGCCTCTCTGTAAAGGCCCTTATGTAACACCAGCTGGCCCGTGAACGCTGTCTCTCAGCAGCCTCGCTCTGAGTCAGCCTCCCCCAGGGTTCTGGGGGCACCAGCCTTCCTGTGCTCCCGGCATAGACGCGTCCAGCACTGTGCTTGGGCCGTTTCAATGCTGACCCCGCCCAGAGGCACAGCAGTGCTCCACCGGGCCCTGAGTGGACCGAGATCGGCACTCGTGTGTGCCCAGGGAGGGCCGAGCATCGCTTTGCTTTCACCTGCCGCTGGCTCACCTGTTGGCCGCGCTGGGCCAGGCCACAGATGCCTCAGAAGCACCACAAGTATTGTTTTTGGAGTTACAAATAGATGCTGGTGAGGAGGCACATAGAGAATCTGCAAATACTGGGGACTGACTGTGTGCATCCCAGGCATAGGTCACAACGCTCAGCACGCAGTGTGACGCTTATTTCCTGACCTCTATAGCAGAGAAATGTGAAGCTCAGAGCAGGCGTTCCGAGCAGGCATGGGTCAAGGTTCTGCACGGAGGCCAGCACTAGCCCCAGCCCACACTTGACATGCGGCCTGTCGGCCGCCCACAGCCACCGTCCATTGTGATTGGTCAGTGCCTGGCCATCGTGCTTGTTCAGCATTTTTACTGCCCCCGCCTTATGTCCTGCTTTATGCCATACCTCTCCCTTCATAAGAGCTCCAGCCGCTCATCGTTTGTCGGTGAGTGTTTTATCCAGCCACCTTTTGGGAGCATGTGTGGTGTCAGACACGCACGAAGGACAGAGGGTGGTGTGGCGGGATTCCTGTCTCCGTGACGAAGGTCAGGTGAGGGCCCTGGGAGGAGCGGGCCAAGCCTTGGGGGATGGGCCGGGAGCAGCCCAGAGGGAAGCCTGGGAGCTGGCAGGAAGTGGGTGTCCCCAACACTGGAACAGCACTGCAACTCAGGTGCCCGCCGCCCCCGGTGAGTCCGGTGACGCTGGGGTCACTGGGGCACGGGGCGTAGTAGTTCCGGCCACGCCCCCCCCATGGGGGCAGAGCCAAGCATGAAGGAGACGGGGACGTGAAGGTGGAGGTCACCGTCTCTGTGCCTCTCCTTGTCCCTCGCGGTGGGTGCGCTCAGGAGTGAGTGTCCAGGGCTGTGAGGAGGGGCGCCCTGCAGCTGTGCCGGTGCAGTGGGTGGGCTGTGGCTGAGCCAGCCCTTTGCTCCAGGACTGGTGTGTCCGCCGCGCGCGTCAGGCCTGGGCGTACCAGGCTTCCCGTGCAAAGGCCTGAGTCCCCCGAGGGTGGTCCTCGGAACGCCCCTGCACAGCGGGAGACCTTACCTTATCGTCCTGCTCGGCAGGGAGTGGGCGGCAAAGGGAGTCACTGATGAGACCGGCCCACCCTGGCCAGCTGGGCAGCGGCTGCCCCCCTGCTCGAGCCATTTACTTATAACCTGGGCGTTTACATGTGGAACAAACAGGAAAACCTTTAGGCCAAGCAGGTCAAACTCAAAGGCTGACATGGGCCGAATTCAGTTTTCATAGAAACGTAGGTTTATTTCGATAGAGACATGCTCAATACAAAGGAATGAAATAAACGAGTCATCGTTAACATGAAACAATAGAACATTCTAATAAAAATTTACATTTTTTCTTGCACATTAACTTACCAGACACTGAATAACTGCACAAACTAATAAGGGTAACGAAATGAACCTATTTTTCTTGTTCTCCGAAAACGAAGTATTTCCTGTGGAGCCCTCCAAACGAGGCAGTCCCAGACTAATGGTGTGGCCTCGGCTGCTGGAATGTTCGCTGCTGGTGTTGGCGGGAAGAAATGGGCGCCTGGCACGAGGCGCGTGAGGGAAATGAACGCAGCACGGTTACAGTTATCAGTCCTTAGTTCCTTATTAATAATCATGTGTAACAGGATATTGTAAAAGTTAAGTTCTGCAATGTTCATGAAAACGTTTCTTACGTACCGTTACACTGGCTGGGCTGCATGCGGCCTGTGGGCTGCGAGTTTGGCGTGCGTGCTTTAGGCACGTCTATGTGGACGTGGATTTCAGCAATGTGAACCCATATGCCTTCGCATGGAATAGAGTGTATATTACAGGAAAGGGGTTTGGCCGGCGGTATGGCGAGAGGTGGCGTCCTCGGTGCCGCTTTTCTGCGTTGGTCGCCAGGCGCTCGCTGTGAAGGGTCCGGTGGGCTGGCTGGAGGCCCCGTGCCTGCCGGCGGCACGCAGGCCGGGCCTCCGAGACCAGGGTCCCGGGTTTTGTTCGTTCTCCAGACTCTGAGCCCAGGCTGTGACTGCGCCCTGCCTGTCCTCAGAGAGAGGCAGCGCGGCGTTGGCGTTGGGGACACCGGGCACGCTCCCCGCGTGGTCTGGGTGGGCTCGGGAGCGGCAGGCGCCCGCTGGCCCGCCCTCTGACCGTGGTTCCGCCCACAGAGCGGGTGCGGGGCGCGGACCTGCCCATGGAGAGGGCCATCCTGCACGGGAAGCTGGAGGAGCACGAGCCGGCGCTGCGCACCCTGGCGCTCGAGCTGAGGGACTTCCCGGCGGCCGAGGACTACTGCGCCTGGCGCTCGGCGGGCAGGGAGCCGGCCTACCGGCGGCGGCTCTTCCACACGCTGCTGGCCCTGTACCTGGACCCCGGGCCCGGCGCCCCCGCCGCCGCGGCCCCCGCCCCCTTCTCCGGGGAGCTGGCCGTGGCCGCCGTGGACCTCCTGAACCGCCACGCCGCCGAGTTCGACGCCGCCCAGGTCCTGCGGCTGCTGCCGGGCAGCTGGTCGGTGCAGCTGCTGTGCCCGTTCCTGACGGCCGCCCTGCGGGACAGCACCCACGCCAGGAGGACCGCGCAGGTGGCGCTCGGCCTGGCCACGTCCGAGAACCTCATCTATAAGCACGACCAGGTGAGAGCTCTGTGTGCCGTGCGTTTTGCCCGGGGAACACTTGTCAGTGTTTTCTCTGCAGCGTCAGTCTGTGTGTCACACCCAGAGAGGCTGTGTGCGTGGGGCAGGAGCGGGCCGTGTCCCGGATCCCGGTCCCAGTTCCGGGACGGTGGTCAGGAAGGCAGGTCACGTGTGCGTCCAGCGCTTTTCCGCACTTGGCATCATGATATCGCTTCGTCGTCACAGCATTTGAATGCAGCACTACCGTTGCCTCTGTTTCACAGGAGGGAAACTGAGGCACAGAGCAGTCACGTCAGTGGGAGAGCCAGGCATGCGTCCCACCCCTCGGAACGCCGCCTCTTGGTCCCTCTCGCTGGGCTCCGGCGCCCTAGCCAACGCCCGCCTCGGGGTGGACCGCAGGCACCTGCTTCCCACGTTGCGGGGCCGGGAGAGGAAGATGCGTGGCCGGCGGACCCCCAGGCCCTCCGTGTCCTCCCGCAGCAGAGCCAGCTCTGGCCTCTCCCTCTTCTGACGGCCCTCCTCCCGCTCTGGGCACCCGCCGGGGCCTCATCTGACCTTAGCGCCTGCCATGGGCCCCGCCTCCAAACACCATCACCTTAGCCATTAGGGCTCCAACGTACGAATTGGGGACACAACTCAGTCCGCAGCAGCCCCCCAGCTGCCCTCCCCTGGAGGCCCCTCGGTGGGAGGAGCGGCCTGTCCCCTTTGGAAGCGGCACTGGCTCCCCAGCCGGGAGGTCAGTGCGGGAAGGTTCCGTCTCACCTCTTTGGCCGCCACGGCTCGCCAGGACACGAGGCACCTCCCAGGGTGACACGCTGTCCACATAGTGGCCTTCGTTCCTGCCGTTCTCGCTGCCGGGGTGACCTCGCCTGGCCCTTCGTGTTGGGGGAACCCAGCAGGAAACCCACCAGGCGGTGCCCCTCAGCATCTTAACCGCTCCGAGCACACCTTTCTTACGAAAGGTGCTTGGGTTCCTTGCGAGCAGGAAATGTCATTTATGATCTCAGTGCTCCTCAGTACTCCTCCTAGAGTAAGGTGACCAGATGTCCCACTTTTGGCCAGACAGTCCGGATTTTTAACAATTTAAAAATGCCGCGGGACTCGGGACAGATTGTTAAAGATCAGGACATCCGGTCACCTTACCCTAGAGCCAAGCCAGGCGCCCCGGGGCGTTGGATAGATGTGGGATGACGGGTGTGTCCAAGGAGAACTCACCAGGCTGCTGCTCGCCCCACAGCAGGGAATTGTGGCTCTTGGCTGGGGATGGAGCCACAGCGCGGGCTGGTTAGTCCCTTAGGAGAGAAGGTGTGCCCTAGGCTCGCCAGCCCTGTGGCTCTGACCGGCGCCTGGCGCCTCGTTTGCGCCTCCTCAGCCTGTCTGTGGTGCGAGGCCTCCTTCGGGCTCAGAGCCCCCCGGTGAGCAGGCCTCGGGGTTCCCCGAGCCCCCGGAGCTCCGAGGGGCCGCCGGTGGGAACGCCCCGCCAGGCAGGCACCAGTGATGTCTGTGAAGTAAGGAAGCGGTTCCGTGCCCCTCCAGGGACCGAGGCGTGCTTGTTTATTCCACGTGGAGTTTTGTCTCGGGAAGCGGGCGTTAAGGCAGTGCTCACCAGTAGCCGGGCCCGGGGGAGGCGTGTCGCAGAGGGGCACCGAGCCCGTGACTCGTCTCTGTCTCCTCAGGTGCGGGTGAAGAGGAGCTCCTTCCGGCTCTCGGACAAACAGCTGTGCCAGGTGTGCCGCCGGCCCTTCTGCGAGCCCGTGTTTGTTAGACACCCGACCGGCGACCTCGTCCACACCCACTGTGCTGCCAGCAGACACTCGAACCCCAGCCCCCCGCGCCCTGGCGCTCGGACTTGAAGAGGCCACCTGGGCACCAGGGGGACCTCGAGTTCTTTGCACCCCGATGCAAGGAGCAGAGAGCGGAGGCGCTGTGCCGGCCGAGACGGGGACACCTCGGTGCGGGAGGATCGGTCAGTGTGAAACGAGGACCCTTCCCTGCTGGCCGGCATGAGTGTGCACAGACAGCCCAGCGGAAAGTGAGCTGCCCAGCGCACTCCCGGACTGGCGCCCACGCCCACCTCAGGCGCCCGCCTGCCCTGGGCATTTCCTCAGGGTGGCACGCAGGTGGCATCTCTCCAGCCCGGTGAGTGGCCAGGGCAGAGTCCGGTGCTGGCAGGTTCCTGTCGCACGTCCCTCCCGCGGGGTGCGTGCCCCACCCACGGCACCGCGGCTGCTTCCCGGCGGCTTCCCGGTGACCTCGGGGCTCTGCTCTTGCCCTTGGCATTGGCTGGCCTGGGAGGTGTGTCTGTTCCTTCCTGTTTCCCATCCGGCCCCCCACCCAAGGGCACTCCCTGGGTGAACAGTATGCTTCCGGCTTCTGGCAAGTGCACACCACTATGAAACTGCTGAAGGCCGAGAGAGAGAGAGAGAGAGAGAGAGAGAGAGGGGCTGCCTGCCGTGGGGACGGCGGCGGAGACAGGGAGCGTGGGGACAGGGCCCACGCGTGTGCCCCTCACTGCCGGCACCTGCTGGTCTGAAACTCCAGTCCATGTGCTTGACTTAACATTTTTATTTGAAGTTATATTACCTTTGTAATTTTTCTCTTACTTAGGAAATCATCTGTCATATTTGTTAGGGATGCTTCTTCTCGTTAAAATGTACCTCCTGTTGAGTACTTGGGGATTAAAAGGGAAACAATGAGCACAGCCCGGTGTGTTTCTGGGAGAGCCGGCCTCCTTGCTCAGCCGGCGGGCAGGGGCGCTGCCGGGCACACGGTGAGGTGGTCGCCTTTCCTGCAGGTGATGCCAGCCGGGAGGAGGCCGGCCGCCTTACCTCCCGCACTTCACAGGCCCCCAGGTTTCCGGGTCACAGGGAAGCCAGTGCCCGTCGTCCGGACTGCGGATGGGTCTGTGGCTCCTGCACTGCCCTCGCATTTCTTCATTTCGGTGGCTGACTCTGTTAGGGACGAAAAATAAAGACACTGTACCCGCTGCAAGGCTGGCACGCAGGCATCAGCGTCTGTGAGGGGAGAGCCCTGGCACACGCCCTCCGCGCCTCAGCCTTACCGGGGAGGGGGAGAGCCCGCTCCAGCCTTTAAAAACCTTCTGCACTACGAATGGTCAGCGTTCCTTTTCCTTTGTGATTCCGACTGGGCCAAGAAGGCAACGGCGGGCACGCCTTCTTTCCTGACGAAGTCTCCGTGAGCTCCAGCGAGAAGGAAGGCGCTCTGCCTGCAGCGCAGCCCGTGCTGCCGCTCGGGGTGGACGCAGCCCGGCGCATCCCCTGCGGGTGGCGTGCAGTCACCGTGTACTGCGCACATCCCCGCTCCACGCGTGTGCTCCGATCTACTCCTCAAGCGGCGACTAGTCCGTGCAATGTGCACTTTGCAAAGCACTGTTCTCTGCTCAGAGTGGGTACAACCTTGGAAAAGTCTTGTGACTGCTCACTTCTAACCTGGGGCCCCTGGTCAGTCTCTTTTTTCTCTGAACATGGGTCAGTACTTTGGAATGTTTATTTTCCTTTAGAATGATGGGGTTGCAGTGCAACAGTTTTCCAGCTCCCCCACACCCTCGAAGGCAGGCAGGACTCGGTGACACTGCAGAATTGTCTCCTGTGTCCAAACCCTCCTCTAATCTTCCTCCAACGCCCACAAGGCTCTTTTCTCAAGGCACATTTTGGAAAGAAACAGGTGTCCGTTCCACAGGCCTGCTGCTCTGAGCGTGCCGCGGGACAGAGCACCCGGAGCACGGCTCGGCCTCCCCCCAGGCTCTGGGGCATTCTGGTGCAGACAGCGCGCCCCGAGCCAGCTGTCACTCACCTTCTGGGGGCAGGACTGTCCCGTGTGACGGCCTGTGGGTCTGCTGCTGCCCGCGGAGAACTAGCGGGAGGCAGGCTGGGGGCCGGCCTGGCTCAGCCGCACCCGGCCGGAGGGCGGGCCTGGTCGCCGTGGAGCGCTGCTGTCACACGGCCCGGAGCCCTGCCGTCTGCTCGCTCTCCTGTGGAAGCCGGGGGCCTTGCAACTCTCTCCTTCGCCCCTGACTGGGTCCCAAGTACACAAGATGTACAAATGTAAACTTGATTTTATTAAAATTCTTTTAATTTTTTTGTCCTTGCTGTAGTTATTATGTTTTTTAATAAAATTCACTTGATAAAGGGAGGGTGTCCACTCGCCCAGTGGTGCCTGCGGAGTTGCAGAGCTCACGCCTCCGCCCCGGCTCCTCCGGCTCCGGCACCGGCAGGTTTCCATGGCCACCGGAGAGCGTGCGTTACTACTTCACCGCGTTTTAAATGACCCGCTGCTCATCTCTCCTCACACTCCTGCTGCTCTCAGGCGCGTGGTGCCCTGAGCAGTCACTGGAGGTGTCTGGTTACTTCGGACATACTTTACCTTTTAGCTAAACACTAAGAGAGCCTGCTGCCCTCGCATTGCTAATCCTCAATGTATTCAAGGAATAGAACCTTTAAAAATTTTCACCTTTTAGTGTTAATTTTTCTCTTAGAACCCTGTTCATAGCAGGTCTGGCAAGTTCTGTGCAGTGACTTTGCCTGGCCCCGCCTAGCACTGTCCTTGCCTCTCACCCAGGCCTGGCCCCGCCCAGCACTGTCCAGGGCTCTCTCTCTCTCTCACCCAGACCTGCTCCTCTCTCACCGTCCTGGGCTCTCTCTCTCTCTCTCTCTCTCTCACCCAGACCTGGCCCCGCCCTGAGCACAGGGTGAGCTGACAGGCTGACTGTTCTGTGCTGCATGCACCGGGCTGGTAGGGGAGGGCTGCACAAGTCATCCATATTTCTAGTGAAGAAACGGAGGCAGGGTGTTGGGTGGCTGTCCTGTGGCTGAGGCACACCGAGCCAGAACTCTGCCCACCCGGCAGGCCCCTGCCTGCTGCTTCGCCAACCACGAACAGAAGCAAAACCCAGGAACCAGCCCGGGCTGACTGTGCCTGCAGAAACCCCTGGGGCAAAACGAGGCTGTTCTTTTTGCACTTCCATGTCACTGGTATTGGGGTTCATTCGCATGTTAGGGTAAAGAGGGGTGCATGGGCTTACCCCCCTGACCAGGCTGGGGAGGGTGTGGACTCACTGCCTGTCCCGGTGACTGAGTGAGAAAGAGTGAACTGCTGGTCGGAGAGATGCGCCAACTCGGTTAAATGGGCCGTGGCTGTGTTAGGAGTAATTAGAAGCCAACTAACACCCCATCTGCTCTTAGCAGATCTGTCAAGCTGACAACTGAAATGAAAACGTGCAGGAATCTAGCCCATATGGACCAGAGGCCCTGTACCATCTCTGAAAGCTCAGCGTGTTAGTGCCCCCTCAGACGGAATTAATGAGGCCTGCTTTTCTTTGCTGGCAGCTGGGGGGCACGCCGCTAATCCAGTCTGCACTCTGGAGTGGTCGATTAGCTGACCGAGACCGACAAGAAGGGATTACAAAGCCCTCGGCTCAACATGTTATCACGAGGTGTCAGGAAACCTGGGTCTCCCTCCACCAGCCAACTGTGGTCCTGGGCAAGCCACACCCTCTGGACTCTGGTGCCGTCGCAGACAGAGGTGGAGCGGGAGGTGTCTGAGGACCCTTCAAAGAAGTCAGGCCGGAGCGGTGATGGCGGGGGCCAGCCTCTGACAGCAGACGCTGCCACACAGGTTCTTGGGGCTCAGGGCAGCATCCAGCTAGGACCTGGGCTGCAGGGACCATGGCTGTCTGAGCTCCCGAGTCCCAACCCCTGGAGGCTGGCTGTGTTGCAGAGACGAGGAGAGTGCCTCTGTGACTGCCCCCTGCCGGTTCGAGCTGCCACCTCCCACTGCCAGAGGAGCTGGTCTGTAGAGCCCTTTCCAACAGCTGGCTCTCAGACACCTGCTCTGCCAGCACTGTCCAGTCTTGGCTGCCCGAATCCCTTTGCCTTTCCTCATGGCCCCCACAGTCCCTCACCATATGGTCCTCTTTCCCCAGAGAACATGTTCTCTTTGCTTCACCTGAAATACTAGTTTTTCCCTTTCAGATTCCATTGGCGTTGACTGAGCTGAGGAACTGCCTGCTAAGGTCACCTCTCGGCCGTCCTCTCTCTCTCTCTCTCTCTCTCTCTCTCTCTCTCTCTCTCTCACACACACACACACACACACACACACACACCATGTTTGTGCTCAGCACCCTCCTGTTCTTAGAGATCCAGCTAGAATGGGGAGCCCTGACTCTCCTTAAATAGTTTAATCGCCAGGGTGGCCTGTGCCCCTCCCACACTCTGTGAGGTCTTTCTTGTCACTGGCGACCAGTCTCCACCTCTTAACAGGCAAAGCTTTGAACGTTTTCCTTTAACAAACAAATTTTCAGGCAAAGGTGGTCTCAATCACTGTTAGTGATAGATTAACTTAGAAGGAAGCCGGAGACCGGGGTGGCAGGACACACACAGGCTTTATTGGAGGGAAGGGCACTCCTGCCGGCTGCTTCCACAGAGAGGGGCGCAAGAGAGCAGGGCTGGGGTACAAGCCCCTTTAAGGATAGGGGGTGGGGCTTAGGGCACTCAGCACACGCTGATTGGTGATTAGGGACCTAGGGGCTTAGGAATCGGGGGCTTAGGATATTTGGCAGGTGCTGATTGGTGGTTCAGAGCCCAGGAATGTCTAGCTGTGGAGTTTACATGTGTCCATCAACTGGAGGACAGGAGGATCTATCAGTTAGGACTTACAAGTCAATATAATTACTTATTGTAAGCTTCCCTGCCATAGGAGGACACACACCAGGAAGGCCTGTTGGGCAGGAAATGTCAGACACCAGGAATCAAGCCATATAAGGAGTTAAACCTGCCAAAAACACCCACATGGCATTCCTGTTGACCCAACCCCCTGCCCAAGCCCGCCCACCAAGCCCCCAAGCCCGCTGATGACAAAAGCTTCCTGCCATTCACTGCTTATAAGGCAAGATTTGAGCTCCTAAAGGCTGCCATCATCTGCCCAATTCCCTTTGGCTTGGTGCCGTGTAACCCTTCCCTTTGGATATTCCCATCCCCCAACCCCTTTTCTTTAAATAAATTCAATTTGTCCTTATTCACTGTCTAAAATTGCTATTTTGCTTGCCCATGCAGCAATGACTTGAACCTTTCATTCACTGTTGATTTTGTTTTAAATAGTATTTTTTTTTCTTATTTGGCAAATTTACCTTTTTGTGGCTGCAAATTTTCAGGTTAGCCCTCCTGTCCCACATCTTCTGGTGTAAAAGGCTGCCTGTGGCTCCTCTCTTCTTTGGCACAGGTGTAAGTGCTCGCAGTCTGTGTCTGGGAGCGGGTCCCTGCATGTCAGGGCGAGAGCGGAGAGAGAGGCAGCCTTCGGGGTCGCTGTGACAGAGACGTGCTTACGTTACAACAAGGGAAGGGTCAGTGATGATATTTCTGCTTCGGACGTGAGAATTTGTGTATGTGCTAGGATCCCTTGTTTTTCACAATCGTGCCACGCCTTGGCAGAGGCTGCTGGGAACGCACCAAATCCTTCTCCTCTCCTTCCAGGCTGAGAAAGCCACAGCTGGGCACACACTCTAGAGCAGTGGTTCTCAACCTTCCTAATACCGCAACCTTTTAATACAGTCCTCATGCTGTGACCCTCAACCATAACATTATGCTGTGGAGCCTAAGACCATCGGAAAACACAGATATTTACATTATGATTCATAACAGTAACAAAATTACAGTTATGATAGCAACGAGAATAATGTTACGGCTGGGGGTCACCACACCCTGAGGAGCTGTGTTAAAGGGCCGCAGCATCAGGCAGGTTGGGAACCACTGCTCCAGACTGCACACCCACCTCCCAGCCCCTTTTGCAGCTGTCTGTTCACGTGACTCAGTGGACAGGGAAGCGCAGGGGACGGTGGGTGTCTTACCTCTCTGCTTCCTTCCCCATACCCTTTCCTCTCCTCAGAGGCCAGCGGGAACCCGGACAGGAGGAGGGAGGCCCGAACCACCGCCCGGCAGAGAACCCGCCCACTGCCCGGGACGTCAGTTCGGGAAGCAGGGTTATTTTTCTCAGGCACTTTCAGCTGGGCGCCCGTTAAAGCAGCCCCTCTCTCACCCTGTCACACTCCTGCCCCCTCCTGCTTCCCTGCACGCTCACAACCCCGCTCAGCTCTGCCTCTCCGAGCAGCGAGCTCCCGGGCTATGCACGGAGGGGCTCCGCGGTCTGTCCTGCGCCCTGTGAGGCAGCTCGTGGCCGGGACAGTTCGCAGTTGGGATGCGGCCCGGACAGTTCGCAGTGGGATGCGGCCCAGTGCTGCAGCCCAGCCACCAGGGCTCCGCTCTTCAAAGTCAAGCCTGTGCTCCTGGCTCCTGTGGATGCTGTGTTCTTATCAACGGAACCAGGAAATCTTAGGGCCTCCCGAGAAAAGGACTAGCAGCCAGTTTCTGAAACAAATCGCTGGCCTTGCCCGGAGTACAAAGGCTGGCCTTAGAGCAGTGGACGGCACACCTGCAGTCACTCCGCCGCCGAGTGTGCAGGCCCTGCCGTGGCCGCACCAGTTCCTCTCTCCCTCACGGAGCCGGGTGGGAGTGAGAAAGCTGGGACACCGAGTCACCTACCGGCATCACGCAGAGGCGGCCCTGGGTTTGGGGAGGCCGTGCCCTTTGGCTCCACCCCCCCACACACACCTCCCACACACACACACACACACTTCCTCGGAGCAAAGCCTGGGTGCTGGCCCTCAGAGACCTGGGCCCTGGGCGGCGGGTGCCCACTGCCTGAGCCGGGGGGCGAGCAGCTTGCAGACTCAGCCAGCAGGCTTCTAGCCCCCAAAAGCGCGCTGGAAGTCACGTAAGGGGAAAGCTCACCCAGGTCTCCGAACAGCCAAGTAGGAATTGATCTAGATTTTCATCCCTTATCTGGGTTGGCAGAAAGCCCTGGGTAACCTTTGCTTTTATTTCACCCCGACAGGAGGGAGCAAGATTCAAGATGAAAAGGCAGTGGATTTCCCGGGGCCTCGGGATCGGGATGACGCCTCTGAGACGTGTGTCTCAGTTTTGTCCCAAGGAACAGGGGGCTGCCTCCTGGGGCGTCGCCTCCGGTTCAGGCGCCGGGTTTGGGTGACTCCAGGACTAAAGAAGGGACGGAAGCAGAAACCGAAGGAGCCGTGGTCGTCCTCCTCGCAGGAGACAAGCTGGACAGCTGCTTTGGGCACAGCCTGGGCCCTGCACAGGGCTGAGCGGAGGAGAGCTGGGCAGAGGTTCGGCGAGGGAGAGGCTTCCGGAGGTGACGCCTGGGAGGCGGAGGTGAAGGCCACAGGTTGCTCAGCAGGCCGTGATGTAAAGCGACCTGGGCGCCCCCCACTGAGCCCACTGCTCACAGGTCTCCTGGTTTCCATCTGCCCTCAGTGTCCGTCAGCCACTCCAGCCTGGGAGTCACTGCCCGGCTCTGCGTTTCCTGAGGTCGCTGGGTCTTGGGGGGCGCCGGACTCCAGGTGGTTGGCTTACTATTCATGGCCTTGGTGCTGATTCATGCTGATTCATGGCAAGAGCATAGTCTTATACACAGAAAGAGCAATAATACTTTATTTAAAAATATGTACAAAATTATTAGTTTGAAACACATTACTTTTCAACATACATCCTGTAACACTGACGGGTGTAAATTTTGGTACCTGCATTTATTCGTTCCGTTTTGTGATTTCTCTTTACTCAAGGCTCTGGGAAGCATTTTCCTAAACGCCCACAGGGGGAGGCGACCACTGTCCAGGGCCCTTGGGGGCGGGCTGTGCTCTGGGCCCGCTAAGGCTGAACTGGACGGGAGCCAGAGGCAAACCCCGACCCTGCTGGGGGCACGTGGACACGAACTGACAGGCATTTCAATCACTACCAACGGCCCGTCTTCTTTCTCTCTGCACCTGGGCAAAGTGAGTGAGAAAAAGTATCAGTCATTTCACAGCGAATCCTGCTCTGGGCTTCGATAACAGAAATACGTTCTCTGTGATCCCGCCCTTCCCTGCCTGTCACCAGCACCACAGGAAGTGAGTGGGGGATGGAGAGCTGGCCTCTTCCTACGACCGGGGCAAGGAACCGAGAAGAGCAGTGAGAAGGGAGCGTCTGCGTTAGGCCGGATTTGAGTTATGATAATATTTTTAGAAATATATTTTTATTGATTTCAGAGAAGAAGGGAGAGGGAGAGAGAGAGAAACATCAACGATGAGAGAATCATTGATCAGCTGCCTCCTGCATGTCCCCCACTGGGGATGGAGCCCACAGCCCAGGCACGTGCCCTGACAGGGAATCAAACCATGACCTTCTGGTTCGTAGGTTGATGCTCAATCACTGAGCTATGTAGGTCAGGCTTGAGTTACAATGATCTTGAAATAAATTGGACAGCTGCCTTTGGGTACAGCCCTCTTTCTCCCACAGTGCCTTGCGTCTAGCAGGCATTTAATAAAGGCTCTCGGTGTGGGAAATAAACGAGTACAGAGGAGCTGTGACTACGAGCAGACAAGATAGCTTTTAGAATCTGAGCGGTGGAGAGCTGAAAGGACATGGGAGATCATGTAGACTTGCTTCTTCGCTTATAAACGGGGAAACGGGCCCACAGAAGTCAGGTGACGCCACAAGGTCACACACCAGCTCCTGTTAGAGTTAGTTCAGATTTTCTGAGTTTCTCCTTCAATTTCCCGCTCTCTTCAGATCTGAAACTGAAAAGAGAACTGTATGGACTTAGTGGCGTGCCTCAAACTCGGGGAAACCGACCCCACGTCAGAAGCTCTGGAGTAATGGGTGACCTTGGCCGGGTGGCCAAGGGCACAACGCAAGCAGCCAAGCTCCTGTGGGCAGCCTCGCTCCCAGGGCCCAGTCCTGCCTGGGCTCGGAGGACCACGGCCCGGCGGGCGGGCGGCCCCGAGCTCGGCGGAGGATGAGGTAGGAGGAGCACAGCGGCCCGCGGGGACCTGCGGGAGGGAGGCCGGTGTCTGCCGGCCCCGGCCAGCAGGCCCAGCCCAGAAGCCACGCGGCAGCTCGGAGGCTGCAGCCTCAGCGCGTCCAGAGGAAACGTGTAAACAAGCCACGGACCCCCTCGGAGGTGGAAAGCAAGTCGCTTCCGATACTCGCCCAGAAGGTGATTACAAGAGAAGGACTGAGCCTCTTCTGCCCCCTGGGGAGGACGGAGCGAGAACAAAGGGAGACATGGGGGCAGAGAGATGGGCAGGGGATGTCCTGCAGACAGGAGGCTGGAGGGCCCTGGGCCCAGAGACCGAGTGTGCTGGCCGAGACGGGGTGTGCTGGCCGGCAGGCGAGGCGGTACACGCCCAGCGCTCCGAGGGCTCCTCAGCTGAGCTGCCCGGCCTCCCACGTGGCCTCCGGGAGCTGAGGACTGGCCCCCTCTGCTCCCGGCGTGATCTTGGCTTACAGAAAAGGACGATGTGGCCTGGTGGGAGCGCTCATGCGGTCAGTGTAAGGAAACCGCGGGCTTTCTCCTAAGCAGAGCCTTCTTCCTGCGCTCTCAGCCCGCCCAGCCCCTGCTCCTCCTCTTCCCGGACTGCCCGCTCCCGGCTCCCCTCCAGTTCCAGGCACCTGCCTCCCAAAGTCGGCATCGCCCGCCCCTGCTCTCCTGCAGCACAACAGAGACCTCCGCCCTGCGAAGAAGGGCTGCTGGCACAGGTGAGTGAGTACCTCTGTGCTCCGCTGGCGCCTCGCATGCCCCCTGGGGCTCAGGGCCGGGCCCAGGCCTGCGCCCCCTCCACCCTCGCCTCTCGCTAGACAGCCGACTGGTTTTCGCTGCACGTGTAGATGGTGCT
Source organism: Vespertilio murinus (assembly GCA_963924515.1). Taxonomy (NCBI): domain Eukaryota; kingdom Metazoa; phylum Chordata; class Mammalia; order Chiroptera; family Vespertilionidae; genus Vespertilio; species Vespertilio murinus. The sequence continues at coordinate 4,312,343 of OZ004713.1, forward strand.
GGGCTGGATGCGCCTCTGGACGCGCTCAGGCACTCGGGGGAGGATCTGGAAGGTCTGCGGCAGCAGCTCTACGCAGGCCTCGCGGAACTTCTTGATCCTCCAGCAGTAGACGATGGGGTTGAAGACAGACTTGAGGTAGCCGAGCCACAGGACGCAGGAGCTGGTGGTGTAGAAGGAGGGGCTGCAGTAGAACCGCCGGCTGAACACGGACAGGAGGCTGTAGACGGCGTGCGGCAGCCAGCACAGCGAGAAGCCCACGAAGAGGATGAGGATGGTGGTGAAGGCCTTGGTCTTGAAACTCAGGTCCAGGCTGACCTGCTGCTGCCGCTGGCGCCGCCGCAGGCCGGCCCTGGCCCGGGCGAGCTGCCGCAGGTCCAGGGCGTCGGACTGGTTGCGCACGCGGACGGCGTTCTTGCGCACGGCGTGCAGGATGCCCAGGTAGGAGCCCAGCATGACGCCGAAGGGCGCGAAGAAGGCGGCCACCACCAGCGTCACGGCGTAGGCGCGGCCGGCGGGCAGCTCGGTGTAGCCCAGCACGCACTGGGGCGCCCGCGCGGGCACCTCCCCCAGCGCCCGGCCGGCCAGCGAGGGCGCCGACGCGCAGAAGGACAGCGCCCAGGACGCGGCGATGATGGCCTTGGCGCGCCGCGGGGTCAGCCGGTCCTGGCGCTGCGCGATGATGAGGAAGCGGTCCACGCTGATGATGAGCAGCGCCGCCACGCCCTCCAGCACGAAGAGCCAGTGCAGCGCCGCCGACAGGCGGCAGAGGGCGTCGCCGAAGCGCCAGCGCACCGTGACCAGCGTGGCGGCCGCGAAGGGCATGCAGCACAGCGAGAGCATGATGTCCGAGAAGGCCAGCGTGGCCAGCAGCAGGTTGATGGCCGAGCGCATGGCCGGCCGCTGGTACACGATGACGCAGACCACCGAGTTGCCCAGGAAGCCCACGGCGATCATCAGCACCAGGACGCCCGCCAGGCCCCCGCGGAGGGGCGCCGCCGCCGCCCACGCGTGGCTGCCGTTGGGCAGCAGGGGGTGTTCAAAGGTGTCCGCGGACGTGCGGTTGCAGGACATCCTGGAGGAGAGCCGCGGGCCCGGGCAGGAAGGCCGGAGGGGCGCCCCTCAGCGCCTGGGGGGCCGCCGGGTCGCTGGCTGCCTGCATCCCCCGCGGCCCGCGTGGCTCTCCAGGGTCAGCCCACGGCCTGCGTCGCAGCTTCCTGGTGGACGCTCTCCCACCTGGGCAAGGGGCAGAGGGAGCCGAGTTAGACCTTCCGGGCGTGCTGAGCCGGGCATTTCACCCCAAGGGCATTCTAAGACGGGGAGGGGAAAGGGATCACCCGGTTACCCTTGGGGACAAGGTTTGCTGTTCACAAACACTGTGACTCTTGGTAAGTACCGTATTTGCCGGCGTATAAGACGACTTTTTGGCCCTGAAAAATATGCCTCCAAGTGGGGGGTAGTCTTATACGGCGAGTATATAACAAACTCTGTATTTTTTGTGGAAATGTTAGGGGGTCGTCTTATACGCCCAGTCTCTTATACGCCGGCAAATACAGTATTTTTCAGGGCCAAAAAATCGTCTTATACGCCCGCAAATACGGTAACCAGAGACACCTAATCAGACCTGGTTTGTAAGTGAATACTTTCTAATCACCATCAAATAATGAGCATGGATTTAATAACGAATTACAAGCAACCTGGCAGAGGGACGCGTGGGAAGCCGGCTTCCGTGGGAGGTCAGGGCGTGTGCCTGCCTCCTCCGCCCCAGCAGGCCTGCACAGAGGAGCTGCCGGCAGGTGTTCAGAGTGGATGAGTCCAGGCAGCTGCCACCGTGACATTAATGTAGCTTTATTCTGTCTGAGACACTCGTAGGTAGAGTCACATGCGGTTTGAAGACAGAAGCGGGTAGATCCTGTAGACCTGTATCCACTTTACCGCCGAGACATCTTGGGTAGCCAGTGTTGCTAGAAAGAAGGAAACTCTCTCTCCCCAAAGATAAGCTTTTAAAAGACCCCTGGCCGGTGCACTCAGCGGTCAGAGTGTCAGCTGGCCGACTGGAGGGTCTCGGGTTCCACTCAAGGTCAAGGGCGCTGACCTGGGCTGCAGGTTTTGATCCCCAGCCCAGGTGTGTGCGGGAGGCAACTAGTTAACATGTCTGTCTCACATTGATATTTCTCTCTCTATCCCCCTCTCCCTCCCACTCTTTCAAAAAGAAAAAAAGAAAGAAAAAAAGAAAGGAAGGAAGAAAGAAAAGAGATGCTAACTTTTCTTTTGTTTCTCACAGACGGGGGAGAAAGGTGCTCAGTGTTCAGTAGCCTGAGCCAGAGTCCAGCCCGGCTGGGGACATCCAGCCCCCATGGGGAACCCATCACTGGCTCCCGATAGCAGGCTGCTCCACCAGTATGTCCTCCTCATGTAGATGACATGAGGGTCCCGTGCAGTAACTTCACCATGCCTGGGTCACAGAGTACTCAATAAACCTAACACTTGAGCCCTGAGGCAATCACCACCACGTGACAACGACCTCTCTTAGTTTATATGATACGTGCGCCACTCCCGCCCTGTTTTAGACCTGCCACCGGTGCAGTGGCTACACCCGGAGGGAGGCTGTCACACTTTCCCCGTCCCTTTCCCACCACCACTTCCCACAGCTGCTGGGACCAGGCCACCGCCCCACGGGCAGCTGGCCCACGGCCAGGCCACGGAGGACTCGGAGGGCTCGCATCCATTCAGTAGAAACCTGAACGTGGAAATGAAGTCACTAAAGCAGCCACACGGAGGGATGTGACGAAGGGCTTCAGGGGGAAAGCCCCAAGTTCACATACTGTCACAGTCACCAGGCCCTGAGGGCGTGCGGTGCTCTTCCTCTGCCCCTCCAAGTCCTGCCCCTCTGCGCCTTGAGCCTGCCCAGGAGACTGGCACCTTGCTGAGGAGAGAGAGGAGGTCTTTTTGGCCCTGGCTCCCTCCCATCTGGTGTGACTGGCAGTGGTTCGTTCTTCGAAGGTCTCAGCCCCTCCAGGCCAACTCCCTGGGAAAGCCGAGCCCTCTCCCAGTTCCCTGACTCTCCCTGCCTCGCCTGTGGCCTCCCGGTGACGCTCAGCATGCTTCCCCCGTGATCATTGGGTTCCCTTAGCCTGGCCTCACCTTTGGCAAGAGTCTCTTACTAACTGGGTCTGGACTCTTCCTGATCTGCACCCTGACTGATAAAAGGGGTCCTGGCAAACCGAAGCTATGAGGAAGCAGAGACCGAAAGTAAGTAGGTATCAGAAGGAAGAAGAAAAGGTGTGTGTGTGTGTGTGTGTGTGTGTGTGTGTGTGTGTACATGCGCGTGCGCGTGCGCCTGCCGGCATGGAAACAGAGACACCGGAAATCTACCTCAATTCCTGAGAAGTTTCCAATTAAAGTTGCATTTCCATATGCATATTTATAATATTTAGTCCTTTATTTTTTATTAAAATATTAGCTTTTTGTTTCTGTCTAGTCTCTTACACCAATCTTTGCCATCTCTACCTCTCAGAGGCAGACTCTTTTTGCCATTTTGTGGTTTGGGTTTTGCTGATGGTTACCCCATAACCAGATGGTTATTTATGTCTAATTTCCTGGTTTAGTCATTAGAGACACTATCTGCTGGCCTCACCATATGAAAGACGAAGTTTAGCTCACTCTACTTGACCTCACTGTCTTCTTAATGATTTTGATTCACTATTTTTTAAGTAATTTAATTGAGTGACCATTGTAACTATAAAAATATACTTATATGACTGTATGACCTATCCAATATGGACTGTATCTCTTCAGTGCTATAAAATATGGACTTGGTATCTCTCCCCACCCCCACCTCCTCTCTCCCCTTTCACATTCACACTGTCATCCACTGCACCTGTCATTAATATTTACGTCCTTTCCTGAATCACCACCAGGCTCCTGTGCCTTTTATCAGTTGGCTTTAAGGAGGTAACTACCTCTAAAAGTTTAGATTCTTATGTCTACATCGCACTGCTCAGGGTTGAGTCGGGTTGTCTGTGGAATTCCATCTTCCCGCCTGTGTAACTTGATCCCAGAGGGGTCCTCTGTGTGAGGAGCACACGCCAGCATCATGGTCCCATGGCATCCATTATCTGACAGCTCGCCGGCTCTGGTGCCAGTCACATGCCCTATCACAGCTGCTCCATGTGCTGCCGTGGCTCTCCTGGCCGCTCTCTGTGTTTTCCTGGAAGTTTCTTATTGTCATTCTCATTTCTTCCCCAGCGCAGTGAGCCTTTTCCTGGTTTTTCAATCACACTTTCTTTCAGAAGATGATCCTTTCTTCCCAAGGATCCCCTCCTGGAGCCTTTGCACCTGCTCCTCGATTCGCCATTTTTAAAATAGCTTAATTGAGTGACCGTTGTAACTATAAAAATATACTTACGTGTCTGTATGGCCTTCTATTAAATGTGGGCAGTATCTCTTCATCTCATGTTCCTAACCTTCGTCATCTTCTTTCTTGGTTTCCTTTATTTTTCTGGACCAGTGGTCGGCAACCTCATTAGTCAACAGAGCCAAATATCAACAGTACAAAGACTGAAATTTCTTTTGAGAGCCAAAAACCTACTTCTGCGCATGGGCCACGAAGTTTCAATCGCACTCTACGTGCGCGCCGGCACGTGGTATTTTGTGGAAGAGCCACGCTCAAGGGGCCAAAGAGCTGCATGTGGCTCGTGAGCCGCGGTTCGCCGACCACTGTGACAATATCCTTAAAACACTTGCTAGGAAAGGGCTTTCTGAGTCCTTGCTCACCTGGAGTCTTCCGCCTTCTGCTGGCTGCTGGCGTGCAGTGGAGTCATTTCCAGGAAGCTGGGCTGTGCCTCCTCCGGCGCTCTGCATTGCTGGGACGAGGTTGCAAGTAGATTGGATTCTTTTCCTTCGTAGCTGACAACCTTTTGTCTGTTGGCGGTTTGATAGTTTCTCTCTGCAAATGTCTTTATAGGGTGTAGCTAGATTTGGACCTTTCTCCTTTATTGGCTGGATGCTCGGTGGGTCTTTTAAATCCAAAGCCACGTACATCTCAACTGGAAACATCTCTGATTCACACCTGTATTTGTTTCTCCCTCCCATCAGTGCTGGAGCTCACCCACTGGGCCTTCATTTTTCTTTTCTTTTCCAGGATATCTGTTTAAATGTTGTCTCATCATTCCCTTTTTATGTTATGCTCTGGGATTTTTAACTTTATGTTTAGTCCTATCTAATTTCTAATTTTGGCATTCATATTTTAAAAATCTGAGAGCATTCTTATTTCTGTGCTTTTTGCATAGCACTTCATTCCTCTGTGGATGTACTGCACCGACAGGCACAGAGGAAGAAGGCCGAGGCCCAGGAGGCCTTAGGAGAATGCTGCCTTCTCGGCAGCCGGTGGGACATGGGCGCGTGGAAGACAGCTCTCTGGTGGAAATGTGCCCGGGGGGGAGGGAATCTTCCTGCTCTCTAGCTATGACAGCTCTCTGTGGAACCCGTTTTACGCCAGCGCAACGCCCTTACACGCCCCCCCCTGGGCTTTTCCGATTCCCAAGGACACGTCTTGTCAAGAAGCACAAAACTCCGGACGCTGGCAGCACTGCGTCCTGAGGTGCTGGGCCGCCTCTAACCACTCGAGCAAAACAAATGCTGACGCTATTTTCTCTTTCTCCTTGTTTTCTTAAAAGTGAAAGCCCTCTTTTCTTTCTTTCGGTTTGTGAAAACATGTACTAATGTGGGTCTTTTGTAGAAGTGAAGTGGTGTAGCACAAACTTTTGAAAAGTTGGGAATACATACATACATACACTGGAGCACACACGTGTGCACACACATGCACATATCTGCATACACAGGCACACGTACACGCACATGCTTATACAAACATGTGCACACATATCGCCAACAGAACTTGCTGCTTCTACTCCAGCCAGTGGCAGAGCGTGGTGGGCTGGGTGGTTGCTCCTGCTGCTTCAGGGACGGAATGGGCTCTGGTGCGGATTGCCTATCCTGGCGCCAAGAACGTTTGGTGCACGGATTGCCGCGGAGCAGGGTGACTGCCTCTACCTGCACCAGCGGCATCTGTCTTTTTGATACAAATTCTCAGACAGGTGGCATATTTCAATTTCAATAACTTCATTGGCAATGAGGAAATAGGCAGGGACTGCCAGAGTTAGACATCAAGAAGCTGTGTTTAGAAGACAGATTTTTTTATTTCTCAACTCAGACAAGGGGGTTTCAAATAGAACTGGATTGGGAAGCCGTTTAAGGAAGCAAATCTTTATTGATGATCCTTAGCAATGCCAAAAGTTTATTTTGTGCATATTACATGCTGGCTAAGCCCTTAAGAGACCAGTGCTTCCCTGGACCTGCGTCAGCCGGGGAGGGTGATGCCCTGTGCACTTCAGCAACCCTCCTGGCACGCCAGCAGCCGTCTCTGCTCCCTTGCAGCACACCCTGCTCCCCTGAAGCCTCTTACTGCTCCCCAGATGTCCTCTCTGCACCCAGCAGCCTCTTCCTACACCCCAGCAGCCCTCCCTGCTCCAGGGCCAGGTGCCCCAGGTGCGAAACTTTAATTCAAATGGCCAAAGTTCAGTGCTCTGCATATACGAGGTCTAATGCTGATGGAATTTTTGCTCTGACCAAACAAAGAGTAATAACATTTGGATAGAGAAACCAAGATGGCGGTGAAGGTAAACAACTAAACTGCTGCCTCGCACAACAATTTCAAAACTACAACTAAAAGACAAAACGTGCCGAAACTGGTTTGGCTCAGTGGATGGAGCGTCGGCCTATGGACTGAAAGGTCCTGGATTCAATTCCGGTCAAGGGCATGTACCTTGGTTGCGGGCACATCCCCAGTAGGGGGTGTGCAAGAGGCAGTTGATTGATAATTCTCTCTCATCGGTATTTCTAACTCTATCCCTCTCTCTTCCTCTCTGTAAAAAATCAATAAAATATATTATAAACAAACAAACAAACAATAAAATAAAAGACAAAACGTCTATCACCCAGAACCACGGGAAAGTTGGCTGAATGAGGTCATACAACTATAAGGAAAGAGAAAGGAGCACAAATGCTGAAAAGCTGAGGTACGGGGGAACACGAATCGGGCTGGTGGCAGGTGACTGGGCCCGGGGCTTTTTTCCAACCCGAAGGGAAACAACCTGATCACTCTGAAATCCAGTTTTTGGGGACACTCGGGGGACCCAGACGCCTACGGGGAGAAGCTGGTCTGTCAACCATCAGGTCAGCAAGTGAGGGTGACTATCTTACAGAGGTGCACGTAGCAATCATTGTTTACTGGGCTGGAGCTCAGGGACTCGGGGACGTGGAAACTCGGAAAGGCAGAGATGGCTGACAGCAGCCATCGCTGTTTGCCACGCCCCAGCCTAGTGACGCCCTGAGACCACGCCCTGCCCTGAGGCCCCGACCCGAGGCCCCAACCCACCCTGAGACCCCGCCCTGCACATTCTACAAACCCTCCCAGGCTCCACACAGCTGCTTTTACATATAAATGGCCTGCCCTGCGCAGCTTAACAATATAAACTGCAGATCCAGCTTCAAAACCACCAAATTCCAAGCAAAAAGGAGAAAACTGTAGTTCTTGCTGTAGCTCCTGCTGGGTGGCCTCAGACAGTAGCTGACCTGCACCCCATTGGAGATCCAGTGTATCTAGTGGTCGGTGTGAGACGACACCAGATTTCAATTACTCTCATAAGGGACACATTCAAGAGGCAGACTCAGTGAGCACCAAAGCCCTACTGGAACAAGTCCTGCCCCATAAACGTATCTTCAGCACAGCAATTCTTCCGTTATAGACACAGGGGACCCTCACAGACAATTGGCCTGGAGGTCAATTCCTCCCAGTGATACCAACAGTAATCAAGACTTAACTACAACAAGACTGTACACACAGTCCACAAAGGGGTGCACCAAGAGCGTTCACATCAGGTACCTGGGAGGCTGACCCATTGAGCTATATAGGACACCCAGCACACAAAACTACCCTACCAGCCAAAACTGGTTTGGCTCAGTGGATAGAGCGTTGGCCTGTGGACTGAAAAGTCCCAGGTTTGATTCCAGTCAAGGGCATGTACCTGGGTTGTGGGCACATCCCCAATAGGGGTGTGCAAGAGGCAGATGATTGATGATTCTCTCTCACTGATGTTTCTAACACTCTATCCCTCTCTCTTCCTCTCTGTAAGAAATCAATAAAATTATTAAAACAAAACAAAACAAAAAAACTACCCTACCAACTCAGGAAAGCAGCGAAAATGAGGAGACAAGGAAACATCACAAACGAAAGAAATGGAGAACAAACGATTGGGCATAGAGTTCAAAACCATGGTTATAAGGTTTTTCAAGAATTTCCTAGAAAAGGCCAATGAATTTAAGAAGATCCTTGAAGATATGAAAAAGGATCAACTAGAAATTAAACATACACTGACTGAAATAAAAAATATTATACAGAGACCCAACAGCAGACTAGAGAGTTGGAAAAATCAAGTCCAAGATTTGGAATACAAAGAGGCAAAGGACACTCCTCCGGAGAAGCAAGAAGAGAAGAGAATCCAGAAAGTTGAAGATAGTGTAAGAAGCCTCTGGGACAACGTCAAGCGTACCAACATCAGAATTATGGGGGTGCCAGGAGAGAGAGAGCAAGACACTGAAAACCTATTTGAAGAAATAATAACAGAAAACTTCCCCCACCTGGTGAAAGAAATAGACTTATAAGTCAAGGAAGCACACAGAACCCCAAACAAAAGGAATCCAAAGAGGACCACACCAAGACACATCATAATTAAAATGCCAAGAGCAAAAGACAAGGAGAGAATCTTACAAGCAGCAAGAGAAAAACAGTTAGTTACCTACAAGGGAGCACCCATACGATTATTAGCTGATTTCTCAACAAAATTATTCAGGCCAGAAGGGAGTGGTAAGAAATATAAGTGATGAATAGCAAGAACCTACAACCAAGATTACTGTATCCAGCAAGTTATCATTCAGAATTGAAGGGCAGATAAAGAGCTTCACAGATCAGAAAAAGCTAAAGGAGTACATTACCACCAACCCAGTATTATATGAAATGCTAAAAGGTGTTCTTTAAAAAGAGGAAAAAGAAGAAAAAAGTAAAGATAAAAATTATGAACAACAAATACCTATCTATCAACAAGTGATTCTAAAAGTCAAGTGAATTAAAAATCTGAGGAACAGAATAAACTGGTGAATATAATAGGATCAGGGGCATAGAATGGGAGGGGATTGATAATTCTCAGGGGGAAAGGGGTGTCTGTGTGGGGGGTACGGGAAGAGACTGCACAAAAATCATACACCTATGGATGAGGACAGTGTGGGGGGTAGGTAAGGGCAGAGGCTGGAATGGGGACCAGGTTGGGGGGAGGGAGGAAAAGGTGAAACCATTGTAATAATCTGAACAATAAAGATTTATTTAAAAATAAATAAATAAAAGTGAGAAGGACAAATCATGAACATGTCTGTGCTGAGAATTTGTTTTTCCAAAATGAAGGGGCTGTGGCCGGGCCGTGGCAGGTGGCCTCGCTGCACCCCCTCCTCCCCGCAGGGCAGGCGCACCCCTGCGCTGTCCTGTCAGCAGCACGGAGAGGAGCCTCCTGCCCCTGGGGCTCTGAACTGCAAATGTCCATGGACACAGATGAATATGTGGAAATGAAGAGAGAGAAAACTGTGCTGAGAAAGCAAGGAGGAGCCTCCTGTCTCTTCAGCGGACAGGGTTCCGGTGATTCCCACCGGCGTGGGGTGTCACAGTGCAGCCTGTGCCCGCTTCTTAGAAATCCTTCAGCTCTGCAAGCTTCTCCCCAAAGATGTTGCCATTTCCCTCCTCCAGGGGGTGGCCGCTGCCTTCACACCCAGCCCCAGCAAAGTGCAAGAGCAGAGGGGCAACGAGGAGAAAAGGGGGGACATCTGTGATCCTCCCAACAATAAAGATTCTTTTTAAAGTGGCAAGATTTGACTCATCTGCCAGATTCCAAAAATAAAAAATAAAAATAAATAAAGTGAAAGAAAAAAACCCCAAGCTCCCAAATAGCCAAACAAGGCAGATAAGCTACCAAACATTGGCTATTTTCCCATTGAATTTTAGAGAGAGTGGAAGCGGGGAGACAGGGAGAGTGAGACATCGATGTAAGAGGGACCCATTGATTGGCTGCCTCCTGCCCAGGGCCAGGAATGAGCCTGCAGCTGAGGTACGTGCCCTTGACCGGAATCGAGTCTGGGACCCTTTAGTTCAGGGGGCGATGCTCCGTCCAGTGAGCCAAATGGGTGAGGGCCTCAATCTCTCTTCTTGTTTGGGCCTTGAGGAGGAGGAAATGAAATGGAATGAGATGAGGCAGAAATGTCATTTCCTAGATGCACGCCAGTGGTCCGCGTGGCTGTTGCAGGCTCTCTCTTGGCGGCATGCTGGGAGCCACGAATGAGCCTCCTGGGCCCAGCCGTGGGGCTAAGGCACGTGGGGAATTCAGACATTGGCCAATGCGTCACCCAGCCTGACCCGGATATCTTGGAACAAAAAGTCACGGAAGAAGCAAACTGCAAATCAGGCTGAGCTCCCGGGGCCGGCGGGTGGACCCGCACTGCCATCAGCCCTTCCTCAGGGAGCTTTTGACGGAAGAGTGAGTGGACAAAGGAGACGGTGTCTTGTTGTTTGTGTGTTTTTAAAAAAGCATTTTTGTGTCCGCGGGGCCTTGGTGACTGGTCTGCCACTAGTCTGTTATTTAAATTAGTAACGGCCTAACCCCACGACAAGCGCCACCGCCATGGGAGGAGGCGGACAGGGGTGGCTTGTCCGGCACACGTTACATGCTTTACAAATGCAGTTTCATCTTACCCGCAGCAGCTCCCTACAGCCTGTTTCACTGCATCCCTCTTACAGATGGGCAACCAGAGGTTAAGACGCTGTTATAACTTGTGCAGGATCAAACGAGAGGAGGGAGGGGCGCCCCATGGATTCAAACCCAGGGCCCCTTCTTTCTAGAATGCATGACTTTCCAAACTCCCCAACAGGACGAGAAGGACCTGAGCTGAACTGGAATGTTCTGCTGCTAAGATCATGTAATGGCTTATAATGACAGCTTTTCCCGGTTTGCTCAAAAAGTTAATTGACAGAATTGTCTTAATTTCATATTTCTCTCCTGTTACTTTTTCCTAAGTTTTGGTGCCAGCCACTCCTTGTTTGACAGTGACGCCAGCAGCCCTAAAAAGAATGAGCGAATAGGAAGAGGTAATTAACGAGCATTCAAGCTTCATTCGGTAGATTTCCTTTTATTGTGGAATGAATGCTCCCGGTTTTGATTTCATATTGAATTTGTGTTCCGTGAGACTTGGGGCTCTGGGAGAGTTCTGCGCACAGTTCATTAGAAGGCGTTTGGACTGGATGTCCTGAGGAGGGCTGCCGTCCCAGGGAGAACATTCAGGGAAGGGAAGCTCCAGATTAGCAAGGACACCCCAGGGGCGAAGAAATCAATTTCCTATTCACAAGTGCCATCGCTCCTTCCTGGCGGTCAGCAAGCAGCTTGTCTGTGCTGCTCTCTATTAGGGACAGAAACGGCTCTGGGCACTCCATAAATCAACACTTCCCCACAGAAGACACGTCCCCTTCCTTAAAGAAGGAGGGAAATGAGGCCACTGCTAGGAGCCACAGATCAGTATTGTCCTTCTGCAAACCATCATATAAAAGCCAGCGGGCCGTAGGGAGGAAAGAACGAGAGAAAGAGCTTTTGAAAACAGCCGGAGCTGAGGCTCTGCAGCCCTGCGGAGAGGCCGTTTTTCTGCACTGAGAGCCGTTCATTCCATTACCCCTTTGTTTACTCCTCCAACATTGTTCACCCCCACTCCGCGCTGGGAGGCACTTTGCAAGGCGCCGCATTCACAGGCATTCCCTGCGCAGGAAGCTCTCAGTCTGTTCAGGAGCATCGATAGCTCTGTGATCCAAGGCTCTGCTCCTGGGTACAGGGTGTGGGCAGGTTCATGGTGGAAAGCTGTCTCCTCATTGCAACGATGCCCCAAAGATTCTCCAGATTTGGCACAAGCAACAAAATAAAAAACAGATAGACTGGGCTTTATCAACATTTCAAAGTTCTGTGTGTCAAAGGACACCATCAGCATAATAAAAATGACGCCAGCAGGGAACCGGTCCACAGCATCTACCCAACACGCAACTGCTCTGCAGACCATGTGACGAGTCACCATAAGAAAAGCAAACAAGCTGATTTTAAAACACACGGACGTGAACAGACATTACTCTGAAGAAGACACACAAGTGGCCAAGAAACATGTGGAAAGATGCTTATCACCACTGAGTATGAGAAAAATGCAAATCAAAAGCACAAGGAAGCACCATGTTGCACCATTCGGATGGCTCTATAAAACAACCACCACCCAGAAAACAGCGCGTTTGGGGAAGGCTGTGGGGAAACTGGGACCCTGGGCCGGCTGGTGGGATATAAAATGGTGCAGCCACGGTAGAGAGCAATATGGTGGCTCCTGAAAAAGTTGAAAAGAGAATTACTGTGTGATCCAGCAAGTCCACATGTGGGCATGTGGCCCACATGACTGGAAGCAGACACTCAAACAGATATGTACACACCCATGTTCAGAGCAGCGTCGTCTGCAATAGCCAGAAGGTAGAAGCAGCCCCTGTGCCCGCCAGCGGATGGTGGGTAAGCCAAATGCGCTTCACACACGCAGTGGAGTGTCACTCAGCCTCAGGAAAGGACATTCTGACGCAGGCTCCAACATGGGTGCTCCAACATGAGTGCTCCAACATGGATGCTCCAACATGGGTGCTCCAACATGGATGCTCCAACATGGGTGCTCCAACATGGATGCTCCAACATGGATGAACCTTGAGGACGTTATGCTGAGCGAAACAAGCCAGTTACAAAAGGACAAATGCTGTGTCATTCCTCGAGTAGTCACATTTATTGAGACACAAAGTAGAGTGGTGGCTGCCAAAGGCGGGGGCGTGGGGAGATGCTGTTAGTGAGCACGGAGGTTCAGTCTGAGAAGAAGTTATGGAGCTGAGGGTGGACAGCACTTCATGCTGCTGAGCTGTAGACTTAAAAAGGGCTGGACTGGTAAGTGTTGTTATGTACTTGACCACTGTTTGAAAAAGGAAACACAGCTCTGCAAGTCAGAGTCCCCCACCCAGCCTCTCCCACGTGAAGAGCACACGCTTTCCCGTTCGCGGGGAAGGCGCACACGCACTGCGCAGGGAGCGCTCACTTACTGCCACCCACCCGGCCATGGGATTCTCAGCGGCACCTCCATGTGCCCGAGCTTTGCCGGCGCTGGGGCCGCAGCAGGGGGGTGAACCAAAGCTGGCAGAAAGCCTTGTGCCCTGGGACCTGTCTCATGTCCAAGCTGAGACCAGGGAGCGTCCCAGCAGCAAAGAGAGGGCCCTCCCATTAGGTGCTGGGAGAACTAATAAGACAGGGACAGATCAGGGAAACCACGTGGGACAGTCAGAAAACCAGGGTAACAACAGCTGTTACCACCCAAAGGCTGAAAGGCTGTCAGGAGAGAAACCGTGAATTTGATGGAGGGACATAATCACCCCCACAGTCACCCCAGGATATCCCACAGTCACCCCAGGATCCCCACACTCACCCCAGGATCCCCCACAGTCACCCAGGATCCCCCACAGTCACCCCAGGATCCCCACAGTCACCCCAGGATCCCCACACTCACCCCAGGATCCCCCACAGTCACCCAGGATCCCCCACAGTCACCCCAGGATCCCCCACACTCACCCCAGGATCCCCCCCACACTCACCCCAGGATCCCCACAGTCACCCAGGAATCCCACAGGCAGTGAAGAGCTAGCCTTGCTCTCCTCCTCACTGAGCCCTCTGGAAGTGCCTCTGGGCCAAACTGAACAGAGGTCAGTGTAAAAGACCTTCCTTGGCTGCAAAGGCCGAGCACTCGGCAGTAGACATGGGGGGCGGGTGTTCCTGGAGGGGCAAACAGAAGACGTTGGGCACCAGGAAGAAAGAATGAGGTGGAAGGCCGGGCAGTCTGCAGACAGTGGCAGTCCAAGGGGAATCTGGACCTTTGTCTATCGTCAAGCCACCCAGGGGATCAGGCTCAGCCATTCCCAGCCTGAGAGCTATGACCAAGGTAATCCAGTCCCAGTCTCAGCAGGCGGGGTTCAACGGGTCCAAGTATCCTAAACCAAAGTCTGACCTAGCCCCAAACCCGAACCACATCGAGGTTTGATTATTCAGCAAATAGTCACCTCCTAGTCCTACCCACCCTGGGAATGCTAGCCACGCCCACAGGAGCAGAGGCTGACACTTGCCCTGAGGACGAGGGGGGAGCTGGGGCTCAGGCTGGGTTCCTAAATGAACCCCAAACCACCTATTGGGAATACTGCCTTTACCATGTCCTGCTAAGGAAATGAGACTCAGCAATTAAGTGACTCACCTAAGGTAAGCCAGCTAACTAATTAAATGCCGGTCTGGGTGTAGAATCCAGGAGTGTGGTTGCTGGGGTGGATGGTAATCATGCTTAGTTTTTCTTTCAGTTTTACTGAAATAATTGGCACACAAGCACTGTGTAAGTTTAAGGAACACAGCATGACTTACGAACACTGCAAAATGATTCCCACAGTAAGCTGGGTTAACACCCATCACCTCATGCAGGTACAGGACAAAAAACACAACAAAACCCCAAATGTCAATGTTATTTTCCTTTTTTGATGCGAACTTGTAGGATTTACTTTCTTAGCAATTTTCAAATATGCCACACAGTAGTGCCAACTACAGTCATCCTGTTGTGCTTGCTTGTCTTATAACTGGAAGCTGTAAGCTAATGCCACAAATCTGGTCCCACAAATATGACCTCTTCTTTTAGATTCCACATGTAAGTGAGGTCATGCAGAATTTGTCTTTCTCTGTCCGGCTTATTCACTGATGCTTGTTTATTTAAGAAACGTAAAAGTGGTTTCGGGAGGGGCTGTAACACCCTGCATCCCCATCGCGATGGAGGAGATACAGCTGCTCTGCCTCTCGCCGGTACGAGGCATTGTAAGTTGTTCTGCCAGGTGTGTGGCGGATCTCACCAGGGTATGAATTTGCATTTCCCCGGTTGTTGGTGATGCTGGGTATTTTTTCATGTGCTGCTTGCCATAAATATATCCTCTTCATGGAACTTCTCTTCATCTAGTTAGCCAATTTCCAAGTAGATTATGTTTTTACTAGAGGCCTGGTGCACAAAATTTGTGCATGGAGGTGTGCGTCCCTGCACTCTCTCCAATCTGGGACCCCTCAAGGGATGTCTGACTGCCATTTAGGCCTGATCCTACTGGGACATCCTCTCACAACTGCTGGCTCCCAACTGCTCTCCTGCCTTCCTGATTACCCCTAATCACTTCTGCCTGACCACCTGATCACCCCCTAACCACTCCCCTGCCAGCCTGATTGATGCCTAACTGCTCTCCTGCCAGCCTGATTGCCCCTAACTGCCCACCCCTGAAGGCCTAGTCCCTCCCAAAGGCCCTCCTCTGCTGTCCTGGCCACCCCTAACTGCCCACAACTGCCGTCCCCTGCAGGCCATCTTGTATCCACATGGGGCAGCCATCTTTGACTACATGGGGGTAGCCATCTTGTGTCTTGGAGTGATGGTCAATTTGCATAGTACTCTTTTATTTAATAGGATACTGTTGAATGTTGAAAGATTTTTATATATTCCAGGTAAGAGTCCTTTGTCAGCTTGAGGTTGCAAATATTTTTTCTAGTCTATAGCACAGAAAACAAGCTAAATTTTTATGAAGTCCAAGATATTGAAAATTTTTTTTTTTAGGAATGTGCTTTTGTTATCATGTCTAACAACTCTGTACCATCCTTCCTATACTTTCTTCTACATTTTTATCATTTACTAGTGCCCCAGTGCACGGATTTATGCACATTGAAAAGAAATTAATTAGAAGATGGCTGGTGGGCAAGACTGGGCCAGACATGCCCTGGAGCGTACCTCCTGCAGTGCCTCCCTGGCCAGCCACACCTGGGGCAGCACTGCAGCTCAAAGGACATCTGTGGAGTGAGCAGGATGCCTCTGGCAGGTGGAATCCCTTGGTCTGGCCTGAGGGATAGGTCAAAACTTTCTCTTTGCTGAAACCAGTTTGGCTCAGTGGATAGAGTGTCGGTCTGCAGACTGAAAGGTCCCAGGTTTGATTCTGGTCAAGGGCATGTACATGGGTTTCGGGAACATCCCCAGTAGGGGGTGTGCAGGAGGCAGCTGGTCGATGTTTCTCTCTCATCGACGTTTTTAGCTTTCTATCCCTCTCCCTTCCTCTCTGTGGAAAATCAATTAAAAATATATTTAAAAAAAACAAAAAAAAAAAAACCAAAAAAAAAACTTGCTCTTTGACATCCCCTGAGGGATCCTGGATTTCGAGAGGACAGTTCTCAGATGACGTACCCTGAAATTGGGCTCCCTCCTCTCTGGTTCTGGGGTGTATCACCCAAGGACCATCACTGCCAAATCACTGCAGCTCGGCAACTCCTGCGTTGAGCGTCTGCCCCCTAGTGGTCAGTGTGCATCATAGCTACCAGTAGGACCCTTGGACTATCACTTAGCCTTTTATATATGTAGATGTTTTACTTTGAAATCTATGACCCAGATTGAGTTTTGTTTTTGTTTTTTAAGATGTAAAGTCAAGATTATTAAAAAATTATTTTGGAGAAACCAAGATGGTGGCATAGGTAAACACCTGAACTTGCTTACGCACACAACTACTTCAAAACTACCACTAAAAAGCAAAACAGATATCATCCAGAACCACAGGAAGGCTGGCTAAGTGGAAATTCTACAACTAGAAGGAAAGGGAAAAGCACACTGAGACTCAGAGGAGCTGTGGAAGTGAACTGCAGAGGTACAGAGGCTGCGCACACAGAGAAGGCTAGCAACTGAGTGCATGGCTGGCTTTTTATTTTATTATTTTTATTTTTTTTAAATAAATTTTTATTGTTCATATTATTACAAATGTTCCTCATTCCCCACCCCCTCCATTGCTCCCCTCCACCAAGTTTCCATCCCACCCTCTGCCCTTTCCCCATCCCCCATTGTCCTCATCCATAGGTGCAGTTTATGTTCAGACTCTTCCCATACCCCCACTCACCTTTTCCCCGAGAATCATCAGTCCACTCCCCTTCCATACCTCTGATTCTATTATATTCACCAGTTAATATTGTTCGTCATGATTTTTACTACCCTTGGTTTTTAGATTCACTTGTTGATAGTTACGTATTTGTTGTTCATAATTTTTATCTTTATTTTCTTCCTCTTCCTAAAGAACCCTTTTTAGCAATTCATATAATTCTGGCTTGGCGGTGATGAACTCCTTTAGCTTAAATTTATTTGTGAAGCTCTTTATCTGGCCTTCGATTCTGAGTGTTAGCTTTTCTGGGTAGAGTATTTTTGGCTGTAGGTTCTTGTTATTCGTCACCTTGAATATTTCTTGCCATTCCCGTCTGGCCTGCATGGTTTCTGTTGAGAAATCAGCTGACAATCGTATGGGTGCTCCTTTATACCTGCTTTTCTCTTGCTGCTTTTAATATTCTCTCTTTGTCTTTTGCTCTTGGAATTTTATGATGTGTCTTGGTGTGGTCCTCTTTGGAGTCCTTTTGTTTGGGGTTCTGTGCGCTTCCTGGACTTGTAAGTCTATTTCTTTCACCAGGTGGGGGAAATTTTCTGTCACTATTTCTTTCAATATGTTTCTGGTATCTTGCTCTCTGTCATCTTCTGGGATGTCCATAATTCTGATGTTGGTTCGCTTGAAGTTGTTCCAGAGGTTTCTTACACTATCTTCAACTTTCTGGATTCTCTTATCTTCTTGCTTCTGCGGAGGAGTGTCCTCTGGCTCTTTGTGTTCCAAATCTTTGACTTGATTCTTGCAATCTTCCTTTCTGTTTTTAGGACTCTGTATAATATTTTTTTACTTCAGAGAATGTATTCTTTATTTCTAGTTGATCCTTTATTATTTCTTGTTGATCCTTTATTATTTCTAGTTGATCCCTTTTCATATCCTCATAGGTCTTATTTATTTTATCGGCCTTTTCTAGGAGATTCTTGAACAAACTTATAAGCATGGTTTTGAACTCTATATCCAGTCGATTTTTGTCCTCCATTTCTTTCGTTTGTGATCTGTTTCCTTGTCTCCGCATTTTCGCTGCTTCCCTGAGTTAGTAAGGTGGCTTTGTGTGTTAAGGTGTCCTATATGGTTCAATGGGTCACCCTTCCAGTTACCTGAGGTGGACACTCTTGGTGCACCCCTTTGTGGACTGTGTGTACAGCCTTATTGTAGTTAAGTCTTGATTGTTGTTGGTATCACTGGGAGGAACTGACCTCTAGGCCAATTGGCTGTGAGGATCAGTTGTGTCTATGCCAGGAGACAGCCTTATTCCACTAGACTTGGAAAACTGCAAAAGCCTCTGTGCTCAGCTTGGATGGGGCGGAGTTTCAGGGTGGAGCCTACGGCCTTGGCTTCCCTTTAGCCCCACCCTAAAAGGTTCCCGAGTCTCAGTGTTCCTCAGTGTCCTTTGGTACTGGCTGCAAGCACCTCTGAGAGAAAAGTGCCCTAGAGTTTTGCCTGCTACCAGACAGTCTAGTCTCTCCCCCAAGGGTTCAGTGCAGTTGGAAGTGGGGTTAAGAGCAGTCTGGAGCTTATGTCTCCTTCCCAATAGGGCAATCCAGTGGCTCAATCAACAGTCTGTCCTCTGTGCACAATGTGCGTGATTCCGGGGGTTCTGCCTTTCACCACTCCCTGAGCTTCCACCTTAAAGCCCAGATTCCCTGCGTATGAACCTGGGACCCCAGGGTCTCGCCCAGAACTGGGGTTCAGTGCAGTTGGAACTGGGGTTCAGCACAGTCTGGAGCTTTTATCTCCTTCCCGCTAGGGAATGCCATCCAGGCACTCAGCTGCCCCCTCCTCTCCAGCTGTGTCCTCTCCCCAGACATGGTGCGCGCATGGGGAGAGGACACAGCTGTATGTGCCTGGGTCCCCAGGGTCTCACCGGGAATTGGGGTTCAACACAGTCCAGAGCTTTTATCTCCTTCCCACTAGGGAATACCAGCCAGGCACTCAGCTGCCCCTCCTGTCCGTCTCCATCCTCTCCCCATGCATGTACCATGTCTCTGTACCTTAGGCTTTTATAGCATCTCTGATTTTCCTTCTGGTTTTCCCTTTCCTTCTAGTTGTAGAATTTCCAGTCAGTCAACTTTCCTGTAGTTCTGGATAATGTCCACTTTATATTTTAATTGTATCTTTTGAAATTGTTGTGTGAGGCTGCAGTTAGGCGTTTACCTATGCCGCCATCTTGGTTTCTCTGGAACCCTATATTTTTTAAATAGAACCATCTTTCATATCTGGCTTCCTCACTTCCTTCCATTGCCAATATTGAAGCAATATATAAATATTTCACCTCTTAGAACACCTGGAATGAAAAGAATGGCTCTTTCCATGCTCCGTACTTTTGACCTGTTCAGAATATCACTATCTCTTGCTTGAATTATTTAAATGGCTTCTTAATTAGTCTTTAAACTGACAACCTCTCCCTTTCTTTCAATTATTTCTATTCTTTGGAAGGCAGCTATGCTCACCACTTTACCACCAACGCCTTTATGTCTATTCTTTGGATTCTGCAAGTTACATTTCCTTAAACATAAATACCTTCCCTTCACTTCTTGTATAACTTTTGAAAGATCATTGCTGGTTACTCAGTCAAAATTAAACGCTTTAGCATGAGGTTCAAAGCCATCAGTATAAAAGCTCAATTTCTCATTCTCACATACAATCTGATGCTGCAGCTCAGATGCACCATTTCTGGATCCCAATAACGTGCTGTACAGTTTAATCCTAGGCCTTCACTCATGTTTTTCCTGTTTGTAATGCTCTTCTTTGCCCAGTTGGGTCAGGGCCCATTATTTCAAGGTAACCTTTCTGGATCATCCAAGACAGAATTAATGTCTTTTCCCCATTGGAAACAACAGCTTTCTGCTCACATCTGTCTTTAAACCGATTTCCAACTCATTTCATAGTGTAAAGAGAAAATGTATGGTCTCTGCAGTGTCTCCTATTGTTAAAAACCAAGATTTCTTGGCTCCGTGGTCCAGGAAGGAAACAGGCTCATCAGTGGTTGGCAAAACTGGAACTAGCTTCAGCAGGATCAGGAAGTATGGCAGGGAAACATTTTTTACTTCTAGAAAATGTGACATTTTCAAGAGATTCTGTTCTGTTCTTGGTTTCCCTCAAAGACAGTGAAGGAAATTTTATATATCTATCATGCTTGCCTTAAAGTTAATTTTGGAGACCCTCTAAGCAAAGCTACCCTGCCTTTCATCACATCTACCTGCATTATCTAATATGGACTGTTCATGCTTTGGGATGTAGGTATCTTCTCTGTAAGGCAAGCATGTCAAACTCGTGTGCGGAGGACAAGCCATGTGGCCTACCAGCAGTGAGCTTGGCATGCTTGCTGTAAGGAGTGGGAGGGGTAGTGACAGCATGAGAAGTGAGGGAAGCCCGGCCATTGTGGCTCAGTAGTTGAGCAACAACCTATGAACCAGGAGTTCACAGTTCGATTCCCAGTCAGGGCAAATGCTGGGTTGTGGGCTCAATCCCCAGTAGTGGGCGTGCTGGAGGTAATTGATCAGTGATTCTCTGTTATCATTGATGTTTCTCTCTCTCCCTCTCCCTTCCTCTCTATGAAATCAATAAAAAACATATTAAAAAAAAAGAAGTTAGCAGAGAAACTGCTTGGATTTTAAGTCTTAGCTTGCTGCTTACTAGCTGTGTGAACTCTGAACAAATTATTTAACTTCATTGTGCCTCAGATTCCTCATTTTCAAAATGCATGTAATTTTAGAACCTACAGAGAATCACTTAAAAATTCTTGGCCACAACCAGAAACAAGAAACTATGAGGAAGGAAAAATAATCTCACAAGTAAAGCCAAATATTGAACAAATATAGTAAATCACACATTTAAAAAGCTATTGTGAAGGTTAAAAATGTATCAAACTCAACTGAAACTATAATGAGTAGGAGACATAAAACACAAAAAGATCTAAAACATTACAGCAATAACATAAAGAATGGAGAGTGGAGTAAAAAAGTAGTCCTTATAGGATATAGTCAAACTTAAAAACCTAACAACATAAAATAGATATAGAATTATATACATAAATGTCATGGTCAGCACACAGCAAAAACCTACAAAAGCTGCACAAAGAATGAAGATAGCCCAACTGGTGTGGCTCAGTGGTTGAACATGGACCTGTGAACAAGGAGGTCATGGTTCTATTCCTGGTCAGGCCATATGCCTAGATTGTGGGCTCAGTCCTCATTGTGGGGTATCCAGGAGGCAGCTGATCAGCAATTCCCTCTCATCATTGATGTTACATCTCTCTCTCCCTCTCCCCTTTCTGTTCCTCTCTGAATCAATAAAATACATTTTTTGAGAAAAGAATAAAGAGAATGAAAGAAAATAAAACACTAACGAAAACCAGCAGACCACAAACAAGGGAAGAGATCAAGAAAAAAAGAAAGAAAAAGAGAACTATAAAAACAACTCCCCAAAATTTTAAAAAAATGGCAAAAAGTACATACTTATCAATAATTATTTTAAAAGTAAATGGATTAAATTATCCAATAAAAAGATATAATATAGTTGAATGCATTAAAATAATTCATGAATATGCTGCATACAGGACTCACTTCAAATCAAAAGGCACATACAAACTGAAAGTGAAGGAATGGAAAAAAATACTTTATGCAACAGAAATGAAAAGAAAGCTCTGGTAGCAATAATCATATCACACAAAATAGACTTTTAAACAAAGAAATGTATAAAAAGGCAAAGAAAGACTACATAATTATAAAATGGTCAGTTCAAGAAGAGGATATAACTATCAAAAAAACTATGCACCCAATATAGGAACACCTAATAAATGAAACAGTTATTAATGGACATAAAGAAAGAAATCCACAGTAATACAATGATAGTAAGGGATCTTAATACCTTACTCACATCAATGAATAAATCATCCAGACATAAAATTAATAAAAAATGACTTTAAATATCACATTAGATCAGATCAACTTAGCACATCTATAGCAAGAACATTTCATCTTAAAAATACAGAATATACTTTTTTTCAACTGCTTATGAAACATTCTACAGCATAGATTACTAGCCTCAATAAATTAAATTTCAATCAAGAAGACTGAAATCACATCCAACATGTTTTCTGACCATAATGTGTGAGACTAGAACTTCAGGAAGAAAACTGGAAAAATATCTACAAATATGTGTAGACAAAACAACATGCTACTAAACAACCCATGGATCAAAGAGGAAATAAAATAGGAAATAAAAATCTATCTTAAAGCAAATGAAAACACTACTTTTCAAAATTTATGGGCTGAAACCAGTTTGGCTCAGTGGATAGAGCATCGGCCTACAGACTGAAAGGTCCCAGGTTCGATTCCGGTAAAGGGCATGTACCTTCAGTGAGGGGTGTGCAAGAGGTAGCTGATTGATGATTCTCTCTCATCGGTGTTTCTTTCTTTCTTTTTTTTTTTTTTACATATATTTTATTGATATTTTACAGAGAGGAAGGGAGAGAGATAGAGAGCTAGAAACGTTGATGAGAGAGAAATATCAACCAGCTGCCTCTTGCACACACCCTTCCGGGGATGTGCCCGCAACCAATGTACATGCCCTTTACCGGAATCGAACCCAGGACCTTTCAGTCCGCAGACCGACGCTCTACCACTGAGCCAAACCGGTTATGGCTCTCATCGATGTTTCTAACTCTCTATCCCTCTCTCTTTCTCTCTGTAAAAAATCAACAAAATATATATTTTTTAAAATGTATGGTATGCAGCAAAAGCAGGTGTACAAAGGAAGTTCATAGTTATACAGGCCTACCTCAAGAAACAGGAAAAATCCCCAGTAAACAATCTACTTTTCATGTGAAGGAATTAGAAAAAGAAGAACAAATGAAACCCAAAGTCATTGTAAGGGAGGAAAATAGGATCAAAGTGGAAATCAAAATATAGAAATTTAAAGAACAATATAAAAGATCAATACAATTGAGATTCTTTGGAACGATAAACAGAATCAACAAATCTTTAGCCAAACTCATCAAGAAAACACAGAGTCCAAATAAATAAAATCGTAAATAAAAGAGAAGTTACAAATGACACCATAGGAATACAAAGAATATTTAAAAATACTACAGCCAAAACTGGTTTGGCTCAGTGGATAGAGCATCAGCCTGTGGACTAAAAGGTCCCAGGTTCGATTCCAGTCAAGGGTGTGTACCTTGGTTGCGGGCACATCCCCAGTAGGGGCTGTGCAAGAGTCAGCTGATCAAGGATTCTCTCTCATCGATGTTTCTAACTCTCTATCCCTCTCTCTTCGTCTCTGTAAAAAAATCAATAAAATATATTTTAAAAAATAAAAATACTACAAACAATTATATGGCAACCAATTTGATAACCAAGAAGAAATGGATATGTTCTAGAAGTATATAACCTTCCAAGAATGAACCATGGAGAAATACAAAATCTAAACAGACCAATTACCAGCAATGAAATTGAAGCAGTAATAATTTTTTAAAAGACTCCCAACAAATAAAAGCCAGCTTCACAGCTCAATTCTACCAAAAATTCAAAGAAGATGAAATGCCTATCCTTCTTAAGTTATTTCAAATAACTGAGAGGAAGAAGTGCTTAAAAACCCATTCTATGAAGCCAGCATTGCCTTGATACAGACAAAAACTTTACAAAAAATTACAAGTTAATATCCTTGATGAACTTTTATAAAAATTATTGAAAATAATGTTAGCAAGACCGAAACAAGATGGTGGCCTTGGTAGTCTCCTAAGCTGCCACCTCATCAACAATTTGGAAAAAAACAACAGCTAAAACAGGAAATCTGGCGGAATGGGATGGCTACAACTAGAGACAAAAAACATCGCCGCTGCTGCCATGTGGAGTTTTAAACTACGGTGGAACCTGACCCATCTGAGCCGCTGACACTGGGAATGAGGGAAGCCAGACCTCGCTCTGCCCTGGGCCCAGGGAGTGGGCCATCCCGGCCGGCCACCGTGGGAGTGAGGGAGCCGATGCCGGGCCTCCACCGTGCCTTCGGCTCCTGCCCGGACGAGAAGCCTTTGAGCGCAATCTCCCCGCCCGCAGCCATCTCAGCCCGGCCTCTGCGTACGCCGTGCTGGTAAGGAGCTGGCGCAGCACCTTCCATTTGCAGCCCCAGCGAGTCCTTCCACCGCTGCCACATGGCCAGGCTGAAGCCTCTGCCACTGCCGCCATGTGGATTTTAAAACTACAGTGGAAATTGACCCTCAGGAGCGACCGTCGCTGCCTCACCCGCCGCCGCCACGAATGAGGGAAGCCCACCAAGAACAGAGCTCACTCTGCCCCGGGCTCAGGGAGTGGGCAGCTTCGGAAGTTGGCCTCTGCGTCTGCAGCTGCTCCGCTTCCGCCCTAAACGAGACACCTTTGGGTGCGGTCTCCCCGCCCACAGCCATCTCAGCCCGCCACAGCCGTCTCAGCCTGCCCACCATGCTGGTGAGGAGATGATGTGGCGCCTTCTGTTCGCGGCCCTGGTGAGCCCTTCGCCTGTCAGGCCCGCCACCGCAGGGCTGAGCTGGAGCCTCTGCTGGGAGCCCAAGGAGGGGCGCCGCTGCCACCATGTGGATTTTAAAAATACAGTGGAAATTGAGCCACAAAAGCCACTGCCTCCGCCACACCCGCTGCTGCTGCTGCTGCAAGTGAGGGAAGCACACCCAGAACAGAGCTCACTCCACCCCGGGACCAGGGAGTGGGCGGCTTCAGAGCTTGGCCTCTGCGTCCCCAGCCATTCTGCTGAGACTCATTGGAGCGTGGTCTCCCTGCCCGCAGCCATCCCAGCCCGCCCGCTGTGCTAGCGAGGAGCTAGTGCGGCACCTCCAGTTCGTGACCCCAGTGCCCCAGAGGGACAGTGTGCCCCAGGTGAGCCGTGTGCCCCAGGGGGCCATGTGCCCTGGGTGAGCCGTGGGCCCCAGGGGGCCATATGCCCCGGGGAAGCAGTGAGACCTGGGGGGAGGGGTGGTGTGAACCAGAGGAGGAGCGGATTCTATTTGTGTGATCCTGAGATAGTCACCATAAAACAAGCAGACTGCCAAATGAGGAGCGGATTCTATTCATGGGGTCCTGAGATAGTCACCACAAAACAAGCAGATTGTCAAATGACATCGGGGAGGGGAAGGAGACCTGGTGGGAGATAAGAGAACAACCGAAGGACTGGCATGCATGCATATAAGTACAACCAACGAACACAGAATTCTGGGGAGGGAGGGCATGAATGGGAGGTGGGGGGGGCAATGGCAAGCTATGTATACATATAATATCTTAATCAATTAAAAAAAGAAAAAGAAAAGAAAAAGAAAATAATGTTAGCAAACTGATTCAACAATACATTAAAAGCATTTTACACCGTGATCAAGTGGAATTCATCACAGGGATGCAAGTATGGTTCAACATCTGTAAATCAATCATCATGATATACATACATCATGATATACATACATACATACAACTACTCCTACACAGTTAAAGGATTGAAACTTCCGGTCACGATGGCAGCAGAAATAAATGTGGTACTCAAATCCTCCCACAACCACAACAAAATACACCAAAACTACAGAACAAGCATCATTCAGAACCACCTGAAATCTAGCTGAATGGAAGCCCTACAACTAGGCATTTAAAGAAGCCACATTGAGACTTGTAGGAGGGGCAGATACATGGAACAGGCTGGTTCCACACCCACAAGTTGCAGATAAAAATCAGGAGGGATCAGCTGCAAAGGTCCCCCCTGAAAAGTGAGGGGTCCCAGCCCATTCCAGACCCCCCAGCCCAGGGCCCCAGAGATAGGAAGAGCAGTCCCCATAACTTCTGTCTGTAAAATCAGGTGGGCATTGTGGCTGAGACGGAGGGCTGCTAGAGTCACAGGCAGTTCCCTTTAAGGAGTCCACACAAAGATTTGCTCAGACTTTCTTCCTCTGAGCTCCAGCACTGGGGCAGTAGCGTGAAAGTAGCCAGGGGCATACAGATAGGAACTGAATTGTCTGGCATCAGGTTGAGAGCTGTGGGCAGGTTTCTGCCAGACAAAAATGCTAGCAGAGGCCATTGTTTCTTTTCTGAGAACCCCCAATAGAGGGGTGGATGCCATTCTGAATCTCCATCAATCTGACTCACAATGTTCACCCAATCCCAGTGATCCCCTACCCAACTTGTGGGCCCACCCAAACTGTTTCTGGTGGCTTTTCCATACAAATGGCCTCTTTTACATCATGCTTTGGACTTTGCTGAAATTTCTCAAACAAGCAGCATCTGGCCTCTATGCACACTGCACCTCTTGCTAAGTGCTCCCAGACTCAACACTAGCAGCAGTCCACCATGCTTCATAGCTTGACCTCTCCTGGGCACTCCAAGCCCAACACAAATAGCAGCCATCTGAAGATCATTCTATAGCTTGTGTTGGGTGGCCTGAGGCAGGGCACACATGGTGGCTGACCTTGCACTTCTGGGGAAGCCCCAGAGCCGGGGCACTGGTGGATAGCTTCAGATAGCACTGGATTACAACCATACCACCTCCATGAGTGGCACACTCAAGGCATGGACTTGGTAAGCACTAATGCCGAACTGAAGCAAGTCCTGCTTCATGGGGTCTACTCCTACACAACAACTCTTCTGCTATAGTTGTAGCCAGTTCCCACAGCCAGTCGGTCTGGGGTTAATCCCTCCCAGTGACACTAACAGCAATCAAGGTTCAACAACAACAGGATAGTGCACTCAGCCCCCCAGGGCACACCTGGAGCACTGAGCTCAGGTGACAAAGGAGGCTGTACTACTGGGCCCTACACAAGGTCACTTTACCAAGTTTATGAGATGTAATAGCTCTACCTATTACATAGAAACAAACACAGGGAAGCAACCAAAATGCAGAGACAAAGAAACAAGTCCCAAAAGAAAGAACAGCAGAAGTCTCCAGAAAAAAACAAACAAACAAACAAAAAAAACTAAATTAAATGGAGGCAAGCAAACTACCAGTTACAGAGTTCAAAACAACGGTCATAAGGATGCACAAGGAACTTAGTGGTGACTTTAAGGAACTTAGTGAGAATTTCAACAGCATGAAAAATGACATCTATGCCGAAACAGGTTTGCTCAGTGGATAGAGCGTCGGCCTGTGGATTGAAAGGTCCCAGGTTCGATTCCGGTCAGGGGCATGTACCTTGGTTGCGGGCACATCCCCTGTTGGGAGTGTGCAAGAGGCAGCTGATAGATGATTCTCTCTCATGGATGTTTCTAACTCTCTATCCCTCTCTCTTCCTCTCTGTAAAAAAAATCAATAAAATATACTAAAAAGAAAAAAAGAAGAGCCGAAACCAGTTTGGCTCAGTGGTAGAGCGTCAGTCTGCCGACTGAAAGGTCCCGGATTTGATTCCAATCAAGGGCATGTACCTTGGTTGCGGGCACATCCCCAGTAGGGGGTGTGCAAGAGGCAGCTGGTCGATGTTTCTCTCTCATCGATGTTTTTAGCTCTCTATCTCTCTCCCTTCCTCTCTGTAAAATATCAATAAAATATATTTTTTAAAAAAGAAGAAAAAAATGACATCTATAATAATAAATGTGTACTCTGCTAATTAGACTGGACATCCTTCCCAGATGGCCTTCCGGTGGAGCCATGGTGGCGAGGGCCGAGGCAGCTGTTACGGCAGCGGAGGCCAAGCCCCTTGCCTGAATTTCGTGCCTTGGGCCTCTAGTAGAAACGATAAAAAAGAGCCAGTCAGAAATAAAGGATACACTAATTGAAATGAAGAATGATTTAGAGGAAACTGACGGTAGAGTACATGGAGCCAAGAATCAAATCAGCAATTTGGAATATAAAAAAAGCAAAAAACACCCAATCAGAACAGCAAAAAGAAAAAAGAATTTAAAAAAATAAAGACAGTATAAGGAGCCACTGGGACAGCTTTAAGCATACTAACATTTGCACCATGGGAGTGCTGAAAGAAGAGACAGGGTAAGAAATTGAAAACCTAATGAATAGAAGATATTTGCAAGTTATACAGGGGTGGGCAAACTTTTTGACTCGAGGGCCACAACGGGTTCTTAAACTGGACCGGAGGGCCGGAACAAAAGCAACCTGACCATGCTGGCACTCTCATCTTGGGCTGTTGGTGAAGGAGCGGAGGGAAGAGCAAGAGAACCCTCGGCTCTTTTTGCTCCGCGGGCCGGATAGAACAGTCTAATGGGCTGGATCCGGCCCTTGGGCCGTAGTTTGCCCACAGCTGGGTTAATATCTACACTATATAAGGAACTCATACAACTTAATACCAAAAATACAAAGAATCCAATAAAAAAATGGCAGAACCTGAACAGATATTTCTCTACAAAGGACATAGAGTTGGACAGAAGACATATGGAAAGATGCTCAACATCACTAATTACTGGGGAAATGCAATTTAAATAATGAGATATCACCTCACACCTGTCAGAATGCCTATCATCAACAAATCAACAATAACTAGTGTTGGCGAGGATGTGCACTGTTGGTGGGACTGTAAATTGGTGAAGCTACTATAGAAACAGTATGGAACTTCCTCTAAAAATTAAAAATAGAGCTGTCATACCATCCAGCAAATTCATTTGTGGGCATTTATCTGAAGAAAACAAAAACACTAATTCAGAAAGATATATGCACCTCTATGTTCATTGCAGCATTATTCCCAATAGCCAAAATATAGTAGAAGACCAAGTGCCATCAATAAATGATGATAAAGATGTGGTATACATAAATATACAATAATTAGTTATTCAGCAATGAAAAATAAGCAGATCTTACCATTGTGACAGCATGAATGGACCCAGGAGGTATTAAGCTAAGGGAAATAAGTCAGACAAAGAAAGACAAGCACCATATTATTTCACCTATGTGGAATCTAAGAACAAAACAAAGGAATAAACAACACAAAACAGAAACAGACCCAGAGCTGATGGATGCCAGAAGGGAGAGGAATAAAAGTTAAAAAGCAGTAAAGGAGACAAGATTAGGTTCTAGAACTAAACTTCTATGTGCATTACACACACACACACACACACACACACACACACACACACACATTTAAAATAATGTAATGTATGAGTCTTATTTGTATCCTGATTCAAAGAAATCAAATTAAAAAGACATTAATGAGAAAAGCAATTCCCCCCCCCCCAAAAAAAAAATACATTAATGATACAACTGGGGAAATTTGAGTAGTGACTGTGTATTTGATGATATTTAGGTGTTACATGTTATTTTTTAAAAATATATTTTATTGATTTTTTACAGAGAGGAAGGGAGAGAGAGGGATAGACAGTTAGAAACATCGATGAGAGAGAAACATTGATCAGCTGCCTCCAGCACACCCCCACTGGGGATGTGCCCGCAACAAAGGTACATGCCCTTGACCGGAATCGAACCCGGGACCTCTGAGTCCACAGGCAGACGCTCTTTCCACTGAGCCAAACCAGTTTCGGCTGCATGTTATTTTTTTAATGCTTAGAATTGTCTGTGGCACTCAGTAAATGTTAATTTTCAATGTTTTCCATCAAAGTGCCATGAATAGTAGAACATTTATGAGGCCTGGGTGAATACCCCAATTCACCTCTATTTGCTTGAAATTTCTTGGAAGCATTCTATTTGATATTAAACTAGAGGCCCGATGCACGAAATTCATGCAAGAGTAGGCCTTCCTTCCCCTGGCTGCCTCCATAGCTTCCCTCTGGCACTCGGGACCCGGGCTTCCCTCTGGGACCTGGGCTTCCCTCGAAGCCCTTGCTTTGTCCGGAAGGATGTCTGGAAGAACGTCTGGTCTAATTAGCATATTATGCTTTTTTATTATTATAAACTAGAGTTCTGGTGGATGAAATTAGTGTACGGCGGGGGGGGGGGGGGGAGAGGAGGGAGCGGTCCCTCAGTCCAGCCTGCACCCTCTCACAATCCGAACCCCTCAGGTGATGTCCGACTGCAGGTTTT
The DNA here is from genome assembly GCA_963924515.1 of Vespertilio murinus. Classification (NCBI taxonomy): domain Eukaryota; kingdom Metazoa; phylum Chordata; class Mammalia; order Chiroptera; family Vespertilionidae; genus Vespertilio; species Vespertilio murinus. Next base: position 4,342,455 of record OZ004713.1, read on the forward strand.
TAGGCCTGATCCCTGCATAAACTGGCATTTGGACATCCAGGACTGCTGGCTTCTGACTGCTCACCTGCCTGCCTGCCTGCTCGCCTTCTAACGGCCTCTGCCTCAGCCCCCACCTCCAGGGCTTCATTCGAAAGGACATCTGGAAGGTCATTCAGCTTTCTGGTCTAATTAGCATATTATGCTTTTATTATTATAGATTATTATAGATATGTGTGTAAGTTTTGCTTTCTATTCCATGATAAGTTGAGTTTCTTTTAATATCTGGCTAATATTTCTTCTGAGAAAAATATTTAAGAAAAATATATACTCTAGAAAGATGCTTTTTCCTATGTTGTCCACTTGGCACAGGGTGGCACCTCCTAGTGACACACTCCTACAGTTTTGGGGGCAGAGCTGCCGTGGGCCTTGAGCCAGAGAAGAGGACTGGGGCCCCGGCCCGCCAGCACGTGGTTTTCACTGAGGAAGGAGAGCTGGTGGGCTGGCAGCCCGTCATCCCTCCACTGACCCTCCCTGGCAGGTTCCCAGCCTCCGCCCGTCCTCCTCATTTGGGGGGGCTGGCCTCAACTGCACGTGTGGAATATGGGAAATGAAAGCGTGGAAATAAAAACCTGGGCCGTGGTCGTCAATAAAATAGGGGAATAGAGAGCTATAAACCAATGTACTATGTTACTGTGACTAGAGCTTCATGCATAGGCTCTCTCCCACCCTCCCTCCAAAATAACGAAACAGTTCAACATAAAAATATATCCTTTATCACGTGGTGTTCACTGAGTGGGCAATTATGGCAACAGCAGAGAGCTCCTGATGTGGAGTTCAGTGCTGGAGAGAGCGGTGGGAAAGGCACCGAAGGACCATGGAGTCACAGCCTTGCAGAGCGGGGGACCTGGCAGCTGTGCTCCCCACACCCCCATCCCCCCCCTCACAAAGGAGAAGACACAGGCGCAGAGGGGCGCAGCGGCCTGCAGTGTCAGCCGCTTAGACAGAGGTGGAGTCGGAAGTAAAACCCAGCTCCCCTCTCCGGTTTAGTGTTCTTTTCAGCTCACATGCTGGCTCTGGGAAACCGCATGAGGCAGAACATTCTAGAAAGCATTCCACATGGCAAGTGGACTTAGTGAATAAGAGCTGCTGCGATGGAGAACACTGCTCTTGTGACTTACACGTTCGCTCGTCCATTCATTGCCTGTGGACTCGGGAAGTCATGGCCGTTGAATGTCAACAGTGGTCAGCAATGAACTTCTGAAAGTTTTTCTTGTTTTATCCATTTCGTTGCTTTGCTGCGGCTGAGAGAAAAAATTAGCGAGGGCATACATTAGGATTTTAACTGGCTCTTGATAAGGCTAGTTTCAGTTCTATTTTTATTCCTGCCATTGCGTTGTGGACATCAGGGAAAGGAGCGTTCCCGCACGGAGGAGTACACTTCCCAGGCCGGCACCACCCGCGCTTTCGGAAAGAAGGCGCAGCAGTTGCCGGAGGAAATCACTGAGCTCTCCCGAAACAGGCAGGCTGTGTAGCTCCCGCTCCCGCTCCCGGGTGAACATAAACTCAGGCCCAGCCAGTCATGCACACGCCTCCCCCCTAGAAGAGGAGAAGCTGGGCCGCTGGAGGGAGCGGGGGGCTCTTCTCCTCCGCTAATCCCGACCACAGTCACAGGTGCCTCACCCAGCAAGCACCCTCTCGGCTGGGCCTGGGCTCCTGTCCAGTAACTACCCGGGAGGCACCCTGCCGCCACCAGGAACCATGCCCAGCCTGAGAGAGGCGCACGGGAACCCCTGCTCTGTGGTGACGGACACACGCGCCTCTCTGGGAAGAAGTGCACATCCCGGTCACGGGTGACCCTGGCAGGAAGCAGCGATGCAGTGGGAAGCAGTCTCTCCCTCCACGGGAGAGAGGCTCAGACCATGCCTGTGCACAGAGATGCAGACACCACTAAAACACATGTCTCATCAAAGGTGTATTCTTTATGTTCTCTCTTGTTCTGGTACCAACCCTCCCCCAGCTGGGGTGCAAATGTCCTGCTTTGGCAGAGTCGCTCAAAGTTAGGTTTTAAGACGGGAATAGGATGCGGAGATGGCAGCTGAGACCAGGGACATGAAAATGGACGACGCCTTTCGTGGGGGGCTCTGCCCTCTTGTTGGGGCCACGGGAGGAGGCCCCTGGCAGGCAGCCTGGGGAGGAGGCCTGTCAGGCCCCTCCGGGCCGCATTGTGCGGGTGCTCCGCAGAGGCCTTCTCAGCCAGCGCAGTGTGGAAGCATCCCGCAGACAACTGCCCCGTAGGAGGGCAGGTCCTGTCGTCTTCCGAGGCTCCTGAGGAATCGCAGGGCAGCAGAGGACAGAGAGGACCAGACTACATGTGCTATGTGTGCTGTGTGCTCTGCGAGTGCTGAATGTGCTGTGTATGCTGAAGGCCTTCGGTTCCCAACACGGATTGTGCCTCACTACTACTTCCTGTCCCACAGCGTGCCCTGAGGACTGAGTTCACGTGGGAGGCACTTAGCATGGTGCCTGGTGCACAGGAAGTACCTGTTTAAGTGTTAGCTCCTTACAATATCCTTACAAGTGTCCATGAACCCTTCCTCTTCCAAATGAGGAGACTGAGGCACAGGAAGGAAAACGACCCAGCCAGCCAGCACATGAAGCGGCCTTGTCAGGTCCCGCGTGCAGACCTGGGCGAATGCAGGCCTGCTCTTTCCTCAGGGACACGTTTATGCGCCCACGCTCCGGTGCCGCTTCCACGTTGTGCACACTGCCCTCGAGCCCTCGCCTTCCGTCTCAGGAAATGCAGAGCCAGCCCACCGTCATCCCAACACCGTGTTTCATGAGGACGTTGGTGATATCACCAAGGGAGAGCTGGCCCATCCCCGGAGCTGGGCAGCAGCTCTGCAGCAAAGCCGAGCGTGGGTGGCCAGTAACTAACATGAAAGTCAAAGGATGCTCTCATCCGTCTTCCTGCGATTTCAAACATCCTTTCAGCTTTTGATAATTTCCATCTCAGTTCTTTTCATGTATCTATATCTATACAAGAAAAGCCTAAACGACCATTACAGCGGGACGACCAGAACGACTGGCCGCTATAACGCTCACTCACCATCAGGGGGCAGACGCTCAGCACAGGAGCTGCTCCCTGGTGGTCAGTGTGCGCCCACAGGGGGAGTGCCGCTCAGCCAGAAGCTGGACTCACAGCTGGCGAGTGCAGCAGCGATGGTGGGTGCCTCCCTCACCTCCACAGCAGCGCTAAGGAGCAGCAAGCTGAGCAGTAAGGAGCAGTGAGCAGGCGGGCAGTAAGGAGCGAGGGGTCCTGGGCTGTGAGAAGGATGTCTGACTGCCTGCTTAGGCCAAATCCCTGCAGGGAGTGGGCCCAAACAGGCAGACGGACATCCTCTGAGGGGCCCTGGACTGTGAGAGGCGCACGTCAGGCTGAGGGCACTCCCCCTCCCCGGTGCACAAATTTCATGCACCGGGCCGCTAGTATATACATAAATGATTAAGTGGATACAAAGAAAGATAATTGAAAAAAAAATACATGATCTCTGTGGCTTCCTGCATGTAGTAGGCATTCCGTATATGCCTGTAAAATGTATGAACTGATTATGAATGAAGGCATCTCTTTTCCTCTTGTGAGTTGGCTCAAAGGCCAGTTTTGCAGGCACCAACTAAAAACTGCATCCCCCCCAGAGGTCGCAAGTGTTCAATAATGCTTTGTTACAAGGACCACTGTCCTTACATGTTTGATGCCTGCCCCTGATGCAAGGGTGTCCCCACAAACCCCGCCAGAGACTCATGGGGTGTGCAGTACAGCCAGAGCTCACACCAGCTTTGCAAGCATTCAACTTGAACTTGACTAGGAGGCTCCCACACTTACACAGGGATTCACAGCCAGGCACGGAGCACCCCTCCGTGGGTGCTGTGTTCATTATGTGCCCTTTGCTGGGGACTGGCCCATTCTGACCCATTTGCACCCACTTGAGGATTCTTCAAAAGATTCGCCAGTAGACAAGATCACCAGGTTGACCTCTGAGACATGGCACTCTCTGCTGGGAGCTCCGTCACTGAGGAGTGCTCCTGCAAAAAGAGAACTGGGCTCCTCAGCACACCTGGGTTCGAGTCTTGGCTCTGTGGTCTCAACAGGGGATGCCGCTTCTCTCCTTATCTATGAAATGGCCTTGGCAATACTTACTGAGCAGAATCGTGTGCACAAAAATGTTTGTGAAAGATTTTGTACACAACAAGGAGACGAGTGGGCCTATCTGAAAGCGGCCGGAGAATAGCTCACTGTGCGCCACTCGACTGGAAAAAGAGCTCATGCTGATTCCCAACAGCAGGTAACAGCTGATTCCTTTATGCACCTACTCTGATCGTGAAGCGAGAGTGGGCCCAAAGTCAGTCCTTTGTCTGCGTGCCGCCTTCGCAATTTTTGCCACACAGCTGAATCTCAACTGTTATAATTTATCATATATGTTCCCTTACATCAAATTTAAGTTAAGTTTATTTCTGTGCAGTTTCATCGACATCACAGATTGGACATGCTGGTAACATGTGCTTCTATGCTGCATCCCGTATGTGGGGAAACTTTGTATTAAGCCAAAGGTCACTGTACCAGCTAATCTTTGTGGGACCAAAGAGAGCCTGCCAAAACGTTGTGTGGGCTGGCTCAAGGAATCACTTGCATGTCCCCAAAGCTGAGCAAAAGTACAGCCCTAACATATGTATAAGCAATGTCCACCTACAGCCCATTGTCTAACCATCTGTAAGAATTACTTACATTCCTGTTACACTTTACAGCTTTAACACACTCGTGGTCATTATATAATCTGGCAGCAGGTGCGGTGGCCGACACACAATGTTAAAGGTTTGGACAAGATCACATTAGACAAAGGGGCCTGTGTCTTCAGCTCATGTCACTGTACATCCTCAAGGGCATTTGTTTCTCGCTCTTTAGACAGAACAACTCTCTCAATCCACCTTTTTGTCCACCTGCTCCTCTACCCACCTATCCATCCACCTGCCAATTATCCACCAATTCATCATCCACTTAGCCATCCAGCCACTAACCCATCCACCCAATCATCTACACATTCTAGTACACCTTTTCTTTTATCTGCCTTCCAGACATGTGTCCACACCCCTCCATTCATTTAACATCCACCCATTGATCCATCCATCTATCCATCCATCCATCCATCCATCCATCCATCCATCCATCCATCTGTCCATCCACTTTTGAGAGCCTTCTTTGTGCTCGTCACTCACTTTATAAAGCACTGAAGCCACCTACCAGGTCTTATTCATAGAAAATGAAGTTTTTGTTTTGAACAGGAATGGCAATATCTGTGTCGGTTATTTCTCATTTGGAAATCTACCATATATTTTCCCTGATGATAGCAGAAGGGAAGTGCTCCAATTCCTCCTGAAAATGGAAACAGAATGCCTGGGAGTCTGACCACAGAGGAATCAGGGGAAGACTGGTTAATAAGAATATCCTCCCTCATAAGTACATTAGAAGTACAATAATTACGGTTATGCTGCTGGATCGGTTTAGAGAGCACACTTCCAATTACTTCCCATAAATACCAAATTCAAATGATTAGAAATGGGTCCCTGGTGGAGTCTTGGAACTTTGGGGAAGAGCCCGATTGAGCATCGAGGTGATTTCTCAGGCTCCCGTCAGACCCCCTTGTCTTCAGGATTGCACTCTGGGAATTTTAACTCCTCAATTTCAGGGTTGAGTGCAGTGAACCAAGCACCAATGATGCAGGTGGCCTAACATATTGAGCCCTCAAAAAGGGATGTGTTTCCTAGTAGAGAAAAAGAACACTTCAATAATCAGACAGAACAGAGTGAAACAAAATAAGAATTTACTGTTCTATCAACTAATATAAAAAAACTCAAACATAGGAAAACTTTGAAACTTCTAAATAAAAAATAAAACAAAACTTGAACACGCCTATTAAAAACTTTTAAAACTTGTCCGAATAGGATAGAACCCAGTGAAATTACTGTCACCAAGTGTCCCAGTCACTCACGGCTTCCACATCGGCGTGCCTTAGGTCGGTGGCTCTCCCACCTCGGTGCGCCTCACATCGCCTGGCAGCTGCTTAAAACGCCGCTGGCTCCCGCTCCCAGGCCTCGCAGGCAGAGTCTGAGGGCCGGGGTGGAGCCCAGGAACTTGCATTCCTCAGTTCCAGAAGTACCACTGCTGCTGGGGGCCCACTTTGAGAAGCATAACGGCACTACCATCTCCTGTCCTCATCTCACGCAACTTCCCAGACGCCGTGACCCTGGGGACCACTCCTTAAGACTTCTGAAGGCCACTCTTCTCTTGCTTTCCCTGCCAGCTCTCCTTTTCTCCATTTTATATTCACCCGATGCTTCTTGGGGTTTGATTCTAGGCTTCTGCTCCTCCACCGCAATTTACTGAGCAGCCTCATTGCTGCTGAAGCCTCCGGTCCCCACGCACATCTGGTCGCCCCCAGGCTGCACACCAGCCTGACAAATGGGGCTTCCTAGGGACGCGGTCCGCTGTTCACAACTGCACCGCAAGTGACAAGTGTATGCCTGGCATATAGAATGTGCCTAATAAATATTCATTACAACTTCCTCGTGGATGTTTCTAGCTAAGTGTTCCACAAGCTAGCTTCCAACTGAAGTTAAATGTGTTCACAAAGAAATATATCAAAGTATATTACATAAACTAGATTCTTCGCCCACCTTTTCAATGGTACTGTTATTGTTGAAAGTAGCTAGTTATTAATATTAATAATAGGAAGAGAGCAAAGGGGAGGCCAGACATTCTGGTATGTCCAAATGTATTTCATTGCTTATATCCACCCAGGCAGCTTCACCAGGAAGCTACGGCGTCACACGCCCCAGGAAACCACCCGCCCTTCCCTGCAGGTCACCGGGGGAAGTGGCCCCCCAACACGGGGAGATAGACGTCCGCACAGGAAGTCGGGTATGTGGGGAACAACGGATTGGCTAGCGGAGCGAAGCCCCTGCAAGTGTGCAAAATCCTGAAGGTTAATCGGTGAGCTCCTGATTGTACCCGACAGAGTTCCCTCTCGCCCACTCGCTCTCTCTCTCTGGCTCCTTGCTCCCTTTCAGTTGCTTGCTCTGTGACCCGCACTGCCAGCCATGTGGCCATAAACACACACATGGCCCATGGCCATGGGGACCCCACACACAAGGGGCTGTAGCTGGGAACACAGCTAAGCTGGCCAGACGCTGGACTGGGCTGGACTTCAATATGGAGCAGACTCTGGGCAGTGGCCTCAATCTGCCCCAGTGAAGACAGGATTAGACCTCTTCCCTGGGGAGCTGGATGGAGACGGGGCCTTAAAGGAGAACCCCCTTAATTTTACATGATCAGTAACACATTCCACACGGCGCCATCCTCCCAGGGGGGCCTCAAGAAATTCCTCTCCCCACAGGACCCCGAGAACTGCACTCCAACAGTACCATCGTGCACCCATTCTTTGAGATCTAATAAACCGAAGGGTCATCCTTGAATCCTCACCTGTCAAACTCCAAGTTGTGTTTTCACCCTCTTGACTTCTTTCCCCTCCATCCATTTCCCCATTCCCGTTGCCACTGTCTAGTCTCCGCTACTCCTCTCTCACCTGAGTGCCCAGGGCAGCCTCCCACCCAGTCCTTCACACAATCTCCCCCCTCAGCAGCCACTGGGAAGTCAGATTCCATCCTGCCACACCCCGCACTGAAGCCTCGTCCTCGGAGCAAACAGCCCTCCACACCAGTTTAGCCTGATTTGGACCCTGCCTCTCAGCCGTACCTCCCGCTCTTCTCCACCAGCCCTGTATTCCATTATTTCCAACTTAATTTTGTTCCTCACACACTCTATGCCTTATTTCTGAGTGTGGATGGAAATGGACTGCATACCAAACCTGACAAGGTCGGGAGGCCCACACGGTGGCCTTACAAACTGAGACCGAAAACTTCCTAACTGACAGCGGGTCACGGAGGCAGGCACGTCCTGCCCGTGTCCTCCCTGACAAGGGTGGTCTTCACCTTCGCGAGCCTGTCTGGTGTCCTTTCGCATCTCCAATAACATGCCTTTGGGGGTCAGAGTACTTTCCTTCTTCCAGACCCCCCACCGCCCTGGAGCAGAGACCACCCGTCCCCATCGTTACCACGCTCACTGTTAACTGTTCACTACCCGTATCACCTGTGTAAAGTATCTGTCCATTCTATCCAATCCCAGAGATTGCTTTATCCCGCCTCCCTAACCTATCATAACCCCTTCTGCCTCCTTTGATTGTAATGTATAAAATAAGGTGCAAGACTGCCATTCTCTGGAGCATTTCCTCAACCCTCTAAAACTCTGCTTCCTCGTAATTGCTGTCAGTTTGGCTCAAACAAACTCATCCAAGTTCTCTGCAGGTTGGGACGTTTCTTACAACCTGAGGCATGACTCGTGGCGTTCCTTCCGGCTGGAATACTCCTTTCCCTCCTGCTGCATGCTTCAGCTGGCTACTTTCTACGCAATTTTCAGTCCCTAACCTAAAAATTAACATCCTCCAGGCAGCCTCCCCCTCCCCTGCCAAGCCAAATCAAAACAACCCTCCCCCTTCAGTTAGGCCAGGTTCAGCCTGGGCCCCTCTGACACGGGACCTTCACCTGCGGCAGCCCCACTGGTTTAATCCCTGCGCATCTGCCTTTTCGGGGCGAGGCTCCCATCTGCGCAGCGCTGGGCTCAGAGCTCCGACTGTCCTATTTGCCAAAGAAATGGCCCGCCAGACTTGGGGGGGGAAGGAGTGGGTAAAGAAGTTATTCAAGAACTACTTTAAAAGAAATGTTTCTCTGCCAAAACCGGTTTGGCTCAGTGGATAGAGCGTCGGCCTCCAGACTGAAAGGTCCCGGGTTCGATTCCGGTCAAGGGCATGTACCTTGGTTGCGGGCACATCCCCAGTAGGGGGTGTGCAAGAGGCAGCTGATCGATGTTTCTCTCATCGACGTTTCTAACTCTCTATCCCTCTCTCTTCCTCTCTGTACAAAACCAATAAAATAGGTTTTTTTAAAAAAGAAAAGAAAGAAATGTTTCTCTGTTCACAGCAATCAGTAGCAGCGGTGGCTGGGCAGGGACACGAGGGACACCGGGACGATGGGCTACCCCGCACCCTGTTCTGGGTGCTGGTTATATGGAGCACACGTGGGTAAAAAATTCATCAAATTGTACCCTTGAAGAACTTTATGTATGTAACTCATTCTTCAATAATTAATTATCTTGAAATATAACTCATATGGGGATATAAATATTCATCTGGGCTAACACAATTCATGGGGGATATAACAGTAAAATTCAACAACAACCAGAGGCAAAGTTTCTTAAGATGCTAAGTATTTCCCAAAGATCCGGAATTATAAGCACTGTGAAGTAATTCCTTAAGTCCTGGTTTTGAAAATGTGATTGTTTTGGATCCACTCCACCTCACTTAAATCTGAGACCCCAAAATATTGTTGGGGAAAGAAGAAATGATTGCAAAGTCATTGCTCACAGAACATGTACGATTAAAAAAACCCGTTTCACTACTGAGCGAGGTTGCAGTTGGTGGTGGGCAGTGTTCATTTCAGCGCCTGCGGCGTGTGACCCGGCGGAGACCCGGGCCTGCGTCACCGCCGTGATGTGCCCACGCTCCCCGCGGTGGAGGGACCGCGGGAAAGGAACCCTGCCGTCCTGATAGGGGGGCGGGGGGGGGAAGCTTTTCGGGAAGTGGCCAGGAATTTAGGGTCTGTAATAAAGTACAGGAGTTCAAGGTTCATTTTCTAACCAGAGGCAAAGGTAACCTGGGGGGCTTGTTTTCTGAGTGACTCTGCATAGGGCCCCTCTCTCCGGGCCGGCGGGGGCGCTGAGCCGTGGGAGGCCCGCCCTGCAGCGGGCTGTGGGCTGTGGGCAGCGGACACAGCGGGACCATGCGCCCTGCACCACGAGGCAGGGCCGCCGGCCACTGAAATGGCGCCTCGTGGTAGCCGCCAGCCTCCGGGGATTTTTCTACAAAAGTACTCGCTTTCCTTCTATTCTTGGTATTATTTCAGTCAGTTTCATGTTTCTTACGTCTCCATTTGCTATCGGTATTTTGACACTCAAAAATCAGAGGAGAGCACACTGTAAAAGTCCTGATTATGGAATTTAGTGAAGACACCACTGCATCATCACCATCACCACCATCACCACCACCACCACCACCACCACCACCATCACCACCATCACCACCACCACCACCACCACCACCACCATCACCACCATCACCATCACCACCACCATCACCACCACCACCACCACCATCACCATCACCACCACCACCACCATCACCACCACCACCATCACCATCACCACCACCACCACCACCACCATCACCACTATTACCACCACCACCATCACCATCATCACCATCAACACCATCACCATCAACACCATCATCACCACCACCACCACCACCACCACCACCATCACCACTATCACCATCACCACCATCACCTCCATCACCATTATCACCATCACCACCATCACCAGGTGGGAGAAAACACTTAACTCCATGGAGCCCGTGCACAGCGGGTTAGCAAGGCGGAGGGCAGGCGGCCATCTCGGCCTGACCGAGCAGTGTGGCAGCACCACTGCGCCCCTTTTTCTGACGGGAAAACTGAGGTCCGGCAACCGCAGGAAGAGGAGACACCCCGCAACAGGTGTAGTCGTTCCTAACGGGAAAGGGCAGCGCTTTCCCCAAGTACGCCCCGAAAAGAGGGGGGATCGGGCCAGGCTGGCGTGGTGAGGGTGGGCGCAGTCAGTGACGGTGGTGGTGGTGTTGGTGGTGATGGTAGTGATGGTGATGGTGGTGATGGTGGTGATGGTGGTGATGGTGATGGTGGTGGTGATGGTGGTGATGGTGGTGGTGGTGGTGGTGGTGATGGTGATGGTGGTTGTGGTGGTGGTGATGGTGGTGATGGTGGTGGTGGTGTTGGTGGTGGTGGTGATGGTGGTGATGGTGGTGATGGTGGTGGTGGTGGTGATAGTGGTGGTGATGGTGATGGTGATGGTGGTGGTGTTGGTGTTGGTGGTGATGGTGGTGGTGGTGGTGATGGTGGTGGTGATGGTGGTGCCGGCGGCCAGCTCCGCTCCCTTCTCCATCTCTGCCTGTCCTCTCTGCGCCTTGTCCCCGTGCCTCTGCCGGAAGAAACAAGCTGACAGGACCTGCGCCCACGCCGCCCGTCTGCGCCCCGCGGCTCCCCGCGCCCCGCGCCCCCCGGCGGGCGCCCCCAGCCCCCCTCCGCAGCCCCGGCGGCCGCCACTCACGCCTGCGCTGGGCCCGGCCGCCCTCCGCCCGCGACAGAGGCGCCGCCGCTCGGAGCCGAGGCTGCGGGACCAGAGGATGGGGGCGGAGGCTGCGGGACCAGAGGATGGGGGCGGGCGGGGGCGGGCGGGACCAGGAGGAGGAGGAGGGGGAGAAAGAGGAGGAGGGGAGAGGGAGGAGGGGGGACCAGGAGGGGAGAGGAGGGGAGAGGGTGGTGGCGGGAAAGGAGGAGGAGGAGATGGAGGAGGAGGAAGAAGAGACGGAGGAGGAGACGGAGGAGGAGGAGGAGGAGGAGGAGGAGGAGGAGGAGATGGAGGAGGAGGAGGAGGAGGAGGAGGAGGAGATGGAGGAGGGCGTGGGCCGTGGGGAGGCCGCTGCGGCGCCGCCAGACAGACCCCGGCCCCGCCTCCGGTCGGCTCCCCAGCCGCCCAGCTCCGGCGCGGTCCTCGGTCCGCAGCCCAAAACCTACCTGGAGGCGCCAGGGCACCGCCTGGGGGCGGGTGGGCGGCAGAGGAAAAGGAGGGAGTGTGTGTGTGTGAGTGTGTGTGTGCGTGTGTGTGTGTGTGCGCGCGCGAGTTCCTCCTTCCTAACCATCCTCTCCATCCACCCCGCGGCCCTGGGCGAGCTCAGGAAATGCGCCGCCTCACCTGGCCTTCCCCCGCCTCCTCCGCCAGGACCCCCGCCCCGGCCCGGCCGGCGGGACCGCGGTCCTGGGGGCGGCGGGTGGATGAGGGGTCCGCGCCCCGGAGGGGGGCGCACATCTGCTCCGAGCCCCCCCCCCTCCCTGGCGGGACGGCCGGGTGGAGGGGGGACCGGCGGCTTCCCTCTTCGGAGAAGTAACTGCTGCCTGGCGCAGCCATTGCTCCTTGCCGTGAACAGCACCTCTGTTTTCATTTTAAAAACGTTTTTATTATGGAATGTTTAAAAATCAGAAGCACAAAGAATAGAATAATGAACCCACAGGTGCTCAGCTCCAGCTTCAAACTTTTTCTTCCCTCCCTCCTTCTTAAAACGTGTGTATATGGAGGTCACACGGGTTAAGACAGCGTGTAAGTTTCAGGTGTACACATGATAGCAGATCCTCATCCTATACTGTGCCGTGGGCTCAGCCACCTTCCTGCGCTGCGCCCTCCGCCCTGCTCCCCTCAGTACCCACATTCTGGTGACTGTATCTATCAGTTTGTCTGTTTTATTCGTTCATTTGGTACTTTTTTTGTTTTATATTCTACATGAGTGAAATCATATGGTTTTTGTTTTCATCCAACTAGAGGCATGGGAATGGAACAGACTTATGATTCTCAGAAGGAAAGGGGGTGGGGATGGGTGGGAAGAGATCAATCAAAGAACTTACATGCATACTAGAAGCCTAGTGCATGGATTCAGGCCCCAGTGGGGTCCCTTGGCCTGGCCAGTGGAGATCCGGCTGAAACCAGCTCTGTGACATCCCCCGAGGGGTCCTGGGTTGCGAGAGGGTCGTTCTCAGGTGACACACCCCAGAATCGGGCTCCCTCCTCTCTGGCTCCAAGTGCGTCACCCAAGTCTACAGCTGCCAAGTCCTGGCAGCTCAGCAGCTCCTGCATGGAGCATCTTCCCCCTTGTGGTCAGTGCATGTCATAGCTACTGATCAGAACATCTGCCCCCTGGTGTCATTGCGCACCATAGCTACTGGTCGAACAGTAGGATGGCCACTCAGGGCTGCTATATATCCATATTCACACACATACATACTAGAGGCCCGGTACACAAATTCATGCATAGATGGGGTCCCTCCGGTGGCCTGAAGGGATAGGGCCCCAGTTCACACCCCAGGCTTGCAGTCCCTGCTTGCACCCCCAGCCTCGCAACCCTGCAGCCCTGCCTGGCACCTGGTGCCACCCCCTCACTTACTCCACCATCCAGCCTGTGGGGCAATTAATTGGGGTCCCCCCCCCCATGGCTCCCTCAGTGCCTGGGAGCTGGGCAGCAGCCCTATCCCCGCTGCTGCTGCTGGTTGCTGAAAGGTTGTAAGGTCCCGACGGAGAGGTTCGTAAGATCCCAGCTGAGAGGTAGGCGCAGAAGCAAGACACGGAATCCAGGCCATTAAGAAGGGGGCTTTAATCTGCACTCCCGGTTGAAGCTCCCTGGTCTGAGGGTGGGCCAGGGAAGTTCGCGCCCCAAAGCAGCATAGGTATTTCTTTTATACAGCTGTTTAGGGAGGGGAGGGGGGAGGGCATGAGAGGTGTGGAATTCCTGCCTCGGGCCAGGGGTCTAGGAAGGCCCTAGGAAGGCGCCAGCTAGCCAGTTATCTTTGTCACCATCCATCCTGCAGATGCTTGCATCTGCTCTGGGCTTCCCCCCCTGCCTCAACCTAACAGTTGCCATCTGTGGGGTGATTGTTGGGGCGATCGGGTCCCCACTCGCAATGTTGTATTGCAAATCAGTGAACTAGACAAGTCACCATAATCAGCCAATTAGTTAGAAGTCATCTTTATTGCGTGCAGGTTCAGGGCAGATTACCTCTGTCACATTCTGAACAAACTCAAGTAGGAGTGTTTCCTTTTTATATCCTGCTAGGTCTTTGTGTAAGTTATTTTTGGATACAATTTGTAACCTTGAGTACATATCATATCTAACAAACACCTGTCATATCTATGCAGACACCTGTAACCTTGAGTGCATATCACATCTATACAGACACCTGCAACCTTGGATGAACAAACACTTGGCAGAACATGGGAATTATCATCAGTAGCAGTGTATCAGAAGCTTGCAAGGTCAGACAGTTAAGTTTATCTTTTCTATTCAAGCTAAAAACAAAGTTATTTTATAATCTAAAAACAACAGATTTGACCTACAGAATAGTAGACTGTCTAAGAGTAGCAGAGAAGTTCAAACAGCAGTTTCTATCTGTCTTGGCCTGGCGCTGCCTGCTCACCTGTTCCACCATCCCGCCTTGGTCCAGCTCTCCTGGGGCCAACGATAATGACTCCCCCCCCCCCCCCCAGGGCAGTGCATTGTTCACAGTTTTCATGGCCTAACACATCTTGTAAAACCAGTTTCCTCCTCATTCCCACTCTCCCATCCCCACTCCTTTGTCCCACAAGCTTCTTTTGGGTCTCAAGGCCCCAGCACCTAGGGGCTCTTTAAGAACTTGCAAAGGGGGCCGGAAACACCCTATATTTGGGATACAAAGATGGTAAAAACATATAAATAGGGAACATTCCTCCATGTCTGGGCCCAGAGTTTGAGAGACATTTCCTCTGGACCCGCGTGTGATAAATGCAACTCCATCACTCTAAGTACTGCTTGGTTCTTCTCCTGTTTTCTGTAACAGAAGCACTGGTATTCCTCTGCACAGGATGGTCCCAGGGATCTTTGTCCAATGGAATCAAAGAATGAAATCATGTTCGGAAGATTGTACAGCAAAGGTGGAATTTTATTGAGAAACAAGACAGACCCCCACATGGGGAGGGGGGGAATCCCACTAATACCATTTTTCCCTGATTTATAAAGGCTGCAGTTTTTTGTGCCTCAGTATCCCCTCTGATTGGTCACTATTCCCCTTTAATTTGGTCACTATAGCAACTCCTGAGCTCAAGTCTCAGTGAGTTACAGAGGTTCCCTCTTTCGTTTCCCTACTGTTCTCCTGTTCCCCCTGTGCTTCTCTTCCTCTTGTTTTGTAACAGTGTACCTACGGAATCCAGGCGATTAAAAAGGGGGAGGTTTAATCTGCACTCCCGGGAGAAGCTCGCTGGTCCTGGGTGGGCCAGGGAAGTTCTCGCCCAAAAGTGGCCTAGGCACTTCATTTATACAGCTGTTCAGGGAGGGGAGGGCGGAGGGCATGAGAGGTGTGGATTCCTGCCTCGGGCCAGGGGTCTAGGAAGGCCCTGGGAAGGCGCCAGCTAGCCAGCTATCTTTGTCACCATCCACCTTGCAGATGCTTGCATCGGCTCTGGGCTTCCCCCCTGCCTGACCTAACATCCCGGCCTTGTGGTGATAGGGGGCTCCGAAATCATCCTGGCTACTTCCTGCTGACCAGGGGCGAAGAGGGTGGGGGATGTTAAAGGCCAGGGTCAAGCAGAGGCAGGTTGAAGGGCAGCGGAGTGTAGGGATGGAGCAGGAGCTGGTTTACAGTCACCAGAGACATTTCAGGGACCGGGGAGCAGATGAATTTGAGGAGGCAGGGAGCTAGGGGGAAAAAGACACAGATGAGAATTAGGGGCCCTATCAGGGTTGGATCCAGGCAGCTAAAGGGCTTTGGAGCCCGCCGAAAAGAGAGTTGTCTTGCACGTAATTCTTCGCTCAGCTTAGTCAGGGTCCGCACGTTCTGTTCCACCACTACGGACTCGTTGGTGTAGTAACAGCATTCTTCTTGAAGGAACATGCAGGTTCCTCCTCTTTCTGCAGTAAGAAGGTCTAGGGCCCTTCGGTTCTGCAGGGCTATTTGGGCTACCGATGTTACTTGCCGCTGCAGGGAAGCTAAGGAGGTCGTGGTAGACTCCAGGGCGATCTGGAGTTTGTCATTGAAATCCTGAGCAGAGACCATGCTGTTACCGCGCCCCCCCACCCCCACCCCTAGCTAGGCCTATTGAGGCAGCGATACTTACCCCCAACGTGACAGGGAGGAAGGCGGCCCGGCCAGCCCAGAGGTGGGATGAAGGCATGACTAGGAACGAGTGGGTTACATGGCTATTGTCAAGGAGACAGGGAAGGGGTCCGGTGGCCAGCGGGCAGGTGGATTTGCTGTCAATACCCATGACTGAGATGGTGGAAGGGAACAGTGGCCCAGAAAAAGAGGGAAGAACAGAAAAGGTAGCCCCCATATTGATCAAAAAGGAGATCTGCTTACCCCTACCTGGAGCTTTACCCGGGGCTCGGCCAGCGTGATGGGGGTGGTCGAGTCCGGGCTTCTTCAGTCTTCAGCCAGTCCCAGCATGGTCAGCGGCGGGTCATGACCTGGAAGGACGGCCCCTCCACGTTGAGACGCAGAGGGCCCATCACTTTTCCAAGGGCAGTCACTTTTCCAGTGGCCACTTTGATCGCACACCAGGCAGGGCTTGGCTGGAGCCCAGGGTTGTGGGAATTGTTTAGCCCAGGGGTGGGCAAACTTTTTGACTTGAGGACCACAATGGGTTCTTAAACTGGACCTGAGGGCTGGAACAAAAGCAACCTGACCATGCTGGCACTCTCATCTTGCGCTGCTGGTGAAGGAGTGGAGGGGAGAGCAAGAGAACCCTCCGCTCTTTCGGCTCTGCGGGCCGGATAGAACAGCTGAACATGCTGGATCCGGCCTGCGGGCCGTAGTTTGCCCACGGCTGATTTAGCCCAATGGCCTTTGTTTCTGCACTTGAAGCATCCTCCAGGTGGTGCTAGTCCTTTCGTTGCAGCCCCATCATGCACAGCTCCCCTTGGACCAGGCGCAGTTGCTACCACAGCTTGAGTTTGCAGGTTCACCTTTTGTCGAAGGCGGGCCTCCAGATCTGACTCTGCCTGCTCCTCACGGGCATTGAAAACCTTAAATGCCATATTCACCAGATCCCGGACAGGAGTCTGAGGGCCACCCTCTGCCTTTTTAAACTTTTTTCTAATATCTGGGGCTGACTGTGAAATGAAGTGAGTGGCTAGGACAGTTGCTCCAGCTAGGGACCCAGGTCCAGGCGAGTATATAAGGTCAGAGCTTCAGTCAGCCTGTTAAGGAAGACCACGGGGTTCTCATCTGGTCCCTGAGTAACTTCCCTCAGCTTGTCAAAATTAACGACCTTGTGGGAGACGGCCTGCAGGCCGGCTATTAGGCATTGGAGCATCTGGTCTCGACCTCGGCGCCCGTCTCGCCCTTCAGGGGTATCTAGTTGATACTCCCAGCCTGGTTCCTGACGAGGAACGGCCTGGGCCCCCACGGGCATAGAGGCATCTGTAAGGTGGATCTGATCTGCATGGTCTGTTGCCTCTGCTTCTAAGACTCCCTTTCATCTGATGTTAGGGTGGAAAGAGAATGACATGGATGTCATGCCAGGTGAGGTCATAGGCCTGAGAAAGGTATCGGAATTCCTTGATGAACGTGGTGGGGTTGGTGGAAAAGGACCTCAGCCGCTTCTCAATCTGGGAGAGATCTGACAGGGAGAAGGGAACATGAACCCTGACCACGCCCTCAGCTACTGCAACTTCCTGGAGGGGGCAGAGGAGAGGAGGAGCTCGGGAGTGGGTGTGCCTGCTGACTGGGGAAGCAGGCAGGGGTGGGGGAAGGGGAAGGTTGTCAGGTAAAGAAGAAGGCACTGGGGGAGGGGGTGGCAGAGGTGGGCTGCAGTTTATGGACAGAGATGCCAGAAGAACGACCACTAGGAATCAATAGGGACTGGGATTTACCCGCTGACTCTGACACTGCCGAGCTGGAGAGAAACCTGAGGGTTCCTGAACCATGTGGGGGCACCCCAGACTGGGAAAGGTCCCACAGGGCACACACCCCATGCCCGGGTTTCACACCAAGATGTAAGGTTCCAGCTGAGAGGTTTGCGACCCAGAAGCAAGACACGGAGT
Organism: Vespertilio murinus; assembly: GCA_963924515.1. NCBI lineage: Eukaryota > Metazoa > Chordata > Mammalia > Chiroptera > Vespertilionidae > Vespertilio > Vespertilio murinus. Next base: position 4,360,265 of record OZ004713.1, read on the forward strand.
CCAGGCGATTAAAAGGGGGGGGGGGGGGGAGGTTTTAATCTGCGCTCCCGGGAGAAGCTCGCTGGTCCTGGGTGGGCCAGGGAAGTTCATGCCCAAAAGCGGCCTAGGCACTTCTTTTATACAGCTGTTTAGGGAGGGGAGGGTGCAGGGCATGAGAGATCTGGAATTCCTGCCTTGGCCAGGGTCTAGGAAGGAGCCAGCTAGCCAGCTATCTTTGTCTCCATCCACCTTGCAGATGCTTGCATTGGCTCTGGGCTCCCCCCCACCCCCTCGCCTGCTTTGACCTAACTGTACCTTTTGCTACTTCCGGCTCCCTTATCTCACAGAAATGTAACTTCTGCTGTTCCCAGCTCCCTTGTCTTATGGAAGTATATCCTTTGCAGCTCTGTAGCCCTGTGCTTTTTCCATGGATTCTTAATTTCTAAAATTTCCTAAACCTGCCTATATCCCCCCTTAAAAATATCTTTCAACATGGCTGGCATGGGGACATGACGGGGATGCTGACCTGGCTGATTGGGTGCAGGTGCCCCCTGGACCCACAGTGGAGTTCCTAAATCCCATGGGTTCCTGGCTGGCAGGGCTCCAGGAAATGGTCTTTGAGATGCTGAAGGGAGAGTGTTGTTCTCTGCCCACCCTTCCAAGCAGACTGGTCTCAGTGAAGGGAGCATGGGACCACTGGCCAGCCTCCCAAAGTCCCCAGGCCTCTGTGAGGTCACCCCTGATGACCGTGGGCACCGAGAGGCCCCGGCAGCCTTGGCTGGGGGCCTGCCCTGCACTCAGGGTTAGAGCTGTGGTTCTGTGTGGACTGTGGCCACCTAGCTAGACTGTAACTGGGTGGAGAGCTGGCATCCTCGTCAGCCAGGTCAGCATTCCCATAATGGCCTGTGCATCCATGCAGCACTGGTGTAGAGTCCTCCCTGTGAACGAAAACAGCCACTTGCTGACCTGATGAGCTCAGGGAAGGCCTGCGTGGCGGTCTTGCAGACTCAGAGACCTGAAGTAACCACAAAGGATGGTTTGAAAATTAAATATCTAACTACAAACAGGTTATAGTGGGCATTTTCTAGGCCAATGTTTCCCAGACAAAGATCAGCTTTGATCTTTACTGAGCCCATCTGCCTTCCTGCCTCTAAGATAACCTATCTGTGAAATGTCTGAGTAACTTGTAACTTCCCTCTTCTCTGGAGCCCCTGGGGTACAACTAAATGTGGTGGGCGCCAGGACAGATGCCTCAAATTCCTTTGTTATCATGTTAATTGTTCCTGCACTCACCTAAGTAAGCGTCCATCACTTTACTCTTTATCCAATCTCAAGGCTTTCCCACAGGCTTGCTTTCTCCCACCTCCTTACTCCATCACCAATGAATTTCATGTAACCCACCTATGTCCCTCCTTTGATTGCAATGTATAAATACAGAAATGTAACCCGCCATTCTTCGGAGCATTATCTCAATCCGTTGAGGTTCTGCTTCCCGGCAATTGTCGACAGTTTGGCTCAAATAAACTCACAAAAATTCTTTACAGGTTTCAATGGTTTTTTTTCGTTAACAATAGGCTCAGTTAAGGTAAAGGTTGACCTTGTCAGTGAAGATACCGGCCTAGGAGGTAACTGCCCACTGTATCTGCTCTCAGCTAAAGTTTAATCTCAGACCATCTTTTGTGGTTATTTTAGGTCTGATTTTTCAAGACCGCCACGCAGGCCTCCCCTGAGCTTGTCACGTGCGCATGTGGTCCCTTTTGTCCACAGCACCCACCACAGCACCCACCACAGCACCCATCACAGACTGACTCCCGGGGTCAGGCCAGGCTGGGATTCCCATGTCCTGTAGAAACCTAGCAACAATCGAAGGTGGCAGAATCTGCACACCTACCACCTTCCCCGGGGTGGGGGTGGGGGACAGATCCTGAGGAGGAAGGGACCGCCGCTGGGCGTGGGTGTTGCAGTCACCCTGATTTTGACATTGAATCTTCACTTTCTTTGTTCCTTCCCGCGGGCGACTGTTTTCAGAGACATTTTTCTAAAGAGAATCAACCTTTCTCTTCCCTCTACATCTTTCCCTTTTCTCTCTCACCTCTCTCTGGCTTCCCTCCTCTCTCACAACCCTTTTCCTTTACTATCTTACAATATGAATTTTATTGATTTATATAAAAAAAATGTTTGATGTACTCTGCCTGTATCAATTAGGGATGATGTAGGTGAATGAAATCAGGACTAACACTTTTGTAGAATGAGGCGGACAGATGCAATCTAGTGCCTGGCTCCACTCAGGAGAAAGGCCATGCTGTATGTTTTCTTGCAGAATGTAGATTTCTAGGGATACTCTGACCTTATGGGTCTTCGTGGGAATACATTTACCAAGGAGCCCTAGGGTTAAGAGGAAAAAGACAAAGAACATAATTAGCACCCATTGTTCTTTGGGACCAGTCTGACACTCTGCCCACATTAAGAAAGAACTCTATTATTAGCATGACAAAGACCTTCAGTTGTGATAAAGAATAAAGTTTGGGTTTGCTAAACAGAGGACCATACAAATGCGAAAGGACAGCTTGTGGTGATGAATGGATTCAAAGGCTCTGGAGATCAACTTGCGGAAGATTAATAGAAGGGGAAGATTAATAGAAGGGGAGATGTATAATATCTGGGCTTCCAGCTGTTGAAGAACATTAAACTTATTGACACTGAAGATAAACTGAGATAAAAGGCAGTCAGTCCAAATGGAGAGAAAATACTTTAAAATAAGCCTAATGCTCCCAACTAAATTAAGGCAGTAAAGAAATCTGTGGTTCCAGCCCATTTACTATTATAGGGACTACAGATCATTATAATGAACAGAAGATTATTAACCACAAAGTGCCCTATGCATCAAAGAATTTTACTCTTCACTCCTCCTCATCAAAGGAAATCCGGTTGTCCTGACAAGGATGCTTCCACACACTATCAGCCATGGCAAACTACGGCCCGCAGGCCGGATCCTGTTCAGCTGTTCTATCCCATCTGAGGAGCCAAAAGAGCGGAGGGTTCTCTTGCTCTCCCCTCGCTCCTTCACCAGCAGCCCAAGATGAGAGTGCCAGCATGGTCAGGTTGCTTTTGTTCCGGCCCTCCGGTCCAGAACCCATTGTGGCCCTCGAGTCAAAAAGTTTGCCCACCCCTGCACTAGCTGGAAACCAAGAAACTGAGACTGTCATTTGGGATGGCTTCCCACACCCAGAGGTGGGTCTGTATCCCTTCCAGGAGCCTGCATGGGCTTGGGCTGCCTCAGGCAGCAGAGAGTGGCAGCAGTCAGCCCTGGGGCCCCATCAGAAAGGTCTGCGGCTTCCAGCTGCTTGTCGGGAGAGCTTACCCAGTGCTCCTTCTTGGGGTGTTAATGAAAAAACCACTGAAACCTGTAAATAATTTTTGTGAGTTTATTTGAGCCAAACTGTCGACATATGCCGGGAAGCAGAACCTCAACGGATTGAGATAATGCTCCGGAGAATGGCGGGTTACGTTTCTATATTTATACATTGCAATCAAAGGAAAGGGACATAGGTTAGTTACATGAAATTCATTGGAGATAGATTAGGGAGGTGGGACAGAGCGAAGTGGGGAAACCTCTGGGATAGGGTAAAAGGTGAAATGATGGACATGAGCTTCTCTTACAGAGATGGATACAGAATACTTTAACATAATTAACAGTTGACAATTAACTTGATAACAATAACAATGAGGGAATGTAGGAGGTGTGCAAGAGGCAGCCTGCGGTCGATGTTTCTCATAGATGTTTCTTGCTCTCTATCCCTCTCCCTTCCTCTCTGTAAAAAAGCAATAAAATATATTTTAAAAAAACCCTCAGAGATGACAGTATAATCAATAATAATACTAGACAAAATGTAAGAACATGAATCATACAAATGCAGTATTATGGATTTCATCTCTCTGTGCAGGACACGTTCAATCCTATTTAAAATACAGGAAAATTAACTCAACAGTTTATTGTGGGTTCATATTTTAAAATGGAGGCCAATCAAATAAGTTTCATTAAAGCAAACCAATCTAAGTTGAGAGATGAAAAATATAGTAGTTTGATGGATTATCTCACATCTAGATCTAAAAATAACTATGTGCTGATTGGTAAAATGATATTTCCATCATCTTTTGAGGGTAATCCCAGAAATATGCAGCAACGATATCAGGATGCTATGACAATTGTAACAAAATATGGCAAGCCCGATTTATTCATAACCATGACATGCAACCCCAAATGGACAGATATTACAAACAATTTACAACACTGGCAGAAAGTTAAAAACAGACCTGACTTGGTAGCCAGAGATTTTAATATTAAGCTGAATGCTCTTTTAAATGATATATGTAAATTCCATTTATTTGGCAAAGTAAAAGCTAAAATTTAAGTCATTGAATTTCAGAAACACAGACTGCCTCACGCTCACATATGGATTTTAGATAGTGAATCCAAATTACGAACAGAAGATAGCATTGACCATATAGTTAAGGTAGAAATTCCAGATGAAGACTGGTGTCCTCCACTTCTTCAAATTGTAAAATCAAATATGGTACATGGGCCATGTATGGTCCATGCAGTCGGACACCCCCTAGGGGACCCAGATTGGAGAGGGTGCAGGCCGGGCTGAGGGACACCCCCACCCCGTGCATGAACCTTGTGCACCGGGCCACTAATATCAAATAATGAGCAGAAGCCGGCCAGGTCAGCGAGACAGTCTGCCCGACGGCCCCAGGAGGCAGTGGGATGCAGTGTGCGAGGCTGGGCTTTCGGACCTCCACGCTGTCCTCTGCCCTCCTTGTTGCGTGGCCCCGGGAAGCCCTCACCTGGTGTCCTCATCTACAAATGAGAATAACAAGACGCCTGCCTTCCAGGAGGCGGCAGAGAGCGAGCACCCGGGGAGCACTCGAGCGGGGTCAGCTCGCCATGACTGGTAAGCTGCCAGCCCGGGCCACCCGCAGGAGGCGGGCTCCCGGCCGCCTCACACCGCCAGGCCATTTCTGTTTCAGCAACAGCAGGTGCAGGGAATGGATGGCTCAGCAGGCTCTACGGTTTACATTTGGTTCACAACAGCTTCCTCTGAATCAGAGTTTTCCAATCCTTTTGGAAACACTTGCCCTCTTGTGACCTACAACACACAGCATCTACCTCTGTAAGACCACATCAAACGTTTAATGAGCCCTGGCCGGGGCGCTCAGCTGGTTGAAGCATCGCCCTGTACACCAAAGGGGGTGGCGGGTTCGATTCCCAGTCAGGGCACATACCCAGCTGTGGGTTCAGTCCTGGTCGGGGCACATGCGGAGGCAGCTGGGAGTAATGTTTCTCGCTCTCTTGCTCTCCTTTCCTTCTTCCCTCCCTCTCTCGATCCCTTCCTCTCTCTAAGATAAAAAACATTTAATAAAACAATATTTGACCTTTCTATATGTAATGCACTCTGATAATTTCTATTTTGTTCTAGTTAAATTTTCAAAACCCACTGAGTTGATTTCATAACCTACAAAATGGGTCAAATCTGTGCTTAAGTAATAATGTTTATATGATTTCCTTGTCCTGAACTTTTGCTGCTTTTTCCTTTTTGCATCTAACACCCCCTCCGCTTTCTGGAAGCCACATCTTTCCAGGAGGCCCGCTCCTGGCTGCCCCCTGCTGGGGGCCGTCAGTGCTGCAGAGCCTCCGCGGCGGGCGCATCTCTCTGGCCGGGCCCACACACTCCTGCTGTCCCCGCGGGTCCCGCACTGCGCTGGCGGGCCAGGTGCCAGATCAAGGTGTTTGCATTGATTTTAGAACAAGGATAATAACTCTGTTTTTCTGCTTGTGCTTTATGTGTGCTAAGCACTCAGTCCTCAGATGACCTTTGATGCGCTGTTGCTCTGGATAACAATGCCGTGTGAGCGCCGGTGGGAGAGATTCGGCAGCCCTGCGGGCCGGGCGCCTGCCCGAGCACGGTGCGGACAGGGCTACCCCTCACGGCTCAGACTGCCTGTCTCCAAAGCTGTCCTCACGTCACAACCACAGCATATTTAAAACCAGGCTCCAGCAAGCGCCTCACGATTAAAATTTGCGCTGCCTGCTGCTGCGTGTCGTTATAAACAATGAGCCTCGCGTGCGGGTCGTTACTAGCGCCATTAGCCAAGCGCACAGCTCGGCTCTCTGAAACCTTCACTGGGCAGCTTTTCCTGCATATTTTCCCTTTTTCTTTTCTTTTTCATTTCTTTTGCAGAGCCTGGTGATAATCAATAAAACAAGCAAGTGGTAATTTCAGGAAAATGCAAATTAGAGCTACTGACCCGTCAGAGGCGCTGCCTGTAGCTCATACTGCAAAACATTTTGTCAGCTCTTGGGCCGCTGTGCCAACAACACGTGATTGCACAGGGTGTCCCGTCTTAATCCCATTTTTATCCACAGATAAAGGAAATTAACTTCCCCTCAAGAAGGTAAGATGGCCCTAACCGGTTTGGCTCAGTGGATAGAGTGTCGGCCTGCGGACTCAAGAGTCCCAGGTTCGATTCCGGTCAAGGGCATGTACCTTGGTTGCAGGCACATCCCCAGTAGAGAGTGTGTAGGAGGCAGCTGATCTGTGTTTCTCTCTCATCGATGTTTCTAACTCTCTACCCTCTCCCTTCCTCTCTGTAAAAAATCAATAAAATATATTGAGAAGCAGGAGGAGGAGGAGGAGGTAAGATGAAGAAAGAGGTGGATCTGGGGCCCCACAGACCAGAGTGTTGAGTCACAGCTCTACCACTCATTCGCTGAGCCCCCGGGGCCCCTCGCTTTAGCTCTTGGAGCCTCAATTCCTTCATCTATAAAGTGTGTGTGTGTGGGGTAATATATCTCTCTGGGTCACGGTCCTAGAGGAAAGTTCACGCGACGTCAGTGGTCAGAAGCCATGTCTTGCTCCTGTGAGGGATGCATGTTGTGCACCACGGCGTTCTGGCTTCCCCGCCCAAAGGGAAGGGCCAGGAGCTGAGGCCAAGTGAGAAGCAGGCAAACAGGCTGGCCAGGAGCCACGCTGTGGCCACTAGAGAGCCATGAGACATGATGAATGGGTAATCAACTTAATTAAAAACAACAACACAGCTTTATTTTTAAAAGCAACGACCAAAAAAGCTTAGAACAATAGCAGCCAAAGGTGTCCACGTCCGAATCCTCAGAACATGTGCATGTTATGTTGCACTGGCAAAGCGGGCTTTGTGGGTGGGATTAAATTATGCCGGCTCATCCGGGTGGGTCCATGTGAGCACCAGGGTCTTATAACAGGGAGGGCCAGGAGGGTCAGACTCAGAGAAGATCTGAGGACGGCAGAGGTGAGAGTGACGCGGGGCCCTGAGCCGGGGGCTCAGACAGCCTCCAGGAGCTGGAAGAGGCAACAAGTGACTTTCCTCAGAGCCCCCGAGAGGAAGCAGCCCTGCCAGCACTCAGTGTGAGCCCGCAGAACCCATTTATAGGCTTTAAACAGGTTACTGACTTTAGAGAGAGAGGAAGGGAGAGAGAGAAGCACTGACTTGCTGTTCACTTATTGATGCATCATTGGCTGCTTCCTGTATGTGCCTGAGCAGGGGTCGAACCCACAGCCTTGGTGTATCGGGATGATGCTCCAACCACCTGTGCTACCGGCCAGGCCTCGCTAGACTTCTGATGGCCAGAGCTGTCAGCAATACGTTTGTGTTGCTTTAACCCACTGAGTTGTGGCAATTTGCGACAGCAGCACTAAAAACCTAACCTCTGAATGGAGGAAGGGGCCGGCCATGGGGAAACATACAAGGTCAGGCGAACAGGATGCTGGGAAGGTTCCGTTCTTGATTTAGGTGATGGTAACATGGCTGTTCAACTTATAGCTACACGTTCAAGGGCAGGTGTATGTTATGGCCACTCTTTTTCACGTAAGTTATATTTCACAATTTGAACAATAGCTTTAATGACTTTTCATATTTGAAAATATCTAGCAGGAAGTAGAGGACAACCTCAAACCGAGTAACTGAGGGCAGTGTGAGGGAGCAGATGTCACAGAGATGATGCTAAAGGCTGGAGAAGGAGCAGGCTAGTCCAGGGCCTGATTGGTAGGAGACGGAAGTCATCACCACGGCCAGGGCTGGAGCAGCCGTGGGGGAGGGCGGCCCCCGCCCCCGAGGAGAGATCTGGGAGGAGGGTTAGGACAAGAACTGTTGCTGCAGCTGAAACCGGTGTGGCTCAGTGGATACAGCGTCACGGGACTGAAAGGTCCCAGGTTTGATTCTGGTCAGGAGCATGTACCTTGGTTGCGGGCACATCCCCGGTGCGGGGTGTGCAGAAGGCAGCTGATGGATGTTTCTAACTCTATCTCTAGTCCTTCCTCTCTGTAAAAAAAAAAAAAATCAATAAAATATATTTAAAAGAAAAAAAGAACTGCAGCGCGGGGACCAGCAGGGTAGGTGCGGGAACGCACAGCCCAGCCCCCCACATCTTTCTGGTGCCGCCCCCTGACTGATCCCACCCGGGACCTGGCCGCTGCCTCTCACCACAGCCTAGGGGGGAGAAGGCTGGAGCGGGTGAGTGGCCAGGAGGCACCCTGTCAGCCCGGCCCTCCTGTCTTCAGTTCAGGTAAAGCATTCATGGTCTCCACGGAGGGGACACAAAATCCCATCAGACACCCGGGCCTGGCCAGGTCAGCCCAGGAGGAACGTTGGCCCTCACGGTGCTCTCCGTGTGCTGTGATGTAGGCTGAGGGGCAGGCGGAGAGAGAAAGCAGTTTATATAAACATTTCTGCTCCTCGTTCTCTCCTGTGGCTGCTGCTGAGGCATAAACTGGCGTTACTCAGCCAGTTCCCCTCCTCCCACCCGTGTCCCTTCTCACTGCTTCCAGGGCTTCAGCTGGGTGAGGCGGTTTTCCTTTTATGATGGTGACACAAACCTTCATTCCTGAAGGCTGGAGTCCGTGGTGGCCTTGATTTTACTGCAGTTCTTTGTGGGTCAAAACTGTGGGAAAGTAAGTACTAAGAGACTGTAGCCCCAGGAATCATTTGGTTCACCCACATTGTATAGCAATAATTCACTTGTTTTTCTTTCATGGCACGTACTGATTCATCATCAATACAATTTTTTACAGCTTTATTTTATATTTTTCCATCACTATTTATTCCCACATACTCTCTTTTCCTCTACCTGCCCACCACCCCCAAACCACCACACTGTTTGTGTCCATGAGTTCTTCCTCTTTGTTTCTTTTTTTTTAAAAATATATTTTTTATTGATATTTTACAGAGAGGAAGAGAGAGGGATAGAGAGTTAGCAACATCAATGAGAGAGAATCGTTGATCAGCTGCCTCTTGCACACCCCCTACTGGGGATATGCCCACAGCCAAGGTACATGCCCTTGACCGGAATCGAACCTGGGACCCTTGAGTCCGTTCTATCCACTGAGCCAAACCGATTTCGGCATTCTTTGTTTCTATTTTGCTCAATCGTTCCCCCTATGAGCCTGTCTATTGTCCATGTTAGTTTAGTTTGTTCATTCAAGTCCACGTGAGGGAAATCACATGGCACCTGTCTTTTTCTGACCGGCTGATTTCACTTAGCACAATATTCTCCATGCTGGGTGAACTGTTCTTCCCTTTTATGGCTGAAAAGCATTCCATTAGGTAAATGGCCAAAGCTGTTCCACCCGCTCCTCTACTGATGGACAGTTGGGCTATTGTAAATAATGCTGCAATGAACATAGGGGGGCATATATTCTTTCAAATTAGTGTTTTAAGTATCTTTGGATAAATTTCCAGAAGTGGATTTGCTGGGTCATAAAGCAGTTCCATTTTTAATTTTTGAGGAACCTCTACTGTTTTCTACAGCGGCTGCACCAGCCTGCATTCCCGCCAGCAGTGCGCTAGGTTCCCCTTTCTTCACATAGGGCTCGACTAGAGTTCTTAGACTTGTCTCCAAAAGCAGGATCCGTGAAAGGAAAACTGGGCCTAATTCAGTGTTCCCCAAACTTTTGACATATGTGTACCCCTTCTATAATTTTCATAATGCTGAGTACCCCTCGTCAAAAAAAAAGAATGTATTTTAATAATCAAAATATATTTCTTTTTTCTTTTTTTGGTACATACACAAAATAATAAATGAAAAATAAAATTATTCATAATGAAATATAAATAAAAGTTATATTATAAATAACATTTATTTGCACACCAGACCATCTCACGCCTCACAAGACTGTCTTGACTTGACTCATGAGAACATAGAATTAGGTGCAGCTAAGCACGGTGCAGTGCATATCCCCACCAAACTCCGGTGCAATGCGTACCCCCACCACACTCTTCCCGTACCCTTGGGGGCCGTGTACCACACTTTGGGAAACACTGGCCTAATTGAAAGGGAAGCTCTTTCTCTGTAAAGAGGCAGGGAGATGATGTTAGCAAACCCGCAGCTGACACCGGACTTCAATATGTAAGGAACTTCGACACTCAGCAGTAAAAAGCAAACAGCCCAATTTAAAAATGGCAGAAGCCACGAATGGAGTCATGACATTCTGCCCAGAAGAGGGCATGCAGGCGGCAGATCAGCCATGAAAAGATGTTCAATGTCATTTCCGTTAGGGAAGCATGAGACAAAGCCACAATAAGCTATTGCCACACACCTATCAGAACGGCTAAAATAAAGACAGAGGCAACAGCAATGCTGGTGAGCATGTGGAGAGTGGGTCACTCACGCACTGCTGGCAGGAGTGTAAACTCACCCCGCCTTTCTGCACGCACTTTGGCAGCTTCTTATAAAATCAAACACAACCACTACTCGACCAGCAACTGGAAAGACGGGTTCCCACAGAAACACTGCATGGCTTTCACAGCAGCCCTCCGTGACCTTGATTTCAGTAAAAGATACTTTAAGGTGGAGAAGTGTTTTTAATTAGCCATTTCACCAGTGCTTGCAAAAATTACTCCCTGCACACGTCACAAATGAAGATCAGCACCTAAAAATGCCTCACCCGCCGAAACCGGTTTGGCTCAGTGGTAGAGCGTTGGTCTGCAGACTGAAAGGTCCCAGGTTCGATTCCGGTCAAGGGCATGTACCTTGGCTGCGGGCACATCCCCGGTAGGGGGTGTGCAAGAGGCAGCTGGTCGATGTTTCTCTCTCATCGACGTTTCTAGCTCTCTATCTCTCTCCCTTCCTCTCTGTAAAATATCAATAAAAAATATTTTTAAAAAAATACCTCACCCGCTTCGCAGATGATGCAAACTAGTGGGTGGTCAGAGAAGCTCTGGAAGGATAATGAGGAAGTTCTCTATTTAATTGATTAGCATTCAAACTCATGACACCCGTGATGAGTTCTGAGACAGCGTAGAGAGAGAGACATTTCTCTGGTTTAAATGCAAAGCCTGCTGACCTCAGCCAAGAGGAGCACACTTGGGCCCTCCTGTCAGCTACACACACCATCGGAAATTATCATGCAAGTGAAGGCTTCCTCCTCTTCTTTCTCATTAGAGAAACCCATAAACTGTAAATCTCACTTGTGCTCATGTTGTTAAGCAAACTCTACTATCATCTTTGCATAATATAGTTTGAGAGCCTACATGCATTTATCCTAGTTAATTTCAAGCTCAGAGACGCACGGGTCCTAAGGTGAACCGAAGCCCTGTGATTGCAGAGCGCTGCCCTCCGGACACCTGGCAGCCCTGCCCGGCACAGGCTCACGTCCCCACGTCCCGGCCAGCCCTGCCGCGGAGGCAGCTCACACCGACCAGCATGTGCGTACCTGGAGGGATTTTCTCCCTCAATTTATTGCTGAATCATTGTACAACCTACTATGTGCCAGGCACTGTTCTAAGCATTTTACATGTTCATTTATCTTGTAATTGCCTTATGAAGTAAATGATATTGTTATTCCATTTTACAGATAAGGAAAGTGAGGCACAGGGTGGCAAACAACCTGTTTGTGGTCACCTGAATAGGTCAGGATTCAGACCGGCCTCCCGCTTGAATGAAAGAGTGGATGGATGGATGGATGGGTGGATGGATGGATATACAAATGATTACATGAACAAGTTTATCTGATGTGGCCACAAGCCTGGGAGGTACGTTCCCAGGGCCTGTCTGGCCTCCACATGTCAGTGTCTGGCCTCGTTCCCGGCCCAGGACTTGCCTTTTCCTGAATGCCCTGGTAGTCGAGGGGTAACATTAGGAGTTCAATGCTGGGAGGCTGCACCCCCACTTGCGGCATGTTCTCAGGTAAATTGATGACCTATCTCCCCATCTGTAAAGGAGAGTTCAACTAGAGTCATCTGTAATATTCCACAATTCTATGTTTGGATTCTGTCCTAGCAGAAGTCCAGCAGAAGACCAGAAGTGAGGACATGGCGTGGATCAAGTCTCAGACATGGAGGCGAGGCCCTGGAGCCCTGCAGAGGCTGTGTCCGAGTTCCCAGCGCAAGAGAACAGCGTCCTGGGGAGCGGCAGGAGGGGAGGCCCGAACAGTGAACGGAGGCACAGCGTGGGCGCATTCTTTGGTGCTGCGATTTTGTAGGCAGAGGAGATACTGAAGGTACTTTTTCATTATGGTGAAATTATGTAACTTTTACTCTTTTGACTATTTTCCTGCACCGTTCAATGGCACTGAGTACAGCCACACTGTGTGCAACCATCACCACCACCCACCTCCAGAGCATGCTCATCTTCCCGTCTGCTCTCCATCCCCATTAGACACCATCTCTCCATCTCCCGCCCTCCGGCCTGGCAGCGCCACTCTGCTTTCTGGCTCTGTGACTTCGACGGCTCCATGTGCCTCACAGAAGTGGAACCAGACGGTCTTCATCTTCTGTCCATGTCTCCCATGTGGAATGAAGAGAACGAGGAGAATGCAGCCGAGGGACTGACAGTCCCAAAGCCAGGGCCTTAGGGTTTTCAGACGTTAGAACCGCTGCGACAGCATTGCCCCTGGGCATTCACCTCACTGTGCTCCTGTGTGGGGCAACACCAGTGGTTGGGGGATGGGCGAACAGAGAAGATGGCGACATTTGTAGGCGAGTGTCAGGAGGGTAGGAGGACATGGACACTAGGCAGGAGGAAGTTTCCAGAAGGATAGTGTCCAGCGCCTCCGAGCTCAAACATTTCAAAAGGTCCTGAAAGATGTGCCTGGACCTCGGCATGCTGTGGAGCCGGTCTGCGCTGGACTGAGCGTGGCAGAGGCACGGAGTGTGCCTGGGCAGAAAGTGTGGAGAGGCACCCGGGGAGGAGGGGCCGGGCCGCAGCCAGTGGGGCCCAGGCCTCCCAGGGTGCCGGGGACAGAGCGTGGAGCACATGACCGAGGGCAACCAGGTCAACCCGGGGGACAGCCCAGCCATTAGGGAAATGCGGTACGGGCACAAGCAGGAGTGCTGGGCTTCGTGGAGGGACTCCCTGAGACGCAGGGCCAGGGTGGAGAAGCTTGGCCCCTGGGCAGGGAGCGTGTGAGGAGCTGGAGCTTCTCAAATGAAAAGGCTCAGTGCTGAGTGCTCACCCTGGCTGTGGCCGGTGGCCTGTGGGAGGTCATTTGGCATCAGTTGTAAAGTCTCAGTTCTGCCCATTGACTCCCTGAAGTCAGTTCTAGGGACTTACCTTCAGGATAAATGAGCGAGCACACACACACACACACACACACACACACACACACACACAATGTGCTTGCGGCGTGTTATTTACAATATTATTTTAAAAGGCACATGTGGCTAATGGTATGAAAATTAGTTAAGTAAATCTTGGAACATATGCTCTATGGATGGAATATTATGAGGCCATTAAAATTATAATTACAAACCTTATAGCTACACAGGAAATGGTTATGGTAGCAAATGGAAAATCAATTTTTAAATTGTATATACATTCTAATTACAATAATGTGAGACATGGTTTCCCATGAAAATGCGTTGGGATTCTTGTCCCAGTATTACAAAGGGCTCAGCAAACTGGAGAAAGGAGCTGATTAAGAAGGCGTCCAAGAACGGAAGATAATTTTGAAAGGCATTGGGGCTCAGAGGAGCTTCAGCTGAAGAACATGAAGACTACCCCTTGTCTAAGGACCCCATGCTATTTATTAACACAATTTGTTCTAAGGAAAGGTGGAAGTACACACTTCAAAGGGTAAGGTTTCAAAGGGTAGAGTTTACAGAAGCATTGTCAGTTTGGGGAATAGCCTACAGCTGTTTAGGTGTTTGGCCAACAAGAGGCAATAACATGCAGATAAGGATGCTCTGAGCTGTCGGGCAGCTGTGATTATCCTATTCAGGTTTGGGGAAGTGCCATTTAGCTGTTCCAACAGGTAAACTACAAATGTGGCTCATCCCTTGTTGAGCCCCCCAAGCTTCACCAACCTTTTGATGAAACTCTTGTAATTATGACATGTTGAAATTGGTTCCCAGCAAAAATGTACAACAACAAAATTACTAAGAATGAGACTAGCTACTGGATGGGGAGATGGTAAGATTATGAGTGATTTGTTTTCTTTCTCCATTTGTCAAACTCATGTTGAGTCCTAATGCTGCCCTCCTGCTGCCATGTATCTCATTGTTATTGCTACGTGCAGGAGCGAGCAGACGAATTCCCCTGGACTCTGATGGTGCTGTGGTCCAGTAGGTGGCTCTATGTGATGCAGTGATTTCACTAGGAGCCCCTCTGGTGGGATGAGTGCTGGGTGCCTCCTCCTGACTCCGGCAGCCTGCCTCAGCCCACAGGGCACTAGATGCTTTTGGAGGCAAACATGCTGGTTCAACTTGCAGCACATTCTCAGCCCCTTGTCAAGCAGGATGGGTCTAGAGCTGCTGTGGGCAAACTACGGCCCGTGGGCCGGATCCAGCCCGTTCGGCTGTTCTATCCAGCCTGCGGAGCCGAAAGAGTGGAGGGTTCTCTTGCTCTCCCCTCCGCTCCTTCACCAGCAGCCCAAGATGAGAGTGCCAGCATGGTCAGGTTGCTTTTGTTCCGGCCCTCCGGTCCAGTTTAAGAACCCATTGTGGCCCTTGAGTCAAAAAGTTTGCCCACCCCTGGTCTAGAGGGAGGCAGGGAAGGGAGGAGTGGGCCATTCTGCCCACTTGTGCACAGCACATGGCCAGTTAGCTTGCCTTCTCCTGGGCATTTCCCCTAAGAGCCAATTCCAACATGTCATAATTACAAGAGTTTCATCAAAAGGTTGGAGAAGCTTGGGGGGCTCAGCAAGGGTTGAGCCACATTTTTGGTTTACCTGTTGGAACAGCTAAACGGAAGAATTTACATCCACTAGAGCAGGAGGTGGCTTGTATTTTTAATACTTGTCTTCCTCTATTTTGAATCAAAGTCCTCTACTTTTTTTTTGTACACTCACATATATAGTTTACCAATGGTTGTTAAACAGAAAACGTTCATGGATAAAAGCTTTCTGAAAAGGTTTTATTGAGCCCTAGGCTGGTCAGAAAGGACCAGACTCAGGTGTGCAGCCCACACCAGCCGCAGCAGGCAGTGTGTGTGTGTGTGGGGGGGTGTGTGTCTGCCCCGGTCCTGGATTGAGGGACACCTCGGAGGAAACAGCTTGAGGAAGAAAGATGTACGCTGTTGCGAAAGGATTGACATCAGATAGAGCAGGGGTGGGAGGGGGTGCAGGGCTGATTCCGGGCCGGGCAGGGCCTGGAAGGAGGAAGCTGTGCTCCTCGGCCTGGGTGTGGGCAGCAGCCAGAAGGTCACTGTGCAACTAAGAAGGGGCGGCGCCTGGTGGTTGGTGGCACCTGGCCATTCTCTTCACTTAATTGGAGAAACAGCCCCTGAAAGCTGGCCCAGCCTGCCGCAGGGCTCAGTTGGTTGAGCATCATCCTGGGCACCAAAAGGTTGCCAGTTCAATTCCCCATCAGGGCACATGGTTGGGTTGCAGGTTTGATCCCTGAACACAACTAATATTTCTCTCACCTCCCTTTCTCTTTTTTTCTCTCTCTCTCTCCCTTGTCCCTCCTCCCCCACTCCTCTTTAAGCATGTCTTTTAGTGAGGGTTTAAAAAAATGAAGAAAAATGCACACACCTTAGGTAAAAAATGAAACTTTATTTTAAAAAAAGCTGATTCAAGGTTCCCACACACGCCGGCGTGTGAGCAGCCTTTCGTTGGCTTTGCCCTTGTCCACGGACTAACCCCTCTTGTCTCTCCCTTCCAGCCTGTGGCCGCTGTCATTTCATGTAGGACAGCTCAGACTTTTCCTTGTTAGGGTTCAAGACACTGACATAAACATACACTGTGAAATGGCAACTAGAAGGCAAGTGCAGCTACTCTCCATGGGGGCAGCTTGCGGTGCTGCAGGGGGTGCTGGATGCTTGTTTGCAAGAACCTTCCCTCCTTGGAAGAAGCTTCTGCTGAACAAGTGTGCACTGTGGTTTGTTTCTAGTCTCCCTAACTGCTGGAAGCCGTTTCCAGCATGTCATAATTGCAAGAGTTTCATTGGAAGGTTGATGGAACTTGGGGACTCAACAAGGGCTGAGTCACATCTGTTATCGCCTGTTGGGAATGGCTGAAGGCATTTCCCCAAACCTGAAAAGGATGATTGTTTGCTGTCAGACAGCTCAGGGCATCTCAATCTACATGCAATTGCCTCCTGTGGCCGAACACCTGAACAGCCAAAGGTTATTCTCTATTCTGACAATGGATTCTGTATGAAACCCTACCCTTTGAAGTGTACATCTCCTCCTCACCTTAGGATAATTTGTGTTAATAAAAAGCAAGGGGTCCTGAGACAAGGAGAACTTGGTTTCTTTAGCCTGGCTCCTCTGACCCCCCATGTCCTTTTCAAAATTATGCTTCATCTCTGAACTCTTATTTAATTTATGCACAGCCCCTTTTCCAGATTGCTGACCCCTTCTAGATGCTGGATCAAGACTACTGGCTCTAAATGGCACTCAACATCCAGCATCTAACAATTTACCTTTCATTGAAAGGAATGAACTTAAAATACTTGATCTTAGCCAAAAGGCCAAGAAGTATAAAAGTAATCAATCTAATACATAAAGTTGAAGCATACACATTAAAAAAAAATGGATTAGAGATTTGTCTGCAATAGATAGATTTAACTACATAACCAACCCCTTACCAGTGTTCTCAGTGGTGAGAGCATCAGCCCACTCACTGAAAGGTCAGAGACAACCAACAGATGTATCTCTATCACATAGGAGTTTCTCTCTTGTCCCCTCCCTCCTTCCCTTCCACTCACTCTAAAAAATTAATGGAAAAAAATATCCTCGGTGAGAATTACAAAACAAAAAATACTTAAAGATATGATCAATACACCTGGTGTTTCTACAATGTACAGGAACCAGCCAGATTAAGTTTTAAGAGGGCAGGCATCCCCACTCCGCCTTCCTCTGCGTTCAGTGCTTGTTTGGTTGTAAACTGCTCCCTCTTGTGGTTAAACAAGGACACAAGTATCTAGAGAAATGGACACTTCCTCACAGCGAGTCACCATGTTCTTCTTCTCTCTTCTGTCATAAAAGAACAATCCAAGCCTTATATAAAAGAAGAAAGTAAAAATGACCGATAATTTCATTGTCTAGAGACCTCTATGTACACAAACTGTAAAGGTCAAATATAGGCACCACTGTGTGTGCATATTCTTTTATATGAAAGTTATTTGCTTTTTTCCACTTGAAATGAATCCTTGTCTCAGCACAACTCAGGAATGAGAGCCACTCCGGTTTACATTATGTCAGGAGGTTAAATAAAACCTCAGAACAGGTCCATAGAAACTAGGGCGCCAACCTCCTTGGAACTCGGCTTCCGATCTGTTCACGGGGCTGGCGTAGCTGTGCGGCTGCGCCCGTGGGACCGGCTCGCTGCCCCATACCTGTATGAGCCCCCCTGGGAGGCATCTGGTTTGCAGAGGTGAATGAAGCGTGCTAATTCCCCTCCACTGGAGGCTTTTAACGCCGTTCCTCAGCCAGAGCAGTGCTTCCCAGCACGGTCCCAGCCGCCACGGGGCAATGCAGACACCCAGCCTTCTCCCAGACGGACTCCCGCAGCAACACTGGGCGGGCCTGCCCGTCTTCTTTAAAAATGTATTGATTTTGAGAGAGGGGATGGTGAGAGAGAAAGAGAGAGGGCGAGAGAGACATCTGTTGATTTCTCCACTTAGGCGCCCATTGGTTGATTCCTGTGTGCGCTGACCGGGGATGGAACCCAAAACTAGCATATTGGGACGATGCTCTAACCAGCTGAACTACCCTTCCAGGCGATTAATTTGAGAACTGCTGATCTAGAACATCAATGAAAACCCCAGTCTTTCTTAGTCACTCATTTTTCACCTTCACATTATTCATTTGCTAAACTTTCCCTCCATACAGGATTAGACAACTCCAGTTCGACCGATCACAACCGCGGGATTTAATATTAATTGGCCAGGAAGTTACAGGTGATCCTGACAGTCCCAGGACGGAGCACATTAATTGTAGGTAAATCAAGGTTGGCTTGATTTTGGACCTGGCTTTCTTTCTGTCTTTTTAAGTTAATGTATTTTTTAGTATCATTTTTTTCTTTATTGAGTAAGGTGTTACATATGTGTCCTTATCCTCCCACTCATGCCCTCACCCCCCTGGTGTCTGTGTCCATTGGTTAGGCTCATATGCATGCATACAGGTCCTTTGGTTGATCTTGGACTTGGCTTTCAAAACCCAGGGTCAGACCGCCTTCTCTACCTCCACTGCCAGCTCTGCAGTCCAGGCCACCGTCCCGTCACCTGGCGTGGGGAAGCCTTGCGTCTGCCCCCCACTGTCCCCCAATTTCTGCAGTGTCACCTTACACAGGTGCACCAGACCGCTCCAAATGCTCAGGCATCCCTCTCCCAGGGCCCAGTGGTAATGTTTGATGACTAAAAATCAAATAAAAGGTGCCGACACAGCATAGCAGTTACAGGGTGTGTCCATTCGGTGGTAGGCAGTGCCTCGGAAAGACTGAGGCTGTGTAAAACGCGGGTTTATACTCAGGAGTGGGAGCAGCCCGCGGGGCAGAAGCCCTCACAGTGGGGCTGCACACGATGCAGGGCCCACGGGGCGGCAGCGGGGGGTCGGGCGAGGGGGCCAGCGGAACTCAGGCCAGAGCTTTCCTGCGACGCGAGGACACAGGCAGGGCAGGAGGCCCAGGCAGGTGGTGGGTGGCGGCGGTGGGCCCCGGGCACAGGGCTGTCCCGAGGCGTCTGGGCCTGGCCTCTGGGCGGCCGGGAGCCGGCCCCGTGGCGGGCAGTGAGGTGGGACATGCACTGGTGCTCGGCCCAGGAGGCGGTGGCAGGCCCTGAAACACAGCGCAGCAAACACAGGTTAGCACAGCCTCACTCCGCGAGGCATGGCCTTTTCTTCTCATTCTAGCCAAACACGCAATTCTACCTATGGCTTCTTTCTTTCTGATATAACACTAATTTTACCCATTATTTAGTGTAAAACACTAACACATGTGCCTGTGTTGAAGGAAAAGTAACAGATAGGACTTGAATTCTTTTAAAAACTTTACATTTTTGCAGCTCAGTAGT
Source organism: Vespertilio murinus (assembly GCA_963924515.1). Taxonomy (NCBI): domain Eukaryota; kingdom Metazoa; phylum Chordata; class Mammalia; order Chiroptera; family Vespertilionidae; genus Vespertilio; species Vespertilio murinus. The sequence goes on from OZ004713.1 coordinate 4,379,726, forward strand.
AATCTCTATCCTCTGTGAAATACTGGAGAACATTCTCTGGTAAGATTTTGCTCAGTGTTGAAATACAGTAGTTTTTATAGCATGGTGTTCAAATATTACTTTCAATTTTTAGCAACGAGTTTATTGTGTTCTAATCAGAGGCTCAGAATAAGACGATGCTCTGTAGCCCACAGTCATTCACCCAAGAAGGTGGCAATGCTGATTTACTGAGGCTTAGTTTCTGGTCTGTGGCCTTCCTGCTGGCGGCACCGACCGACACTTGGTCCACGACATTCCCATCATGCTTTGCTTCCCGCTGTCCCGCCGATGAATTCAGTGCGACCTGAAGAGAACACAGGGACCGACTGCCATTCACTTTCAGGGGGGCCACCTGTTCACCGTTGTACTCCTTCCCTCGCCAAACTCGATGGCTGCCCACTAGTGTCTAACCAACGACAGGGACAGGAGAGACTTTTCACGAGAACCCAAACCAACCTGTGCGGAGCACTTCCTGTGGGCCATGCTCCTCACGGCATTTTACGGGCCCTCGTCAGCCCTGGAGGGGAGCTGCCACTCTCCCCCCTTCGCTGAGCAGTCAGGTGCACAAGGCCCGCCTGCCAAGGCCACCCCTGACCTGAGCCTGCTCTGAAACCTCCACATGGTCTGCAGGGAGCCCTTCTACTTACTTGTATTAGCAGTAGCTCATAATAAAGACCGCGCCCACCGCACGGGGAAGGCTTGCTAAAGGGAGCACCCACGTGCCAGCTTAAGGGAAAGGCCGCTACCAAGTCCCTTGCTCACCACTCCGCCGGCGCAGGCCTCCCAGCGCCCTACCCGCCCTGCTGTGCGCACCTGCGGGGCTCACTGTGCACACACAAGCCAGGCTCACTTTCCTTAAAAAAAAAGTGCAAAAACCCTCCTCCTTAAGCCAGTGGTTTTTAATACCATAGGGATGGAACTTGTGGGCATGAATCGACAGAGGCCAGCAAAAATCACACATCCAGAAAACTTTGGAAACTATTTCAACGCTTCACACATCTCCTCCCACCAGGACACTGTGGAGTAGCTAGAGGAGTGGGCCGGTGCCAGCTGCGGCAGCGGGCACTGCTGTCCGCTGTCCGCTCCTCGCGCTCTCAGAGCTGCCACCTCCCGGCCGCTCCTCCGCCCGCCGAGGGGCCGGCTCGCTGTCTATCTCCCAGCCTTCCGGAAGGAGGGACGTTTAAGGGTGCGGTGTGACAATGTGACACATGTATCACCTGTGGAAGGGCCCGCCACTTGAGTTAATTAGCACACCATCACTTCATACAGTTTCCTTTTTGTGTGTGAACCTACAGACATACCCTCTTAACAAACTGCACTGATGCCATACAGTGTTCACTACAGTCTTCGTGCTGTATGAGATCCTCAGAATTAGTTCGCCTTATAACCGAAAGTTTGTGCCCAACGTGGAGGGCATTGTGCAAAGTGAAATAAGCCAGAGGAAGACAAAAACTGCACGGTGTCAATTCCCTGTAGACTGTATTTAAGAAGACAGTCAGACGCAGAGGCTGGGGAAACTGGCTTGCAGCCGTCAGCAGCTTGCGGGCAGCTCCCTGTGCTCGGAGCCAGCTTCCCCTCGGCGTGGACACGGCTGGCCACTGCCATGCGGGCTGACGAGTCCGGAGAGGAGCTCAAGCCCAGGCCCGTCAGGAACAACGCGGCTGACCCTCAGGCGGCTGGGCTTTCTGTCCACAAACGCGGTTACCGGATGGGCATTTCTCAATGTTCCCCTCAGGTCCAGCATGCCAAGACTCTATGAATTTACACTTCTTCTAGAACTACCTTCTGAAAAAGCCTTAAAAAAAATGCAGCAGACTGAAGCTAACCTTTTTTTAAAAAATTTATTTTATTGATTTTTTACAGAGAGGAAGGGAGAGGGTTAAAGAGCTAGAAACGTCGATGAGAAACACCGACCAGCTGCCTCCTGCACACCCCCCACCGGGGATGTGCCCGCAACCAAGATACATGCCCTTGACCGGAATCGAACCCGGGACCTTCCAGTCTGCAGGCCGACGCTCTATCCACTGAGCCAAACCGAATTCGGCTGAAGCTAACCTTTTTAAAAGTGATTTTTAAAAGGTACCCTTTGCAAAGCAGCATTTGAAAAGAAGCGCTCACAACCCAGAGTGACGGCGGCCCGGCCCGGGGCCGGCGCTGGTGTGGCCACAGGCAGGTGCGCCGTCCCCTCCTGTCCCCTCCTCCGCCGGGCTCAGCGCTTCTTCCAGGTGAACTTCCGGCGGGCGCCCTCCTGGCCCGGCTTCTTCCGCTCTCGCACGCGCGGGTCAGACGTGAGCAGGCCAGCTGCAGCGGGGAGAGAGAGAGAGAGAGAGGGGCTGTGACAGGCCCTGGACACGCACTCTTTCAGGGTATTTTCCCAAACACCAGCGGCATTACTCAGTCTGCCTCTTTATCGCGTGAGGACTGGCCATTCAGGTTTCCAAACCTGTTTGACTTAAGCGGAAGCCGCCCTGTGTAGCAGGCTGCTGTCCCCGGCAGTGAACTGCTGCACGTACGCCCGTCACTCCAGGTGCGAGAGAGTTAACGAACAGGAGGCAGAGAAGAAACCGACCCTGGGCAGTTGGAGGTATATGGACACCATATATTACTACTGTATATGAACATACACATACTTACAATATGATTTACTGAACATGTTGAGAAAAAAAAATCTTATTCTAATTTATGGCATCAAAGCATCCCTGGTATTTTGTTTCAGAATCTAGACAGTGAGTTTTAGGGTTGCATTCTCATTGTAAGCAGTCTACCCCAGAAGAACGGCCAGTGGGAATTAGAGGCTTCCGTGCTCCTGGCCCGTCACCAGGAGCAGCTACGCTTCCTCCACGATTAAGGAGCTGCTCCGCTGCATGGCCAGGAGGCCCCGGCAGAGATGCATCAGCACATCAGCAAAGACCACAGATTTAACACTTCCGGCAACAAGAAAGCTTTTATAATATGTAAACACATCACAGTGTTTCACTCTTTTCCTTCCTTCCTTCCTTTTTTTTTTTTTTTAAAACTCTTCCAACACTAGCACGTGCGTAAGTATTTCATGAGACACCTTGTCACGATCGACCAGCAAAGGAAAACTTCAAGTGCTTATCCTGTCCCCACAGCTTCTGCACTTTACTTATGCTTAAATGCCATGGAATAAAACATATTTTGAACAAAATGCAGATAAGACCTGTTTAAATTCTACTTGAAATTGTAAGTGATAATGCTTTATTACTTTTCAATATGCACAGTAACTCAAACTAGCGGAATTGTTAAGACCCCATAAAATGATTTTAATGACCAGATATGAATTTACAAAATGGTGAACTGTTTATAAACAAATGGCTTGTGAAGAGGCTGATACATTTTACATTTAACGAGGCTCAGCCTTGGGTGGCACTTGTGTGCACCACAGCTCCGGGAGACAGGGACTGGGGAAGGGTAGGGGCTGGGGAAGGGTAGGGGCTGGGGAAGGTAAGGGCTGGGGGAGGGGAGGGTCTAGGGGAGGGGACGGGTTAGGGGGGGAGGGGCTGGGGGAGCCAGGGACTGGGTAGGCGGCGAGTCCGGAGTCGGGAGCACCAGCAGCACTGTGGTGTCTGCACAAAGAGTGTAAAGAAAATCTCCGGCCAGAACCGCCCTGATTTATCACAAATGCCGAAGCAGTGCCCTAACGAACAAGTCTAGTGCGTATTCGCGCTCACACTGGTTCCCACGACCATGTCATGGGGTTACGTGAGGCGAGACAACATGGAATTCGAAGTAACATCACCATGGAAAAATGGAAATCTCCAATAATTTTGGAAAGAAATATATACCTTAAGGGCTTCACCATTAAATGAAATAATTAGTGTAACTTTCCATGGTAAAACAAAAACAAGCAATCCATCTACTAAATACAATTGAGCAGCACTTGATAAAATGGTTATGCCTTGAGACCCAAATAAATTTCCTCTGATGCTGGCAATGCCTCCCTTTTCTTTTTCTAATTCAAGTTCATTTTGTAGAAATCAAAACTGAATAACAACACTTTAGTTCTGGAGCACGAAACGAGAAGGCAGCAAATTGCAATACTGCACAGAGAACTGTTTTCTCACTGAGTCCAGGTAGGTAGCACAAGAATAAAACGCTTCCCTCCCGCAGCAACGCATACCTTGTCTCATCCACTCCACCTCGTCCTCGGTGACGAAGCTGCACAGAGCCCTGGCCACTGCCAAGCGGATGGCTCCGGCCTGCGCCGACCGGCCGCCCCCCGACACGGTGCAGGTCACGTCGTGCTTCCCCAGTCGGTCCAGGAAGTGAAAAGGGAACATCAACTGTTCTCTGGAGCACAGCAGCAGGAACGGGGTTAAGTTCAGAGCACAGGACTCTATAAACGGTTCACATTCTGACCATGTACAAAAGCCATGTTGTGCACTAAGTGTTCATACTTCTGGATGAATCCATTACTATATTTTTCATACTTTTTAATTAATCCATTGTGAAGATGCACTAACATTTCTTTTTTTAAAAATATTTTTATTGAATTTTAGAGAGATAGGAAGGGGAAGGGGAGAAAGAGAAACATCGGTGAGAGAGAAACATCGATGAGCTGCCTTGGACATACTCCCTCCTGGGGATTAAGCCTGCAACCCAGGCACATGCCCTGACCAGGAATTGAACCAGCAACCTTTTGGTGCATGGGACAATACCCAACCAACTGAGCCAACTGAGCCACCCTGACCAGGGACTTTCTTTTCTTTTCTTTTCTTTTCTTTTCTTTTCTTTTCTTTTCTTTTCTTTTAAATCCTCACCCAAGGAGATGTTTAGAGAGGAAGGTAGAGGGGGTGAGAGAGAAACACTGATGTAAGAGATAAACATCAATTGGTTACCTTGTGCACATGCCCTGTCTGGGAATTGAACCTGCAACCTTTCGGGGCCCATAACACTCCAAATAACGGAGCCACATAGGCCAGGACCACTGCCATTTCTGATATTTAGAATGTTTTGCCAAGAGCAAGGTTTATTTCTCTTTTTCTTGGATATAGCAATAAACTATCTGACTATTGATTACTTTTATCTTCATAAGACTTTTGTGAGGCTTGGAAATAACCTCTAACGAAGCCTTAAAGTTGGAAAACTCCATTAATCAGATGAATCTAACTGGCTGGAGTCAAGGATCAGATACAACACTGATGGGCTTTCCCACGCAGTTTCCAGTGCTACTGGACTCACTAAATAAAGTAGCTATAATGCACTTGTAGAATGCACACACAATGCACATCCTGCCAGTCTGTAAAGTTACTAAAACCACACTCAACTCCCTCCACCCCCAATGAAACACATACTGCTGTTAACAGTTCTCTAAGCTGCAGGTCCTGCTGCTTCCTGACGGCAGGTGACCGCCCAACCCCAGCCAGGCCTGGTCCCTCAACAGCCAGTGTCCCCGTGTCCCAGGCAGGCACCGCAGGACGAGAGAAAGGAGCACAGACAGAACATGGGCCTGGACCTTCTCTTGCTCAACTGAGCACCTATTTGCTGAGCACCGTTTATGTGCCAGGTGCAATGTTCACCACCACCTTTGCCAAGTACTTAGATTTTGCAATTTTACCTTAATATCTCTGCTGAGTTTTTTAGAAAAATTGATTTATATTGCATTTTGCTTGCTTTGACTGACACAGTAGCTTTCTAGACCCAAAACAGAGCTTACTACAACACAGTGAGGCTGAAAGATGAGTACAGACAGAGCATTCAAGTGCCACTCCCTGACTGACATTCCCGAAACAACCACAGGCAGATATATCGGGAGGGACTTCCAGGGCCCAGCTCACGGGAACTTATAACACTATTGTTTCAATAGGGGAAACATAAATCTATATTGCTCTTTTGAACAAATAAACAACCAAATAAAGAATAGGAATGCTGTGGAAATAGTCATTATAAGTAACTAAAAGCCCGGTGCACAAAAATTGGTGCACTGGGGGAGGGATCCCTCAGCCTGGCCCGCCCCTCTCACAGTCCGGGAGCCCTCAGGGGATGTCCGACTGCCGGTCTGGAAGCAGGCCTAAGCCACAGTCTGGCCTCCCTCTGCGGGGGGTGACTGGGCTGAGCAGGGGAAGGTGCTGCCCCCACACCCTGCTGTTGGGGCAGCTGCCTGAGCCCGAAGCCGCTGTGGTTTTGTCTGGATGGACATCCTGCCCTATTTAGCATATTACCCTTTCACTATAAGTCATAGCCATATTATCATAATAACTGAAGAGAATTTAAAGACTGATAACCTAATTCCATCATTTCATTTTTTCCAGCAAGGATCAAGGCCAAGATAAAATCCGTGGACTGTCATATGCACACGTCACTGGAGTCTCTGCATGCATCGCAGCCAAGTGAGGTCCTGGCACCCGTGATGCTACAAAGACAAGCTTTGATCACTCACTTGCCTGGGAATTTAAACATTTTCCTGTCCTAATTTCTAAAATTTCAAGATCCCCAACACTTGCTTATTAAAGAAACTTAAGACTAAAATTCAGGAAGAAACACTATCATTTACTCAAGATGTATCACTAGAGTAGTCCAGGTAAGAAAGAACCATTAAGGAGACTCTAGATAGCTGAGAAAGTGGTATACAGTGAGGTACATTCTTAAATTTATAAGTAGATGAAAAAATACCCAAAGGGTAATAATAAAAAGTTAACTATATAGCTATTAATTTAAATTAATCTGACTACAAACTGGTACATGGCTTGAAAATATTTCATAATTCATCTCTCTCCTCAGGAATCCCAGATGAAATCCTGAGTTAAAAGAATCAAACGTACTTTGTTCCTTGTTATATAATAAAAGTTAATTTAAAAAAACAAAACAAAAACTCACAACTTTCTCATTTCTATCTTCTCTGAACACTACTTTAGGATATCAATTCTATTATCATGTAACTTAAAATACATATAACTGCATAGTTTCTTACTTCTTTCCTAAAGGCCAGGTGCACAAATGTGTGCACATGTGGGGTCTGGCTGGCCCGCTCCGATTGGGGTTGATTGGGCTGGGCAAGCAGGGAGAGGGGCCACGGGTGGTTGGCCAGCTGGCCCCTCCCCTGGCCGGGGGACAATTTGCATATTGGTCTTTTGTTATGTGGGAGGATGACTGCGGAGCCGCTAAGCATATCTCCTGGTCTACGCGGCCATGTCCTGTGAGGAACCACTCCTTCAGTTCAGTGGTGATCACTCAAAGCTGCTTTATTGGTTGAATGACAGAGCAAAGGCCTTTACCCATCAGAAAGGTTATTGACCTTTGTACTCCACAATGCCAGGCGCACTGTAATAAACAGTGGTGTGTAAGTGGCGAATGAATACAAACTTCCCGAGGCTGCTGGAAGGCAGCAGGGCCGACCTCCCAGGGACCTGCTGCGGTCCGGTAAAGCAGCCTAACGGGGGCCCGGAAAGCAGGCAGTTCAGCCCACTGCAGCAGCATCTTCGAGCATCGCCTCGCTAAGGTCCCGCAGCTGGAAGCTTCAAGATCACCCTCCTCCGGCTCGGCGGTCCTGCCGGGCCAGTGCCCTCACGGCTAACCTGCGAGCTCCCGGGCTGCTCGTCAGGACAGGCGTCCATGCTGGTGTGGCCACTGGGCGCCCTCCAGCGGCTTACCGACGAGCTGGGTTAGCCTCCCGTTCCCACCATGACTAGCTAGAGGTTTCCCAACAGTTTCCTAATGACAGAAACCTGATCTTACCTAACTGTAATATCTTCACAGAAATCCAGAACAAGCCTCAACTCAGACAATCCTTATTAAATGCCTGTTAAATTCTAAATGAATAAGTTCTGAGAATGTATTTTAATTGTGAGATCAAGCCAAAATGGAGATTTTGTGTTAAATCATCAGTTATATCTGAAAATAAATGAACAGGCGAATATCGGTGAAATGTTATCCCCCCTAGCAGCCCCCACTGCTAAAGTGATGGGTCTCTAGCTTTTCATGAGGGAAATAAGAACTTTCTCATCTGTTCCCCTGCGAGGATGATGGCAGAATTAGTTTAATTCACATTAAGTGGAGTCAGAGCAGCCGCAGACACACACAGATAAGCATGCGTTTCCTGAAGAAACCACTGCCCAGGAGCACACACTGACCAGCAGGCCGCTGTCCCTGCGGCACTGACCTGAAACCTCTCCCCTTCCAGGAGCAGGAGGAGGATTCAGAAAGGAGGAGCAATCACGCAGAGCTCTGCTCCTTGTGGAAAATGACAGTAAAGACTGGAAAGACAATAACGGTCTCAAGAACAGGCCTTTGCAGGAGACCCAGAGACCTGAGAGGAGCACATGTGGAGGCTCTGAACTGTAACACCCACTAATGATTCATGTGATTCGTGTCTGGTTCCCATGGGCCACGAAGCTCAGAAAGAAAACTGCCATACTTAGCACTGGGGTGCAGCCAAGCCCTCGTGGGCTCTTATTTAAGGTGGAGGAGGTTGCTCAATCTACATATACTAGAGGTCCAATGCATGAATTCGTGTATGGGGGGTCTGGCTGGCCCGCCCTGATTGAGGCCCATCAGGGCCAGGTCGGCCGGGGTGAGGGACGCAGAAAATTGGCTGGCCAGCCCTTCCCCCGATCAGGGCCGCAGTGTGCATCAAAACAATCAGACGCTCTGGTCACTTGGCATTTATATCTATACTAATAAAAGGGCAATATGCTAATTAGACCGGGTCAACGGGACATCTTCCAGATGTCCGACTTCCTTTTGGAAAAAACCATGGTTGGGGGGCCGAGGCAGAGGTGGTTAGAGTCAATCAGGCCGGCAGGGGAGCAAGCAGTTAGGAGTGAGATCAGGACGATAGGGGAGGGCAGTTACAGGGTGATCAGGCTGGCAGGGGAGGGTAGTTGGGGGCGATCAGGCAGGCATGCAGAGGCAGTTAGGGGTAATCAGGCAGGCAGGGCCTCTAGTATATAGATAAAAGCATATATGCAAATTGTCCCCATGCGAGTCCAACCAGACCAATCGCTAACTATGATGTGCACTGACCACCAGGGGACAGCGCAGAATGAAGTAAGGCCTTGGCCAGCAGCTGGCAGCAGGGGACGGGAGGCCCCAGCTATAGCCAGAAGATCTCGATCAGCCCTGGTCACTGGCCAGGCCTAGGGAGCCTACCAAGGCATGAATTTCGTGCACTGGGCCTCTCATATACATATAATAATTTATTTCCTCTGAATAGGAAAACATCTGAAGTGACAGAGTGTCCTTTTCTAATATGCATGATGCCATGGCTGCTTTTCGTTGTCGTTTGGTTTTGTTTATGCCCACCCCTAAACAAGGGAAACAAAAAGTAGAAATCTACTTTTCTTACATTTTGGCACAGTCTGCATTTCAGAATGTAGGAGATATCTTTGGGAAAATACAACAAAAAAGTGATAGCTTCCCTCTAGCTAGTCTGATAAATTATATTAGTAAAAAAAAAATCATTAACAAAGACAAATGCAGTCAGAAAATCACAGGACTTAATGAATTGATCATGATTAAATATATTTTCTTTAAAAACAAAAAGCAAAAGCAAAACCAGACACTAACCTGTCCTGTATTACAGGAAAGTAAAGCAGGTAATCGATGCCATTAATTTTTATTCTTCCACTTCCATGTTCATAAACAACTGCCTCTGCTTTAGCACTCTTCCTTTTTCCTTTAAAAATATAAAATTTCTAATAGTAAAAATCTGAAAGAGCAGGGCTTTGAGACAATAAAGTCACATTAAATTTTTTTTCCTTCCAAATAACAATATATAGCACTACAAAGGAAACTCTACGACTACTATACAAGTCAACCCAAAATAGGTAAACTACACCATAATCAATGTAATAGAACTTATTATGAGGTAATTTTGTTTTTCAATTCTATTTGAAAAACACTACAATGATTTTAAGTTAGTTTTCACAAGAAACAAAGTAATTCATATTTATATTACTTTAAGAAGTCAACCATTTACAGTGTTCTTTTATATTCAATAAGAATATATTTAATCATATATTTTTCAAATATTTGAAAAGTAAGAAATATAATTGATAGAAATGAAAGTAATGACAAGGCAAGATGTTAAATTTGTAAGAGTTGCAGGTATATAATTTAATACATTAATTTAAAAAAATATATTTTTATTGATTTCAGAAAAGGAGAGGGAGATAGAAACATCAACGATGAGAGAGAATCACTGACTGGCTGCCTCGTGCACACCCCACTAGGAATTGAGCTGGCACCCTGGGCATGTGCCCTGACTGGAAATCGACCTGTGATCTCTTGGTTCATATATTGATGCTCAAGCATTAAGCCACACCAGCCAGGCTAGTACATTAATTTTTAAAAGTTACACCATGTCAAATGTCTGCTCACCTACAAGGAGAAGGTGAGTGAGGGCCTAAAATTCTCCCATCTCATAGTTTTAGCTTCTGATATGCAGATTTATGGGCACTTTCATTTTATATAAGAAACCTTTATTGTAAATGTTTTAGTGTTTCTACCAGTTGTAAGTGTAAAAATAAAAAGATTTAACATAAATATGTGAAAATAAAAAGTGTTAATGTGATTGTGTAGGAATATGCCCACATTTTTTCTTAGGACATTATAAGGTCTTGCTTTTTCAAACTTCAATAGAATCTTAAAAATGAGGAATTCCAAGGTAGCAATAGCAAAAATAGACAAACAAGCCAATCGAATGAATCCCAGAGAGCAATAGCAGTAAAAGCCACTGCAGTTTCACGGTCTCACAGAGCTCACTTCTCCCCGCGAAATGCATTACCCTCGCTGGTGCTGAAGGCCATTCCCTGCGCGTCACGCTGCACCGACTCAACGGGCTGCTTCTTGGACTGCTCAGTGACACTCCGGCGGAAGCGCTGCACAAATTCTTCTTGGGCAGCGCCGCCCTGCAGTAACCTTTCCATCAGCCGCACGAACTGCGCGTACTGCACACAATAAAGACTCATTAGAAGGTGCAAGTGTAATTGCATTTGCTAAATTTTTTCTATTTTGATAGACTGGATCTTTCCAGTGTTGCTTTCATGACGGCTTTGACAGGATGACACTTGGGCGCCTTCACGCTGCTTTTAATGCAGCGTGCGGACGCAGCCCTGCCCGTGGGCCTTCAGGGCTCACTCACTTTGAGAAACAAAGAGATATGTCATTCAAAGAAGTCAACTTCTCCCTATTTTGATGACGTGAAATTTAGATTTAAATTCATTTAAAAAAAATATTTAGATGATCTTCAAGAGCAATTTCTACTTCTTATTAGAACCATATTTAGAGGAGCTTCATAAATAATTTCCAGTAAGTTATGTGTAGTAAAATGGGAAGAGTTTGATTTTGAGAAAATGTACTCTTAAATTATATTTCATAATGCACTTGGCAAATATATCTTTAGCTGTTCAAGCTGTGTTACTTTAATGTTTATGATTTCCTTTAAAACCGAACAATCAAGCTATTTAAAAATTCAAGAGATACTTGACTTAAAGGGCAACCTCTTGAAATAAATTATCCTTGCTACTCTGTGCATTTTTTTTTAATAGTTCTTGAACATGTGATTAGAAAGTAAACAACTTGGTATTAACCCTTAAAATTAGAAGTCAGCATAATCATTCTAAAGTGTTTTTGCAGAAGGAAACAACTAATACTTGAGGTCCTCAGGTACGTGCAGTGTGAAACCAGTTCTGACAATCTTATCTGTTTCTGCCAACCCTAAAAGTCACACGGGTCTTTGTTATCATTGCCTTTAGTGAAAATCTGCCATTAGTAACTTGAAATACAGAAAATCTCACTGGTCAGAGCAAAAGGACTGCTTCCATTCTGCTCCCTGTGACGTTACAGTAAGAGAAGCGCCTTTCCAGTGGGTGAAGCCCTCGGCCACCAGGGAGGCTGGCCTGATACAGCACCTCTTCCCTCCATCTACAGGCCTACATCCTTTGTCCTAGCGATTCTCTCAATTCCACTGCACACAGTGTGACTACTGGTGAACCTACCGAGGGGTAACTGCAGGGATGACCTAGTCGTGCTCATGAACTGAGAAGTTTAGGAAGTCACTGACTGACTGTTCCTGCCTCTTTCATCTTGACACCAGACTTCAGCTGATAACCACTCCCAAAAGGATAGAAGACACACGTACATACACATCTATGCACACCTGTATAAAGCCTTCACAAGGTTTTCAAAATGAAAAACACAGCCCTGCAGAATGAAAATCAAAGCAGCCAGAAACAGGAAACCATGAAGAGCAGTGTTCCATGGAGAAGCAAAGAGATTTTCCAGTGAGATCCGAGATCAACAACACCGACGTGGCAGTCAGGATGTTGGAAATTAACTCCAGACCTACCGCCCACTCACCGAATGCCTGTCACCTTGGTTAAGCAACTTTCCAATTCGTTAATTTAGCCAATATATTCAATGAGGACAAGGGCAAGGTCAGTACATGACTTAAAACCTACTTGGCGGCAAGGCACGGCCACTGTTAGCCACTGCCAGGGAAGAAAAACACTCTTGGAACAATTTTGAAATTAATCTACACTGAAATCTTCCAAAAATAATATAAATTTAGAGCAGAAAAATATGCAAATCATCAAATTTCCTCTGATGATACTGGCATATATTAGGACATTGGGTAAACAATCTGAGACCTAAAGTAGGAGTCAAAAGCAATAGGAGATAGCATTCACCTGGAAGCTTGTTAGAAATACTGATTCTGGCGACTCCCCCAGAAATCCCGAGCTACGTCTGAATATGAGGACTGCGCTTTGTAAGCAGCATTCCAAGTGATTCTGTCACAGGGGCTCTCCAGATCCAGGATGAGAAGCAGTGGCCTCGAGATGCTGCACGTGGGTAAGCCACAAAGCAGGACGTTGTATGAAGGTAACCACGGGCTTCCTACTTTCCTACGTGACCTGTAACAGCGCCTTACACTTATGAGCTTATAAAACGAGCTGCCTGCTTTACTGAGACAAAACTGGCACCAACAGACCAGGCTTCCCTGGAATGACAAGCAGAGGGCATGAGGGCCCGCACACAGGAGGGTCTGGGGACCAGGCATGTCACCTTCCACCACGGGCAAAATCAGCTATATAAATATGTTATCAAAGGAAAACGGCCTTAGGAACAACTACCTCTGAGGAACATCACTATTAGGATTCTAAATACAATACTGTCTGCATTGTTAGGGCACAGGTCCCCTTAAACTAAAAGGATTAATTACTACTTTTTTTTTGTTAATCCTCATCCGAGGATATTTTTCCATTGATTTTTTACAGAGTAATTACTCACATCTTGATCTGACAGTTTTTCCACCAACATTTCTTCTAGTTCTTCCTTAATCAGCCATCTGCTGCCAATCAGGTCTCTGTTAAAATATCACATAGATTCTCTTTTAAATTAACCATGCAATTAGAGTTATACCACAAAGGAACCCACATGTAGTAGCAATTCTTGATTGGGAAACAAATTTTTGTACTATATAGCTGTAAAATTTCATCCAAGTAAACTAATTTTCAGATATAATTTTTCACTTCCCTCAATCTATTCTAGGAACGATAATCAATCCAGCAAATGTTTTGTTTGAAGAGTTAACATGCCACTGTGGAATTAATTTGATAATTAAAGCTATCAGATTTCTTGAAAATGAAAAGTTGACTCGTTTTTCATAATTTACTTCACAGAAGATGCTTTGAGTGACCGTGACTCTGCCACTGGGCTGAAGTAGTAACAGCCAAATGAAGGGCCAGGAGTGGTATTTACAGCCTCAACAAGGGATGCTCAAAGCCTGTGTCTTTTGCATAAGAATGTCAACAACAGGGCTGAAATTTAAAACTGGTTGCTCAGGATGATGGATCTAATCTATCACTGTTTGCTAAATGAAAGCACAAACCCTAAAATACTAAAAAAATTTAAAGCATGTAAAAGTTAAATGTGTAGCTATATACACAAATATTCTGAGGCTGCCACACTCAAATATAGTTATTAAATACCATTTAGTATATAAATATGGAAAGAAGTAACATAAAAATACAATCTTTCTATTTACTTCCTCTCAGACAAAAAAAAATCACCTATTATTTTGACCTCTAACTTTAATGATCAATGCTGAAATACTAAACCAATTTTTAGGCTTAAGGTATGCTTTAAAAACACCAATGATAAGTGGCATGTCAGTTCAAATTTTTATATATTTTAATAGAAGAAAAGTACTTACGTGGTTTTATTTTTTTCTGAAAACAGACCTTTGGTTTGCAACTGATTTTTATGTTTTTCTATATCAAGTATCTTTCCATATGCGTCCTGTGGCAAATAAAACACACATGCTAAAAGAGGATATGGTTCATTATTACTTTCACTTCGCATTTTCCCTGAGCACCCCTTACTTCAAAAGTGACCTCCTCAAATAACCCAGCTGCAGAGCAAGGAACACTGAACACACTCTGTCAGAACACTACTTCTCACTCCAACTCAAGAATGGGAGAGCAATTTCAGTGAGAATTTAGTGTAACGCATCCATTAACTAATTTTTAAATAACTAATTTTTAAGTAACTGTAAGACACAATTCCAGTGAGGTTGGTAAAAACAAAATGAAATCACAAACTATTTTCCTTAGAGTCCCACAAACAGGAACAAAAATTTTCCTTAGGGGGAAAAAAAATCTTAATTTATATAGCAGTATGTATTTTAAAGTTAAGAGAATTTACCAGTAAGTTATGGCATTTACAGCTGAAGTGTTTATCTCATGTATATTTATATAATACTTAAGTTCTCACTATATAGTTTATATCTTAAAAATAGTGTTCAATTGTATTTTTCATTATCTGTTTCTTTTTTATTAATTTACTTTCCAACAAAGTCTGTGAATGTTTGGTACTTGTTAAACTATAAAACAAATAGGGGAAAACTTGCCATTTTTTTAGAACTTGGCAATACAGGTTTATCAACAAAAATACATTTTCCAGGAAATGAGTTTACAACAAATAAAATAGTGCAATTGTTTTCCAATTTTCTTTTGTTTGAGCAAACTTATTTGGACTCATCCAATATGTGAGTTTTCATCTATAATTACACATAATCTACTTTACCTAATGGACAAAGAGGCGTTTTCAAAGAATGAGTTAGACATGATACGAGTGGCGTTTTCCCCTCGCTGCTCATGCACCTTCCATGTCATTAGCGCGTGCCGGAAGACAGCTTGTTGCTGATAGAGATGCTCACCCAAATCGCAGTCTAACTAATCATTTCCAATTTGAGGGGCAATTTCTTACGGGCTGTGATTAGACTGCCATGTTATAACACAATGCTGCTAGTTTGTTCTAAAAAGAAGTATCCCTTTGTCTTTACCACTGCTTACATTTTATTATTCATTCAGGAACCTATTTTCAGGAGTCCATTTCTCTCAAGGGGGACACAATGTTAAAAAAAGAAAAGAAAAAAGAAAGTAGGGGGAAGGGGACACATGTAACATTTTCAACAATAAAGACTTAAGAAAAGAGGAGTGTAAACAGCCTTTGAGCTTCAGCAGACAGGTAGGGAGAGCGAGGGGAGCCCCGGGCTGAGACTGCCCCTGGTGAGGACGTGAAGCTCCTTTCCTGTGGCTGCGGAGACTCAGCAGAGCTTCTGCTCTGTTTCCAGCAGCGCTGGCAGCACTGACAGCTCAGGGGAGACAAGAAAAGCAGCAGGAAGAAGAGAAGTAACAGTCTGAAGTTATGACATGGGCTGAGCTACAGGTTCTAACGGTGGACTTGAGTATTCCACACGGAAACACCTACTAGTTTAGGAATTGTAACGGCCAGGCCAGCAGAAGCATCCAAGCCTCAGAATGGTTAGAAATGTAACTTCTCACCTAGCTGGTGTACTTAGTGTTAGAGCGTTGGCCTGCAGACCAAAGGGTCCTGGGTTCGATTCCGGCAGAAGCATGCACCCTCTGGAGGTTGCAGGTTCCTCCACGGCCCGGGCCCTGGTGGGGGCTCATACAGGAGACAACCAATCGATGTGTTTCTCTCTGTCTTTCCCTCTATTCCACTCTCCCTAAAAATCAATGGGAAAATATCCTCAGGTGAGGATTTACCAAAAAAGAAAAAAGAAATGTAATTTTGCAGGCCCATCACCACTTTCTGAAAAGGACCCTTGGCAAGGCCAGCGAGCTGTTTAATGTGCCCCCGGAGATGTGCAGTCACGCTCGGATCTGACAGCAAGAGGACAAAGTGAGCTAACCTGCTTCTAGTGTCCTATTGAGGTGAGCTACCTCTATAGCTACAGCCAAAGTACAAACCCATCAGCTGTAGCAGCAGCAGAACGTATGTGCGTCACCTGTCCACACTAACATGAAGCATCACCGATAAAACGTGCTCTGCCTTTCAACCTAAAACTTTCCAACTGCCTCCATGAACTGGTAAGCCTCATTGACTGTGGTTAGGGAACCCGTTTCTAAAGGATCAGACAGTGGCGTGCGGCCCTGACTGAACAGTGTATCAGAAAAAATTCTATGCACTTGTTTTGAGACAGCAGTTCTCAAGTGGCCCGAACAGGTAAAATACACGGGAAAGAGCCTCCCCCACGTGTCAGGAGTGGACAGCCACAGTACGAACAGCATCACACCAGCACCGGACCCGCCAGACTGCCATGTTTGGGGCCACTGGTAGAGGATGGTGCTAGTTAAGATTCTGAGTGCAGCGCTAACCGGTTTGGCTCAGTGGACAGAGCGTCACCAGCCAGTGAATGGAAGAGTCTGGGGTTCAAGTCCAGTCAAGGGCATGTATCTTGGTTGCAAGCTCAATCCCCAGCCCGGGTCAGGACACGTGAGGGAGGCAACCAATCAATATGTCTCTCTCTCGCTCCCTTCCACTCTCTCTAAAATCAATGGGAAAATATATTCGAGTGAGGATTAATAAAAAAAGGAAAAAAAGATTCTGAGTGGGTGAGTCACAGATGTTGTGTGTTTCGATCTGGTTAAGGAAATAGAAATCCAAGAGAACACCAACAACAGTAATAAGATACTCTCCCCTTCTTGTGAGGTCTATTTAATTTTCTGGAATAACCAAGGCAACTAAAATAAAAATAACTGACCTGCTTCACAGGAAAGTTTCAAGTCAAAGTTTGGGCTGCTAAATTCACCATCATTTTCAGGTGACTTTTGAGCAATTTTACTTTAAATCCATATTTTTTCTTACTGTTTTCTTTCACTATGCCATTAACATCCAGTGTTCCATATGGCTCCATAATAATTTATAAATAGTACAAGTAAAATAATCAGAAAAACATGAGAAAATAACAAGTTCATGTCAAATTTCAAGCACGGTAAATTCTGTTCGTTTGTGACAAATGTTAACACATTGATGGCTGTAACCTGTCAAGTTACATAATACTCATTACTTATATTTCTTCAAATAAGAAAATATATGTAAGCCAGTTAGCACAGTGCTGCCCTATGCTAATGGGCATGAGGTGGCCGCAGCGGGACGATGGACACCCAGGAGCCTAATGACGAAGAAACGATCTTCCTGGTGCACCATTTCTATTTTTCTTTTTTCCTACATAACACAACCATTCTTGAAATCCCATCTTGGTTAGAAACAACGGTTCTCTGGAAAGTAGACTCTATAACTTCAACTCCCTGAAGAGATGTGTACTAATTTACATTAAAAAAATTCTTGAGGGTATAAACTATGCCAGGAACTGTCAATATCACAGATTATCACTGATAGCTTCTGGTATACTGTTAAATTTCCACTTAATTTTTAAGGGACACTAGAGAATTAGTATGACACTAAGTTTGTATATTGTATTTAATAGTATCTTTTTAAAATATGACAGGAATAACCCAGATGTGAAATGCTGAATCATTAATCACAGTTATGATTAATATTTCATAAAATCAAAGTGAGCCTATCTACCCTTGTGCCATCAGATTTCCATAATGCATGAGTCAAATTTAGAAGGTGCCTAATTTGAACATACCAGATGCTCAGGTTCAGGAAAAAAGTGCTTAAACTAAACCCTCCTGAGCAGTATGATTTTTGGTCTAAAAAAAGCTGATTTTAGTCTTCTAAAACCTGTTTTGGTTGTATTAATCATGTAGAAATTCCAAATTTAGGAAGCGTAAACAAATAACATTTCTTGGGAGAATGGTATAGGAAAAGTCAGCTGAATTTTGATATACTTATTTATAATAACAGATTAGTAATTATCATCTTAGATACTAGACACAAACAGAAAAGTAACACAGTTAAAATTATGTATTTGTGTGTGTTTTTTTATCACAGAAAATCAATTTCCTAAATAACATCCTTCTCAATTTTATGGCTCCTGGCATATACAAAATCAAATGAAATAAATATAAATATAATTCATTAATGATGGTTTCTGCTATTTACCTAAAGTTCCAAGAGACACAGTTCTATTGTATACTCTTGCTCTCACTGTGAAACAATGTGCTATGTGGTTTACACGTCAGACAGTGCCAGTCAACCCGAGAGGAAACAGACTCTTACACACGGCACACAGGAAAGAACTCTGGGAAAGCGCACCCAGGAGTAATCACATGAAAAGCTCCTAACTCTCAGACCATATACTTCTACTATTCAAAGTAAGGCTCCACCACATATTATAATAACAAGTATACCATTATAAGAGTAATCTGATTAAAACCACAGAGGCAATAAGTTGAATCAGCTTTTAAAATTTAATGTTTTAATTGTTACATTTAGTACGTGCAAGATATAAAATGGTAATTATTCTATGCATATTAAAGATACTTCAGGAACAGCAGTTTCTATTGCTGAGTTAATTCAAGAATTGACTCCTGCTGTCAAGAAGTCTTAAAACAGCACACAGCAGTGCCAGTATCCCTCTGCAGCTTTCCAAAACCCAGCCCTTTACACAGAGTAGGTATTTCATAACACCTCACTGTGAGAGGCTCACTGTTTCACCTCCATTTCACTGGAGCTTTCAGTATTCACCGCAAGGCTACGGCGCTGTGAGAGGCGAGGCCGCGCGGAGCCCAGGCCCAGAAGAGGGCTGTCTGCAGTCGGGAGTCCCCCGAGGAGCGGCCGCTCCCGCTGCCCCGCCGCCCGCACAGGGCAGAGGCCACTCCAGTCCTTCCAAACGACTGGAGGGTTCTAAAGAGGCTCTCCAAAGGCAACGAGTTTTTATCGGAATTGCTTGGTTTTGTTTCAGATTTGTTAAAATTCAGCAGAGTAGTTTTAAGTATATAATGATCCACGTATGCTTTTATTGGAGTAAAAATTTCATCTGTGACCTGTGATTTCTAAATTTATAAAAATACTTTGAAAATACTCCACGGTTTGCTGTAAAACATGCCCTAAACTATCAATGAGATTTCTATAAGATTACTATTCCCACTGCAGTTTTTAGAGCTGACTAATTTTACCTTGAAGACTGGGGAGGAGCACTCGTGTAAAATTTCAATAAACTCTTACTGTACTTGACAGCTTAGTGTTTCCATCCGCTTGGCAGCCTTTCCCAAGCACTGGTTTCCCCGGACTTGTGAAAGGTGCTCTGGGCAGAAGGGGCTCCGGGCTCCGGCATGTTCCAGCAGCGGCGGCGGGTCAATGGGCCGCGCTTTCTCCCCCAAGGACTTCTCAGAGCTGTTCACGCCGAGAAGTGCCTTCTGGTTGGTTTCTCAGCCTGCCACCTTCCACTGACTCAATTTCAGAGACCCTTTCTTGGAGATATTTTATACCTGTGAGCCTCAGAAAACACACTGGGAGAACGGCACTGTAAACATGGGGCCGTAATGAATCATCTTTTACAAACAGGTTCCCACTTCAGAGTGAAATAATCACTCCCTATAATGAGTTTTAGATAATTTCAAACTCAGTTTTTTGGGAGTGAATTTTAAAAATTTCAGAAATGTATGTATTAATAAAACGAGTCAATCTGAATTAACATTTTTCTAAAAATCAAAGGACCTGAGGCCAAACTCACCCATGACTACGCACGCCGGCGGCCAGCGCCTCGCTCAGGACTGCAGCCCGCGCTCTGGCTGTGGCCTGGCCAGGCCCCCTCGCTGCGGACAGGGGCACCTGGCAGGCGTTCTTCCGGCCTGGCCCTCACCCGGCCCTCACCCAGCCCCAGCCCCTCACAACTCAGCTGCCCAATGGCCTAACATCTGCTTCGCCCACAGACATTCCTCTTTAACAAGTCTTCCCTTTCCTTTACCCTTCTGCTCAGCTGTTGTAGGAAACGTCTCTTATTCTTCCTCTAGTTCTTCATTCTGCTCCTGAAATCCTGAACTGAAACTCTTAAGTCGTGTGAAAAAGTATACAAGTTCTACTGGATAAGCGGCTGTTAAAGAAATGCAAAGCCAGCCGAGGTCAGTTTGGCTTAGTGGTAGAGCGTCGGTCTGCGGACTGAAAGGTCCCGGGTTCGATTCCGGCCAAGGGCATGTACTTTGGTTGCGGGCACATCCCCGGGAGGGGGTGTGCAGGAGGCAGCTGGTCGATGTTTCTCTCTCATCGACATTTCTGGCTCTCTATCTCTCTCCCTTCCTCTCTGTAAAATATCAATAAAATATATTTATTAAAAAAAGAAAAGAAATGCAAAGCCACCCATCTGGGAGAAAACACAGACGAGCAGTGCCTTCCAGGCTGGAGCTCCCTTTTCAGTTCTCACCACCTTTGCAAGACTCTGGACGTCTCCTGTTTCTTCTTACTTAAAGGACTTTTTGTTGCTTAAGGAATCAGCTGCCAGCACAGTTTTAAACCTTTGCTCACTACACACGGACATCATATTCGCTGTAAGTGGCATGTACCAACTTCCCCAGGAATGTACAGCAGGGCATCACTGCCCACAGGAAAATGCAGTGCCAACTCACCTGCTAGCGAACCTCCAGAATGTAACACACAGTCAGAGACCCCAGGGACCAGCAAAATTTCCTTCACTTCATTCTCCCCTATATTTCACTTCAACAGAACAATAAATTGCTTCTTCCTTTTCATCTTTATCCTCCCTCAAAAGTCTCCCTGCTTCTCCACAAAAATTAGATGGTTAATTATAGGCCAACTCGACAGTGTTCATAAAGCATTATATATCCTTAACTGTAAGCTGTGTCAGGGCTATAATGTAATATATAAATAAGCTCAACATGCAAGCAGTGACCAAATGCTAAAAGGAGACTGGCACAGAGGGCAGAATGGCTAACTGGCACCAGAAAGGTCTCCGGGCAGAACTGCACACACTTGCTCTCGGCCCGAGTCTTTGTGTCAGAAGGCCTGGCCGATGACTGCCACGCTTCAGTTGGGAAAACGGATTTGGCTCAGGGTCTGTTACACCGTCACATGGAGAGAATTGTATCAACAAAAAGAAATGGAGACAATCACCATTCGTTTCCAAGTACTTAGCGCCCGGTCTCTGGGGCCTGTCCCTGCTGCAGCGGGAGGGCAGGAGCGGACTCCTCACACCGAGAAGGGAAGAGCGGCCCACCACCCAGAGGAGGCGGAACAGAGGCGAGAGCAAACCCGGAGGCAGTTTCCATCGCACTGTTGTACGTTTACGTGCAGTACCTGCCTCACTACAAACCACCCCGGCAAGCCCACGGCAAGCACTGAGTCACATGCTGTGTACAGCAGCACACCGAATCTGAGATGAGGCCGGTGCGACCAGAGCTTAATTAATAACAAGAGCCACACGTTACGCTAAAGTGACGGCATGCATTTAGGAAAACATTTATCCTCCCCCTACACATATAAGTACTTTAAAATTCTACAGGACACATTGTTGAAAATACACAGTTTTATGATTATCTGAATTAAAATTAAAATGCTTAAGTTAACCTCAAGTATCTGTAATTCCCATCTGTAAATTGTTCTGACCAGCAATAAAACAAACGCTAAACCCCATACAGTCTGGGAAGTTCAAAACATCCAAGAAAACAAACTGACCTAAATTAAATTATAGAATTTAACTGAAATATAAAAGCCAAAGAACTCTACTGAATGTAACAGGAACCATTCTACTAAAAAAGAAAGAATATTTACTAATCAGATATAATTTGACTTTTTAGTCAGAGTATGCTAATATTTTATCCACTGAGAAACTAACCAGTTTCTTGAGCAATGCCTTTTTAAAAGACATAAGCAAACTAGAACTAAAGTTAGGCCCCTCTTACAATGTGTAATTTCTTCATTATGATGGAATGCAACAAACGTCTTGCCCTTGGGTCCGCAGTTCCAGCCAGAACAAATGCAAATGGCGTGTGGGTTGACATCTGTTTGATAAGGCGCCTGCACAAGACCTGCATGCTTTACTTTCTCCCGTGAAACTTGAGATGAAAGGCAGAAGGCAGGAAGGGAATTAATGTAGCATACAGTCTAAAGGCAATGCTACAGCCGTGATTAAGTAGAAAAGTTAAAAGGCACAGATTTTCCACAGCTTCGCTGCGTGCAACCCATCCGTGTAACAAGTTGACAGGCCTAGCGCGTCAGCTCCATCATCCCCTCCGACAGCTAAAACGCGGCGCTGCATCCCTTTTCAGAGGAAATTTGCGTCTGCACCATGAAGCGTTGTACATTATTTCTCAGCACTGCAGGGGGCTCACGTCCATATGGAACCTTCACAAATATTACCACAGATCAAACCGCGGCGGCCGCGGGCAGATCTGACATACCTATTTAAATGAGCAGCAGGGGGCCTCGGCAGCCTCGGGCTGCGCAGACAACCTCGGCGGAACGCCTGCGCCTCAGCTCCATTACTCAGCAAAGATACACTCCGCATTTATCATTCATTCCATTTCTGCCAGGGCAAGAAGCTCATTTGCCCAAGGTCAACAAAAACGAAAATAAGGTTTTCTTTTTTCTCCCCCAAGAAATAAATGTACCTGACAAGTGAGGATTTTGTCCTCTGGGTTTATCAGTCCTAAAGAGCAGAGGGAATGTGTGCAGGGGATTCAAGCAACCTGAAATCGGTGTGTGTGTATGTGTGTGTGTGGGGGGTGGGGGTGGGGTGGGGTGGGGGGGGGCAATAAACACTCTAAAAGTCATACAATGATAAAGTAAAACTTGACATGTTCTAAGAATGAAATGGGTTCTGTTGCTCAAACCTGGCCTGGCATCCAGGTCTCCCCCATAGTTATTTTGGGGAATTCCTGAGTTTACTCACTATCACACACTTAGGCTCTGAAAAGGAAACTTCCAGGATACCCCAATGCAGGTGGAAGTCAACGTAATAAAATAATTTCTTGGGTCTTTTTTTCTAGGCTTGCTAGACTCATACACTGATAAGTCTATGAAGAGCAACAGCTGTACCCAAGTAACAAGCACAGTTAACTTCTGACTCTCTCCCAAGGTGCTCCCCCCACACTCCACAGAGAGTCACACACACCAGCCCTGCCCTGCCTCACGTTTTACCTGTACCGCACGCACACGCACTACGGCTAAGGGAGCATCTATCTCCTAACAGAATCTCAATTTGTAAGTAAAAGCATTAGCAAACAACCATTCTGTTATAAATTCTATAATGTTTACCTTGAGAAAAATGAATAAAACATAAAGTCTTTAACATACTGTGTTAACTCTAAAATTTCTATTTTTGTCCATTATGAACCATTCTAGGTACACCGTGAAGCTTAGCAGAATCTCTGGTATAATCAGTTACTTAGCTTGCAGTTCCCATTATTTATCGTAAATGTAACATACTTACATGCATTAATGAGTAATACGACTGCTTGCCAGTATAAAAGAGATAATGAAATGGACGGCCATCTTCTCCCCACTGGGTTGCTGATAAAAAGCCAGATGAGAACAAATGAACAAACAAAATAAATACACAGAAAGAGACCACATAGATGTATTTAATTGCAGTTATGAGACATGTTAGTAACTTTTAAAGTAACAAAAACATTAATATTTAAAATTTAATATTTAGTTTAGCATGTTTAAAACGTAAATATTTAGGCTACTTACTTAATACCCATTGACATAAAACAATGCATATGAGTAACTATTCTAAATATCTCACCACGAGAATTTCCATAACTTCTTTTAAATAAACACACATAAAATAGCCAAAATCATCTGTTAGGATAAAAATATTTTGGTGTAACTGCAAAAACAATGCATTGCCATATTCTTAAAAATAAAAACAAAAACTGCTAGTCAATAATGTACTTCATTCGGAAATTAGAAACAGGCATAATATAGCAAAGAAAAAAACTAAGTGGGGTTTTCCATGCCACATTATTTATTTCAACTCTGTGATGACATACCTCCAAAAATTTAAAATGTCTAAAACCGAAGGGGCCCTCAAAGGCGCTACGTGCAATTCCTTTGGAAGCGCAGATGGCCACTCACTAAAGAACACCAAACGAACTGAGAGGGGGGTCTCTGCAGTAAATAAAGCAAACACCCACTCCACGCCCTTTGCCCACGTGTCTCTTGTTTCTGTTAACAATTTGTAGGAACTCTAATACGTTAAAAATTATACTCCTCTGTCCATTCCGTAAGTTGTAAACTCTCTTCTCCCAATCTGTCACTTCCCTTTTAATTGTGTTTGTGGTGTCTTTTATAATCAAAAGTTTAACATATGTTTTTGTAGAATCTGTCACTTTTTCTCTATTGCAGTGTTCTTCAAATGTTTTTTCATTATCAACCCTATTAAGGAGCCTTTTTAGACTTTTCCTAATTGCCTCTATTCCCCGTGAAGTTTAATACCAAACATCCCGCACATCGGTGGATGGGCACTGTGGTGGCCCTTCAGAGGGCCGGGACATTAACAGCTGAGATTTTTTCACTTCTTCTGAGCCAATTTATTCCCCTTTGGGCTCAACACCGCTCCCATTGAGAAAGCATTATTTTCCTATACTCTGAATTTTTTGTTTTCATGTTTAGAATTTTAATCTATCTGGAATTTACATTTGTGAGACAGAAATGCAACTGAGGTGAGTCATTACTCATTAGTTTTTAAAATACTGTACTTTCTGCCGAAACCAGTTTGGCTCAGTGGTAGAGCATTGGTCTGCGGACTGAAAGGTCCCGGGTTCGATTTTGGACAAGGGCATGTACCTTGGTTGCGGGCACATCCCCGGTAGGGAGTGTGCAAGAGGCAGCTGGTCAATGTTTCTCTCTCATCGACGTTTCTAGCTCTCTATCTCTCTCCCTTCCTCTCTGTAAAATATCAATTATATATATATATATATTAAGGTATTATATGTGTACATAGCTTACCATTGCCCCTCCCCCTCCCATTTATGCCCTCCCTCCCCAGAGTTCTGTGTTCGTTGGCTGTACTTATATTCATGCATACCAGTCCTTCGGCCGTTCTCCTATCTCCTCCCAGGTCTCCTTCCCCTCCCGGCTGTCACTTGACAATCTGCTTGTTTTATGGTGACTATCTCAGGATCACATGAATAGAATCTGCTCCTCATTTGGCAGTCTGCTTGTTTTATGGTGACTATCTCAGGACCATATGAATAGAGTCCGCTCCTCCTCTGGTTCTCACCGCCCCTCCCCCTGGGTCCCACTGCTTCCCTGGGACACACGGGTCGCCCGGGGCACACGGCCCCCTGGGACACACGGCTCACCCAGGGCACACAGCCCCCTGGGACACACGGCTCACCCAGGGCACACGACCCCCTGGGACACACGGCTCACCCAGGGCACACGGCCCCCTGGGACACACGGCTCACCCAGGGAACATGGCCCCCTGGGAAACACAGCTCACCCAGGGAACACAGCCCCTCTGGGGCGCTGGGGTCGCATATTGGAGGTGCTGCACTAGCTCCTCGCTAGCATATTGGAAGCGGGCAGGCTGGGATGGCTGCAGGCGGGCTGAGATGGCTGCAGGCGGGGAGACCGCCCTCAAAGGTGTCTCGTTCGGTGCGGAAGCAGAGCAGCTGCGGACGCGCAGGCTAAGTTCTGAGGGCGCCCACTCCCTGAGCCCGGGGCGTAGTGAGTGAGCTCTGTTCTCGGTGGATTTCCTTTATTTGCGGCGGCGGTGGCGGGTGGCGGTGGTGGGTGCGGCAGTGACTGATCTTTTAAGTTTTATATAATCTATACTAGAGGCCTGGTGCACAAAATTTGTGCACGGGGTGTGGGAGGGTGTCCCTCAGCCCAGCTTGCACCCTCTCCAATCTGGGACCCCTCCAGGGATGTTCAACTGCCTGCTTAGACTTGATCCACCTAAACGGGCAGTCGGACATCCCTCTCCCAATCCTGCTGGCTCTCAACTGCTCGCCTGCCTGCCTTCCTAATTGCCCCTAACCACTTCTGCCTGCCAGCCTGATCACCCCCTAACCACTCCCATGCCAGCCTGATTGATGTCTAACTGCTCCCCTGCCAGTCTGTTTGGCCCCAACCTCCCTCCTCTGCTGGCCTGGTCATCCCTAACTGCCCTCCCCTGCTAGCGTGGTCCCTCCCAACTGCCCTCCCCTGCTGGCCATCTTGTGGCAGCAATCTTGTGTCCATATTGGATCAACCATCTTGTGTGTTGCATTGATGGTCAATTTTCATATTACTCTTTTATTAGATAGGATAGAGGCCTGGTGCATGGGTGGGAGCCAGCTGGTTTGCCCTGAAGGGTGTCTCAGATCAGGGTGGGGGTTCCTTTGGGGAATGGGGTGGCCTGGGCGAGGGGCCTGTGATGGTTTGCATGCCAGCCATGCCCCCTTGCCCCCCAAGTGGAGGCCCTGGTATCTGGAATTTATTTACCTTCTACAATTGAAACTTTGTAGCCTGGAACGGAGCCAAGGCCCCCTGCTCCCTTTGTGGCTGCTGCCATTTCTGTTTGTATTTGTTTACTTTCTATAATTGAAACTTTGTAGCCTGAAGTGGAGGCCTAGGCTGGCCAGGGCAGGTGGAAAGCTTGGCTTCCTCTGTTGCTGGGGGAAACCCTACACTGTTTTCTCTAGCTCCGTGGCTGCAGCCATTTTTCTTGGGATTTATCTTCTATAATTGAAATTTTATATCCTTGAGTAGAGGCCTTGGCTGGCCAGGGTGTGTGGAAAGCTTGGCTTCCTTTATTGCTGGGGAAATCCAAGCCTCTGTCCTGCTCTCTGTGGCTGCAGCCACCTTTGTTGGGGTTGATTTGCATACTCACTCTGATTGGCTTGTGGGTGTAGTGGAGTGATGGCTAATTTGCATACTATTATTTTATTAGGTAGAACTAGAAGCCACACGCAGGAAAATTCATCCAAGAGTAGGCCTTCCTTCCCCCAGTTGCTGGCACCGGCTTCCCTCTGGCACCCAGGATCTGGGACCTGGACTTCCCTCCGCCAGCTGCCCATGGATACCTGGGACCTAGGCTAGCTTCACTCCTACCCTGGCTTCATCAGGAAGGACATCCAGAATGAAATCTGGAAGACCTTTGGTCTAATTAGCATATTACCTTTTCATTATTATAGATATATAAAAGCCAAAGCAACTATGGTAGCCATGATGTGCACTGATCACCAGGGGCTAATGCTCAATGCAGAAGCTGTGGAGCTGCAGTGACTTGGCAGCTGCAGTTCTTGGGTATCACACCAGAACCAGAGAGGAGGGAGCCCAATTCTGGGGTGCATCACCCAAGAACTACCCTCTCACAACCCAGGACAGCTCGGGGGATGTAGGAGAGCTGATTTTGGCTCTATCTCTGTAGGCCAGGGATCCCACCAAGCCTCTAGTTTTCTTTTCTTTTCTTTTTTAAAAAAATATTTTATTGATTTTTTACAGAGAAGAAGGAAGAGGGATAGAGAGCTAGAAATGTTGATGAGAGAGAAACATCGACCAGCTGCCACTTATACACCCCCTACTGGGGATGTGCCTGCAGCCAAGGTACATGCCCTTGACCGGAATTGAACCCGGGACCCTTTAGTCCGCAGGATGATGCTCTATCCACTAAGCTAAATGGTTTTGGCAAGCCTCTAGTTTTCTATAAAGCTCATATATACTTAAAAAAAATATATATATATATATATATATATATATATATATATATATATATTTTATTGATTTTTTACAGAGAGGAAGAGAGAGGGATAGAGAGTTAGAATCATCAATGAGAATCATGGATCAGCTGCCTCCTGCATACCTCCCACTGAGGATGTGCCTGCAACCAAGGCACATGCTCCTGACTGGAATCGAACCTGGGATCCTGGGAACTTACAGTCTGGAGGCCGACACTCCATCCACTGAGCCAAACCGGTTTTGGCATCGTATATACATTTGTAAGTTTTACTTGTATGTTAGTTTTTGTTGCTCTTGATATGGCTTTCTTGGTTATGTATGTTTTCTAAAGTATTAACTTAAATTACACAAGTAATACACTTTTATTATTGTTTAAATAGACTTATTTTTCAGAGCAGTTTTAAGTTTACAACAAAATTGAGAGGAAGATAGATTTCTCATATACCACCTGCCATCACACATGCACAGGCTC
Organism: Vespertilio murinus; assembly: GCA_963924515.1. Classification (NCBI taxonomy): domain Eukaryota; kingdom Metazoa; phylum Chordata; class Mammalia; order Chiroptera; family Vespertilionidae; genus Vespertilio; species Vespertilio murinus. Next base: position 4,408,077 of record OZ004713.1, read on the forward strand.
TTCCATTATCAACACCCTCCACCAACTGGTGAACCCACATCAACACTTCACAATCACCCAAAGTCCACAGCTTACATTAGGGTTCACTCTAAAGGTTGTTCACTCTTGGGGTTTGGACAAATATATAATGACATGTCTCCAGCATTATAGTATCATAGAGTAGTTTCACTGCCCTAAAAACACTCTGTGCTCTACCTCTTCTTCCTTCCCTCTCCACCGAACTCCTGATGACAGTTACTTAAAAAAAAAAAAATCTTTATTGTTCCTATTATTACAAGTGTTCCTCATTTTTATCCCCTTCATTGCTCCCCTGCACTAGGTACCCACTCCACCCTGTGCCCTTTCCCCACCCCCATTGTCCTCATCCACAGGTGCACAGTTTATGTTCAGTGTCTTCCCGCACCCCCGACTCCCTGAGAATCGTCAGTTCACTCCCCTTCCATACCTCTGATTCTATTATATTCACCAGTTAATATTGTTCATCAGATTTTTTAATTCCCTTGGTTTTTAAATTCACTTGTTGATAGTTATGTATTTGTTGTTCATAATTTTTATCTTTATCTTATTCCTCTTCATAAAGAACCTTCTTCAGCAATTCATATAATTCTGGCTTGGCAGTGATGAACTCCTTTAGCTTTTTTTATTTGTGAAGCTCTTTATCTGGCCTTCAATTCTGAGTGATAGCTTTGCTGGGTAGAGTATTTTTGGCCGTAGGTTCTTGCTATTCATCACCTTGAATATTTCTTGTCATTCCCGTCTGGCCTGCATGGTTTCTGTTGAGAAATTGTATGGGTGCTCCTTTATAGGTAACTACCTGCTTTTCTCTTGCTGCTTTTAATATTCTCTCTTTGTCTTTTGCTCTTAGAATTTTAATTATGATGTGTCTTGGTGTGGTTCTCTTTGGATTCCTTTTGTTTGGGGTTCTGTGTGCTTCCTCTTTCGCCAGTTGGGGCAAATTTTCTGTCACTATTTCTTTCAGTATATTTTTGGTATCTTACTCTCTCTCTTCTTCTGGGATGCCCATAATTCTGATGTTGGTTTGCTTGAAGTTGTCCCAGAGGTTTCTTACATTATCTTCAACTTTCTGGATTCTCTTGTTTTCTTGTTTCTGTGGAGGAGTATCCTCTGGCTCTTTGTGTTCCAAATCTTGGACTTGATTCTTGCGACCTTCCATTCTGTTTTTAGGACTCTGTATAATAGTGTTTGTTTTTTTTAATTTCAGACAATGTATTTATTTCTAGTTGATCCCTTTTTATTTCTAGTTGATCACTTTTCATATCCTCATAGGTCTTATTTATTTTATCGGCCTTTTCTAGGAAATTCTTGAAAAACCTTTAAACAGTGGTTTTGAACTCTATATCCAGTCGCTTTTTGTCCTCCATTTCTTTTGTTTGTGATCTGTTTCCTTGTCTTGGCATTTTCACAGCTTCCCTGAGTTGGTAGGATGCTGTGAGGATCAGCTGTGTCTATGCTGGGAGACAGCCTTATTCGACTTGGAAAATTGTAAAAGCCTCTGTGCTCAGCTTGGATGGGGCAGAGTTTCAGGGTGAGCCTACAGCCTTGGCTTCTCGTCAGCCCTGCCCTATGAGGTTCCTGAGACTCAGTGTTCCTCAGTGTCCTTCGGTGCTCGCTGCTTTGGTACTCGCTGCAAGTATCTCTGAGAGAAAGGTGCCCTCAGTTTCGCCTGCTACCAGACAGTCTAGTCTCTCCCCCAATGAGTCCAGAACTGGGCTTCAGTGCAGTTGGAAGTGGGGTTCAGTGCAGTTCGGAACTTTTGTCTCTTTCCTGCTTTAGGGCAATCCAGTGGCACAGTCAACAGTCCGTCCTCTGCGTGCGACGTGTGCGCCTCCAAGACTCTGCCTTTCGCCATTCCCCTGAGTTTCCACCTACAGCCTAGATTCACTCTGTATGAGCCTGGGTCCCCAGGGTCTCGCCCAGATCTGGGGTTCAGTGCAATTGGAACTGGGGTTCAGCACAGTCCGGAGCTTTTATCTCCTCCCCGCTAGAGAACGCCAGCCAGCCAGTCAGCTGCCCCCTCCTCTCCAGCTCAATCCTCTCCCCATGCACGCACCGTGTCTCCGTACCTTAGGCTTTTACAGAGTCCTCTGATTTTCCTTCAGGTTTTCTTTTGTAGAATTTCCAGTCAGTCAACTTTTCTGTAGTTCTAGATAATGTCCATTTTGTATTTTAGTTTATTTTTTTTGAAATTGTTGTGTGAGGCTGCAGTTAGGTGTTTACCTATGACGCCATCTTGGTTTCTCTATCAGTTTGACAGTGACTTTTTTACTGCTAACATAGTTTTATCTTTTCCAGAAAGTCATATAGTTGGAATCATACATGTAACCTTTTCACTTAGCATTATGTATTTTTGTGACTTGATAGCTCATCAGCGCTGAACAATATTCTAATATACAGATATACTAGTTTAACTATCCATTCAACTACAGGACATCTTCCAAGTTTTGAAAATTATGAATAAACCTCTATGGGCAGGCTTCACCTTCCAAGTTTTCACCTCCTCTGGGTAAATACCAAGCAGCACTACTGCTGGATTGCATGGTAAAAATGTTTACTTATTTTTAAAAAAATATATTACTTTATTGATTTTAAAGAGGAAGGAAGAAGGAGAGAGAGAGGCATCAATGATGAGAGAGAATCATTGATTGGCTGCCTCCTGCATGCCCTTTACTGGGGATTGAGCCCACAATCCAGGCATGTGCCCTTGGCTGGAATTGAACCTGGGACCCTTCAGTTCGCAGCTGATGCTCTATCAACTGAGCCAAGCCAGCTAGGGCATGTTTACTTTTACAAAACTGCCAAACTAGCTTCCAAAGTGGCTGTGCCCTTTAGCATTCCCAATAGCAACATGTTCTTACTTTTTAAAAACTCCTTGCTGCTTCTTGAACATTTACTCTTTAAAATAAACTTTACAAGTTTCTCCCAAACTTGCTAGAGCTGGTGTTGTCAGTGTCCTGGAGTTTGGCCATTCTAATAGGTGTGCAGTGCTGTGTCACTGCTGCTTTAATTTGGATTTTCCTGATGTGGAGCATCTTTTTATATGTTATAGCCTCTGTAGTGAGGGGTTTGTTAAGGTCTTTGGCCCATTTTAAAATCATATTGTTTTTCTATTGTTGAGTTTGAAGAGTCCTTTCCTTGTATGCTTTGGATAATATTTGGATAATTACTCCTACAGGACATGTGCCCTTGACTGGAATCGAACTCAAGACCCTTCAGTCCTGCGGCTGATGCTCTATCCACTGAGCCAAACCAGCTAGGGCAGATTGACTTTCTTTTTTAGATACAGGCCTATTCAAATCATCTGCTTCTTCTTGTGTAAGTTTTGGCAGATGTGTACTTTTTTTTTTTTTTACATTTCACCCAGGTTATCAAATTTATGGTCGGATATTATAATTCCCTGGCCAGAGGCAAGGTTAGAGTTTATTGTTCTAAACTCCTTTGCTGAACATACATATGCATTCCTATTGAAATACAGAAGATTTTTTAATACATTTAAAAAAAACATGAATTTTAACTTATGTTTAAACTATATACTTGCTGAATGTTTGTGTCTTTCCCAAAATTCATATATTGGGGCCTAATCCCCAGTGTACTAATATTTGGATGTGGGGTCTTTGAAAGGTAATTGGGGCTCTGCTCTCATGAATAGGATTAGTGTTCTCATAAAAGGAATCCCCGAGAGACCCCTAGTCCCTTCCACCATGTGAAGGCACAGAGGAAGTCAGTTGTCTATGAACCAGGAAGTGGGCACACAGAAAGCATTGAATCCTCAACTACATGGAAGGAAGGAAATAATAAAATCAGAGGGGAAATAAATTAAATAAAGACAAAATAAAAAATTAAAAAGATCAATGGAACTAAAAGCTGATTCTTTGCAACAATAAACAAAACTGACAAATCTCTAGCAATAATCATCAAGAAAAAGAGAGCCTAAATAAATAAAAATCAGAAATGCAAGAGATTATAGTTGACTCTACAAAAGATCATTAACTTGTACAAGGAACAATTATATGCCAACAAATTGGGCAATCTAGGAGAAATGGATACATTTCTAGAGACATGCAATCATTCAAGACTAAGCCAAGAAGAAAACAATCTGAATAGACCTATTACTACCCTGAATCCCCGCAAATAAGACAGTGTTTTATATTAATTTTTGCTCCCAAAGATACGCTAGGTCTCATTTTCAGGGGATGTCTTATTTTTCCATGAAGAAGAATACGATACACATTTATTGCTAAATGAAAATAAAGGAAATTTATTACCTGTATACGGTACGGTAGTACGGTAGTTGTCAACACAAACCAGACAAACTGTGAACCCTACAGTATCAAGAATTTACTCATTTATTCAATGACAATCATGCCATCATCTTCTGGAACATCATCATGACAATCCAATTCCTGAATTTCCTGGTGAATTTCTTGTGACTCTATTTCTTTCAGAATCAGTGGACCAAATCTCTCATGTTTAGCAATAGCACTGTCTTTCAATGAGTACTTCTTGTCAAGGTAGCCTGCTCGCAGTGCATTTGCAATGCAACTGTCAGTGATTTTCTCCCATGAATTCTTCAGCCAAGTCACAACTTCTTGCAGTTTAGGTTTCACAAAGTTTCCACGCTGATTTCTCTCCATTCACACAGCAGTGACGTCACTGGTTGCTAGATGCCAGTGGAGGCGGCCCTAGCGACCAGTTTACGGTAAATTAATTTTCATTCTGAGACAGAGCCTGGGGGCCTTATTTTTTGGAGGGGATGCCTTATATATTTCACTCAGAAGGAAAACTGTAAGTAGGTCTTATTTTCGGAGGATGTCTTATTTTCGGGGAAACACGGTAGCAACGAAACTGAAGAAGTAATTAAAAAACACACACATAAAACTCCTTCCTGGCTGGTGTGGTTCAGTGGTTGACTGTGTTGACCTATGAACCAGCAGGGCACAGTTCGATTCCCTGTCAGGGCACATACCCAGGTTTGGACTTGATCCCCTGTGGGGGGCATGCAGGAGGCAGCCAGTCAGTGATTCTCTCTTATCCCTGATAAACACAGATGTAAAAATTCTCAACAAAATACTAGTAAACCAAATTCAACAATATCAAAAAGATCATACTCCATGATCCAGGGGGATTTATATCATGGATATAAGAATGGTTTGATATCCACAAAACAACTACTGTGACACAAAACATTAACAAAACCAATAATAAAAATCTATGATCATCTTAATAGATGCAGAAAAGAATTTGACAAAATTCAATATTCATTTATGATAAAATCTCTCAACAAAGTGTGTACAGAAGAAACTTACTTCATGATGATCAAGGCTACCTATGACCACCCCACAGCTAACATCATACTCAATGCTTTCCCTCTAAGATCAGGAACAAGACAAGGATGCCCATTCTCATCACTATTATTCAGTATAGCACTGGAAGTACTAGCCACAGCAGCCAGACAGGAAAAAGAAGTAGAAGTCATCCAAATTGGAAAGAAAGGAGTAAAAATATCACTATTTGCAGATGACATGATACTATATAGAGAGAACCCAAAAAATTCCACACAAAAATGTGATTAGAACTAATAAATGAGCTCAATAAAGCTGAAATATATAGAAATCTATTATGTTTCTATACTCTAATAATGAATGATCGTAAGAGAAATTAAGAAAATAACCCCATGTTAATGCATCAAAAAGAATAAGTAATAAAAAAAGAATAAAATACCTAGGAATAAATTTAACCAAGGAGATGGAAGACATGTACTCTGAAAACTATAAGACATTGAAGAAAGAAACTGAAGAGGACAAAAATAAATGGAAGGATATACCACGCTCTTAGATTGGAAGGATAATTTTCATTACAGTGATCATACTACACAAAGGAATTTCCAGATTCAATGAAATCCATAGCAACATACCAATGACATTCTTCTCAAAATAAGAATAATTCTAAAATTTATATGGAATCACAAAGGACCACAAGTAGCCCAAGCAGTCTTGAGAAGGAAGACCAAGGTTGAAAGTATCACACGTCCTGATTCAAACTATTCTACAAAACTATAAAAATCATAACAGTAACATAGTGACAAAAACAGACACAGCCCTAAAATAAACCTTTGTTTATAAGGTCAATTAATTTAAGACAAGGAGGGAAGATTATGCAATGGAAAAATGACAGTTTATGTCATTTTTATGACTGGTATTGGGAAAACTGAACAAATCATGTAGAAAAAAAAATAAAACTGAACCACATACTACATACAAAAATAAACTCAAAACAAATGGGACTTAATAAAACTAAAAGCTTCTGCATAGTGAAGAAAATGATCAACAAAACAAAAGGACAACCTATAAAATGAGAGAATATATTTTCAAATGACATGTCCAATAAGAGATGTTGATATTCAAAATATATATTCTTTGAAAAACTAAATCTACCAGAAGACTCAGCAATACTTCTGGGTATGAAAGTGAAACCATTAATTCAAAAAGACATATGCACCCCCCCATGTTCATTGCAGCATTATTTACAAGAGACCTGGTGCATGAAATTCGTGCATGGGAGGGAGGAAAGGGGATCCCCTCAGGCCAGCCTGCACCATCTTCAATCCAGGACATCCCTCTCACAATCCTGGACTGCTGGCTCCTAATCAATCACCTGCCTGCCTGCATGGTCGCCCCTAACCCCCCCCCCCCCCCCCCAAGCCCCGGCCCTTGCTGGCCTGATTGCCTCACACCGCCTCTACATGCCAGCCTGATTGCCCCTAATTGCCCCCCCCCCTGCTGGCCTGATTGCCCCTAATTGCCCCCCACCCCCGCCCCGCGGGCCTTGTTGCCCCTAACTGTCCCCCACTGTTGGCCAGGTCATTCCCAACTTCCCCTTTCTGCTGGCCTAGTCACCCCTCACTGTCCCCTCTGCCAGCCTGATGGTCCCCAACTGCCGGCCTCGTCTCCTCCAACTGCACCCACCCTCTTATTGCCCCCCTCCACCCCCTCCGCTGGCCTGGTTGCCTTCAACTGCCCCCCTCTGCCAGCCTGGTCGCCCCAACTGCCCCCTCTGTTGGCTTAGTCACCCCCACTGCACCACCCCTTGCCAGCCTAGTCGCTCCACACAGCCTGCTGTTCAATCATTTGGTCACCCTTCACTAACCCCCCTGTTGGCCTGGTCAAAGACAGCTATCTTGTGAGGGTGTGAGGGTTAATATGCATATTACTTCTTTATTATACCAGATAGCCAAGATATGCAAGCAACATAGGTGTCCATCCATAGGTGAATAAATAAAGAAGTGGCACATACTGTACATACAATGCATTATTACTCAGCAGTAAAAAGAACCCAAACCTGCCATTTGCAACACCATGGCTGGACCCATAGATATTACATTAAGTGAAATTAGTCAGACAGAGAAAAACAAATACCATATGATTTCACTTACATGTGGATTAAAAAACAAACAAATAAAACAAAACAAAAACAGACTCACAGAAATAAAGAACAAACTGATGGTTGTCAGAGGGGAGAAGGGTGGAGGGATGTGTGAAGAAAGTGAACTGGAATACTCAACAATATAGTTGTGAGTATGAAAAACAGTGTTTATTCATTGCATTATTTGTTTATTAATTATTATGAACAGTATAAATCTACTTTTGCCCCCTCTGTATTTCTAAATAGTCTGAAATCTCAATTTTGATTTCCTCTAACATAATACCGGTAGTTCTATGGTTCTTTTAAGTTTTAAGTTGGAAAAATCTAATCTATAACACCTACTTTTGGGAATTTGTTAGGTTTTCTCTATCACCTATTACATGGTATTTCTATTAATATTCCATTGACATCTGCATAGCAAATGTATTCTTTGCACTTGTATCTGTAGCTATAAAATCATGCTGTGTTATTCAAATTCTTTAGAGATTCAGTTAACAGCTTTTGCTTTAAACATTTCAATGCTAAATGCTTGGTGCAAAAAGGTTCATGGTCGTCAAATCATTTTAATAGATATTAGGTTTTATCAACATGAACTAATATTCTTGTTTCACTGAACCATTCCCCAATCTCCCTGAATTCCATTTGGTTTAGTCCTAATATTTATATCACTTGCTTTATATAGTAAAGCAGGATTTTTATGTTAACTCAATCTAGAAGCTTTCATCTTTTAACCAGGAAAGCAATAGTATACTACAAGTGTAATAATCTACTCAACTCTAAAATTGAATTTTACCTCTTTATTATACTGGATAGCCAATAGTACGATGCAAGCAACATAGGTGTCCATCCATAGGTGAATAAATAAAGAAGTGGCACATACTGTATATACAATGCAATATTACTCAGCAATAAAAAAGAACCCAAATGTGCCATTTGCAACACCATGGTTTGCAAATTCACTCACACTTTTTAACAGAAAAAATCATTTTGTCCTATTATTCAAAAAATAAAGCAAAATTGGCAGATAGGTGGCAAAAATATTTTACCGATTCTATGGGAGTACTGTTTATTGTTTTATTTTTCTTTATTTAATTTATTGGGGTGACATCTATATATATATATATATATATATATATATATATATATATATAAAAGGTTAATACGCTAAGTGTCCACTTTTACCCTCACCCCCTTTCCCTGTGGCAATCACCACACTGTTTTCTGTGACTATAATTTTCTGTAATTAGGATTTTCTGATTCCTATGTAAGAAAATCCTACCAACACTGACATATTTATAAAATAACACACGGGCACTTGTCAGGGACAAACAGAAGTTCATAGGTTGTTGCTCAACAGAGCTTCATGAGCCAGACTGAAAAAAAATGATTTCTTGCTTTAATAATACTTTTCAAATGAACTGAAAACTACCACCAGTCCACTCTGAATAGGAGGTTTCCAATGTAAAGGGAAAAATAGTAAATGTAGTACTTCCTGGCAACCTTAAAGCCTGAGTTTTCTTTAAGATTTTATTTTAAGGATTTAAAAGGTAAAACCATAAAGAAGCCAGAGCAAACCCGTGGGCCAGATAAAAATGATGGTTAAATGCTCATTAGAAACAATACATGACAAGAGATGATGGAATCACATCAATAAAGTAATGAAAGACCAAAAAAACGGAGGTGAGGATTTTTAAAAAATATATATATTTTATTGATTTTTTACAGAGAGGAAGAGAGAGGGACAGAGAGTTAGAAACATCGATGTTAGAGAAACATCGATCAGCTGCCTCCTGCACACCCACTACTGGGGATGTGCCCACAACCAAGGCACATGCCCTTGACCGGAATCGAACCTGGGACCTTTCAGTTCACAGGCTGATGCTCTATCCACTGAGCCAAACAGGTTTCGGCGAGGTGGGAGATTTTCAATCAGTGAAAATATTCTTCCCAAATAAAGATAAATGTAAAATTTTCATATAAACTCAGGAAATCTGTACCAAACTCTTCCTCACAAAGTCTTATTAGAATGCAAGCACATTGGTGTGAACTTAGTGTAAGCATAAACTCTAACCTGGTCTAATTTTAATATTTTTTAATTTAAAAGAAATCAGTTGTAAACTACACTATTAGTTATAAAATATATTTGACCTACCACACAACCACCATGATATACAAGAGTTTATTTCCATACTATGTAAATGACTGCTGACATATAATGTAACAATATAGCAAAAATAACTGCTTATTTCATTCTTAAGCAAACTTACCTTTCTGTTTTGGAAAAATCTGTTCAGGATGCTGTAAAATAAATTAAAAAATGCATTAGGTAATTACTGCAACAAATAAAACTAAATGAAAATTTTAAATATATGAATTAAGATAATTACCTTCATTATTGGTCTGGCTCGCTTCTCAAACAAACCACTGGGGAAAAGATAAGCAATAGCTCTCTGAAAATATACATAAAGGTTAATTAACAACTGTTATAGAATCCGGTTAATGTTATGGTTAACAGTTACTGAGTGCTAATGTGCCAGATATCACACTAACAGTTTCATATACATTATCTCATTTCTACATAATCAAAATGAAAGAACGTTACCACATACACCTCTCCCAGAAGAAAATTGTAAGGAAAGTAGTTGCTAGTTCTACAACCCCTAGTAGATGCCTGAAACTCCTGATAATCTCCATCTCTATGTATGCCATGGTTTTTCATATATATATATATATATATATATATATATATATATATATATATACCTACATACATACCTATGGTGATGTTTACAGCTTCTCTTGGGTATAACTGAACTGCCAGCACTATTACTCTTGGGATTTGGACCCTTGTTAGGTAAAGTAAGGGTTACTTGAACAGAACAGAAGCTCTGTGATACATCAACAGTGAGTCTGATACTAAGTGACTAAGGGGCGGGAGTGAATACAGCTAGGAGACAGAGGACAAAGGCTGATTCACATCCCAGGTTAGATAGAACAGGACAGGGATTTCTGGAGCTTTCCATTTAATATTTTCAGAGTGAGAAAGTCCACAGGTAGCTGAAACTGAGGAAATTACAACTGTGGATAAGGGGGCATTACCATATTAAACTAGTTATGAATAATTTTTAACTGTCTCCTCAAACATGAAAGTAATAGCACGCATACGGATCATCTCTCCCTTTTAAAGGAACCCTAGACGCTGCCACAGCCACACAACTGCTGAGCTAATGTGCCCTGACCCCCAGCTGGAAGTACAAATATTGGGGCAGAACACCGATCAGAGCAGGATCAACGTCTTACCCACAGCGACACCCGCTGATTTCTGGCTGCTCTTTGAACTTCTTCTAGAAGTTGTAAGTGATTTTAAACTACATATTCCCAAACAAGTTCTTGAAACATGTCTGTTTCTCGATGGGGATGATACTGGCACTTTGAGTGCGATATTTCCATTGTAGGCAACTTCCCTCTACACTGCAGATCGTGTAACAACCCTGGCTCTATTAAAAACCCGGGCCACCACATCCCCAGAGCTTGTGACAAATTGCACGCACACACATTTCCAAATGTCCTTTAACTCTGAAGGAGCAGCACTGCCGGAAACTTGAGACCAGCTTTAGCCATTTGTGTCTTCTCCAATAGCCCTGTCACAACTAAAATTAAAAATCAAAACAAAACCAAACCCCACAAAAAGCACTAATTTTGCTGAGCGATGTCAAGTGAAGGGTGCCCTTTGAACTGTAATGGCTGGCGGCCTGCAGCACTGTGCTGCTCGCCTGGAGAGCCTTTCTCAGGAGGCCTGCTCCCCATCACCCAGGACGTGTGCTGGACCCCGTTCTCTCCTGAAAGTAGAAGCTATAATTTGGGGGTACAGATTCAGTTATTGTAGGAGCCCAGCTGTGTCTCTGAGTCAAGCTTATTCTCATTCAAGCTTTTACCAATGAAATTGACACTAAAAAAAGTGAAATATCAGAGTGTTAATTTTGTGATTTTTTTCTTTTAAAAACCAGGAACACCTGTCCTTTCCTTCTCTGATGGAGAAAAGATGGGATTTTTAATAAGCAATGTGAATAACTGCCACAGGCAAAGATAAACTAGATCCAAACCTCACACCTCACATTACAATGAACTCTACGTGAGTCAGAGAGCTACACATAGAAAATGGCAACAGAACAAGTACTAAACAACATCAGTGAATTCTTTATATTGTAGATATCGAAGTCTTCCTTAACTATGACTCAAAATTCAGAAGCAAAAAAAGACTGACCAAATTAAGCTACATTAAAAATGAAAAAATATGGCTCTAATGTATTCACAGTAAGAGAAGTGCGGTTAAAAACCACTGAGAAATTCTTTTCATCCAACAGAACTAGCAAAAACTCAAAGCCTGACAGTGATCACATGGCTGAGGGTCAGAGAGCTCTGCAGTGCCTTGCTGGACGAGGGTTAAGTGGTGCCACCAACAAGGGAAGTTTGACACTAACAAAACTACGTATTTCCCCAGCAATCCCACTTCTATGAATTATTCTTAAAGATACACCCCTCACAAATACATAAGCACAGGTTAGTCATTGATTTATAAGAGCAAAATATTAGAAACAACCAAATCCCCAGACATGAATCTGGTTGAATAAATGATGGTACACCTATGTGACCAAGTACTTTAGATCTATAAAAGAAAAAAGATTGAGAAAAACAAGATGCAAAAGAAATGTACTTAGAATAAGACCACTATTCTGACAAAGAGAAACAGAAATAAGAAAATACATATTGGAACAGGAGAATAACATACATGTGTTTCTTTTATGCAAACATAAACACAGAAAGAATTAAGTGGAAAACGATAAAAATCATTATCAATTAAAGAACTAGAGGCCTGGTGCATGAAATTCATGCACTCAGAAAGGAGGTCCCTAAGCCTGGATTGTGAGGGGGTGCAGGCCAGGCCGAGGGACCCCACTGGTGAATGATTAGGGCTGGGGAGGAACACAGGAGGGACCTAGGGCATGTCCAGCCTCTCTTGCTCAGTCCCCATTGGCCAGACCCCAGCAGCAAGCTAACCCCCTGATCAGTGCACATCATAGCAAATTGGTTGAGCAGCCTTAGCATATCATTAGCATATTATGCTTCGATTGGTTGAACAGTTGACAGAACAATCAGATACTTAGTATATTAGGCTTTTATTATATAGGACTAGAGGACCGGTGCATGAAATTTGTGCTCGGGGGAGGGGTGGTGTCTCTCAGCCCGGTGTGTACCCTCTCCAATTTGGGACTGCTTGGGGGATGTCCAACTGCCAGGTTAGGCATGATCCCTGTGGGCAGTTGGACATCCCTCAAGCAATCTGGAACTGCTGGCTCCTAACCACTCACCTGCCTGCAGGCCTGATCTCCCTAACTGCTCTCACCTGCCAGCTTGATACCCCTAATTACTCTCCCCTGCTGACCTGATCCCCCTAACTGCTCTTTTACATCCTAAGTCTGATCATGAGCAAGCAATTTGAAAGCCAGAATGTGGGACAATTGTACAAAACCTGTAGCTAGCTAGCTATAAAGACATTTTGCAGAAAACTGGGAAAATTTTCCGAGACTATATATGATATTACAGAATTATAATTATACAGTTATAATAGTGGTATTGTGAGAGACAATATGCATGTGGTTTTATAACTTGGCTCTCTATTCTGTTATATTGATCTGTATGTCTGTTTCTCAGCCAATACCATACGGAATTAATTATCGTAGCTCTGTAGCATAATTTGAAGCCAAGCAGTGTGATACCTCCAGCTTTGTTCTTCTTTCTTTGGCTATTCGGGGTCTTCTGTGGTTCCATTCAAATCTGATCATTTCTTGTTCCATTCTTTAAAAAATGACCTTGAGATTTTGATGGGGATTCCATTAAATCTGTATATTGCTTTGGGCAATATGACCATTTTAACTATTGTTGATTCTTCCAATCCATGAACACAGGATTTTTTTTTCTATTTTGTTATCTTTTTCAATCTCTTTTAAAAATGCTTTGTAATATTCAGTATATAGATCTTTTGCATTCTTTGTTAAGTTTATTCCTAAGTATTTTATTCTTTTGATACCAATTGCAAAAGGAACCATTCCCCCACCCCCCCCCCACCCCTCCATTTCTTTTCCTGAAGTTTTATGATTAGTATACAGGAAGGCAATGTATTTAAAATATATATATTTTATTGACTTATTACAGAGAGGAAGAGAAAGTGATAGAGTTAGAAACATCGACGAGAGAGAATCATCGATCAGCTGCCTGTTGCACACCCCCTGCTGGGGATGTGCCCTCAACCAAGGTACATGCCCTTGACCGGAATCGAGCCTGGGATCTTTCAGTCCGCAGGCCGCAGGCTCTATCCACTGAGCCAAACCGGTTTCGGCGGCAATGTATTTTTGACAACTGATTTTCTGCCCTGCAACTTGACTGCATTTGTTTTTTGTTTCTAATAGTTTTTTGATAGAGTCTTTAGGGTTTTCTATATACAAATGATATATATGACATCCACAAAAAGTGACAGTTTGATTTCTTTCTTCCTTATTTGGATGCCTTCTATTTCTTTCTCGTCTTATTGCTCTGGCTAGGACAGTGGTCAGCAAACTCATTAGTCAACAGAGCCAAATATCAACAGTACAAGGACTGAAATTTCTCTTGAGGGCCAAATTTAAAAAAAAATATATTTTATTGATATTTTACAGAGAGGAAGGGAGAGAGCTAGAGAGCTAGAAACGTCAATGAGAGAGAAACATCAACCAGCTGCCTCTCGCACCCCCCCTACCGGGGATGTGCCTGCAACCAATGTACATGCCCTTGACCGGAATCGAACCCAGGACCCTTCAGTCCGCAGGCCGACGCTCCACCACTGAGCCAAACCGGTTTCGGCAAGGGCCAAATTTTTTAAACTTAAACTTCCTCTAATGCCATTTCTTCAAAATAGACTTGCTCAGGCCATGGTATTTTGTTGGAGAGCCACACTCAAGGGGCCAAAGATCCGCATGTGGCTTGTGAGCTGCAGTTTGCCGACCACGGAGCTAAGACTTTCAGCACTATCTATACTAATAAAAGGGTGATATGCTAATAAGACTGGGAGACTTTCTGGACAAAGCCATGGTGGTGGGGCCAAGGCAGTGGCGATTAGGGGCGATCAGGAGGGGAGGGCAGTTGGGGGTGATCAGGGTGGGGGTGGAGTTAGGGGTGATCAGGCTGACAAGGGGACCAGTTGGGGGCAAGAAGGCCGGTGGAAATGGCAGTTGGGGGTGACCAGGCCAGCAGGCAGAGTGGTTACGGGTGATCAGGCAGGCAGGCAGGTGAGTGGTTAGGAGCTAGTGGTCCCAGATTGCGAGAGGGATGTCCAACTGCCAGTTTAGGCCCAATTCCTGGATTGTGCCTAAGCTAGCAGATGTCTGAGGGGGTCCCAGATTGGAGAGGGTGCAGGCCGGGCTGAGGGACAACCCCCCAATTCATGAATTTCGTGCACCGGGTCACTAGTCTATACATATAAAAGGCTAGTAAGCTAAGTGCCCATCTGAAAGGTAACTGTGATGCGCACTGATCACCAGGGGGCAGACACTCAATGCAGGAGCTGCTGAGACTTGGCAGGGGTGGTTCTTGGGTGACACACCTCGAAACCAGAGAGGAGGGAGCCTGATTCCTTGTGGGGCTGTGCTATTCCACTTTTGGCTATGGGTTATGTTGTTGCCCTGAATCTGGTAAACTGCCCACTTGAGTTTACATTCCACACCCTGTACAACAGCAACTTTGTAGAGTGCCCCTTTGCACTCCTGGACCCCTTGGGGGATGTCAGAAAGCTGGTTTTAGCCCAATTCCTGCAGGCCAGGTCAAGGGACCTCACTTGCCAGAGGGATCCTGCTCACTCTTCAGACGGTCTTCGAGCCACGGTGCCATCCCAGGTGTGGCCGGCCGGGGAGGGACCAGAGGTTGGCTCCAGGGCATGTCTGGCCTGTCTAGTCCAGTCCCACCCCACATGCCACCTTCTAATTGATTTCCTTTCAATGTGTACGAATTCATTCACTGGGTCACTAGTGTGGAATAAGAGTGGTGAGAGTGGACATCCTTTAAGGAAAAGTTTTCAGTTTTTCACCATTTGGTATGGCATCACCTGAGAGTTCACCATATATGACCTGTATTATGTTGAGGTACTTTCCTTCTATTCCTATTATATTGAATGTTTTAATCGTAAATGGTTATTGTATCTTATCAAATGCTTTTTCTACGTCCACTGATAAGATCACATTTCTATGCCTTCTTTTGTTAATGTGGTGCATTACATGGACCAATTTGTGAGCATTGAACCATTCTTGTGCCCCTGGAAAGAATGCCACTTAATTGTGATGAATTATTATTATTTTAAAATGTACTGTGGTATTCGATTTGCAAGCATTTTGTTTAGGATTTTTACATCTGTGTTAATCAGAGATATTACTCTGTAGTTTTCTTTTTTGTGTTACTATTGCCAGATTTTGGTATCAGGGCTCTTTTGGCCTCATAGAATGGTAGGAAGTATAGTCTCTTCTTCAATTTTTTTGAAGAATTTGAGAAATAGGTTTTAAATCTTCTTTGAACATGTGGTAGAATTCACTGGTGAAGCAATCTGGTTTTGTCTCCTGTGTGGGGTAAGATGGTTGGACAGTGGCATATTGATACTTCTGATCTATGGCTTGGTTCCTTGGGGCTTGCAGGGTAATGCTATCATAGGAACCATCTGGAATGCTAACTTGACCACTCTCTTGGCACTATTGAGGCCATGTGCTACTGACCAGACAGCCTGAATTTACCATGTCTAAGGCAAGGGAGCTTGAATTAACTACCCCATTTCAACCTCAGTTTCAAAGCTGGGACAGGAATGGGAAACATTTATATACTGAAAGGCTACAATATGGGCATGCCCACAACATGCATCTGGCTGAAAACGAGAGCAACATCACCGAGGTCTCCAGGTCCCCAGTGAGCCTTCTTGTAGTTTTAATAAGTCAGGGTCTGTACTGGCACAGCTCCAGTTGTCCCCAACCTCCCGTTCTTTTCTGTAGTTAATCTAACCTGCTATGGGAAGAAAAAGCTGTGTTGCTTTGTGTGTGTGTGTGTGTGTGTGTGTGTGTGTGTGAGACAAATATTGAAAATTCCTTCTGCATGTTTTTATAACTCCTTCCTCCTGGGGAAAAACCAACCAAACAACAATGACAAAAATGACAAATGTTCACCTCCTCCTTTCGTGGAAGGCTCACCTGAAGGCACAACATGATCCTGTGAGGACAGGGCTTTGTTTGCAACATGCCTTCCAGGGAGTGCCCTCCTCGCTCTGCACTGTGACTCTCAGTCTAGGTCCGGAGTAACTCTTTCCCACCACCATCTTCAAAGTAGAGATGGGGATGGGAGGGGGAGGAAGGGGCATGTCATCTTTCTTTCCAAAGCCTGCTGCTGGTAGTGATGCAGGTCCTGGAAAGTCTACATGTCCACATATCATGAAAATACGTGTACTGCAGTCAGCTGCTTCAGCACCAATGTCAACAGCACAGTCTTTCTGGGGTTACTGCAATCTTGTTACTGGAAGATCTGTATGAGCTACAAGGGCACAGATCCCAATTTGCCTTGTAGTGGGAGGAAGACCCACTAAAGGGGTACAACAGCTCTCCTCCTTTCCCACCCCACAAGTCCCAAAGTCAAGACTTCACCTTACTTGACCGGGATTATTGGGCCCTAATTCAAGGCCAGACTAGGAGAAATTACGTCAGCGGCAAGTATATTCTATGGCCCTAAATTGGTGTATTAGGACATTGTGACTTGACATTTATTTTAGTAAAAAAGATGTGTTTAAGCCCTCCAAATATAATTTTAACTCTCCACCTCTACCCTTACCCCTAGTAGTTTGACCCTTTGTCTTCCTCAAGCAGTTTTTCTCAAAAAGCTCAAGAGACTTCCCAAGCTCTGCTTGCAGATGGAAGACAACTTTGCCTTCACTCCTATACCAGACAGCCTCTGTCCCACACTGGGCAGCATTTCATGGAAGATAAAGTTTTCCACAGGCTGATTTCTTGAATCCTTGGGGCTTCTCAAAATTACAATTTTCCAATTCAACATAAAGTTAAAGAGTATTTCAGATAAGAATTATAATAACGAATAAGTAATATGGTTGGGAATAAATGAACTATTTCATATATAATTTTAAATTAAGGTAAAGATTTGGTTAGGAAATGTTCAGGAGTACAGCTGGAAAAGAAAATAAGAAACAAAGGTAAAGCAAGTGTTAAAATATTTGTTTTCTTAGCAGTTTTCTGGCATGTTATTCAAAAAGATCTATATCAGCACAATAAAAATGCAGAACTGAAATATTATGATAAGTGAAATTAAGTCAACCAGAAAGCCACTGGAGGAAACACTTGACTCTCTGCTATGCTCACCTATCTGTCACTGCTAGGTGCTATCACGCCCTCGCTCATACGTGGCACCTCCCAGGCACCAGGGGGAAAGAATCAGCAGGAAACAGCATAGGCCTTCAGGTGCCTTAATATTACAGGAAAACTGGCATTCCATATTCAAATTGGGGTTTGTTCTACTTGGACCAAGTTTATTAACAATGACAGAAGTAACAGAAATTTCATAATTATCTGAAATAAATATGTTTTCACTTCTGAACAATCTAACCAATTTATTCTTTAGACTAAGAAACTTAATCCTTTCACAAAAGTAAAAAAAAAAAATATGTCTACCAGTTGAAACATGATGATTTTTTCAAGAAGCTTGAATATAGTATTACTGGCCTAATATCTTTGTTTTAGGGTTATCATTTGTGTGTCAAGAGACCTTTTCTCAGCCTAGGAACCAGACTTTAGATGCGGCCTATAATTAACGCACTGGTATTCAATATCAACATCCATGAATAGGTAGAAATATATACAAAATTATTGCTTTACTCTGATTTAAAGTTGTTGTTGCCGTAACTTACAGTTTTAAATTCACAGGGGGAAAAATCTGAGCCACAGAAATAGAAAACAAAGGATGTTTTCCTATAATAAGCTCAACCTTAATAGTTCTTATATTAAGAACTTCAATTTGTATGGAATTCAACTTATAAAACTTTTCTCACACTTGAAAAAATTGTTACATATATGGCTTTGGCTCATGATTATATTCTTAGGTTTATGTCAAAGTATAAAAGGACTGCAGGCTGAACCCAGAAGAAGCTCTGGGTCAGGAACGCAATCTCAATTAATTAGGTATCCCAGCTGGGCAGTGGGTTTGCAGCTGTTAACTTGATCAATGACTTACCTAAATGTCATCTCTACTGATGCGCTTATAAATTACCAGCAAGTGAGACTAATGTACAGGTGCTAATTTATTTAAACTGTTCTCTACACTTCTACATTACTTTATAAACTGCATCTGGCACCTAATGTTAGCTGTCAGTTGTACTTAGACATGCCTGTCCTAACGACTCTGTTCATTAGAAGTGAGCACAAATTATGAAATATTGTGAAAAATGATACATCAAATGGAATGGGCACAGCAAATCAATTAGGGAAACTTCATACAGCATATTCACATTTAGGAGAATAAAACATTCTGGTTTCAGAATGAGGTCTATAGTACCAATTAAAAAGTAATTGGTAGACTTCAACAGTGTTATATATCAATTTGCTGGCTTTTTTCCTGAAATTCTGTAGTAATGTAGAAGTTAACTTTTCATTCCCAAATAAAGACATTAGTATATGTAATTGCAACTCTGCATTCATATTATTTATTATAACTGAAATGTCTCCAAAATATTTATAACTGATACTACCTAATTCAAAAATGCAAATGCAAATATAAGTGGCCCTCAACTTCTTTGTGTTTACAGCATGATTTTGAGAAAAATGATTTTTGATGGTACATGTGAAAGGATTAAAAGACTAAACAATACTAAGCAGTTAGCAATCACTGTAACCTGAAATCTAGCATAACAATGAGTTATCCTACCTAATAAAAGAGCAATATGTAAATTAACCATCACTCTGTTACACCCACAAGCCACACCCACCAGCCAATCAGAGTGAGTATGCAAATTAACCATAACCAAGATGGCTGTGGCCAGAGAGAGCAAGAGAGAGGCTTGGGTTTCCCAGGCAACAGAAGAAGCCAAGCTTTCTGCCTGCCCTTGCCAGCCTAAGCCTCCACTCGAGGCTACAAGTTTCAATTATAGAAGGTAAACAAATCCAAACAGAAATGGCGGCAGCCACGGAATGAGCAAAAGGCTTGGCTCCGCTCCAGGCTACAAAGTTTCAACTGTAGAGGTAAATAAATTCCAGACACCAGGGCCTCTGCTTGGGTCGCCGGGGGGCGTGGCCAGCCTGCAAACCACCACAGGCCCCTCACTTAGGTCACTCCACACCCCAAGGGAACCCCCACCCTGAACTGGAACAACCTTCAGGGCAAACCAGCTGGCTCCCACCCATGCACCAGGCCTCTATCCTATCTAATAAAAGAGTAATATGCAGATTGACCATCACTCCAACACACAAGATAGCTACCCCCATGTGGTTAAAGATCGTGCCCTCTATGTGGACACAAGATGGCCAGCAGGGGAGGGCAGTTGAGAGGCACCAGGCCTGCAAGGGAGGGAAGTTGTGGGTGATCAGGCCTGAAGGGGAGGGTAGTTAGGGGCAAACAGGCTGGCAGGGGAGCAGTTAGGTATCAATCAGGCTGGCATGGGAGTGATTAGGGGGTGATCAGGCTGGCAGGCAGAAGTGGTTAGGGGCAATCAGGAAGGCAGGCAGGTGAGCAGTTGGGAGCCAGTAGTCCTGGATTGTGAGAGGGAAGTCCGACTGTCCAGTGGGATCAGGCCTAAACAGGCAGTCAGACATCCCTGGGGTCCCAGATTGGAGAGTGTGCAGGCTGGGCTGAGGGACAACCCCCCTCCATACACACATTTCGTGCACTGGGCCTCTAGTAATGTCTATAAAATTCTATGGACACTGACTACACTATTGACTGGCCAGCCTTTAACCTTGCTCACTATTTAAGGACAAATGTTTTCTGCCCTGCCTCTGCTACAGACTGTGAGGTTTATTTCTTTACTAGAGGCCCGGTGCACGAAATTTTGTGCAAGGGGCTTGGCCCTCGTAGCCCTGGCTTACTCCAAAAGTTCGTTCTGCTGTTCAGTCTAATTAACATATTAGCTTTTATTATATAGGATGGTTTCCAAACATAAGATCTTGTTTTGACCAAAGTGTAAGGGCTTTACATTGAATTACAAAACCCACTCAGCTCAATCAATGCTCAGTTGACAGGTTCCCTCTCATAGTAATATATACTGTTATAACCAAAAATACTTATATATACACTGACCAGCATTTGGCAGTTACCAGTAAATAGTTAATAGAGCAGGAGTTGAGAACTACTGTATTAAGATCTACTTCAAAATATTTAGCTTGTATTTTAAGCACTTTCAGCAAGATACCATACACACTACTCATTGTTAGAGGGACCTGTGTTTTCTCTTATTAGGTTTTCTGAAGGTTATCAATAACACCATATTGGTTTACCATGAAAGAGCAATAAGGGGTTTCTTTCTTTACAATATACTCTAAAAAATCAGGCAAAAATTAAATTTTTTTTAAATAGAGAAAATCTATACCTGTCCATGCCCAATTTCTTTTTAGCTAATTTGTTATTTTGCCAACTAAAAATATTTTTATTAAATTTAATACCAAAATTGAGCATTAAATATAGCAAATTCTGGAAAAAAAAACACAAAACAAAAAAACTGTAGCAGATATACAAGTTGTAGGCTTAATAATTTAAAATCTGCTAAACAATGTAACTTTAAAGTAAATAGCAACAGTGACAAGCAGAATTATTTTTAGTCATAAAATTGTATTTGATTTTTTTAATTTTAAGAACCCATGTCTGGCCGAAACCAGTTTGGCTCAGTGATAGAGCGTCGGCCTGCAGACTGAAAGGTGCCAGGCTCGATTCCAGTCAAGGGCATGTACCTTGGTTGCGGGCACAACCCCAGTGGGGGGTGTGCAAGAGGCAGCTGATCGATGATTCTCTCTCATTGATGTTTCTAGCTCTCTATCTCTCTCCCTTCCTCTCTGTAAAAAATTAATAAAATAAAAAAAATATATTAAAAAAACAACAACCCATGTCTGAACTCTTTTTAAAGCCTTATTAAGTTAAGGATACACTAGCATGTAAGATTAGCTAAATACAATTTTCCAGATGTAAGTTATATACGCTACACTCAATGAGGCCAGAGGCCAGAATTCTATTCAAGCTCAATATTCTGGAACAAAGTTGTAAGCTTAGAAATCAACAACAAAAAAGCCTATGAAGAGCAGAGATAGCTGACATAAATTCACGATTTTACTTAGCAGGAAGGTCATATAGGTCCTCATGCTGAAGCCAATGGCCCTTAGTTTTAACTCAGCTACCTAACAAGTTTAGTTATGCCAGGAGGTTGGAAGTCATGAGAGAGGCTCGAGGCAGACACATATACATGGACATTTCGACAGGAAAGGAGATGGCAGGATCCAGAATAAAGCATAGCCAGGCCATTCCGTACAGGAACAAACATTCACTATGAGCCACAGTCGGGTATCATAGTTTAACAACCTACTATAAAGAAAAATCCTGAGGCACTGTAAGATTAAGTTATACTCACTGAACTCTACATATAAGGCTGGGGAAACTGCAACTTATCTTAGAAAATGCTGCCCAAAACAATAACCTTTGAAAGTACAGAAAAATAGCCTCTGGGTTCAGAAAGGCCTTGAATAGCCTTGGTTTCTTCCACAATGAACACTTACTACTGCATACGGATTTTATAAACATTAAATGTGATTATGTGTATCAGGCTCCAGACAGCAACCTGCACATGTATAAGCGATATTTAGTAAGTGGTGGCATTTTTCATTACAAATCATTAAAACTAGGTTTCCCTTTTTGGAAAAATTCCGTTCTGTGGAATATCTAATTCCATGATCAGATTAAATAAAAGAAAAATTATTGAACCTAGTTTTAATTTATATGTTAAAAGCCAAACACATTATACAAGGCATTATAAATTCTATATAACAGCATTATAAATTCTATATAACAACAATTACAAATTCTATATAAATTCCATATAACAGCAATTGCAATGCTCTTCCAAAGATTACCCGGAGGCTTAAAGTATTTTCCTGATTTTGGACATCAAACCATTTATTTTTGTGTTTAGAAATAATTAAACATTATGTCAGTATGGAAATTAAATAAGACTCATCAGTTATCATGTCTTTCAAGTTATGCACACAGTCAAAACATCTTACAAAAATAATTTTGAAAATAGGAACCATAATGGGTGTATAATTTTAATGCCTTGATAACAGTTGGTTATCACTGTTCTTTTTGCTTTCATATCTACTCAGATGCCAACGAGGGTCCACTAAATTTAATAAAATGCCAAGAGCTAATTGATATAATACGTGAGATGTAGTGAAGCAGATCAATCACTTGAGGAAGGTCTAGCACAGCAGAATCAGGTCACTGGTGTCAGGAAAATGGCAACACTCCCTCACATGGGCTTTTAGACAGTGAGGTGAGACAAAACACCAACCAATTATACAACACAACCTCCAGTTTATATCACTCAGTGATAAATCAATGTACTCAACGGTATTTCATATTATTCTCCCCAACATTCAGTGTCGGATGGCATGGAAGATTTGTGTTGCAAAGGAAATTAGAAAACTAGAAAGTGATTCAGGCTAACGTAGGTTTTATTTATTCATTAACACATTGCATTAATCTCACGTTCCTACATTCTTAGTTAGGCAAGCAGCTGGTATTACTTTAGAGACCTGGAAAACAAGTGGCAGAATGCTGTGACTTGCTAATATCACAGTGCTAGTTAGTGACACCACAAAACATCTCCTCATCCCAGGTTTTGCATCTTCCTACAACATCACCTCAGCAACAATGAACTTATTTTAAAAAAATCCACTTAACAAGTTTTGCATGTTTCTGCATCTATATTCCTCACAATTCAAGAAATTCAGTTTCATTTAAGAAGATTCTCTATATGTAAACAAGTAATTGGAGATTTTTTAATATTAATTCCTGATTTCATTACTTTTTTTTTTGCTAAATCTAAAGAAGATTTTTACATGTCCTTGACTGGAATCGAACCTGGGACCTTTCAGTCCACAGGCTGACGCTCTATCCACTGAGCCAAACCGGTTTCAGCTAAAGAAGATTTCTAAAAGTTATATTCTATTAGCACAATGACACAAAATTACATCAACTTACTTCACCACCCAGCTATCAGCTCCTACATTCACACACTGATGTTTAGCATGTCTTCTCTGGAAAACAATTCTATACTTTAAAAACCAGAACTACACATATTGCCTCTGAATGAATAACAGAATCCTGTAAGATTTCTCTAAATAATATAAAAAGTATACTCTGGAAGCACCAATGTATGTCTGTTGTAAACATCTTAACAAAAAAAAATTAAAGGTATCTTCATATATGAAAATAGATACGTAAGAAAACATTTTTTTGTTGTTGCTAATCCTCACCGGAGGATATTTTCTCCCACTGCTTTTAAGAGCCAGTGGAGGGGAGGGAGAAAGGGGAAAGGGAGGGAGATTCTGATTAAATATCCAAGCAATGAACTAACAATTCCAAACAACCTAATTCATGTTTACACTTAGGATGTGAAAATGTTTCTGTCTTCAGATAGAATTACAAACTCTTGACTGACTCTGTTTCTCTCAGCGAGCTAAACATGCCATCTGTACATCAGAAGGCTGTAAGGCGGGTGCAGTCAGTCAGACAGTGGGATCTTGCAGAGAACTCAGGAACAGAGGTCACAGGAGAGAGGGGAGGACCATTTTAAAAACCAAACAATAAGCCCTGGCAGTGTGGCTCAACTGGTTGGAATGTCCTCCCTGCACGGTCAGAGCACATACCAGGTTTCGGGTTTGATCCCACTTAGGGTATATATGGAAGGCAACCAATTGACGTTTCTCCCTCTCTCCCCTCCCTTCATCTCTCTCTAAATTTAATAAAAACATATTCTTGGGTGAGGATTAAAGAAAAATAAAGCAAACAATAATTAAAAATTTTTAAAAGTAATTTTAAAAACAGTTTTATCCTCCCCACAAAACTGTCAGGCCCAGAAAGCTTCACTGATTAATTCAACCAGGTATTTAAAAAAGAATTAATACCAATTCTTCTCAAACTCTTCTAAAAATGGAAGAGATCATTTCCCAACTCATTCTATGAGGCCAATATTACTCTGATGTCAAAATCAGACAAAGACATCAAAACTATAGACCAGTATCAATTAGAAGTAAAACTCAGCAAAATGACAGCAAGCCTAATTCAGAAACACATAAAAAATCATTACTCACACTGACAGAGTGGGTTTTATTCCAGGAACACAAAGTTAAACATCCAAATCAATTAATGTAAAAAAAAAAAAAACCCATACTAAAAACCCAAGTAATATTATTACTACTTTTCTCATGAATAATTCAAGAATGGCGTGTGACTAGCATACTAACCTATTCTCAAATCACTTGGACATGCCCTTACTTTGAAAATTCAAATATATAGTTAAGTTTATAACACACACACACACACACACACACAAAACAAAAAACAAAACAAAACAAAACAACAACAACAAAAACAAAAAACCCATGGGGCTTAGATTTATTTAAGGGATTTCCTATAAACCTGACTCTATTTCCATTACCATTTGTTTTATCACTTTGTAAGAAAGCTAACTTTAAGACTACCTACTGGATAAATGTTTCCAAATTGTGTATAAGCATTCATAGTGGCTCCTATGACCTTAAATCAAGGAAAACATCCATTTCTAGGTGAAATCGAAAACTCACCACACTTGATTATGCTTCAAATACAGAGTAGCATCTCTCTTTGAAACCATAGTTTCAACTTGCAAAGTACTTTTCCTTATTCTGACAGTTGGATTAAAATTCACACAGACCTGAAGGGCCCAGGCTGAAGAGCAGTGCTTTCAGCACCTAAAAGTTCACAGAATTACTTTCCCCAGAGCAACTGTACTCACATCAATATCCTCTTGCGTAAAAGTTTCTGGATCTTCTCCCATCATGTTGGCTAAATGTCTCTTCCCTATGTTGAACTCCTCAATCTGCTTTTTAATGAAATCCACTGTGTAGGTTTCACGTCTTAAGGCTTTAACATTTTTCTTTGTTGTTACAACTGTGACATGTTTTAGCCTCAATATCTAGCAGAAAATATATGTGGAAAGAAAAGAAAAAAAATTATATTAAACAATGATCTGCAGGCCATTGTCTCTAAATAAAACGGGATATTCAAACGGTTGTCTTCTTCATTATAGCACTCAATTGGCAGGACTCCGCAAACAAGGTAAAAGCCTGTGGAGGAAGCTGTTAGAATTGTCCCCCGCTCAAAGCCTATGCTTACAAAGTAGTTTAAATTATTAGCACTTCAACCCAATAAAAACAAAAACACTACCCACATCCGTATTTGATACTGATCCATCAACTTCAGCTACTTGTGATATATATATATATATTCTCACTGTAGGATATTTTTTCCATTGCTTCTTAGAGAAAGTGAAAGGAAGAAGGGAGGGAGAGAGGGAGGGAAGAGGGGAGAGAGGAGAGAAGGGAGAAGGGAGAGGGGAGAAGGGAGAGGGGGAGAAGGGAGAGGGGGAGGAAAATGGAGAGGGGAGAGGAGAGAGGGAAGAGGAAGAGGAAGAGAGGGAGAGGGAGGTGGGAGACACATTGACTGGTTGCCTCCCACCTACACCCAGCCAGGATGAACAACCAAGTTAACCACAACCGAGGTACCCACACTGAGGTATGTGCCTTTGACCGGAAATCGAACCCGGGAACCTTTGGTCTGTGGGCCATTAACTACTGAGCAAACAGGCCAGGGCTACTTGTGATACTTGACAGATACGAAAGGAAGAGTGACCGCGCTACCGTACTTTCTTAAAAAGAGGCACAGGCACCAGCAGACGGAAACTAGGGAGCAGCAGAAGTGGGGGTAAAGGGACATGCACCCTTAGACTACAGCACTCACCTTGTTTGAGTACCAGTGCAGCCTATCTTTAAATGCCTTAGAAATAATAGGTTTGGCTTTGTTTGAAACTTTATTCCATGGTCCTTATTTTAAATGGGCACAATGAGGAAACTGCTTCACTAAAAATAAAGACAATTTCTTACTATTAACTTGGTTCAATGTGCTCTGTAGAAATAAGGGCTTTCACATCCTCTTAAACTATCAGTAATGACATCACACTTGCTGTGAATTTTTAAAAAATATATATATTTTATTGATTTTTTACAGAGAGGAAGAGAGAAGGATAGAGAGTTAGAAACACCGACCAGCTGCCTCTTGCACACCCCCTACCGGGGATGCCCGCAACCAATGTACATGCTCCTGACCAGAATTGAACCCGGGACCTTTCAGTCCGCAGACCGGCACTGCTGTGATCTTTTATGCTGCGGCAATAGGAATCTTCCCCCCCAGCATGAACATTTCACCTGCAACAAAGGAAAAGAACCTGGAAAGGTTTCAATGGCCATTCGCCTGCATCCAGTGGCTGGAGAGAACCAGAACAGATCTTTCTTGTCCTGGCTTTTCGCAAAGCCGTTAATCTGTGGTTCTCAACCTGACTGCTGCCTCAATAAGTCTAAACACTCTTAAGCAATACTCAGAGTTAGTAACTCATTCATTTCCCTTCTCGTAAACATAAGAATCTCTTTTTAAAGCTTGTGCTTACAAAGTAGTTTAAATGACTAGCATTTCAACACATTAAAAACAAAAATACTACTCACATTGATACTGATCTATCGACTTCAGCTACTTGTGATGTGATGTGTGTGTGTGTGTGTGTGTGTGTGTGTGTGCATTTTAACCCTCACTGTAGGATACTTTTTTCCAGTGCTTTTCAGAGAGTGGAAGGTGGAAGGGAGGGAGGAGGAAGAGGGAGAGGGAAGGAGGGAGGCAGGAAGGGAGGGAAAGAGAAAGAGAGACAGAAACAAAGACGTGAGACACCACCAGCACCATCCCTCCCTCATCTGTTCCCTAACCCTTTGAGAATCAAAGATTCCAATAACTCTATAGTAATTTGTCACCACAGTTACAATAGAAAAGGAAAAAATATTCAGGACAAATATTAATAGAAAATATCCAATTAATAGAAAAATTATGTTCCAAACTCTCACAAAAAGTGATAAAATAGTTCCTTGCTATTATTTGATGAGTAAGGAAGAGCAATTTAAGTTTCTCTTGGTATTATGAACAGATAATTACGTTTTTTACAATGTTCTGGTGATACAATGTTACTACCAATGATCAAACCATGACCCAGACTGGCTGTGCACATAGTTAGGCTGCCCTTATACAGAGAGCCCATTTTCACACCTCTGCTCCTCTCCTCACAGTTCCCGATGCCAACAGTTTTACCATCTTTCCCCAGGCTTTTCTTTAGATTCCACTGTCTTCTTTGAACAGTGGAGAAAGTTACCTCCCATACTCAAAGTGAAAATGCTTTTCTGCCCCAAGAGACATGGCAAAAGGTATGAATTTGGGGAATAAAAATAACAGTCATAGAGTAGAGGTAATTCTTCCAAATGTTCATTGCCAAAACGATGATTACACTGGTGTTGTAAGTAATATGACAAATGTTTTTGTCCATAGCTAAACCAATCCATTCATAATACAGATAAATCCAGTATGCCTCCCACCAATCACCAACCACAACCCTCAGGAGAAAAGGAGTCTTCCGGTGAACATGGCTCCATTCCCTGACATAACGAATGCTAGAGGAAGAACAACGCTAGGGAGGAAAGTGAAGCGTTCCATTTGGGCAGGATGGGTTCTAGGAGGCAGATGGCCGTGTGTGTGTGTGTGTGTGTATGTGTGTGTGTGTGTGTGTGTGTGTGTAAAGATCTAAGCTGGAGATATGGTCTGATAATCACATAGGACATGAAGCAGGGGAAATGGCAGGCGTTAGCGTTCCAATGAGAAACATCCCTTTTATGCAAAGAAGCAAAATAGTTTGTGAGGGTGAGCAGGTGAAGCAAGGTTACTTATGTCTTGTGGACACTATTTTCTTTGTGAAATAGGTCATGAGGTGGTCTAGAGGGTGAGAAGTGATAGGTTTAATGGTCTGCATACTTCATATCCAAAGAATGGTTGTAAAGAGTAGACAGAGCAAGGGGGGGGGGGGGGTAGGAAAAACAATGTATGTGGCTATTTATATTGGATATTAGCCAGGGGGATAATTCCAAAGAAATCTACATGGTTTACACTATGTGCAAATTTTCTTCATCAGTGACATTTTTGTTCCCTGTATATTGTTTGTTTCAGTGGTATCTCAATGCACTACCTAGTTCAGGAGAGCTTTATCTGAACGCAGACTCTACCCTTCAGCATTCTAAAGGGTTCCGTTCCCACACAACACTTCCATCCTGCACTGAGGTCTACTGGGTCACAGTACTGCAACCCTTTTAAACTCCCATTAGCACTACCCCTGAATATCACTGCCCATATTTTTTATTAAATTCAATCATTTTAGGTTTTGTTCTTTTGGCCCAATATGAGTGTTTTAAAAATATGAGATTATCCCATTTAAGTGGGCTTTAATAGATACTGACTTATTTTTAATCTTATTCTATCTTTAAACTTGTTATGCTTCCTGTTTTCATTCTTTTGCTATATGGTCTATGCTTTTTAAAATTCATCCTTTAATCTGACATTTAGACAGTACATAACCTATTTTTATTTTACTAGTTTTCATCCACATCTCTGATAAAATGTTTACATGTATTTTTCCTACCAACTTCAGCAATAAAGCAATACCCAATAAACTCTTCACTTAACTTTAAAAAATATATATTTTATTCATTTTTTACAGAGAGGAAGGGAGAGAGACAGAGAGTTAGAAACGTCGATGAGAGAGAAACATTGACCAGCTGCCTCCTGCACACCCCCTTCCGGGGATGTGCCCGCAACCAAGATACATGCCCTTGATCAGAATCGAACCCGGGACCTTTCAGTCCGCAGACCAACGCTCTACCACTGAGCCATACCGGTTTCGGCTCTTCACCTATTCTCTTTTTTCAATCACAGTAATTACTTATTATTCTGTCCTCCATATATGTATACATACATGTGTATGTATACATACATACACATGTATGTATATATACATACATTTACATTGAGTGGCCAAAGTATTATGAATACCCCATCAGTATTTTGATGGGCCACCTTTGCCTTCAACACTGCAGCGATTCTTCTTGGCATTGACTCCACGAGATGCTGAAAGGTGATGGGAGGAATCTGACCCCATGCCTGATGGATAGCACTGTCCAGGTCTGTGAGATTGGATGGTTGTGGAACCAGCTGCCCGACGGCTTTTAACTTCGTCCCACAAATGCTCAGTTGGATTGAGATCTGGTGATTGTGGGGCCACCTAAGCCAGGTAAAGCCTCCCTCATATTCTTGAAACCACTCCTGCACAATACGAGCACCGTGGCATGGCGCAGTGTCTTGTTGGAAGAAGCCATCTCATTGGGATACACCATCCACATGACAGGATGGACTTGATCAGCAATGACACTTAGGTCTGTTGTGCTATTCAGACATTGTTCCACACGCATTACAGGGCCCAAATCATGCCAGGAAAACATGCCCCAAACCATAACACTGCCTCCACCAGCTTGAAGGGCTGTACTCATGCATGTGAGGTGCATGCTTTCATGCTGTTTCCGTGAAATTCTCACTCTGCCATCTGTGTAAATGCAACTGGAAACATGATTCATCAGAAGACATGACTTTTCCAATGCTTGATTGTCCAATCCTTGTGTTCCTGTGTGAATTGGAGATGTTTTATCTTGGTAACTGCAGACAGCAAAGGTGTTCGAACAGGCCTTTGGCTTCCATATCCCACACGATGCAGTGTACGGCTAGTTTGCCTACAAATGTCAGGTGATCACAATAATCTGGCCATTCAGTGTATATATATGGCCTCACTCAGTCTTATTTCTTGTCCCTTTTTGTCTGCATTCTGTATATTTTATAAACATTTATTCATTGGTTTCTGTTTTTTCCCCTTTCTCTGCAGTGCCAATTCTGCAGTCACTCTGAGTTTTTAGCTTCTTACTATATATCATCAGTCCATGTTCAAAATTTTTTCCTTAACAGTTTATTTTAATCATATCTGTTTCACAGAACTCTCCCTCACCCAACATTAAAAAAAAAAAAAGTTCTTGGTAGTGTTAAGTAATTTAAAAAAACTTCCATTTTTTTTGAGTAAACATTCCTTTGTCTTTTATTTCTTTTTCACACTGTTCCTCTTTTGTTCCTACATTTTAGCATCATCTCAAATAAGAGTTGATTGTTGGCTTGAAAACTCAATTCTTCACTGAATTTAAAATTACTTTTTGCCCTGGTTGGTTTGGATGATCAGTGGATAGAACAGGGGTGGGCAAACTTTTTGACTCGAGGGCCACATGGGTTCTTAAACTGGACCGGAGGGCCGGAACAAAAGCAACCTGACCATGCTGGCACTCTGCTGGTGAAGGAGCGGAGGGGAGAGCAAGAGAACCCTCCGCTCTTTCCGCTCCGCGGGCCGGATAGAACAGCCCAACGGGCCAGATCCAGGCCCCGGGCCAGATCCAGGCCCCGGGCCATAGTTTGCCCACAGCTGGGATAGAGCATCAGTCTGTGCACTGAAGGGTCCCAGGTTCGATTCCTGGGTTGTGGGCTTGATCCCCAGTAGGGGCATGCAGGAGGCAGCCGATTAATAATTCTCTCTCACCATTGATATTTCTATCTCTCTCTGTGCCTCTCCCTTCCTGTCTGGAATCAATAAAAATATATATTTAAAATTACTTTTTGTCTTTATTCTCTAGAGTTTGTGACATGAGGTAGCTGCTTTTGTACTTTTAACATAAATGAGACTTTTAAAAGATCTGTAAAATGATTATTGTTGTTCGTAAAGGTTTTTTTTTTTTTTTTAACATGTTCCTAATTTGCTATTTTTCAAACAACCTCTTTAGGATCTTTAAGACCTTTTAAAAAACATTTGTACATATTGCTGAAGATTAGGACTTACAGTTACAAAGCCATCATAGCACCAGCACCGGACTACTGAATATATTTACTAAACGCTGTGAATTATTTCAGCAATGAATTCACACACAAAATACTTACATTCAAAGGCATCCATTATTCATCAGTACAAGCCGTAAGTAAGATGAGGCTTCAGGCAACCCGAGCAGACCGTTAGCTGAGAACAGTAAGAACCCCTGGAGAGAATCTGCTTTGCCACTGAGTACAACTCCCAACAAAATGTTCTACAGGTTCTATTTCCACCTGAGAAGCTATGACAGGGAATTTCCCTCAGACTTGTTTTCATGGAACTGTATTGATACAACTTGACAGATATGTTTCTTTTTAAAGATAACCAGCAAGTCAGGCAACTGTAATTTTAATCCAGCAGGTTGCCAAAAAAGCAGACACATCCTGACAAAGCAGTGATGTCCCAAATTTGGCCAAATGCCAGTGCTACACACTACTTTAATGGTATTACAGAAATATTAAGCATTTGTTCAACTGGATAAAAATGGAACAAAAAGAATCTATTGCTAATTTGAATAGGAAAGGCAAAAAAAAAATACTTTGAGGAATAAAAGAAAAGGTAAAGACATATACAGATTAAAGAAAATGTGGACAAATATATGATATTACAACCTCTAGGAGCCTATAAGATGAGAGATGAGAAAAGCAAAGATAGCAATGTGTCTACAATAAAACCAAAATACACAAGGGCTAAGCCACCAAATGCCATCGATCATTCCGGCAGACAGTTCAATCCAACAAGAGCATACCGGCTCAGTAAAGATGGAAAGCTCTAGCACTAAGAAAGTGCTTAGAAGAAAATAAAAGAGGAAATATTACCAAGATTTTGTAGTAATATTTTTCAAAACAGAAATTGGTCTATTGTTTTTTTCTTACTATAAATAATATTATAGAAAGCAAAATTAGCATTCCTAAATTATATTGATACATGATTTAAGAATTCAAGGGTAACCTTTATAGGACACCATGACTGTAAATTGTCTATAATATAGTGGCCTGGTGCACAAAATTAGTGCACTGGAGGGAGTCCCTCACCCCAGCTTGCGCCCTCTTGCAGTCCAGGAGCCCTCAGGGGAAATCCACCTGCAGGTTGACATCCCTCTCACAGTATGGGATCCCTTGCTCCTAACCACTTGCCTGCTTGCTCCTAACCACCTGCCTGTTCATCCTTACCACCAGCCTGCTCTTTAGCGCTGCCAGAGGCGGGAGAGGCTCCCGCCGACACAGCTGCCTGGCTTTTGGCTGAGTGGTGCTGCCACTGTGGGATCACACTGACCACCAGGGGGCAGCTCCTGTGCTGAGTGTCTCCCCCTGATGGTCAGTGCAAATCACAGCAACCAGTCGTTCTGCGGTAACATCCCTTGGCTTTTACTATATAGATAAAAATCTAATGTGTGAGAGATTTTTTAAAATTTCAAGTTCCTCAGTATTGCAAAATAGTATGCCAAGAATTCCAATCCTGTCTCTCATTATATTTGCTCTAAAAAATCATCTGTTGTTATGGGATGATTTGTTAGAGAATCCACTGACTCTGTACAACTCTGCCCCTTGGGTACCTATTACATTCCTAGAATAGAATACTTCTTTTTCATGTAACTCCTAACTGCTCCTAAAGACTCCACTCTCACCTCCTCTGAGAAGCTTTCCACCACTATACCCATTACAATTCTTTTGAATTAGGCATGCACTTCTGTGCTCCCCTGCATTTACTTCTATAAACTTTACAGTCCACTGTATATAAACCCTGTTAACCATGGGTTTGTAATCCAAAAAGTTTGGCCATTCACGAGCAAGATTCCCTCCTCCACCCAAAATTTGGTACATTGAGATATTTGCAATTATATTTCGGAATATGAAACATGCATGCCACAAATTGGTATGCAAGAGGAAATCTGCTAGTGAGGTCCCAATTGAGCACTCAAGTCACTGCTTAACAAAACTTGTTTCTTTTTCCTTTTTGTATTAGTGTTTCTCATGTGACCCACATAATATTTACTGTTTATATCACTACCTACTGTACACTAGCACATTAAACAAATGTAAAAAAATCCTGTATGAGAAGCACTTTACTATTATTATTATACTAGAGGCCCAGTGCATGAATTCATGCACGGGTGGGGTCCGGCGAGGCTGGCCCAAATCGGGGCAGATCAGGACTGGGCCTGTGGGGAGGAGGAGATGGTGGGAAGTTGGCTGGCCATCCTGCCCCAATTGGGGCACAATCAGGGCCGGGCCAATTGGAGGGAAGGTCCTTGGGCAACTGGCCAGCTGGCTCCTCCCCAAATGGGGTGGGGGGTGCCAATCGGGAACCAGCTGGCCCTGCCCCTAATCAGGGTGGGGGTGCTGATCTGGGATGGGGCCAGGCGCCGGGTAGGGCTGCAGGAGGTTGATCCGCCAGCCCCATTGGGGACAGGGCCAGCCAGGAGGAGGGGCTGCAGGCCAATCAGGGTGGTGGGGACTCAATGGGAATGAGGCTCCGGGACGGGGGAGTGCAGCTGCAGAAGGTTATCTGGCCAGCCCTACCCCCTATTGGGGTGGGGGTGGGGCGATCAGAAGCTGGGCTGGCCAGGGAGGGGAGTGGGGGGGGGGCGTTTGATTGGGGTGGGAGAGTCCGATCAGGGGCAGGCCAGCTGTGGGGAGGGGCCACAGGAGGTTGGCAGGCCTAAACTGGCAGTTGGACATCCCCTGAGGGGTCCTAGATTAGAGAGGGTGCAGGATGGGCTGAGGGAACCCACCTCTCCATGCACAAATTCGTGCATCTGCCTCGAGTCCTATATAATAAAAGCCTAATATGAAAATTGTCCCCTTGACCAGGAGTTCAACCAGGGGGCGCGGCCAGCCCACCAACTGCCTGCACCCCCTCCCCCAAGCTCGCCCTAGCCCTGATCAGCCCCCTCCACCTGATTGGGGGCAGGGCTGGCCAACCAACCTCCTGTGTTCTCCCACCGGCCAGCCTGGCCAGATTGGGGCAGGCCACCTGGACCACACTCGTGTATGAATTTGTGCATCAGGCCTCTAGTGTGCATATAAATCATTAAGGGTCTGATGGGGTCAGTTAAGCCTTCAGTTATATCTGAGTTGTGCCTTGTGGTTAAACATGTGCTGTGATGGTATTCAGGAATCTGAGGATTGCTGAGGGGCTATACTGTCTGGTATTTGTTTGGTTTTTATTTATTTCAGTGTCTGGCTCAAAGTGCTCAGTAAAAATTTTCCATATGGATTAAAAAAGGCTTTATTTCAAGAACAATCAGGGAGATGAGAATTACAGTAACAAGGAGAAATTGTCACCCATCATATTGAAAACATAGTAATACCTAAAGATAGAAAAAGGGGTACATTCATAATTTAATGATGGAATGTGAACTGCTACAGCCTTTTTGAAAAGCTATGTATGAATATCTATTAAAATTTAAGATGCAGTGGTTAGTGTGATTCCGTGGTTGAGCATCGACCTATGAACCAGGAGGTCATGCTTTGACTGTGGGCTCAATACCCAGGAGAGAGAATGCAGGAGGCAGCCAATCAATGATTCTCTCCCATTACTGATGTTTTTACCTTTAGCTCCCTTCCTCTTTGAAATCAATAAAAACATACATTTCAAAAAATTTAAGATGTATATATTCTTTGCAGCAATAACCTCAAACTTGAACTCTCTCCCACAGAAATAAAAGCACCCATCAGTACCTAAGAATTGTACCAGGATGTTTACTGATTACTTTATTAGTGGAAGAAAATGGAAATAAGCAAATGCCCATCAAGAATATTAGACAGCAGTTAGATTCATAATGACTTGGAGGGATTTCTACTGAATACATAAGTTCAGAGAAGCAAAAATATAATGAGATCCATTTTTTTCAAAAGTATACATATGCATGTATGTTTGCATATGACTAAGAGAACGTAGAGAAAGCCATAGAAGACACATAGGTTCAGGAGTTCCAGGGGAAGGAAAGTTAGCAACTCCCCCACATGGCACACACATGAAGTGTTAATGAATAAAAATATCCTAATATTCTGTATGCTATAGTCCTTTTTAGATACTTGTGTTTATACAGGAAAGACATACTCAAAGAGATGCAAGAAAAAATAACTGAATATTTTCCAATAAGAAAAATAAAGGTTGGTAGATATATGAATGGATATATTCGTTGATTTAGGTTAAAGTAATTTAAAAAGATAGAAAAAATGATAGTCTTCTTTTTTAACATAGTTTTTAGGTTATAGTACTTGACTTCACAACACTTGGTAAGTTAACCACCTCCCTTCCTCAAAACATTTTCCCCTTTCCGCGACCCCACACTGCTTTCCCTGTTCGTGCTCCATCCGTTGGGGTTCTTGGTGGACTGCCTGCCCGTCAGGGCCCTGTCCTGCTCGTTCCTCCTCGGCTCTCCCTCCTGGGGACCCTTCCTGGCCCAGGCCCCTCACCCACAGACAGCCCAGGCCCGTAAGCCAGTTCTCCTCTGGGACAGACTTTCCCGTCTGCGCGCGCCTGGACCTCCAGATGCCTGACAGCCAAAACTAAACTCGCCTCCTTCCCTCTCAGATCTGCCCCTCCTTTCCGGAGCCCCGGCCGGTGCATTCCTCACCCGCCTTCACGCGGCCCTCAGGATGGACGAACTAACTGGGCGAGTCTGTCTTCATCTCCCCCAAGTTTGGGGAAATGTAAGACACAAACTGCACAGATGCCAGGCGCTTTCAAGTCCCTCTCCTCTCCACGGGGTGACTTCCCCGCCCGCCTTCAGGGTCACGGCGAGTCCAGTCCCACTCCCCCGGGCACGGCCTTTCCCTCCCGGCCGGGGCGCGCGGGGGCCGGGACCAGCCCCGCACCCACGCGGGGACCGCAGTGGGCGGGGGTAACTCCCCCTCACCCACCCTGCGAAACCCAGACACAGCCTCCAGGGTAGCCGCTGAACCCCACACCCACTTCCCTAACCTCACAACTGGGCGCTAAGCACCTGAGACCCGCCGGTGCCGGGTCCGGGTCCGGGTCCGGGTCCGGGTCCGGGTCCGGGTCCGGTGCCGGTGAGGGCCCGCGGGGCGGCAGGCCTGCTCCCTACCCTCGCGCTTCGGGGACCAGCACGCCCAGGCCTTACCTGGGGCCCGGGAACTGACTGCAGCTCCGCGGCCGCGGCTCTCCAGAGGACTGGCCCCGGGGCCAGGCTAACCCTTGGCCGGAGAAGGAGCCGCCGGGACGCCACCGCACCGCAGGACACACAGGAGGCCGCCATCTTGGCTGGGGAGGGCCGGCCGGCGCAGGGGGCGGGGCTGGGGACTGCGCAGGCGCCCGGGGCGGTTCGGGAGTGGCCGGGAAGCTCCGGCGAGAAGAGGCGGGGGGCGTGTCCGGCGCCCGAGGCGGCGGATAGGACGCGTGGGCCCGCGGGGCGTGTCCGGGCCCACCCCTGGCCCGCGTGGACCCGGCCGGGAGGTTCCCCGCCGGTCTCTTCGGCGTCTCAGGTCCCCGAGTCGTCTCCGCGCGGGCACCGCCGCACCTTCTTCCTGGCTCTCCCGAACGCGGAGCCTGCGCGGCCCTCCATTCCGTCTTCCCCGCGCTCCGTGGCGCAGGCATGGGCTCCAGGTTTTGCTTCCAGTCTGCCTTCCTAGCGTCGTTTTCCCTCCTTTCGCATTCCCCAGGGTCCAGTGTCCACCTCCTCCAGCAACTACCAGACCATCTTACGTTGCTTTTTGACGGTAGTGCTAACAGGCCGATCCCAAAGCCCCTGAGGACGAGAGGCTGCCTCATCTTTGCACATCACTCCCCATAGTGTTGGTACCAAGCCTTACTTGAAACCCAATCAGAATTAGGTTAAACTAGCGATGAGTATGCTCTCCCTTCTGGGACTTGTGTCCTCCTGGCAGTAACTCCGGGTTGCTTCACACGGAATTATATAGCAAATGATGTGGTAAAGGGCTCTGAAAGGATTTCTAACATTTAGATAGGAAGGACCAGTAAAATGGAAACACAGACATACACAGAAAATCTGAGGTCATACAAAGTTGTCAAGTAAATAAATGCCATTTACTACCGTGTTTCCCCGAAAATAATACATCCTCTGAAAATAAGACCTACTTCATGGAAACATAATACATCCCCTGAAAATAAGACCTAGCGCATCTTTGGGAGCAAAAGTTAATATAAGACACTGTCTTATTTTTGGGGAAACAGGGTATCATTTCTTAAAACGCAGAACATTGCAACATTAAAAGGGTAGAGCTGACATAATCTCAGAATAAAGAGCAGTCCCTTATTTTATTTTTTTAATAAATATTTAAAAAATATTTTTAATTGATATTTTACAGAGAGGAAGGGAGAGAGCTAGAGAGCTAGAAACATCGTCCAGCTGCCTCTTGCACACCTACCGGAGATGTGACCGCAGCCAAGGTACATACCCTTGACCTGAATCGAACCTGGGACCTTTCAGTCCGCAGACTGACACTCTACCACTGAGCCAAACCGGTTTCAGCTAAAGAGCAGTCCTTTATACCTTTTAGGATAGTGAAACTTACAGCAAATTAGCAGAGGTCCAGAAACCAAATTTTATAGGTTATTGAAGTAGATGTCTTGCCCTAGCCAGTTTGGCTCAGTGGATAGAGCATCAGTTTGTGAACTGAAGAGTCGTGGGTTCAATTCTGGTCAAAGGCACATACCTTGGTTGCAGGCTTGATCCCCAGCCCCATCTGAACAGGGGCAGGTGGGGGAGGCAACCAATCCATGTGTCTCTATCTCATCAATGTTTCTCTCTCTGTCTCTCCTCCCCCTTCTTCTCTTTCTAAAATCAGTGGAAAAATATCCTCAGGTGAGGATTAACAACAAAAATAGATGTCTTTTTTTTTTTTTTAATTCAAACATCAGACTTCATGGTCTGAATTTTGAGCCAATGATTGCTCTCTTTTTCTGACTTGTTTAGTTATATATGTAATATATGTATTTATTTTTTGTTAATCCTCACCTGAGGACATTTTTCCTTTTTTTTTTTTTTTTTTTAGGGAGAGCAGATGAGGGGGAGAGACAGAGAGAAACATCGATGTGAGATAAATACATAGATTGGTTGTTAGGTCGAGGCAGAGGCAGGGAGGTAGCCCAGAGCAGATGCAAGCATCTGCAGAGTGGATGGTGACAAAGATAACTGGCTAGCTGGCGCCTTCCTAGGGCCTTCCTAGACCCCTGGCCCGAGGCAGGAATTCCACACCTCTCATGCCCTCCCCCCTCCCCTCCCTGAACAGCTGTATAAAAGAAATATCTATGCCACTTTTGGGTGCGAACTTCCCTGGCCCACCCTCGGACCAGAGAGCTTCGCCCGGGAGTGCAGATTAAAACCCCCTTCTTAATCCCCTGGACTCCGTGTCTTGCTTCTGCGCTGCCTACCTCTCAGCTGGGATCTTACAAACCTCTCCGTAGGGACCTTACAACCTTTCAGTTGCCTCCTGCACAAGTCCTGATCAGGGCCCGGGCCTGGGAGGAGCCTGCAACCAAGGTAGGTACTCTTGATTGGAATCAACCCCAAGACCCTTTGGTCTGCAGGCCCATGCGCTATCCATTGACTACCACTATACTGTTGTGTCTGTGTTATATATATGGTGGGTTTTTTCTTAATCCCTTTAATTTTTTTCATCCAGCACCCCCCCAAATAGATATCTCTAAATAACAGTTTCTATACATTGTAAAAAATATTTAACTTAATTGAGGAAACTTAAGTAGAAACAAGCAAATAAGTTTGTAGAAGCAGAATTTATATCATTTTTTTCAATTGGCAAATGAGATTTATTTAAACAATAAGTCAACAGAAACAAGAAGTGGATCACCAGCCCTTGTGACAGGTTTCTCAGTGTAGGACGGGCTGAGAGACGAGGCCTGGCCATCACTCAGGAAATCAGTGAACCAACTCTGGGAAGGCCAGTGGCTACAGCTTCTGGCTGGGATGAAGTCAGCAGAACAGAGCCCCTCGAGTCCTGGAAACAATGGAGCTTCGAAGCAGTTCCTGCAGCAACCAGAGGAGGAAGTGTGCTAGGTTTGAAGACCATGAACTATTCAGTCTCAGGCTCATCAATTATAGTATTCGTGGTCGATGCTGTTTCCCACCCATTCAACAGGAGCCATTCTTTCTGAGACTTTAAGGACTTGCAGGTTTCCACTCCTGCCAGGTCACACTGTCGTCTCCGCAGGTGTCCCAACTAGTCGTCCACGTTCACCTGCTCATAGCTTATGAATGTGGCAGCCCCAAAACTGTTGGCTTCCCACTTGATTAGGTTTGCAGACCGCTCCGGAGTCTTGTGTACCAGAATACATTCAGTTATCATGGCAGTCACAATTGTGTATTCATATTACTTTTCTTTAGTTTCTCTTCACTTAAGGTCAGTCTTGAAGATCTGCTCCAATTATGGCACATCTCTTTGAATCCAACATGAGTCCATCGATTTGAAGTGTGTCCTTTTAATGTAACTCTAAAATGGGTTTTGATAGGAGAGGTTTGAATTTGATGCTGTGTAGCTTTCTCAGGACTATCATTGGAAAGTCACCTTCAAAATATCGAATGCCTGTATAAATGCCTTTGCAAGCTGACCAATGCAATGGACTCAAGCAAAATAACTCTGTTAATTTCAGGGACCTTCCTTTCTTTCGACTGTCTCTCAAAATGCTGGATGAAAAGGTCATCCCAGAAGCTAAGGCTTACCGCAGTCCTCTTGCATGTAGACATTTTTCACTGGTGCCACACATCCCATCATCTGTTTCTGTGAAGGAGGAAGAGCAGGAGTTGAAAGTGGTTCTCTTGAGTCTAGTGGCCACGGTTATGGAGGTTCAAGGAGTGCTGTGCCCACTATGACATAGAGGTGGGGTTGACAGCCACTGGGGGAAGGTTATACCATTTTTAAAATAAGTATGTTGGAACATGTAAGAACTATGTTAAGTACTGAAATTAGGTTAAGAATTTGGCAGATTTTTCCCCTTCTAAAATTCATCTTACAGCCTTTTATTAGATTACAGTAAAGCAAATGTAATACATTTCCCACTTCTACAGGCAACACGGGGGCTGCTGCATTAAATTTCCTGTGTAGCCTTTGAGTTTGGGGACAGATACAGTGTTAATAGGTTAATATTGGGTACATAATTAGGAGAAGAAGGAATGGTTAGAATAATAATTTGATAAACATTTAAAATATGAAAAATCCATAATTTTACCAAACACCTAAAGCTTAGATTCATTTCATTTAAAAAAATATTTTTATTGATTTCAGAGGGGAAGGGAGAGGGAGAGGAAGATGGAAGCATCAATGATGAGCGAGAATCACTGAATGGCTATCCACCCCCTATTGGGGACTAAGCCTGTGAAACATTCATAGGTTTACACTGAGCCACACTGGCGGGGCTAGATTCATTTAATTTTCTCTCATTAGCTGAGCATCGCATAGGCATCAAACCTCAGGTCCCTAAAGTTCAATACAGGGAGTCATGGCCAACGTGAGGATTTGGTTCTAAGACATCTGGTAACATAGCATAGGAGAGTCAAAATGTTGGGCTGACAGCAAGTGTTGCTGAGATATGAGATAGTAGGAACTGTTATATGCTGCTGGTGGGGGAATAAATTGCTACAGCTCTCTTGAAATCAACCAACGAATCAATGACTTAAAAGTTAAGATGAGTGCCTTAACCGGTTTGGCTCAATGGATAGAGCGTCGGCCTGGGGACTGAAAGGTCCCGGGTTCGATTCCAGTCAAGGGCACGTACCTTGGTTGCGGGCACATCCCCAATAGGAGGTGTGCAAGAGGCAGCTGATCGATGATTCTCTCTCATCAATGTTTCTAACTCTCTATCCCTCTCTCTTCCTCTCTGTAAGAAATCAATAAGATATATTAAAAAAATAATAAAAAGTTAAGATGAGCACACACCACAATCCATCAATTACATTTCTAAGTGTATACACTATAGAAACTCTTGCACAAAAATTTTGTAACAACAGATATATCTATCTATTGATAAGAGGATGGGTAGATAAGAGCACCATAGAGAAATGACAATAAATGGACCAGGACTACATATGGATATGGATGAGTTTCACCAGGAGGGGAAAAACAGACACATATACTTACACATATACTAGAGGCCCAATGCACGAAAATTTGTGCAAGAGTAGGCCTTCCTTCCCCTCTGGTGCGGCTGCCGGCACCGGCTTCCTCTGGCACCCGGGATGGGCTGCTTTGCTCCAGCCACCACTGCCAGGCACCGGGACTGGGCCGCTTTGCTCTGCTGCTGCTGCGGCCACCTCATGGCAACTGGTCAAGTGGTTGTTTCCAGTCGTTATGGTTGCTGGCCTTTTATTAAATAGGATAGTTTGATTCCATTTACATAACATTCAAAAACCAGCAAAACCAAGCAATATATTGTTTAATGATTTATTTATATGTAGTAAAACAATAAAGAAAAGCAAGAGAATGATACACCCAAACTTCAGGTTAGTGACTATCCAGGGAGGAGGGGGATGATGTCATGAGCGAGGCACACAGGGTGGCCTCGGTGCTCCTGCCAGTGCTCCTCACTGTTAGAGGACTGGTGAATGCACAGCATGTGTTTTATTGAAATTATAGATGTGTTAGAGATACACACAACAGGGAGAGTGATTGTTACCCATTAAGCCTTTGCTGACTCACATTGGAAGATGTGGCAGGCTTTGGAGAGCGTGTAAATTGGTACAATAGTTATTGAATTTTCCTGTGTTTCTCATATCTCACTGACTACATCTCTGTTTTTTATTATCTTTAATTCATCTGGTACTCTCTATTTTCCTATCCAGTGTGATAGCTTAAATACTGACTGATGTAGTCCTCATAAAACACACACACACATTTTAAAGGATTTCTAGAAAACACCTCTATATCTGCAGAGTTCTGTGGATCACTCTGAAAAACATTAGCTTAGAAAACACACAAAGGCTTAATGGATTTCACAAATAACTGATATCTCCAGGCAACTTTTTAAAAAATATATATTTTTATTGATTTCAGAGAGGAAAGGAGAGAGAGAGAGAAACATCAAGGATGAGAGAGAATCATTGATCGGCTGCCTCCTGCATACTCCCAATCTGGGAGCAAGCCTGCTTCCTGGGCATCTGTTCCTAACTAGAATCAAACCTGGGACCCTTCAGTCAACAAGCTGATGCTCTATCCACTGAGCCAAACCAGCTAGGGCTCTCCAAACAACTTTAAAAAAAATATTTTATTGATATTTTACAGAGAGGAAGGGAGAGAGATAGAGAGCCAGAAACGTCAATGAGAGAGAAACATCGACCAGCTGCCTCTTGCACACCCCCTACTGGGGATGTGCCCGCAACCAATGTACATGCCCTTGACCGGAATTGAACCCGGGACCTTTTAGTCCGCAGACCGACGCTCTACCACTGAGCCAAACCGGTTTTGGCTCCAAACAACTTTTGATTAAAGATGACCAAA
Organism: Vespertilio murinus; assembly: GCA_963924515.1. Classification (NCBI taxonomy): domain Eukaryota; kingdom Metazoa; phylum Chordata; class Mammalia; order Chiroptera; family Vespertilionidae; genus Vespertilio; species Vespertilio murinus. Next base: position 4,451,130 of record OZ004713.1, read on the forward strand.
CACTGTATGGTTCATGTAAAATCTGTAAATGTGGATTAAGAAAAAAATTCCAGTGTTCTTAGCTGAACTCTGCCAAAAACTCACTCTTTGACACTTGCTGGTTCCTTTCGTTGATGTGTAATAGGGTTCTCACCAGTGTAATAGGGTTCAGGGGTGGGGTTGGACCAGCGATTCTCAAAAGAGTAGTCCCTACAGCAGGGGCAGAGCATTACCTGACTGAATTGTGCGCTGAATTGTGCCCCTCCCCCCAAATATGTTGAAGTCCTCCAAGTACCTCATAATGTGACCTTATTTGGAAACAAGGTCTTCTCAGAAGTAATCAGGTTAAAATGAGGTCATTAGGGTGGGACCTCATCAATATGACAATATTACTGGTAAATCTGGGTATAGAGACAGACATGTATGAAGGGAAGTGATGTAAAGATACAGAAAGAAGATGCGCATCACAGGCCATGGACTACCTGAGGCTACCAGAGCAAGGGAAGAGATCTGGAACAAATTTGCCCCCACAGGCCGTAGGAGAAACTAGCTCTACTGATACCTTGATCTTGAATTTCCAGCCTCTAGAACTGTGAGATGATACATTTCTGTTGTTTAAGCCCTCCAGTTTATGGGATTTTCTCAAGCAGTCCCAGGAATATGCCCAGTGTATTGACTCTGCAATACCCACAATTTCTTTCTACTCCTTCCTTCAAGAAGTGGAGCCCCTCCCCTTGAGTGTGAGCTGGCTTTGATGACCTGCCTCGAAGAATAGAGTAAAGTGGAAGTCAGGGTGTACAACTCTGGATACTAGTCATAAAAGCCACTGTGGCTTCCTGCTTGTTCTCTCTAGAAGTGTCCACTCTGGGGACGCTTAGATGTCATGTCATGGGACAGGCCTATGGAGAGGTCTGCCTTGTGACAAACTAACGCCTCTTGCTACTAGCATGGGAGTAAGTAGTCTTGGAAGGGGACCCCAGCAAGTCTTTTATTGAATTATAGAGACAAAAGGAAGGGAGAGGGATAGAGAGATAGAAACATCAATGAAAGGGAAACATTGATCAGTTGCCTCCCGCATGCTACACACTGGGGATTGAACCCCAAACATGAGCACATACCCTGACTGGGAATTGAAACAGTGACCTCTTGGTTCCTGGGTTGACGCTCTACCACTGAGCCACATCCGTTGGGCACAAGCAAGTCTTCATATGCCTGCAGCCTCCATCAACATCTTGATTGCCATTTCATGAGAGATTCTGAGCCAGAACTGCTGATCTCAGAACCCGGGACCACAGAAAACTGGACATAGTGAATATGTCATTTTAAGCCACTAAAATGTGGGGGAGTTTGTGATGCTGCAATAGACAACTAGTGCACCTAGACATTTGTTAAAAATGCAAATTTTTGGGTCCCATCCTGTTATATTTATAGGTGAGACCCAGTGTAAAGTCTATTAAATAATTCAGAATTCTCATTTTGTGTGGTTTTATTTTTTGAGTTTACAATCCATTATTTTGTAAGTTGGCCAGGTTCAATTCCCATTAATCCAGTGGCAAACCCCTTTTCCATCTTGACCACCTAGCTGCGCAGATTCCTATGGTTCTTTCATGTGGTTACAAATATGCAACATAAAATGTACTCTTTTAACCTTGTAAGTGTACTGATCAGTGGCATTAAGAACGTTCACTGTGTGGTGCACCCGTTTCCAGAACTTGCTCATCTCTCCAAAATGAAACTCTGAACACAGTAAACAGCAAGTCCCATTTTCCCTCCTTCCAGCTCCTGATAACTGCCATTCTACTTTCTGTCTCCGTGAATTTGACTATTACAGGAACCTCATATAAGTGGAGTCATACAGTATTTGTTCTTTTTGTGCCTGGCTTATTTCACTTAGCATAGTGTTTTCCAGGTTCATCCACAATGTAGCATGTGTCAGAACTTCATTTCTTTTTAAGCTAAATAAACATTTTTTGTATATATTGTTTTTGTATATATTTTGTTTATCCATCTGTGCACAGACACATGAGTTGTTTCCACCTCTGGGCTATTGTGAACAATGCTGCTATAGATGTGGGTATATAAGTATCTGCAAAGTCCCTGCATTAAATTCTTTCGGGTCTATACCTACAAGTGGCATTGCAGAATTCTTATCTTTAATGCGGCAAGGTTTCTAACTTAATCTACACAGGCAAGTGCCCACAAAAAATAACTTGAATGGAATTTAAATATGCAACTTGAAAAGTCTTTAGACCATACCCAGCTAAATAAACAGTATTCATGGGTATGAAAAAGAGTACTGTAAATTTCACTGGAGTTTGAAAATATTTACGAGAAGTAATTTTAGTACATAATTGCTATATATCAAGCTTCCATAACAGAAAAACCTCTCAGCCTACAAATTAAATCTATTCTGCCAAGACGCATATATTTTACCATATTAATTGAATTTTAATAAATAACAAATAGAACAAATATCTTCTTTGTTTCCCCCCCCCCCAGTATGTCTACATTCTGTCTACATGTGCTCTCTACCTACAAGCTGTCAGTTATGTTTGCTGTGAAAGAGACATCACTAAGGGAGCTGTCAGTCAAAACTGTTTTAATGCTTCAAGAATCATTTCTCCAAGCTTCATTATCAAAAATAAAACAAATTTGCATGGAACATAAAGATGGGTTGATCATACTATCCTCTGTGCATTGAAACGACTTCCAACATACACAAGATGAAGGCAATGTGCTTAGGGCTGCTGTCTTCGACACCACACTAAAATGACTTTGCAGATTCTGTCATTTTTTAAAAGTTGCATGTAGACAGTGAAAGTAATTATTTTCATAAGGTGGTTGGAATATGAGTGGTTCCCCTATTTGAAATAGTAGTGTGTAGGAAATATTCTGTGCCAGTAAGGCTATTTCTTTACCCATGCCCTAAGCATAGATCTGGGTTCCAAACAGGAGCCCCTGTGATGGACGCTGCATGGAGGTAAGGACGATCTGGAAACGGAACTAAATAGTCAAAGTATAAACTGACTGTAGTCAATGCACTGGGTCTTCAGAATGAAAACATATAATTGAAATAAATATAATCACTAAGAGCCTGGCTAAAATAAACAGACTTAATCGTTCAATTCCATAACACTATACCCAAAGTGAACTTCTGGTGGCATAAAATAGAGTATTTTAGGACAGAGGAAATACAACTTCCCACATTAGGGAGACTCCTAAGAATGATGCGGCCTGAAAATGTGAATAAGAGAAGATTGTGATCTAACCTGAAAAACGAGAAGTGTGACTTTCATTCTTACTCTTGTGGAAGGAAGTAGGGTAAGAGCAGCCTGTCTCTAGTGTCCTATTAGAAGCAGTCTGGGTGTAGATGCACCATGAGATACAAGTCTAAGAGATAGAAATGAGAATAAAATTCTGCATGCATATACGCACAAAAACATAAAATATTAAAAAAGTCAAAGCACTATATAGCATTATATGGCATTAATTGAGAACTGTTTGAAGTCTTATTTAATCATATCAATAGCCCTATGAGGAAGACACTTATTACCCTCTTATTAGAGGAGGCCTGGAGGTGTGAAATGACTTACATGAGGTCCCACAACCAAGGAGGGACGGAGCCAGGCATGGAGAGTCAGGAGTCCACACTTGGCACCACTTGTCTCTACCACACCCACGACGACACAGAACTGCAAGTTAGGCAAGGATGTCTTGAGAGCCTTTCCTCTCGCCTGTATCCACGGCCTCTGCTCACTGTTCCCGTTCACTTCAGGACCCAGTGCACTTGTGCTCTTGCCTCAGCACCCAACCCCACTTCCTGTGTGCTGCTCTCACTGTCCTCACCTGTCCTATCTCCTGAGTAAGCACAGGAGATCCCAGCTCTCTAGGTAGCTTTTCAGAGGTCCAAAACTGTCCTTCAGAAAAGTGTTCCTTAGCCTGCTCAGTGTGTGTGTGTGTGTGACTTATGAGTGCTTTAGGTTGACCACACCCCCATTTATCATGTCCCCATCACTCTTGGTACCCTATTTCCACATTCTTGTTATATCCCAGCTGTCATGGTGCCCACTATGAGTGCTACACTATGCACATGACGAATATTTTCTGATACAAGCATGAACCCTAAACCATTCCGATTTTGCCTACTCAAAACTGGTTAGGAATGCTGGGCCTCTGGGATGCAGAAGATTCTTCTAGAAAGGCTAACCAGGGACCTGGGTATTTCATAACTCAGAGACATGATTCCACCTGCCCAGCATTGCTGCTGACTTTGTTGCCCAGCTGGGACTTGAATTTTGATACTTAAGAGTTTAATCTACATAAAGACTACTTTACCATTATCATTCAATATTTATTTATACACTGCAAGGCTCTGAAATGGGTATTCAGATGGTAACTGTTTTTCAGCTTCTTATAAACTTACTAGAGGCCCAGTGCACAAAATTTGTGCACAGAAGTGGGGGGGGGGTGGGGAGGGAGTGTCCCTCAGCCAGGCTTACACCCTCTCTAATCTGAGACTCCTTGGAGGATGTCCAATTGGATGGCCAATTTTTCCAAGTATTTTACAAAATAGAGTATCATATTTGAAATCCAAAATTTGTCCAATTTCAACAAGCATGTCACAGCCTTGTTTGTGATTAAACTATCTTATATCTTTATGAATAAAGTTTGCTATGATTAGATTGTAAACACCTGCATGGTGCTATTTTAACTTTAGACTTAAAGGAACATTTTATCCTGCAAAAACAGATTTATAAAATAAAAACATCAGTTTTCAAATGAAGCTATAAGAGTTACATTTTTAAAGACTTTTAAATAGTTATGGCTAAATGGTACATCCATGATTTCTTGTCACTTTATTTATATAGCCAGCACTCTTTAGATACAAATTCCCGACCTTAGGCATACACTTGTCAAATAATCACATTCTTTAAAACTTATTTTTTTATGTCAGAATCAAGAGTTCAGTTTTAAGAATTCAACAATTCATGCAATTTTCTAACAGGGAAGTTAAAATTAATAGTATGAGTTAGCATAACTTTCAGATTTTAAAAAATAAATTTGGCCCATGTTGGAAAGAGATAACACGAGGGAAAAAATGAGAATTTAGTTTTCATATTTGTCTTTTGTTATGTGAGCAATCAGAATTGTAAGTTCACACCTTCCTATCAGCAGGGAGGAGATTTCTGCTAATAGGGAACAAGTACTGGGCTAGTAATATTGTATTCATCTGTGCTCAGTTGCACAGGGATTCTTTTTAAACCAGTTATTAACTAATTTATAAAATGATTGAGAAGGAGATGGGTCAAGCTGTAGCTGAACTTGAAGGAACAAGTGGATGTCTCATGCTCTGCCCGTCTGTCTCCACTTAATCCAGTTACAAACTGAAGTCTCATGATTGGCAGAAACTAAGTCCTACCTACTAGTGCAGTGTTTCCCAAACTTTTGACATATGTGTACCCCTTCTATAATTTTTGTAACGCTGAGTACCCCTCGTCAAAAAAAATGGATGTATTTTAATAACAATCAAAATATATTTCTTTTTTCTTTTTTTGGTACATACACAAAAAAATAATAAATGAAAAATAAAATTATTCATAATAAAATATAAATAAAAGTTATATTATAAATAACATTTATTTGTATCAATGAGAAGGATGAAATTGACTTGACTCATGAGAATGTAGAATTAGGCGCAGCTAGGCACGGTGCAGTGCATATCCCCACCAAACTCTAGTGCAACGAGTACCCCCACCAAACTCTTCCCGTACCGCTGGGGGTACGTGTACCACACTTTGGGAAACACTGTACTAGTGGATACTATTTTGCTTCCTGCTTTCTTCCTAACAGTTTTCTAAACAGTACCCAGTATCTAGAAGCTGGACCATACATATATTGAAGGAAAGAAAGAAGGGATGCCGAGCAAGGTAATCCATGTTTTTTGCAAAAACTTAATGAAGATATTGCTTTAAAGGGGGCTCAAGAGTTTGATAGAAGCTTATATGAGATAAATTTAAAGTCCTTTTCAAGTTCTGTGAGAGCAGGAACCTCGTCTTTATTGTTTATATTGTATCCCCAGCTGGACTGTGCCTGGCACAATACTAGGCAATCAATAAATGCTTGTTGGTTGAATGAATGATTATATAAGATGTAAGTTGTCTTTTCCTCCTATCTCCACCTTTCTTCAGTGGCCAAAATTCATATACAGATTACCTCCAATTTTTTTCATATCACATAGCTATTATATGTGGTAATTTTGTCATTTGATTTCCTTTTCCTAAATTGAGAATATGTACAAAAGAGGATTTGTGAATATGTTTGTGTGAACGATCTCTTTAGAGTGAAAGCTCAATTTATTTTGATGCTTAGTGAACGCAGTGGAAAGCTGGTATTCCTAAGAGGAGTGTAGTGGTCTAAGGGTCCATTTTGATTCTTGTTGCACAGAAAGTGTCATTGAAAAGTATCCCTGCAGGAGATGCCTTCCTTCTAATCACAGAAAATAACATGTTAATTTTTAAAACAAGGCAAATGCAACATGACTAATCAGAAAACTGATCATATCAGTTTTTCAAATAGCATGCTCTTGATGCGGCTTTATTTCTATGGTTTGGGGTGAAGGACAACAAGGAGAACCGATAGTTGTTTAGCAAATGCCTCCTTCTCTTGTTTCCATAGAATTGAACTGTATCTGCAGGTGCCTCTTGTTTGTATTGGATTTGGAGGTGCCCAGGCAAGGCCCAGCTGTGAAGCAAGGCAGGCTGGTGCTAGTGCTGGGTCTTGGGCCTTTTATTGGTAGGTTTGGAGCTCCCTGATCCAGCTGCAACTTGTTTGAGGGATTTTATCAAAGCCTGAAGCCTGAGCAAGGACAGGCCATTCATATGCAAAAGCCACGAACACAGGTTGAGTGGGGCTACAAATTGGATGGGGCAGGGTCTCAAGGAATTACCAGGGAGGCGCAAACAGAAATGGCTGCAGACATCCCTGCAACCAGGAAGGTCCCAGCACAGGAACAATGACCCTGCGAGTGCCTCCCTTTGGGGAGAAAGCTGCCCCATAATTCCTTCCCAATGCCAGACAATCCAGTTTCTCCTTGAATATGTCTGTGATCCCCCAGAGCCTCACCCTGGCGCTGGAGCTCAGAGGAAGCAGAGCCTTGTAAGTTCAGTTCAGCTGGCTCTCCAGGGGTGTCTGCATCACTTAGCCCCCATCCCCGCTGGTTTTTATAGCCTGCAGTTATGTGGACTTCTGTTCCCAGCTCTGGGAGCCTGAGCTGGGGGTCTGGTGCAGGGCTGGGATGTCTTGCTCTCCACAGAGATGATCTCCCTCCCGATTAAGAAAGCAGTACAGGTGGGTGCCGATCCAGGCTGTTCTGTGCCTCTGCCCCTCCTACCAGTCTCAGTGTGCTTTCTTCTTCACTTCTCTGAATGGAAGTTGTAGGACTTCCATTCAGCCAGCTTTCAGGCAGTTCTGGATGATGGTTGTTCTGTATTTTAGTTGTAATTTTGATGTGCTTGTAGGAAGTGGTGAGTACATGGCTGTCTTGGTTCTCCAGGTTCTCCTAGATTCTTTAAAGATTATATATATATATATATATATATATATATATATATATATATATATATAATTGACTTCAGAGATGACGGGAGAGGGAGAGAGAGATAGGATGATGAGAGAGAATTGGCTACCTTCTGCACAGTCCACTTTGGGAATCAAGGCCGAAACCCAGGCATGTGCCCTGACCAGGAATTGAACTGTACCTCTTGGTTCAAAGGTCAGTACTCAACCACTGAGCCACGCCAGCCAGACTGAACATAAGATTCTTGATGGATTTTTTTTCATTAAGTATTTTGAATATATCAGCCCACTGTCTTCTGTTTTGAAAGTTTCTGATGAAAAATCTGCTGATTATTTCATTGAGGATCATTGTGAAGAATAATTTTTCTCTTGCTGCTTTCAAGATTCTCTGTCTTAATTACAATGTGTCTTGATTTGAGTTTATTCTGCTTGGAGTTCATTGAACTTTTTGGATATTTATAATCATATTTGGGAATTTCTGGCATTATTTCCTCAAATTATTTCTCTGTCTCTCCTATTTTCTCCTTCCAGGACTCCCATATGCATATGTTGATCTACTTTATGGTTTCCCTCTGTTTCCTTAGACTGTTCACTTCTTCAATATATTTTTCCCTCAGACTCAGTATTTTCCATTGCCCTATCTTAAGTTTACAGATTCTTCTGCCTTATAATCCTGCTACTGACATTTTTATTTTAGTTATTCTACTTTTCAGTTTCAAAATTTTCTCCTTTTCCTTTTGGTTTTCTATTTCTTCTTTGTTATTTTCATTTTGCTTATTCATTATTTTCTTTTTAAAAATATGTTTGTATTGATTTCAGAGAGAGGAAAGAAGAGAGAGAGAGAGAGAGAGAGAGAGAGAGAGAGAACCATTGATTGGCTGCCTCCTGCACACTGGGATCAAGCCTGAAACCTGGGCATGTGCCCTGGCTGGGAATTGATCTGTGACCTTCTGGTCCAGAGGTTGATGCTCAGCCATTGAGCCATTCCAGCTGGGCTATACATCATTTTCTTCATTCTCTCTACATCTTCCTTCAATTCTTTGAACATTTAAAAATATATAGAGATTTTTATTGATTTCAGAGAGGAAGGGAGAGGGAAAGAGTGATAGAAGCATCAGTGATGAGAGAGAATCATTGATAGACAGCCTCCCACCTCCCAAACTGGGGACAGAGTCCACAACTCAGGCGTGTGCCCTGATGGGGGATCAAACTGTGACCTCCTGTTTCATAGGTTGATATTCAACCACTGAGCCACATTGGTTGGGCTCTTTGAACATCTTTAAAACAGGCATTTTAAAGTTTTGTTTTTTTTAGGAATTCCTCCAAGTGGTCTTTCTCAGGGACAGCTTTGTTGGGTTTATTATTATTATTTATTTATGGCCATATTTTTCTCTTTCATTGTATGCATTACAAAAATTTTTTTGGTTGAAAACTGGACATTTGAAACTAATAATGATAACTTTGGAAAGCAGATTCTTCCTCTTCTCCTATTTGTTGAATTTTGTGTTATTTATTTATTTAAAATATATATATTTTATTGATTTTTTACAGAGAGGAAGAGAGAGGGATAGAGAGTTAGAAACATCAATGAGAGAGAATCATCAATTGGCTGCCTCTTGCCCACCCTCTACTGGGGATGTGCCCAAAACTAAGGTACGTGCCCTTGACCAGAACCTGGGACGTTTCAGTCCGTGGTCCTATGCTCTATCCACTGAGCCAAACCTATTTCGGCTGTTTTTTATTTTTATTTTTGATTGTTGTAGACCGTCTCTGTTGGGGATCGACCAGAAGTGTAAACTTAAGGTCCTCTCAGGTCTTTTTTGAACTTGCACCTTTCCCTGGGTATGCATGATGATTTTCTAAATTCCTCTATATATATGTTTGCTTTTGAAAGTCCTAGACCTTAAATGCCTGGCTTTTATTTTATTTTATTTTATTTTATTTTATTTTATTTTATTTTTTAAAGGAAACTGAGAAGGGAAAGAAAAAAAGAAATTGTAAAAAGACACTGGCCCTTTAAACCCTGTGAAAGACATCTCAGCCTGAATAGGAGAGGCTTATGACAGTGGAAGGAGTACGGTGATGGTTCAGTGTCACACTCTGTGTTTGCACTTCCATGACCAGAAGTAGCAGAGATCAGAGCACAGATCCCTGATCTTTGAAGGAAGGGTCCTTATTATCACGCTGGATCACTCAAGATGTGTGCAAGCCGCTCCTGAAATGTGTGCACAGATGCCTTGTGGGGCCAGGGTTGGGGCATGGATAGTTGTTACCAGGAAAATGATGGAAATTATGTGCAATTTACCACACAAGCCTTCCCCCTGGAAGTTGGTAGCCTTCAATTGACTCCAGTTACTAAAATGTTATATCAGACAGATTCTGCAAGTGCAGTTGTTGCCCAGTCAGGGAGATAGATTCTTACTGCTTCCTACCCTGCCATCTTTCAAGAACTTGCCCTTTATTAAAAACTAGAGATCTGGTGCATGCAATTTGTGCACAGGGGTAGGGGGCAGGCAGAGGAGGGGAAGGTTCCACAGCCTGGCCTGAACCCTCTCACAATCCAGGACCCCTTGGGAGGTGTCTGACTGACAGTTTAGGTCCAACCCTGCAGGGATCCCTGTGGGGTCAGACCTATACCGGCAGTCGGACATCCCTCTTGCAATCTGAGACTGCTGGCTCCTAACCGCTTGCTTGCCTGCTTGCCTGCCTGCCTGATTGCCCCTAACCACTCTGCCTGCCTGTCTCATTACCCCTAACTGTTTGCCTGCCTGCCTGCCTGCCTGATTGCCCATAACCACTCACCTGCCTGCCTTATCACCCCTAACCGCCTCTGCCCTGATTCCCACCACCGTGGCTTAGTTCAGAAGGACATCCAGAATGATGTCCGGAAGGTAGTTTGACTGTCTGGTCTAATTAGCATATTATGCTTTTACTATTATAGATAAACAGTAGCTTATTTTTTCTTGAAATAATCTTCTTTGTTTTATATTTTAAAATAGTAAAAATATTTCCCTGTATATTTCTGCAAATCTGTTAATCACTTGTCCCTGCACAGTTAAACAGTTTAAAAATAAATGCTAAATAATATATTATTGGGGGAAAAGGCTGATGTTTTTGCTCAAAGCAAGACATTTTCCCATTGACATATTAGTATATCAAGGAGCAGAATGTTGTGTTTACAAATAAAAACCATTTTAAGTAAGGCAACTACACCATTTGGAGGTGCCGTCAGTATTGGGTTTGTACTCTATGTCAAAGTTTCTCTTTTTGTGGGGGAGGGGCGAATTACTTTTTTTCTTCTCATTGTTATTGAAATGATTTTTAAAAATTGCTGAAAGTATTACAAATGCCCCCATTTCCCTACCATTTGCCCCTCTCCATTCAGCCTCTGGCCCACCTGAGGCCTTCACCACACTATGCACATATGCATATATGTTCTTTGGTTAATCTCTTCCACCCACCCACACTTCTCCCCTCTGAGATCTGTCAGTCTGTTCCATGCATTCATGTCTGTGGACCTATTTTGTTCATCAGTTTCTTGTGTAGATTCTACATATAATTGAAATCATGTGTATTTGTCTTTTTCTGACTGGCTTATTTTGTTTTGTATAATAATCTCTAGTTCCATCCATGCTGTCGCAAAAGGCAAGAGATCTTTTTTTACAGCCACATATATTCCATTATGTAAATGTACTACAGGTTTTTTGTCCACTTATCTACTGAAGGGCACTGGGGCTGTTTCCAGATCTTAGCTATTGTAAATAACACTGCTATGAACATAGGGGTGCATACATTCTTTTTGGTTGCTTTCTGGGGGATCTAAAGATATATTCCCACAAGTGGGATCACCAGGTCAAAAGGCACTTCCATTTTTAATTTTTTGAGGAAACTCCATACTGTTTTCCACAGTGGCTACACCAGTCTGCATTCCCACCAGCAGTGCGCTAGAGTTTCCTTTTCTCTACATCCTTGTCAGCACTTGTTGTTTGTTGATTTACTGATGGTAGCCATTCTGGCAGATGTGAGGTGATGCTTCATTGTAGTTTTGATTTGCATCTTTATGATGATTAGTGATGTTGAGCATTTTTTCATCTGTCTATTGGCAATCTGTATGTTCCCTTTGGAGAAATGTCTATTCGGGTCATTTACCCACTTTTAAATTGTCTGCTTGTCTTCCTGGTGTTGAGTATATACGTCCTTTATATATTTTGAATATTAACCTCTTATCAGATGTATCTTTGGAGAATATGTTCTCCCTTTTCATTGTACTGATGGTTTCTTTTGCTTTGCAAAAGCTTTTTAGTTTGATGTAGTCCCATTTGTTTAATTTTTCCTTTGTTTATCTTGGCCTAGGAAATGTATCAGTGTAAACACTACTACCTGAGTTGTCTGAGATTTTGCTGCCTATAGTTTCTTCTAGGATTTTTATGGTTTCATAACTTACATTTAAGTATTTTATGCATTTTGAATTTATTCTTGTGTATGGTGTAAGTTGGTGGTTTAGTTTCATTTTTTTTGCATGTATTTGTCCAATTTTCCCAAGTTGAAGAGGCTGTCTTTATTCCATGTGTGCCCTTGCCTCCTTTGTCAAATATTAATGGACTTTTGATATCTGGGGCCTCTGATCTGTTCCATCGATCTAAATGCCTATCCTTGTGCCAGTACAGGGCTATGCCAAGATTTTTAACATTGGCTACATGTTGAAAAAGCACTGATGTCTGTTCCTAAACCCAGAAATTCTGGTGAGTGGTCAGGGGTATTGAATGACCTGGCCTCTGGCATTTTTAAACACCCTCCAGCTGATTCTAATGGGCATGGGAATCTCTGCTCTATTCCTTCTTTCCCTCCTGGCAATAAACAGGCTATTCAGAATATGACTGCTCTGACATTTTTATACTTTAGGACAGAGCTAATGATTTCTGAATGAGCATTCATCTTCACTTTACAATTCCAGGCATATTGTCTAACATCCTGTATGTGTTGGACATTGTTGGGGCTTGGCCAGATTCAGCTGGCTTACTTTTATTCTTACACAACCCTCCCCTGGCTCCTGTCTGCTTCTGCTTCTGCACCACATCTGAGTCTTTCTCTTGAGGTCTGCCCAAGGTCTGCTGAAGCCACTTTGGGCACAGTACAGAAAGCGGGAAATGCCTAGGAGTTAGGTCTCCTGAGGGAAGTCCTTAGCCAATGGCATTCTGGTGCTTGCCTCTAGTTGGTATAAACTGAGTCAAAACTAAGTAATTGAATTCCTCTGCCATTTCAGGCTAGGTCTTCTCCCCAGTGAACTTGACTTGAGATCGTACCTTTGCTTACCTTTCCCCCTTCCCTGTCTTGCTTCTCCTTGTCCCCCTATTGGTTTCTCTTGCGAGAGCTTCAGAATAAACCATTTGTCCTCATATCTTTGTCTCAGGATCTACTTCTGGGGAACCCAAACTGATTCATGGTTCCATGGTGGATCCACTGCATAAGTAACCCTAGAAGCCATGTAGTTAAGGAAGGAAAGAGAAAACAAAGAGTAAAATGTTAACTGGAAACAAACAAACTTTTAAAAAAATAATTTTTTATTTTTCAATTACAGTTGACATACAATATTATATTAATTTCAGGTGTCCACTCCAGTGATTAGACATTCATTATATAACTTACTAAGTGATCATTCTGATAAATCTTATAACCATGAGACACCATACATAGTTATTAGAATATTAGAGGCCCAGTGGACAAAATTTCTGCATGGGTAGGGTCCCTAGGCCTGGCCAGCAATCTGGGCCAATCAGGGTCTTCCTTCTGGCAGCTGGCTGGGGCCTGCTGGATGGGGGGGAAGGGTTGGGGGAGATTGGCCAGCTGTGGGAGGTTGTCTGTGCCCCCTCTGGGGGCAGCTCCTGCATTGAGCACTGCCCCCTGGTGGTCAGTGCACATCATAGCAACTGGTTGTTCCAGTCATTCCAGTGTTCCGGCCGCTTAAGCTTTTATATATATATAGACTATGGGCCTGGGGCATGAAATTCGAGCATAGAGGGTTGTCCCTCAGCCCAGCTTGCACCCTCTCTAATCCAGGACCCCTTGGGGGATGTCCAACTGCTGGTTTAGGCCCAATGCCCACTTGCCCACCTGCCTGCCTGATTGCCCCTAACTGCCTCTGCCTGCCAGCCTGATGCCTCTAATGGCTCCCCTGCTGGCCTTATCACCCCCTAACTGCTCCCCTGCCAGCCTGATCACCCCATAATTGCTCCGCTGCCAGCTTGATCACCCCCTAACTGAGCGTTGGGCCACTGGGCAGCTGCTTATTGGCGGCTTGCCTGAGCCTCGGGCCGGCCCTGGGTGACTGGGCAGCTGCCATCCCCAGCTTGTCTGAGCTTGCAGTCACCATCCCTGGCTTACTTAAGCCTCAGGCTGGCCCTGGGCGGCTGGGCAGCTGCCATTCCTGGCTTCCCTGAGCCTCAGGCTGGCCCTGAGCAGTGGGGCAGCCACCATCGGCAGCTTGCCTGAGCTCTAGCTGCCATCCACAGCTTGCCTGAGCCTCAGGCAGCTGCTGTGGTTTTGTCCGGAAGGTTGTATGGAAGGTTTCCTGGTCTAATTAGCATATTATGCTTTTATTAGTATAGATTATTGACTATATATTCCCTATGTTGTACTTTGCACCCTCTTGACTATACTATAACTACTAATTTGTACTTCTATATTCCTCCACCTTTTCACCAACTCCCCCAATTCTCCGCCTATCAGGGAACTGTCAAAATGTTATCTGTATCTTTAAGTCTGTTTATTCTGCTTGTTAATTTATTTTGATTTTTAGATTCAGTTGTTGATAGATATGTTTTTATTGCCTTTTTGTTCATATTTTTATCTTTTTTTTCTTCTTCTAAAGACCCTTTAACATCTCATGTAATACTGGTTTGGTGGTGATGAACACTTTTAGTTTTTTCTTGTCTGTGAAGCTCTTTATTTGACCCTCAATTCTAATAGCTTTGCAGGGTAGAGTAATATCAATTGTGGGTCTTTGCTTTTCATCACTTTGAATATTTCTTGCCACTCCCTCTGACCTGAATAATTTCTGTTGAGAAATCAGCTGATAGTCGTATGGGAGCTTCCTTGAAGGTAACTAACTTCTTTTCATTTTCTGCTTTTAAGATTCTTTTTTTGTCTTTAACCTTTGGCATTTTACTTTTGCTATGTCTTGTTGTGGGCCTCTTTGGGTTCATCTTTTTTGGTGCTCTCTATGCTTCTTGGACTTGTATGTCTATTTATTTCACCAGGTAATGGAAATTGCCTGTCATTATTTTTTCAAATGGTTTTTCAATTTATTACTTCCTCTTTTCTCCTCCTGGCACCCTCATGATGCAAATGTTGGTATGATTGAAGTTATTCCAGAGGCTCCTTATACTATCTTCATATTTTTGGATTATTTTTTCTTTTAGCTGTTCTGATTGGATGTTTGTTGCTTCCTCATATTCCAAATAGCTTATTTGATTCTCTGCATCCTTTACTCTACTGTTGATTTCCAGTAGATTATTCTTTATTTCATTTGGTGTATCTTTTATTTCTCACTGGTTCATTTTCATGGTCCCTGTGTCCCTTTTCATGTTGTTGAAGTTATCACTAATTTCCTTGAAATTCTCACTAAGTTCCCTGAGCATCCTTATAAGCATTATTTTGAACTCTGTATCTGGTTGCTTGCTTGCATCCATTTCATTTGCTTCTTTTTCTGGAGATTTCTCTGTTCTTTCCTTTGTGACATGTTTCTTTGTCTCTACATTTTGGCTGCTTCTCTGTTTGTTTCTGTGTATTAGACATAGCTGCTATGTCTCCTGGAATTGGTAGAATGGCCTTGTATAATAGGTGTTCCATAGGGCCTAGTGGCTCAGCCTCCCCAATCACCAGATCTGGGCACTCTAGGTGTACCCCTGAGTGGGTTATGTGTACTCTCCTGTTTTAGTTAAGACTTTGTTGTTGGTGGTGTCACTGGAAGGGATTGACCCCCAGGCCAATCAGCTGTGAGGACCAGCTGCAACTGTTGTGTAGGAGTGACCCTATGGAGCATGACTTGCTTTCGTGAGGCTTTGGTGCTCACCAAGTCTGCCCCTGAGTGTGTTGTTCATGGACGTAGTAGGGCTATATTCAAAATGGTATGAACCTGTCCACCAAGTGCACTGGCTCTGGGACCTCCTGGGAGGTGCTAAGTCAACCACCACCTGTGCCCTCCCTGAGGCCACCTGGCATGAGCTACAGAGTGATCTGCAGATGACTTCTATTTATGTTGGGCTTGGAGGGCTCAGGAGAGGCCAGGCTGTAATCCAAGGCAAGCTGCCTCTAGTGTCAGGCCTAAAACCACTTAGAAAGCATATAGGGCATGCTGAGGCCAGCTGCTGCTTGTTTAAGAGATTTTAGGAAAGTCTAAAGCATGAGTCAAGAGAGGCCAGTTGTATAAAAAAGCCACTGGAAACGTCTTAGATGAGCCCACCAGTTTGGTAGAGTGGGATCTCAGGGAATCACCAGGCAGGGTAAACAGTGTAAGCCAGGTTGATGGAGACTCAGATGTGGCACCTGGCAGTTGGCTCTGTGGGTGGAAGGGCTCAGCAAAGGGACAATGGTCTCTGCCAGCACTTTTGCCCAGCAGAGAGCTGCCCCTCAGCTCTTTCCCTGATGCCAAACAATTTATTTCCTCCATGAATGTCCCTTGTTCCTTTCAAGTAGCTTCCACAACACTGGAGCTCAGAGGAAGTGAGTTTTAGTAAGTCCATGTGGAGGCCCTTGAAGAGGAACAGCCTGGGACTCCAACAGCTTTCGTGTCACTCAACCTCAATCCCTTGGTTTTGTTTTTTGGTGGTTTTGTTTATTTATTTATTTATTTATTTATTTATTTATTTAGTTATTTGGGAGAGAGAAAGGGAGAGGAATAGAGAAATAGAAACATTGATGAGAGAAAAACATCATTGATTGGCTGCCTTCTGCACACCCCCTACAGGGGAACGAGCCTGCAACCCCAGGCATGTGCCCTGACCAGGAATGAAACCAGTGACCTATTGATTCATGGTTTGACACTCAACCACTGAGCCATCCCAGCCAGACCCTGCTGGCTTTTACAGCCCAAAGATATGGAGACTTTTCTTCTTGGCACTGGGACCCTGGGATGAGGGTCTTGTGTGGGGCTGGGATACCTTGATTTCCAGTTTGGACTTCTGCAGCCAAGATATCCCTCCCAATTAAAAGCCCTCTCATATAAGTGTGGGACCAGCCAGTTCTGCATCTCTGCCTGTCCTACCAGTCTGGATGTGGCTTCTTCTTAAATCCTTAGTTGTAGGATTTCCATTTAGCTAGATTTCAGGGGGCTCCAAATGATGACTGTTCTGAAGATTAGTTGTATTTTTGATGTGGCTGTGGGAGGATTTGAGTACTAAGTTCACCTACACTGCCATCTTGACCAGAAGCCACAAACAAACATTTACAGAAGTCAACAAAGAGGACTTAGTATTTTTAATCTTCATTTTGTGTATGTGTGTTTAGCTGTATTGGATATCATGCCATGTCTACTGATGTTTCCATCTATTAGGGAACAGTACCACCATCAAAATGTTTTCATATATTTGATTATCACCAGCAAATTTATACAGATGAGTACACTTACTCTGCCAGCATGACTTCACCCACAGACTTTTCCACACCACACACCCTGGGTATGTACTTTAATTAATGGTGTGGACCCTGAGAGAGAGCTGGCACCAACAACCATCAGTCAACATGGCATGAGACAAATTATGACATCCCACTTGGGGACAGGTTTCTCCTCCATTCTGGGAAAGAAAATATTAGGTTATTTTTAGGTAGGTAGTGGAGTTCAAGCATCATTTTTTGGGCCACTTTCAGAAGGTAAGATATGGTGGGTTCAATCCAAGCACTACTATAAGTGTTGCACATTTTTACACTGAAGGCTGCAACCTTAGCACAGAAGCAAATGCTAGATCACGGTTAAAAGTGGCCCGAGACTTGGCTGGTGTGGAGCAGTTGTTTAGAGCACTGTCTTATGCACCAAAAGGTGCTTTTCCACCAAGGCACATACCCAGGTTGTGAGTTTGATTCCCAGTCAGGGCACAAATGGAAGGCAACCCATGATGTTTCTCTCTCTATTTGATATTTCTCTCTTTATTTCTCCCTCTCCCTTGTTCTCTCTTTAAAAATTCAATGAAAACATATATATATATTTTAAAAAGTGACCTCAGCCTTCTCTTAAGAAGTTGGCTCTCTAGTGTGAAATTGAGGCTAATGGTAGCATGAAGGCAGTTCTTTTCTGAACACATGGATTATAGACTGAATAAAAGACTTCATTTTCCAGAACTGTCAGTTTGATACCTTTCTCAATAATTAGATTTACTAAAGAATTTTATAGAGGAAAAAAATGAGAGAAATTAAGCAAAATGTCCAGATGTCATCTGTTAAAAATGTTTTATTGAGGCAATAAACAAATGACATCAAGTACTAAAATTTTAATTAAAATATGATTTACAATGTTGCTATACACGACTAGAAGCATTCTATTGATGGAAAATAAGATTGCACTGCTTGTATCCTTAGGACACTTGAACGTCCCATTTGACTTTGTGGCCTTCCCCGCCAGTAGAGTGCTCTGATAATGTCTTTTCCATGCCCACAAGCATGAACATTCTCAACACTTTAAAACACAATAGCAATATCAAGCATTGCCTTTCACTGCTGGCTACATCTCTAAATAGATGTATGTTATGTTTTCCTGCCTTCTGCTCAGAAAAATCTAAGTATTGCATTTCTGTCAATTCATTGATTGAAGAGCTTCCCCCTCAGAATGTTGACAGCTGTTTCAGGCCTTTATAAAATAATTTGATAACAGCTGAAATGGATTGGCTAAAGAAGATTTGGAACTATGTAATTAGTATTCATCAAACGCACACATTTCCTTTGAAAAACCTTTCCAACCCAAAAGTTAACTATCAGGAAGCTTATAATTCTTAAGTCTCAAAACAGGCCTTGCTAATGCTTAATTCTCCATTAGCTGACTTAAAATATAGTGAGTACTGAATAAGTTATTAGTGAATACTAAATGTAACTACTGTTGCTTTAATTTTTGTTCTTTATCCATCAGACAATCAGCCATGTGGTAGGCATCTCTTAAGGTATAAGGTACTGATAAATCCTTTGTACTTGGTAAAATGTAATTCCAAAATATAAAGTGGAAATAAACCCAGAAACCCAGTTAATTATCTTTGTGGACATAAAAGTATTCTTTGCAAGAAACGATGATGTAAATATGTTGTAGTCACCACTATAACTAGAACATATTTTAAGAAGCTTAAAAACCCTTGAAGTAAAAGCCAGAATGTTAATAGTGGCTAAGCAGTCTGGTGTAACTGGGAGATTTTTCCTTCTTCCTGTACATTGTAAATTTTTATTTGAACATGGAATCCTTACATAATTGAAAAATGCAACTCTATCTTAAAATGCTTTGAGTATATAAAGTAAGCTGCCAGCGTGGATCAGTGGTTGAACATTAATCTTTGAACGTGGAGGTCAGGGTTTGATTCCTGGCCTGGGCACATATCTGGATTATGGGCTTGATCCAGAGTGTGGGGCGTGCAGGAGGCAAACTATCAATGATTTTCTTTCATCATTAATGTTTCTATCTCTCTCCCTCTCCCTTCTTTTCTGAAATCAATAAAAATATATTTTAAAAAATAAAGTAAGCTACCTTCAGAGCCAACTGGAATCACTAGCCTTACTTATCAGGAAACCATCAGTTTACAAAGAACCTTCCAGGAACTAGGTTCTGATGGGTAGATGAGTAGATACTACTGTGTATGCTACATTAACATTGCAGTGCCAACAAAAGTATCTTCAATTTTTTTCTTCATTTTGTTTTCTAGATTTATTTCATTAGTTAGACTGTCCAAAGTAGTGTTGAATAACACAGACAGTGAGTACATGCATCTTATTCCTGACATTAGTCAGAAAGCCTTTATATTTTTAGAATTGTTCACTATTGATTTCTGATAAATACTGCTTAAAATATTTAAGAAAACTTTTTAATTTTATTAAACACTTTTAATGGATATAAAATGTCATTAAATATTTTGTATCTATGAAAAAATAAAATCGCCACAAGTTATTTGGCTTTTATTTTTTGTTTAGTGATGTATTAATTTTAGTTTTCTAATGCTGCTAAGTTAAAATGGGATCATTAGGGTGGGGTCTAGTCCAATATGGCTGGTATCCTCAGGAGAAAAGGAGAGTAGGAGACAAGGTACAGAAGGAAGACCATGTGGAAACAGAGGGAGAAGGTGGCCACCTACCAGCCAAGGAGAGGCCGCAGAAGAAAGCAACTGTGCCCACACCTGGATCTTGTTAGACTTCCAGACTCCAGAATTTTGGGAAAAATTTTTTTTGCTAAGTTACCCACTCTGTGGTACTTTGTTATGTTAACCCTGTTGAATTGATCTATTTCCCAAACTATGGAGTGAATAGCTTAGTAAGTGCATAAATCCGTGAATAGTTTATATGCATAAATCAGGGCAAGCCAGGTACAAAACAGAGGCATCTCCTACGAAAGCAGAGTCTGGAGCTCAGATTCATCTTGAGAAATCTTGGAACCTCTAAAACACCGGGGAGGGGTTAGACATCCACAGGAAGATCAGGCCCATGTTACCCAGACCCATTGGCCTATGGGCCTTCATGACACCTCATATCAATATGTGGTCTCCAAACTCATTAGCCAACAGAACCAAATATCAACAATTAAAATTTCTTTTGAGAGTCAAATTTTTTAAACTTAAACTTCTTCTAATGCCACTTCTTCAAAATAGACTCGCCCAGGCTGTGGTATTTTGTGGAAGAGCCTCACTCAAGGGGCCAAAGAGCCAAATGTGGCTCGCGAGCTGCAGTTTGCCAACCACAGTCCTAGGAGATTGGAAATCACTTGGCAGGTACTTGCTTAGCACAAACTCAGGCATGTGAGCCAAATCCTTCCCATCACCTGCTTTTGTAAGTAAATGTTACTGGAACACAGCCACAGCTATTAGCTTATACGTTGCTGTGGTGCTTCCACACAAGATGGCAGCACTGAATAGTTGTGACAGAGTCCTATGGCCTGTGAGATCTAAAATAGTTGCTAAACTTTTCAGAAAAGTTTGAAAAGTCTGAAATGAAGTGAATAGTAAAACAAAGTAACCCTTCTTCCCAATCATGGAGTTGTAGACCTGAGTTCAGGGAAGTTCTTGTACACTTAACATGAAACTATGTGAGCAGTGGTTTCTCAGGTGGCCTCATGAATCTACAAGCTGGGGAATGAGAAGAGTCAGGCTTGGGGAACTTTGGGGAATGCTGGATTTTGACAAAAGGAAGGGAATAGGGGCATGCTAATCAAGATGAGTGGCTGGGTATATGGCAGTTAACTGAGGAAGGTCTGAGCACCAGAACTAGAGAAAATAATATCAGGGGATTCCTACAGAAAGATCCCATGGCACAGGAGCTGCTGTGGAGAGTTTTGTTCTGGAAGTGAAAGGCTATACAAACCAGATTTCAACTAAAATGAAGTCTCCCAGGCCCTGATTATCTGACAGGGTTTACTCAAAACTCTGTGGAATTTCTACCTTCTTTCAAAATTTCTAAAAATTCTCGGGAACTTACATCCTTTCGGTCACCTCTGGCTCCAAACTCCTTCTTTAAGTGAGGCTGTCTTATCCATGGCACACCAATCCAAATATGATTGTTCAACCTCTTCCATGAGTTAGGTCTACAACACACTCACACCCACAGAAAGCATTTAGGAGAGTAATATATTTTATTACTAGAGGCCTGGTGCACAAAATTCATGCATGAGGTGGGGTGTGTGTTTTGCCCAGCCTGCACCCTCTCCAATCTTGGACCCCTCGAGGGATGTCCGGCTGCCCATTTAGGCCTGATCCCACTAGGATCGGGCCTAGATGGCAGCCGGACATCCCTCTCACAATCCAGGACTGTTGGCTTCCAACTGCTCACCTGCCTGCCTTCTTGATTGCCTCTAACTGCTTCTGCCTGCCAGCCTGATCACCCCCAAACCACTTCCATGCCAGCCTGATTGATGTCTAACTGCTCCCCTGACAGCCTGATTGTTTCTAACTTCCCTCCCCTGCAGGCCTGTTCACCCCTAACTATCCTCTCATGTAGGCCTGGTCCCCCCAACTGTTCTCCCATGCAGGCCTGGGTCCCCCCAACTTCCCTCCTCTGATGGCCTGGTTACCCCTAACTGCCTTCTCCAGCAGGTTTGATCACCCACAGCTGCCCTCCCTTGCAGACCTGGTCCCTCCCAACTGCCCTCTCCTGCTGGCCATCTTGTGGTGGCCATCTTGTGTGTTGGAGTGATAGCAATTTGCATATTACTCTTTTATTAGATAGGGTACATTTCTCAAGCGAGGAGAGTTGGGCATTGGAGAGTAGTTTCTGGAGAATAATGTAAATCACCTTAGGTTTGATCTTGAAAAATATGTTTTTAAATATTCTTTGGCTACTTTGCCAATCAGAAAATTTCTTCAGCTGCCTTTTAGGGCATCCTCTCCAGCCTCAGACTGTCTTGCCTTTTCCACCACTACCTTTTCTCTCTATACCTTTCTTATCTTATTTTCCTGTTCTTCCTATGTTTTATGCAGACTCACTTAGCTGTCCTCTTTGAATCTCTTTCAAGTCTCACCCCTGTCTTCTTGATGCCAAAAATGCTGTTAAGAAGTCTGATGGATTTGGTTCTTTGTAGGTGATTTGTTTTTCCTTCTCCTTCTGGCACTCCTATCATCAGCATGTTGACCCTTTATTATTTCCGGGTACCTTATGGGAGGATTTCTTAATCTTATCTGATCATGAAGCCTTTTTTCCCCAGGGGAATACTCTCTGAGATTCACACCCTCCACCCAGTTTTTTTTTTATGTCAGCAATTATAGTTTCAATCATTATTTCCACTTGGTTTCTTTTCTTAAATGACTGCCTGTTATTAAATAGAATTTAATATATTTTCTAGAATGAAAGAAATATTAATGACATCACAGAATGAAAGAGTTCACAGAATGGTAATAAAACCCTACATCTAAGTACAAAATAGTGGAATTTCACAACAAGATGGCGGCAGAGGTAAAAGCCTAACTGCAGCCGCACTCAACAATTTCAAAAAATACAACTAAAATATAGAGTGGACACTATCCAGAACTGCAGGAAAGTTGACTGACTGGGAATTCTACAACTAGAAGGAAAGAGAAAACCAGAAGGAAAACCAGAGGAGCTGTAAAAGCCTAAGGTACGGAGGCACAGTGCGTGCGGGGAGAGGACGGAGCCGGAGAGGAGGGGCGGCTGAGTGCCTGGCTGGCGTTCCCTAGTGGGAAGGAGATAAAAGCTCCGGACCCTGCTGAACCCCAACTCCGACTGCACTGAACCCCAGTTCTGGGCGAGACACTGGGGTCCAGGCTCATACAGAGGGAAACTGGACTGTAAGGCGGAAGCTCAGCGGAGCGGCGAAAGGCAGAGTCCCGGAGTCGCGCACATTGTGCGCAGAGGAGGGACTGTTCCCTGAGCTGCTGAATTGCCCCAGCGGGAAGGACTCAAAAACTCAGGACTGTGCTGAGCCCCAGTTCTTACTGCACTGAACCTCAGTCCTGGGCAAAACCCTAGGGCTCCAGCCTCATACAGAGGGAATCTGGGCTGTAAGACAGAAGCTTAGGGGAGCGGCGAAAAGCAGAGCCCCTGAGTCGCACACATTGTGCTCACAGAGGACAGACTGTTGTTTGGGCCGTGAGATTGCCCTAGTGGGAAGGAGACATAAGCTCCGGACTGTTCTTAACCCCACTTCCAACTGCTCTGAACCCCAGTTGTGGGCTTGTTGGGGGAGAGACTACACTGTCTCGTAGCAGGCGAAGCTCTAGGGTGCCTTTCTCTCAGAGGTGCTAGCAGCGAATACCAAAGGACACTGAGGTACACTGAGAGTCAGGAACCTCAGAGGGCGGGGCTAACCAGAAGCCAAGGCTGTAGGCTCCATCCTGAAACTCTGCCCCATCCAAGCTGAAATCAGAGAGGCTTTTGCAGGTTTCCAAGTCTAGTGGAATAAGGTTGTCTCCCGGCATAGACACAGCTAATCCTCCCAACCTACCAACTCAGGGAAGCAGCAAAAATGCCGAAATGAGGAAACAGATCACAAACGAAAGAAATTGAGGACAAAAAGCGACTGGATATAGAGTTCAAAGCCATGCTTATAAGGTTGTTCAACAATCTCTTAGAAAAGGCAGATAAAATAAATGAGACCTATGAGGATATGAAAAGGGATCAACTAGAAATAAAGAATACATTCTCTGAAATAAAAAATATTATACAGAGTCCTAAAAACAGATTGGAAGATTGCAAGAATCAAGTCCAATATTTGGAACACAAAGAGCCAGAGGACACTCCTCCACAGAAGCAAGAAGACAAGAGATTCCAGAAAGTTGAAGATGGTGTGAGAAACCTCTGGGACAACTTCAAGTGAACCAACATCATAATTATGGGCATCCCAGAAGATGACAGAGAGCAAGATACCAGAAACATATTGAAATAAATAGTGACAGTAAACTTCCCCCACCTGGGGAAAGAAATAGACTTACACGTACAGGAAGCACACAGAACCCCAAACAAAAGGAATCCAAAGAGGACCACACCAAGGCACATCATAATTAAAATTCCAAGAGCTAAAGACAAAGAGAGAATATTAAAAGCAGCAAGACAAAAGCAGGTAGTTACCTATAAAGGGGCACCCATACGACTGTCAGCTGATTTCTCAACAGAAACCATGCAGACCAGACGGGAATGGCAATAAATATTCAAGGTGATGAATAACAAGAACCTACAGCCAAAAATACTCTACCCAGCAAAGCTATCAATCAGAATCGAAGGCCAGATAAAGAGCTTCACAAATAAATTTAAGCTAAAGGAATTCATCACTGCCAAGCCAGAATTATATGAATTGCTGAAAGGGGTTCTTTAGGAAGAGGAAGAACATAAAGATAAAAATATGAACAAACACGTAACTATCAACAAGTGAGTCTAAAAACCAAGGGAAGTAAAAATCATGATGAACAATATTAACTGGTGAATATAATAGAATCAGAGGTATGGAAGGGGAGTGGACTGATGATTCTCGGGGAAATGGGGAGTGGAGCAGGGTGGGAAGAGACTGAACATAAATTGCACCTATGGATGAGGACAATGGGGGATGGGGAAAGGGCAGAGAATTGAATGGAAACTTGGTGTAGGGGAGCAATTGGGGGGGCGGAATGAGGAACATTTGTAATAATATGAACAATAAAGATTTAGTTTAAAAAAATAAGTACAAAATAGTAAAAGAATCTCAAAGACAAAGAAGAAAATTCATGTATCTATTCAACTATACTTATTTTAACTTCTCATGGGTTCTATAAATTCATTTGGTAGAGTTGTTTAGTCTATTTTCTTATTTTACATGAGAGTAAATAATCTATAAGCAGCAGTCATCATCTTTAATGATGATCCCTTAGGTGATTTGTGAAAGTATGATATTGGCTGTTGTTTTAAATTAGATTTTCTTTATCATGTCCAGGAGCTAACATTCTATTTTTGGTTTTCTAAGTGCTTTTGTTTTTTATTATAAATTAAGTATTAATTTTCAACCATATACTTTCTAAAACACAGAAAATCTGTGTATAATAGACTAGAGGCATGGTGCACAAAATTCATGCACGGGGTTGTCCCTCAGCCCAGCCTGCACCCTCTCCAATCTAGGAACCCTCAGAGGATGTCCGACCGTGGTTTAGGCCTGGTCCCAGGGTTTGGGCCTAAACTGGCAGTCAGACATCCCTCTCACAATCTGGGACCACTGGCTCCTAACTGCTCACCTGCCTGTCTGCCTGATTACCCCTAATCACTTCTGCCTGCCAGCCTGATCACTCCTAAATGCTCCTCTGCTGGCCTGATCGCCCCCAACTTCCCTCCCCTGCTGGCCCAATTGCCCCAACTGCTCTCCCCTGCTGGCCCAATTGTCCACAACTGCCCTCCCCTGCCAGCATGATTGCCCCAACTGCCCTCCCCTGCCAGTCTGATTGCCCCCAACTGCCCTCCTCTGCCATGACCTGCCTCCTCCGCAGGGACCTACCTCCTCCACGTGAGGCAGTGGAGATGATGGGACCGGCCTCCTCCCTGCCACGGGAGCCATAGGACCCTCAGACCTCACCGTGTGGAGTGGCCACCAGGCTTCGCCTTCACTGTGCATGTGGCCATGTTGTGGTGGCCATCTTGTGCCAACACCATCCACGAGAGCCACCTAGGCTTTTATTAGCATAGATTGTAAGTACTGCTTATTTGTAAGGATTGATTACCATGATGAACTTCTAATTCACACTTTCCAATTTACTAGTAAATAAACATCTTGGATTCTTTTGTAGAAAAGAGCCAAGACATTTTTCTTTAAGCCTAATTGAAATTTGGTAGTTTTCTCTTACATTTATTTTTAAAAAGCAATTTATACTAATTGCTTCAAGGACCATGTTGTCACAAGATGGCTGCCACAAGATGGCCACATGCACAGTGGAGACAGGGCCTGGCGGCCTCTCATGAGGCCTGGAGATCCCGCAGCTCTGTGCAAGACGGAGGAGGCAGGTCCTGGTGTCTCTGCCACCTGGTGTGGAGGAGGCAGGTCCCAGCGGAGGTGGGTTGTAGCAGGGGAGAGCAGTTGTAGGTGATCAGGCCAGCAGCAGAGGGCAGTTGGGGACGATTGGGCCAGCAGAGGAGCAGTTAGGCATCAATCAGATCAGTAGGGGAGCAGTTAGGGGGCAATTAGGCTGGCAGGCAGGCAAGCAGTTAGGAGCCAGTGGTCCCAGATTGTGAGTCGGACATCCCCCAAAGGGTCCCAGGTTGGAGAGGGTGCAGGCTGGGCTGAGGGACACCCTCCACCATGCATGAATTTTGTGCACTGGGCCACTAATACAAATATAAGATTTCTCCAATCCTACTAACCTTAGTCTAATTCAATATTTTATAAGCCTTTTTTGTGTGAGAGAGACACATTGATTGGATGCCTCCCATATGTGCCCCAACCAGGCTGGGAACTTGAAACTGAGATGCATGTCCTTGACAGAATCAAACCCAAGATCTTCAGTCTACAGACTGATACTCTAACCACTGAGAAACCCAGCTAGGGCAGCTTTTGAATCTCTTAAACTCACTTTCATACTTTCCCTTCTCTATCGCTCTACACTTCATTCCATAGCATTTATTTGGTTCTATCTTCCAGGCAACTCATTCTTTCCTCAGAAATGAGTTCAATTGGATTTTAAATTCAGTAATTTTATTTTTCACTCCTGAAAATTATGCTTTTTTTCAATATTGTGCTTTTGTTATGTCTTCACACCTCTTTAAGAAACATCAAACATATTTATACTACATATTGTTTTTTTTAATTGAATATTTAAAGCAATGGTTTCTAAATATAGGTATATATCAGAATTACCTGAGAACTCATTAAAACACAGATTGCTGGACTTGCCTCTACAGTTTCAGTGTGTCTGGAGTGGACTCTGGGAATCTATATTTCCAAATTCAAGGTGATGCTGTTAGTTTAGGGATCACATTTTGAGGAAAACTGATCTCAAGTATTTGTAGGTGAAATTTTTCTAGCCATTGTTGTCTCTCTTTCTCTTTCTCTGCTTGTGTGTGTGTGTTTTACTGAGAGCTGCTCATTTTTCTTGATTTGTTTTTTAGGAGGGAAATACTTGGGATATGGGATAAAGTTGCATTGTGAAGAAAGGACTTGAGTTTGCTTTTGCCAGATTTCTGGGGACACTACCAGCCCAGGACCACTGTAAATTAAATTCTTGGATGGAGGCTTTTTGAAATCCCCAGTTTAGATGAATTCAGGTTATACGGTCACATTAAGAGAATGGGTTTAGTTATGGTACTTGGCAACCACTTGAGATTGGTATGATCTTTACAGTTCAATGTAGTAGGTCAGTGTTAGTTTCAGTCTAACTCTGCAGTAAACGTGTAGCCTTTGATGCCCCCGGGGGCAGGCTGGAGGGGGGTCCAGCTTAGCTCCCACCTTGGTCCTGTCTTCCGCTCCTGCTCTGCTGCGCTGGCGGCACCTAGATGGGCTCGCCGGGTGCATGGAGCGCCTCCAGGTGAAACGGCCACTCTATGTCCTGAGGGTCGCAAACATTCTCTCCTAACCTGTCATTTACTCTGCACTTTGCCTAGGCCAGTGGTTGGCAAACTCATCAGTCAACAGAGCCAAGTATTAACAATACAACGATTGAAATTTATTTTGAGAACCAATTTTTTTAAACTTAAACTTCTTCTAATGCCACTTCTTCAAAATAGACTCGCCCAGGCCGTGGTATTTTGTGGAAGAGCCACACTCAAGGGGCCAAAGAGCCACGTGTGGCTTGCGAGGTGCAGTTTGTCAACCATGGGCCTATGGTATTTTTCAGCAGAGAGAAAATTAAATTTTAGTAGTAAAACCTAGGAATTATGTTCAGTTTTCTTTAGCCAATACAGACAGTGAGCACACTTCTCTTGCTTCTGGCACTAGTCAGAATGCCTTTAAAATTTCAGAATTGTTTACATTGATTTCTGATAAGTAATGTTTAAAATAACTAAGAAAATATTTTTTATTTTATTAAACATTTGTAATCAACGGATACAGAATTTTATTGATTATTTTGTGTTTATTGAAAAAAATAAAATCACCACCTGTTACATAGCTTTTATTTTTCGTTGAATAATGTAACAGTTTTAGTTTTTTAATGCTGAAGCATCTATCAGTTAAACACTAAGTCTGATTTAGTTTACTGCTTGGCCCCATTTGCTGACATCTTTCTTAGAGTTTGGTTATTGGTTTTATGCTGTTGTTTTCTCATGTGGGAGGTAGGCTGTGTCTGCGCAGAACTTGCCGACTTAGGACTGCGGCTCACGGTGAAGGAGACTCGCTCTTCCTGGACCAGCGTCAATGGCAGGTGCGTGGGGGAGGCCGGCAGGGCCCTGCTCCAGGCGGTGAGTCCCACGACAGAACCAGAACCGTGTGAGTTCTCTGATGGTGGTGTCTGCCTGGACCAGGGACCTCAGCTCTGCAGTCAGTTCATGTGGCCGAGCCCCCTCCCTCCCTCCCACTTCCAGTCAGGATCTATGTGACGGCGGCGTATCCAGCAGCACCCTCCCTGCTTCTGGAAGCTTCACTTCAAACTAAGGTCAGGGCCGTCCCATCAGCCAGCCCCCAGGAGTTATTAATTTTGCCCTCCACACTGCGTTACTCCAGGTCCAGTTGGCAATCAGAATTCCACCAGTTATCTTAACATAACGAATTTAATAGAAGAAGTCAATTAAACAGATTCTGGATGATGTCAAACAGAAAAAGGACCACTGACTTAACCTAGAGACAGTAACTGCGGGAGGTGGCCACCGCTCTTGGTCCGGGAGGAGTAAAGGGAGCGGCTGGGAGTTGTTCCAATCAGAAGCGTGGTGGGTGGGAGACGGACCTCGGAGGACGGTGTTACGGACATTTCAGAGGGGTAGGATGAGGCTGTGTTCTGGGAATGTAGGAAAACTGCAAACTGGAGCCAACTGTTTCTGGAACCAACTGCCAGCTCTGGGACGAACTGCAGCCCTTGAAATGTTCTTCTTCTTGCTTCCGGTTTCCTCAGGCACTGCCAGCGGCTGGCAGGACCTAGGAGAAGAATGCCATGTGCGGAGTCCCCGCAGCACAGAGCATGAGGAGGGCGGTTGCTTTTGAGGCCCAGTGGCTTCCTGCTTTGCCTGTGCCGCCGCCCGAGTTCTGCCCCCGGGAGCCTCCCGTCTCAGCAGTTCTGCACCTCGTATTTTTCCTCTTATGTTGTGGATCAAGGTTACAGATGTCTTCCAGTTTCATGGAAAATGATATAGGACTGGAAAGTTCATAACTTTAAGTTCTCAGCCTAGTTAAGACAAGAATAGAATACTTTCCTCATAGCTTAACCCACTTGATATTAGTAATTAGCAGCTTGATTATAGTGACTCCATTTTATTTTTTACTCCATTCCTACTTTCCCCCTTTGGTTAAGATTTCCCCCCCCAAAAATCATCATAGATCAAACAAAACATTTTAAACCCCCTCAATGCCAAAGTGACAATGCCTTTCTTGGGTCCATTATGTTCCTTGTGGAGGGGGGTATGGGCAAGAGACATGCTTGCCATATGAGTTTATATTCAGCTCAATATTTGTGTCAATTTTTATGTTGAAGCCTTAGGATAGATCCAATCAGGACATGATCATTTTATATAAGTTTTAAAACCAATCTCAGTCTTGGAAACAGTTCAGTTATCAGTTGTGTCTCATTTCAGGAGGTGATGATGCATGTGGTTTCCAAAGACAGGCCCATGGTACAAGCAATCTGGTATTTACTAAGAGGCATCCCTTAAAAAATCATAATTTTCCAGTGCAGAAGAACAGAAAAATCAGGGTAGCAATTGTCAATAACCTTCATTGTTGTCACTGGATTAACTGTTTTATGAACGCACCGTGGAAATGGAGTCATACTGCAATCCCTCCAAAACTGGTTTAGGGTGAGAGAAGTCTATTCTATGACTTCTCCGGAGGAAGAGGGTGCGACTTCAGGCGGGGAGATGCCGGAGGAGGTGTGGAGGGAAGAGGGGTACCTCCGTTTGGGGTCCCTTCTGGATGATCCCACCATGGAGCTAAGAGGCAGCGCTTTCTTGGAGGCGTGTTTTCTCGTGTGTTGGCAGATGGCAGCATGGATCTCCTGGGGGGACAAGGTTGGTCCCCCATAAGGATCCTGGGACCTGGGTGTCGGCTGTCTCCGGTGGGCCCCAGCCAGGCAGAGACCTCGCTTTGATTCTTTTTAAATGGCAGGGTTAGGACACCAAGAACAAAAGTGAGTCAAGGAAAATACCAGTTTCCCCTTTCGAATCCAGTACTAAGACAGTGTGGCTACCACTTACACTAGTTCTGGTCCTTACTGGGCAGGGGAGGTATAGTTTCAAGCCTAGGATTGGATTCCTCTGATGTGCTGTTCTACCTACAATAGCTGTCTTTAAACTTGAATTAATTGAAAACTGCTTCCCCTCCCAGCTGTGTCTTCTACAGGGAGGCAGGAAGTGGGGCACAATCCTTTCCTCTCCCCTCAGCTCCGTTCCCCATTGCTCTCCAAAGTGGAGTGGAGCACCGGCCTCAGAGTGGGCAGGGGAGAGCAGTCTCACTGGGACAGCCTTGTGCTCTCTGATTCTGGCAGAGTTGTAACACTTAGTCTTTATTTTGGGGAGCATTTCTGTGGTTCCTTTTATTGGAATCGAACCCAGGACCCTTCAGTCTGTAAGCCAATGCTCTATCTACTGAAATTTGTCACCTTTAATTTGAAGTCTTCTCTACCCAGAGAATGCTTTTCTTTGGATTTTATATGTACCGTAGAGTTATTTTATTGTTGTTGTTGTTGATCAGTATACCTTATCTAGAGAAAACCTTTGATTTTCTCCAGTAAGTGTGTCTTTCTCCGGCAGATAAAGCAGGTGCTGATATAATGCCTTTGGCAGATGAGGACCTGTTAGACATAATCTTCCTTCAGCTAATATTCAAAATGCATCAAGAACTCATAGAACCCAACAACTGCAAAAACAATGAAAGACACACAATCCAATTAAAAAATGGGGAGAGGACCTGAACACTTTTTACAAAATGGCCAATAGATATATGAAAAGATGCTCAACTTTACCAGCTATAAGGGACATACAAGTCAAAACCACAATGAGTTATCCTCATACCTGTTAGAATGGCTATTATCACTAAGACAAGAAATAACAAGTGTTGGAGAGGTTGCCTTAAAAAAAAAAAAGACAAGCTTGTTCATTGCTGCTGGGAATGTAAATTGGTGCAGTCTCTATGGGAAACAGTGTGGAGGCTACTAAAAAAACTAAGAATATAGCTACCATATGACCCAGCAATTCCTCTTCTGGGTATTTACCCTAAAAATGTGAAGATTTTAAAAAATATATACTTTATTGATTTCTTACAGAGAAGAAGGGAGAAGGATAGAGAGTTAGAAACATCGACCAGCGGCCTCCTGCACACCCCCTACCGGGGATGTGCCCGCAACCAAGGTACATGCCCTTGACTGGAATCAAACCTGGGACCTTTCAGTCCACAGGCTGACACTCTATCCACTGAGCCAAACCAGTTTCAGTGAAGATTCTTATTTGTAAAGATATATGTATCCTTATGTTCACTGCATCATTATTCACAATGGCCAAGACATGGAAACAATCTAAGTGTTTTTTGATGA
This sequence comes from Vespertilio murinus, assembly GCA_963924515.1. Taxonomy (NCBI): domain Eukaryota; kingdom Metazoa; phylum Chordata; class Mammalia; order Chiroptera; family Vespertilionidae; genus Vespertilio; species Vespertilio murinus. The sequence goes on from OZ004713.1 coordinate 4,482,989, forward strand.
ATGATTGCATATATACAATGGAATGTTACTCAACCATAAAAAATGATAAAAATTTTCCATTTGCAACAGCATGGATGGATCCTGAGAGTATCATGTTAAGTGCAATAAGACAGAAGAGAACACGGATCTTGTAATTTCACTCATATGGGAGATATAAAACTGAAAGTAACAACCTAAAAAACAAAACAAACTCACAAACACTACAACACCCTTCTAGCTGCTGAGAAACACCCCAGCATAAAGGAGAGAGGAGACAAAATTATAAGAGGGCTGGTATGATTTTATAAAATGGGGCATAACTGTATTGCAGATAGACTGAACTTGTCTACATCTTTTATTTTTGGTCCATGATATCAAATAAATAGACTTTTTGTTTCCTTGTAAGTACCCTATTCTAAGACTGTTTAATTTGGGCTTGGGAGAATTGAAATAGGCTTTATGTAAACAGCCCAAGTTGTTACCAAGGCCATTTTGCAACGAAGTTCAGGTCCAACTACAGATACTGTCTGTGGATGACGTGTAATACTTCCCATTGGCCTGGCACTCTGTGTGGGGAGGGAAGGTGTTCATAGTGCGATTACCACCTCCCAGCTGTGTTTTTAAAAATTCTTTTGTTGCCCTAGCTGATTTGGCTCAGCATCGGCCTACGGACTGAAGGGTCCCAGGTTCGATTCCAATAAAGGGCACATTCCAATAATGCACTCAATCCCCAATGTGGGTTGTGCAGAGAAAGCAGCTGATCAATGATTCTCTCTCATTGTTGATGTTTTTGTCGTTCTCTCCCTCTCTCTTCCTCTCTGAAATCAATAAAGATATATTTTTAAAAATTCTCTGCACTTGAGTTTAAGAAAATATTTGAGTTTTTCCTGAGCTTGCATCTATAGCAAGGGATTTTTTTAAAATTGATTTTTATTAATTATGGTATCACATAATTGTCCTTATCCCCCCATTCCCATCCCAAACCCCTCCCTACATATTCCCCTACCCCCTTATTGTCCATGGTGCATGCACACAAGTCCTTTGGTTGATCTCTTCCCTTTACTCCCACCCTCCCCTACTTTCCCTCTGAGGTTTGAGAGTCTGATCGCTGCTTCTCTTTTTCTGGGTCTATCTTTGTTCACCAGTCTATGTTGTTTATTATTTCGTCTAGATGTGTGAGGTCATGTGATCCAAGAAATACCCTTATAAAAACCTAAACTGCGATAAGCCTTAATGGTTATCCTGAGAGGCAAATGAATCAGTCTGTAGTGAGTTCCTTTCTGGGCCAGCAGTTCTTTTGAGTCCCAGTTTCAATGTCAAATAGTTCCTTATGTGTACATGTCAGCAAGGGATTTTTTTGAAAAGGCAAGTTCCAAATGTACTAAAATGGTCTTCATCTAATTTTCACGTGTACAAGCGAAGATTCAATGCAAAAGAAAAGTATGTCAAACTTTTCAGGTTATTAGCCTACTTTGAAATGTTTTCAATGTTTCAGTAACATAAACACAGCGGCTGGAAACGGTGCATGTCTACCCATGTCTATCCGCCCACTCCGAGGGGAGAGCCAGCACATCTTTATAACTTAAAAAAGTCCGTTAATTTCCCAGACAGATGCACGGTGGGATTTTCAAGGCATTTTCCAATGTCACACCTGTGAACTAGCGAACAGAATGAGCTCCTTTGTGTCTCAGGAAGACAGAACATGCCAACCACTGCATGCCTCCTGGCTTGGGCACAATGGCACATTTAGAATGGTACGCGTTTAAATTGCAGAGCCGGACCGGCGTTTAGGCGCACAGCCAGTCTGTAATCACTGCCGTCGCCGCGGGAAGAGCAGTGTAATGGGGTGTAATGTGATGATGGGAAGCTGACTCATTCTGTCTAGGTTTTACTACTCTAGTGAAATTACCTAGGTTTGTTTCTCTGGGTAGGTTACAGAATTGCACAAATTGTTAAAAATGACAGAAATGGCACACTAGCCTGGCTGGTTTGGCTCAGTAGATAGAGTGTTGACCTGTGGACTGAAAGGTCCCGGGTTCGATTCTGGTCAGGGCACATGCCTGGGTTGTGGGCTCGATCCCCAGTAGGGGGCATGCAGGAGGCAGCCAATCAATGATTCTCTCCATTGATGTTTCTATCTCTCTCTCCCTCTCCATTCCTCTCAATAAATTTTTTTTTAAAGAAGGCTCCAACATTTAAAAAGGAAGAAGAAAAGAAATGGCACACTTTTATTTTTTCTGACTACAGCATAGTTACAACTCATAGTTTTCTTAGAAGGGAGTGTTCAAATACCTACAGTCCTCCCAGCTGAATTCATCAAGCATTTGGACATGTTCTCTTATCCACCACTGTTTCTGGGACTTGGTTTGAGCTCCCACATTCTCAAGAACCAACAGAATGCAGCAACACTACAGACTGCTGACTCACCTTTATGCATTCTCCTTTAAGACACTAAATTCTCCTTTTCACGGGGAGATTTTTGTGAGTAATGAACAGAGTCACTTTATAGCTGTTGGTGCTGGCGGTGAGGTATGAGGCGCAAAGGAAAAAGCATGGGCTTTGCTGTCTGACACGAATCCACCGCGGTCACTGCCTCACTGTTTAGTTACAGACCTGCCCGAACCTTAGTCTTCTATCGCATCACCAGGGCAGCGGGGGTTGGTGGTAATTAGTGAACAGGCATGTAAATTTCTTAGCAGAGAGCAGTACATGCTGTTATTGTATTTAGCACGCTAGCACATGTCTGTATTTGTGTGCAGTGTCCTGTAGTTATGTGCTTTGAAGTTTTCTTTCCCAACAGAAGGCCTTCGTTTACACACTGAACTGGTTCTCAGCCTGCGGGGCACATCGCGCCGGGCACGGGTACGGGCACGGGCACCGGCTGGGTCAGCAGCGCCTGGTGGCTGCGCGGCCTGTGCTCTCCCCGAGTCCCTGCGGCGGGAGCGCTGCCGAGGAGGCAGCACGCATGCACTTGTGTTTGGATTTTATAAACTCTAGTCGATAGTATTTATTTACCTGTCTTGCCACAGAACAGTATGTGATAAAATATGATGCTTTTCAATATATTACTTTACATGCATGCTTGAATGATTTTTTAAAATGTTTTAATTATTTTTACAGTCATACTTTACATGTTATTACTTTAAATACCTCGTGTAAGTGGAACTGTGCGGTATTTGTCCTTTTGTTACTGGTTCTTTTCGCCAAGCATGATGTCCTCAAGGTTCATAGATATTGTTGCACACGCAGGCTTTCCTTCTTTTTAAGGCCAAATAGTATTTCACTCTGTGCATAGACCACAGAGAGTTTCTTTACCAACTGGAGGCCCAGTGCACAAAATTCATGCAAGGGGCTCGGCCCTCACAGTCCCGGCTGCCTTGTGGCCCCACGGCCCGCCTCCTGCCCACTGGTCATTCCGGAAGGTCATTCTGCTGTCCGGCCTAATTAGAGTATCCCCTCTTTATTATATAGGATGCACCTGCTGGTGGGCATTTAGGTTGCCTCTTGTGAATAGTGTCGCAATGACTGTGGAATGCTAATATGTTTCTGAGATATCCTGATTTCAACTTTTCGGGTACACACCCGGACGTTGGGTTGCTGGAGTATACGGTAGTTCTATTTAATTTTTTAGAAATCTCCACACTGTTTTCCATAGTGGCTGCACCAATTTACGCCCTCACCAACACTCGTTATCTTTTGTTTTTTGATAGTAGCCAAACTCCTGGAAACAGAGGAAAGTGGTGGTCAGCAGGGAGGGGAGGGAGGGGAGGGAGGGGAGCTGCAGGACGGGCACAGCGCCAGTCACCAGAGCCCCGGCCAGCGCTTGCCCGTGGTGAGCAGCACCGTCCTGTGCGTTAAAATTTTCTTAAGAGGGAAGATCTTGTGCTAAATGTTCTCACACAATAAAAAGCCATCACCACATTAATCTATTAATCAGTCTATTTGTAAAAACCCTATGGAATGTGTAACACCGAGAGTGGGCCCTCATGTGAACTGTGGACTTCGGGTGGTAACGATGTCAACGTGGGCTCATTGGCTGTAACACATGTGCCACGTGGTGCGAGATGTTTATGGTGGGAAGGCTATGCAAGTGTGGGGCAGGGGATGTGGGAAACCTGTACTTTTCTTTTTTAAAAAAAATATTTTATTGATTTTTTTACAGAGAGGATGAGAGAGGGATAGAGAGTTAGAAACATCTATGAGAGAGAAACATAGATCAGCTGCCTCTTGCACACCCCCCACGAGGGATATGCCCGCAACCAAGGTACATGCCCTTGACCGGAATCGAACCCGGGACCTTTCAGTCCACAGGCCAACGCTCTATCCACTGAGCCACACCGGTTTCGGCAAACCCTGTACTTTTCTGCTCAATTTTGTTGTGAACCTAAAACTGCTCTAAAAATAACGTCTATATTTACAATGTTATTAGTGCATCGATTCCCTGTTCCGCCGGCGTCAGAGTATCTATCACACGGGACTCAAAGTGCTCAGGGAGCCTGGCGCAGGCAATGCCACATGTACCCCTTCCTCACCCCCCCCCCCCCGGAGCTACTGTGACACTTCTGTCCTGTCTTAAACCCCTTCCACTGACCCGGCCGCGGCGATTCCCGCCTGGCTAGGCAATGCTGGTTTCCAGGGGTGATCTTCCTGTTGCACGTGGCAGCCTCCGTCACAGTTGACTTTCCCTCCTTGAACCCGTTCTTCACTGGCTTCCCCGCAGCACAATTCCTGGGCTTCCTCCTCCTTTGCCAGTCCCTCCACTTTTCCCTGCTTTAGAAAAATCTATCTTGCTGAAACCGGTTTAGCTCAGTGGTCCCAGGTTCGATTCCTGTCAAGGGCATGTACCTTGGTTGTGAGCACATCCCCGGTAGGGGGTGTGCAGGAGGCAGCTGGTCGATGTTTCTCTCTCATCGACACTTCTAGCTCTCTATCCCTCTCCCTTCCTCTCTATGGAAAATCAATAAAATAAATTAAAAAAAGAAATAAGAAAAAATGAGAGAGAAATCTATCTTTATTGTTGAAAGTATTACAGACGTCCCCTTTGTTTGTTTGTGCCCCCCACCGGCCCCTCCACTTCAACCCGCCCCCCAGGCCTCACCCCGCTATTGCCGGTGCCACGGCTGGGCCGACACGCACACACAGTCCCTGCTTCTCTGCGTCAGTGCTCAGCGCAGTCCTGGGGCCTCTGTGGTTTTCAACCTGCACCAGCTCCCTGATAAGCTCACGTAGTTTATGGCTTTACATTTCAGATTGAAGTCTCCAGATTTGAACCCCCTGAAATGCAGACATAAACCCAGCTGCCCACTTGGCCTCTCCACGTGGGTGCCCAGCAGACACCTCTAGCTCACTGCCCTCCAAGAAGCTGCTGACCTCCGCCCCTCCCCAGTTCTGTCCCAATTCCACTCTCCCCAGCCTTTCCAGCATTCACACCTTGATTTCCCCATGCTCATGCGCCACATCCAACCCACCAGGAAGCCCTGCTGAAGCTCCCTCAACATCCCATCTGAATCCACCCATTTCTCACCTCCCCACGGCTGCCAGCCTGGCCCAAGCACTCTGGTCCCACCTGGCTGGTGCAGCAACCTCTGTGGGCTCCTTTCTTCCTCTCTTGTTGTCTGGCAATGCTGTGGGATCAGGTCACTTCTGCACTCAGAACCTCCCAGCGGCTCCCACCTCCTGCCGCGTCAAAGGCCAGTTCTTACAGTGGCCGCCGCGGCCCTCTGGGACCTCCCGCACCAGGCTGCACTCCCCTCCCCTCCCCTCCCCTCCCCCTCTCCGCGGCTCCCGTTCTTTCATTCCGCTCCAGCCACTCACAGCCACACTCACAGCCACACTCACAGCCACACTCACAGCCACACTCACAGCCACACTCACTCTGCTGTTTCTCAGATTCGCCGAAGAGGCTCCGTGCAGGGCCTTTCCCTTTGCTCCCCGCTCTTGCTCTAGATAGTAATTGCTTTTCCCAGATACCGTTTTCCTTCCTCAGGAATATTTCCAAATACCTTCCTGGAAGATCAGTTGGAGGCCGAAAACCAGTGACACGGCTTTATTAGAGGAAAGGCCGCCGGGCTGTCCCGCAAAGGGAGCGCAGCAGCCCGCGGCCAGCGGTTAGAACTCTTTTTAAGGAGCATGAGGAAGGCACCAGGGCTTGGGGCACTTGGCGAGAGCTGGCTGGTGAGTCATGTGTATGTCCATGCCAGGCGTTCCTCCTGGGTGGGGGCCACATCACGTTCACAGTGAGTCATCGCCAGGCCAGGGGCAGGTGGGCTCAGTAATCACGTTCCAGGGAAAGGTGAGTCTATCACTTCTTAACGAGACTTCCTTTGACTGCATTATTTAAAGTGCAGCCCCCAGCTCTTCCTCCTCCTCCACTTTATTGCTGTGTCAACATAAGAAAACATTCACACCTGTAAAGAATTTTTGTGAGTTTATTTGAGCCAAACTGTCGACAGTTGCTGGGAAACAAAATCTCAGTGTATTGGTATAATCCTCTGGAAAAAATGGCAATTATTCACTTAGTTTTATAAATTTCCATTAAAGGAAGAGACACAGTGGGTTACATGAAATCCATTGGTGATGGATTAGGGAGGTGGGAGGAAGCAAAGCGGGGAAACCTCTGGGACTGGATCAAAAGTGAGACGGTAGACACATGCTTCTTTTACCCAGGTGGGTTAACAGTGGACAATTAACACAATAGCAATAACAGTGAGGGAGTCTGTGGTTTCTGCCTGGTGTCATCAGTTGTATCCTGAGGGGCTACAAGTTACAAGTTACCTTGACATTGCACAGGTAAGTGGTCTTAGATGCACAAAGACAGTAGGCTCAGTCAAGATGGAGTTGATCTTTGTCAGGGAAGATACTGGCCTAGGACGTGTGAGTATATAGAACAAATGGCTTTTTGATGAGAGGTTTTAATTGCAGACCATCCTTTGCGGTTACTTCAGGTCTCTTGAGTTTGCAAGGCTGCACGCAGGCTCTCCCTGAGTTAGGTTCCCATGTGGCCCCTTTCCTCCATACTTCCACAGCACTCTCACCTCTGTTATGTGCGCACCCTAGCCCCAGCTGGAATGTGTGTTAGGAGACTTAAGTGCAAATCTCCCCTCCCTGTGATGCACTTCGTTCCTAGGCCACACAGGAGGCTCGCAACCGGTGTCTGAATGGAGGGATGGATCACTGGGTGACAGTGCACATTCCCTTTGGCTGGAGGCACCCCTTTCCTTCGCAAACGAGCCGTGAGTATGTACCTGTGCTCTTGAAAATGTTTCCAATTCGAAAGCATGTTAAATCAAAATCCGAGAATGATTATTGCTGTAAATATTACCAACATGTTATGCTACAGGTTGAAATGTACAGTAAACGTTATTTTCATCAGAAAGAAAGGTAGTTATTTGCATTAAGCTCTTGCTCACCAAGGTGCTGAAGGGTAATTGAAGGGCACATAGAAACTGAAAGGCGAGATAAGTCTTGTTTTTGAGTCTCTGGCTTGATTTTATCAATTTGTCTTCCTTTTATTACTCACCGAATAAAAAATGAACTGAAACATTTTTTACAATAATTTCTAGCATTTAGTAAGTTTTAAAATTTAGTAAGAAATGTGTCTTAATTTTTCAAAGCTCTCGGTAAGTGTAGAATTCTTAATCTTACTTTGATTTGAGTTCAGAATGGAATTTCAATGATGCTATTAGGGCTGGAGGCCACGTGTTCTGGTGGGAAGGGATTTTGCTTGCTTGGTTTTGTTTTTCTCCCCGTTCCGCCTTCGCCAGTAATTTGCTCTGAGGTTTCTAGGAACTCTCATCACTTGTCTGTATTCAGGCTGCAAAATATGAAGAAAAATGACTGCTCTTGTGTAAGAACCTTCTCCTGTTTTACAAACTAATGTGGGAAAAGTAAAAACACTTTGAAATCGGAGGAAGAAACTTATGAATGAGTGCAGAGAGGCACGTGTGCCTGTGCGTGGAGGGAGAGTCAGCGTGCAGGACCACGGTGGGGCAGCGCTGCAACCACATGAAGCGTGGGTTTGTACACGTTGCAAACTTTGTTATACAAATGCAAGATAGTATGTTATTGTTAAATTAGGTATTCTCTTTACTTTAGATCTCCTTTAATGTACCTAAAAATTTACAAGGTATTTTCTAATTTATGTATCTGCAGTAGAAAGGATCAAGTTTTTTTTTAAAATAAGTCTTTATTGTTCAGATTATTACAGGTGCTGCCCCCCATAGCTCCCCTCCACCTGACTGCCTACTCCACCCCATGCCCTTACCCCCCGCCACTGTCTTCATTCATAGGTGTAAGATTTTTGTCCAATCTCTTCCCGCACCCCTCACACCCTTTCCCCCTGAGAATTGTCAATCCACTCCCTTTCTATGTCCCTAATTCCATTCTATTCACCAGTCCATTCTGTTCTTCAGACTTTTTATTCACTTGATTTTTAGATTCATTTGGTGTAGGTATGTATTTGATGTCTTTTTGTTGTTCATAATTTTTACCTTTACCTTTTTCTTCTTCTTCCTCTTCTTAAAGAATACCCTTCAGCATTTCATGTAATCCTGGTTTGTCGGTGATGAACTCCTTTAGCTCTTTCTTGTCTGTGTAGCTCTTTATCTGACCTTCAATGCTGAATGATAGCTTTGCTTGGTAGAGTAATCTTGGTTGTAGGTTCATCACTTTGAATATTTCTTCTGGCCTGCACAGTTTCTGTTGAGAAATTAGCTGATAATTGTATGGGTGCTCCCTTATAGGTAACTAACTGTTTTTCTCTTGCTGTTTGTAAGATTCTCTCTTTATCTTTTGCCCTTGGCATTTTAATTATGATGTGTCTTAGTGTGGTCCTCTTTGGATTCCTTTTGTTTGGGGTTCTCTGTGGTTTCTGTACTTGTAAGTCTATTTCTATTTCTTTCACCAGGTGGGGGAAGTTTTCTGACATTATTTCTTCAAATGGATTTTCAGTATCTTGCACTCTCTTTTCTTCTGGCACCCCCATAATTCTGATGTTGGTATGCTTGAAGTTGTCCCAGAGGCTCCTTAAACTATCTTCAGCTTTCTGGATTTTCTTCTCTTCTTGCTTCTCCAGAGAAGTGTCCTTTGCTTCTTTGAATTTCAAATATTTGACTTGATTTCTTGTGTTCCTCTAGTCTGCTGTTGGGTCTCTGTATAATATTTTTTATTTCAGTCAGTGTATGTTTAATTTCTAGATGGTCCTTTTTCATATCCTCGAGGGTCTCATTAAATTTACTGGCCTTTTCTAGGACATCCTTAAAAAATCTTATAACCGTGGTTTTGAACTCTATATACAGTCTTTTGTTCTCCTCCATTTCTTTCATTTGAGACCTGTTTCCTTGTCTCCCCATTTTTGCTGCTTCCCTGAGTTGGTAGGGTTGCTTTTGTGTTTGGTGTCCTATATGGCCCAGTGGGTCAGCCTCCCCAGTTACCTGTGGTAGACACTCTTGGTGCTCCCTTTGTGGACTGTGTGTACAGCCTTGTTGTAGTTAAGTCTTGATTGTTGTTGGTATCACTGGGAGGAATTGACCTTCAGGACAATTGGATGTGAGTATCAGCTGTGACTATGCTGGGATACCTTCTGTATTGGAGACAGTCTTATAGGATCAGACTTTCAAAATTGCAAAAGTCTCTGTGCTCAGCTTGGATGGGGTGGGGTCTCAGGGCTGGGCCCACAGTCTTGGCCTCCCATCAGCCTTACTCTTGTGCGTGTGCCTCAGACCTCTGCCTTCCACGGATCCCCTGAGTTTCCGCCTGACAGTCCAGATTCCCCCTATAAGAGCATGGGGGCTCCAGTGGCTTGCCCAGAACTGGGTTAGGTCTCTATATAATATATTTAATCCCAGTGCAGTGGGAACTGGGATTCAGCTTCTGACGCCTTCCCCTATGGAGAGGCCATGGCAACCTCCGCAGACATCTCTCTGCGCGCATGTGTCAGTGCCTCTAGACCCTGCCTTCTGTGGCTTTAGGCTCTCCTGAGTCTCCCAGTCTCTGAGTCTCTGGATGCCTTTCTCTACAGTCCAGACTCCACCCATATGAGCCTGGGTCCACGGGGTTTTGGCTGGAGTTGGGGTGGAGTGCAGTCAGGGGCTTCCTTACCCATGCACTCAGGGTAGGCCAAGCAGCAAAATCAGACAAACCTGGCACTCAGCCACCCTTCCTCTCTGCGTTCCTGTCTCCCTACCTCAGCACTTTGTGGCTCCTCTGATCTGTGAGCCTCTCTCCTTCCTTCTAGTTGTAGAATTTCCATTCAGCCAGCTTTCCTGTGGTTTTGGATGATGTCCATTCTGTCTTTTAGTTGTTGTTTTGAAATTGTTGTACGAGGTGGCAGCTTAGGTGCTTACCTAGGCCACCATCTTGGTTTCTCCCCTAGGATTAATTTTTTAAAGAATTGTGAATTTATTATTCTGGAAAATCATATGAGCTAAGTCCTAAAATGGCGCCTGCACCCAGGGACAGGGTGTCAGAGATTTTAAAGGACTCTAGGTGGGCCTTAGTGGGCATAGAATTCTCTGGGTGGGTCCAGAGCCTAGGAAGGTCTGGAGGGAAAGGATAGTGGTCTTAGAAAGTGGAATGTGATCTTAGTGAAATGGAATGTGGTGTAAACAAAAGGGAATGTCTCTTGTGAAGTGGCCTAAAGATCAGTTTCCAGGGGAGGGGCATTGATTCAATTTTTTGATCAGACCTAATTGTTTTATGGAATAGGGACGAAGGTCACATCTTCTATAATTACTTCCTTCGGAGGGGTGACATCGAGATCATAGAAGGATGAACTTTGTGGTTGGCTGGAACACTGTATAGATTCCTTCTGGTTGGAGTGAGGGGTCACAGCAGCATGATTTCTCCAAGAGACTGGTTGGGAGGTAAAAGCTGGTTGTGAGGCTGCCACAGGGTCACTTGTCTGATTTTGCTGCTTGACCTACGTGTTATCTTTATGGAGGAAAAGATCAGGAATCTAAGCTGACTAACCTGATGGAGACAGACTGTTTTATAAATTTTAGTATCATCAAGGCAAAAGATAGAACAAGAATTATGACAAATGGTCTGGTGAAAGAAAGGAGACATTAGTATGGAGGGCTGTAGTCTAATATACCAAATGAGGTTTATTCTCTTAGCTTCATTTGTCGTTGGGTGTGGTCAATAAATGGCACTAATTGGATTCCTGCTATCTGTATCCCTGAGTGGGTTGATTTAAGCTATTTATCCTCTGGTTGAGGAGGAATAATACAAATAATTTACTCTTAAGAGTTCTTGGTTTAGAGAAGGTAGGATTTTCCAGATGGCTGCAAACTGCTGTTTAACTGTCTCAGTTTCCCTATTTTGCTTCTCCTGGCTTACTGTCCTATCATTTATATAATTTCCTTTTACCGTTTCTTCCTACAAACCTTCTATAACTTTCACAAACCTTCTTACAACTTTCACAAGCATTTTTACAACTTTAACTCACTTTTGTTTTCCTTCAAAATGCATGTCCATGCCTCAGGCTTTCTATTAGCAAAACCATACAATTTCCAACTAATAGCTCTTAGAAGGTTCAATTTCAAATAACCAAGAAAAGCAAACAACCAGTACTTTTTCAGACTGACCCTTATGAACATAGTTTAAGCACACTCAGTTTCAAGACACACTCAACAAAGCACAAGTCATTACATTAATAGTCCCAAATCTACTTCATAGATTTTCTGTAACAAAAGCTAAAATCAGGCAAACTTAAAATGCACTGAAATATTTGGATGTTTATCATTTAACCCAGCAATGCTCCAAAGCTATTAAGTTACCACAGACTTTGTGAAGTTATGTGCAGGCCTCTGAGGCTGACGAAAGGCAGAGGGGGCGCAGGGGGCAGGCCCACAGCCTGTTCTAGGACTGCAGCTTCCAGGCCTCCGGCTGCTTAGATTTAAAGCCGCCACATTCTTCCATGTTAACCTTTCCTAACGTGCTAAGGTCTGGGTTTTAATGAATTCAGCTTCTGATAGCAGCAGGACTGTTAAGTTAGTGTTTGCAGTTTTGCAGTAAAATAAAAGTTGTTTTTAGGGAAGAAGGGCGGTGCCCAGTAAGACGCAGTGTAGAGGTGAGGTGACTAATGTCTGTGAGACCGATCCATCAACCCCCATAATAGAAACTGAGGAGGGGACAAGGGTCCCAGCAAGTTTGAGGAGGGCAGAATAAGTGGCCCCAGTGTCAATTAAAAGGGAGATGGGTTTACCTGCCACCACACTCGTTACCCGAGCCTCCGGTCTGGTGACATAAGTCTGTGGGGCCTTGTCAGGGCCTGGGCAGCTCCAGTCTTCGGTGGCCAGTCCCAGATCTGGAAGCTCAAAACCAGATCCAGAGGGCGGCCCTGTTGGACTGGCTGAGGTCCGACCTGGAGGGGCCAGGCTTCAGTCTGACTTCCAGCGGCCTTCTCTCCTGCACCCGGGGCAGGGCCCAGGTGGGGGTCTCTGATTTGGGCAGGACTGGGCCTGTGTTCGCTCTTGTTGCAGGTGAAGCATGGACCCAGGAAGGCTCATCGCCTGACTTACCCTGGGTTGGAGGACTGGCACTTGGGGATTCATGAGGGTGGTGGCTAGGAGCTGGGCCTCGGCCTGGGTCTGATCTTGCTCTTGTCTCCTGGTCTCTATTTGAGTGGATTTGGGTCTCCTGGTCTCTATTACTAAAGACCTTAAAGGCTAGGCTAACGAGGTCTTTTTGAGGACCCGTATCTATTTTTGTGGACCTGTATCTATTTTTTGAAGTCTGTGGCGTATGTTGGGGGCTGATTGGGATATAAAATGGGTGTTCAGAAGAAGGGTTCCCCTTAGGGAAGTGGGGTCTGAGGTGGTAAATTTCTGTAAGGCCTCTGTCAGATGTGAGAGGAGGAGAGCTGGGTTTTCATCTGGACCTGAGTAATTTTATTGAGTTGTCATAGTTGACTGTCTTACGGGAGGGCAGAATAAGTGAGTCCAGCAATGAGACAGGCATTTACATGGCTACAGAGCCAGCGCCCGGAGAGTAACCTGATAATCCCATCTTGGGTCAGTTCGGGGGATCATGTCAGCACAATCCAGGATGACCTCTACATCCTGTCTCTGGGGGGCCTTGGCATGATCCCGAGCTGCTAACCAGATGCTCCTTCTCCTCAGGGGTGAGAGAGGAGGACAGGAGACAGATGTAGTGCCAGATTCGGTCGTAGGACTGGGTCAGGTACTCACATTTCTTAGTAAAGGCAGTCAGGTTGGTGGTAAAAGACCAAGACGCCTCTAAATATGTGTGAGGAAGGACATGGAAAACGGGATACGAACCTGGACTATACCCTTGGTCTCAGCCACTTTTCGGAGGGGGAGGATGGGGGCTGGAGGCTAGGCTGTCTGGGGAGGAGGAAGAGGGGGGCTTAGTAAGGAGGTTGAGGGGTGGACAAAGAGGTGGAGCCTGAAGACAGGGGGGCAGTGGGAGGAGCGCGGTAAGAAGTGTGTTCGGGGGGCTTAGAAGGGAAGCGGAGAATTGAGTGGTTGGAAGGGTGGAAGGGAGGGTCTGAAGGGCTTGGCCGGTGGGAGGACGGGTCAGAAGGCTCAGAGTGAAGAGGTCCAGGGTTGGCGGAAGGGGGCTTTGAGTGGAGAAATGGGATTTGATAAGGAGAGCAGGTGTGACAGAGAAGGATGGTTATGGAGTGTGAAGAAGGCCTGGACGTAGGGGATCTCTGACCACTTCCCGTTGCAGTGACAGAAATGGTTTAAGTCCCAGAGAATGTTAAAACCGAAAGTCCCAGTCTCAGGCCAGGTGACTCATTTATACTGGGGATCAGGTGCCTTGGCTGGACCTCCGGGGAAAGGCCACGTGTGTTAAGATTACGGAGGAGACATCCCAGTGGAGCGCTGCGGGTGTTTGGTGGTGGTGGTGGTGGGGGGGGGGGAGGGCAAAAAAGAATTCCCCGTAGTGTAAAGTAGGAAGAGGAGGTAAGCAGCAGAGGGAGACCTGGGAAGCTAGACGAGAGGGAGGGCGTCCCATCGCCTAGTCAGGCCTGGAGTGAGGAGGACAGTCTCACCCGCGACTAGGAGGACTGTGGGACCTGGTCGGGCTGAGGCTGGACGGGAGAGGATTTCTGGCCCAGAGCGAGGCTGCTTTTGTCTGAGACAGCAGACCAATAATCCGGAGGGGTGACCGCTTGTTACTTAGCGGAGATCAGTGGACCGGTGTTGAGTGCGGGCTCAGCGATAGGAAGGAGAGGCCCCTCGGCTGGTTCAGGGGCCCATAAGGGAGGAAGCCTAGCGGTGGAGGCCAGCCGTAGGCCGGCGATCGTGTCACCTGATAGGATTGGGAGGAAAGCCCAGGTCGAGTGGAGTAGCCACTGCCTACTGACGCTGTCACCACCATGCTGATTAGAGGGGAGACAACAGGCATGAGGCCGGTCATCGGGAGGGAGAGTGAGCAAACCCTGATTTCTTTCTTTTTGGTGAACCGCTGCCCGCAGGGACCCGGCCTCTGCTCCCGCTGCCTCAGCACAGCTGCGCACAGAGGGCCTTTTCTCGGGTTGGCATCTCCGCTCCCGCTTGGACTGCTGGAGCTGCTTTGCTGGTCCTCACCTTTCCACTCACCGCCTTTTCAGGAACCACCCACCTTTACTATTATTTTCCAGGCGGCCCACAGCTGAGCCCCCTCCCTTCCCATCATGCATCAGGGATTCCTTATCATGTGGATCCATAAAAATACCCAAAATTCCTTGGTAGGAATGTGGAGTTGAAGGCGGGGAGGCTGTGAAAACACCACACTAGTGCTGGGAGCAATGTAAATGGAAATCACTTACCAGGAGGTGCCTTTTATAGCATCACCATCATTATACTAACAGAAGTAAATCGTATTTTGATGGTGGCCAGTTGAAAACCATACCCTACGTGTGTGAGGTGTTTAATCAGTTGCTGATCCCAGGACAATTTCATCCCAGTGTATTGGGAGAGTGCAAATAACACAGAGTTTATTCCATTCTGCTTAGTAATTTAAATGCCACTTTGTTAAATGAACTTGAAGACAGATTTGCATTACTCCTAACACTCTCTTCCCTTTCCGCACCAAGACAATGGCTTTTTATAAAAAGTAAGTGGTTATATTCAAAACACGTTCCCAAATGAGGATCTTTAATGGCATGATTTTGGCGGGGTGGGGAGGTTGGGGGGGTTCTGATGTCAACTTTATTTTCAAAGTCTTGTTAAATGTGCCGATTATTACGCTATTTTCTCCTCTCAGACCCACTTGCCTATTACGGGTATTTATGGCACCAGGGCTAGGGCTCTGCAAACCACACGCTGGCTTTGCCAGCTGCGTCCCTGGTCCGCTCGGCCGGGAGAGGGTGCTGGAGGCCGGCGGTGCGCTCTGAGTGGAAGGGGTGCTGGTTATCCTGTGCCTCCTGCTCCCGCACGGTCCCCGCCTCACTCATCACTCAGGGGCAGCAGTGCCTTGTGGTTCCCCAGCACCCAGAGCCCCGCTATCCCGCAGGCAGGGGGGCTGCCGGGGAAGGCCCTGCCACTACGAGAGGAGAGGGCAGCACCAGTGGGCCAGGCACGCCTCGAGGACTCTGGCTCTGGCTCAGGCTGAGGCTCTGACGCAGCGGCCGGAGAGCCCTGCCTGGCGGGCTGGGTGCCGTCCGAGGTGCCCGCTCTGGGCTTCCTCCGGTACGCAGTCAGCTCCCGAAGGGACAGGAAGGAGGGGTGCCAGCTCCTTAAGGCTCCGAAACAGGCTCAGTGTCTCTCCCCCTGCTTTCTGTATCAGCCAAGCAGCCACGGAGCCCAGGCTCAGGGAAGGGGAACAGATCGCCTCTCTCGATAGGAGAAGTCTCAGAGATCCAGGGGCCACCTCTCCAAGCGGCTGTGAAGGCGATGTAAACTGGAGCGGGAGCTGCCATGCCCGGGACCTGCCTTGCCTCAAACCCGTGAAATGGTAAGCAGGGCAAACTGACCTTTGGACGGGGCCGAAAGCAGTGTGTCCCCGAGAACTGTGTGCGAAGGTAACAGGAAAGCAGACAGTGCGACTCCTGCACGGTGACCGGGGACTGACAGTCAGACACCGCTTAGGATCAGTCCCACTCGTCCCCTGCACCAACAGAAGTGTCTTCCCTCTGGGAAATGCCACGGCCTTGGTCTCCTCATCAGAACTCCACGTGGGCCACTGCCTGAACCAAAGCTTCCCAAATGGCTATTCTCAACCTCGGATAAGTGCTGTCGCCTCGCTTTGAAAGCTTTCGTTCTCGGGTCAACACCGGCCCAGGCAGCTCTCGGCCAGATTATGTACAGTACGTTCCTCTCACGTGCACTCCGGCCCCGGCTCTCACACGCACTCCACTCCTACTATTGCAGGCACCACACAGTTTTAATGAATTGTTTACATGCTTGCCCGCCCTCTGAACTTCCTTCAAGACAGATAGGGTGTCTAATCCATCTTTGGATCCCTTGTGGCTGGTGGTCTTATTGCACAGCATATAATGTATAGCCAGTAAGTGTTGAACCACCATAAATTACACTGTACGCACATAACAGTAAATGGGTTGTAATCAACATAAATGGAGAAAGGAGAATGTCAGCTAATGGTTAGATTAAATACCGAGTTTCATTACACATTTTCCAAACAGATATCTCCCTCTTTTCAATTCATTATGACAATCTTGAAAATCAAAAATTAATGTGAGCCCAGCCAGCGTGGCTCAGTGGTTGAGCATTGACCCGGAGATCACAGTTGGATTCTGGTCAGGGCACATGCCAGGGTTGCGGGTTCAATCCCCAGCAGGGGGCATGCAAGAGGCAGCCAATCAATGATTCTCTCTCATCATTGACGTTTCTATCTCTCTCTCCCTCTCCTTTCCTCTGTTAATAAAAATAATACATAACAAATTATTTTTAAAAATTAATTTGAAATAATTCGGAAGTAGAAATGGAATCAGCAGGTCTGCTCTCAAGTCTTGTTAGGGGAGCAAATAATTATATTACTACCCTCTATCCTGTCTCACCTGCTTATGTTCATTTTACTTGCGCTGTCCTCTCCTGCCGAGCCGAGTCAGAAAGGCCCGCCGCCCGGTGCCACCTTCCTCGCAGGAGGTGACTCACCACTGCCCGGCCCTCTTCATCTGTCATCGGAAGAACTTCTATCCAGCACGGAGGAAATATAACCGAGGCAGTAGGTCAGGCCTGGCCCCCAGCCATCATGAAAGGGGGAGGAATATGTGGAGCTGAAAGATTGGGCAAAAGCTTTAACTTCAATTAGAAATTAAAAACCAAACCAAACCCAAGAGGCATTCCTGCTGGCCTGGGACTTCCCTAGGCTGGAAAAGGTGAGCAGTTCTGCGCTCAGACAGTTGTGGTGTCAGCTGTACCGCCGCAGCCTGGAGGGGAGCCGTCTGCGCCTCACTGCCAGGGCGGGACCACAGTCCCGGGAGGGTGCTCTCGGCAGGGGACGGTTCAGTGGTGAGGGACCTAGGGAGCCGAGAGAAAGAAAGCCATTGTTCACCCACCCACCCACTCTCTCATGAACAGGTACGGATGTATGGCCTCATCTGTGCGAGGCCCTAGGAGCTGCACGGAGCACAGGACAGCCAAGGCTCCCACCGCGGGGACCTGAGTGCCAGTGAGGGAGACAGTGCGGGTCAGGTTAAAAATCCACACACTGCTCGTCGTAGTGAGTTCTGTCAAGGTGAGCGTGAAAAGTAGGTGGAGGGGGCAGTATTTTAGGCCAAGCGGTCAAGGAAAGCCTTTGTGAGGAGGGAACATTTTAGCAAGCGTGTGAAGGAGTCAGCCGCAGAAAGTCCCGAGAGCAGAGGACACAGCCCGGAGGCCCCGAAGCTGGAAAGATCCCAGAGGTCTGGGAGCGGACGGAGGCCGGCAGGGCCGGATTCTGCAGCCCGCAGGAGCCAAGTGAGAGGGCGTGGGCTCTATTTTAAGTGAATGGAAAATCATTAAAGGCTTTTGGTCCAGGGAGTAAAATGATTATGCTTTGAAAACATCAGCCTGGACGCCATATGGAGAACAGAACAGAACTGGGGAGACCAGTTTTCAGATTATCCCAGTGGTTCAGACAAGATATGAAGGCGGCTTAGTCTTCACACAATGAGTGACAATAGAGATGGTGAGAAATTGATAGATCTAAGGAGTATTTTGCAGTTGAACCAGCAGGTCCTACTGAAGAGGGAGGGTGAGGGGAGCGGAAGCAGACTCAGGTTTCGTTAGAATGGCATGGCCTTTATTGAGAGCCAGTTTGAGTGTGGTAGTCTCAAGGGGCCTATACACACCCAAATGGAAATGCCAAGCCAACAACTGGATATAAGAACCTAGAGCACAGAGGAGAGTTCTGTGAGTACCACAGAGATACAAGTGCACAAGGTCAGATATGCTTACTAATGAGGGTGCATGATGGAGGAGAGGCAGAAGACCACTCAGGAGCAAGGCCAAGGGCCTCTCGTGTCTGAGGTTGGTGTGGAAGAGAAGGACTAGGGGTGGGTTTCCTGAGGCACATCTTTATGCCTTTTCCCTGGTCTGGAATGCCCTTCTCTTTTCTCTTTGCCTGGTAAAATCCCACTTATGTCGCCATAGCTGAGAGCCTCTTCCCATCACAGCCGAGTCAGTGGCTCCCTCTTCTGCTCTTTGTTTACAGGCTCCCTGGGTCCTGGAAACACTGTGTTCCAGGCAACTGTCCATTTTTTCATTTCCTGGACAGGTGGAGCCCTTTCAGACAAGTACAATTGCTTTATGACCAAGTAGTTTCTTTTAAAAAAATATTTTATTGATTTCTCACAGAGAGGAAAAGAGAGGAATAGAAAGCTAGTAACGTCGATGAGAGAGAAACATAGACCAACTGCCTCATGCACACCCCCCACCAGGGATGTGCCCGCAACCAATGTACATGTCCTTGACCGGAATCGAACCTGGGACCCCTCAGTCCGCAGACCGATGCTCTATCCACTGAGCCAAACCAGTTTCAGCACAAGTATAGTTTCTTACAGTTGAATATGGCTTCAGTACTTGGCAAACAATAAACATTTGGCAAATGAATGAATAAACGGAAGAGTGGACTACACAGTATAAATGTAATACCTGCAGTCACCTGGTGGATCTGGGCTACTGGAAGGGATGGACTAATTAAGGACTGGACTCTTTAGTCCTGACATTTGAGAACTAAGTTGTCTGAAAAACCATTTGTGGAATGTTGCTTATAAAAAGGCCCTTGGAGTATTTGTTGATGAGTGTTCACCACTGGTCGTGGGTCTCATCTAAAGACACTGAGGCTTCTGTGGCAGTCACCGAAGGAGCCCTGGAGAATCTTGTTGAATGTCAGGGTCCATGTGCTGACCTCTGGCAGAAATCCAGATTCTACATGAGGAAGGCTTTGAGAGGAGTTTCCTGCCCGATTGCTGGCAACAGGGTGCCCATCCCTTCCAGGAAGAGGGAGAAGAGCGTTGCCCAGAGCAGCTTGGATGGGTCAGACAAGTGTGTAAGACAGCCGCAGGTTACATTTCAGTTCACTCTCGGATTGTAGCTACTCACCTGCACTTCCAATGGCCTGCCTCTAGATGTCTCACTGAGCAAAGCGCTAGGGCAGGGGTGGACCTGCTTGGCCACCGGAGCAGTCCTGGAGGTAGCAGCCTCCAGAGCCCGTCACCTTGTTTCCAGGCTGGTTTTCTTGTGACTTTGGCATGGTGTGGAGAGTGGGGACCTGGCTCTTTGCTCAGCCTTCAATCTCTACCACCCACTGACTCCCACGGTGGGGGGGGGGAGTTATCCTGCCCCTTCTTTTTCATAACAAGGAATGAGATTGATGTACCAATTCTCTTTTTTAAAAGTTAAAAAAAATGTTTCTTATTGATTTTTACAGAGAGGAAAAGAGAGGGAGTGAGAGAGAAACATAGATATGAGAGGGTAATATGGGATCAATTGCCTCCGGGGATAGAGCCTAAAACCTGGGCATGTGACCTAACCTGGAATCAAATCAGAAACCCTTCATTGCACAGGGAGAACGCCTAACCAACTGAGCCACAACAACCTGGGCTACCAACTCTTAAAAATCCATCCTTCAAGTAAGGAAAACAAACAAAAAACAGCTTTGTTGACAATACTTAGTTTATTCCACATATCAGTGAGAATTCTGTCTAAGGGCATACTCAGCAGAACTTAATAAAGGGCTTCTTTACAAAGAAGTGGGCAAAGTTTAGGAAAATCAGTAAGGGATGATGTAGTATCTGTAGCTATCAACAACAACTGCACCACACCTGAGCTTGAATGCACACAAGGGGAAGGAGAGCTTGTCAGATGTGTGCGCGCACATGTGTGTCTGCATGTGTGTGGAGGGGTTGCTCATGGAGAATATGACTGTGAGTTGGTTCAATGGAGTGAGCCACCTGATGAGAGTTGTGGCCTTCTGTAGAAGGCAGTGGCATAGCAGCGAAGATACTGAGGGAATAAATGCCCATCCTTCACTCTTTCCCCTCCCGCAACCTCTTGCTGATGTCTTCTAATGGTCAAACCAACCAGAAGACTGAGAAATGGAGTCCATTGAGGCAGTCCACACAGGTCAACCTCCCTGACCACTGAGCAGGTTGATAAGGCTGAGGAATGGATTTGGATGAGCAAATAAAAGATTTCCCAGCCCAGACCTAGCTGGATACGTTGTCACATTTGCCAGGATTTTCATAGGCCAATACCATGTGTATTCTTAGCCATAAGGATTTGGGGGTCAAAAATACTTTCTGCTCTTCCCAATGCCCAGGTCTTTAAGGCTGAGAGAAAGGCACTTGTCTTTCCCTGGCTGGCTAATTTCCATTAGTATAATGCTTTCCAGGTCTCTCCTTGAGGTCTTAAAGGGTAAGAGATGCTTCTTTTTTACTGCTGCATAATATTCCATGGTGTAAATGTACCACAGCTTTTTTATCCACTCATCTACAGATGGGCAATTGGGCTGTTTCCAGATCTTAGCTATTGTAAATTGTACTGCTAGGAACATAGGGGTGCATACACTTTTTTCTGATTGGTGTTTTGAGTCTCTTAGGATATATTCTTAGAAATGGGATCACTGGGTCAAATGCCAATTCCATATTTAATTTTTTGAGGAAACCCCATACTGTTTTCCATTAATGGTGGCACCAGTCTGCATTCCCACCAGCAGTGTTTTAGGGTTCCTTTTTCTCCACATCCTCATCAACACTTGTCATTTGTTGATGGTAGGCATTCTGACAGGTATGAGGTATACCTCATTGTTGTTTTAATTTGCATCTCTCTAATGATCAGTGACTTTGAGCATTTTTTCATGTGTCTCTTGATCAGCTATATGTCCGCTTTTGAGAAGTGTCTATTTAGGTCTAATGCCCATTTTTAAATTGGATTTTTTGTCTTCCTTTTGTTAAGCTGTATGAGCTCCTTATACATTTTGGATATTAACCCTCTATCAGGTATATTATTGCCAAATTTGTTCTCCCACACAGTGGTTAGTTTCCCTTTTCATTTTGTTGATTTTAAAAAATATATATATCTTTATTGATTTCAGAGAGGAAGGGAGAGATAGAAACATCAGTGATGAGAGAGAATCATTGATTGGCTGCCTCCTGCAAGTCCTCTACTGGAGATCAAGCCGAAACCCAGGTATATGCCTTTGACTGGAAAAACACTGGGAGACTTCAGTCTGCAGGCTGATGTTCTATCCACTGAGTCAAACCAGCTAGGGCTTGTTGATGGTTTTTTGTTTGTTTGTTTTTGCTGTGCAGAAGCTTTTTCTTTTGATGTAGTTCCATTTGTTTATTTTCTCTTTAGTTTCCTTTTCCCAAGGAGATGTATCCATGAACATATCGCTATGAGAGATGTCTGCAATTTGACTGGCACGTTTAATCCATTTACATTTAAGGTTATTATTGATAGGTACTTGTTTGTTGCCATTTTTGTTTTTTATGCCTGTGTTCCTTCTCCTTTTTACAACAGTCTTCTTTTTACAACAGTCCCTTTAGCATTTATTGACTTGCTGGCTTGGTGGTAATAAACTACCTAAGCCAGTTTATTTTATTTTTTTGATTTACAAAGCTCCTGATTTCACCTTCAATTTTGATTGATGGCCTTGCTGAATAGATTATTCTTGTATTCAGTCCCTTGCTTTGTATCACTTTGTATACTTCAGTCCATTCCCTCCTGGCCTGATGTGTTTCTGTTGAGAAATAATTTGATAGTCTAATGGGAGATCCCTTGTAGGCAACTTTCTGTCTCTTTCTTGCAGCCTTCAAAATTCTTTCTTTGTTATTGACATTGCCATTGTAATCATAATCTGTCTTGGTCTGGGTATTTTTAGGGTTCATCTTGCTTGGGACTCTGTGTGCTTGTGTGACTTTTTTCTTCCCCAAGTCAGGGAAGTTTTCTGTCATTATTTTTTTCAAATAGGTTCTCTAATTCTTGCTCTTCTTCTTGACTTTCTGGAACCCCTATTATGCAGATGTTGCTTTGTTTCATGTTGTCCCAAAGCTCCCTTAAACTCTCCTACTGCTTTTTAAGTTTTTTTTTTTTCAATTGCTGTTCAGGCTGAGTGTTTTTTACTACCATGTCTTCTAACTTACTGATTCACTCCTCTGCTTCTTCTAGTCTACTGTTGAAACTTTCCATTGTGTTTTTTATTGCAGTTATATCATTTTTCATTTCCTCTTGATTCTTACATATGTTGGTTTTCTCATCCTGTGGTTTAGGAACATTATGGTCCTTATTCTGAATTCTTTCTCTGGCATATTGTTTACCTCCATTTCATTTCGTTCCTTTCCCAGTGATACCTCATTTTCTTTCCTTGGGGGGGGGGGTTGTTTCTTTGTTTCCTCATTTTTGCTGTCTTTTTCTAGCCCTGCTTGGGGATTGAGAGGTTGGAGACTCTATCAGGCCAATGGTCTGGAAATTGTTAGCCTAGAGGCTGGATCTGCCTTTAGTCTCAAGCCTTTATTGTCTCTGAATTATATCCTCTTCTCCCAGGGATCTGGTTCCTCAGTTGTCTGCTTCAGATGCTTGGGGTGGTGGGTGCATTTGCATAGTTCCTCTGGTGTGCAACTCCCTGTGAGCACCCAGAGCCCTTTGGCATGCAATTCACTGTGCAGCCCAGGCACCCATGACAGGGTGGCACCCTAGGTCCTTCTGCCAGTGTATTTGCAGCACAGACCTGTGGCCCCTGACTGGGCTTGCCAGATTGCTCTGGGTTGCCCTGGCAGTGCTCTTCTGTGGCCAAGAGTGGGGCAGGTGCTGGGTTACTCCAGGTCACCCCGGCAGCAAGTCCCTGCACTCGGGTTGCTCTAGGTCATACAGTGCCTTCTTTCCTGAGGCCTGAAGTGTGGTGCACACGGGGTTACTCCGGCCTGCCCCATCCTGGTGTGGAGGAGGGGTGGGTTTCTCTGGGTTTCAAAGTCCACGCTCTCTTGGGGCCTGGAGTGGGGCACATGCTGAGTTGCTCTGGGTCAACCTAGCAGCAGGTCCCAGGGATCAGGGTGACGTGGGCACCGGGTGGCTCTGGGTCAGACAGGAAGCACAGTTATGAGGTCTGGGGTGGGGGTGGGGCACAGAGGTCCCCCTAGCTTGCACTCACTGTGGGTTCCTGGAGCCAGATCCTGAGACACTGTGTCCCAGCAGGCTGGTGAGGAGGCCTGGTGCAGAGGTCACTCTGGTGTACTCACTGCAGACATCTAGGAGCCTGTCAGGAGGTGCTGTGCCACTCACTGCCAGGGCATGTTATGGCTGGCAAGCAGCATTCTCTGGGCATCTTCTGCCCTTCCTTATTGAACATTGTCTCATCGGCTGTGTATAATTTGTTCTGATTTATTTCTTGATCTCATTGGTAACCCATTCATTATTTAATAACACATTATTTAATCTCCATGTGTTTGAATATTTTTTAATGTTTTTACTAGTTGATTTCTAATTTCATTCCATTATGATCTGAGAAGGTACTTGATATGTCTTCAATCTTCTTGAATTTGTAGAGACTTGTTTTGTGTCCTAAATTTGGTCTAACTTGGAGAATGACCCATGTGTAATTGAGAAGAATGTATTTTCTTCAGCTTTGGGGTGAAATGTTCTATAAATGTCAACTAAATCCATCTTATCCAGTGTGTCCATTAGAGTCACTGTTTCATTGTTATTATTATTATTATTATTATTATTATTATTATTTTGTCCAGAAGATCTATCCAGTGACCTCAGTGGGGTGTTAAAGTCCCCTGGTATGACTGTTTTGTTGATCTCTCCCTTAAAGTCCTCTAGAAGTTTTTACAAAAATATATAGTATTTGAGGGCTCCTATATTGGGTGCATATATATTTACCAGGGTTATAGTCTCTTGTTGGATTGATCCTTTTAGTATTATGCAGTGACCTTTGTTGTCTCTTGTGATGGCCTTCATTTTAAAAAATATATATATATTTTTACTGATTTCAGAGAGGAAGGGAGAGGGAGAGATAGAAACATCAATGATGAGAGATAATCATTGATCAGCTTCCTCCTGCACGTCTCCCACTGGGGATCAAGTCCACAACCCAGGCATGTGCCCCTGATTGGACTCTAACCTGGGACCCTTCATTCTGCAGGCATCCATTGAGCCAAACTAGCCAGGGAAGATGGCTTTCATTTTGAAGTCTGTTTGTCAGATATGACTATTGCTATTCCAGATTTTTATTTTCCCTTTCTATTTGCATCAAAATTTTTCCCCATCCATTCTTTCTTTTTTTATGTGAGTCTTTTGTTCTGAAGTAGGTCTCTTGTAGACAGCATATATTTAGGTCATGTTTTCTTATCCATTCAGCTACCTTGTCTTTTGAGTGGAGCATTTAATTCATTTGCATTTAAGGTTTTTATTGATAAGGACTTATTTATTGCCATTTTAATTCTTAATGCCTCTGTTTCTCTCTCTTTCTATGTCTTCTCATTACAGCAGTCCCTTTAGTCTTTTTTTTTTTTTTTTTTTTTTTTTTTGCAATGTCAGTTCGGTTGTGACAAAGTCTTTTAGCTTCTTTGTTGTCTTGAAAACTCTTTATTTCATCATCTATTTTGAATGATAGCCTTGGTGGATATAGTAATCTTGGTTTCAGATCCTTGGTTTTCATTACCTTAAATGCTTCATGCCATTCCCTTTAGGTCTGTAGATTTTCTAATGAAAAATCAGCTAATAGCCTTATTGGAACTCCTTTGTAGGTAACAAATTGCTTTTCTCTTACAGTCTTTAAATTTCTCTATGTCTTTAACTTTTGGCATTTTAATTATGATGTGTCTGGGCATGGGCCTGTTTGGGTTCTTCTTGCTTAGGACTCTCTGTGTCTCCTAAACCTTGTGAACTTCACCAGGTTAAGGAAGTTTTCTGCCATTATTTCTTCAAACATGTTCTATAGCCCTTGCTCACTTTCTTCCCATTCTGGCACCCCTGTGGTGCAAATATTGTTCCATTTGATGTTGTTCCACAGCTCCCTTAAACTGTCCTCCTATTTTTTAATTGTTTTTTTTTCTTTTTTGGTTCTCTGATTGAGTGATTTTTTTTGTACCCTTTCTTCTAATTCACCTATCAGATTCTCAGCCTCCCCTAATCTGCTGTGCATTCCTTCCACTGTGTTCTTTATTAGTGCTATGTCATTTTCCATAGCTACTATATCTTTTCTCATACTATTGAGAATCTTTGCCATCATTACTCTGAACTCTATGTCTAATAAATTTCTTATCTCCATTTCATTTTGTTCTTCATCTGGAGAATTCTCTTGTTCTTTTGTTGGGTAGTTTTTTGTTTCCCCATTTGGGCTAACTGTTTGGGTTTGTGACTATGTATTAGGTCGATTTGCTATGTCTCCCCATCTCTAGTACAGGATGGTGTCGAATGCTGTTTATGACTAACGAGATCAGGCAAATACTCAAAGTCTCCAGGGACCTGCGACTGATTGGATTCAGTCTTGAGTATCCTCAGGCAATTGTCCACAGGTATGGCGAGAGGTTTTCAGCAGTGTGGGGCAATTGCTTCTGCCTGGAGGATAGTTGTTATTCTCAGTCTATTAATGGGCCTCAGAATCTCTGCACAGTGAGGTAAGGAGTTTTACAATAGGGTGGGGAAACTGGCTTCACCCCATTCTCTCCCCTCCCTCTGGGCAAAAATCTGACTTGATAGCAAAAGTCCACCTGAGAAAGATGTCCTCTGCAGAGTGACAGAATGACTCAGCATAGGAAACCGGGGTGTCTGCCTTCTGAGCTCTAACCCTAGAGTTTCCAACCATGACTTTTGCTCACACAGCTCCAGTCTGCTCTGCCCTCTGTGTGCCAGAGCCCAAGGTGAGTAGCTGCATGTGAAATTTTGTGAGTTAGCCCTTTAAGAGGATGCCTGCATTTCCAGCCATCTCTTTCTGGCAGACAGCACCCAGCTGCTTTTCACAGCCAGATGTTATGTGGGCACCTTTATCAGTTCTGGTGCTCTCTGCTGGGGGCCCAGCTTGGAGTTTAGATTTCAGTGTTCTCAGTGGGAACCGCGCCCCCCCCCCCCCCAATAGCTGAGATATCTCTCTGTACCTACAGTTGCTGTCTGTGGGAGCCTGGCCATACTTCCTACCAGTCTTTATGCAGTCTGCACTTTTTTTTTTTTTGTTAGAGGACAATTTATTTTATTTTTTTCCCCCTCACATGAATTTTATTAAGGTATTATATGTGTACATATCTTACCATTGCTCCCCCCCCCCCACCTCCCATTCATGCCTTCCCTCCCCAGAGTTCTGTGTTCGTTGGTTGTATTCATGCATACCAGTCCTTAGGTTGTTCTCTTATCTCCCCCCAGGTCTCCTTCCCCTCCCTGCTGTCATTTCACAATTTGCTTGTTTTATGGTGACTATCTCAGGATCTCATGAATAGAATCCGCTCCTCCTTTGGCAGTCTGCTTGTTTTATGGTGGCTATCTCAGGACCACCCGAATAGAGTCCGCTCCTCCTCTGGTTCTCACCGCCCCTCCCCCTGGATCCCACTGCTTCCCTAGGGACACACGGCTCACCCGGGGCACACGGCCCCCTGGGACACATGGCTCACCCGGGGCACACGACCCCTCTTGGGTGCTGCGGTCTCGTATTGGGGGTGCCGCGCTAGCTCCTTGCTAGCACGGCAGGCAGGCTGGGACGGTTGCAGGCGGGCTGAGATGGCTGTAGGCGGGTAGACTGCCCTCAAAGGTGTCTCGTTTGTTGCGGAAGCGGAGCAGCTGTGGACGCAGAGGCTAAGTTCTGAGGCCGCCCACTCTCTGAGCCCAGGGCGTAGTGAGCTCTGTTCTCGGTGGATTTCCTTTATTTGCAGTGGTTGTGGGGGGTGGCGGTGGCTGGTGCGGCAGCGACGGTCGCTCCTGTGGTTCAATTTCCACTGTAGTTTTAAAGTTCACATGGCAGCAGTGGCGGGAGCTTTGGCCCGGCCATGCGGCGGCTGAGGGAGGACTCACCGGGGCCGCTAACGGAAGGTGCCGTGCATGCTCCCCACCCGCACGGCGGGTGTGCTGGGAAGGTTGTGGGCGGGCTGAGATGGCTGCGGGCAGAGAATTCCCCTCAATGGTGCCTCCTTTGTTGTGGAAACGGAGCTGCTGTGGACGCAGAGGCTAATTTCTGGAGCCACAGTCTCTATGAGCCAGGGGCGTAGTGAGCTCTGATTTTGGTGGATTCCCATTCGCGGGGGCGGCAGTGAGTGCGGCAGCGACGGTAGCTCCCATGTCTCAATTTCCCCTGTAGTATTAAAATCCACATGGCGGTATTGGCGTAAGCTTTGGAGCCGGCTGCTGGCGGTGGCAGCGGAAAGACTCGCCGGGGCGTAAAGGGAATGCGCAGCGCCAGCTCCCCACCAATAAGGTGTGTGCGGAGACTGGGCCCAGCTGGCCGCAGGCCGGTAGACGCCGCGACAGCTCCTTGGGATGGTTGTGGGCAGGCGCCGAAGGATCCATAACAGCTCCCTGGTTCCCATGGCCGGCGGGCTGGCCCAGTCCTTGGGCCCCAGGGCGGAGCGAGGTCTGGCTTCCCTCATTCCCGGCGGCAGCGTCTCCAGTAGGTCCTGTTTCACCGTAGTTTTAAACTCCACATGGCAGCTGCGGTGCCCTGCTTGGTGTCTAGTTGTAGCCTTCCCATTTCTGGGCCGAGCTGGTTGCGGGAGGGGAGACACTGCACCCGCTCCTCTCCAGCACTGTGGGCGGGCTGGGAGGTCGTACTCACGGGCTTCTCATCTAGGCAGGAGCTGAAGGCGTGGCGGCGTAGGCCCCCATCAGCTCCCGTGGCAGCCGGCAGGGCTGGCCCACTCCCTGGGCCCCGGGGCAGAGCGAGGTCTGGCTTCCCTCATTCCCGGTGGCAGCAGCTCTGGCAGGTCCAGTTTTGCTGTAGTTTTAAACTCCACATGGCAGCAGCGACGTCCTGCTTTGTGTCTAGTTGTAGCCTTCCCATTTCGCCAGCTTTCCTGTGGGTCTGGTGCGATCTCTTTTGGTTTTATCTGTTGTTTTTTTCCAATTGTTGAGGAAACAATTCCTCAACCGCCATCTTGCTTCGGTCTCCCAGTCTCCACTTTCTGTCTTTGGTTATCAGGGTTCTCTCCAGCTAGTCTTCAGTTTATTACTTCAGTTGGTTTTCTGTATTATAGTTGTAATCTCAGTTTGGTCCTGGGGTCATGTCAGTGTAGCATCCCCTTACTTCACCACCATTTTTTAATCTTTCAACAATGAATATTTACATGTTCAAATTCTATTCAACACCTCGAATCCTGACTTGTGTCTTGGCACTTTAAAAAAATATATTTTATTGATATTTTACAGAGAGGAAGGGAGAGTGATAGAGAGCTAGAAATGTCAATGAGAGAGAAATGTCGACCAGCTGCCTCTTGCACACCCCCTACCGGGGATGTGCCCACAACCAATGTACATGCCCTTGACCAGAATCAAACCCGGGACCTTGCAGTCCGCAGACTGATGCTCTACCACTGAGCCAAACCGGTTTCGGCTGTCTTGGCACTTTTTAAGAATGTTATTAACCTCATGATCATTCCTGACTTTCTATATTGGTTTGGATGGTTTCCATTGCAACAGAACCCTCAAGTCAAACTAGCTTTAAATAATAAATATTTGAACTTCCAAAGCAGGAGATTCATAAAAAAAAAAAAGAGCTCCAGAGTTGGTTGATTCAGCAGATTAATAGTGTCATCAAAGATCCAATATTTTCATGTAGCTACTAATATCACCCATTCCAAAAAGTTAACTGTCACTTCCTGTGGCTCTATCTGAGTGGAAATGATCTTTCCCCAGAAGCTTCTCAGGAGGCTTCCTCTCTCTAGTGACTCAGCCATGAGGGTTGGGTCCTAAGCCTTCTCCCAAGTCTATTACTAGCATAATTGGCTTTTGTGATTCCTCTGAAGGTGAATGGGTTTGGAGGGATCAGACACAGAGCCATGCATTTGTATGGTGACTTCAGCTACCAAATGCTTATTACATTTACCCAACAACATTTCTATGATGTAGATAAGGCAGGTATTATCATTCCCATTTTATAGCTGAGATGAGGGAGGATTATACAATAGTGCCTTGTTTTTTAAGAAACATTTTTGCAAGAAATAGTTGAAATAGAATATCACTATTTTAAAACTCCAAATTAAAGAACCAGTTTAGTCCATGATCATTAATGGTTTTACTACCAGTTTAAGAGGCAATTCATGTTCTAGACTAGAGCTTTAGTAAATGTTTTTCTTGAATGCAGTTTCACTTTGTTTTTTTCCCTCCCATATAGTCACCTGTTTCTCCCCATGTGGAGTCCTCTGTCAGAAAGTTTTGTTGGGAAACCCTTGTGAATTTGGGCGATAGGATGTTTAGGCACAGGAGCCACAGGGAACAAGATGGCCAAAGGTGATGAAATTGAAGGAAGGCCATCAACAGCAAGAGGTTAAACATTAAACCTGTTTCCTTCTCTTCCACTTTCCTCCCTTCCCTGTCCCCAACATGCAACATTATGGTCCCTGCTTGTGAGCCTTTCCGAAACCTGAGGTTTGGTATGTATGTGCAGTGTGCCAGGTGTCAGGCTGTTCCGTGGATTTAACAGGTGAAATAACTCCTGAGATCTCTTTCTGTTGGAAGTGTCTGTGAGTCCTCTGCCAGGTAGATAGTAAGCATGCTTGGGGATGACTTCTGAGTGCAGGGTGTTTTGTCATTCACTGAAAACGTCACACTCCAGACTGGTTTCCACTACTGAGCAGGGTGCAATGACTTTAGTCACACAGTGCATAGTTTAAACTTAAAGTTGGTTATTTGGCTAGAAAAAAAAACACATGAGGGAAACTGATGTTGCAAAATAGTGATTAATAAGAAACATTAAATAATGAGTCTGCAAATTCCTCTTAAGATTCTCTGCAGAATGCCTTATATTGCACACAAACATGCCACTAGCTCTTCAAAATTTAATGTTCAAATGATAAAATTACATCCAACTTGGTTTTTAAATGACTAAGATTTAAAAATGCAAAACTATTTATATACTCAATGTGTTATTTGCAACCGTTTTACAACTATTAGTGTAAAATGTTCTCCTCATCCTATCATTGACAAAAAAAGCAAAAATTTTAAAAATAAGTCAGTTAATTTTTAAAGGGCAATAGGCAAGATTTCTAAATGTCAGGCTAAGAAATTGATTTTTAATACATTTGATATAATAATGTGAGGTTAAATCTCTACCTACAGAGCCAGCTGGTTTGAGTCAGTGGATAGAGTGTCAACCTGCAGACTGAAGGGTCCCAGGTTCGACTCTAGTCAAGGGCACATGCCCAGATTGCGGACTTGATCTCAGTAGGAGGCATGCGGAGGCAGCTGATCAATGATTCTCTCTCATCATTGATGTTTCTATCTCTCCCTTCCTCTCTGAAACCAATAAAAACATATATATATATATATATATCCCCACTAAATTTTAATATACATTCTGTTTCCAAGGACAAGACAATATATCATTTACACATTTTAAAATTTTTGTCAATCTTCACCTGAGGATATTTTCCCATTGATGTTTATTTATTTATTTGATATATTTATATTGATTTCAGAGAAGAAGAGAGAAGGAGAGAGAGATCAAAACATCAATGATGAGCGAGAACCACTGATCAGCTGCCTCCTGCACCCTCCCCCCCCCAATTGGGGAACAAGCCTAAAACTGGGCATGTGCCTTTGGCTGGAATCGAACCCAGGAACCTTTAGTCTACAGGCCGATGCTCTACCCACTAAGTCAAACCAGCTAGGGCTCCATTGATTTTTAGAGAGAGGGGGAGAAATAGAGGGAGAGAAACATTGATGTGAGAGAGACACATTGATTGGTTGCCTTCTGCGCACGCCCTGACCAGGACCAGGGATTGAGCCTGCAACCGAGGTGCATGCCCTTGACCAGAATCAAACCGGGACCCTTCAGTCTGCAGGCTGACTCTCTATCCACTGAGCCAAACAGGCTGGGGCTTTAAAATGAATTCATTAACAAAATGTGCTTTTTCTTAAATTGTTAGTTTAAAATAAGTAAACACCTCATGTCATTTACATCTTGACAAGATTTAAATGTACTATATTATAGATAACTAAAGGCCCCCATGCATGAAATTCATGCAAGAGTAGGCCTTCCTTCCCTGGCTGCTGGCACCGGCTTCCCTCAGGCACCCAGGACCTGGGCTTCCCTCACAGCCAGGCTTCGTCCGGAAGGTCTACCAGAAGGACGTCTGGTCTAATCAGCATGTGACCCTTTTATTATTATAGATAATACTTAAAGATTGTGAAATATGAATCTTAAGATAGGATTTTAATAATATTGATATAAAATATTTTTAACTTAAAAATCACAAAATAGTGAAATTAATTATGTGGAAACCTACCCAGAGACTATAAGGGGTTGCTATGGAAGGGCCGTTCTGTTGCTATGAAAGGAGTTTGCAATAGAAAAGAAAAGACGAGAGCGCTGCTGGCAGGATAGGATCTGCAGATCGGCACACCGGCCTGGGGTTCTCCCTCCGGCCTGTGCTCTGGCTGAAGAGCTCTCGGACTGCGCATCACCGCTGCTTCCTGAGCTGGCTCCCAATCTGCACTGAGCGGGACCCCTGCCCTGAGATTCAGGGACCATGTAGGACACCCCTGGGCCCCTGCTCTACTCAGCCTGTGGGCATGCGCTTTGCCTGAGCAGCCAAAGGCCCCTCGGGACACCGGGCCGAAATGGGGGCAGGAGTGACCGTCTCTGTTGATGACAGTAACTGCCGCAATGAGTGGAGTGAGATTTCTCTTTCAAGCTGAATAAAGCGCATGAGTAGAAAAAGTGGGGGGTCTGAATGGAATTCATAGTTTAATTAACAGAACTGCGCTCCTTTAACTTTCTCCCTTTGGACCAATGTGCCCATAAGATGTAAACATTAGGGGGAGGTAGGGGAGGGAATATGGTGGCTCTCTATAAATCTAAAATTATTTTAAAATAAAAGCTTTAAAAATAAATAAAGTGCTGGAAATATTCCTTTCACAAGGAGTGCCAAAGGAGTTGGGCTGAGGGGTTTTGACCCCACATGGGAGTGTCTGCGCGGCTCAGATCTGGTGCTGGACTGAGGAGTGCTCTGCACAGACAGCGGGAACAATGCTGCCAGGCCCCGCAGCCCCGCGCGGGCCCGTTATCCTGTCTGCGCCCGCGGGTGCGAGCAGAGCCCTGCTCTGTCTCTTTATGTCCTAATAACACTCCCTCTGCGGCCACCCATTGAATTGGGTCCTACTGCATTTCACACTTGGATTAACTCAATCATGCAAATTATGTCAAGCCTAAAAGAAATCAGGCTGTGGGCAAATAAGAAATGCTAATAAAAATGGAAAATGCAGCCATTGCTGCCCATGGCCCTCAGATTCACGTGCTTTGACTGGGTGAGGAAGGGGAGGATAAACAGGTCTGAGTCACAAACACAAATAAAAACCACAGGGCTAATTAGAACCCCAAGTCTTGATTCACCTCTTTTGGTGGAATGGACTAGTTCCGACAAGATTAGCAGGATAAACTTTCCCATGTCACACATTCCTTGAAATGCTTCTGTTTGTCCTTGCCAAGCAGAGACTTCCAGCAGCCACTTTGTGGATTCCTTCTTCTTCCTGTACAGCACCCCACTTCTTCCTGTGCAGCACCCCACTTCTTCCTGTACAGCACCCCACTTCTTCCTGTACAGCACCCCTCTTCTTCCTGTACAGCACCCCGAGCCAGGCCTCCCCTCCTCGCGGAGCTCGGTCCCGGTCCCGTGCTGCCGGCTCTTCGCGAGTGTCACCAGCATTTCTGTCCGACCTGCTCTGGGGGGTCCACGCAGCTTCTTTCCCGGGAAGGGGGGCTCCCTGGAGAGCCAGGCCTCCGGCCCCTCCGCCGGCCGCCTCCCGGCTGCACCCACACCGCCCTCAGTAGCAGGTTTTGGAAGGCGGTACTCAGAGTTTCTGTGGAGGATGAGAAAAAGGACCAAAACGGTCGGGGTCTAAGCCTCTCCCTCCTCCAGCCTTCCTCCCTGTCCACGGCCCGGTCTGCTGAGGGTTCTGTCCGGGGAGGGTTCTGTCTGCGGGGGGTTCTGTCTGCGGGGGGTTCTGTCTGCGGAGGGTTCTGTCTGCGGGGGGCTCTGTCTGCGGGGGGCTCTGTCTGCGGGGGGTTCTGTCTGAGGAGGGTTCTGTCTGCGGGGGGTTCTGTCTGCGGGGGCTCTGTCTGCGGAGGGTTCTGTCTGCGGGGGGTTCTGTCTGCGGGGGGTTCTGTCTGCGGGGGGTTCTGTCTGCGGGGGGTTCTGTCTGCGGAGGGTTCTGTCTGCGGGGGGTTCTGTCTGGGGGTGTTCTGTCTGCGGAGGGTTCTGTCCGGGGGGTTCTGTCTGCGGGGGGCTCTGTCTGCGGAGGGTTCTGTCTGCGGAGGGGGGGTTCTGTCTGCGGGGGGTTCTGTCTGCGGGGGGTTCTGTCTGCGGGGGGTTCTGTCTGCGGAGGGTTCTGTCTGCGGAGGGTTCTGTCTGCGGAGGGGGGGTTCTGTCTGCGGAGGGTTCTGTCTGCGGGGGGTTCTGTCTGCGGGGGGTTCTGTCTGCGGAGGGTTCTGTCTGCGGGGGTTCTGTCTGCGGGGGTTCTGTCTGCGGGGGTTCTGTCTGCGGGGGGTTCTGTCTGCGGGGGGCTCTGTCTGCGGAGGGTTCCGTCTGGGGGGGATTCCGTCTGCGGGGGGCTCCGTCTGCGGGGGGTTCTGTCTGGGGAGGGTTCTGTCTGTGGGGGGTTCTGTCTGGGGAGGGTTCTGTCTGCGGAGGGTTCTGTCTGCGGAGGGTTCTGTCTGCGGAGGGTTCTGTCTGCGGGGGGCTCTGTCTGCGGAGGTTTCTGTCTGCGGGGGGTTCTGTCTGCGGGGGGTTCTGTCTGCGGGGGGTTCTGTCTGCGGAGGGTTCTGTCTTCGGAGGGTTCTGTCGGGGGGGTGTTCTGTCTGCGGGGGGTTCTGTCTGCGGAGGTTCTGTCTGCGGGGGGTTCTGTCTTCGGAGGGTTCTGTCGGGGGGGTGTTCTGTCTGCGGGGGTTTCTGTGTGCGGGGGGTTCTGTCTGCGGGGGGCTCAGTCTGCGGGGGGCTCTGTCTGCGGGGGGCTCAGTCTGCGGGGGGCTCTGTCTGCGGGGGGCTCTGTCTGCGGGGGGTTCTGTCTGCGGGGGGTTCTGTCTGCGGGGGGTTCTGTCTGCGGGGGGTTCTGTCTGCGGGGGGTTCTGTCTGGGGAGGGTTCTGTCTGCGGGGGGTTCTGTCTGCGGGGGGTTCTGTCTGCGGAGGGTTCTGTCTGCGGGGGGTTCTGTCTGCGGGGGGTTCTGTCTGCGGGGGGTTCTGTCTGCGGAGGGTTCTGTCTGCGGGGGGTTCTGTCTGCGGGGGGTTCTGTCTGCGGGGGTTCTGTCTGCGGAGGGTTCTGTCTGCGGGGGGTTCTGTCTGCGGGGGGTTCTGTCTGCGGAGGGTTCTGTCTGCGGGGGGTTCTGTCTGCGGGGGGTTCTGTCTGCGGAGGGTTCTGTCTGCGGGGGGTTCTGTCCGGAGGGCTCTGTCTGCTGAGGGTTCTGTCTGCAGGGGGCTCTGTCTGCGGGGGGCTCTGTCTGCGGGGGGTTCTGTCTGCGGGGGCTCTGTCTGCTGAGGGTTCTGTCTGCGGGGGGCTCTGTCTGCGGGGGGCTCTGTCTGCGGAGGGTTCTGTCTGCGGGGGGCTCTGTCTGCGGGGGGCTCTGTCTGCGGAGGGTTCTGTCTGCGGGGGGCTCTGTCTGCGGGGGGCTCTGTCTGCGGAGGGTTCTGTCTCGGGGGGCTCTGTCTGCGGAGGGTTCTGTCTGCGGAGGGTTCTGTCTGCGGGGGGCTCAGTCTGCGGGGGGCTCTGTCTGCGGAGGGTTCTGTCTGCGGGGGGGCTCTGTCTGCGGGGGGCTCTGTCTGCGGGGGGCTCTGTCTGCGGGGGGTTCTGTCTGCGGAGGGTTCTGTCTGCGGAGGGCTCTGTCTGCGGAGGGTTCTGTCTGCGGGGGGTTCTGTCTGCGGGGGGTTCTGTCTGCGGGGGGTTCTGTCTGCGGGGGGTTCTGTCTGCGGGGGGTTCTGTCTGCGGGGGGTTCTGTCTGGGGAGGGTTCTGTCTGCGGGGGTTCTGTCTGCGGGGGTTCTGTCTGTGGGGGGTTCTGTCTGCGGGGGGTTCTGTCTGCGGGGGGTTCTGTCTGCGGAGGGTTCTGTCTGCGGGGGGTTCTGTCTGCGGGGGGTTCTGTCTGCGGAGGGTTCTGTCTGCGGGGGGTTCTGTCTGCGGGGGGTTCTGTCTGCGGAGGGTTCTGTCTGCGGGGGGTTCTGTCCGGAGGGCTCTGTCTGCTGAGGGTTCTGTCTGCAGGGGGCTCTGTCTGCGGGGGGCTCTGTCTGCGGGGGGTTCTGTCTGCCGATGGTTCTGTCTGCGGAGGGTTCTGTCTGCGGGGGGTTCTGTCTGCGGGGGGTTCTGTCTGGGGGGGTTCTGTCTGCGGAGGGTTCTGTCTGCGGGGGGTTCTGTCTGCGGAGGGTTCTGTCTGCGGGGGTTCTGTCTGCGGAGGGTTCTGTCTGCGGGGGGTTCTGTCTGCGGGGGGTTCTGTCTGCGGAGGGTTCCGTCTGCGGGGGGTTCTGTCTGCGGGGGGTTCTGTCTGCAGGCGGTTCTGTCTGCGGGGGGTTCTGTCCGGGGAGGGTTCTGTCTGCAGGGGGTTCTGTCTGCGGAGGGTTCTGTCTGTGGGGGGCTCCGTCTGCGGGGGGTTCTGTCTGTGGGGGGTTCTGTCTGCGGGGGGTTCTGTCTGCGGAGGGTTCTGTCTGCGGGGGGCTCTGTCTGCGAGGGCTCTGTCTGCCGGGGGCTCTGTCTGCGGAGGGTTCTGTCTGCGGGGGGTTCTGTCTGCGGGGGGTTCTGTCCGGGGAGGGTTCTGTCTGCGGGGGGTTCTGTCTGCGGGGGGTTCTGTCTGCGGGGGGCTCTGTCTGCGAGGGCTCTGTCTGCCGGGGGCTCTGTCTGCGGAGGGTTCTGTCTGCGGGGGGCTCTGTCTGCGGAGGGCTCTGTCTGCGGGGGGTTCTGTCTGCGGGGGGTTCTGTCTGCGGGGGGTTCTGTCTGCGGGGGGCTCTGTCTGCGAGGGCTCTGTCTGCCGGGGGCTCTGTCTGCGGAGGGTTCTGTCTGCGGGGGGCTCTGTCTGCGGAGGGCTCTGTCTGCGGGGGGTTCTGTCTGCGGGGGGTTCTGTCTGCGGAGGGTTCCGTCTGCGGGGGGTTCTGTCTGCGGGGGGTTCTGTCTGCGGGGGATTCTGTCGGGGGAGGGTTCTGTCTGCAGGGGGTTCTTTCTGCGGAGGGTTCTGTCTGTGGGGGGCTCCGTCTGCGGGGGGTTCTGTCTGCGGGGGGTTCTGTCTGCGGAGGGTTCTGTCTGCGGGGGGTTCTGTCTGCGGGGGGTTCTGTCTGCGGGGGGGGGTTCTGTCTGCGGGGGCTCTGTCTGCGGGGGGTTCTGTCTGTGGGGGGCTCCGTCTGCGGGGGGTTCTGTCTGCGGGGGGTTCTGTCTGCGGAGGGTTCTGTCTGCGGGGGGTTCTGTCTGCGGGGGGTTCTGTCTGCGGGGGGGGGTTCTGTCTGCGGGGGGTTCTGTCTGCGGGGGGTTCTGTCTGCGGAGGGTTCTGTCTGCGGGGGGCTCTGTATGGGGGGGTTCTGTCTGCGGGGGGTTCTGTCTGCGGGGGGGGGTTCTGTCTGCGGGGGGTTCTGTCTGCGGGGGGTTCTGTCTGCGGAGGGTTCTGTCTGCGGGGGGCTCCGTCTGCGGGGGGTTCTGTCTGCGGGGGGTTCTGTCTGTGGAGGGTTCTGTCTGCGGGGGGTTCTGTCTGCGGGGGGTTCTGTCTGCGGGGGGGGTTCTGTCTGCGGGGGCTCTGTCTGCGGGGGGTTCTGTCTGTGGGGGGCTCCGTCTGCGGGGGGTTCTGTCTGCGGGGGGTTCTGTCTGCGGAGGGTTCTGTCTGCGGGGGGTTCTGTCTGCGGGGGGTTCTGTCTGCGGGGGGGGGTTCTGTCTGCGGGGGGTTCTGTCTGCGGGGGGTTCTGTCTGCGGAGGGTTCTGTCTGCGGGGGGCTCTGTATGGGGGGGTTCTGTCTGCGGGGGGTTCTGTCAGGGGGGGTTCTGTCTGCGGGGGGTTCTGTCTGCGGAGGGTTCTGTCTGCGGGGGGTTCTGTCTTCGGGGGGTTCTGTCTGGGGGGGCTCTGTCTGCGAGGGCTCTGTCTGCGGAGGGTTCTGTCTGCGGGGGGTTCTGTCTGCGGGGGGTTCTGTCTGCGGGGGGGTTCTGTCTGTGGGGGGTTCTGTCTGCGGGGGGTTCTCTCTGCGGAGGGTTCTGTCTGCCGGGGGTTCTGTCTGCGGAGGGTTCTGTCTGCGGGGGGCTCAGTCTGCGGGGGGCTCTGTCTGCGGAGGGTTCTGTCTGCGGGGGGGCTCTGTCTGCGGGGGGCTCTGTCTGCGGGGGGCTCTGTCTGCGGGGGGTTCTGTCTGCAGAGGGTTCTATCTGCGGGGGGCTCTGTCTGCGGAGGGTTCTGTCTGCAGGGGGTTCTGTCTGCCGAGGGTTCTGTCTGCGGGGGGCTCTGTCTGCGGAGGGTTCTGTCTGCCGAGGGTTCTGTCTGCGGGGGGTTCTGTCTGCGGAGGGTTCTGTCTGCCGAGGGTTCTGTCTGCGGAGGGTTCTGTCTGCGGGGGGTTCTGTCTGCGGGGGGTTCTGTCTGGGGGGGTTCTGTCTGCGGAGGGTTCTGTCTGCGGGGGGTTCTGTCTGCGGAGGGTTCTGTCTGCGGGGGTTCTGTCTGCGGAGGGTTCTGTCTGCGGGGGGTTCTGTCTGGGGGGGTTCTGTCTGCGGAGGGTTCTGTCTGCGGGGGGTTCTGTCTGCGGGGGGTTCTGTCTGGGGGGGTTCTGTCTGGGGGGGTTCTGTCTGCGGAGGGTTCTGTCTGCGGGGTTTCTGTCTGGGGGGGTTCTGTCTGCGGAGGGTTCTGTCTGCGGGGGGTTCTGTCTGCGGGGGGTTCTGTCTGGGGGGGTTCTGTCTGCCGAGGGTTCTGTCTGCGGGGGGCTCTGTCTGCGGAGGGTTCTGTCTGCCGAGGGTTCTGTCTGCGGGGGGTTCTGTCTGCGGAGGGTTCTGTCTGCCGAGGGTTCTGTCTGCGGAGGGTTCTGTCTGCGGGGGGTTCTGTCTGCGGGGGGTTCTGTCTGGGGGGGTTCTGTCTGCGGAGGGTTCTGTCTGCGGGGGGTTCTGTCTGCGGAGGGTTCTGTCTGCGGGGGTTCTGTCTGCGGAGGGTTCTGTCTGCGGGGGGTTCTGTCTGGGGGGGTTCTGTCTGCGAAGGGTTCTGTCTGCGGGGGGTTCTGTCTGCGGGGGGTTCTGTCTGGGGGGGTTCTGTCTGGGGGGGTTCTGTCTGCGGAGGGTTCTGTCTGCGGGGTTTCTGTCTGGGGGGGTTCTGTCTGCGGAGGGTTCTGTCTGCGGGGGGTTCTGTCTGCGGGGGGTTCTGTCTGGGGGGGTTCTGTCTGCGGAGGGTTCTGTCTGCGGGGGGTTCTGTCTGCGGAGGGTTCTGTCAGGGGGGTTCTGTCTGCGGGGGGTTCTGTCTGCGGGGGGTTCTGTCTGCGGGGGGTTCTGTCTGCGGGGGGTTCTGTCTGCGGGGGTTCTGTCTGCGGAGGGTTCTGTCTGCGGGGGGTTCTGTCTGCGGGGAGCTCTGTCTGGGGAGGGTTCTGTCTGCGGGGGGTTCTGTCTGGGGGTGTTCTGTCTGCGGAGGGTTCTGTCTGCGGAGGGTTCTGTTAGGGGGGGTTCTGTTAGGGGGGGTTCTGTCTGCGGGGGGCTCTGTCTGCGGGGGGTTCTGTCTGCGGGGGGTTCCGTCTGCGGAGGGTTCTGTCTGCGGAGGGGGGGTTCTGTCTGGGGGTGTTCTGTCTGCGGAGGGTTCTGTCTGCGGAGGGCTCTGTCTGCGGGGGGCTCTGTCTGCGGGGGGTTCTGTCTGCGGGGAGCTCTGTCTGGGGAGGGTTCTGTCTGCGGAGGGGGGGTTCTGTCTGGGGGTGTTCTGTCTGCGGAGGGTTCTGTCTGCGGAGGGTTCTGTTAGGGGGGGTCTGTCTGCGGGGGGTTCTGTCTGCGGGGGGTTCTGTCTGCGGGGGGTTCTGTCTGCGAGGGCTCTGTCTGGGGAGGGTTCTGTCTGCGGAGGGCTCTGTCTGCGGGGGGCTCTGTCTGCGGGGGGCTCTGTCTGCGGGGGGCTCTGTCTGCGGGGGGTTCTGTCTGCGGAGGGTTCTGTCTGCGGGGGTTCTGTCTGCGGAGGGTTCTGTCTGCGGGGGGTTCTGTCTGCGGGGGGTTCTGTCTGCGGGGGGGGGTTCTGTCTGCGGGGGGTTCTGTCTGCGGGGGGTTCTGTCTGCGGAGGGTTCTGTCTGCGGGGGGCTCTGTATGGGGGGGTTCTGTCTGCGGGGGGTTCTGTCTGCGGGGGGGGGGTTCTGTCTGCGGGGGGTTCTGTCTGCGGGGGGTTCTGTCTGCGGAGGGTTCTGTCTGCGGGGGGCTCCGTCTGCGGGGGGTTCTGTCTGCGGGGGGTTCTGTCTGTGGAGGGTTCTGTCTGCGGGGGGTTCTGTCTGCGGGGGGTTCTGTCTGCGGGGGGGGTTCTGTCTGCGGGGGCTCTGTCTGCGGGGGGTTCTGTCTGTGGGGGGCTCCGTCTGCGGGGGGTTCTGTCTGCGGGGGGTTCTGTCTGCGGAGGGTTCTGTCTGCGGGGGGTTCTGTCTGCGGGGGGTTCTGTCTGCGGGGGGGGGGTTCTGTCTGCGGGGGGTTCTGTCTGCGGGGGGTTCTGTCTGCGGAGGGTTCTGTCTGCGGGGGGCTCTGTATGGGGGGGTTCTGTCTGCGGGGGGTTCTGTCTGCGGGGGGGGGTTCTGTCTGCGGGGGGTTCTGTCTGCGGGGGGTTCTGTCTGCGGAGGGTTCTGTCTGCGGGGGGCTCTGTATGGGGGGGTTCTGTCTGCGGGGGGTTCTGTCAGGGGGGGTTCTGTCTGCGGGGGGTTCTGTCTGCGGAGGGTTCTGTCTGCGGGGGGCTCTGTCTGCGGAGGGTTCTGTCTGCGGGGGGTTCTGTCTGCGGGGGGTTCTGTCTGGGGGGGCTCTGTCTGCGAGGGCTCTGTCTGCGGAGGGTTCTGTCTGCGGGGGGTTCTGTCTGCGGGGGGTTCTGTCTGCGGGGGGGTTCTGTCTGTGGGGGGTTCTGTCTGCGGGGGGTTCTCTCTGCGGAGGGTTCTGTCTGCCGGGGGTTCTGTCTGCGGAGGGTTCTGTCTGCGGGGGGCTCAGTCTGCGGGGGGCTCTGTCTGCGGAGGGTTCTGTCTGCGGGGGGGCTCTGTCTGCGGGGGGCTCTGTCTGCGGGGGGCTCTGTCTGCGGGGGGTTCTGTCTGCAGAGGGTTCTATCTGCGGGGGGCTCTGTCTGCGGAGGGTTCTGTCTGCAGGGGGTTCTGTCTGCCGAGGGTTCTGTCTGCGGGGGGCTCTGTCTGCGGAGGGTTCTGTCTGCCGAGGGTTCTGTCTGCGGGGGGTTCTGTCTGCGGAGGGTTCTGTCTGCCGAGGGTTCTGTCTGCGGAGGGTTCTGTCTGCGGGGGGTTCTGTCTGCGGGGGGTTCTGTCTGGGGGGGTTCTGTCTGCGGAGGGTTCTGTCTGCGGGGGGTTCTGTCTGCGGAGGGTTCTGTCTGCGGGGGTTCTGTCTGCGGAGGGTTCTGTCTGCGGGGGGTTCTGTCTGGGGGGGTTCTGTCTGCGGAGGGTTCTGTCTGCGGGGGGTTCTGTCTGCGGGGGGTTCTGTCTGGGGGGGTTCTGTCTGGGGGGGTTCTGTCTGCGGAGCGTTCTGTCTGCGGGGTTTCTGTCTGGGGGGGTTCTGTCTGCGGAGGGTTCTGTCTGCGGGGGGTTCTGTCTGCGGGGGGTTCTGTCTGGGGGGGTTCTGTCTGCCGAGGGTTCTGTCTGCGGGGGGCTCTGTCTGCGGAGGGTTCTGTCTGCCGAGGGTTCTGTCTGCGGGGGGTTCTGTCTGCGGAGGGTTCTGTCTGCCGAGGGTTCTGTCTGCGGAGGGTTCTGTCTGCGGGGGGTTCTGTCTGCGGGGGGTTCTGTCTGGGGGGGTTCTGTCTGCGGAGGGTTCTGTCTGCGGGGGGTTCTGTCTGCGGAGGGTTCTGTCTGCGGGGGTTCTGTCTGCGGAGGGTTCTGTCTGCGGGGGGTTCTGTCTGGGGGGGTTCTGTCTGCGAAGGGTTCTGTCTGCGGGGGGTTCTGTCTGCGGGGGGTTCTGTCTGGGGGGGTTCTGTCTGGGGGGGTTCTGTCTGCGGAGGGTTCTGTCTGCGGGGTTTCTGTCTGGGGGGGTTCTGTCTGCGGAGGGTTCTGTCTGCGGGGGGTTCTGTCTGCGGGGGGTTCTGTCTGGGGGGGTTCTGTCTGCGGAGGGTTCTGTCTGCGGGGGGTTCTGTCTGCGGAGGGTTCTGTCAGGGGGGTTCTGTCTGCGGGGGGTTCTGTCTGCGGGGGGTTCTGTCTGCGGGGGGTTCTGTCTGCGGGGGTTCTGTCTGCGGAGGGTTCTGTCTGCGGGGGGTTCTGTCTGCGGGGAGCTCTGTCTGGGGAGGGTTCTGTCTGCGGGGGGTTCTGTCTGGGGGTGTTCTGTCTGCGGAGGGTTCTGTCTGCGGAGGGTTCTGTTAGGGGGGGTTCTGTTAGGGGGGGTTCTGTCTGCGGGGGGTTCTGTCTGCGGGGGGTTCTGTCTGCGGGGGGCTCTGTCTGCGGGGGGTTCTGTCTGCGGGGGGTTCCGTCTGCGGAGGGTTCTGTCTGCGGAGGGGGGGTTCTGTCTGGGGGTGTTCTGTCTGCGGAGGGTTCTGTCTGCGGAGGGCTCTGTCTGCGGGGGGCTCTGTCTGCGGGGGGTTCTGTCTGCGGGGAGCTCTGTCTGGGGAGGGTTCTGTCTGCGGAGGCGGGGTTCTGTCTGGGGGTGTTCTGTCTGCGGAGGGTTCTGTCTGCGGAGGGTTCTGTTAGGGGGGGTCTGTCTGCGGGGGGTTCTGTCTGCGGGGGGTTCTGTCTGCGGGGGGTTCTGTCTGCGAGGGCTCTGTCTGGGGAGGGTTCTGTCTGCGGAGGGCTCTGTCTGCGGGGGGCTCTGTCTGCGGGGGGCTCTGTCTGGGGAGGGTTCTGTCTGCGGAGGCGGGGTTCTGTCTGGGGGTGTTCTGTCTGCGGAGGGTTCTGTCTGCGGAGGGTTCTGTTAGGGGGGGTTCTGTTAGGGGGGGTTCTGTCTGCGGGGGGTTCTGTCTGCGGGGGGTTCTGTCTGCGGGGGGCTCTGTCTGCGGGGGGCTCTGTCTGCGGGGGGTTCTGTCTGCGGAGGGTTCTGTCTGCGGGGGTTCTGTCTGCGGGGGGTTCTGTCTGCGAGGGCTCTGTCTGGGGAGGGTTCTGTCTGCGGAGGGCTCTGTCTGCGGGGGGCTCTGTCTGCGGGGGGCTCTGTCTGCGGGGGGTTCTGTCTGCGGAGGGTTCTGTCTGCGGGGGTTCTGTCTGCGGAGGGTTCTGTCTGCGGAGGGCTCTGTCTGCGGGGGGTTCTGTCTGCGGAGGGTTCCGTCTGCGGGGGGTTCTGTCTGCGGGGGGCTCTTTCTGCGGGGGGTTCTGTCTGGGGAGGGTTCTGTCTGCGGGGGGTTCCTCTGCGGGGGGTTCTGTCTGCGGGGGTTCTGTCTGCGGAGGGTTCTGTCTGGGGGGTTCTGTCTGCGGAGGGTTCTGTCTGCGGGGGGCTCTTTCTGCGGGGGGTTCTGTCTGCGGAGGGTTCTGTCCGGGGGGTTCTGTCTGCGGAGGGTTCTGTTTCTGTATCGCCACAGTCCTGAAGTAGTCAGGGGAAAACTGTGTGAACAATTCTTACGTTTGTCCCTGGGTGCCACTCTCAGCGTGTGGTGGGACCTTCTCCGCCCCGCCCCGTCCTGCTGGGACACGAATCCACGCTGAGGATGCCCCGCCGAGGCCGCTCCAGGACCAGCGAGGTCCTCGGCCAGCGGCCTGACCCTGCAGTGCTAAGCGCCCGGATGTAGTAACGGTGTCCCAGCGCGCAAGAGAGCGGTGCTGGCGACCCGTGTGCCGGGAAAGCTGCAGAGCCAGTCTCGGCGAAAAGGTGCTCATGAGCAGGAAAACCCTGTGTGTGAGCTTCAGTGCTATCCACAGGGAGCACGGGGATCCCGGGCCTCTCTCCCTGCAGGGAGCACCGGGCCCTGGGCCTCTCTCCCCGCAGGGAGCACGGGGATCCTGGGCCTCTCTCCCCGCAATGAGCACGGGGATCCTGGGCCTCTCTCCTCACAGGGAGCACGGGGATCCTGGGCCTCTCTCCTCACAGGGAGCACGGGGATCCTGGGCCTCTCTCCTCACAGGGAGCACGGGGATCCTGGGCCTCTCTCCCCGCAATGAGCACGGGGATCCTGGGCCTCTCTCCTCACAGGGAGCATGGGGATCCCAGGCCTCTCTCCTCACAGGGAGCACGGGGGTCCTGGGCCTCTCTCCCCGCAGGGAGCACGGGGCCCTGGGCCTCTCTCCCCGCAGGGAGCACGGGGATCCTGGGCCTCCCTCCCCGCAGGGAGCATGGGGTTCCCGGGCCCCCCTCCCCGCAGGGAGCACGGGGTTCCCAGGCCTCTCTCCTCACAGGGAGCACGGGGGTCCCAGGCCTCTCTCCCTGCAGGGAGCACAGGGTTCCTGGGCCTCTCTCCCCGCAGGGAGCACGGGGCCCTGGGCCTCTCTCCCCGCAGG
Organism: Vespertilio murinus; assembly: GCA_963924515.1. NCBI lineage: Eukaryota > Metazoa > Chordata > Mammalia > Chiroptera > Vespertilionidae > Vespertilio > Vespertilio murinus. The sequence goes on from OZ004713.1 coordinate 4,527,048, forward strand.
GAGCACGGGGCCCTGGGCCTCTCTCCCCGCAGGGAGCACGGGGATCCTGGGCCTCTCTCCCCGCAGGGAGCACGGGGCCCTGGGCCTCTCTCCCCGCAGGGAGCACGGGGACTCCCTCCCCGCAGGGAGCACGGGGCCCTGGGCCTCTCTCCCCGCAGGGAGCACGGGGGTCCTGGGCCTCTCCCCCCGCAGGGAGCACGGGGACTCCCTCCCCGCAGGGAGCACGGGGCCCTGGGCCTCTCTCCTCACAGGGAGCACGGGGGCCTGGGCCTCCCTCCCCGCAGGGAGCACGGGGACTCCCTCCCCGCAGGGAGCACGGGGCCCTGGGCCTCTCTCCCCGCAGGGAGCACGGGGGTCCTGGGCCTCTCTCCCCGCAGGGAGCACGGGGACTCCCTCCTCGCAGGGAGCACGGGGCCCTGGGCCTCTCTCCCCGCAGGGAGCACGGGGGTCCTGGGCCTCTCCCCCCGCAGGGAGCACGGGGACTCCCTCCCCGCAGGGAGCACGGGGCCCTGGGCCTCTCTCCTCACAGGGAGCACGGGGGCCTGGGCCTCCCTCCCCGCAGGGAGCACGGGGATCCTGGGCCTCCCTCCCCACAGGGAGCACAGGCGCTGAGCCTGGGCCTCTCTCCCCACAGGGAGCACGGGGCCTTGGGCCTCTCTCCTCACAGGGAGCAAGGGGCCCTGGGCCTCTCTCCCCGCAGGGAGCACGGGGGTCCCAGGCCTATCTCCCCGCAGGGAGCACGGGGCCCTGGGCCTCTCTCCTCACAGGGAGCACGGGGGCCTGGGCCTCCCTCCCCACAGGGAGCACGGGGATCCCAGGCCTCTCTCCCCGCAGGGAGCACGGGGATCCTGGGCCTCCCTCCCCACAGGGAGCACGGGGCCTTGGGCCTCTCTCCCCGCAGGGAGCACGGGGCCCTGGGCCTCTCTCCCCGCAGGGAGCACGGGGATCCTGGGCCTCCCTCCCCACAGGGAGCACGGGGCCTTGGGCCTCTCTCCTCACAGGGAGCACGGGGCCCTGGGCCTCTCTCCTCACAGGGAGCACGGGGCCCTGGGCCTCTCTCCCCGCAGGGAGCACGGGGCCCTGGGCCTCTCTCCTCACAGGGAGCACGGGGGCCTGGGCCTCCCTCCCCGCAGGGAGCACGGGGCCCTGGGCCTCCCTCCCCGCAGGGAGCACGGGGATCCTGGGCCTCCCTCCCCACAGGGAGCACGGGGATCCTGGGCCTCTCTCCCCGCAGGGAGCACGGGGGCCTGGGCCTCTCTCCCCACGGGGAGCACGGGGATCCCGGGCCTCTCTCCCCGCAGGGAGCACGGGGATCCTGGGCCTCCCTCCCCACAGGGAGCACGGGGCCTTGGGCCTCTCTCCCCGCAGGGAGCACGGGGCCCTGGGCCTCTCTCCCCGCAGGGAGCACGGGGATCCTGGGCCTCCCTCCCCACAGGGAGCACGGGGCCTTGGGCCTCTCTCCTCACAGGGAGCACGGGGCCCTGGGCCTCTCTCCCCGCAGGGAGCACGGGGGTCCCAGGCCTATCTCCCCGCAGGGAGCACGGGGCCCTGGGCCTCTCTCCTCACAGGGAGCACAGGAGCTGAGCCTGGGCTCTGGGCGGTGCCCCCGCTCCCCGCCCAGGGACTGCCGTGTCGCTGGCACCCCCCCTGGCTCCTTTAACGTCCGATGACCAGGGGGACAAGGAGGCGCCTGCAGGTCTCTGGCCGCAGACAGACAGAGGAGCGGCCTAGGCCCCCAGGACCGACCTGGGAGTGCCAGGCTTTTCAGAAAAGAGCCGAAATCGTAGACTTCACTTCGCATCCAGCTTACCTTTTGCTTCTGCTAAAGCAGCTCTGTCAGATCCGGGCAATAGAATCTTCACCGAAACTATTTTTATTTTAAACCAACTCACTCACACTGTCCCCAACCAGGTGGGTGGGCTGGAGAGAACTCCGGGCGCTCGGCCCCTCGCGGCCGTTGGGCAGGGGAGGGTGCGCGCTCAGCGCCGGGCCGCCGCCGGGCCGAGCACCTGCTCCTGACAGATACAGCCCGGCGATGAGCCGTGACCAGAAGTTTGATTTTTCTGTCAAGTGCTCCCATCCGTTTTTAATAAACAGAAGAGCATCGTGAACCCCGCCGCCTGCTCTCCTCAGCGTCACCCCACAGGCCGCTCCTGGTGCCATGAGCCAAGCACGGCTCCAACGGCCGGCAAACGCTTTCACAGGCCGTCCGTCGGCGCCTCCGGCGACCACCTCTGCTCCCGTTCTGTCCCTTTGCCTCTCTTCGCTGTGGGCCACTCGGGCTTTGCCAGGGGGAACTGTCAAGTGTGCCATCACATTTACAACTAAATGGCTTCAATTTATTGTCTCTGGCGTAAAGTGTAAAACGCAACACCGCTGTTCTCCCTCCCAGCCTCGCACTGCGCTCTTTGCCGGGAGAGGCTGTCTCCTGCGGGGCGAGGCACTGGCGGGGAGCAGGGCCTGCTGCTGCGGGCGGGCCTGAGACAGTCTGGCCACCAGTGCCGCCTGCCAGGCCCTCACCTTGGGCGAGAAAGCCGTCTTTGCTTCCTGAAACCCCTCCTCTTGCCCCGGGTCCTCCTGGCCCAACTTGCTTTGTCCACGTTCGCTGAGAAATTGCGTGGCGCGGGATAGGAGAAGTACATACTTTGGAAGTGGCCAGGATGACGATGCTTATCTTTTTATTTTTCCTTTGGTTTTGCAAAAACACACTGGGATTCATGGGGGACAGTTCAGCTCCTGAGATGGCTGCAGGGAAAGACCGGCTGCCGAAACCAGACTGACCACAGGATGTCACCGGCGCTCCATGCGAATGCCAGGCCGGGCCCTCCCTGGGAAGGCGGGCCTGTGTCTTCAGAGGCCGGTCAGAGCGCACTCGTGGTCACCCTGCACTCTCTAACCGAGCGGCCTGGCCCGCAGCGGGGGTCTGCCCGCCCGCCCGGCAGCCGGACGCAGCGTGACCTTGGGGAGGCCCCGGTCAGGGAGCGCAGCCCCTCAGCCCGGCAGTCACCCTGAGCTGGAGTTAAGGCCAGCGCCAGAGCTCACCGTTTTCACTGTCATTTTCTCTGAAAGCTTCGTGCTGTAGCAGATGGGGACCAGGAGGACACACGCATGTGCTGCTCAGCTGCCTTCCTGGCTTGGGGATCCAGTAACCCCCCGGAATAAGAATCTGAAGAGCCCAGAGGAGAAACGGTTGGAAGGGACTTAAATAGACAGTAAATTTATTCAGGGAAGAATTTAAAAATAGAATTCAGTTCAATGATGAGCTCAATCCTCTCCCCTTTTATTTTTTAAAGCTTTCAGTTTTAAATGCATTGTTTACGTTTATTTTTATTGTTTCCAGCATTGCAGATGTCCCCTATTCCTCCCCCTCCTCTGCCCCAGCCACCAGCCCCTTCTTGCCCAGGCCTCCGCTCTGCTGTCTGTGTCCTCGGCGCCCCCCCCACCCCCCCTGCAGGGAGGCAGGGTGACGGATACAGAGCAGAAAGGCCATCCTGTAAGGCAGTGTTTCCCAAAGTGTGGTACGCGGCCCCCCAGGGGGACGGGAAGAGTTTGGTGGGGGTACGAGTTGCACCGGAGTTTGGTGGGGATAGGCACTGCACCGTGCTTAGCTGCGCCTAATTCTACATTCTCACGAGTCAAGTCAAGACAGTCTTGTGAGGCATGAGATGGTCTGGTGTGCAAATAAATGTTATTTATAATATAACTTTTATTTATATTTTATTATGAATAATTTTATTTTTCGTTTATTATTATTTTGTGTATGTACCAAAAAAAGAAAAAATAAATATATTTTGATTGTTATTAAAATACATCCCATTTTTGGGGGGGACGAGGGGTACTCAGCGTTATGAAAATTATAGAAGGGGTACACATGTCAAAAGTTTGGGAAACGCTGCTGTGAGGTGTGGGAGGGACAGGCCTGGGGGGGGGGCACAGTGGGAGGCCCAGGGCCAGCAGCCACTGACCACTGCGAGGCGGCATGTGTCTCCACCGACTCGTGGCTCACAGCACCCCGAAGACAGGCATGTGACTGGGTGCTGGGTGAGCAGCCCATCCCAGGGCAGCTTGTCCGCCTCCTGCTGGCCGGGCCGCGCCTGCTGTCGGCTCCCGTCCACAGCTCTGTGAGGGGTGAACAACATCACCACCCGGCCGGTCCCATGGTGTCCTCAGCGTCTTCACCCTCGCTTGCGTGTGATGTGTCTGCAGATTGGGAGTCTGTTCCTCACGAGGACACAGCCCGAGGCCCTCAGGCCTTGGTGTATTGAGTTTGCATGGGACTGCTTTCCTATGCTTTTTAAAAATATATATTTTTTTATTGATTTCAGAGAGGAAAGGAGAGGGGGAGAGAGATAGAAACATTAGTGATGGGAGAGAATCATTGATTGGCTATCTCCTGCACAGCTCCTACTGGGGGTTGAGCCCACAACCCGGGCATGTGCCCTTGACTGGAATCGAACCCAGGACCCTTCAGTCCACAGGCTGATGCTCTATCCACTGAGCCAAACCGGGTAGGGCTGCTTTCCCATTCTTTCATTTGTATATCCTTGTGCACAAATCTGAATTTCTGTTATTTTTAATACTTAATGAAAGCAATGCTTTTATTGGTGTGGAGGCTGTTATTCCTGAATTAGGCCTCTCTCCTTTTACCCTCCCCCCTCCACCAACAAAAAATTCATGTGTTGAATTTCTAACCCCCAGTCCCTCGGAGTGCGGTTGTATTTGGATATAAAGCCCTTAGAGAGGTGGTTAGATTAGAATGAGGCTCACCCAGTGTGACGGCATCCCTGTGGGAAGAGGTCAGGACACAGACACACAGGGCTGTCCTGTGAGGCACGGGGGGAGGTGGCCACCTCCAGGGCAAGAACAGTGGCCTCGGGAGAAGGCAGCCTGTGGCAGCCGGACTCAGGGTGCTGAGGAGGTGGATTTCTCTTGCTGGAGACCGCCGGTGTGCGTGTTCCGTTATGACCGGGGGCCCCGCACACGCAGGCCCTCAGCGCGGTGCTGCTGCCGGGAGCGCCACCTCAGGCTCCGTGGCTAGCGGCAGCTCCTCGCCCGCCCGGAGGACCGGCCTGCTGAGCGGGGAGCAGGGCTTTGTGGGGGTCTGTGACTGCAGCTCTAGCCTGGAACCCGATTCACATGAAACCAGAGAACTGGGCCTTATAGATTCTCTGGTCCTTTGAATGTATGGCTCTGCGATAGCATTCATTTCAATCTGGACCAATTCAGTGTGCGCTGTGGGTTGGGGTGTGAGCCTGCCCCCCAGAAACCGGGTTCCCCATTGTGCTCTTTGGGTTCACTCTGCACAGCAAGTACTAGCGTCCCAAGAGGCAGAGCATGGTGCCCGCCCCCTCGGGCTGTGGTGGCTGATGCTGGGCCGTGTGCCGCTGTGCAAGCGGCCTGGTTTGCACGGTGAGCGGACAGACCACCGAGACCCCCCGGTCTCAGAGCCGGCGCTTTCCCCACTCCGCACGCTGCCGTATGCAAACGCCTGGATAAAGTAGAAAAGAGATAAGCTGAGAGATAAGCATTCTAACCACAAATGTTGTTGCTGCTCTACGAATGGATTTACCGTGGAGGCTCCTTTAAATGGGAAGCCCCTGAGAACTGGAAATACGACTGGCTTTATGAAATTCAATTTACAAGTCTTTGCAGCTCCCATGAAGGGAGCACACAGGATCCAGAGCACTGAGTGGGTGAAGAGCCACACTGCAGAGATGGCTGGGGCCGCGCCGGGCCTGGGGAGGGCGCCTCCGCTCCGGTGTGGGCTGTGCCCCCCACGGCTCCCGCCCCACCGTGGGCTCTGTGCCCCCCACTCCCCGCCCCCCTGCACTGGGCTCCCCACCGCCCGGCCAGCCGGGACGCCCGCGTGGCGCCGGCCGGACACAGCACCGCGAGTGCGGCTCGCTGCGGGCCAGGCCCTCCTGACAGACCGTCATGAGCTGCACAGGAAAACGGACTTTCGCTAGCATCTGCACTTGAAACTAAAAACTGAAAAAACAGCAGCGAGGTATTCACTGACTCACAAATAGAGAAAACATACGAACCTTTGAAATTGTTCAGTAGCTGGAAGCGGTTTCCGACGAGCTTGGCAGTTTTGAGGCCAGTGGGCGGGAACGCAGGCTCATGCTCAGGCGGGCTGCTGGGCCACTCTGCTGTGAGGGGAACGCACAGAGGAGGTGTCATTTAAAGGTTTTATAGCTCATTTATGAATAACGTGCATATAAAGAAATCCATGTAGTTTTGATAGTTGTGGGGCATTAAAACATCCCATTTTAGGGATTAGAAAAATATTCAGGTCATTTTTTCAACTCAACCATTTAATTACGTAAATGTCTTTCTCAAAACGCGCTATTCCTATCTGGGAGGGAGGAAGGGAGGGTCCCTTGCAGGTCTTCTTCAGAATAATAAGCCAAAGGCAGGTGCGATTTGGTGTTTAAGTGAGTCTTCCTTTTTTGGGGGCCACTTGGGCCTTTGTTTTGCTTAACTGCCCTGGTCACCGCTGGTGCGTTTCACCTCTTTGGTGCCGGGGTACGGATTTCCTGGGTGAGGCTCCCGGCCTGTGCGGGGCTCTGCCGGCCTCCGTGGCCCCTCCGCCCGCCGGCTGGGAGCTGTGCTGCAGAGGCCCTCGTGGCCTCTGTCCGCCCGCCCCCCGCCGCTCGCGGACACCACAGACACGCAGGCCTCTCAGCGTGGCCTGCCCTGGGTGGACTCAACTTCCGTAACTGGACACAAGTCTAGGGACTTGCTGGGTCTTCTACGTTCTTGGTGCACAGAGCAGCTGCCTCCCTCCCTTCCTTCGGCTGTGTGTGCCCGCGTTGCCCTCCCCAGCTGCCGTCCCTGGCAGGAGAGGGCGGGGGGGGGGGGTGGCAGGTGAGGAGTGGGGGGTGGCAGGAGAAGGTGGGGGGGTGGTAGGAGAAGGCGGGGGGAGGGATGACAGGAGAGGAGGGGGGTGGAGGCCTGGAAGCCGCCTGCCTTGCCTGCCTCCCAGCGAGATGCTCAGACTAGGGAGCAGGGGCTTCTAAAGAAGAGCGAGGCGGGCCTGTGGCTGAGCCCGGGCCTCCGGCCCTCACTGGCCTGGCACCCAGCCCGCTCCCCAATGGGTGCCGGGGCTCACTGCGCGCTCCAGGCCGCAGCCCGTGGCCGTGAGTAACCTTGCTTTTGTGTGTATTTATTTTATTTTTGGTTTCTCCACCTCCAAACCCCAGGCCCTGCTCACCGCCCCGTGTGGTGATGTTTCTTGAAACGTTAGAGTCTGTCTTCCTGTGCCCTCCGGTCTGGAAGCACTTTGTTTCCCTGCCGCTCTGTGAGCTGCGCGGGCCAGGCCCTGGGCGTGGAGTGCACTCGTTACTGCTGGAAGGAGGGCACTTCCAGCGGCGCCCAGCCGCCCGCCCCGCGCCGGGCACCGCGTCCGCCGCACCGGGCTGCTGGGGGCAGCGGGAGCCTCCCCCTCGTTTCATCAGCCGCTCCGGGCGTTTGCTGGCGTTAGGATTTGGCAGCGAAGGGCTGGGCAGTCAGCCTTCATCACCTCGTGACCATTTGGGCCAAGAAGAAAACAAAGAGAATCAGAAGTACTTTCCCAGCTCATAAATCAGTCTGAGCCTGCCCCGCTCCCACTGAGGCAGGCTGGCTTTCCTCTGATGCATGTGCACGTGTGTGTTTGTATGCATGTAACTGTGATATGTTCATACCACCCAGTTCCTACCAGGGACGGCCGCTCTGGCACACTGTCCTGTTATGACATTATCACTGTTGTGATTGTTGCCTTAATTTAGGGACTAAGTTGAAGATACCAAAACTTGTGTTGAAAAACACTAATGAAGATGCCACAGAATTTCTTAATTTCCTGCCTGGCATGCTTGTCAGCCCCAGCTCACCGGAAGGCCGGCCGCTGGGCCCGGAGCTGGGTCTGCAGGGCGGGCGGAGCGCGAGGGAGCCGGTGGCAGTGGTTTCTGGAGACTCCGAGCCGCATCCATCCGAGGGGGGGGAGGGCGCCTGGAAGGGCCACTGCCCGCTGCGGGCCGCCCCCCCCCCCCCCCCGGTCCCCGCGGGCCGGCCGTTCCCAGTCTCAGCCGGCTGCCCTCCCACAGGAAGCTGGGGAAGCGTGCTCACCCCATTAAGCCTCACCCGTGGCTGCTCGGCCTGCGGGCCTGGGGGCGGGGAGGAGGCACGGCGAAGTGGGTGCAGCTGGAAGCCTCCTCCAGCGGAGAGAGAACAAAGGTTTGGTTAAACATTTAGATTCTCGATGTGCATTCAGAAGAAGGCAGAAATCGGCGAGCGCACACGGCCCGGCCGCCCAGCAGCCGATCCTTCCGGCTCCCAGAACTTGGTGAAAACGGATGTCCGTGAGCCTTGCTATTCAAATGCTACTCCTGAATTCTTTCCTCCTCTAGAGAGACTAAACAAGGTACTTGAGTTCACAATTCTTATTTTTAAAAATATATGAAATTTATACTTTATTCGTATTGCATCTTGACTGTGGGATTTCACTCAGTCAATACATTGAATTACAAGAAGCAAAAAGTGAGGGCCATTGGCTTATTTAAAAAGATTAGACAGAGAAAGCCAAATACATTTATACTTCTAAGAATTTAACTAAATCCACAATTTCAGTAATCTCTCTTACAAGTTCCCTGAACGGCCTTCCTCACAGCTCACCCTCGGACCCTGGGCGTGCGGGCCTGCCTTCTCCGCAGCGCTCTGGGTCCCATCATTTCGGATTCAGGGATGGCCACTCTGCAATCGTATGGTTCCCTACAATAAGTAACTTAAAACCAGATTATAAATGGCATATTTGTCATCACCAAAACTTGGAAATATATTAATTAAGTGGAAAACTTGCATACCATTTTGATCTGTTCATCGTGTCCCATTTTCTTTCCAGAAAAATATATTATGAGCTGGTTTTAAAATGAAGTGATAAGATTTCTGGTTTTTGACAAAGCAAAGATCCTAGTTCTTTTTGTTTGAAGATGAGTTGGTCCTCTCCTTTCTCACCCGTGGAAAGGCTGCAATACAGAGTTTACAAAAACGTTCATCGGAAACACACGCAGGGGCCGGCCGGCCTGGGTGATGCTCGGAGAGTGCTCGCAGCGACTGTGCTGGCGGCCACAGCGGGGACCGCACGGAAGCAAAGACAAGGAGAATGCAGGCAGGCTCCACACGCGTGCTTCTCACCCCCCTCCACACACACACACACCCACACACCCACCCACCCACACACACACACATACACACACACACACACACACACTTAAGGGTAACCCATGAGTTGTGTGTGTCCGCTTATAGTTTCCTGGGGACTTCCTCCCCTTGCCTCCCAAAGGAGAGTTGGGAAGTGTGTGTCTGTCTGATCTGTGTCCAATCAGAGGAATACTGACTTCATTACCTAATAAGCTGTTGCCTGAGCAGTTAGCTGTCACCTTTCTTACCTGATACTCCCACTGCGGGCGCCAGGCCGCGCGGCTCCGGCCGGAGAGGCTCGGGCTCCGGCCGCCGCGGCGGGAGCGGCCCCACAGGTGGAAGGCGCAGCCCTGAGCAAGCCGCGCTGCGTCCAGAGGTCGCTGAGCTGCGGCCAGATGGCTCCAATTTGAGGCCTGCGCTCGGTGCTGGGCTGTATTGAGTTTCTCCCCTGAAACCAACAAAACCTGCTGCCGCATTTTGCTTGGATTAAAATATTTGTCCCTTTTTCGCGGGGCGGGAGGAGGACTCGGAGCCTCCGAAGGAAGGAAATCATTACGGCCACAGAAGTAGGCCTGCGCTACAGCTGCTCGTAGTTTAAGAGGAAGAAGCAGGGACCTCAGACCTGGAACACAGCTCTCTCAGAATGCCTGCGAGCCGCCCAAGAAAAACATCCTCCGAGGCTTATCTAATAAGCAGGCTCCTAATCGCCTCAATGTGTGCTCCCCTTCCTCCCGCACCTCTCCGCCCGCGGGAGGCCGAGCCAGCACAGGAAACCCGAGCGAAGGGTTAACGGTTTGTGTTAGAGCTCGTGCGGCCCATTAGGAGCTGTCATTTCATAAACAATGAGGACAGGTCACCTCTGCTCCGGCGTGAGGCCCTGCCGTGCAGGACCGTCACACGCCGCGGCGACCGGTGGGACAAGCATGGACGACGACTGCGGCGCCACCTAAAAGGCTCCCTTCCTCACATATCGGGTTTCTTGCTAAATAAACTCATAAGGCTCATACATGTGTAAGCACATGCTTGTATTAGAATAAAAAATAACACGTGTGCGTTTCATTAAAAAATCAAAGAACAGACATCTTATAAGTGTTTTGGGTTTTTATAAGGTTGGGGAATCTCAGAAGTGATTAGTTAAATTAGGACCACACTTTCTGTTCTTTAGCTCATACCATACGATAGAAAAACCACTATTTTGTGGTAGTTTAAAGAACATAAAATTAATAGTTCACAGTGCCACCAAAGACACAGTGACAACCTTTAAAAGCTGTAAATAAAAACGTTCCTACAAAATCTATGTATTACAAAAATTGCATGTTCTGCCCCGATTCGGCTGTTTTTTTGGAAGCTATTTTTTAACGGCGGCGGGCGCCGGCAGGCGAGGCTGGAGGAATTGTATACTTTCGAGACTAACTGGATGGACTTGAGAAATTGAAATCTTTTTGACTCGACTTTGTCAATAGAACGTGTTCCCTTGCTCTCCCTTTTAAAGACAAACGACTCCTTTTCATAAGTTTTATTCGGCAGAATTCGATGAGAATTTCGCAGAGGGGAGGGTGGGGGCTCCAGGAAGCGTGATTCTGGTTTTCTGTGGCCTCGGGGCCTCCGTGGGGGGAGGAGAGCCTCGGGCAGCGCTGCCGTCCACGGAGGCCAGAACAAAGGCATTTAAAGCAGATGACAAATCCCCCCTAACAAAGCAAGCCAAATCGCAGATGGATAGGGCAGCTGGGTTTAAACTATGGCCGTAAGAAGGGTTTAAAAACTTTTTTATTGAACGATGGGCTGGAGGCGGAACCTTTCATGCTTTGGAGCACGCTCCTTCTGGAAAAGTCTCCCGTCTCTTCCCGGAGCCCCTCGCGGGACACGGGCCGTGCGCTCCTCTGGCTCGGCGCGGCCGCCGGGGCTGGCGAGGGCTGGCCCGTGATTTCCAGAAAGCGAGCCTCGCTCCGATGCCTGGCAACGCTCTCAGTGTCACAGCGACGCGGCCCAAAGCAGGAGAGCTCTGGCGAAAGTCCGGTTGGGTGGTGCTGTTGCTCTAAACCAGCTTGGAAACTAGAGAAAGCCCTCACCGAAGCAGGGCCCGCCGGGACTCCAGGCCCCCGGCCACGTGTGCGGCAGCCTGCGGCCTGCTTCCAGGGGGCCGCGCGGGGTGGGTGCTCCTCCGGAGGCCCGCTCAGCAGCGGGGTGGGTGCTCCCCCAGAGGCCCGCTCAGCAGCGGGGTGGGTGCTCCTCCAGAGGCCCGCTCAGCAGCGGGGTGGGTGCTCCTCCAGAGGCCCGCTCAGCAGCGGGGTGGGTGCTCCTCCAGAGGCCCGCTCAGCAGCGGGGTGGGTGCTCCTCCGGAGGCCCGCTCAGCAGCGGGGTGGGTGCTCCTCCGGAGGCCCGCTCAGCAGCGGGGTGGGTGCTCCTCCAGAGGCCCGCTCAGCAGCGGGGTGGGTGCTCCTCCAGAGGCCCGCTCAGCAGCGGGGTGGGTGCTCCTCCGGAGGCCCGCTCAGCAGCGGGGTGGGTGCTCCTCCGGAGGCCCGCTCAGCAGCGGGGTGGGTGCTCCTCCGGAGGCCCGCTCAGCAGCGGGGTGGGTGCTCCTCCGGAGGCCCGCTCAGCAGCGGGGTGGGTGCTCCTCCGGAGGCCCGCTCAGCAGCGGGGTGGGTGCTCCTCCGGAGGCCCGCTCAGCAGCGGGGTGGGTGCTCCTCCGGAGGCCCGCTCAGCAGCGGGGTGGGTGCTCCTCCAGAGGCCCGCTCAGCAGCGGGGTGGGTGCTCCCCCAGAGGCCCGCTCAGCAGCGGGGTGGGTGCTCCTCCAGAGGCCCGCTCAGCAGCGGGGTGGGTGCTCCTCCAGAGGCCCGCTCAGCAGCGGGGTGGGTGCTCCCCCAGAGGCCCGCTCAGCAGCGGGGTGGGTGCTCCTCCAGAGGCCCGCTCAGCAGCGGGGTGGGTGCTCCTCCAGAGGCCAGCTCAGCAGCGGGGTGGGTGCTCCTCCGGAGGCCAGCTCAGCAGCGAGGAGTTCAAACACGCTGTCAAAACCAGCGGAGAGGAAAGAAAGCAAGCCGGCCGGCCCGGGACTCACATGTGCTCCAAATGGCACGAGATCAGCAAAGGGGGTCTGGGAGCTCTGTTAAAGATTTCACCATCACAGACGAGAATTCAAAGATAGTCCAGGTGTTACTGGAAAGACAGGAAAATAAGATTATTTTTTTTTTAAAAAAAGAATGCCGTCCCCTATACACACCAAGGCTGACCCGGTGCGATCTTGAAGTTAGGCCTATTAGCAAATCCCTTTGTGAAAAAGAAAGGTCGGGCTGAGCAGAAGCGTTTGCTCTTGGCCTGGCGCTCTGCCTCTGCCGGGAACAGGTTTGAGAGGGTGCTCAGGGAGAGGGCCGCAGGGAAAGGCGGCCTGGGGGGAGGGCTCCTGGCCAGTGCCCTCAGGCTGCCCCGCCACACACAGGGAGATGTGCGGAGAACAGGGATGCCCGCCAGGAGCCGGTGCGTGGGCCCCGGCCGGCCCTCCCTGCTCCGGCCCCCTGCCCCCGCGCCCCCAGCAGCCCCCGCACTCTGCCCAGCGCGGCCTCCCCGGAGGAAGCTCCCTGCTGGGGGCTCCTCTGCTGCTCACGTGGAAGTGATTTTCTTGCCTAAAACGTGGCTTTGCACTCGGTTCATGGACGTGTGCGTCTTCTTTGTAAGAGGATGGTGCCCGTCCTGAAGGCCAGCACCATGGACCTGTACGTTCTGCTCAGGTCCGTGCGGTCCCTGGTCCCAGTAAACGTCCGTGCATTGTTGGCTGGTTGCTGGGAGCTGAGATAGAGGCCGTTGACCTGCTCAGAAACGGCGTGAGAAGGTTAAACCTCCCCAGGGACCCGGCCGCTCGTGACAGGCTTTTGCAAGGGTCACTCTAAGCAGCCGCTCCCTGTGGGTCACAGAAGCAAAAGGCCTTTTCAGAAAGGCCAGCTCCGTTGCACAGCAGCTCCCGCCAGCTTCCCCCGAAGCCCGGCAGTGCGGTGGGCACGTGGACTCCTCCTTCCAGGGAGGGAGGCCCCGCCGCCCCTTCCCTCTCTGGCGCTGAGTCCCATCCACTGTTGGCAAAAGCAGCGGTGCTGTCTGTCCCTGGGAGTGTCCGAGAGGCACAGGCCAGCGGGCACTCATCGGCTTCTAGGTGACAGTTTGCTCAGCCCTCAGCCTGGCTTGCTCTGTGTGACAAACACTAAGGACACTCTTGCTTCTTGTCCCAAGTGTTTGTTATCTGACCTACCTTGTAGCCCCCCCACCCCCCAATTTCTGCAGCAACAGCACTGTTTTCTAACGTCGTGAATAACCCCACAGAATCTTACATGAACACTGCGGGAAGTCCAGTTGGTTAAGCGTCACCTCATGCACCAGAAGGTCTCAGGTTCAATTCCTGGTCAGGACACCTATCCAGATTTTGGGTTCAATCCCTGGTTGGGGTGTGTGCAGGAGGCAACCAATCCAGTGCGCTCTCTCTCTCTCTCTCTCTCTCTCTCTCTCTCTCCTTCCTTCCCTCCCTCTTCCTCTAATATCAATAAAACATTTACATGAACACAGTAAAAATGTGGATATCTGCTTCTACAGTTCAAAATTTGTAATGGATACTTGTAAATTAAGTTCTCAAAAGACAATGTTCAATTGTCTTTTTGCTTACAATTCTTTAATTTGTATCAAGGGACCAATTTTCTATTTCTGGAAATGGGAAAAAAAACCCTCTAGTATATAGAGGAATGTGTATTCTGTGAAGAGTTGATCACTGAGACTCAAAACTTTGGCCTTTGGTCTTGGTATGACATGAGTGTGACTCGCACCCATAACTATCTGGTTTATTGATGTGTCACTGAGGTTCTTTCTCATGTCATAGACAGAGGGCAGCTCGTCTCTTCAGCTCAAAACCGTTCACCGAGCACCTGCCCCCTGAAGTAGGGAGACTGAGGGGCTCTCCATAGCGCTTCAATGGGGAATGTGGTTGTGCTCAGTGCTCAGCTCTTCTTGCTCATGTCCATAGTAGGAACCAGAGCCAGCACATCCCATGTGCACACTGAGCGCTGGCCCTCAGTGATCCTGTTCAAAGACAGGATCATCCCCGCGTCACTGCACCTTAGGCAATGCACTCACTAGTAGGTGAATGGAAATCTAAAATCTATACTATTAATTGGACATTTTTTACTTTGTATCAGGTAAATGTTTATTTTACAGTAAATTGGCATCTTTGAGATCCTGTAGGCAGAAGCTGAGCATGTGTAATTATAGTATGTGTCACTATTTCTAATCTTTGTTTTGGGTGACTGGCTGAAATGGATTTAATTAAGCAAGAACATACATAAAGTGAGAGTAATCATGATGTGAAAATGCCAGTGAGATCTAGAATTTTCTATGGCCCACTGGAGCAATCCTACCTGACTTAAATATTTCCCCCTTCCTCCATAATTTATCTTCATGGAATTATCTGCCTTGTTCTTCACTGGTTCTATACAGACAGATACCATGTTTCCACAGCCTCAGCTTCCTTTTCCTCATTCTGGCCTAGAAACTTTCTCTTGTGTCTTCACTACCCTGGAATTTCCCCAACCTGTAACCTTTTACCTCTTCCAAAAATCAATTTGTTAAAGTTTCATTTTAAGTAAAATCTACAAGAAAGTACAGGTACGCATTGTTCCTTGTGAAACCAAAATTGTTTAATCAAACCCACTTTATCTGATGTCAAGCTATGCCATCATTGAAATGAAGTTTTAGAAGCTCTCCACAAAAACTTCAATGGAAAGCTAGTCGCTCCACTTTCTGAGGTCTTCTTGGCTTTTCAGTATTTATTTCTTCAGTTTTTGCCATGTTCATCTACTTGTCTGGAACAAGATCATGTGTGTGTGTGTGTGTGTGTGTGTGTGTGTGTGTGTGTGTGTGTTACGATATCCACACTTTATTTTGTTTCTATAAATTTTATTGATTTTTTTACAGAGAGGAAGAGAGAGGGATAGAGAGTTAGAAACATCGATGAGAGAGAATCATCGATCAGCCGCCTTTTGCACACCCCCTACTGGGGATGTGCCCGCAACTAAGGAACATGCCCCCGACCGGAATCGAACCTGGGACCTTTCAATCCGCAGGCTGACGCTCTATCCACTGAGCCAAACCGGTTTCGGCGGTATACACACTTTAACTTGTGATTGTGAACTTCTCCAGGAGGACAAGAATATTGCTTTTTTCTCTTCTTCCTCCTTCTCTTCCTCCTCCTTGCTATTATTATTATTATTTTTTTTATCAAGGGTCCTATTCTCACTGAATATCTATGATCACAGAAGTCTTTCAATAAATATTGTCAAATTACTGGAAATTTTTTTATTTAGGTGAAATTCTCATGACTTTACCTGGAGAAGAAAAATAGAATAAATATGTCCACAAAGCTGTCTAGTTCTGACTAATCAACTCTGTAGCATGCACATTTAATAAGAAAGCTTAATAAGAAAAGAATGTAGAAAATGAGAACCTTTAAATGTTAATTTTGTTCAAACTTCTAATTTTAAAAGATTTTCACAGTATAGTGTGTCATCAAATGATATAGTCTCAAATTTAGTTGAGACTTTTGTGTGTGTGTGCATATTCTATGAAGGTTTTGTTTACCAATGTTTACCAAAGATAGCACTTGATTGGTTTATATTTTACAGGTATAGAGAGAATTTTTAACTTAATTTTTAAATTTAAACTCTCTAGCCTAGGAATTGGGCTAACACACACACACACACACACACACACACACACACACTTAGAAAAATCAAGGGCATCACTACTAACCTTACTTTCAAGGAAGCTCACTTTATTCAGGAGATAGTGAATTTCTGCAGGCATGCATAAGACATCTGCAAAGAAAATGCAGTCTTCCACGGGAACAGGAGGGAGCTGACGTGCTCCCATCAGATGTCCTGGGAAGTCTTTCGGTTTTGATTTTTGGAATCCATTCAGATATACAAAGTAAGTATTGCACTAGGTTTTAGTGGTTCAGGCAACAATCCCTGTGTCTAATTTGGAAGGAAAGGAATGTACAAATTCTGGATGAAGTTGCGAATGGGATCCTATTAATTTACTAACAGATTTCTGGAGGGGAATTTCAGTAAACTTCAGCTCATTATAATGAGGTAGCAAGTGCAATTCTACAAGTACACCTAGTAAAATTCTCAATGAACTAGTAACAAGCCCAGAAAGAAAGAAAACAACATACTATCATTTTTCTACGTAAAATAAATGAATGAAAATCTAAATCACCCAAAGTATGCCTTAAAAAGCTGTACTATGATAGAAAGCAACAGTGGAAGCTGCCTAGTTGGTTGTCTGAATGAAATACAGATTTATACAACCAAATGAGTAAAATAACGCAAGTGACAGATCAGTGTATTGATACACAGTCACTGTCTAGGAGGCAGAACTTAATGAGCAGCCTGATTTTGAGAACAATTACTTGTAATTAAAGCTGTGCTGGTTACCCCTTGCCACCCCAAAACAGAGAAGTCCTTTGTGTATTATACCAATTAATTACTTTTATTCCCCAGCGGGAATAGCTCTTAAATATCTATGCAGCTATTTGCATCTGACCACATTCAGGAATGAAATGAAATATGTATGCTTAGCAGCATTCTTAGAATGTGATTTGTGATTCACACTTTTCAGTTAGTCTTCCTTAAACACATTAAAAACTAAAACATGTATAAGACTTGAATGTAACAAGGCTAGTAAGATTCCTGTTTTCTTCGTGATTAATAAAAACAAATACCTAGACATAATTAATAAGAACAAACAGCTAGACAGTTTGTAAATCAATTTCTTTAGTTGTTTTCCTTGCCTATATAATGAGTAAATTAGAAATAGTCACACTCAAGGGAGGCAAGGTGATTGTAATCCAGGGAAGTTCCTACCACCAGATTGGATTTTTGGCTAACCTGCAGAACATTCGACTTGAAAAACGAGCTGAAAACTAGCTGATCTGAAATGCATGAGTGGGCAGCATGGAGAGGGGACAAGGAAAGATGCAGAGTGGGTCAGGAGTTTGACCAGTCCACCTAGCAGTGCATCTGAAGGTCCAATTCTTCTCTGAAAGAACATTTGGCAAACAGCAGGATGGCAGCCAGACAGAGTGCTCTGGGAAAGAGGAGCGATCCTTGCTTCCCGCCTCCAGCCCCGCTCACCTCAAGCAAAGAGGAGGCGCCCCTCTCCTCCCCTGTTCCAGCTCTGGGCTATAAATCTGTGCCCATGCTGCTGGGCCTGGTGGCATAGGGACTCAGATCTGGCTTCCTGGGAACCTGGGAAGAAGCCCCACCCAGCCCTGTTGAAAGTCTAGAGAGCCAAGTAGGGCTGGGTGTTTTTAAAAAATGTCCCCTCTTACTTGGGGTGGCAACAAGAGGGTGCCCCAGTGACCCAGACAGAGCTGAGGCATTGGAAGAAAAGGAAGTGCCAACCCACCTCTTCTACAAGCCATGGGCACCACCCACAATATGAATCTGTCAAAACCATCCAGACCAGGACCTGAATACCCCCACAGAGCCCATTTCCGTACTGGAAGGGAGAGCAGCTCAGAACGGGGACATTCAAAGTGGGAGACCCAGGCAGTCCCAGCCTCAGACCACCGAGGCCCCGCCCACCAGACTATTTGGGGACCCCCCTGCTGGGCTTCAGCCAGGTTATCCAGGGCCAGGCAGTGATAACAAATTCCATTGGCTTACACCAGAGAATTCCTGAAAGTCCTGGGGCCAACACACCAATGTGCCAGACTCAACAACAGCAGAGCAAAATCCAGTAAACTCCACAAATAGCAGATCCAAAGCACCTGTAAAGCAGTTGGCATGGCATGGTTGGGGCCAAGACTCACAGTCAGCAAGCCTGAGGGCTGAGTCCACCCAAAAATGGGACAACTGAAATCAAGACGCAAATTCAACAGGATGGCCCACACAACCCACACAAGGGACTGGGACCAAGCATCTTCTTGGATCACAATGGCATGAAACCAGAAATAAACTCCAATTTAAAACAAAACCCTCAAACGCATTCAAGCACATGGAAGCTAAATAGCATGTTATTAATGTGTTACCAATGAGATCAAGGAAGAAATAAAAAACTTTCTGGAAACAAATGAAAATGAACATACAACAGCACAAATCTGTGGCACACAGCAAAAACAGTCCTCAGAGGGAAGTTCATAGTATTACAGGCCTACAACTATAGGCCTCTAACCCCACAACTAAAAGAATTAGAAAAACAAGAAAAGCCCAGAGTAAGTAGAAGGAAGAAAATAATTAAAATATGAGTGGAAATAAATGGCATAAAGACTAAAAAACCCAACAACATTACAATAGATCTGTGAAAAGAAGAGATAGTTCTTTAAAAAGATAAACAAGATTGATGAACAATTAAAGAGAGAGAGAGAGAGAGAGAGAGAGAGCGAGCCCAGCTGGCATAGTCAGTGGATGAGTGTCAATCTATGAATCAGGAAATTACAATTCAGTTCCTAATCAGGGAACAGGCCAGGAATATACCTCAACATAATAAAGGCCATATATAAAAAAACTACAGCCAACATCATACACAATGGGCAATCCCCAGAGGGGGACATGCATGAGGCATCCAATCAATGATTCTCTTTTTGTCATTGATGTTTCTCTCTCTCTCCCTTTCTCTCTGAAATTTATAAAAAAAATATACATATATTTTTGCCCTAGTTGATTTGGCTCAGTGGATAGAGCATCAGCCTGTGGACTGAAGGGTACCAAGTTCAATTCTGGCCAAGAGAACATGTCTTGGTTGTGGGCTCGATCTCCAGTAGGGGCATGTAGGAGGCAGCCAATCAATGATTCTCTCTCATCATTGATTTTCAATCTCTCTATCCCTTCTCCCTTCCTATCTGAAATCAATAAAAATATATAAAAATAAAAAATCATTATTTAATAAAAAATATTTTTAAAAGGAGAGATGACCCAAATAAATAAAAGAGAAGTAAAAACTGACACCACAGAAATATATATATATATATATATATATATATATATATATATATATAATACTATGAACAAATCGACATTTCTATCTCTCTATCTCTCTCCCTTCCTCTCTGTAAAATATCAAAAAATATATATATTTTTTAAAAAAGAAAGAAACATCAATGAGAGAGAATCATCAATCAGCTGCCTCTTACACACCCTCTACTGGGGATGTGCCCACAACCAAGGTACATCCCCTGACTGGAATTGAACCTGGGACCTTTCAGTCCGCAAGCTGACGCTCTATCCACTGAGCCAAACTGGTTTCGGCCCAAATTCTTTTTATGAGACCAGAGTTATCATAATTCCAAAACCACATAAAGACACTTCAAAGAAAGAAAATCACAGGCCATTATCTCTGATAACATAGTTGCTAAACTACTCAACGAGATATTAGCAAATCGGATCCAGCAATGCATTAAAAAGATTATACACAATGATCAAGTGAGATGTATGCTAGGGATTCAAAGCTGGTACAATATTAGGAAATCAATAAATGTGATACAGCACATTGACAAAATGAAGGATAAAAATCACCCTATCATATCAATAGATGCAGAAAATCAATGGACAAAATACAACACCCATTTTTGATAAGAACTTTCAGCAAAGTGGGAATAAATGGAATATACCTCAACATAATAAAGGCCATATATAAAAAACTACAGCCAACATCATACACAATGGGCAAAAACTAAAATAATTTCCCTTAAGAACAGGAACAAGACAGGGATGTCTGCTTTCACCACCCTTATGAAACATAGGTAATGGACGTTCCAGCCATAGTGATCAGACAAGAAGAAAAAATAAAAGCACCCAAATTTGAAAGGAGGAACTAAAACTGTCCTTATTCCCAGGTGACATAATATTGCACATATAAAACCCCAAAGATTTCATTAAAAAACTACTAGATTTAATACATGAGTTTTGCAAAGTGGCAGCATACAAAATTAGCATCCAGAACTTGATGGCATGTTGCACGAATTCTTCCTGCACACTGAAAGAAAATTAATTAGAAGAAATATTTTAATATCACTATTCACCCTTTCTATATAATAGAAGTGTCAACCAAATTCCTGACCAACACTGATAGATAAAAACACACGCGTGTGATTAGAACCAGCGAGAGCTTTATATGTATCGTGCATGTGCGAGTCAACTTGGCCTGCTATAGATATAGAATAAACTTGCTTAATTAAGACCTCCTTTCTGATTTAGCTAAACTTTTTCCAGCCCAATGAAGCACCCCAACTTCTCTTTCAGGGAATTGTCAGAAACATAGCAGTAAATAGCAACATGAAGCAGATTATTATTGTAGATCACGCAGGGAGAACAAAGGGTAAAATATTTAACTGCAGCTGTGTTGACTATATTCTGTGCAGTGAGAAAACGTGAAGTCATTTTCAAGGTCCACCATTTCTCACTTCTTTTCAGTCAGGTCAAGTTTCTAAACTTTCTAAATCTCCATTTTTCCGGCTAATGAAAAGAAAAATAGGATACTGAGTCTACCTACTCCAGGACTTCTGTGAGGATCAAATAAGATGAGGCACAGGAAAACACTTCACAGATGTTTGGTTAAAGTGTAGAATATTTGCACCTGGCTATAAAGCAAGTTGTGCTTCTGGGCTGAAGAAACCGCAAGGAGGCTAGTTGCTAGGGAGAGGAAGCCAGGTGTTGCTACATGACATCATTCCCTGGTGCCCATAGCCACTGTTCTGGGCTATGCTGTGCTGTGGGCCACATTTTGCGCCATAGGGTCTCAGCAGTGTTGGCTGCGATTTGGTGGGCTGTTGTTCCAGGGTGGTGGCAGGTCCTATGTCCCACTTGGGGAAAGCTGAGTGTTGCTTTGTCGGTGCCAGGTCCACGGTGCCTTTCCTTGTAAATGGCTAGTGTGCATCAAGACACTTCCTGCATCAAGCGTCTGCCCCTAGTGGTCAGTGCACATCACAGCAATTGGTCAGATGGTCGAAGGGACACTTAGCATATTAGCCTCATATATATATATATATATATATATATATATATATATATATATATATATAATGAACTATCAGAAAGCAAAACTAAAAAATAAATAAATAATAATCACACCCTAGCCAATTTGGTTCGATGGATAGAAGGGTCTGAGTTCAATTCCAGTCAAAGGCATGCATCCTTGGCCCTGATTGGCCCTGCATCCATGTCTCTCTCTGTCTCTCCGCTTCCCTTCCACTCTGTCAAAAAAAATCAATGGAAAAATACCCTCCAAATAATTTCAGGAAAACTTACAAAAAAATTATCCCATTTATTATTGCAACAACAACAAAAAGATACCCAAGAATAAACTTACCAAGGAGGTAAAAGACCTGTACTCAGAAAACTATAGGGCTTTGAAAAAAAGAAACAGAGGAAGATACAAACAAGTTGAAGCATATAATGTATTCATGAATTAAAAGAATTAAAATGCTCATACCACCCAAAGCAATCTATGGTTTTAATACATTCACTATTAAAATACAATCAGTATATTTCATAGATCTAGAACTTCTCCAAAAATGAATATGGAACCAAAAAAAAGGCCTTGAATAGCCATAGCAATCTTGAGAGAGAAGAACGAAGTTGGAGGGATTATATACACTGGATATCAAACTATACTACAAAGCCAACATACTCAAAACAGCCTGGTACCAGCGCAACAACAGGCATATAGATCAATGGAACAGAACAGAGACCCCAAAAATTGACATAAGCCATTATCATCAATTAATTTGTGACAAAGGAGACAAGAACATACAGTGGAATAAAGACAGTCTCTTCAATAAATGTTGATGGGAAAATTGGACAGATGCACGCAAAAAAAAAAAAAATGAAAGTAGACCACCAACTTACACCATCACATGAATAAACTAAAAATGGATAAAGGACTTAAATATAAATTGCAAAACCATAAAAATCCTAGAAGAAAACATAGGCAGTAATGTCTTAGACATCTCAGATAGCCAAATTTTTGCTGATACATTTCCTAGGGCAAGAGAAACAAAGGAATATACACTTGAGTGGCCACATTATTATGATCTCTGAACACATAATAATCTGGCCACTCAGTGTATATCTTATATAGCAAAAAGCTAATATGCAAATTGTCCCCTGGACCAGGAGTTTGACCAGCAGGCAGGCTGGCCAGCCAGCTATGTCCCCACCCCCTGGCCAGGCTGGCTGGACACCACCTATGCATGAATTCATGCACTGGACCTCTACATACACTGAGTGGCCAGATTATTATGCATACAGATATCATAATAATCCGGCCACTCAGTATATAAACACATGGGCCTGGCCAGTGTGGCTCAGTTGTTGACCTATGAACCAGGAGGTCAAGGTTTGATTCTCAATCAGGGCACATGCCCAGGTTGCAGACTTGATACCCAGTAGGGGGCATGCAGGAGCCAGCTGATCAATGATTCTCTCTCATTATTGATGTTTCCATTTCTCTCTCCCTCTCTGAAATCAATAAAAATATTTTTTTAAAAATAAACAAATGGGACTATATCAAACTAAAAAGCTTCTGCACAGCAAAAGAAACGATCAACAAAATGAAAAGTGAATCCATGGTATGGGAGAATACATTCTCCAAAGGTACAAATAAAGGGTTAATTTCCAAATATATAAAGAACTCATATGACTCAACAAAAAGATGACAAACAATCCAATTTAAAAATGGGCAAATGACCTGAAAATACCCTTCTCCAAAGAGGACAGATGGCAAATAGACATATGAAAAAATGTTCAATGTCACTGATCATCAGAGAAATGCAAACTAAAACTACAATGAGATATCATCTCACACCTGCCAGATTGGCTACCATAAATAAATCAACAAATGACAAGTGCTGGCCAGAATGTGGAGAAAAGGGAACCCTCATGCACCAGAATGCAGACTGGTGCAGCCACTGTGGAAAACATATGGAGTTTACCCAAAAACAATAAAAATTGAACTGCCATTTGACTCAGTGATCCCGCTTCTGGGAATATATCCTAAGAAATCCTGAAACACCAGTTGGAAAGAATACATGCACCCCTATGTGCATAGCAGCATTATTTACCATAGCTAAGATCTGGAAACAGCCCAAGTGCCCATCAGCAGATGAGTGGATAAAAAAGCTGTGCTACATTTACACCGTGGAATACTATGTGGCTGTTAAAAAATAAGGACCTCTTATCTGTTGCAACAGCATGAATGGACCTGGAGACCATTATGCTAAGTGAGATAAGCCAGCCAGAGAAAGACAAATACCACTTGTTTTCACTTATATGTGGAATCTAATGAACAAAATAGGTCCAGAGACATGGAACATGGATGCATGGAACATACTGACAGATCTCAGATAGGAGGGGGTTGTGGTCGGGGGGACTGGAACAGGTGAACTGAAGAGCATGTATGTATGTATGTATATATATATATGCATAGCCCATGGACACAGACAATAGTGTGGTGAAAGCCTGGGATAGGGTGGGGACTGGGTGGAGGGAAGGTGGGGGACAATAGGGGACATCTGCAATACTGTCAACAACAACAACATAAACTTAGAAATCAGAGAAACAGTGATGCTCGTCAGTAGAGTTCTTCATTCCCCATTTGGGATCTATCGTGTAATTGTATCTATTTAGCCTCGCAGCGTCCCGTGGTTCTGCGTCAATCCAAAATCACAGGGAACGGTGTTGGCATCCGTGTCACCCGGGCCCTCTTCCTTGGCGTTCGGTCCGCAGACATGCAGGGTCCGCGGCTGTCAGGGCTGCGGGGAGGTTCTGCCTGGCGGCCAGTGGCTTCCAGGCTGCCCAGGGTCCTCCCTGGTGCCTGCTCGCCCACCTCACTGTTCTGAATCCCTCCCACGCCCACCTTCACAGGAAGACCACGAGCCCTTAAACCGCTCATTCCCACCCCCACCTTAGTAAGAGAGCAGCTTCTGCGTTTTCCAGAACAGTCCTTTTCTCAGATGAGCTCATGATTTGTTGTAGCACCAACAGCAACTGAATTCCTTTTCTGTCGGGGAACATTCTGTGTGTAATACAGCCACAAATCATCCCATTTCGTCAGCTGGGAGAATTCATCTCTAGATTTGAAGTTCAGAAAAAAAAAGTCACAATAGGAAACAGATAAAAGTAAATAAGATTATGCATCTTTTTAAAAAATATATTTTATTGATTTTCCACAGAGAGGAAGGGAGAGGGATAGAGAGCTAGAAACGTCGATGAGAGAGAAACATCGATCAGCTGCCTCCTGCACACCCCTACCAGGGATGTGCCCGCAACCAAGGTACATGCCCTTGAACTGAATCAAACCTGGGACCTTTCAGTCTGCAGACCGACGCTCTATCTACTGAGCCAAACCGGTTTCAGTGGATTATGCATCTTTTTTGGTGTTTTCTTATTTTCTCCGCTTTTTCAAGGTGTCTGTGACATGTCTGGAGTGAGTGGTGATCAGCTGTTCCTAACCCCGGGAGATGGTGTCACACTGCCCGGTGCCTCCTGGCCTCCTCTCAGGGCTGCAAGAGTTCAAGACAGGTGTTGCTCTAAGGGCTTACGGGCCATATCTAACTATAGCACCGCTCTGTAGGCTGCTGTGGACAAGAAGTGATACATATAAAACAGTGACAGATCCAAAAGAGTCACCAGCGAGCCTTAGCTATTGTCATGCATTAGTTGTATTTTTTGAAACAACAATAACACGAAAACAGATTATTGTCCCACGATTAGTGTACTTCAGATTCTCATAACATTGCTTCCCATAAGGGTTAAGACATTATGGCAGAAAGTCCTTATAAGTGCAGACCCAGTCATCCGCTCAGGACATTTTTTCTGGAAGGACACTGATAAATGGTTACTAGTGATTTTGATCTGTGGAAAGGGCTGTCAGGAGAAGGAAGGAAACCATTTTTTTTAATCTTTTACATTTTTCTGTAGCATTTTAATTTTTACTGTGCACAAGTATATAATTTACTTCACCATAATAAACATTCTATATAATAAAAGCCTAAAATGCAAATTGACCGGTGGACTGATGGGGTTGCTATGATGCACACTGACCATGAGGGCACAGATGCTCAATGCAGGAGCTGCCCCCAGCCCCAGTCCCCAGGCCAGCCAAGTCAGGTGCCAGAGGGTCCGCCCCCACACACCCCGATTGCCCCGTCGGTTACCCCACAGTTCAACCCTGATTGCTGGACAGGACTAGGGACCCTACCTGTGGTTGATTTTCATGCACCAGGCCTCTAGTTAACACATAAATGGAAGCACACTTTTTAGATGAACTAGCAGAACCCAGGATTCTGAGAGACAATAATGGTGCAAATGAAAGGGCACATTGGGAACACAGAGGAGTCTGTGACTCGCCCAAGGGCATCCTAGAACACAGCCCAACCCCATTGCTGACCTCAGCATGCCCTAAATCAGGGATTATGGCACACAGGGGATTGGGCTCAGTCAGATGAATCTGTACTGGTGAGCTGTGTGCCCCTGGGGAGGTTACCTAAGCTCTCTCTGTACAGTAGTTTCCTCACCAAATATTTTTGAAGGGTCATAATATCTCCTACTCCATCTGTGCACTCCACATGGGTTGAGAATATCACTTAGGCTCTGAATGGGGTAGACTGGGGAAACTCGGCAAATCTTGGCTTCTGCCTCCCCTCCCAATTCCTTTTCCACTCAACTCATAAATTTTTTTTTAAAAATATGACTTACTGATTTCAGAGAGGAAGGGAGATGTAGAGAGAAACATTGATTGGCTGCTTCCTCAATGCCCCATACCAAGGATTGACCCCACAACCTGGGCATGTGTCATGACCTAGAATCAAACCTGTCACCTCATTGTGCCTGGGACAATACTCAACCAACAGAGCCATACCAGCCAGACTTATACATTAAAAAAAAAGATATATAGATATAGATATAGATATAGATATAGATATAGATATAGATATAGATTTCAGAGAGGAAGAGAAAGGGAGAGAGAGAGAGACATCAATGATGAGAAACATTGATCGGCTGCCTCCTGCATGCCTCCTTCTGGGATAAAGCCCACAAGCCAGGCATGTGCCCTGATGATGGGAAATTGAACCTTGACCTCCTGATTTATAGGTCAGTGCTCAACCACTGAGCAATATTGGCCAGATTAGGCTCATAATTTTTTTTAAAATTTACAAATATGTTGTATTTGCCAGTGTTCAATCTATATTCTTTCTCTCTCCTTGCCTCATTTTCTTTCTCTCTCCTTGTCTTTTCATCCCTGTGCTTGTTTGTGTATGTTTCTAAAAAAACCTTCCAAATGAAGAATCTCCTACCTAGTCCGAAATGGTTTTTCAAACAAACAAACAAAATAACTCTCCATCAGGAAAGTGTATCTCAGAGCCGAGATTCTCTGTGGCTGGCTAATTCCTCTTATCTCCATTGGAGTGGACATCAGGACTGCCTCAAGAAGTGTTATTTTTTTTTCCTCTTCTCTTCTCTCTCTCTCTCTCTCTCTCTCTCTCTCTCTCTCTCTCTCTCATTAACCATCTTTGCCCTTTAACCTTAATTCTACGCTAAGTCATCACTCATCATTTAGCTTTTCTTTGTGGCCTCACCTTTTGCACTTGTGAAATTTGTACATTTTCAAATTGAGAGCTTCTCCTCTGTGCTCCCTCTGGAGTCTGCGGGGCACAGGGTGTAGCAGCCATGTCCCTTTTTGCCCTCTTTGGCTCCTATTGTGAGGGTTAGAGTAAGGAGCTGGAGTCCAGCGGAGCCACAGGGAACCGTGGGTGTTTCTCACCCAACCCTCCCTCCATTTCTTCCCAGTCTCTCCAGCATTCTTCCAACACCCAGGATCAAGTCTCTGCCAACTCCCATGACACTCCTCTCGTTTTATCACAGTGTCTGGTGGGCCAATCACCAAGGTGTTCTCTGATAGAGACACACAGCTTCCCCCCTCCCAGCACAGTGGTGTCCCAATCCACCTAGCAAACATGAAGGTTGGATTGGCTGGTGGAAAAATCAGTTTCCTAATTCCTCCAATCATGTGTAGCCATGAGAACAAACCCCCTCAAAAGCAGGAAACCCCAGACTGTTTCAAGGTAGATCAAGAGTGCTTAGGACTTCCTGGTAGAACTTAAATAGAAGTCCCCTCGAAGCACTGAAAGTTGCTGGGATAAGTACCTTGCCATGCAGCATTGCCATGTCCGTACTTTGAAATGCACGTGCTGCACTCAGACGTGCAGGGCTGCCTTCACAATGCCTTGGATTTATGGGAGAAGGCGCATATGACTAATCGCCTTTCACAAAGGGCACAACTTGTGTTTGGCTTACAGAACTAGTGAGCAGGTGGGCAGCAGGGGCTGTATTTCCTTATCAAACAACAGAGTTATTTGATCTTATTTAATCTTACATCCATTGGTCCCCAAACTGAGACCAATGGATGTAAGATTGTAGGAGGAGAGTGAAAATCAATTTTATTAAGAGATCCTATATAATAAAAGACTAACATGCAAATAGACTGAACAGCAAAAGAACTGGAACAACCAAACAATCAGTTGCTATGACATGTGCTGACCACCAGGGGGCATCACAAAACATGGCAGGCACTGGCTGCAGCCGGATAGTGGAGCAGGTGAGTGGGGGTTGTCGGTCGCTGTCATCGGGGTGAGCCTCTGATGGTTACTGAAAATTCTTTGCTCCTGTGCTCTGAGGTCCTGCCCAGCGCTCACACCCGCTGCCCCTATCGGCGCTGTCAGAGGGTGCGAAAGGCAGCTGCAGGCCCCGATTGCCACTCAGGGCTTCTCCATCTCCCCTTGATCCTGAGGGAGGTAGGGGCCAGCAGCTGCCTCTTGATGGCCCCGCTCATACCCGCAGCCAGGGCTGGAGCTGCTGCTGGCACCCACTGCTGGCGCCTGGTACCTGTCCCAATCGCTGGTGCCATCAGCAGGTGCGGGCAGCAGCTGCTGGCCTTGATCACCACCACCTCTGCTTCTGAGGGGCAATTGGGGCAGCAGCTGCTGCTGGCACCAGCCCCCATTGCTCCACACATTCAGTGTGAGCGGGGGGCTGGCACTGTCAGAAGTGGATCTGCCAGCAGACAGGAGATGGGTGCAGCAGCAGGAGGGGATGGGCAGGGGCACAGAGGATGGGCCAAGACCCGCCCCTGTGCCCACCACAGCCTCGCATGGCCCACAGTGCCTTCAAGGTGCACGAATTTGTGCACTGGGCCCCTAGCAGGTAGATAAAAAGATGAAGAGATGACGTTATGAAGAACCAGAAGTGAGAAATGAATTGGAAATGACTTTGGTTAAAGATTGTAAAGGAGAAGAATCATCAATAACTATTTCATATTGTAAAAAATCCTGTAAATACAAGTACAGACAAAAGTGTGAAATGGGACACTTCTTGGAGATCGATCTTACTCCTAACCTAGAGTGATGAGAACAAAGGCATTAGAGCCAGTTGGAGGCAAATGAGCCTTTTTATGTCCCTTCAATAACCAATGTGTTTGGAGACGAAAGATCTTTTTCTTAGTAACAGATGCTCCAATTGTCAGCTGGGCTCATGACCTCAGAGAGTAAAGACTATTTCTCTTGCCAGCAAGTAGGTGTGGCCCAGTGTTAAGTGCTGGGCCACGGGGTATCTGTAAATGTGGAGGATGCGCGTTCCAGACAAAGTCCTTGAAAGGAGGAAGCGCGTCCCTCTTGCTCCCTCGTCCAGACGTGGCTGTGGAAGTGAGCCTTCGCGGGCCGTAGAGCGAGAGACGACGAGATGACGCTAAGGCCCAGGACAGTTACCTTCCTGAGATTAAATGTCCATTCAATCTAAGTTCCTTTTATTTTGAGTCCTTCTTACAGCTAGCTGTAAATGCCACACATCCAAGTGAACTTGGTACAAAAGTCGTCCGGACTGTGTGGTGGAAACTGGCTTGGAGAACGCAGAAGCTGCAGGCTGGGGGCCAGCGGCCCTCTCACGGCTGGCAGCTGCTCGGTGGAAACGTTTCTGCCACCGGGAAGGGAGACTGGGCTCAGGCTGGAGGCAGTCAGCTGGCAAGCAGGGATGGAAGGAGGTCTTGTTCTGTGGAGGGCAGGGCTCACGGTCTGGCCACCTAAAACCTGGGGTGGCTGATTGAGGGGCCGAGTTGAAAAGCCAGCTATTCCCGTGCTCCCAAATGAAGGCACTGGCTTAGGAGGAAATGAAAGTGTTTTTCTGGCACATTTGGTTAAAATTCTTTTGCCAGAAAATGAGAGGGAGAGAAAGGAGGAAAATGAGGAAGAGAATAAGGAGGAGGAGGAGAGGGAAGGAGGGAGAGGAGGAGAAGGAAGAGGAGAAAGAGGAGGAGTGGGAGGGGAGGAGGAGGGCAAGAGGAAGAGGAGGAGAAGAAGGAGGAGAAGGAGGAGGGGGAAAGCAGGAGAAGGGGAAGGAGCAGGAGGAGGGGGAAGAGCAAGAGAAGAAGGAAGAGGAGGAGGAGGAGGAAGATGAGGATGAACATGAGGAGAGGGAGGAGGGGGGGGAGAAGGCAGGGAAGAGGAGGAGGACTAGAAGAAGGGAGGGAGGAGGAGGGGGGAGGAGGAGAAGGAGAGAGAGAGGAGGAGGGGGAGGAGGAAGGAGAGGGGAGAGGGGGAGGGGGGAGAGGAGGAGGGGAAAGAGAAGAGGAGCGAGGAGAGGATAGGAGAGGAGAACAGGTGTTCCATTGTCGAGGGTGTCTGTGCGCCCCCTCCAGCCTGTCCTTGGAGGGCCTCGCATTGCTGTGAGGAGGCGAGAGGAGGAATGGGAGAGCACACGGCTGGTAAGGAAAATCCAGAGGCTTGGGGCTGAGAAGCTGTTGGTATTGTACATGGACAACATACCTGAGGTTACTGTACATGGCACCGGCCTGCAGCAGACAGACCAGGAAATGCTGCGTTTGTGAGGTGATTGCTGTATTGCCAAAGCAGGCAGGTGTTAGCCCTGCCAAAACCTGAGCTCACTAACACCACTTCTGCGCCCCCCGAGTGGCACTGGCCAGAGGGGCTGTGAAAGCCGAGGGGCTGCCCAGGAGAACGCAGTGGCCATGATCTCGGATGTTGCCACGGAGGAGAAGGAGAAAATGCAGAGGCAAAGCCCAGGGCCCAGGAGACAGCAGGGAGGTTCCTTCCAAGAATTCCTTCCAGGAATCAGATGGGGACACTCCACAGCACATGCGCACACATGTGCTTGCATACACACACACACACACACACACACACACACACACCATACACACCTCCACACACACCACACACACAAACACACACATGCAAACCACACACATACACACACACACACACACACACGCACGCACACACCACACTGCTCCTTGGGAAGGGCATGCTGTTTTTAAATTTCATTTAAATGAGTGATGCTATAAATTTCCCATCTTTCCGTTTTCAGATTGGAGGGAGGGTGGCATTACCGTGGTTCCTCGTGAAGGCTGCCCAAGAAGCAGCTCCGCTCTAGAGGGTATTGTGCCGCAGCGTTGAAGGTGCGGAGTCTGAGACCAGGAGGGCGCAGGCTCGGCTCCTCCTCACCCTCTGAGGGAAGGCCCGGCCCGGCCCGGCCCCTCCTGGCCGGGGTGTTGTGCCGCTTGCAGACCCGTCCACCTGTCTGCTCTCGTTTTTCATGGTGTTCTCTGTGTACATACGTGTTCATGGTGTTATTTGTGTGCATATGTGTCCACGTTTCCCTTTTCATAAGGATACTGTCGTATTGGATCAGGGTCCACCAACTTTAGTATGACTACATCTTAACTAATTACACCTGCAATCCTGTTTCCAAATAAGGCCACATTCTGAGGAACTGAGCGTTAGGGCTTCAACGTAAGAATTTTAGGGGAACACGATCGTTCCCTAAAACCTACTCCTTCTTCCTTCCTGTACAATGGACGTGTTAGGACGGATCATTTGTATTTTAGTTCTTGGGTCACCAGAATGGAGTGCCACATCCGCACCTGCTGCCGGGACTCAGCACCACTGAGACATGTCTGTAGCCTCCGGTGAGGCCTTGGGGCTTTGTCACGTGGGAAGAGGGGTGAATAAATTCTGGGGGAAAGGGTATGCACAGATCTCTGGGTGGCCCAAGGAGCAGCCTGTAGCAGAGATGATAGTCACGCTCTCACAAGAGCAGAATCTCCATATTTCACCCGGACATGTGATTGCCCAGAGTGGATCCATGTTTCCAGCCTCTCTTGCAGCTAGGTGTGGCTTTTAACGAATTATGGCTGGTATGCAACGTCCAGGCTGCATCCTGGAAAGGAGAGGGTGTGTCTTCCTTCCTCCCCGAGCCCCCCCCCCCCCAGTCCTGCTGCTTAGGACAGACTTGGGGCTGCCATCATGGGTCCCGAGGACAAGGCCACGCCTCCTCACACACGAGGAACAGGACAGACGCAGCCCAGCCCCTTGGGCTCGGCACCTCCGTTACTCCGCCTGGACTGCCTTGTCCTTCGGTCTTCCAAGAGAATAGGTGTCCTTTATGCTACCCGGAGCCTTTGCACAGACAATGTCCTTTCCTCCTCCTTCTGACAGCCTTTCCTCTTACTCACCCTCAGATTTCATCCAGATATCACTTCTTCAAAGAGACTTTCCTGTGACTCTCAGGCTTGTTTGGGCTCCTATTGTATACACTTTTACAGCATCCTGTGCCTCTCCTTAAGCTAGAGGCCAGTGGGCGGAGTCCATGCCCAGGTGCGTCCCTGGCTGGTGGTGGAGTGCGAGCGTCTGGTGTGGAAGGGCAGGTCCCAGCTGTCCGCTGGGCTGGGGCAGCACCTGGGCCCGGGGCCCGCAATGCCCCTCTGGGGGGTAGAATCATAGCACCCGAGTCCCCACACAGGCACGCAGAGAGCGTGGCCCGAGGCCCCAGCGCTGCGCCTGGAGGCGGGCAGGCAGCACTCTCCCTCCGCCGGCTCCTGCGCGCCCACGGGAGCCCACCGCCCTGTGGTCCTGGGTGCGGGGCGGGCGCGCCCCTCCTGGGCGCCGGCACCTGAGCCCAGGGCTTCCCCTGACCACAAGCCCTGGTGTCCTGGGGAGAGTAGCAGGGGAGTGAGAGTGAGCTCAGTGGACACCCCGAATTCTCACCGCACCTGGTAGACACCCTCCATTCTCACCGCACCTCCGTCCCCCCACCTCTGCCCCTAGGTAGCCAGCAATAGGTGGCCGCCACCACCCCCTGACCCGGCAATGAGGGCTGGCCGCTTGTCGCTGTCTGTGGGGCGATCCATGGGAGATGGGGCCCGGCTGGCACCCTCCTTGGCCTGGCGCCACAGCTCACCTGCTCCACCACCCTGCTGCTGTCCCGCTGTCATCGGGGCCATCACCGGGCCATCACCAACTGCCACCCACTGCCAGTGCCGCCACCCACACCGCCGAGTTCTGTGCCGCCCCTAGTGGTCAGCACACGTCATAGCGAGCGGTCAGACTAAGTGAACTCCTGGTCCAGGGGACAATCTGCCTGTTAGGCTTTTATTATACAGGATTAGTAAAATCTAACTAAATATCAGTGTACTTGTAAGTAGCCACTTCGAATAGCAGTGGTGTCTGTGGCCGCACTGCGAGCGGCAGAGAAGCCGGTGAGGCTTGCTTTGGGGGCAGCCTTTGTGGGGCCCTGAGGATCCCCTGCCGGGACTCGTGTTCTGGGAATTCTCTCCCCGTGTGTGTGGGCGGAAAATGGCAGAGGATCGGGGTCGTTTCTGAGATTACGTGAGGGGAAGGCCGAGTCTCGGCCAGGCTCAGGGCAGGCCAGCCAGCATGCGGGCCGGCCCTGGGAGCCATGCCCCCGGAGGGAGCGGAGGGGGGCAGAGCTGCCTGCAGCCCTCTGACAGCTGAGGCCTCCTCGCCCCGGCCCGCTGGGAGGAAGGCAGTGCTCGTTGCAGTGATCTCTGGGTTTTAGACTCTTATTATCCAGCGGCACCCCCACCTGCTCACCGCCACCTCCCGGCACTCCTGCACACGAGGATGAACGGTCACAAATTAACAGCTTCTCTAACCGGGAGCTCGTGTTCAGCACTTGAGTTCTTCGTTATTAAAACGAGAGATTAATCTAAAATGAGGATTAAGAATTTTATGCGTGAGGGTCTTATAAACCACAAGCAATGGCACACATGTTGGATGGATTGAGTTGCTGTGTGTTCTGTGTGTTGTAGGAAGGGCTGGGGGCTGGGGTGCTCACTCTCTCACACAGGCCCTCACACGCCGTGCCGGGGTTCCAACACGTCCCGGGGGGGGGGGGGGGTGAGGGGTGCTGCTGACTGCACTTCTCAGTAAAAACGTGCTGAGTGCTGCTCAGCACTGGAAAGCCCTCGTCAGCAGTCCGCCGCCCAGGACACGGGGATCTCAGAAATGGCCTCCCGTTGGTCATTTGCAATGAGCAGGTTTAGTTTGTGGTGGACGTGAAGGGTTTGGGGACCCCATTGCTCTTACGTCAGCAACGGAGCGGTCTGGGCCCTGGTCTCCCCCAGAGAGGGGCCGGCTGCCCAGGTGGCGCTGGGACAGAGGGCCCCTGAGCACGTGTGGCCGCCAGTGGCCCTCCCACTCAGAGCGGAGGCAGAGAGCGGGCTTCCCGGGCTTGTCAGAAGGGGCCTTGGTGGCTTTTCCTCCTGCTTTTCAGTACGTATGTGGGCGGCGTGATGTCGCCTGAGGCTTGCTTTCTGTGTGAGCAGTGCTGTGGGGCAGGAGACAAATGGCTTTGGTGTCACGTCAGCCGCTGGCCTCTGCTCAGGTTCCCCCAGCACCCGGCCTTGTGGGGAACCACTGGTGTCCTTGGTGGATGCACGAAAAGGAGCATCGTGTGTCCTCGGGGACTGCAGGGCCACGGGCCACACTGCTGCTCCCCAGGCGCCGTCCGAACCCCGAAAGCCAGCACTGGAACGTGAATGTGTTATTACTGAGTCAGCTCACCTTCCCTGGGCTTCCACGGGTGTGAACCCTGCCAGGCATTTATTTGCTAGAAATAACGTAGATCTCCATGGCTCTTGTCTCTGCTTCAGACAGACCTCGGCTTGCTGCAAATTGTCCCTCTAGACCAGGGGTGGGCAAACTTTTTGACTCAAGGGCCACAATGGGTTCTTAAACTGGACCAGAGATGCCGGAACACTACAGTGTACAAACGATGTATCACAGAACTGCACATTTGAAGCATAAACATTTTTAACAAACGTCACCCTAATAAATTTAATAAAATTTTTTAAAAGGGAAAAAAATCAGATCCAGAAAGGTTCCTTAGTTATTCAAAGACAGGAACTTTTTGTCCTAGTTTTTTTTTTCATAAAAAGAAGTTTTTCTCCTCAGTTGCTTCTTCTCTTAACATTTACAGCAGAAGTTTCGGAAGCTGGGATAGAAGAGATAAGCTCCTATCCTAAGTCACGCTCACAGAGGAGCGAGGGCCTGGAGCTGAGGCGGGCTCCTAGGAACGCGAGCACCGGACAGAGAAGGGGTGTGAGACTGCACGTCCAGCGGAACTAGCTCTCTGTTAGTAAACAAGGAACTTAACGAGAATGAACCCAAGACAGTGTTGGAAACAGCCTTTCCAAGATATATTGAGAGCTGTGGCAACAGATGAACAGATTCTGTCCAACAGACCAGATATTCTGTTGACAAAATAAAACAGAGTTACTCATCAATATTGCTTTCCTACTAAATAGAAATATCCCAAGAACATATGCAGAGAAGATAAATAAGTATATGGCTTTGACAGAGGAGTTGGAATGAAAGTAGAATGCGAGAAACAATAGAAAATCTAGCTATCGTTTCAGTTTAAAACTGGACATTCAGCCCTAGCAAGTTTGGCTCAGTGGATAGAGCATCAGCCTGCAAACCAAAGGGCCCAGGTTTGATTCCAGTTAAGGGCAGGCGCCTTGGTTGAGGCTCCTCCCCAGCTTAGGCCCTGGGCAGGGGTTGAGCAGAAGGCAGCCAATCAATGTGTTTCTCTCACATCAATGTTTCTCTCTGTCTTCCCCTCTCTAGAAATCAGAAAAATGTCCTCTGGTGAGGATTAACAATGAACAAAACAAAACAAAAGAACACAAAAAACTAGACATTCATTGTAAATGAGCCTCCATTCAGAGGCCACGGCTGTATATGTATATGTATATGTATATGTATATGTATATGTATGTGTATATCTATCTGTATCTGTATATGTACATGTATATGTATATCTACATCTATCTACCCAGTCTTCATTTTTTTTCATTTTTAATGATGGATAATAAAAACATGCTTACCTTCTGTTTATTTTTGAAGTACATAAAGATTTACTAATTCAAATAACAAGAATAAAATAATGATGAGAAAATTGATCAGAACGCACATGTGTGTATATGTATTTTCTGTATGTACATTATACTTTAATGAAAAGTTTAAACTGCCAGTGCTGAGGGTCACAGCTCTCACTCAATCTGGGGTAAGCCTAAACTGCTCACTCACATTTTCACACGCTCCTCCCAGTGCTCCATCCTGCACCCTCCTCCTCCCACTGTTTTCCCCTGCCCCCTCCTCCCACTGCTCCCTCCTGCACCCTCCTCCTCCCAGTGCTTTCTCCTGGCCCCCTCCTCCCACTGCTCCCTCCTCCACCCTCCTCCCACTGCTTCCTCCTGCCCCCTCCTCCTCCCACTGCTCCCTCCTGCACCCCCCTCCTCCCACTGCTCCCTCCTGCACCCCCCTCCTCCCACTGCTCCCTCCTGCACCCCCCTCCTCCCACTGCTCCCTCCTGCACCCTCCTCCCACTGCTCCCTCCAGCACCCTCCTCCTCCCAGTGCTTTCTCCTGCCCCCCTCCTCCCACTGCTCCCTCCTGCTCCCTCCTCCTCCCACTGCTTCCCCCTGCCTCCCTCCTCCCACTGCTCCCTCCTGCACCCTCCTCCTCCCACTGCTCCCTCCTGCTCCCTCCTCCTCCCAGTGCTTCCTCTGGCAGCTGGGTTTTTCCAGTGCTCTGTCCTGCAGCAGAGATCTGCCTGATTAATTCCTAGACCCAGTGACTAGTTCAGAGCTGGCAGCTTGAATGTTCTGATAGTGGGTGCTTCCTGAGCTCTAATTGTCATTGAGAAAAGTGAGAGTAACATTCTTGGCAGCTGGGGACTCTGAGCTTTAAAACCCACCATGCCCCCAGCCTCTGCTTGTCAGAGAGTGAGGCTGCCCCGGGGCGGAGCAGAAGGCTGAGCTGCCGCCCCGGGGCCCCCGGGCTGTCTGGATCCCGGCTAGCCCCGCACGGAGCCCAGCGCCTCTGCCTCTCCCACGTCCGTGAGTAAAACAGCCCTGAGCCTGGGGAGTCATAACCTCAGTGAGGGGTTGCAACTTATGTGACCTTTATTTCACTTATATGTGAAATTAAAAAATGAATAAACAACGCAAAACAGAGATAGTCCAGACACACAGAGAACAAGCTGATGCATGCCAGGGGAGAGAGGGAGGGAGAAGAATAAGAAAAAGAAGCTAGCCAAAACCTGTTTAGTTCAGTGGTAGAGCGTCAGTCTGCGGACTGAAAGGTCAAGGGAATGTACACTGGTTGCGGGCACATCCCCAGCAGGGGGTGTGCAGGAGGCAGCTGGTTGATGTTTCTCTCTCATCGACGTTTCTAGCTCTCGATCTCTTTCCCTTTCTCTCTGTAAAATATCAATAAAATGTTTTTTTTAAAAGAAAATGTTATTTAAAAAAAGAAAAGAAAAGAAAGCTAAATGCTTATTAAACATAAAACAGACAAAAAATAATTTTACTTAAAAAATTTATTGAGTGGAAAAAAATCTGAAGATGAGTAATGCTTGAACACATTCCAGAATCTTCTGTCCAAACAAAGCCAGACTGTCTGCAAGGCGATGAAGGCGTTGACGGCGAGTGTCACACCTCCAGAGTTAGCAGGGAGGCGCGTCATTGACCTTCCTCCTGGGGGTCAGCGGGAGCTGGCGCCCCGTGGTGCTGCCCACCTGCCTGGTGGCCAGCATCCTGAGCACACCTGCGTCCTCCAGGGTTTGCCAGCTCTGTTATACTGTAGAAATGACCCAGGCCTCAGGCGGCCTTCCACCAAACAAAATAAAAGGGAAATAAGACAGTAAAATACACGGCTTTAGACTCCTTTCGAAATCCTAAAGGATGGGGAGAAAATGATGCTTCGAGAAGAAGGGGAAGGGTGGTCGAGCTCCCATGTACTTGACGTGAGCAAAGGATTCCTCATCTTTTACTGATCGCTTTGGGGACCACTCACCACACATGGTGATATTAATCATATATATATTTTAAAAAATTAAGTATATTTGGCATACAATATTATGTTGGATAGGTGAGTTTCAGGTGTACAAAATAGTGATTAGGCACTTCTTTACCATTTGAGGTATGTACAGTATAAAGTGAGATCACCCCACTATTCTGTAATCATCTACTTATCACAGTATTATTGGCAATACTCTCCTTCCCCTTTCACCCATTCCCCCAGCCACCATCCCTTTGGTCTTGGTTTCCATGACTTTGGTTTTTTTTGTTTTTGTTTTTTAGATTCCACATGTAAGTGAAATCAAACAATATTTGTCTTTCTCTGCTGACTTATTTCACTTAGCATAATACCCTCTAAATCTATCCATGTTTACGCAAATGTCAAGATTTCATTCTTTTTTATTGCTGCAGAATATTCCATTGTATATCTTTACCCTCTCTTCTCTATCCATGCATCTATCAGGTTGCTTCCATATCTTGGCCATTGTCAATATTGCTGCAATGAACATAGGGATGCACATGCTTTTTCAAATTAGTATTTTTCACTTTCTTTGGATATATGCTCAGAAGTGGAATTGCTGGGTCATATTGTATGTCCATTTTTAGTTATTCTAAGGAACCTCTGTACTGTTTTCCTAACTAAAAACACTTCAACACAGCAAAGGGAACTATTGGCAAAACAAAAGGCAACCCACTGAATTGGAGAATGTATTTTCAAATTATATATATATATATATATATATATATATATATATATATATAATCTATATATAAAAACCTAATATGCAAAGTGTCTCCTCGGGAGATGGACTGACGAAGTTCAATAGCTCGCTGTGATGTGCACTGACCACCAGGGGGTGGTGCAGAATGAAGGAAAGCCCTGGCTGGCAGCCAGCAGATGGAGAAGGGAGGCCCAGCCAGAAGCTGGCAGCCACTAGGGACTCTACCCAAGCACGAATTTCATGCACTGGGCCTCTAGTATTCAATAACGGATTGATATCCAAATATAAGAAACCCACACAATTCAGTAACAAAAAAATAAACAATTTGAAAAATGGCAGAGGACAGGGGAAAAATTTCTCTAAAGAAGACATACAGATGGCAAACACATATGAAAAGATGCTTCACATCACTAATCATCAGGAAAATGCAAGTCAATGCTACAGTGAGATATCACCTCACACCTGTCAGAATGGCTGCCATCAAAGTCAGCAAGCAACAAGCATTGGAGGGGATGTGGACAAAAGGGAACCCTCAATCACTGTTGGTGGGACTGCAAACTGGTGCATCTCCTACGGAAACAGATGGCTTTTCCAAAAATTTAATCCTCTCTTAAATGGCACCCGACAGCCTTGGAGTGGGAGTGCAAAGACTGACCAGGAGCGGACCCAAGGCAGCCTTCTGCAGGGACACAGTGTCAAGGGTGTGAGTGGAGGGAGCAGACCTGTGGTTTCCAGCTGCATCCCTTCCTTCCTCTATTTATAGCAGGCTCTGAGCAGCTACCAAGCTGTGTGGCCTGCTTGGTGCTTGCCCTACGACCTGAGCAAGCAGGGCATTCCTTGTGTGGTGACGTTGGTCAGACATTCCACCCTGGCACCCTGGAAAGGAGGGCTCTATGGCAGGGCTCGCCCTGGGTGCTGTGGGACTTGGGCTGAAGCTGAGGCTGAGCTGAGAGGGCCCCTTGAGCCTCCAGACTTGAGCCCTGGGACAGCCTGAGCACCCGCAGGATTGAGAACAGGAACTTCTCAATCACATGCACACACACTGATGGTTGGTTTGGTTGGAGGGAGAAGGCTGAAAATTGATCTTTCTACTCTTAATATAATCATCCTATATAATAAGAGGTAATACGCAAATTGACCCTCATACCCTAGCATAAGATAGCCACCCCCATGTGTTCAAAGATGGCTGTCACAAGATGGTCAGCAGGGAAGGGTAGTTGTGAGTGATCAGGCCAGCAGGGGAGGGCAGTTAGGGGTGACCAGGCTGGAAGGGGAGGGCAGTTAGGGGTGACCGGGCCAGCAGGGAAGGGCAGTTGGGGGTGATGAGGCTGGCAAGGGAGGGCAGTTGGGGGCAATCAGGCCATCAGGGGAGCAATTACATGTCTCTCAAGCTGACAGGGGAGTGGTTAGGGGTGATCAGGCTGGTAGGCAGGCGAGTAGTTGGGAGCCAGCAGTCCCAGATTGTGAGAGGGATATCCGACTGCCAGTTTAGACCCAATACTTATGGGATCAGGCCTAAACCAGCAGTTGGACATCTCTTGAGGGGTCCCAGATTGAACAGGGTGCAGGCTAGGCTGAGGGACACCCCACCTTGGTGCATGAATTTCATGCACCAGGCCTCTAGTGTTACACAACAGCTTATGCTTGTATATTTATTTAACAGAGTCCTAGCTATGGGTTTCTGATATGTTGAATATAACTTCTCCCTCCCTCCCTCCCTCCCTCCCTCCCTCCCTCGTACTCTCCCTCCCTTCTTTCTTCCCACCCTCCTTCTTCCCTTCAGCCTTCCTTCCTTCCTTCCTTCCTTCCTTCCTTCCTTCCTTCCTTCCTTCCTTCCTTCACCAGAAGTGGAAGAGATAATAAGCCCAATCTGCTGACTAGCACTGTGCTTACTTGCATCTCTGATGAGGCTGGTTTCTGAACCCACTCTTCACACATCCTAGCCTGGACTGGTTCCTCTCTCTAGTGGTCCTCTTCCTTCCTGACTACTTTTTTTACTCTGCTCTCCTCTTAACCTTGGTTTAACCAGCCTGGAAATACTTAGGGATAAGTTGGGGTTTCCAGTCATCAGAGCTGGTCACAAGCCTGTTGGGAAGTGCTCTTCTTGCACACTCTCAGGGCATGGGTCCCACTGGACCCCATCCCTACGCCCCAGTGTCACCTATCCTTTCTGGCCCACTTTGTGGGCTGTCACAGGCAGCAGCTCCCATCCACAGGGTCCTTGACATTTTTCATGACTTTGTGGGCGAACTCTCAGCATAGTTATGCAATCATACCCTTTCTTAAGGTCAACTGGATCCCATTTTGTACAAAACAAACAAAAAAGAAAATAAAAACCAACAAGACCACCAAAAAACCCCAAGAAACAAAAATATTTATTTGCTAAATTATGAATAAATTCAAAATCATTTTTCCACTTGGAGAGTTTTGTACTCCCCTTCAGGTGCAATGATAACATTACTAATACTTTGGGAATACTGACTATATCTTTGACAGTCTCCTAAGCACTTCCCTACTGCAATGGTTGATCATCTCTCATTTAATTTTGAGAGTAGCGCTATGAAGTAACTACTAAAGCTCTAAGGAAGAGTGAAATAAGACCCAGAAGGTTTAAGCGACTTGCCCAAGTCAAGTGGCCAGGACGGGAGAATGCCAAGCAAGGACCTGCTGAGAAGAACTGGAACCTTTGAATGTACTTTCCTTTTCCCTCGCTCCATTCCTGCCCTGGAGAAGAGACTCTTGTAGGGTTTACTCTTCTCAGCCTGAGGGAAGCGGAGAGAGACAGGACAATCATAACTGCCTAGTTTTGACCTTGACTTAAGCCCCAAAGAAAGGAGAGCAACCCAAAGAGGCAGATGTTCGGCTCCATGAAGAACCCCGTCTCTCTATAACAGCACCTTGTTTTGCTCTTTTATTACATCATAATAATATTATGATACAATTTGCCTCAGATGCTTTATTATTATCAAAATCAGTTATTTGTTGCTGCTATTAATGTTATTTTAGATAATCTATATAGCATCAAAATGAATTGTAAAAAATACAGTCCAGCACCCGGATCTTTTTCTTGTTTGCATAATGTCAAAGTCGAATCTAATTTTTATTGAACGAGTTGGTCCCAAGTATGTTTATAAAATAGATTTTTAGGGAAAATGGGAACTTTACCATTGCTCTAGGAATGTCATGTGGAGAAGTGCTCTCTTCTGTTTGGTAAAGACATGCGATCAAGCACTCCTGCATCCTTTGCTTGTCCCTTTGTCAAGAATTAGAATACACATGGACTTAAAATTAAACGAATTCTCGTAAGCATCATTCACATCCCCACTGTCAGTCACTGGTGCTTTGTAAAACTGGCTTTTCATTTACATGGTTTCGTGTCAAAATGGGAGCTGACTGTGGCTGCTTGGGCCCAGCTGGGAAGCAGCCTGGCTGGCCAGGGTGGCCCGGGCTGGCGGTGGCCCCGGGAAACCGGCTCGGGCACTGCAGCGGGACTCAGCCAGGCCGTGCCAGCGGCTGAAGGTCAAGCAGAGACGTGGAGGGCAACTCGGGCTGGACCAGGGAGAAGGCAGCCGTTCAGCTGACTCGTAGATCAAGGGCTCCTGAGGGAGTTCATCTCAGGACACCTTGCTCCTTGCATTGGCCCCGGGCGGGGGGGGGGGGGCACTGGGCTGTCCCCGGCCAGCCGGCCAGCCGGCCAGCGGGGAGGGGAGGGCCACCTCCCCCTGCCTCCCATCGCCTCTGCTCCCTCCGGTGTCAGTGATCTGGGCCATGGACACAGCTCCCCCTCCCCAGTCGTGTGGGACCTTTCCCCCGGAAGGCAGGAGGCAGGCTCTGGGG
The DNA here is from genome assembly GCA_963924515.1 of Vespertilio murinus. Taxonomy (NCBI): domain Eukaryota; kingdom Metazoa; phylum Chordata; class Mammalia; order Chiroptera; family Vespertilionidae; genus Vespertilio; species Vespertilio murinus. The sequence goes on from OZ004713.1 coordinate 4,568,989, forward strand.
TAACCGCTTTAGGGGGTGTTTGCCTTGTGATTCACTGGTTGTATCGAAAATGTGAGAAAACAACGTTACACGATTCATTCTTCCTTTTCTAATCCGGGTGCTGTTTTTAAAATGTGACAGATTTCAGAATAACGAAATAATCGCCAATGTCACTTTTTTCTTCCAATATTAGTATCACATGTGAACCTGGTATTTTGAGACTTTTCATCATCCATCTGGCACTCTAGGAATCTTTGAAAAGTACAAGTACTTAAAAAAGGATGAGAAAGACAGAAAAAAAGAATGTCTTAAAGGATATACGTATGTCCGTTTTGCCAACGTACATTCTAGTACGGTCAGCAAGCCGCGGTGAACTACACATCACTATTTCGTCTCACAATTTATCAGGTAAACTAAAAAGTTCAGCGTAACTGACGTTGCCATGAATTGCTTAGCTGGCGGATTTGTGTCTGCATTCTTTGCTGCACACCCCTGGAGAGTGCTTAGTGCAGCCCCCTGTAAGCTGGGTTTCAGTGACCCCGGGTCCCCCGCTGGTGGGAGGAGAAAGCCTCCGCACTCGTGCTTGGCTGCAGTCATTCTTGGCTTCTACTCCGCGTGAGCACCACACACTCATGGAGGGTCACGTGATCACAGTGGACCCAGGACATCACGGGACAGCTGTGCCGGTGGGACGTTCCTTTCTCCTTAGACAGGGGGTCACATGCCCTGGAAAAGCCTCCAGCCTCTGCCATGGTTCTGTCCTTTCACCGTCAGAGCGATTGCTCCCTCCCGTCTCCCGACCCGGAGCGTGTTCTCAATGAGCAGAGCTCATCCTGCCGGGCATTTGATCAGCTGTGATTGAGCTTCAGCTATTTCTATAAATTATCAGTTTTACCATATTATAAACCTGTGTGATGATTTGAGTTCTACATGCTGTTTTCTTTTTGCTGTTCTATCTCAACTTCACTTCTGGAGAAGCTCTTATTGCAAAGTGAATTCATTAATGGGCGCCCTGACAGTGAGCCATGCCTGGCCGACCGCCTAAAGTCTGGGTGGCACTCCGGCGCGTTGCTCTGAAGATCCAGAACAAATATTAGCAGGTGGAGATGGCAGCACGTTTTAAAAAAAGATCAACTGGAGTTCGTCCAGAACACAATAACAGTTCAATATTAAGAAATGTTAATGTGATTCGCTACTTTAATAAGTTAATCTCAATCCTTTATTGATCTGAATAAATGCTAAAACGTATCTTAGAGATAACATCTCATTCTGATTTTTAAAAGCACCTTCTATAATGAGTCTAGATCAGCTGTGGGCAAACTACAGCCCGCGGGCTGGATCCAGCCCGTTCGGCTGTTCTCTCCGGCCCACGGAGCCGAAAGAGCGGAGGGTTCTCTTGCTCTCCCTCCCCTCCGCTCCTTCACCAGCAGCCCAAGAGGAGAGTGCCAGCATGGTCAGGTTGCTTTTGTTCCGGCCCTCCGGTCCAGTTTAAGAACCATTGTGGCCCTCGAGTCAAAAAAGTTTGCCAACTCCTGGCTAGATCCACACTTCATTAACGTGATAAAACCACACACAGAGATGCATTCCAGGATTAGTATTACATGATCATGTTTGTGGGAAAACCCTAAGAGAGAAGTGTTTTTATTAAAGCCAATAGCAGGTCAAGGGTCTCTGTTATCACCAGTCTCCTCTCAACCAGCGGCTGCCAACCGGCGGTCCGTGGACCACTGTGGTCCGTGAGGTCCCAAAGGTTGGCGACTGCCGCTAAGCTGCCCTAGAAGCCCCAGTCACAGGAATAAAATCACAAATAAGAGGTGCAGCATTTTTATTATTTGCAGTTGACATGTGGTACACCTGGGAACCCCCATGAGAATGAAATCAAATCTTACTTAAAAGTGGAATAAATAATTGGCCACTTACTGACAAGTTAAGTCTTTAGCCATAAAAACATAGGGCAGAAGAAAAGGGGGGACAACGTTCTATTTATTTATCCCACACCTTCCCTGGAGGCTCCGCTGTCCTGGCGCTGGGCCACGGCTACAGTAAGACAGAGCCCGCTGTCTCCGCAGCTAGGGATGAGCAATCCGTGAGTTGCAGGTGCATCAACGGACAACTAACACCTCCGGCAGGGGTGCGTGCTGAGAAGGAAATCAGGAGAACAAGGTGATGGGATAGCGAACTAGGAGCCGGCAGCAAGCTGGGCCTGCGCCACCTCACGGGAAGGCCTCTCCCAGGGGTGGGATGGGAGCAGAGACAGGAAGGATGAGGTGGCCGGCCTTGCACAGAGCTAAGCATGGGATTAGAGACCGAGCTCACAGGGGCGGGCGGGGCTGTGCAAAAAGAGCGGGCCTGCCAGACAGGAAGGAGCCAGCCCGGCCAGGGAGGGGCTGGACCAGCATCGCTCAGTATCAGGTAGGATCACTCAGCATCAGGCAGGATCACTCAGCATCAGCAGAATCACTCAGCATCAGCAGAATCACTCAGCATCAGGCAGGATCACTCAGCATCAGGCAGGATCACTCAGCATCAGACAGGATCACTCAGCATCAGCAGAATCACTCAGCATCAGCAGAATCACTCAGCATCAGGCAGGATCACTCAGCATCAGGCAGAATCACTCAGCATCAGGCAGGATCACTCAGCATCAGCAGAATCACTCAGCATCAGCAGAATCACTCAGCATCAGGCAGGATCACTCAGCATCAGGCAGAATCACTCAGCATCAGGCAGGATCACTCAGCATCAGCAGAATCACTCAGCATCAGGCAGAATCACTCAGAATCAGGCAGGATCACTCAGCATCAGGCAGAATCACTCAGCATCAGGCAGGATCACTCAGCATCAGGCAGAATCACTCAGCATCAGGCAGAATCACTCAGCATCAGGCAGGATCATGCAGGATCACTCAGCATCAGCTGAATCACTCAGAATCAGGCAGGATCACTCAGCATCAGCTGAATCACTCAGCATCAGGCAGGATCACACAGCATCAGGCAGGGTCCATGCAGCATCAGGCAGGGTCCTGCAGCATCACGCAGGGCACACGCAGGAGTCTGGAACTTATTTTAAGTGCAAATGGAGGCCATTGAAGGGCTTTAAGTGGCCTGGCATTGATCCTGATGCAATGACCTTGGGAAATTTAACTCTGGCAGATAGGTAGAGGTCAGGTGGTAGGAAGCACGGGCAGAAATAGTAACCTCCGACCGAGGTGGGAGAGCTAGCCGTGGGGTGGTGATGGGGACAGCTGTGTAGGTTTGACCTCAGATGCAGAAAGAACTTGCCCACAGGATTACATGGAGAATGAGGAAGAGAAAAAACAGGGCACAAGTCAGAGGTTCCATGCCCAATAGAAAACAAGCAAGACCATGTAATGTCTAAAAATACTTTACATAAGAAATGTTCCAAACCAGGCGAAGACAGCCACCGCCTGCCAGGGCTGTGAGAAACGGAGGGAAGAACTCAGAGCAGGGTACTGACACACACTATAACACAAACATCGCGGCAGTGGAAGAACTCAGTGCAGGCCCAACAAACATACCTTTTTGTGTTTTTGTTTTTGTTATTGTTTTAACAAGACAAAATGATACCCAAGTCCGTCTGGAGAAATAAATATTTATTTGGGAATAGCCAGGACAATAGTGGAAGAAAAAAAATGTTCAATGACCAAAGACAGTCTCTACCAGCTACAAAAATGTAAACTAGCCCGGCTGGCATGGCTCAAGGGTTGAGCATAGATCTATGAACCAGGAGGTCACGGTTCAATTCCTGGTCGGGGCAGGCTCAATCTCCAGTGTGGGGCATGCAGGAGGCAGCCAATCAATGAGTCCCTCTTGTCATTTATGTTTCTTTCTCTCTCTCCCTCTCCCTTCCTCTCTGAAATCAATAAAACTATATTAATAAAAACAAAAAAAGTAAACCAAACTTCAGTCATGAAAGCCGGGAAGGGACTGAGAAGCACGGGCACAGATGGCTGCAGGCTGAAGGTCCAGTGAGCAGTCAAGATCCAAGTCTCGCCACACTCCTTGTACGGAAAAGGGGCCCATCCACCCAGAAAGGCGGGCTGGCTGACCAGTCCACTGCCCTTTGGAAGGAAAAAAAGCTGCATCACTCTTTTATTGCTCACAGAATAAATTTAAGTGGGTCAAAAACATAAAGAAAGGGCTATTATTGTCATCTTGGAGTGAGGAGGACCTCTCGAGGCATAATACAGCATCTTAAACCTTCTGAGGAATGACTGTCAACTCAAACTACATAAACAGAAAAAACTGTTTGTACACCAAAGAAGCAAGCAAGCGAGCAAACCCCCTAAGTTAATTGAATTCATTCAGTTCTGCGTGTTTAAATCTTACCTATTTTCTCATGAATTTCAAAAGATACCTCCAGCCAAATGCCCCCACACTGCTGTTTGCTGGATTGGACTGCGCCTTCTACTTCCAGTAGATGTGTTCAAGTCCTGGCCACAGGCACCTGGGGATGTGACCCTATTTGGAAATGGGGTGTTTACAGGTGTGATCACGTCAAGATGACAGTATCCTGGACTATAGTGGCCCTAATTCAATGACTGGTGTCCCGATAAGAAAGAGGAAAATTTAGACACACACACACACACACACACACACAGGGAAGGCAGCAGTGGAGATGGGGCAGACATTGGAGCTATGAGGCTGAGGAATGCGAGGTTCGCTGGCAGTGACCAGAAGCTAGGAGCGAGATGTGGGACAAAGTGTCCCTAGGACCTCAGAGAGGACACGGCCCTGCCAACACCTTGATTTTGAACGTCTAGTCTCCGAAACGAAGAATACATTTCTGTTGTTCTGAGCCACCTGGTTTGTGGTAATTTATTACAGCAGCCCCAGGAAACTAACACACACACATTAGTATCTGATATTAGGGCTTATTAAACTTAACTTTGTTAATATAAAACTCTGTCTGTTACACATTAGCACATACATAAATAAAAATCTGAAATAGCGTCAAGCAACAGCAGCAGGTAATGCTGGAGGACGAGGGTCACGAGGGCTTTCACTCTACACGCATTTGCACAACCTGAGTGTTTTATAAATTGCTTGTGTTGCTTTTATAATAAGATGCAGTTTTTAAAGAGAAAATGCGCAGAAGCCTGCCATAATGCCATGGGTGAAATCCAAAGCATCCAATTGTGTGAAGCGAAAGGTCCTGGCATCGGGACACGAATCGACCAGAATGAATAGGAGCAGCTGGCCAGCCAAGACCTCCCGGGGTCCAGCTGCCCCCTTCCCGCCCATCTTGACCACACCTGGGCCTTGCTGCCCTCATGGTGATTGTCTGTGCTGGCTAAAGATCCAGAGGGTTGATTCTGAGTCGTGGGGTGGCTAGGATACCCGGGACAATGGCTCTGTTCCCGGAATCTCCCGGTCAGTTGGCACCTGTTTCTTGGGGAGACCAGACCTGAGGAATTCTGCCAACACGGGGACCCAGCCTTCGCCTTTCTCCCCCCGCCACACACACACACACACACACACACACACACACACACACACACTGCATCGCCAAGCATCGCCCACCTGCCTGGCGCCCCAGCCCTCCACACCTGCATAGCACAGCCTACCCTTTTGTGAACTTGAAATGCATCAGAGACAGGAACCAGTAGCTAATCTCAGTGTACGTCTGAGTGTGCGTTTCTACAGGGTGTACTAAGAAGTGTGTACTTCGTATACATTGTGCCATGACTTGGATAAGGAGTAATAGCAAATAATAATAAATCACTATATCCTACATGATTCTAAGCCCCAAATTCCACTATTCTCATGTTTAGTATTTTTGTTTCAGACTCACATTTATAAATTATTGATTATTAACTGGATTATTAATTCCCCTGTATTACCATTTGCCATATATACTTATTCATGTTCTAAAATGTCTTGCTTTATTTATTTCAATTCTACATTCTATACGCCTTACATTGGGCCTGATAGAATACACTCTAAAGGTTCAGATAATTGTTCAGCCGATGGTAATTAGCCTTAAGTAACTGCCCCTCCAGAGCAGCAGAATAAAGGGTATTCCTTTAATGTGCCGCTTGGGGCCACCTGAAACATCGAGAATTCCAACTGCTGCCAACTCACTGTCTCCCTGACAGAGATGTCAGGGGTGCAAAGCTCTGTCCGGCCTCCTGCCGCAGTTCTGCCGCGAATCCTGCTCCCCACACCACCCTCTGCCGACTTCCCAGCCCAGCAAGCCAAGGTTATTTTGATGTGCCCACTGGCGGGGCCGGGACGGCCCCATGGCTGGGCAAACGCCATTTCCTGGAGGGTGTTTCTGGAGAAGGTTAGCATTGACTCAGCGGGCGGAGCCAAGTAGCTGGCCTTCCCCCATGTGGGTGGGCATCACCCAGTCCGTGGAGGGCTGGAGAGGACAAGAAGGCGGAGGGATGAGGGTGTGTGCTTTCTCTCTGCCTTCTCTGAGACCCACAACCCTGGTCCCCTGGTGCTTAGGCCCTGGGACTGGCCTGGAGCGGCACCACTGGCTCTCCGGGGCTCTAGCTAACAGGTGACCGACCGTGGGACTTCTCAGCCTCCATAATTGCATGAGCCAATTCCTTATAATTAATAAATACATTTATTATATAAATATTATTGGTTCCGTTTCTCTGGGGACCCTGATGAATACACTAGTCCGTAGTTCCGGGGCCGATGCCTTCCTGGGACTTTCGATCTCTCCTAGTCGCCTCCACCTTTCTATGCAGCCCCTGAGTAAGGAGCCACAAACCCTGGCTTCACGTGATATCGGAGCAAACTCACAACGACCAGCTCGTCTTCACGTGGCCGATCCAAGTGCCAGCCGAGGCGGGGAGAGCCAGACCAGCGCAGGAACTCGCAGAATCCCCCCACACACACACACACTCCCCTCCCCCCCCACCATTTTCTGACGGGAGTTAAAGGAAGGAGAGACTGAATTCATTAACTATGTCCTTGGCCCGATGCTGCCCGACTTCCTCTGGGCTCACCAGACGCGTGCAGGCGCCAGGCGTGTATGGATGCTGCCATTGCGTGTCTGTGTTCAAGTTGACTTAATTAAGGGCGTTTTCCTCGAATAAGTGCTGAAATGAATTCTGTAAGACTTCTGCCTGCTGCCCACTGCTGTGCCTCGCGGCTGAGAAAGGACAAGCATGAACCCTGCAGCCACCATGAAGTCATGTTTACATGACTGGGGTCGGGCGAACTCCTGTTGGATAAACAGAGATAAATAATGCAGCTCCTCATTGTAACAGAGCATGCCCTGGCCGGCGCACCTGCCTTTGCGGGTGGCGTTTGCCGCTCCCGGGCCGGACGTGGCCGGGCTTTCAGAGCCTGACAGGGGAGCCGAATCCACACTCCGCGCTCAGGCCTCCCGCGGAGTTTAGTACCCGTGTAATAGAAATGTTGGGCTAGTTGAGATATTCTTTGTATTACTCTTGAAAGGATCTTTAACACAATGTCTTTTGTAGACAGTTTTCATAGAATGCACTGAACAGAAAGAAGTATGCCAGTTTGGGCGACACGGAATGTTTCACTGGCTCAGCCGGCGGCGACGTGGCATTACAGACTAAAGGGAGCACAATTCACAGCAACGAGAGAGCCCGCTCTCCGGGGCGGCGGCCGCGCCTTCGTCTGCACACCCCGGCGGCTCCCTGTCTCCGCGTGGGGAGGAGCTATTTCTTTAGCATGGAACCTGTAATTTATTTGGATGTTATCTATAATTTAGACCACCATTATAACAAATGATTTCTCTCTCTCTCTTTATTCAGGTAAGGAAAACTCTTCTACAGGAACTATTGAGTAGAAACAAACATTTCTTGGAGTGGCGCGGCCCCCATTTCTCATGAGGGTGAGTGATGACAGAGAAGATGCGCTCAGTAACTGCGGGGACCACCGAACACCGCCGGCTGCTGCGGCAGGAGCCCGCAGGCCCGCCCAGGCGCGCTCCCCGGAGGCGGCCCTCGGCACCGTTAGGATGCTCAGCAGGGCGTGACTCCCTCCTGGTGACCTTTCTGCTTTCTGCTCGGTGGCAGTGACGATTCTGGAACGCGGCGTCTCCCCAGAGTCTCAGCAGCCGAGGTCTCTTTTCTCTCTAAGAGGTGCCAGTGCTTCTCTCTGCATGCAGACTCTGCTCGGGGCTCCCTTCACTGGCCCGCTCGGACAGCCAGAGCGAAAGACACACTGGTCAGAAACAGGAAAACTGGTGTTTAAACGCAGAGGATAAAGGGTCCGGCTTAAAATCCCATTTCTGTGTGTCCCGTCTGCTTCAGGCTTTCAGGGTCATGGTCGTGTGTGGGCCCAGGGGAGCTGCGGGTGGCAGGCGAGGAAAGGGTGGGTGGGAGAGCCCCGCCGGTTAGTCCTGCGGCCCCCAAGGTATCCTGGCGACTTCCCGGCGAACGTCTAGGTCCGCGTGCAGGTGTCAGCGACGCCTGAGCCTCGGGGGGATAAGCCTGTGGTTCCACTTCCACTCCTAAGTAATGCATTACAATTTTGTAGCTAATAAATTCTTAATCCGAGAGGCTCCGGGTAACTTCTCCCTCACACGGCTCCTTGGTTAATGGAACACCAGCCTGGCCAGCTCTGGCCGCCTGCTCCTTTCCCAGGGCTGGCACACGCGGCGGGCCCGCCTGCCAGCTCCCTCTTCCTGTGGCCGCTGCTTAGTCCCCGCACAAATGCAGGCGCACACTCCTCTTCAGACAATTAAATCTCCCCGAGCTGCTGGGGGACCGAGGCCCGGAGGGCGGCGAGCAGCCCCGCCCGCGCTAAGTGCTATTGACAGGCCCATCAGAGGCAGTGATGCATTGGTCTCCGCCTCACCTAGAAGGACACGGGCCGCGCGACATGCTGTCACCGTGGCAACTGCGGCCGAAGCGAGCCGCCTTCAGGACAGGTGACCTCTGTTGGCGGCGCGCCCAGAGATGTAGCGCTCGCCTGGTGCCTTGTCACGGGGACCCCCAAGGAGCGGCCCCGCGCCCTCAGATTGATTCATTAGGCCCTAAACATATCGATCCCTCCAATTTGCAGGAATTTATTATATTGATATTGGACTGATTAACATTTTGTGCCAGACCGGTTCGATATGTGCTTGTAACAGCTTTTAATGATTAATTGACTTTTATGATTCCATCTCGGCTGTCAGTGAGCTGTGACCTGTGGGCAGGCGTGCTCCGGGCTGTCCCTCGAGTGGCACGGGGCAGTGATGGAGTGCCTCGGAAATCAGTGCCCTGCTGTCTCATTTTATGAAAGATAAATGCTGTGACATTTAATGCAGACCTTAATTTAGAACAGAACTGAGGAGATCATTTTGCAATTTAATCATAAACAGGTAAGTATCAAAACTTGTTTAGCATCTTGCAAGTTAAGCACCCAGAGGGCGGGCGGGCGCAGTGGGGCCGGGAAGGCCGGGCAGGGTAACGCGGGCCGGGCAGCCGCCCGAGGCCCCTCGCCAGCCCAGGCACTCGCCCTCGCTCAGGCCGGGAGCCGGGCGTGCCCTTGGCACAGGCTGAACAGGTAGCTTTTCCCTCCGGCCGCAGGCAGCCCGGGAGTCCAGAAGAGCGCATGGACTGACCCGCGCTAATGTGATGGAGGAGGGAGGAGGGAGGAGGGGAGGGCGGTTTGGGGTGCGCCCGCCGCTTGCTGAGGGAGCCGGGCCCAGCTCTCAGCACAGGGCGGGCGCCGCGGCCCATGCTGCTCATTCCCGTTTACAGGCATTTCCTTCCTTTTCATGAGAAGCCTTAGGTTAGTGAGAGGCGTGCGCACACCTCGGGGTTATTCGGTGGGCACGAAGCCGTGGACACGCAGCGGGTCTCCTGCCGGCCCTTCTTCCCGCGCTGCCCGGCGCCCGCGGGGAGCACCTGCCTGCCTGCCGAGCCCTGCTCCCCACGTTAGCCCGGCCCCCGCCGCGCCAGCCGGGCCTGGGCGCCCCAGACCGGGCTCTGCCCGCAGCTCCGCTCAGGCCCGGCCAAGGCTCCCCCCCGCCCCCTTAGCTGTGGGCAGACCGCCAGCGGCTTCCCACTCTGCAGACCTGTGCCTTCGGTCTTCACGATTCTTTTACCGGGTGGAAAGCAGAGCTAAACTGGGGGTCCTGGTGTGTGTGTCTGCAGACACACCGAGCGGAGGTCTCCACTGCTCGAATTTCCCTGCGGGGTCGGAGCGCATGAGCCTCCCCACCCGCCCCAAACTCCCAGGCGGCCTGGCTTTGGTGGCGGGGCTTTGTGTGGCATCTGGCATCGTGACCCCAGTTCAGCACAACAAGTGTAGAGGGACAAGGGCACTGGGCCCCCCCAAAGTGCTTTCCTCCTGTTTGGAAATGGAGGAAGCAGAAGCTAACTGCTCTTGCTGCACCCCAGTTCTGAGCAGCAGACCTCTCAGACTGCCCAGCCTGCGAGCGCCCTCCCCTCCCCTGGCTCCTGTCCACCATCCCGCCTTCTCTTCTTCACCAAGAGCTCCTTCCTCGCCGGTGTTGTGTCTGCTGCGGGGCGGCTTGGCCTCGGGTAGGTAATGGGAGCCAGCGCCACGCAGGAGGGCACGGGTGAGTTCCACAGGGAGCTGTTTCATGCTTAGAGTCTGGTTCTTCCCTTGTGCCGGAGATCCGCATCCCCCATCGCAGAGAGGGGTGGGGCTGCCAGCTCCTCCCGCTGGTGGGAGGGTGAGAAGGAAGAACTGGAGCTTGCGCTGGGCTCGCAGGGCTAAGCTGCGCGGGAGTTGTGTGTGCCTGTGCGCGGTGCGGCGGGAGTTGTGTGTGCCTGTGCACGGTGTGGCGGGAGTTGTGTGTGCCTGTGCACGGTGTGGCGGGAGTTGTGTGTGCCTGTGCACGGTGTGGGAGACGGCAGGTGGGGGGGGGGGGGTAGGCGGCTGACAAACAGCAGCAAACACACGCTGCAGGCGCGCACACTCAGGCACACACACCAGCACTTCTGATCCCGGATCAATGTCCCGTGTGGTTCTGCCCACTCCGCTCTCTCGGGGAGGCTGTCTTTTGGGTGTCTCAGCAGCATCACAGACTCACGCTGCCACCCAAGTCTCAGTTCAGATTCCTCCGCTTGGCCCACACCGTTGGTTTCACCTTCCCCGTACTGGCTCTGTGAGGAGAATTGTTAGGAATGGCTGAACCCCTGTTGCCTCTTTCCTTCCAATCACTAATCGAATAGTTTTCTGTATCTATTTTATCTTCCAGTTCTGCTGTCAGGTACCTGTCATACTATTAGCAGGAATTCCATGAAAAATTTAACAGGAAAAGAATGTTGATTCCACCAAGTGGACTACTAGAATACATTTTCTCCATATCCTGCGGTTATTAGCCTTAAAATGCTTTCAGTGAGCAGTTTAACTCAGGCAGAGAAAGTACACAAAGTGTAGGAGAGGATCTTATTTTAAATCTAACACCTAGGGAAAAATATTCAAAAGTTCAAGTAAAAAAAAAATCCAAGTTTCTTGTTTTATTTAAATATTTTTCCCTGCCCAGCCATGTGGCTCAGTGACTGGGCATCAGCCCATGAAACGGCAGTTCGATTCCCAGTCAAGGCACCTGCGTGAGTTGCGGGCTCGATTCCCAGTGGGGTGCGTGCAGGAGGTAATTGATTGATGTTTCTTTCTCATCAATGTTTCTATCTCTCTTTCCCTCTCCCTTCCTTTCTCTCTAAAAATCTTAATAAAAAACATTTTAAAAATATGTATATATAAATATATAGAGAGATTAGACATTAGATTCAAAATAGAATATATATGTACATATGTATATGTATATGTATATGTATATGTATATGTATATATATTCTGTACATTTTATAAGTAATATCTACCAATGAACTTCTATAGTATTCTTTATGTCATAGTCATAAAATATGCAAGCAAACTGTAGTGGACTACCTACATGGAATAGAAATTCTAGTGCCAATATTTTACATTTTTGATATGAGGATTCCTATTACATAATGAAATTGTACTTAATACCACCCTGGTATTGCCTTAAAATTGATGGCATAATCCATCACTGGGCATGAAGATTAGATTATATTATTTTATAATCATATTTGCATGTCTCTAATCTAAACAACAATATCCCCAGTAGAACGTACATACATAGATATATCTTCACTTAGTCTCTTCGTCAGTCCAGACTGCTATAACCAAATACCACGGACTGGGAGGCTTGGAAACAACAGAAGTTTCTTTCTGGAGAAAGAAATGTGGCCAGGATGCCAACATGGGTAGGTTCTGGTGAGGCCCCTTCCGAGTGGCGGGGAGCCCTCTCCTGCCGTGCCCTCGCGTGGGGAGTCCTCTGCTTTCTTCCTACAAGGGCACTGATACCGTTCAGAAAGGCCCCACCGTCAAGACCCATTTCCCTCCCGAAGACCCCCCTCCAAACATCGCGTTGGACATCGGATTTCAATATGGAATTTGGCAGGTGGAGGCCAGGGAACATACATGCAGGAAGACATTTTTTCTCAGGTACTTCATAGCTACATGCGTTGGAGTTTTAAACCTAGCCAAATTAAATTTATCTCCTGATCCATCTCCCTAAGGCCAGAGGGAAGTTGTCACTGGCTTCCATGATTTGATCTTTGCAGGGAAACCGGAATGGCAATACACATTGTTTCCAAATGGCTGGACGTTGGTTGAAATGCACACAAAACTTCTGGTTCGAGGTGGTGCTTCACTTTTTGCGTATGTGCTTGGCAATGTGCAGACAAAAAGCCCAACTTCTGGGTCCTCACTGCCTGGCCCCTGTTCCTTCTTAGCACCAATCGTCTCTTTGAGGCCAAGAGCACCTGCCTTCCCCTGGCTGTTCCCAGGCCAGCCTCCCGGCGGGTCAGTTCTGGCCTCTCCGGGGCTCTGGGCTGGGTGTGGGGGCCGTGCTGGGGTTTGCTCCCCTCAGCTCCCCCACCTCTCCTCGCTCCGGGTGGAAGGCAGAAATGGGTGAGCAAAGGGGAGGTGAGACGCTCCTTTCCTCCCCTCACTCTCCCAGGCGTGGCTGTACCCAAATGAGTAATGCCTTAGCGGCTCCACGTGCTGGGGCGGAGACCTGGGTCCTCGGGTCTGGGTCCGGGCTCTCCTCGCAGCTTCTGGGAGAAGCACTTGGCGCGGTGGCGGCGCTGGAGCTGACTCACCCGGAGCCTCGCTGGGCTCTCCGCTTTGCTGGCCTCCCTGCCTGCAGCCGCAGAAGTACTTTCCCTGGGAGACACGCAGCCTGTGCCCACTCCCGCGGGGCAGCTCCCCTCCGCCTCCACTTCGGCGTTAGCCAAGCTTCTGGCCGGGTGTGCTAGACTGCCATGGCAACGTGTCAGGAGAAAGGAGGAGACAGGGTTTGGGGCGGGGACTCAAAGGTCCGGGAGTCAACGGCCAGGGTCCCAGACACCTGAGCTCCCACCTCCACTCGGGCTTGCACCTGTGACCCAGGCCGGGCCCCCGGTTCCAGGGGCAAAGGCAGCAACTACAGATGGTGCGAGACCACCCTGACTTCCACCGCGCCCATCTTAGTTGCAACAGGCTCCCTCCCAAGAGATGCTGGCTGCAGGTCAGTAGATGGGCTCCACCCAGTGTCAGGGGGGAGGGGAAGGGGAGAGATGGGAGAACTGAGGATGAGATTGCTAACTCGGAGGAAACGGCCATGGCTGTGTCTGACCTGAGCCGGGCCCTGAGCCAGGGCGTCACTGACAGATGCCGTGCTCCTGACTGAGGTGTGCTTCTCGGGTCCCTGGTGGATGAGCTTGGGAGGTCATTGGAAATAGTAAGGAGCCCAGTCTGGTGGCTCAGTGGCTGAGCATCCACTTGTGAGCCAGGAGGTCACAGTTCGGATCCTGGGCAGGGCACATGCCAAGATTTCGAGCTTGACACCCAGTGTGGGGATGTAGGAGGCAGCCAATCAATGATTTTCTCTCATCGTTGATGTTTCTCTCTCCCTCTCTGAAATCAATGAAATATATATCTTTTAAAATAAGTAAAATATATCTCATACCAAGGTAAGGGTAAATATCGTAGCTGTTATGTAACTGCCTGAACTTTGAGAGACACTGAATTACGGCATGAAATCCTCATCAGAGCTGCTGGCGTCTCAGGTCTCTGACGCAGCGCCCTGCGGGGCTCTCTGTTTCGTCCAGTCCGAATGGACCCGCATGGACCGTGCAGTGCGGCCTGGGGGACGGAGTATGGTCGTGCAGGGGACAGGGGCTGCCTTCCCACCCGGGGCAGGGCTGCCCGTCAACCCAGGGAGCCCATCCCACTAGGTCTGGGTCTCAGCTGTGTGAGGGCACAGGGGACTGAGCCTCGCAGCAGGAAAAGCCCGCGTCTGGAGGCTGTGTGTCCCACCGGCCCCAGCACAGCCCCCGCTGGCGTGGTCGGCTTCATTCCTGGACTCTGTCCTTTGGCCTCTGCTCTCCCCCCCTCCTGCTCCCTGCTGCCCAGATTGCTAACGTGGACTGTCCATCTACCACGCCCTCTGCGCCGAAAGCACCTAGTTGCCAGAGTATTCTGGGCTATCCACCTGCAGGTAAGCGCTGGCCCCACAGACTCTTCTGGAAGCTTCCTAGAGAGGCATCCACACTCCCAGGATCACGTGCCTTCGGCCCTGGTCCTGGGTCAGACTGCATTGCCTGGGATGCCCATTTCTGACACTACACACATTTCTGGGGGAGGGAAATGCGCGAACTCCCCTCCCAAATGTGAAGCTTGCCCTCCGGCGTGTTCATCCAGCCGCACACCCTTCAGCTCTGAGGGCGTGCGGAAGCTGGCCCAGGGAGGGCAGGGCAGAACGGCAGAACCTTTCCGGGTTTGTCTCCCGGGCCCTGCTGTTTTTCCCGGTGTTTGGGTATTTGGGAATAAATTCTTCAAATTGCATGTTAATTGCAGCATTTGCAGTGTCCGTAGCATCAGGCATTTCCAGGAAACGTTACAGTTATAATTTCCAGATTAATAAAACTGGAGACAAAGTTGACCCAGTGGACATAATTTACTGTACTTTTCAGAAAGCTCTGATAAGACCCCTCATAAAAGGCTATTAAGAAAACAAACAACCATAAGACAGAAAGGAATCGTCTGTAAATTATAGGATGCGAAAGCACTGAGCCCCGCTCAGAGGTTCACACAGACCTGGTTGCATTGGGTTGTTTACCTAAAATATATGGGCAATTGGTGGTGAAGAAATAAAACCGTAATGGCCCTTGAGTTGCCATCTGATTGGCCTGGGGATTGCGGGACCCCGTGGAGAAACAAACTGAAGGGCCTGAGGGTGGCACAGGGCGGAGGCGGCGGGGTGAGAGAGGGCGCCGCCTGGGGGTGGCGGGAGGAGTGCGCTGCTCCCCAGGCTACCGGCTGGGAGGCAGGCCATACCTACTGGTAGTAGGAGTTTTCTGGTCAAGCTCTAGATAAGCCCTCAGGAAACAGCACTTGGAGGAGGAAAGATGAGCACACACAGAGAAAAACAGAAACATTCCCCGGTCCGCAAACAGGCCACGCAGCCCGGGGAGACCTGGGACCCCGAGCTGCTGGCCTTCACTGAGGGGTGGGGGGTTTAGGGACAGCCTCGGACCGGGCCAGCTGCCCTCAGCTGCCTGCCTCCGAGGGGCTGGGGGTGATGTTTAGACAGGCTGCTTTTCTCTGGCTGAACAGCCGTGTGTGACCTCTGCCCGCCCCAGCCGCTCCTCCGGGGCCTGGTCAGGAGGCGACGAGGGGGAGGGCCCGAGCTGGACCAGCACCCTGCTTGCCCCGCGGTGCGTGCAGGCCCTGCAGGCGGCCAGCGCGGGGCAGAGACCTGCCACCGTGAGCTGTGTGACCAGAAACGCCCCAGAACGTACCATCGTGTTTTGTTTTTGTGTTTTGTGTTGTTTTGTTTTGTTTTGCCTGAAAGTTTAAATTCTTGGCCCATGTATCTCTCAGGGATTATGGGAAAAGAGGGACTAATGCTTTCATGGAAGGACCTGAAAATGGTTAGGAAGTTAAACCATTATGTTAACAATCCAATGTGACAGAGTGGCAAAGGCAGTGAAGGGTGATTCTACGTGGAAGTACTGATTTAACACTAAAGCTTTGCATTAATCGCGTGCTTGCTGTGTGCAGGGCAGGCACTGCTATACCGGATCCCCTCACCCCTCACAGAGCCTTTCACCGGATGCCCTGTGCACACAGGTGATGGGGCACAGACAGTGGAGGGGCACGCCCTGTGCACACAGGTGATGGGCACAGACAGGTGGGGGGACACGCCCTGTGCACACAGGTGATGGGGCACAGACAGGTGAGGGACACGCCTGTGCACACAGGTGATGGGGCACAGACAGGTGGAGGGACACGCCCTGTGCACACAGGCGATGGGGCACAGACAGGTGGGGGGACACGCCCTGTGCACACAGGTGATGGGGCACAGACAGTGGAGGGACACGCCCTGTGCACACAGGTGATGGGGCACAGACAGGTGGGGGGACACGCCCTGTGCACACAGGTGATGGGGCACAGACAGGTGGGGGGACACGCCCTGTGCACACAGGTGATGGGGCACAGACAGGTGGGGGGACACGCCCTGTGCACACAGGCGATGGGGCACAGACAGGTGAGGGACACGCCTGTGCACACAGGTGATGGGGCACAGACAGTGGAGGGACACGCCCTGTGCACACAGGTGATGGGGCACAGACAGTGGAGGGACACGCCCTGTGCACACAGGTGATGGGGCACAGACAGTGGAGGGACACGCCTGTGCACACAGGTGATGGGCACAGACAGGTGGGGGGGACACGCCCTGTGCACACAGGTGATGGGGCACAGACAGGTGGGGGGACACGCCCTGTGCACACAGGTGATGGGGCACAGACAGGTGGGGGGACACGCCCTGTGCACACAGGTGATGGGGCACAGACAGTGGAGGGACACGCCCTGTGCACACAGGTGATGGGCACAGACAGGTGGGGGGACACGCCCTGTGCACACAGGTGTGGGGCACAGACAGGTGGGGGGACACGCCCTGTGCACACAGGTGTGGGGCACAGACAGGTGGAGGGACACGCCCTGTGCACACAGGTGTGGGGCACAGACAGTGGAGGGACACGCCCTGTGCACACAGGTGTGGGGCACAGACAGGTGGGGGGACACGCCCTGTGCACACAGGTGTGGGGCACAGACAGTGGGGGGACACGCCCTGTGCACACAGGTGTGGGGCACAGACAGGTGGGGGGACACGCCCTGTGCACACAGGTGATGGGGCACAGACAGGTGGGGGGACACGCCAAGGCCATGGCGTTCACTGGCAGAACCAGTTTTAACTCGCTCAGTTAGATCCTGGAGCCCGCCAAGCGACCCAGCTTTACAACAGACACTTAGCACAATGCGTGTGCCTGTCCCTGCAGCCGCCGCCGTCCCCGTGCAGTGACATGTAACTGCCCCGGAGCAGCCTGACAGCGTCACGAAGGCGCCTGCGCGGGGGAGTCCTTTCTGGCCTACACCGCTCAGCCCTGGTTCCACGTGGTGCCGCCGATGCCGTTATCACCGCCACTGAAAACCACGCAGATGGCTTAGGTGGTTCTTTTCCTTCAGTAGCGCCCCCCCCCCCCCCCCCCGCCCCACTGCCCTCTGCAGATTGCCCAGAGATCTCGAGTTCCCTGCATGGCCGAAGCCCAGCGGCTCCGTTCTGGCCTGGTTCTGTTTGCTCTACAGTGCAAAGGGCTGATTGGAACAAGCCGCTCCTTGGGGTGGTAGGTAAAACCAGGCTTCTTAAAGGTGAAATCCAGCCCCACAGCAGTGCAAGGCCAAGCCATCCGCCTAAGGATGGACATGTCAGAGGGGTCTTAGTCTTTTTCGGAGTGTTTCCAGCTCCTCTGTGCCAGCCTGTGTCTATTTCACTTTCATCACTGAGTGCCTCCGGGGCTGGCCACCAGCTTTGTGCCCGTGCCCGTGCCCGTGCCCGAGCAGCAGTTCAGTGTGCATCGCCCGTGGTCTGTGAGCTTAATCCTTTGGAACAACCCTTTCCTTACACACTGGAGGTTTTCCGTGAGGAAACGTACCGTTTTAATTTGTAGTTATTGTTGTTAATCCTCACCTGAGGATATTTTTCCATTGATTTTTTTAGAGAGTGGAATAGACGGGGGTGGGGGGGTGTAAAGGGAGGGGGACAGAAAGAGAGAAACATCAATGTGAGAGAGACACATCGATTGGTTGCCTCCTGCATGCACCTGGACTGGGGCCAGGATGGAGCCTGCAACCCAGGTATTTGCTCTTGACCAGAATCAAACCCGTGATTCTTCAGGCTAATATTCTACCACTGAGCCAAGCCAGCTAGGGCCAATTTTAATTTAATAAAATATCATGAATGTCAATGACCAATTCTTGAATCTAATCACATAGCAAAAATTCTATGTGCAGGTAAATTCTCAGAGAAAGCAGTCCTCTTCCACCTTCACTGTTCATCTTCCGTCATATGAAGCTGACGCATCTTCAGCCCTGAGCTGTTTGTTGCTTGTTTCTCTTTGCTTTTGCTTAAAGCCACTGGGCAGGCTGCTCTAATTTGCAGCTGAAGTCCTGGATGCATCATTGGTCTGAAGCCAGTTCCCGTTCCCTTATAGCTGTAAAGGGGCCCACCTGGGTTTGTGCTGTGCCGGTCTTCATGGGTCTGTCTAGTTCGCTCTGTGTGTCTTTTCCTGTGTCTTTCTACGTATCTCTTGTCCCTTTTCCCTATCTCTGGTTTCTCTTACTTCCTTTGGGGAGTGTTCACAAGCTAATGTGGATACTTTTCACTGTGATAGGATAGGAAGGAGGATATCATCTATTGGCCCAAAAGATACAGCTTTCTGTGCTGATTTGAACTATTTTATTGGTATGTCTTTTCTTTTAAATAAATATTTTTAATTGACTTTTTTACAGAGAGGAAGAGAGAGGGATAGAGAGTTAGAAACATTGATGAGAATCATCGATCAGCTATCTCTTGCACACTCCCCACTGGGGATGTGCCCGCAACCAAGGTACATGCCCTTGACCGGAATCGAACCCGGGACCTTTCAGTCCGCAAGCTGACACTCTATCCACTGAACCTAACCAGTTTTGGCAGTATGTCTTTTCTATTTTGCTAATCACACTCTGGTTCTGGTCTTTATAGAGAGAAGACTTCTGGGTCTGAGGAGGACCTGTTTTTGCTAGCTAGGTTTGTAAACTACCAAGCTTATTAAATATTAGAATGTCTTGAAATGCTCAAAAGCTGTAGTTGGTCTAAATATGCCACTGACCGAATGCACACAACTGGGAGCCATCCTGGGTTTGATGCAGTTCTTTGTTCTTCCCCACAATGAGGTAACGACACTCCTGCTCTCCCAGTGGGTCTTCGCCGTGGAGCCCAACACCAAAATCAGGGTCAGAATGTGAGAAGGTGAGGCCCTCCATCCAATTTGCCGTTTGCTAGGTGCAGAGTCCATGGCTCACATGCAAAAGCTCAAGGCTCCCTGGGCGTCCAGGCTCGCCTCAGTGGGCTGGATCCGAGCACAGGTGTGCACGTGAGTCACCATGGAGACATGTCGCCGGTGATAGTCCTCTCTGCCTCAGGAAGGCTGCGATCTTCACTGAGCTTGTGCATCAGGTGCTCCTGGCTGAGTCGAAATGACCCATTTCTCCAACCGGAGACTGACAAATTCAGATGGTTTGCACCATAGTTTTATATATTTAGAAACAGCTGATTGATTGACTGAATTTTTAATTTTTCTCAGAATGTTTGATGTTGGGGAGATTGGGCCTTTGAAGACCTCTGAGGAAAGAAAAGATTTATACAAAAGTTTCTTTTTCCATAAACATTTTATATTTCACTGAATGACTATGAGCAACAAGTTACACGACGGATGAGGCCATCCTGTTTGTTTTCCAGGGTCAGGGCTGTCCACTCCCGCTTCGGGAACCTGCCCCTAAACACTCTCCAGAATTCAGGGGTCATCAACCCTCTATCACATTTTAGAATTGGCTTGCTGCTACCATATTTTGAATAAAAAAGCCTGAATATTCGTCACGATGCTCAAATCACCTGACCTGCAAAAAACAGGCCCTTACTGATCTTTACAGCTTGCACATGATAGGCACTCATTATAGGTATTAGTATATATTCCATCAATATTACATATTCATTAATTTTAATATACTAAAATATCAACATATAATTAATGTTATATAGTAATATGTATTCATAGAAATTAACATCTAATTAATAATATAAAAGATATTAAATTGAATTGAATGTCATCCCTCAGGGCAAACACATATGAACAAGGAAAATGTCTCAAAGAGCGACTAGACCCTGGGTGAGAAGGAGCTGGTATTTACTGAATATGGAGCAGATTCTAAGCGAATGCTTCATAAATGATTTCCCTTAATCTTCGCCAAGTCCCGGGGGCAGAGCCTACTTCCTCTGGCTCTCCGAGAGGGACTCAGGCTCGGAGAGGTGAAGGCTCTTCCCCAGGCAGCACAGCCAGGCGTCCAGGGAGCCTGAGAGCGAACCTAGGAGCCTAGATCCAGTGACCAGGCCTTGGCCCCTCTGTGTTCTCTCCATCCAGCTCTCTCCTAGGCCTCCGGTCATCATTTCCCTGCTCTGGAAGGTCTGCCGCTAGGCCTACCCGCTGGATCAAAAAGCAGCTTTTGGTCTTGGCCTCCGGAGTCCATGATAAGCACACACCCCGTGGCCTGCAGCGAACAGGTGGGCAGGAGTCTCCGCGCTGTCCCCCTCCAGGTGGAGGAACATGTCACATGGCTTGTTGTCCCTTCACAGACTTGCCGGGGCCCAGCAGGCTAGCAATGATGGGCTCATAACCTCTCAGAGTAACTGAAAGCACGCTGAATCAGAAGGGCTCAGGAGACCCAATTGGGCCAGAGAATAAACATCCAGGTGTTTGACGCCACGTACCTGGGCATGCAGAAACGTTCATAGGGATGCCCGTGTCATTCCCCTCTCACATCACACTCAGGCTGTGTCTGATATTGTACCGTGGTCATGAGAGGAAGAAGGAAGGAAGCAAGGAGAATGCTGGGATTGGAGTCAGCCGCAAGTTAGCATGTGTGGAGGCCCCTGGCAACACTCAGGGTGCTCTCCACAGGTCAGGGGGAAGGGATGGGGCCACCACAGCCCAGGGTCACCTCCCTCTGCAGAGCCCCTTTGATAAAATTCAAAACTCACAAGAAAAGATGAGTTAATCATATGTTTGCTATATGTTAGCAGTATCTATTAATTGGACATGTCAAACTTCTTAGTCAATTATTTTAAGTTGTAAACAAATTCAATTTAGCAGGCACGGAGCTGACACTTCTATGTGTCTCCTGCGCAGTAGCAACACCAAAGTGAGGACCGGTTACCTGCTGGGGATTAGCTGTGACGCTGCGTCAGTGTGGGCCTCAGGCCCAGAATTCCAGATCATCTTGGGAGGAGGCTCTGACCGAAGGAGGGGGCTCCCCATGTGCCAAAAGGTCCAGGCTTCAAAGACGGGGGGGGGTCCCAACGGTTCGCTATGGCACCCTGGCCAATTCCCTTAACTCCTCTGACCGCCTTAATTTTTGCACATACAGTTGAGGAGTCAGTGGGATCGTGAGTGGAAAACAGCCCCTCGCTCCCAGAAGATGCGATCGGTGCCCTAACAGCAGAACAGGGGCGGCCCCGTTCCTTGAGGTCCACAAAAGTCAAACTGAGGAGGCCCGGCACGGGTCTCAGAGGCCAGGCTCCTCTCTTTAAAAAGGGCTTTATCGAGATCGGATTGAGGTAACGGCCAGAAGTTGAGAACGAAGGTGAGCCTGGGCCGATGACACACAGCGGCCCCTCCCTCTTGTCAGCGGCATCATTTGGGAAGAGCTGACTCCAAGAGTTTGGATGGGAGAGAGGGAGGGTGGTGGTGAAGGAGAAAGGAGGGGGTCTCTTAGCTAAGATCCGCAGGTGTTAAATATAAACCCCACCTTGGCTACCTGCCTCTCCTGAGGGCGGGTGGGTGGGTGGCAAAGCCAAGCCGGACACCGAGGACGCCATCTATGCGGCGAGCAGCTCTTCCTCAGACGTCCTTTCTCAGGTGTGGCCCTTACATGGCATTTTCTGGAGACCAGGTGACAGCACCGGCTTTGAAAGGCACATCACTTCTCTGCCCACAGTCTAGGCCAGTGCCTTCCCAGATTCCTTGGTCAACAACAGCCAAACACGCGCTCTGTGCGCTCTGAGAGCCGCCCGAGGCCCAGCGCAGCGCAGCGAGGCGCTGGCGAGGCCTGTCCCCGGCACCCCGCGCCCTTGGCCCGGGACCTCTCCTGCCCTGTCCCCTCCCCCACGCCGCGTGGCCCACGCAAAACCCATGCCGGCTTCTGCATTTCCTGCACAACAGAAAGGAATCCATCAGACCTTCCTAAGGAACCTTCGCTCTGGGGAAAGCATTTACTGTGTGCCCAAGGCCGGCGAGGTAAGCGCATTTCCCGCAGGAGGGAGGTGCCCCAGGAAGATGAGGGGCTTCTCGGGCGAAGGCGCCTCTTTCGGGGTTCCGAAGCTTGTGTAGCTCAGGGGGATGCCCTCTGCCGCAGAATGGATGATGGCGCCTCCTTGCTGCCGGCGCCCACGCTCCACTCATCCAGAGCGGGCTCTGTGCGGCGTCTGCAGCCCTAGGGAAGACAGGTATTAAACCATTTAAATGCCCAACAAATAACTGTTCTTCACAATAAAAGTGCGCTCCTTTTTAACCCTGTTTTGCGTCTCCATTACAGCCTGAGAACACAGGGGCAGGTCTGGGGGCGGTGGCCTGGCTTCGGGCACGGGCACTGGGCAGTGCAGCGGGCAGCGCAGGGCTGGAAAAGGCCTGCTGGATGGTCCCTGCCGGGCCGCCGGTGCTGGCAGGCTCTGGGGCTCGTGGGGGATCTAGGTCATGGGAGACTGTCTGTCTACATTTGAGAATCCCAAGTTTCCTTGTCCAGATACAGTGGAAGCATCCCACCTGGTGGTCTGGTCTGGGCACACGGACCAACTTCCCGGGGAAATGGGCCCACGCGGTCCCCACGCCAGCCCAGCCTGCGTCCGGCTCCCGGCTCCGGCCACGCACAGTCCTGGCCATGGGCAGCCGCCCTCCGGGGAGGGAGGGGAGCCGAGCCTCTCCCTCCTGTGCCCGTGGCACCGCGGGGTGGCCCAGTGCCCAGCTGGGAATATTCCACCCCTGGGTCAGGGACAGGCATTCGTGGGCGATGGAGAGTTTACCTAAATCCCTCCTGCTGAACGCCTCTGCCGAGTTAAGGACAGACAGTCATGCTTCCTTGTGAGAGCAGCGCGGCCCACATTCTGTGCTGAGGTCCTCAGTGACTCCAGGCCCACAGAGAGCAGCTCCGGGCCCACAGAGAGCAGCTCCGGGCCCACAGGAAGCAGCTCCGGACCCACAGGGAGAGAAGCTCCGGGCCCACAGGAAGCAGCTCCGGGCCCACAGGGAGAGAAGCTCCGGACCCACAGGGAGAAAGTCTGGGCTCAGAGGGAGAAGCTCCGGACCCACAGAGAGCAGCTCCGGACCCACAGAGATCAGCTCCGGACCCACAGGGAGAAGCTCCGGGCTCACAGGGAGAAGCTCCGGGCCCACAGGGAGAAGCTCCGGGCCCACAGGAAGCAGCTCCGGGCTCACAGGGAGAAGCTCCGGGCTCACAGGGAGCAGCTCCGGGCTCACAGGGAGAAGCTCCGGGCCCACAGGGAGAAGCTCCGGACTCACAGGGAGAAGCTCCGGACCCACAGGGAGAAGCTCCGGACCCACAGGGAGAAGCTCCGGGCCCACAGGGAGAAGCTCCGGACCCACAGGGAGAAGCTCGGACCCACAAAGAGAAGCTCCGGGCCCACAGGGAGAAGCTCCGGGCCCACAGGGAGAAGCTCCGGGCCCACAGGAAGCAGCTCCGGACCCACAGGAAGCAGCTCCGGGCCCACAGGGAGAAGCTCCGGGCCCACAGGGAGAAGCTCCGGGCCCACAGGGAGAAGCTCCGGGCTCACATTCACTGGATTACTCAGACCATCCATATGTGAGATCTTAAAGTTGGGACAAACACCATTTCATTCCAATATTCACTCTATGGAGACACGAGGTGAGGCCAGAGAAAGAGAAGAGTAAATAAGAACAGCCAGGTCTTCTCTCCAACCAGAAAGATTGCGCTTACTAAGTCAGGCCAAATATGAAATTTATAAACTCAGATGGGACTGAAAAACATACAAACAAAAAACAGAGCTTTCACTCTGAAACACCGTATATTTCTTAGAAACCCAATTCCTGACAGCAGATTTTTATCTGCTCTAATACATCTCTTCGTGAGCCAGTAAAGCTAACAACTAGGCAATAAGCAAGAGATCAGCTCGTTCAGCTTGTTTATTATTTTCCTCAAATGTGCGAATTTTATTTCTTCTCCCATTTTCAAAGGGGGAGGAAAGAAGAACAACCCTGAGATGCAGTAGAGTGGAGGGAGCATCAGTAAGAGAGGGGCAGATGTCCCAGGTGTGAGACACCTTAGGGCTTGCCCATGCACACTAATTATAAAATATTGTGTTTTGTACAGATCGCACTCTGATATATATATGTATCATCTACCAGTAACACACACACACACACACACACACACACACACACACACGCCTGGTGCTCGAAATTTGTGCACGGGGTGTGTGTGTGGGGAAAGGGGTTCCCTCAGCCCAGCCTGCACCCTCTTCAATCCCGGACCACTTGGGGTATGTCCGACTGCTGGTTTAGACTGACAGTCGGACATCCTTCTCACAATCCTGGATCGCTGGCTCCTAATTGCTCACCTGCCTGCCTGCCTGGTCCCCCCTAACTGCCCTCCCCCTCGTCCGCCTGATTGCCCCTCATTGTCTCTGTGTGCTAGCCTGATCACACCTAACTGCCCCCCTGTCAGCCTGGTCATCCCTAACTGCCCCCCACTTGCCTAGTCACCCTCACTTCCCCCCTGCCAGCCTAATTGCCCCCAACTGCCCCCCCCACTGGCCCGATTGCCTCTTACTGCCCCCTGCCAGCCTGGTCACCCCTAATTGCACCTCCTGCCAGCCTAGTCATCCCTTACTGCTCCTCTACCAGCCTGGTTGCCCCATTTGCCCCCCTGCCAACCTGGTTGCCCCTTATGGACCCCCTGCCAGCCTGGTCACCCCATGCAGTCTGCTGTTTAGTCATTTGGTCATTCCTCACTAACCCCCCAGCTGGCCTGGTCGCCTCATGTAGCCTGCCGCTCCATCGTTTGTCGTCCCTTGGGCAGCCCTGGGCGGCTGGACACCTCCATCTGAGGCTCGCCTGTGCCTCAGGCCGGCCCTGGGCGGCTGGGGGGCTGAGGGGATGGGGACTCCGGAGGCGGCCTCTGGTGCGCCGTCATCTTGTGGCTGAGAGAGCTGCCATCTTTGAGGGCATGGCAGTTTGCATATTCCCTCTTTATTAGATAGGATATATATATATATATATATATATACATATGACAAAGATGGAGACAGAGAAGGCACATTGAACTTTTGTGTAACAATTGTGTATAAAAAAGATCAGATATAAATAAGATTCTATGAAAATAAACTAGATGTAAACTAAAAAGGTAATATGTGAAATAAACTAGTTGTTCTTCATTTTTTAGTCTAAAGCCTACGAGAAAGAATATTTGTACCCAGTTAAAGTAATGAGTTGTTTTGATGTGTTCTTTTTGCCTTTTAGAACATTTAAATGATAAACTGAGCCAAGTTCCCCAACTCTGCTCAGGATAAAGGGCAACCTGGTGCTGGTTTCTCCGTGGAACAGCACCCAGCCATTCCCGCCCAGAGCAGATCACCCCGCCCAGGCCTTGGCCCAAAGGAGCGGGGCCCGTGCCCACGCCTCTGCCCTGGAGCGCACCCCGGTCTGCACAGAGCCTGGGAGTGAGCGGACCGGGAGGCCTCTCCTCCCGGCAGCTGGAGAGCGCTGTGTGCGGGAGGCAGGGTGCGGGGACTGGTGGGATGTGCGGTGAACAGGTGGCCCCATATCTGTCTGTGTGGGGTGGAGTTTGAATCTGAAAATATGTTCTGAAACTGAAAATGAACCACCTAAAGGAGGGGACACGCTCCAAGGTAGCCTTCTCCAAAGTTCCCACGCAAACCCCCATCAGGAGCGCCTGCGTGTGCGAGCAGAGAAGACGGTCCACCCCCCCTCTGCACTCAGTGCACCGCAGTCTTGGCGTGGGCTTCTGATTCTGTGGTGATGTTGTGTGCTTCTGGATAATCATCCAAGCTGGCTTTCACATAAATGTGCCGTTTGAAGTTTCCAGTTAAACCCCTTCACTTGTGCCCGGAGAATCATGTAGTGAATTGCTGCCTCAGGAAGGCACACGGCGACTTGTTTCTGTGACCTGGCCCGGCCCCGGCCCCCTCAGCAAGCCTGGTTTAACCAAAGTGGCCGCTGGCAGGCCGCGGGCCGAGAAACCAGCGCAGGCCTCATGGAGCAGGCTGCGCAGCCAGGGCCCCTGCGTGTGCCCCCGAGCCCCCGGATCGCTCTCCCCCCACCCCATCTTACTATTGCCAAAGGACTGAGCAGTTAAAAAAGTAAGACTCAAAGAAAAGGGGAACCAAACAGCAATTAAGTACAAGAAACACAAACCGACACCTTTCTTGCCTCTTTCACTTGCTCTCAGCTGAGGTGTGAGGTAGAGCTTTAGCTCAGGACTGGCCGGCCTTGCTGCCATTGGACCCACGCAAGCTCATGTCCCCCTCAGGGCCTGGTCTCCCCGAAGGAAGAAGAACTGTGGTCAGGGCCCCAGTGTGACTCAGGACACATATGGTGACACACACACACACACACACACACACACACACACTCACACCCAGGACCCAGCGCAGTGAATCTTGAGATCAAACAGCTCATTTATCTTGGCAGAGTGGAGAGTTTCTTTCCTTTCGGGGCTCTGACATCCATTCATTCTGGCCAGCAGGTCAGAACGAATTTGGTGTTGTCTCCTGAAGAAACAAGAGTGGACTTCGGCCCTAGCTGGTTTGGCTCAGTGGGTAGAGCGATGGCCTGTGACCTGAAGGATCCTGGGTACAATTCTGGTCAAGGGCACATGCCCAGGTTGGGGGCTCAGTCCTCAGTGGAGGGTGTACAGGAGGCAGTCGATCGATGATTCTCTCTCATCATTGATGTTTCCATCTCTCCCTCTCCCTTCCTCTCTGAAATCAATATATATATAAAGAGGGGACTTATATGGACACTTATAGGGATGAAATCAAGGCACAGCAGGAAGTACAAAACAGCATCAGCACCTGGAACCCTCCTCAGCGCTGGATCTGAGGGGTCTGCTCTGTCAGGACACGGCAAGGATGGGGTAACTGGCAAATTGAGTAGTTCCGGATGAGATGCCAACTCCGATCTGCAGGGTCTCCTCTGTCCTGTTCTCTGTCAGGTGTAAAATAATGCTGAGTCACGCAGTGAGCACGCACTCCCACGTGACTCCCTCTGAGGACCAGGAAGAGGGCAGCCTACCTCGAAGGCACGCTGTGGAGCTGGGCCCCGAGCAGCCCCTGACAACCCGGGGCAGGTGCAGAGAGGGCATTCCGGGTATATGCAGGTGGACAGCATGTATATGATACTATGCATGCTATGTCTTAGGTTTCCCTCTTCATCACTGTGAAGAAATTGGCAACAAGGAAACAGAATTCACTTAGTTGGAAAGAATTCATCCTCATTTCCAGACCAAACACCACAATTGAATTCAGTCTCTGAAATTTGAGTCAATTGCGTGATTTTGTTTCCACTGTGACCTCTGGAACCTGGCTGGTGATGGTCTGTCCTCACCCACACTGACCTGCGCCCCCCCCTCCCCCCGGGCGGGTCAGCCAGGCGCAGCCGCCGACCAGCCAGGCGCTGGTTAATCTTTAGTGCAGAGAAGCGGCAGGTTCTCGGCTGCCTGCACCCAGGTGTGGAGGAGCCTCTCCTGTCTTCCTGTCCTGTCCCACAGGCCGGAAGGACAGTCTCCTGGGGGAGGGTCACTGGGTAACTTAGGAAAGGTTTGGTGATGGCACCTGAGCTCGGGGCCGCAGAATCCCCGCCGGGAATACAGGCTCATGTCCATCCGGCCGCAGCCGGCTCTCCCTCCTTGGCAGGAGCCGGCGGACGGCTTCAGTCAGGGTGCCCCGGGGTCAGGCTCTGCCCGCAGCGAGGATCCTCCTGCCGACCATCAAACGCCGACGTTAAGCGCGGCCTGGCTCGGCGGGAAGGACATTCTGCAGGGTGACTGCGTGTTAAGGATACACCCTGACTCTCCCGAGGCAGGGTCAGCTGGACGGAGAGCTAATCACTCAATAAACGGAGAAAAGAGAGATGCTTATACTTAATAAGCCATCGCAAATGGAAAAAGCAAGCTCCTACCCAGCGTGATTCTCTCTAGAAACAAATGGCTCGGATCCAAGCACTACAAAGCCCTCTCAGAATGCGAGAGGCCTCCAGGCCCCCGCGCCCACAACGCAGTCCTCCCGCATCTTCTTTCTCGGGGAAGAGGAAATGACTGTGCGGGTGTGTCACCGGAGTGAGGTTTTCTTTTGTCTTAAGTTACAGAGCTCCCGTGTGCCTTCGGCCCTCCTCCGTGGGGAGCAGACGCAGATGAAAGGGGAGGCCAGCCAGAGGCCGCAGCCCTGGCACTGGGAATCCTCCACGCCCCCCTCCCAGAGGGGTCCCCAGTCCCTCCCCCATGCCCAGGAATCTCAGAGCCAAAGACCACAGAGCTTCAGCGGGTCAGCCAGGGGCAGAGCCGGCCTGGTGGCGGGAGGGAGGTCCAGGTTTCTGCCAAGGCTTGCTGCTCTGGTTTCTCCCGTCGCTGCCCTGTGCCAGCCCCCTGTCAGAGGAAAGAGCCAGGGTGGTTCAGTGGCCAAGGAGAAGCTCAGGCCCCGAGCTGCGGCCACGACCCTGTCACCACAGTCCTTTCCATTTATGACTTGTACCCACTCTGGGTGTTTTCACCTGAACCGCGGGAGGAAAGAGAGCGAAGCTGCTCCCCGGGCTGGGATGTAAGGAGAAGAAAGGCACCGGAGCACTGGCAGATAGAGTGCCCGGAGCTGGCACACAGGCTGGCCCGGGGGCCCGCAGAGAGGCACTGGGAAGTGGAGGGGTGGCGCTTTGTACACGAGAGAGCTCCCACACGGGGGGCTCGGGGGGTAGAGTACAGCCCCTCCCCCACCTGGACACAAGCTATTCCTCAGCCGCTTTCTAGAGGAAAAGGCTTCACAGATTTCTACCAGTCCCCAGCCCAGTCTGGGACCCTGGCTTCTCTTTCAATTGGAATACATTTTAAAATCCAGGAAAAAGACAAGCATGGCTGTTTTCTCTGCCCTCTACCTCTACTTAATGGCGGCTGTCTGTCTGTCTGCTTCCAGAAACAAAGAATGGGTGACGAATGCGACAGCCCTGTTTTCCGGCTGGCCATCAGAACGGAGGCCAAGCAGGGTCATCAGACAGTGTTGTCCTGCGTGCCTTTGTCTTGGCCACGTCTCCGCTTTTCTAAACTCAAACATTAAACATCAGAGATTTGAAATAATTGCCAGGGTATTTCCACTCTGCTAAAACCTGGCCTTATTAGTAGTATTTCGTTATGTTTGTATATTTACAATGAAAAAAACTGTTTCAGCCTGACCTTTCTTCATGCCTCAGTTGGTTGGAGTGGTGTCTCCTACACCAGAAGGTGGTGGGCTCCATTCCTAGTCAGGATACAATCCTCAGTTGCAGGTTTGATCCCCGGTCAGGGCTCATATGTTTCTCTCTCACATTGATGTTTCTCTCCTCTCTCTCTCTCTCTCTCTCTCTCAAATCAATTTTTTAAATGTTTAAAGAAAAACTGGTTCAAAACCACAATTGTGTATTACTTGTTAGGTTATCATTTCAAAAAACAAGATGGACAGTAACAAGTGTTGGTGAGGATGTGGAGAACTTTGAACTATGATGCAATGCTAGTGGGAAAGCAAAATGGTGCTGCCACTGTGGAGAATGGTGTGAATGCTCCTCACACAGTTAAATGCAGACTTGCCGTGGGGTACAGCAAAGCCAATTCTGGGGGTGTGTCCCGGAGAACTGACATTGGGGTCTCAAAAAGATGTGTGTTCACCACTTCATGGCGGCATCAGTAACAACAGCCAAAAGGTGGACACAACCCAAGGGCCCATCAATGGGTGAATGAATGCATACAATGTGGTAGATACATACAGCAGGTATGACTGGGCCTTGAAAAGGAAGGAAATTCTGACACATACTACAACATGGATGAACCCTGAAAACAGGCTAAGTGAAATAAGCCAGACACAAAAGGACAAATACGGCATGATTCCACTTACAAGAAGTCCCTAGAGTAGGAAAGAGAGAGAGAGAGAGAGAGAGAGAGAGAGAGAGAGAGAGAGAGGAAGTAGCAAGGCGGTGGCCGGCTGCAGAGGGCGGAATGGGGAGACGGTGTTTAATGGGTGCAGACTTGCATGTTGGGAAGATGCACATGTTCCGTGGGTGGATGGTGGTGGTGGTGATTGTATAACGCTGGGCATGTAGCTAATGCCCCGAGCTGTACCCTTAACATGGTTAGACAGTAAGTTTTATGTGCATTTTACCACAATTAATTAACGTGCATGTCCGACCTCATGTTCTTCCTCAGAACACACTGAGAGGAACAGTGTTCTCCCCTCCATCCTGTAATCCAGGAAGCAGAGCGGGAGGCTGAGGGCTTTCGGCTTCTCTGGGTCCAGACTGGTGAGAGCACTGCTTTCCCCTGGGAGCTAGACGCCAGCCAGGCACCTGGGGGCATCGCCAGGGCAATGGCTGGCTGCCCACCTTCCTGCTCCAGCCCTTTGTCTGGAGGACGGAGATCAGTCACCCGGCCTGTTAATCAGCAACACAGATGCAGAAGTTGGGAGGGGGGGGGGGAGGTGGTTGGGCTGGCAGGCATGTCTCCTCCCTTCTCATCCTGCAGCACAGCTGGCTGGAGACCCCAGACCTCCTGCCACCTTCCTAGACTGCAGAGATGCCTGGCTGACAGGAGTGATGCCCGGATGTGTACCCTCCGTGACCACTGGCCCTGACAGTGGCCTAGAGCTCCGGGGGTAGGCCTGGGTCCCCTCCAGCTCTAGCTCACTCTCTGGGTTGGTGGATCCCGTCCTCCATCCCTTCCTGTGGCGGGCCTTTGTCCTCAGGGGCACACCCTGGCCAGGCTCCTCCAAACAGCGGCTCCCAGCGTCCAGGGCAGCTCCCCAAACCCGACCCTTCCCTCCCAGGAGAGGACCACAGACCCCGGCGCGCCTGGCATCCTCCGGACACGTTGTTGGCTGCAGACTCGTCATTAGGGGCTGATCCTCCCGGAACAAGTGCACCCGCCGCCAGCGCTACTTAGGACCTGCCACCAGGGCGGAGAGGAAGGAGCCGGGAAGGACCCAGGGGCCCCAAGGCAGGTGCAGGGCCGTCGTGCCTCTCTCCGGGGCCCCGGGACCGGGTGGGGGGAGGGAAGGCAGGCTCCCGGCCCCTGGGAAGGTGGGCTTCGGTACCTTCTGGGTGGGGCGGAGCCTGGCCCCGGAGTGGAGGGGGGGGAGGCCCTCTGCAGAGCCAGTCTCCCCGGTGCCAGCCTGCACCTGCGGCAACTTGTGCTGCTCCCGTTAGATGGCGCCCGAGACTGCCTAACCGCGAGCGAGCGGGCGGGCGCTCCTGCGGAACAAAAAGAGCCGCGGGTGCGGGGCCGCGGGGCGCCGCGTCGCCGGGCACCGCGCGGGGCCTGGTCGCGGGTGGGTCGCCCCCCGGGGACGCGCCCCGCCTCCGCCTCCGACCGCCGCCGGCGCGGGGGAGCCGGAGCGGGCGCCGCGGGCCTCGGGCGTGGGGCCGGGCTGGGGGCGCCCGAGGCGAGGCCTGGGGCGCGGACGGGAGCCCGGGCTGGCGCACCGCGTCCCTTCGGCGCCTGGGTCCGCCCCTCGGGAGAGCGGGCCCGGCGCGGGGCGGTGGCGGCTAACGGTTCCGGCGGAGCCGCCGTCGGGAAGCCGTTCCCCCACTGGAGCGCGGGTCCGCGCCGCCGCCGGGTCCAGTGCCGCAGCCGGAGCCGGAGCCGCCGCCGGACCCGGAGCCGGAGCCGGAGCCGGAGCCGGAGCCGCCGCCGGACCCGGAGCCGGAGCCGGAGCCGGAGCCGGAGCCGCGGGCGGAGCCGGTCTGCACACCGCGCTGGGCCCGGGGCGCGCTCCCCTCCGCCAAGTCCGCCCGCCGCCCGCCGCCCGGCCGGCGCCCCGCGCCCCGCGCCCCGCGCCCCGCGCCCCGCGCCCCGCGCCCCGCGCCCCGCGCCCCGCGCCCCGCGCCCCGCGCCCCGCGCCCCGCGCCCCGCGCCCCGCGCCCCGGGCTGGAGCGGCTGCGGCGGCCCCTGGGCGGTCCGGCCGGCCGTGCGCCCCGCGGGCCCGGCCAGGCGGCCGCGGGCCGGGAACACTGACCAAGCGGCCGGAGGCCGCGGCCCGGCCGGCGCCCCGCGGGAGGAGGGGGGCCGGGGACCTGGGTTCGGGGGGCCGGGGACCGGGGGGCCGGGGGGCCGGGGGGGGGGCCGGCGGCCGGGGGAGGGGGCGAGGTCGCCAGCTCGGACCCTGGGCCTCCGGCGGAAGGCCTGGCCGCCCGGCGGGGTGTCTCCGCGGAGCCGCAGCGCCGCTGACCCTCTTCCTGCGAAGGAATAAAGCGCCTGCACCCAGACTTGCTCCCGCGGCTCCGGCTCCGTTCCTTTCGCCTCCGCATCGCGTTCCTCGTGGGCTTTCCCGCGAACAGCGGCCGCGTGTCAGGCTCTGGGACATACAAACACCCTGGGACGCGGTGCCCCATCTGGATGAGCTAAAACCCAGACCTGTGCTGTTTGTATTTAGACAGTTTACAAAAGCAGGGAAATGTGTGAGACACATGTCTGCAAATAGAACAAAAGTACTTTCCTTTCTGCTTGAAAAAGTCCTGAGAATGGCTTTCCTTTACTGATTCTGAACCCCCCCCAAACACACACACACACACACACACACACACACACACACACACAACTAAATCAGGTCATGAATAAAGCAACAGTCAGATCAAGCAATTAAATACCAATTATGACTATTAATGACTTTATTACTAATGATTGGAGCTGAGGACCCAAAATCAATCGCTCAAGGTAATCAAGCTGTTTTAAAATTCTGCTACCCAAGATTTCTACAGTCCGCGTCCCCAGAAGAGAGGTGAGGAGACAGGATGCTTTCAGAGTTCCCAGTGGGTACCCCGTGGTCAGTGTTGAATTTATTTATTTCAGTGAAGTTTATCACTGCCTCGGATAAAGAGCAGAGCCTGCAAAGTGTAATCGATGATGCTGGTCACAACGTGTTTGGTTTGGATGCAGAACTGACCGGGGCAGGCACTGCAGCCGGACGCCCTGACGGATGTGAGGAAGTGCTTTCAACCGTCGGATGGGGCATGGGCAGCACGACAGCCGGAGGCGAGGAAGTGAGGGTGGTCGGCTCTGGAGCAGAGAGAAATCGGGACTTGTTCTCCGTTTGAGCGTCATTTTTGCTCACAGGTCGAAATGGTTTGGCCCAGGGCTGATTGGCTGAAAGGCAGAGGTCAGCCACAACAGCCTGGGTGTAAAGGCCACTGGGGCTGGACTTGCTTATTGCTGAAGAGCCTTCACCGCCCTGCCCTGCCTCTCCATCCACCCCTTCTCATCCCAAGAGGAAACCCAGGCTCCACTCTGGGGAGGGAGGAGCACTCAGGGAGGAGCCGCAGGCGGGGTGGGGGTGGGGGGGTGGGGGGGTGGGGGGGTGGGGGGAGGGTGGGGGGGTGGATTGCTGCTGGCAGGGGGTGGGGGGCAGCTCACACCATCCGGGCAGGAAGGCACCTGGCCTTTCACCTCCCTGGCCCAGGGGCAGCCCTCCATGGTGCCGTCAGGACTGGGTGGGGCGGGTAATGAACTTCAAGCCTGTCTCCTGGGGACCTCTCTCCAGCACCCCAGCAGTCTGCAGCGGCACCTCCGGGTGCTCACCAGGCCGGGCGGCAGGGTGCTGAGCTGGTGGCCCAGGCACACTCCTGGGCTGGGCGGTGTGAAGTTTGGGGATTTCCGGTGGCCCCTGGGCTTGGTGTGCTGCACTGGCCTCCCTCCTCTCCCAGTTTGGCATCTCACACCTTGGCCGAGGGATGCATGCGGGAAGGAATTCTTCACGGGTAACAGGACAGCACAAGCCACACGACACGCGGAACCATCTTGGACATCTGAAGGGTGTTCTCAGCCAAAACGCCCCGCGATGAGCTGGGCCAGGCATTCCCGTCGGTGCTGCCTGCCACCAGCCTTGTGCCGGCCCAGCGGCCTGAGCACAGAGCTGCGGCAGCTTTCTGGTGGCAGCCACCCCAGACTCAGACCTTAGCAGAACAGCTTCCTACGTCAACAGCCAGTTCCCCGCTACCCCTAAGAACCAGGGGGACCCTGAGAGCAAACCCCTGCCAACCCCGAGAACCCCACGAGAGAGGGGCCAGGGGCTGGCACAGCTCCCACAAATCCCAGCAGCTTGGACCCTGCCTGCCACGGAGCCGGGGGGGGGGGCGCTTGGGAAAAGGGCTAAGAAAGTCAGCTGTGCCCTTCCTTGGACCCAGGCACACAAGCTCCAGACAGCGAATACCTGTGCACAGGGCGAGGGTGGGGTGGGAGCCCAGGGCTCTGGCAGTTTGCAGTCTCCGAGCTAAAAGGCCAGAGCTCTCCCGAAGGGCGTTGTGAACGGCAGGCGTGGCCCAGAGCAGAGGCCAGAGGTCACTGGTCCCTCAGACCCTGGCCAGCACCCGCTCCTGGACCTGACAGGCCCACATCACCAGGTCTGAGGGCTGGCACGCTCAGGGAACCTGGGGGGTGCGGTGAGTCGGGCACTTTCCCCACAGCTCTCTGAAACTGAGGTGCTCAGAGGAGGGCAGACCTGTCACCCCGGCTCCAGGAGTCAGAAGCCTCCCTCCGGTGAGCCCCGGAGGCCGAGGAGCAGCCGCACCGCACTTTGTTCAGGGGGCAGGTAAGCCGGGAGGAGTTTGATCTGCCCCCATCCGAGCAAATGCAAGCGAGTTCTGCTTCGTGAAAAGAACTGTGTGGCTTTAAAGGTTCCCGGCCAGAACCGCATGCTTTCCTCCAGGTCCCTTGTCAGCAGCCGCAGCCCCGCCCCCGCCTTTTTCCACTCCGCGGCCTAAGGTTGCAGCGAGGAGGCTGTGCAGCAAGCCGCCCTGTCTCCACCCTCACCGGCTCCCTGGACGCAGTTGCAGTTGGAAACCACACACACACACAAACTCTTTTAAAATTTTCTGCTATTCTTCCTGACTAGGAGAGTTGACAAGACATAGACACATTAAGATGCATAAAGTACAGTGGCCTGATCAGCCAAAATGCATCTCATTTGCACTTGTATGTCGCCGGGCGGGCGTAGGCGTCCTTGTCACTCAGGCCTCCAGCCCTCCCTGCCACGCTGGGCTGGCTGGCTGGAATTTCTGAGAGGGCCCCAGTGCGGGGCCATTTGTGAGGTCGAGGTCGCAGCCCCAGCCCCGGTCCAGCCCGAGCCAGTGTGAGTGTGAGGAGAGGGGGTGTTGGCGGGGGGCGGGGGGTCTGCAGGCCTGCCAGCTTGGCAGGCTGCTTTGAGCAGTGCAGGGAGCTGGCGGCCTGGCTGGGTGGCAGGCAGCTGGATGCCCGGGTTACAGCAGCGGAGGGCCTTCCCTGGGCCGAGTTAGAGAGAGGACCACTGCGGACTTTGTACCCACTTCTCACCCCTCCCCCAGAGTTCTGCCCCCCCCCCCCCCAGGTGCCGGGTGGAGCGACACCTCTGCCTAGGGGGTTGCTCCACCTACTCCTAGTCCTGAACTTTGACCCTAAGCTTCTCCTTCCCACGGAGGTCAGCACTGAGCCCCACTCCTGGGCCCGTACCGCAGACCAATGTCTCTCTCACCACCTGGAGAGGCTCAGGGGGCTGCACCAGGGCCTTTGGGCTGAGGGCAAAGTTAGGGGTCTCCTTCACCACCCACCCCATCACTCCTGCCTGCGTCTCAAGTCTTCCCCTTGCCCGTGCTGGGTGCAGCTCCTGTCCACCTGCTGGAGGTGGGGCCACATTCAGACGCTGGCTCATGGCCAGGGAGCGGGGTTCTGGGTGGGGGGCCAGAGGGCCTGGGGTCCTCCAAGGGGCTCGGCGGGGCCGGAGGAACGCCCTGCTGGCTGCATCCTGGGCTCATCCATTCCGCAGGGGCCTGCGTGCCCTCCTTGCCAAGGCCGCGGTGACAGCTTCCGCCGGCTCCATTCTCCAGTGGAGTCCTCTCGCCCCCAGGCGGGCCTGTGGCTTGCGTGTGGGCCTGATTCTGCTTCTCCAGCCAGTGCACCCACAACTTTCCCAGGACAGCGAGGGCCAGCATGCCGCTCAGCAAGACCACCGCCTCCGGGTGGCACCCGGGGAGCAGCCACCACCCACACCAGGCGCCTGCTGAGCGCTGGGCCCGGCGGGGGCGCCATTGGCAGCCCGGGCACGTCCCTGCAGCCCGGGACGGTCAGCAGACCCCCCGGAGCCGGTGGCCGGCTGTAGGTGTGCGGTCCTTTCCCATCCTTGGTTCCACTTCCGCCTGGGTCCTTTGTTACAGCCTCCTCGGCCTGCACGCCTCCCCCAGCTCCCGCCCCAGGCCTCTCGCCCTCCTCCTGTCCTCCCACACCCCAAACTGGAGGCCTGGCACAGGGAACCTGCCCCAGTCCACCGCCCTGCTGCAGACGCCCTGCCACGTGCGGGGCCTGGGCACGCTCCCCCCTCCGAGCCCGGGCAGATGAACGAGGCTGCACTGCCTTCGCCGCTTGGCGAGGTTCTCTCGGAAGAAAAGGCTTTCCGGGTGTGACCTGGGGCGGCAGCCGCCGACTCCTGCCGCTGCCGCTGCCGAAGGAGTTGCCGTGGGCCACGGGCAGTGACGGGGTGGCACCTGGCAGGGTAGCCTGCCCTCTCACGGGAAGGCTCGCAGGGCAAACAGAAATCGCACAGCTCTGAGCTCACTTGGCTCCTAGTGGCTCCAGGGCGCAGCTCCCACTGTGCTGGGGTGGGCTGCACCCCTTCCAAGGGAGGCCCCACTTCTCTCGCCAACGCGCGGCCCGGGCCGATGTTTGAAGGACGGTGCCTGGCCCACGGCGGGGCAGTGACGGCGTTCCACGCACACAGGCTTAGCATGCAATGTCAGACGCAGCCACACGCAGCCACACGCAGCCACACAGTCTCATTAGCTTTCTATCTGATTTGTCTCCATCCCGCCTTCCTCCGCCTTGCTGCCGCAGTCACCGGGGGAAGGCTCCGGTGAGCAGCGCCTGCAGAAGGCCTCTCCGTTATGTTACGTAACTCACTCAGGGAGCCCTCAGTTACCACTCTGTTCCACATCACCAGGCTCAGGGCTTCTGGCTGGGGCGGGCTGTGGTGTCAGGGTGTCACAGATGGGGTGCAGGCCTCACTCCCTGGGGGCTTTTACTTTCCCCCCGTCAGGCCCCACTTCAAGAGCCAGGAACAAAGCGGGGAGAGGTAACTGATCCATCTTTGGGGCTCCCTTCCCTTCTGCCCGCTTCCGGGGCAGCCCCTCTGCTCTGATAGACCTGGGAGCTTGTGGACCAGGTCCACGTGTAAACAGTGCTGACCTCGGCCGGCCCTCCTCCCGAAAGGCAGGCCGCCTCCACGTGGGGGTGGGGGGGCTCACCTCCTCCGCCCCCAGACCTCCCCGCACACAACCTCTGCAACTGACCTCCCTCCGGGAGGCTGCCT
Organism: Vespertilio murinus; assembly: GCA_963924515.1. Classification (NCBI taxonomy): domain Eukaryota; kingdom Metazoa; phylum Chordata; class Mammalia; order Chiroptera; family Vespertilionidae; genus Vespertilio; species Vespertilio murinus. Next base: position 4,606,657 of record OZ004713.1, read on the forward strand.
GCTCACCTCCCTCCTGTGGAAACACCCAGGACAACTCCAAATGCTTCTCAGGGAGTTAGTGGCCGTCTCAGGTCTGAGACATTTTAACGCCTGTTGGGAAGGGATCCAGGAGCACCAAGTCTCGCCAGTAGGATCGCCTAAGCAAATGTGCAATTTCTCCTCCGAAAAGGTCAATTAAAAATAGTTCGCAGGTGTTACTTGGTCCACGGGTGGGTTTTTCCCTGTTGTAACTTATGAATTCTCAAGAACAAGCTAGTAAGACATTCATTTTCATTTTGTTAGTTTTTGGACGGTACTGTAGTTTCTGATTAGACCTTTTTAATTTTTAAAACTCTGCTGGAGGGTTTCTCAACCGCGGAAACGTAATGAGAAGTAGACCCTCCCTCTGAGGCGCTCGCAGGGCCGGTCAGAGTGGACAGGCTGCCTGGCCCCACTCCTTCTCCAAGTAGCCTGTCTGAACCCGGCTCGAGTGTCCGTGGCAGGCTTTGGCACCTTGGATGCTGGCACAGGCGAGCTCTTTGAAAGGAATCTCCATTCTGGGGCCGTGGGCAGTGCTCCCGCCGGCCCGCGGGCTTCCCTTCCGCCCAGGGCAGTCCTGGGGGACAGGATGATGTGATCTCCCAGGAAGCTTCTCATCAGAACATCCTCTGTGCTTTTGTTTTTGTATTAAAAAGATGTTTTTGCTTTCCTCTCAGCTCCCCCGCCTTACTGCGTAGCTACAACACGGACGGCAGTTTTCACTTTTGTGTGTCATTCGTAAACTCGTGTCACGTTGGGGCCCACCAAGCCCAGTCATCGCTCGGTGTGTCTTGAGCCTCGGTGTTTACTCATGGCTCGGCGGCACCTGGGGACTCTCAGAGGTCTGCCCTTCCCGGGGGGTCTCTCCCCACAACGCCCCTCTCCCGAGTTGCAGGGGAGGGGGTTCCCTGAGAAAAAGCTCCCTGCACTGCACAAGGCCAGACTCGGGTTCTCAGGTGAGTGACACCGGCTTCCGCTGGCGACTAGCAAGCCCAGAGCCAGCATCCCCAACGGCATAACTCCTCTCAGGAAGGAAGGCGGCAGGAGCCTCTCCACGACATCTTAAAACTACGACAACTAAGTGGGTTTTCAGGTAAAATTCTGGAACAATCCCAAACCACTCTGGTTATTTGAATTTGAGGGTTTTTTTCCACATGTACACACAGGCACACGCACGCACACACACACACACCAGGGTAATCACCAGTGCATAGCCACGGCCCGCTCTGGCACCAGCAACCACGACCAACGAACTTCTTTTCCGAAGAGTGCGAAGGGGGAAGGCCCTCCTGTGTCATGGCCAGACCCCGCTCCTTTCCTGGGGAAGGTAAACCAGCTCTTTTTAAAAGCTAAAGTTTCTCTCTCCAAAGGGAGAAAAGGAAGGAGTTCATTAATGAGTGAGGTACAGGGAGCCTGGCTTGTCTGGGGCAACTGTATTTGAAAATAAACGACTCCCTGTTTATTATGTGCATTTTTACTAAACAAACAACGGCAACACTAACGCCAGTGCCCCTGGAGAATTTAATCCAGCAAATACCTCGACGTGCGGCTTGATTTCCACTCTTTTTTGTGTTTTGTTGTTGTTGTTGTTGGTGGTGGTGGTGGTGCTCACTGGAGTGAGCGGAGGGGCCACCCTGGTCCTCGCTGTGCCCAGGGGTGCTCGCAGCCCCGCGAGGCGCCCTGGCCGCACTCAGCCTGGGGAGTTTCACTTTTGCCCTGAGCCTTTCGAAGGCGGCCACGGCTCCCTGCAGCTCCCACAGCCAAGCCCAGCTGGGACCTGTGGGGGCTCAGCGGGCACATGTTGGCCAGCCCAGGCCCGCTCAGCGCCCCGCAGGCCCCGCTCAGCTCCCGCAGGCCCCGCGCGCGTCCCTGGGGGCGCGGGGCCGGGGAGGGTGGTGCGTGGCGGGCACCGGCAGGCACCCCAGGGTTCCTCGGGAGCTCGAGTTTCCCACCCGCGCGAAGCGGAGAAGCGCCCCAGGCGCCCCGAGCTCCCCAGGGTGCAGAGCCGCCAGCGGCCCCGCCCGCCCGGCCCGCGGGCGAGTGAGACCCCCACTCACCCCCACACCCCGCGGGGCCGCCCCCGCTGACCTCGGCCGCCCCCGCAGCTGAGCCGCAGCAAGGGAAGGGCTGGACCCGCAGCCTGGCCGCGCCTCCTGCCCCGCGCGGACCCGGGAGACCCCAGGGGCCCCCAGGGCGACGCAGACAGGGGGTCCCGCTCCCTCCCGGCCGCGGGCTGCGGCAGCGGGGGGGGGGCTCGGAGCCGCCCCGATCCCTCCGCAGCCTTCCCGGCCCGCTGGCCGGCTCCCCTCCGCTCTCCCTCCGCGTCCCGGTTTTCTCCGCCTCAGCCCTCCGCACCCGCACCCGCCCCCCAGCCGAGCGCGCCGGGCGGGGACGGCGGCCGCTGTGGGGACGGGGACGGGGAGCGGGCGGGGAGCGGGCGGCCGGGCCGCGGGGAGAGGAGAATGGTGATGCAAAAGGCCATTCCGACCTGCGTTTTAAAAAGTTTCTTTTGACAATTACAGTAACCCCGATAGAAAACTCCACTAAAAAAAAGATTTACTACTGCTTCTGAAAAGCCGTTATTTTTTACATTGCTTTTAGGAAGATAGATGAACAAAACGTGGTGTTTCAAGCTATTTTGATCTGTAATTAGATGGCAGGGTCGGTTTGTATCCTCCTACGGCTCTTACAGAAGTTGCAGTGATCCAAAGTCGGGCTGCTGTGTCAGAGTGGCATTTTTATTAATGAGAACACAAAAAGCTTGCATATTCTTAGCCCTGCTTGAATTTAGTTGCTAGGCAACCGCTGTATGGTAATTCATCCGCGAAATTTAAATCTTTGAGAAAGGATCGTGCGTTTTGCTGAATGGTCGCCGCCACGAGGAAGACGACTTGTGGGACCGGCCAGCCGGTCCGGCGGGGCTGCCACCCCTCCGGCGGCCACGCCGCCCCCTCGCCGCCCCTTTGATCTCCGCCTGCCCCGAGCGAGCCCTCTGCGCCCCGGCCCGGGGCTTCGGGGTCCGGCTGCGGCTTTCCGCAGCCCCCGCCCCGCCCCCACAGACGCGCGTGCACACACACACACACACACACACACACGCACACACACACGCACACACACTGGCGCGCACCGTGTCGCCGCGCGAAGGCCCGTCGCCGGCGCCCTCCGAGGTCACCCAGAGCCGCCCACGGAAGGGCGCAGCCGCCGCCAGAAGGCCAGGCTGCTGCCCGCCGGCAGTGACATCATAGGCTCCTGCCGGCCACGCGCGCCCACATCTCAGGATACTGCAACAAGCGCGGATGTGAAATCAAGAATGAAAGAGAGTAATCTAATTAATAGGCCATGAGCCAGGCTAACAAAATCAAAGAATCTGATTACACAAGTACCCTTCTTGCTGTCTCCGCTGCCCCCACCCCAAGCATCTCTGCAAGCCTCCGCAGGACTTCCTTTCCTAGCCTGGAAAGTTCAGGAGGCAAACCCAGAACGCTCTGGTTTCCTTACTGAAATCAAGATCAAGCCGGCAGACAGGGGGTTGCAGGGGGACCTCAGGCAAGGAAGTGAGAGGACCAAGAGTCGGCGGAGCTGGGAGAGCTGGCCCCACACTCCCTCCCTATCACTTCCCACCGCAGCACCTGCACTGATTGCCGCTCCCGCCCCGCGGGCAGAGGCTGGCCAGGGAGCCAGGCTTCTCACTCCGGCCGCTTTAAGAAGACACTGAACAAACACCACACAGCACAGCTCCTTTACTACGGGAACCTGGCTTCTGGGTCACCACTAACCTCCAGCTCTCAACTTTCTCCCAACACCCTTCCCCAGCAATGAGGTCTGTGCACAGCGGGTACTAGCTTTTACCGTGGATGCATCGTTTTAATCTGTCCCGGCAGCCACTGCATTTCATGAAAGAATTCTTTAATGTCTACCCTTCTGCCTTGAAAAAAACCAGGTCCACCTCCTAAATAATTAATTTCAAGTCTGTATCCAGTGCCAATACTTGTTGCATCCATTTGAGAGTTTGATTAATTGCCCTGGAACTTGGGCAAACTAAACTCCATGTGGAGAGAATGTTTCTGCCTTCAGCTTAGTTCTGAAAGCTACACATTATTGATGGATCTTACTCTATTTACATACAAATTGGTGCAAATATGCCCATCTCTTAAAATGCGCTTTCTATAAATATATAAAAGTGTCATTTTTGATTTAGCTTGAGAGGTTGATCATTTATTACAAAAATAAACGAATAAATACAACAATATATTGTTGCTTTCAACAAGATAAATACTTTTACAAATATATAATTTTAAAACAAATTTAATTGTTAAAATTATTTAAAATATTACACTTATTGATAAAAACTATCAATCGTATATACTGCATTTAATATTAGAACCAATTATTCTCTGAATTTCGAACCCAATCATACAAAACATTATGAGCACGGTAGTGAGCAAACCCTGGAGGCTACAAGGAAGCAGAGGGACTCTCTAAGATCAAGAAGGAACAGTTCTGTTTTGGAACAAAGAAGCGGTCCTTGGCTAAGGACTTAAAAAAGGGGGAGGGGGCAGAGAAACAACAGCCAAACGACTATTTTACATACACCTTGAATGATTTATCGCCCAGATTTGCAGGGGAAGGTGGTTGGGTGAATGAGATGGCTGAGGCTCGGACCACAGGTCAGGAGCCACGGGAGTCTGCAGACTACAAATGGGCCTCGTTTGGGATTAGCCAGATTGATGGAACAGAACTTTGTCCCCCTCCTTCGGGCTGGCAGGGGAGGAGGGCCGGGCTCAAATGGAGGAAACAAACGGGTACTTTACAAAGCACAAGACACTTGCTCTGCAAAGAAACACAATGACCAAATTCATTAAAAAGATCTGGTGACGTATAACAATATTTTCATTATTTGCATGTATAACAATATAAGTCTAACACCAACCTCTCAGTTATATCTGCTCTCTTTTGTTTTTCAGCCATTAATTTCATTTTGTAGACACATTCAAAGGGTTGATTTTCAAAATATGGGGTGGCAGCATTAGCTCACTTTAAAAATGCAAAATAATGAAATAAAACGGTCTTGCTTTTCCGGCTTCTCCGATTAAAAGTTACTCTGTTACCCCTAAATCAGGACTTGTTCCAAAGTAATCAGCAAAGGTTGCTTTTTAATAGGAAACAGTATGAAACTGAATGGTAGTTCTTTTGTTAGCCAAATCGAGTAAGCAAACTCGATTTGTAAAATTTTATACAGACCCACTGTCTAACCAACCATCACCACTCCTGTTGGGGCAGCAGGACTCAGCTCTCGTGCGTGCCAGTGGCATCCATCACCAAAAACAACCACACCCAGCCCTCAGCTTCCCAGCAAGGCCTCTGCCTGCCCTGCAGACCCTCAGACACAGCCGAAGCTGATATCCACCCAGGTTTTAAATCTGCTGGGCAGGGCGGTTACAATGGCAACAAATAAGGAAATAAGGAAACAAGAAAGCCAAGAAAAGTAAATTGTGGCTTCTTATTTTCATTTTTTCTTCTTATTTTCATTTTATGGCCTTTTTCAGATTTCACAAATCAAAATGATTGTGATTTTTAGTGCTGTCTAGCGCTTAAAATAATGCAACCCAACAAAGGCCATCTGGCTAGGCTTGATTTATGGAAGTGACCAGGGTCTGTCTGGAAGAAATAACTGCTCCTTGTTGCCCGCCGTGTTCCGGGTTTTTAACCCCTGCACTGATATCTTAGGGGGAGGAAGTAAGGATGAGAGAAGGCAAAAAGTGAGTGACAGCTAAATGAGATTAGGGGGAAATTATCCTATAAAATCACTGCTTTATCACCCCAAATACTTTTTAAAAGTCCAGTGTGAAAGGACTCAGCTAGGTAGTCGTTAGTACTCACAACCTGAGGCATCACACTTTCACTTTCCCACATGGTAAATATTGATACATCGATGTGATAAATGTGACCGCTCTGCAGGCGGGGTGTATGAAAGGAGTGATTCAAAGCTAAAAACCCCGGGTCGGTGGAGGAGGTACAGAATCACCGGAGAAACACCAAAACACAGACCGTAGACCTCTAGGTCTGAGCTGGTAATCACACCAGTGGGGAGCAATGCAGGACTTTAGAACTCCCTGCTTTCATCACAGAAACAAACCAACAAACAAATGGCCCTAAAACGGCTTAATAATTTAAACCCAATTACATAATCATCCATGGAATAGTTGTAAGCTATTCTTCACAACTATTAGTCTTCAGAAAAAGAAGAAAGAGACATAGCAATGTGGTGGGGGAAGAGGGGGAAAAGAGAAGTTAAATTTTGGGAAAGGGCTCTGTATAACCATTAATAACCAGCTGGCACATTTTTACTGCTGATGCAATCCAATCTTTTGATAAAGATGATGAAAAACACAGGTATCTCCGGGAAAAGTAGTAAATACTCCCCTAAAAAATCCACTAAAATTAAGGAAAAGAAAAAGATTGTGGAAGTGACAGCTTACCAGGGAGTGCCAAGTAGGTGGAGTCCTAGCATTTCTGTCACCTCTGTCCTTTGCTCTGGATTTCCAAACACACCTCAGTGCAGCACCCTCGGCGCCATCGCTCAGGGCGTGCGTTCGTAAAAAAATATCCGCTAGCTATTTTCTTCCCACACAGTGTTTACGCATCAGACACAGACTATTTCATTCTAACAAATTTATTTTCTCGATCAGCTCTTACGGAATCACTACTCAAATTAAATTACAATCAAATGATCACATCAAAAGATACCCTTATTACCTAACAACTGTCCATATTTTCATTTCATTTTGATTTGTGCTCGTCTGAAAAAAACACGTAATACAAGATCTGGGGAAAAATAAATTACCATTTTGCAGCAGTTCATAAGTATTCTGAATAAAATATTAAAAGAAGTCATTTAATGAAAATATAAAGCAAATATTTTTAGATCAACAACGGATCTAACAATCTATATTGCCGTCTTTTGAAAAGTCTGTTTATTAAAACCTACCAAAAACACTGCTTGGAAATGGCAGCATTATAATCACAGCCACGGCACCCATTCCATCAAAGTTGGCAGCGGACCGAGAAGTCCAAGACGTGCGCGGCTGGTGCTCAGTCTTTCTAAATCCCTTTATGAGTCAGTCCGGAATAAAAAATAAAAAATATTAATAAAAATCATTAGCGGTGGAGTCTTGAGGCATCCTCAGTCCGAGAGGCAGCCCTGGCGCGGCTCCCTCCGTGCCCAGCCTGCGCCGCCGCCGCCGGCGGCCCGCCTCGCCCTCCGCGGGGAGCGGCCTCCCCTGCCCGGGCCTAGCCCTCGGCTCCTTCTGGTGGTTTTATTCCCAAGGTTATTGAAGGAAACGCATCCTTTTGGCTGTGCTTCTCAGCTTGTTAATTTCAGAAGCTGTGAGTATTAGTTTCGCTGGAGACTGTTCTTGTTTCCTCCTTCCCAGTTCACAGTCCGTTATTTGTCCCCAAAGGACCGCGCGGCCGGGGCCAAGGAGAGCGGCTCCCGCAGAGGCGTCTCTGGTTCTGCCAGGGGCTCCCAGGAGGCGAAGTTCCGGTTGGTCGGTCGGTCGGTCGGTCCCTTTAGGCAGCCCTTGGGCGGGAGGGAGGGGAGGGAGGGGCTTTTCCCAGAGGAGAGGATGAGGCGGGTACTGGGTGCCGTCGCCCTGGGGGCGGGGGGCTTCTCAGGGTGGGCAAAGCCTCACGAGTGCAGTTTTGGTGCGCTGGGCTTCTTCACCCTTTTTAAAAAACAAAAACAAGAACAAAAAACGAAACATCACCACAGTATGAACGAGATCCCAGGGTCGCCCCTTTCCTCTTCCGGCGTTGTCGGCAGCGGCGTGTACCGTTTGGTGTTTCTGCTGCTGTTCGGTCCTCTTCTCTGGGCCTCGGAGCCGCCTCCGGCCAGTCTCTCCTCCTCCCCTCCGCCGGCTGGCCTGTCCTGGGCGGCGGGAGGCGGGGAGGCGGCGGGCGGCGGGAGGCGGCGGGGAGGCTGCGGCTCCGGGGCGCGGGCGGCGGGGAGGCAGCGGCTCCGGGGCGCGGGCCTCAGGGCACGCTGGCCTGCAGCCCGTGGTGCGGCGGCGGCGTGTCGGCGCCCACGGCGCCCACCTGCGAGTAGACGTCGTCCGGCGTCTGCTGCTGGATGCCGGGCGGCGTCATGCGCTTCTCCTTCTGGCGCCGGTTGCAGAACCAGACGCGCACCACCTCCTTCTCCAGCTGCAGGCTGTCGGCCAGGTTGGTGATCTCCTGCGCGGACGGCTTGGGGCACTTGAGGAAGTGGCTCTCGAGCGCGCCCTTGACGCTCACCTCGATGGAGGTCCGCTTCTTGCGCTTGCGGCCCTGCGCCGCGATCTTGTCGATGCTCGTGGGGCTGCCGGTGCTCGAGTCCGCCTCCTCCAGCCACTTGTTCAGCAGCGGCTTGAGCTTGCACATGTTCTTGAAGCTCAGCTGCAGGGCCTCGAAGCGGCAGATGGTGGTCTGCGAGAACACGTTGCCGTACAGCGTGCCCAGCGCCAGCCCCACGTCGGCCTGCGTGAAGCCCAGCTTGATGCGCCGCTGCTTGAACTGCTTGGCGAACTGCTCCAGGTCGTCGGACGTCGGCGTGTCCTCGTCCGAGTGCGGGTCGTGGCTGTTGAGTCCGGGCGCCGCGCCGCCGCCGCCGTGGTGCGGGGGCCCCTGCGCGTGGTGCGGGTGCGGCGGGTGCGCGTGGTGGTGGTGGTGGTGGTGGTGCTCCGCCAGCTCGGGCGTGTCCCCGCGCACCAGCGCCGGGTGCACCAGGCCCTGCGCGCCGCCGCCCGCGCCGCCGCCGCCGCCGCCGCCGGGCCCGGGCGGCGCGCTCAGCATGCCGTTCACCGTGAAGCCGCCGGGCTGCGAGTACAGCAGGCCCTGCGGCGGCGGCTGCTGGCCGCCGGCCATGGACGGGAGGTGCGCGGCGGCGGCGGCGGCCGCGGCGGCGGCGGCGGCGGCGGCGGCGGCGCCCCAGCCCCCGGGGTGGCCCTGGTGCGGCGGCGGCGGCGGCGGCGGCGGCCCGAGGTGCGGGGGCCCGCGGTGGTGCAGCGCCGTGCCCGCGTGCAGGTCCTCGCGGCCCGCGCCGCCCTTCCCGTCGGGGCCCTGCGGCGGCGGCGGCGGCTGCGGGCTGCCGGCCATGCCCACGGCGCTGCCGGACCACGGCGAGCTCGCCTCCACGGCGGCGGCGGCGGCGGCGGCGGCGGCGGCGTGGGGCAGGGCCGTGACCCACTGGTGCGCGTGGCTGAGCATGTGGCCGCCGTTGCTGGCGGCCATGGCCCCCTGCATGAAGTCGCTCTGCACCATCTTGACGGAGGACGGGTCCCCGCGGTAGGCGCCGGAGGTCACCGCGGCGCTGCCGGGCTGCATGCCGCCGCCGCCGCCCCCCGCGCCGCCCCCGCCCCCGCCGCCGCCGCCGCCGCCGCCGGCCCCCGCCGCGTCCGAGTGCACGATGGAGCCGGCCGCCAGCAGGCCGTTCCCCGGCAGGTAGGGGTTAGAAGCCGCCGTGGCCATGCCGCTCCGCTCCCGCCACCCCACCGCCGCCACCACCGCCGCCGCCGCCGCAGCAGCCGCGGCCGCCGCCGCCGCCCGCCCCGGGCCCCGGGCGGCCCCCCGCCGGCCCGCCGCCGCCCCCGCCCCCGCGGCCCCGGCCCCGGGCCCGGGCTGGAGCAGCAAGGCCGCCCGGCAGGGCGCGGCGGGCGCGGGCCGGCCTCGGGCAGCAGCGGCGGCGGCGGCGGCAGCAGCGCTCCGGGCGGGGGTTCCCTAGCCGCCCCCGCGCTTCACGGCGGCTCGCGGCCGCCCCCCAGCCCCGGCGCGGCCGGCCGGCTCCAGCGGCGCTCGCCGGGCGGGCGCGGGCCTGCGCGCGGGCTCCCGGCCGGGCGGGCTCCGGCTCCGGTCCGGCGGCGCGGGCTCCACCTGCTCGGGGCGACCTCACAGGAGACAACAAAGAGCGAGGCCGATCCTTTCTTCTCGAACCAAAGCGCGGGCGGGCGGCCAGCAGCCGGCTGCTCCTTCCCTCGGCCGCTCTGCTCTCCCCAGGAACGCGGCCCGCTCCCGGCCTCCGAGGAGAAACTTTCCGAGTCGCTGCAGGCGGGGTGCCGGCTGCCGGCGGGAGTGCGGAGAGGAGGGCGGGCTCGCTCTCCCGGCTGCTCCTCTCCCTCCAACTTTGTTTCTGTCCCGGGAAAACTTCTAGCGTTGCCGCATCTCTGCAGGCGCTATTGCTGGAGCTCTGGGTTGCCTCTGAAACAAGAGTCCTTCTTCATCCTCCTCGCAACAGTCACAGTTTGATGAGACATCTTTCCTTTTGGGCAGAAATGAGGAAACAAATATAACAAGGAAAAAAAATTCAACAGGAGAAAAAAAATGAGGTCGAATGACTGTTACCTTGTTGCTGAAGGTTGGGGTTGGTGTTTTATTTTTTCCCCAGCAGTTGTCTGGAGGAGGAGGAGGAGGAGAAGGAGGAGGAGGAGGAGGAGGAGGAAGAGTGCATTGGTGGAGATGGAGGGGTGTGTGTGCATATAGGGGATCCTTGGTACACAACCAACTCCAGTGGGCACGTTGTGCGGCTCGCAGGGTGGCGGCTGGCGCGGGCGCGGGCGCGGGCCGGGCCGGAGCGGAGTGGCAGCGGCGCTCCTCCGCGCCCGGTTTGCGCGCTCTCTTCCTCCCTCGCCGTCCCTCTTCCTCCCTCTCCCTCTCCGCCCGCCGCCGCCGCCGCCGGCGCCGCGATCTGACAGCTCGCCCTCCGTCCCTCCCTCTCGGAGCGGGGACTGTCGAATGTTTACCCTCCGCGGCGGGCGCGCACCCACCACCACACTTTCCCAAACACAAGGAAGTCGAGCGCCAGGGCCCCCGCTGATTGGCTACCTGCTGGGTGATTGGCAGGCCCGGAATGACTGGCTCCGGACGCGAGGCCCCCCTTCCGGCCGTTCCGATTGGTTGCTTTTTAATTTAGGCAGAGCACCGCCGACGCCGGAGAGCCGCCGGCCCCCCGGCCCCCGCCCCCGCGCCGCGCCCGCCTCCCCGCCCCGCGCCCGCCACCCCGGCCGCCACATCTTAACTCTTCGTGTCCGGCCGAGCTGCAGGCGCGCGCTCCGCGGCTGGGGCGCTCGCTGGAGGCCTGGCGGAGGGAAGGGACGGGAGAGAAGAGGGACAGAGGGGGGCAGAGTCAGAGGGGAACAAAGAGGGGGAGATGCATGAAATACAGCCACCAACCCACCGCGCCCGGGAGGCGTCGTGCTGCCGCCTCCCGCCCCCGCCCCTCCCGGAGGCCAGGGAAGCGCCCCGCGCGGAGGATGCACCTTCCGAGCTAATACCCATGGACAGGGGTGTCCCCCAGTGGTTTCAAAGTTTCCTTTTCCCCTCACCAGCCGGCCCCACCTCTGCCCAGCGGGGGTGGGGAAGGGGAGCCCGCGGCGCCCGGAGCGGGTCGCGGCCGGGCTTCTCGGAAACCCGCCACCGCAACTTTCGGCCGCCGCCGCCGCCGCCGCCGCGCCGGCCCCTTTGTTTAAGTTCCCGGCGCCGCCGGCCGGCAGCCCCCGCCGGGGACGGCGCGGACGGGCGCTGCGGCCGCGGCGGCGCGGCCCCTCCCCGCCGCCCTCCGCTCCCTCCTCGGGTCGGCAGGTAGCCTGCGAGCCCTTGTGGTTCTGGAGGGTGCGGGCCAGCGAAGCCGGGCCGGCATTTGAAAAGCAGCCAGGCGGCCTTTCCGCACAGACACCTCGAGAGCGTGTCCGTGCCGGCGGCCCGGGAGCTCCCGCTGCAGCCGGGCGGCCCGAGCGCCGACCCGCGCCCGCCGCGCCGCTTACCTGGGTGGTGTGTGCGCGCTGCGAGTGTGTGTGTGTGTGTGTGTGCGTGTGTGTGAGGTCGGTGTGGCTGTCAGTGGCGGTTTGCGTGCTGGCTATTCTTAGGCTCGGAGGTGCTTTTCTTTCTTTCCTGTCTCCAAAGGGTTCGTGCAGTGGATGGGGCTGGCGGCGACAGCCGGGCTGAAGGGGTTAAGGGGGACGGGCGGGGGAGTGCCGGGGGGAGGCGGGAGCGCCGGGGGGGGGGGGGGGGGAGCGCGACCGAGCGGAAACGCTGCACCGAGGAGCCTCGGCGAACCGAGCAAAAAGAGAAAGTGGCAACGAAAACAAGGGCAAATTGAACCGTCCTCGGGGATTTCCAATGAACTGACCCACCTCGGACATTCAATAAATACATCGTTCCTAATGAGTGTGCGCGCGCCCCCGCACCCAGCCCTGCGGGCGCGCCCCGCGCCGGCCTCCCCCGCGCGCCCGGACCCGGGACTGGCCGCTCCCGTGAAGCCGGGCGGGCTGCTGCCCTGCCCGGGATGGCTCCTCCGGGGCTTAGTCAGGTGAACTCGGCGCGAGCCAGGGCCCCTGCGCGGTGTCCCGAGGCGCAGCGGACGCCGCCGGCGGGATCTGTGCGGGGTCTGGCCCAGCCCTTGCTGGCCCGGGAGAGGGACGCCGTAGGTAGGTTTTAGCAAAGCCGTTCTTGCCGCGGTGTAGGTGTGAGAGCAGCAGCGCCCTGACCCCGAACAGCACGGATTTCCCCCTCCGCGCCCGCGAAGGTTCCTTTTTATGTTTATGTATGCGCATATGTATATATAGAAATGGAACACAGATCTCATTGAATAAATCTGAGGTCTCCAGGTGCAGACGTCTGAAGAGTCGGTGCCAGCACGCCGTGTTTTCCTTTCCTGCCGATTTTGCTTGGATCGGGCTCAAAAACCCGGAGTCTCGTGGTTCTGTTTACACTGAATGGGAGGATAGGAACGGAGCCACGGGCCGTCTTTCATTAACATACAGTGAGGATTTTGTCTAAATTACCGCTATGAATTTCACAGTACACGCTTTCAAAAGCGGTCTCAGGTGGCCTGATGAAACGCGATAGCGCCTCTCGGAACAGATCCGCGTTCTTTCTTCTCGGGGTGCGTGTGCCGTGGGAAGCCCCGAGCGCAGCACCCCTCCCCACAGAAGCCCCGTTCCGAGGCTGGCCCCGCCGCCCCCCTCTCCGCCCCGCTCTGCAGCCCCAGCCCGCCGCCCCGGCCCCCTCCCTCTGCGAGTGTGATTGTTTTGTCTGGAAAAAAAAATCCAAAGTATATAACAAGGGGAGAACAGTTAGTGCTGATTTTCATTTGCATACATTTTCATATATTTTGGTGAAAATAATAGACTAGTGGAGAGCTGGGCGCGGAGGAGTCAGTGCGAGGGGAAGGCTAGGGCTGCCTGGTTCTGGGCAGTTGGGAAAATGCCTTCACAGCCTCCAGTCACTTGATTGAAAAATAATCTTTTATTTTAAAATCTAACCCCGGAAGTTTGTTGGGTAAGTGATTTTCATCTCCTCTCCCTGCTCTCTCCTTCTCTCCCCCCTTTTTTTTTCTCTGTGTGTTCATGCTCCTGCAGGTTTGGGGGTTTATTTTCGTTGCTGGGGACCAGCGAGGGCTCACCGAGGGACCCTTTGAAGCAGGAAGGCGAAGCGTGCTGGGGCGGGGGTAAACTCCACAGCCTGCTAAAATATTATATAAAAAGACCCACTCCTTCCAAAGCTCCCGGCCGGCGCGTTGGGGGTGGGGGAGAGTGCTATCAATGTTAATTGCTGATTGTGAGGGGGCAAAGGGCCCTAGAAAAGAAGCCTTTATAAAGTTCCCGGGATTATCAACGTTTCTTGTTTGGATAATTGAAAAAACAAAAAACCAAACACACACACAGACCAGAGGAGCAGAGGGAGAGCAGTGCCCTTTCTGGAGCCAGAGCTGGCGGGGCACTGAGCCGCCGGCCTGGGGCTGGGTGAGGGATCCCTGCCGGAGGGAGCGGGCGGAGTGGAGGGGGCCGCAGAGGGAGGGCAAAGGGCTGGCGTGGAGGAAGCAGGGGAGGAAGAAGAGGCAGGAAGCCCTGCACCCGGTTAGAACCGCAGGGAGCTGGCGACCGCTCAGCTCCCAGCTTCTGGTGGAGAGTCCGTCAGAAAAAGGGTGATCAATCAAAACTAACCAGGGCACCCTACCCTTTCCTGCCAAAGGGCTGGAGCTGGCGCTTGGAAAACTGGATTTTACTCTGTTCCTCGTGTTTGACAGTCGGTCTTGCCCCCCTCCTAGCCGCCGCCCCTGGGTTTTTGTAAAAATTAAGGTTGCAGTTGCTTGCTAGATGCAGTTAATGAGATAAATATGGCTGGAGGAAATAGCCAGACAATTCCAAGCCGGTGGGGGCACCTTACCTTTGTGAGACAGGCTGGAGTGAGTTCTCAGAGCTCCTTGGTTTTGTGCTTTTGAAAGGAAGCCTGGCCCGGGGGCGAGGGGGTAGTCAAATGGCTAGAGTTTACTGCACTTTTGTATCCAGAACACCTTGCCATTTAGAGTTTGTAGTTTCTTTGGCAACAGTTGATGCCAGGTCAATGAAATGGTGTGGAGGAGGGAGGGAGAGGGTGCAGTGGGGGAGGGCTGGGGCCCGCCAGTCCCCCGTCCTTGTTTACTGCCTGGCAGCCTCGCTTTTGACTGGGTTAACTCTCTGTGCTCCATTGGACCAGATGCCATATAGAGCTGCTCCCTGAAGATCATTTGTTTCCTTGATGGGGAACATTTCTGAGCAGAGCATATTGGTTGCCATAGAGAAAGAAATAAAAGGAAGAACACTAGTCACATTAAGCTATATGTTTGTGCACTGGGCTTTAGATAAAAGGACCTTGGTTCAGCCGAGAAGAAGCCGGGCTAGAGATCTCTAGCGCCACTAAGACTAGCTTTATTTTGCTTTGGACTTTTACAGTTGAAACATATAAGCTAATTTTATTGGTGGTTGTTAATTTTATATGACACGGTTTACTGAACAAAATAAACTTTGGAAGTGCTCAGGAGTCGCACTAGAGGCTGGACAGCAGGGGGCGCACTGACTCGCTTTAGCAGGTACTGAGGAAAATGTAGCCGTTTCCAAAGCAAATCTGCTCATTCAAACTTGCCAAAGGAGCAAACCTTTCTGTGCAAATTCACCACGACCAGTGAATTCATCGCACAACACAGGGTTTTAAATACGAGTACAATGACTTCCCATCTCCCACCCAGCCATGTCTGTGAAATGGCCCTGAAAGAAACAGTTAAAAAAAAAAAAAAGAAAAGGATTCATCCACTTCTCTCAGTGAAAGTGTACATGGGGCTGAGAAACAGATTGGGCTGTGGAAGCAAAAGCGCCTTACAATTATTAAAGGTATGTAACCAGCTACTGTAGGAGCAACTATTCGGGTTGCATACTTGGGGAAGCAGTCAGGAAAATAAAATGCATCCCAAGGCATTAACTATTAAATAATGAATGCTCTTCAACTTGATACATGCTTTGACTTCTAAGTAAAACTCAAGATCCTGGGTGATCTCTTTTATTTCATTTTATATCTAATGGCTGCTTTAATCTTGGCACCTCCTTTGGCTATAGGAGGATTTTGCATTTATCTTTGAAGGGCTTGTTGGGGAAAAGAAAAGACAAAATAGCTGCTGGTAGAGGTAACTGTGAGCTTGAAACTTCTTAGCATAATGTTACTTCACATAGTTGGAGAAAATTTTCATACAGTACCAGGTTTCTGCCCAGAGAGTTTTAGCTATCGCCGATGAAGACTGAACTCTATTTTGGTATAGGATAAAGAGCTACGTGAAAAACATCTAAAACAGTGAAAAGCAAATTCTGACCGGGTTTGAGCAATTAGTTTGTTACTAACAATTTTCCCAGGGAGATTCGGAGAGCGGTGCTGAGAAGGGGAAGCGGGAAGTGCGGAGGGAGACCTGGCGCCGCAGCCCGCAGCCGGCACCTGTGGCTGCCCGGCCTGCCAGGAGGGCCGGGCACGAAGCCCCCGGGAGAGGGGAAGACGCCCTTCTCCCACTCAGCTCCAGTCAGCCAGCTGCCGCCGGCCATGAGCTTTTCTCTGAAACTAAGTTTGAAAAGTGCAGATTTGGCTTTAATTGCTATTCAAACCAGGAGGACTGAAAGATTTGGGGAGTAATATAAGCAAAGGAGACACTTTCAAAAGCACTTTAATTCTGTTTTTTTCATCTAAGAGCCCGCACATTTAGACTTAGAAAATGCACTGTTAGGTTTGTACTAATAAAACAAAATGGAAAATTGAGGAAACTGTAATTTGAGCCCAAACATTGCTTTTTCTTAAGTTCTCTGGACAAAAGAGTTCTGGGGGAAATCCGCACGAACTGGACAAACACCTCAAAACTCCACCGCGCTAAGCACGCCTGGGCCGCCAAATGCATTTAACGATTATTACGGAGAAAGGGGACTCTTCTGCTTAGCCAGACATTTTGCAAACCACCAGTTAAGCAATAATTGTATCTATGTACTTAAAGCATACTTATTTTTGTATCACTTTTCACGAAACCTATGACTGTTATTATTTTGGCAGCTGCTTACTTTTCTGTTTTGCGAAAGTACTCAATCCCACTCCCCCCAAAAAAGAGTTTGCTCCTCATATCTGTAGTCTTAGGTTACCTAAAGTGAAAGAAAAAGGAAATAGTGATTCTGAATAAAGCAACAAGTTAACTTGAGAACTGACATAGAAACTGCTAGCATTCTGCAATGATTTGGAGGTGGACATGAATTAAGATTCAGAGTGCCGGGCAAAGCTACAAACTTTTAATTGTTGGGGCTGGGGAACTGCTTTTGCGAAAGGAGAGAATGCAGAACGTTACCTGTGTCAAATGTGCAAAACGCAAAAGTGGGTACTTGCTCATGTGCCTCCGTTGAGAATGCCCGGGTGCTGGGTGCTGGGTGCCCCGGAGCTGCAGAGGCACGCTTGCCATTACCATTTACAAATGAAAACGTGAAGCACACCCCCAGCCCAGGCTGTGCTGTCTCAGAGGAAGGCTCTTCAGGCTAGCTCTTGGGTGGAAGTGGGAGTGTGTCTTGTCCACAGCGGAGGGAGGTGTCTCTGGTCTTGCTGAGATTTTTGGAGCATGCAGTCTGTAGGGAGGAAGCAAGCTCTTTTTGTAGGTGGGTTGGAAGGAGCAGTTACAAATTCACGCATTGTAATTTCTCACGCTAAAGTAAGTTTTACTTCTGATGCTTGTAGGACAGCTGTAGATGACGGGCCGTTGTGATGGGGAAACCTGCATTGAGAGGCGTGATACTTTGGCTATGGAGTGCGTGCTTTTGAAACAGCCCATTTCCAACAACGTGCCCCTCTAGCTGCTCGCGGGCAGCCACAGGCCTGTCCTGAAGCTCCCAGCCTGCCGGGGAGGCCATGGCTGGCGCCCTGATGGACTCTCTCCTGTCCCCCTCGCCTCCGCGCCCCTCACCCACCCATAGTGCTCCTCTTGGAGTCCACGTTCAGAGGGCTGGGGAAGGAGAGCCCCTCTGACTGACCAGAGTGGTGATAATGATTTATTAACAAAAACATGTGGGCACGTCCTAGCTAGAAAAATATCCCAAGGTCAACTTGGTGTGTGTGAGTGTGTCTATCTGTGTTTTTAAAAGCAAAACCCGGAAACATGAGCGCAGCTGTGCCAGAGAGGCGCGTGGGTTTCTCCAGGGCACAGCCACCCCGTGGGTTGGGTGGCCGCTCCTTCCCAGCGGGAGCGGGTAGGAGAGGCGCTGTGGCACATCACGGACAGACAGCCTTTTGCGTTGGCACCCGTGTTTTTATTGTACTTTTCAAGATGTAACTCAGCTATTGTCTGTGAGGCTGGGCACAGGCTGCGGTTGGCCACGCTGAAGGCTGCTCTTTTGAGCATTCCCCAGGCGCTTATGTGGCTGCCCAGGCCCCTGCTCTGTGCCTCCCTTCCTAGGCCCACCCTGGCCGGTCAGCTGGAGGGGGGTCTTCAAGAGAGGGTGGCTCTTTTGTTCACTTTAAACACACAGTAGCAATACACATGGATATTTGCTACTTCAAACACTCCATGGCTTGCAGCAATATAATTTCAGCTCTAAAGTATCTGGTGAAGAGACCTTGGTGGTAGGACTCCACGACCTTGCTCTTGGCCCTGGGCTTGGCAGTCCCAAGGTGACCGTTCTGTGTCCCCATTGCCTCCGGCACTCATCCCTCCGCCCGCATTTCCCGGTTTTCAAATGAAGCCCAAAGGGAGGGTCCGGGCTCCATGGCGGTGCTGGCAGAGGCAGGCCTCATCCACTTTGTATCGGGGTGCAGAAGGCCCCCCAAGTCAAGGCCTGCACTGACGAGAGGGCGTTGGTGGTGCTCTTTATTTTTAATTCACATCACAAAAACACACAAAATTCCACTCAGAAAAACTGGCTATTAAAGTACCCTAACTTCAGAAAGCTGAGGCTTCCCCGCAGGGTCTGGCGAGGGGTTCCTGAAGTCAGAGGGGAGCTTCCCCTAGGAAGGGGTCTGGGGGCCCGGCGCTCGGCCCCCCTCCCGGCGGCGAGGGCCTCCGGTGTCCGTGGCCGCCGGGGGGGGGGGGGGGGGCGGGGGCCGGGCGGCGGGCGCGGAGGGCCCGGGCGGGGTTGAGAGCGTCCCCTGCCTCCTCTTCCCCCCGGCCTGGGCACGCGGAGGCCCGGAGGCCAACCGCATTGCTTTGCTGTGGAAGAGAATAATGGAGACAAATGGGGAAAAGGCAGAGGGGATAAGATACCAGGATCAGGCGGAGGAAAAGCAGGGAGGGGGCTGGGGGCAGAGGGGGACGAGGGACGGAAAGGGGGGAGGCTGCGGGCCGCCGAGGGGGCGCGCTGAGCCGCCCGGCAGGTCGCCGTGCAGGGAGGAGGCGCGCGGGCCGGGAGCCGGTGCGGGCGCTCCCCACCCAGGCCCCGCGGCCCGCCGACCCGGCCGAGGAGCAGACGGGGCCCCGCCGACCCGGCCGGGGGCGCGGGGGG
This sequence comes from Vespertilio murinus, assembly GCA_963924515.1. Lineage (NCBI taxonomy): Eukaryota > Metazoa > Chordata > Mammalia > Chiroptera > Vespertilionidae > Vespertilio > Vespertilio murinus. The sequence goes on from OZ004713.1 coordinate 4,625,466, forward strand.
CGCGGGCGGCGCGGGGCTTTGTCCTGGCGGCGCCGCCGCCCCCGCGCTGGGCGGTGCGGTGGGCCTGCGGCCGGCGCCGCCCGGAGGGGCCGCGGGAGCCTCGGGCCCGGCGGCGTGCCCTCGCGCCCTCTGGAACCGAGCGTCCCGGGGCGGAGGGGCGGGAGGGGGCGCCGGGAGCCTCGCCTCCGCGCTCCGCCGGCCGCCGGGGGCCTGCGCCCGGGAGGGCGGCGGGTCCGTCCGAGCTCCGGGGACCCGGGCCGCTCCGCGGGGCCGCGGTGGGCGCCGTGGCCGCCCCTGGGCCGGCCGCTCGCGGGGAGCTCGCGGGCCCCGGCGCGGAGGCGGCGCGGGACAAAGGCGGCGGCGGCGGGGGGCGGAGGGCGGCGGGCGGCGGGCGGCGGGCGGAGGGCGGCCCGCTCCTCCCGGAGGCCGCGCCCGGGGCCCCCGCCGCCCCCCGGCGCCCGAGGCCGGGCCGGTCGCTAGAGTCGCGGCTCCTCGTTGTTTGCCTGGCAGGCCCGGCCCGGCCTCGGGGCGGCGCGGGGCACGCGGCGGGCCGGCCCGGATCGCATTAATCTGAGCGTTATTTCCCCCGAGGAGCCGAGCCCAGGCCGGAGTAAATCCTAGTAAAATTGGATGGTGGAGAAACGGCGCTCTTGACGCCATCCGCGCCGCGGACAGACCTCGCATTCATCGAGGCGGTTAAAGAGGAGCCCGCACCCCCGGCCTGCGGCTCCGGCCGTCCGCTCCGCGGGCCCCGGCGGGGGGACGGCCCCGAGCTGGAGGCTCCGCTCGGACCCCGGCCGGCGCCGGACGGGCCGGGCGCCCCGCGAGGAGGAGCCCTGGGTCTGGGGGGACCCCTCCATCCCCCCGAGGCTGCGGGCGGGCGGGTCCCGGGCTGGGCGCCCCGCGGCGGGGACGCACGCCGGCTCCCCAGGCCCGGCCGCCCGGTCCCTCGGCCGGGAAGGGGCGCGGTGCGGGGGTGCTGGCCCGGGCGCAGCCCGCAGGGGACCCCGGCACTGTCGGGCGGCCCCGGAGCGGAGGCAAACCCCCCCGGCCCCCTTCCCCGGGGCCCCGCTGCGGGAGAACGGGGAGCGGGGCTCCCGCCCGCCCGGCGCCCCGGCTGAGCCGGCGGCCGGGGGCCAACTTCCCGCGGCGGAGGCCTCCGCGGCGGCCGGGACCGGCAGGCCGCCGGGCCCTTGTGGGTGGCGGTGACCCCGTCCCCATCTGTCCGCCCGCCCCTCCGGGGGCGCAGGGACCGCCGCTCGGCCGGGCCCCGCCCGCCCCTCCTCTGCGCGGCCGGCGGCGGGTCCCCGCGGGCGCACCGGGGCGCCCCCTGCAGGCCCTCCGCGCCCCGCGCCGCCGGGAGCCTCCGGGCGGGAGGGCGGGGGGCGCAGGCAGAGCCCGCGGGGCGGCGCGGGAGGTGCGGCGGCGTCACCCCGCCTCGGACCCCGTCCGCCAGTCCCCGCTGCGTCCCCGCCCGCGCTCGGGTCCGAGCCGGGCAGCCCAAGCCGGTGCCCGCGGCCGCGCGCCTCGGGCCGGGTCCGCGGGCTCCGGGGCGCTCGGGGGCCGCGTCCACCGCGGTCTGGCGCGGAGGGGCCTGGGCGGGGTGCGGGGGCGGAGGGGCCGGAGCAGGTGCGGGGCGCGGAGGGCAGGGCGGGCGCGCAGCCGCGTGCTGGTGCAGGAGTCACCTTTTGGCCCTGAGATCTGCATCTGCAGCCCTAGAACCTACCCCCTCCCCTCTCCTCCTCCCCTGTTCTCTGCAAGCGCGTCTTTTTTCACCTGCGTCCCATCTGCCCCCCAAGAGATCCCTCTCGTGGTCCCGGGACGTTCTTGGACCCCCGACTGACGTGGGCGAGCCGGCGTGGGCTGAGGGGACGGCACTCCCGAGGAATGCCCCGAGCGGCCCCGCGCCCCGCCGCTCCTTGGGCCACATCCCGGGAAGGCGCGTTTCAGGGCCTGGGGTAGCTCTTCCTCTGTCTGGGCCTTAAAAACCGCTTGCATGGAGGTCGATTTTATTTTTGGAGGCACAGAAAGGCTGCAGGAGCCAGCTGAAATCCTTTTTTTTTGGGGGGGGGGTCCCTTTAGCTGTCCTGTGTGTGCCACTGCCCTCGGCCATTCCCAATGCACTGCTCCTTCCAGTTCTGAAATGTGGAAGGGGGGGGGGGCGGTGAAGACACCCACACCTTTTTAGTTCTGAAATAACACCCCCTTTCCCTCCAGTCTTGATTCCCATAATTTCATTACAAAACGGCTGTCAGTTACCTCCTTAGGAATCAGGAAGAGAAAGCAGAGCAGCAGGAGGAAAGTTGGGCCGATGAAGTCCCTCCCTTGGCAAACAGTGACCCGCCGCCAGGCCCTCCCCTTCCCCCTCCCCTCCCCTCCCCTGTCCTCCCCCCTCTCCTCCCCTCCCCTGCCCTCCCCCGGGGAAAGCGGCAGAGAGGACCCAGGATGACAGTCACATCCTGGGAATGTGAACCCAACTGCCAAGTTGTGTTTTTGATAACACGAGACCCAAAAAAGACACTTTCTACTTTTAGTTGTCCTCTCTTGGCCCTAATGTTTGCATCTGAGGATTTTCAGTAATTTAGAAACACTAGTGGTGTTTTTTGTTTCTTGGATTTAGTCATGTTAGACGGTCCTACTACCGTTAGCCCATTCTCTAAAAGCCCTCCGCCCTGGGACGCTCTCAGTACGGTTACCCCCCGAGACCAGCTCCAGCTGACATGCTGGTGAACTCTGACCACACCTTTCCATAAGGTAATTTGTAGACAGCTAACGTCTAATAAAGAATGTTAGTGATAAAGTGCTAATGTTTAAATAGATGAGCTTTTGTTTCTAGAAGCAAAGTTTAGCTTTTCTTTGAATTGTTTGTCAGCCATTTCCCATAGGCCTTCCTGAGCCCAGGGCGGGGTGAAGGGAGGGACCACCATTTACTCACAACACATGTGGGCAGCAGGTCATGGAATGGCCTTTGGAACACAGCACATGACGGAACCATGTCTACCAACGCCCGCCTCGGTCCTCGGTGGCCGGGAAGAAAAGGGAAACGCAATGACTTTCCTGAAACAGTTAACTCAAATATTGCAGGCAGCCCCGAAGCCCCTCCTCTTCCTGCAGGGTGGCTCCCTTTGGTGATACACACATGTTTACACATGATGTAAATATACATATGCACAGGGTAGATGTTTATGTACATAACATAATGAAATAATATGCATACCCAACTGAATTCATTTGCATATAAAAACCCATGTGTAAAATACCAAACTTCTGCAATTAACAATATATTCTACATCTTAAAATAAGAGGAGAATGAGTTTATCTTAATTATGAACACGAACTTTGAAATCTGCATTGTGCCAACTGTACATGACACCACAAAATTGATAAATAATACAAGCTTCATATTAATATTTTAAGCGCATCCCATTTAAAAGTATTGTGAACTTAAATCACTTGTTTTATATAAAATAAAAGGAAATCATTCTTTCAATGAACATTTAAAATATTCACATTCTATCAAAATCCAGGGTTTATTTATTTTTTGCCTTTTCTCCTTGCAAATTAAATACTCTTGAAATAAATTTAAATTAAATTCTGAATGTGGGAACAAAAACATTAATTTTATTTTCCATTCTACTATATAGGAAACATTTTTAATTAGTTAATTTTATGGGCCTCTATATCATTAAAATACACTCAGGCATTTAGTGATAATTCAAAATGTAAAAATAATTGAAGCATGTATTTATCATTGAAATGATGTATAATATGGGACGACATGTTACTTGTCTCTTGTTTAGTTTTTTAAGTCTTTCATTTTCAAAGGCTTTTTTTTGTGTTAAAATAAGAATTCATTTTGGGTTAAAATGAATACATTGGCAAGAATCCAATGCTCATTTTGGCTGAGCAAATGTAGATAAATGTTATAATTGAATGTTATACCTTAATAGCTATTTGTCCTAGTTGATAAAGGAATCAAAAAGTAAAGTTTTGAACTGTTCTTGAAAAGCACAATAGGTACTCTCTCATATAATGAAACTTACTTTTACTGATATAAAGATTATTTTGTTGACTTTTCTATGTTTATGTAAATGTATATTTCTTTACCGAAAAAAAAAACATATACAATATTTATGGTGGCATTTATTCTCATATGTAATCGATTGCTTATTGACTTCAGAGACAGTATTTGAAAGACTGATGACTCATCAGTGGTGCCTACGTATTAGTGATGAGCTTGTAAAAATTAAAATCAATTTTGGGCTCAACTGCTTTTTGAGGTTTGTTTCTCTTAAAATGCTTGAAGTTAAAACCATGGAAATACCACAACTGAAAGTCTTTAAAAAGAATAGAACTTGGAAAGAGGTGCAAGCATTCTATTCTAGATGGGCTTTGAAGGCAACTGCAAAACGAAGCCAGTGCCTACGTTAGGACGCTGTCCATGTGACGGCGTGCTGCGGCCAGGAGGCGCAGGCTACACAGCCATTTGCACAATAATCATTCAAAAATTCGGATGAAGAATTGAAATGTAAAATAATCTTTTTTGTCAATTTAATTAATGAAGGGGGTAAAGGCCTATTTCAGTAGGCTTACATTACAGACATAGAAAGATCTGTACGAATAAATATTTTGGCATCCCGTAGCCTGCAAGCAGACAGAAGTATAATGTAGCAAATAAAACTCCCCAGCACGTAGGCATCCAAGATTCAATTTCATTTAAAAATTTGGCAGTTAAAGAAAACAAGGGAAAATGCTTATTAACTCAGGGCAACTGTAAAATGTTGACAGATTTCAAGTTTCATATCTAACTAGGCCCAGAAAACTGCTGGGGAGTTGGAGTACAAGTTATTCTGTCAAACCATTTTTCTTAGTGAATTATCGTTTCAGTACTCTCAAATTTAAATTCCAACTTTACAGACTACCCATTCCCTCCCTTCCTCCCTCCTTACTCTTTCTTCTCTTTGCTCTTTCTTTCTCTTTTTTCTTTCTCTTTTATTTTCTTCTTTCTTTCTTTCTTTCTTTCTTTCTTTCTTTCTTTCTTCCTTTCTCTCTCTCTCTCTCTCTCTCTCTCTCTCTCTCTCTCTCTCTCTCTTTCTTTCTTCTTTCATCTCAAGTATGCAGGCGGTTGGGTGAGGCTAGTTCAGAGAGACATCATGGAGGAAGTCAGATTTTAAACCTCAGCGTTTAGACATTGTCAGTGCCACATTGAGTTGAGATGTATCTGTCTGTTCTCTCAAAAACGCTTATTTCTTCCCCTTATCCAACTACTAGTGACTTCTAACAAGAAAATCAGGCAATATCTACTAAAAGCAAAATAAATCGGAGAACTGAATTATTTGGAGAGCTCAGGCATTGCTTTCTCTTCCATCTACCTGCTAAGAAAAGAAAAAGGACGCGCTGAAACTTGAATAATCTAGATTGGCTATCTACGGTGATTCAGTTTGTGAGAGAGCAACTAATTCTCTAAGCTATTGCTTGACTCCGCATTCTCCCCGAGTCATGAGCGATGAAACACACCTGAATGGACCTCCAGCGGAGCCTTTTTCCAGATTTAAATAAAGAGAGTTAGAGGCCTGAGTTAGAGGTTTGGCTGAGTACAGTGATTGAAGCTATTAGATAATTGTTCACCTTTCTACTTAGCCCCACGAGAGGAGCCATACACACACATTATAAAATACTTTAAATTAATATTAAATAGTCCAGCTGGGATTGCTAAAGTTATTTACATTTAGCAATAGATTAAAATGTTAGCATTATACATTTAATGAATTGGAATCTCGGCCGCCTTGTATGCTCTGACTTGGAAACGGTAGTCAGACACATTTTCAAGGATCTTTCCGGGAGGACAGTCTTCTCAGTGTAATTTGGTGAATTGAAAGATACAATCCTTTTGCTTCCTGGGGGGACAAAAATGCAGGGAGTGGGAGAGGACAGTGCTGTTGGTTGTAGGTGGCTGGCAGACCCAGACACTATTGTAAAGTGGTCTTTGGTAGAGTAGGATGAGAGTAAGCATGATTTGGGTTTAGTCTAAAGATTGTTAGTAAACATTAATTACAGGCCATTTAAAAAAAGCTATCTAGTCGCACCTAGAACGAACGATACTAATAGGCTTTTCTTTTGCATATATTTCTGGAAAAATATGTCAGTACATTTTGCATTCATCTAATTAAACACCTGAAGTATTATTTTAACACAAAGCATGGATACCCCAAAAACAAATAAAATTGTATGCCAGGTCAAAAGAAAATATTGCTGACTTCGTGTTTGCTGTAACTCGGGCGGGAGTGGCCAGGTGAAAGCTACCCACGGGGGCTCCTCCCCGGAGCCACGGAGCAGGCGGCCTCTGCAGGTGGTCCGCTGGCCACTGCTCCCAGAGGGGCTCAGGTCTTCCTGCTCACTTTAAGGACACCCGGGGAACTGCCCAGGCTGTCAAGGGTATGCGGGTTCGAAAAGCCGCCATGCATCTGAAGGATGCCACTGTACAGAAGCAGCGTGTGCCATTTCGTCGTCACAATGGTGGCGCTGGTAGGTGGGCGCAGGTGGAACAGTGGCTGGACTCGGGGTCGGTGGCCCAGAAAGTGCTGAGTGTTTGCTGCGCTTAAAATCTCCGAGAGCAATGCTGAGCGTCAGGGCTCAGTGTGGACTCTCTGGTCACCGGGCACTTTCAGGCGGATGAGCTCCCATGACGCCACGTGGAAGCTCCAGGCCCGCGGGCGGGTTAACCCACAGGCCACTCCCTGCCGCGCTGACGCTCCTCCGGCATCTCAAAGGAGCAGATTGCTCCTGAGCCAGGCGGGGAGGCTGCACAAAGAAAACGATCTCCCGGAAGAAACGGAGGAAACAAAAATCCATGGCCCCGGAGTAAATTCAACATAAAATAAATCTAATAAAAGTAAAAGCAGAAAGAAAAAACAACCCACTACTGACTGGGAATACTTTATACTTATAAAGTTGTTTTATTACACCAACAGAAATTACGTTCTTTGTATTAATCTTAGAAAAAGTGAGGGAATCTTTTGGAATTCACAATGATTTCTGTTTTTAGATGCACATACATAGAAATAGGGAAGCACCCCACAACTTTAATGTTTGCACAGAAATGAAACATATAGAAAAGATTTAATGAATGAGTGAATGAAGGGTGTTTAACAACTGGACAGTTAGACCAAATATTTTACTTTTGCTGGTTACAACTGTTAGCCATCCTACACTATTTTTTTTTTTAAAATCTGAGCCTCCATAAACTTACCCGATATGAAATTTTTATGGAATTACTAATTATTCTTCACCACAGCCCTTTTCAACAAATTGAGGCCATCCTCTGAAGATTTATGGCAAAACAAGGTAATAGACTTATCATTAGGAAGTTCTCCCATCATAAGAATTTACAAGATTTTTTTTGGAAATAATGCCAAAAGAGATATTTATTTTGCTTCTTTCTTTCTCATTTTAGAGTTAGGGACTAATTCTTGGCGTTGGCTGTTGATCACGGTACAGGCTGGTGAGAGGTAGCCATGGAATTTCTTTATCTTTCACCTGCAAATTACACACATTATTTTGCAGCTCAAAATAAGCATTGGCACTGAGTTGCATTCAGTAAGTGTCTTTCACAGCATTAGTACAGAACTGAGGTACAAAAGAATATTAATCTAATACATTCCAAAATTCAAATACTTGTGATTAATAAGCATTATTATCTATAAATAAGGCCCTAATGATACTTTGGCAGTGTTGTAAACACAAGAATCAGAGGCAATTATTGTCATTATTGTTCGGCAAGTACTTCCATGAATACCAAATGGGTATTGCTGTCCAGCTACTTGGCAACTAGGTTCCTGTAAAGAAACAGATGTCGGCCAGTCAGCACTGGCTGCTACTAACTGCCCTGAGCCTCAAACGCAGAATCCTTAAAGGAAAAAAAGAAACCCAAGACATTAAAAACAGTTTTAACATGATTTTTTAAAACTGCCCTTTATAATAAACACAAAGCATCTCGAAAATAATGCCGTTTCCAATACTGACTGGTGAATTGGCTCCATTAGCAGCCATTGTGTGAGCTGGGAGCAAAGGTGTCGGTTCCGAGGCTGTGACCCAGTATGATGACGAGATGTCCTGGAAGTCAGTGGTGGACACAAAAACTAGCGCGGCCGCAGGGAAACCCTCAGAGATCACCGGTGTGACCGCGTCCTCCTCCTCTTTCCCTTCCTCCGGCCACCCCCAGCTCGCTCCTTCCTCATGCCTACCAGGCCCAGGTCCAACACCGTGTGTGTGTGTGTGTGTGTGTGTGTGTGTGTGTGTGCGCGTGTGTGTGTGTGGTGGGTGTGCAAGTTAAAGCAAGGGCCTCACGCTCATAGAACCCTGGCACAGGCCGCGCCACACACTCACTGTGCGCTCTGTGGCTGGGCCAGGGCAGACCAGCTTTGCGTGTCAATGGGCGGGTCTTTGCTCACAGCCTTAGTACACGCCGTGGCACTGCTGGCAGCTAATGTGGTTTTGTGGAGAAAGAAATGTTTCCTGTACATTTCCTAAGGGATAGGCGCCTTAAGCATTGAATACAAATTTATTGTCTATTTTTAAATTTTCTTGTGCTAAAACCTTATGCTTTAAGGATGTCACAGGTCTGTCCGGGGGTTGAGAAGGCACCAAATTGGTTTCCCGTGACTTTGGAGAGGAGGAGTGGGTGGCGTGGGGTAAGTGATGTGGAGAGCAAACAACCTCTGTGCCAACCGCTGTGTGGCTCTCAGTTCCAGCGGGTAACGGGGAGGGAGCTGTTAAAGGGACACAGCCTCTGGGAGGAGAGCCAGACTGCCTGGCATGGACTCTCCCTCCCCGTGCTTTACACCCCCCGCCCCGCCCAACCAACATCTCTTTACCTCACTGTACGTCTGATGGGCCTGTCCCTTTATCCCCAGCGACCCGGACAGAGGGATTCCCGGAGGGGAACAGAGGAAGGCTCTGAGATTTCCCCCCAGCTCCCTGACCCTCCTCTACCCCCTCGGCCCGGACTTCGGACATGGCCATGGGAACAAGGTGGCCGGCCCGGGGCAGGCAGCCAGGCCCGGCGCCGAGGCTGGCCGGAGGCAGTGGGCTCCCCCTGGACCCTCTGCCCGCTCTTCTCTGACCCGCCTGGAGGAGAACGGTCCGGGTCCGGGAGCTGAGAAATGTGGGCTCTTCCAAGCAAAGCTTCCTCATTCCCTCGTCTCCTGACTGAAAAGGGAAATTCTCTAACAACAGCAAAGATAACAGCAACCACAATGACACAAGATTACTGAAGACCTGCCATGTACTAGCGTGAAAACACATGCCCCGTGGCCACCCGGTTTGACGGTGAGTCACTGAGGCATCTGAGGACTAAGGCGCCGTGTGTGGTGGCGGCCCCCACTCTCAACGCTGGTCCTGTCTCTCAGAGACAATGTGTTTTTAAAACAAATTCAAATGCTTTTATCTCTTTTTAGTGAGGAAGGGAGAAGGATGGACAGAAACTAACATCCGCACTCTGCCGGCAGTCCAGCCCACAGCCGGGATGTGCTCCGACGGGGCGTCACGCCGGGGACCGCTTGGCTCTTGGGTTGACACGCATCACTGAGCTACCCCGACAAGGAGAAAATGTGCTGTTTTCATCTTATTTATTTTAGAGAAAGGAAGGAAGGAGGGCGGGAGACACCCCTGACCAGGGACCAAACCTACAACCTCGGTGTATGAGAATGATGTTCTAACCCAGTGGTCGGCAAACTCATTAGTCAACAGAGCCAAATATCAACAGTACAACGATTGAAATTTCTTTGGAGAGCCAAATTTTTTAAACTTAAACTTCTTCTAGCACTTCTCCAAAATAGACTCGCCCGGGCCGTGGTATTTTGTGGAAGAGCCAGACTCAAGGGGCCAAAGAGCCACATGTGGCTCTCCAGCCGCAGTTTGCTGACCACAGTTCTAACCAAAGTGAGCTCACCTGGCCAGGGCAAGACAATGCGCATTTAATAGCACTGCTTTACTGTTTCCCAAAGTTGGGGTGCCCCAGCTGCTTTCTCCCTTCGGGACACTGTGCAGGCTGGCAAAGCAGCCATGTGACGTTTGTGAGGGCAGTGCCTGCTGGCCTCAGAGCAGTCCCGGGGCCCCGGGAAGTGCGTGTGTGCACACACGGACTCTGCGTGCAGTGTGCCCGCGGCCGCTGACCGGAGGCAGCCGGGGCTGCTGTGCCGGCTCACCAACAGCTGTGTGGCAACGTGTGCCACCTCGCAGCCACGGGCAGGGCTGCTGTCTCGTGGGGGGCCCAGCATAAAACAGTGCTGGGGCCGGAGTACTGTGAGGCTCCGCACAGAGCTGGGAGGGGGCCGGGGAGCGGGGTGTGCAAATGCCGGGTCGCAGACAGCGGGAGCCGAGGCCTTTCGGCCTGAGAGGGGGTGAGCTGTGCCACTCGGAGAAACACTGGCGCTCCACCCACAGCCAGTGCCCGGGGAATAGCCTCAGTGACGATTTCCCGAAATGAAACCACCGCTGCCCCTCACCCCCAGAGGGCAAGATGTCATTTGTAAAAGTCACAATGAAAAGGTTACTTGGCTCCCAGCAAAATGACTCTCAGGCGTTAATTAATTAGTTATTAATGAATTAATATTCTGACTCACTCCAGGAGACCAGGGCAGTTTGTAGTAACCCGGGAGGGAGGAAAACCGCGGCGCTGACACAGCCCTTGGCGCGGCCGCGGGGAGGCCCCGCACACAGCGGCCCGCACCGGGCTTGCTTTCTTTGTAGCAGAAACACAGAGCAATTAAAAAAAGAGTCTTACAATGAGCTATCAATGTTAACGTTCATTTAAAAAGCCACAGTTTTCAAGATGAATGTCAATGACATCTGACTTGAATATACTTCCCAAATACCTCCATGTATCTAACCTCAAAGGAAATGTTCAGAGAGGAACTTCCTAGGACATCTTTTGTACTAAGAATGAAAAGTGGATCTGGAGTCCATTAGAATTTAATATAAAGAAACAGCACGATGGTATTCTTTGACAATTTTTAATGCTAACAGTTGGCATCGGACTGCCCGTATTTACTTCCCATGCGATAATTTGGCCGTGTCTCTCCCGTTTGTCCCCGGAAACCAATAGATGACGTTTTACTGTTTCTCCGCCTTCTTCGGTCAGGCGGCGAAGGGGCAGACAGTGTAGGGAGCTCGCACAGTGAATGCGGACCCTGAGCCACAGCTAACACAGTGATTGTTGTCTCATCCGCGCTCTCATCTGTTAGACCAGGGTCTGGCATTTAGTTGATTTTTAAATTGCCTTCTAGTCATAAAATCCTGTGCTTTGAATTTTCTGTCTTCGAGAGAATCCATTAATGTGAGCATGATTTTTAAATATCTAACTGTTTTATGTGAGCTAGAACTGACATGTGAAGAAGAACACAGGGCGTGCTGCTATGCGGAGTAAATCAATACAACGAACACGTGTCCATTGAGAACATTTGTATTCTCACCTATTGCAGAGCTGTGCCGTCTCTGTGAATACAAACACTTTTATGTCCCATTAAAGCATGCTTGACGTAACTTTCAACTACTTGCAAATGCTGAGAAGTTGAAAAACACAACATTTACAAAAGATACATCTGTGCATATTTACATGGCTTCGGATGAGGAACCATTTAAATACTGCTGAGCCATCTCCGTATTGGGAGAAAAGGTGTTCCATGTCCGTGTGGAATCAGTGGTAAAGTGCATGGCGGTTTAGATTTCTCCTATGCATTTCTTCGCTTACACGGTAAAAATATGGAAATATTGATCAGGGCCTAATTTATCTGAGTTGTTGAAATTGCTTCTTCCCTGAAGTTTATAGATTACATCATTTAAAGCTAGCGTAGACTTTAAGTTTTGAAAAGGGTTAAAAGTAGCACTTTCTACTCAGAAAAGTGGCTTTTTGGGGGGCAGAAATGCTTATTCTGGGGTTCATGGGCCCGTGAACCCTCAGAGGTAAGCCCACAGGTGAGCTTGGGCTGTGTGACCTCCTGAGTTCGTGTGCAAACATGTGTGCGCGTCCTCAGGCACGTGACTGTTTCTTCCTGGAGGAGACCCAACTCACATCAGTGTCTTAAAGGGGCTCATGGCCTGGAGCAGAGGGAGGAGGTGGACCCCAGCCATGCCTGGCTTTCCCCTTCCTAGTTGGGTGTCTAAGGGGCATTCTGCAGGGCCCACCTCTGCAGGCCTCACCTGAGGACTCCTCTGGTCCCGTCAGAACCTCGCTCCGTCTCCGTAATACTTAAGCCACCAACACCCTCAGCATGCACTACTAGCTTAGGGTGACCAGATGTCCCGCTTTTGGCCATCTGGTCACCTTACACTAGCTGCCTCCACTATTAGGCGCTTCCGTGTGGAGCGGGACGGGCTAGTTGGGAGGGCTCAGGAGAAAGCAGCCCAGGGTGCATGCGCTGTAGCCTCTGGACCAGAACTTACAACCCTCCCGTTCACACACACACAATTAATGCCCTGTGTGCTTTCAGCTGGGAGGAGTGAGACAATCCAGGTGAAGGACGCTGCTCTGTCCCTCACTCCGTAGAAGGGAAAAGACAGCGATGTACCTTAAGGCATTCGCATCTCCTTGTCGATGTCTCATCTGCTGTGGGCTTGAATGATTTCTGAATCAGAAGAATGCTGAAGATCTGTTTTCCCACCACCGCCTTGAGCCTAAGGAATTTGGCGCTGGAGCTCTGAGCCAGGAAACAGCCCAGCTTGGAATTCAGAGGCGCAGGTGCCAGGCTGCTGGGCTCCGCCTGAGCCCTCCCCTCCGGCCGGAGAGGTGCGGCCGGTGGGCAGAGGAAGAGTGAGGTGCAGGACAGGCGTGGGGGCAGGGCCAGCGAGGAGAGGCCGCCTTTGTTAAGTAGAGGGTTGTAGCGGGCACTACTGGCCTCAGGACGTGAGGTGTCTCTGAATTTCTGTATATTTGACTTGCTGTAGCATCGCCATACACACAGCTTTCTAAAGCTTTCGCTTTCCCATTCCTATGAGTCATATGGACCAACCTCCAAAGCTGATCCGACCTCTTGTGAAGAAGGTGGTGTCTGAGAGGCCCGAATGGGGTGTGCCCCCAGGTTCTTCCCGGAGCCCTTCAGGTTGGCATGTCAGTGCGGCAGTGCGGACGCCCCGCCCCGCTCCGCACCGCACACCCGAGCCTCAGGCGGGCGCCGTCCCGGGGGTTCCCCCCCCCCGCCCCGCCCCGCTTCGTGCTCTGCGCTGCAGACCCCTGAGAACTCTCCCAGTTAGAAGTCTCCCAGGACACCGAGGGGTGGAGCTTGTCTGGCTTCCAGTCCCCGTGAGACCGTTTTCTTGGGAGGTGGCTTGAAAGGGTCCTACCCTGATCTGCCCGCTGCCGTGACCTTCATAAGAAACGACTTACATCGCACACAGTCTGATGTCCTGGCCACGCCGGGACATTTGACAACATTGGGATTGGTTTATTAGTACTTCCTACTTCTAATAGTAGACTTGTCTTTTTACAACCAATTGAAATAACAACAACAACAAAAAGAGACACAATTAAGGAATGAAACGATCACAGAGCCAATTTTGATGAAGGATGAAACAAAAGTACCGTATGTATTTTTTCTGAATGACCATCGCCCCGAGTTCCAAAGCCTTATGGAAACCAGACGTGCACCCAGCATGGAGGGTCCCCACACCTTGACATTATTGATCCGCCTCTTCCTGTAACTCATCGTGATGGAACCCGTAAGATACCCCGACTCTGCTTGGGTTCCAGGACGCCCTTGCGGGGGGAGGTCGGAGGAAAACTGGCCAGCGCTGTCGTGTCTTCCCTTTGGGGAGGGAGAGGAGGCCTCCGGCTCCCGATGGAGTGTCACACCACTGACAATTCTAGCTCCTGTAGGGTTAACTATCACTCCTCCAGTCATCAATATACCTGTTTACTATTGGACTTCAGTATCGTAATGACTTTGGAGGAAGAAACAAAGCAGTGCATTAAAAAAGGTCTCACAGGTCAAAAGTGTTCACCCTCACGTGAATCAGCGCTGCCGCGGGGCTGTAAGGCATCCATGCGAGGGCAGGTGAGAGGGAAGCAGACAGAGGGGTTTCCGGTCCTCTGTGGCAGTCTCCCTATTCAGATTTTCAAGTCCCTTCCCGAGGCCCCCGTGTTCCCGCCATACCTGACAGTCATGATTCTGACTTGAAAACAAACGCCATTTGTTTGTCATGGTGAGTTTGGGTGGGGAGTGTCGGCCTGAGCTGGGGATGACACTCCGCCTTGCAGACCTGACACCTGCCCGGGAGAGGACTGAGATGACCCCCCCCCCCCCCGGCTTGTCTGGCTCAGCCTAGAGAACCTTTGCTAGGTCTCGTGAACGTTAATATGTTAATGTCATTAATTAATTTTTGTGTGACTTCCAGGGCAGTTTTGCTAAATAAAAATGAAACAAAGTGGGTGAAAAAAACCCAGACGTTCTGCCACCTTGCTGTCCTCCAGTGAAGGCACTGTGCCCAGAGGGCTGGGGCCCGACCCTCCCATGGGCGCCACTGAGAAAACACGACCACGGCATCACAGAGAGACGCAGGCAGCTGGGAGCTACCTTCTTACGTGCCGGGCTGGAAAATAGTATCATTGGATGTGTAGATACACTTCTTTCATTTTTTTTAACCAGTTGTTTTCAACAGGTTAAGAAAGAGTCTTAAACATACTCTTTCTTCATGTCCTCAACCAGGAAGGTTTTCCTGATGAAACACATGGCTAAAGGGGTAAGGGAAAGTGCTTTTAAAGATAAAATTCTCCATAAGAAAAGACATGAGCAATTAAATTGTCCAAATAACGTGGCATGGGCTATTAAATTAACTCTTCAACTTGGGGATCGAAGGGTGAGTCTTCATATTACAGATCCAGAATGTAAGAAAAGCCATTCTGCTAATACTCTGCTATGAGGAAGCGGTGCAAATTAATTTTCACATCGAGGAAAGCCCGTCACGTATCTATGTTCTTAAACAGCTGGCCTGTTTGGACAGAAATGGGTGATACTCAGCTATAGATTTCAGTGGAGTTGGTGAACCAGTTAACTCAGTAAGCTGTGTGAAGCAGAGCTGGATTTTAAAACATGCACTGATCGGTGCGAGACGGCTGAAAGTCCAGAATGCAGAGAGGGAATTTGGACCTATCCCCTAAGATGAAGAATTCCTTGTGCTGCCATTTGCAAAGAAGTGAAGGAAGAGATTGCAAACCCTTTTGGTAATTGTCTGTGATGAATGAATGCCTATGGAAATGTAAAGTAGGAAAGTAATTGGGGGAAAAGACTGAACTATAAATCTGGAGGTTTGCAACAAATATATGTTTAGAAACCTGCATATGTTTTGAATATTGAGAGAAAGGCATGGCATTTCTTTCTCTCACGGTGGTTATATTCTTAGCCGAGCCAGGTGACGAGGCCTGGGTGACTTTCCTGTGGCTTCTGGTGCCTGTGTCAGCCGTCTCTAAGGAGCAGTACGTGTTTACTTCTTGCAGAAATAATTTTGACCATTTTAAACTGCTTAATTTAGTGTCTCTCCCCCTCCCCCAATTTGGTCCTTGGATTTTTTCCTCTTTTGTCTTGTTTTCCCTTTTAATGTCTAATTGTCTAACGTCACTTCCCACAAATCCTCCCACATTTGCTCTCTGCACCCTCTCTCTCCCTGCCCCATCACCGAATTCCCCTGTACTATGCACTCTCCTTTACCTGACCTCCCAGGCTCTCCCGGGCTCTTTGTCTTTGGGCTGTAATACTCTGTTTCCCTGAAAATAAGACAGTGTCTTATATTAATTTTTGCTCCCAAAGATGCGCTAGGTCTTATTTTCAGGGGATGTCTTATGTTTCCATGAAGTAGGTCTTATTTTCGGAGGATGTCTTATTTTCGGGGAAACACGGGTAGGTTGTCTTCTTCCTGTAGAGACTCCCCAGCTGGTGGACATTTCAGATCAGTATTTGTTAACAGACAGAACATTTTCACTGAATTTCAAATTGGCCTGGGCCCTGATTGCTTCCTCACACTTGCACATTCTTGCCCTCTTCCGAATGGCGCAGCCCCGTGAGCTCCTCCTCACTGCCTGTCTGCATCCTTTGGTCTGGTGTCTGCGCTTCCGTCTAGGAAACTCTAGCCTGAGAGTTCTGCCGGCAGCTTCACCGGCCGCTCAGTGCATTCTCCTCCTTGGCTAACCTGCCCACGCAGCCTTTTTGGTCCCCACGTGGCTGGTTGGCACTGTGTGCACTGACTCAATGACAGGGTTCTGGCCGGGCTCTCCACGTGCCGGGTTGTGTCACCCTGGACCGACGCTGAGTGCTCTGCACCTCTCTGTTCTCTTGGAGGTAACAACTCCCAACTCCAAGGGCTTTGTGTAAATTTTGCACTTGGGATATTTCTGGCAAGTGTCTGTTCCCTCAGTACTTAGATATGGACCCCGGAAGAGTTAACATGGTTCCACACAGACGCAGTGGACGCGGCGGGGTGAGGGGCTGGAAACCAGGCCACCGAGCTAGCACTTCCAGTGGCCGGCACAGTGCCCGCCCGTGTCCTTCCCGCACGGTGGCCGGGTCTGAGGCCCAGCGCCCTCCCCTCCGGCCGCGGAGAGCGGTGCCCACTACACAGCCACGGGGCACGGGCGGGGAAGGCTGCTAAGAGAGCATCCTGAATGTGGAAAAGCGGGCCATTCAGCTTCACGGAAAGAGGAAATTTATGTTTCATTCCTAGTTCCGAGAAAAGAAAACCTTCCCTTTTCTTTCCTCTTTGTTGTTGTTGGCAAGACCCTGTAAGACTGCAGCTCGCCAGCACGGCACGCAGGGCCGCATTCTCAAAGACCCTCTGTGCGTGGCCGGCTGGGTTTTCCTGCAGAGCTCAGGCTGGGGCATGGGGGGCAGGGAGGTGGGCACAGATGGGCCCTTCACACCCACCTCCTCACGTGGAATGTGACCGGGGACTGTCTGTGTGGGATTTGCTTTTCTTGAGAGCAGAGCTCCTTACGGCGGCTGGTCCCTGGACAGTGCAGTCTAGGTGAATGGCTCTGAGGGTGACCGGAACCCGTGCCTGCTGCCGGACAGAGGGAGGGGAGAGGGAGGGAGGGAGGAAGGGAGGGAGGGAGAGAGGGAGGGAGGGAGGGAGGGAGGGAAGGAGGGGGGAGGGAGGGGCTGTTGCGTGAAGCAGAGCTGAGAGGAGAGCTCCAGACGACCCGCAGTCCGTGTGGGACGAACGAGTGACTCGGTGCCGGTCACGGCACAGCGCCTGCCCGGGCGCTTTGGTCCAGAGCAGACCTGCGCTGGGAATGGTTAATGTCTCTGAGTCCGCGAGGAGGCGACAGCGAGGCTGGTGGTTTCTGTTTCTTCTCAGAAAGACCGAGATCCCTTCTTTCTGGCGTGATGACTGGTGACTTACTGGTTATGGCTACTTGCCACCTGTGTCTATTCAAAAAGAGAAGGGTAGCTGGGGTAGCAAATAACTGTCAAAACTTCAGTGGCTTCAAATAGCAAGAGTTTACTTCCCGATTCCACTTGTGTCCACGTGGGTCAGAGGGGCGTCTGCTGCTTTGGACAGAGGGGACTCGGGGTGGCTAGGCTGCCCTGCACACCGGCGCCCGCGCAAAGCCTGTCCTGGCTCTTAGCGCTTCTGCCCGGGAGGGGCACCCGCCATTTCTCACATGTCACCGGTCAGAACAGTCACATGGCTACGTCTAACGTCAAAGTCATTGGGTCACTCCCTCCTCCTGTGAGCCCGGGAGGGGGAGAGAGAATGTTTAATGGCCTGCCGATGACCACCTCATTACTCATTGACAGCCACGAGGGCCGGGGTTCTCGGTGCTCGCAGGAACTTGCACCAGCAGCGGAATTCCTGGGCCAGACTTTATGAGCATTGGTGAAGAGTGTTGTCACATGAGCATTGGTGAAGAGTGTTGTCACATGAGCATTGGTGAAGAGTGTTGTCACATGAGCATTGGTGAAGAGTGTGGTCACATGAGCATTGGTGAAGAGTGTTGTCACATGTCTCCACGACAGTCCCCAGGAAGTGCATGTTCTGCATCCGGGGAACCGGGGGATACAGCAGGCTTAAGGACTATCGATACTTTGAAATACTTTCAGTGACAATGATTATGATGAAAATAACAACGAAGCATAAAAACTCATCCACAGAAAGAAGTACATCCCTTCAGCAGTAGTTTTAACTCCATTTTTGGGGCCTTTCTTTTGAAAGTACCTTTCAAGTATTAATCAAACAACATCTTCTTGTGATCAAATTAATCAACATTTGGCAGATATAGAAATAAAGGCTAAGAGAAGATAGGTAGAGAAGACTTTTCACATCTCTAATACATAAGTTAAAGTGATTAATTCATTTTTAAGCAATTGGATTGTAACTACCCTCACCACCTATCACCACCACCACCATCATCAGCACCATCATCATCACATTCACCATCATCACCACTCTGACCACCACCACCACAACTACCATCACCACCATCATCACCGCCACCACCATCATCATCACATTCACCATCACTGTCACTAGTACTTACATTACTGTCACTATCATTGTAAACACACACATGTGACCCATACACTATTTTTTTCTTCAGACCATCATGGAGACCAGAAAACGAGGTAAGATTTTTAGCAATTATTTCTTTTTTCTACATATTGTATAATCCAGGAATTAAGAAGGTCAGAGGAGAAAAGTGGCAACTTAGAAGTGTCTTGGAGACTGGGTTTGCACTAAACCTATCTTTCTCCTTCTTCAATTTGTTTTTCACTTGAATTTTCTTACTGTGGGACTCTCTCCTTTAAACTTGAAAGAGAACCAGAGCTAAAAATGACACACTCTATGACACCATGACCTCCAGGTCCCAGTAAGGATCTGTGTATCGTGGCCGCATGCTCTTTAACTCCGTGTACCCTTTGGAAGTGCCCACATGTGGCCAGGATTACCAAAGTTAGGGCAGTTTTTCCTGCCAAACTCTGCCCAGCAGCCATCGGGGGAAGCTAGACGGACCAGTCCAAAATGAAGCGGCACAGTAGCCAGGGCACCAGAATGACTCGGCAGGTTGCAGCCTGCAGGTCCCACTTCAGGAACTCACCTGTCTGCTCTGGTTTGGGTGTGATGCGCGAGGCCTCCGGGAAGAGTGTCCGGAGCAGGCGTCCTGAGGGGATGCCAGTGCCTCCTGAGCTATAGAGATCAGGTTCCGTCCTGACCTCTGGCTTGGACCTCACCCAGGGCCTGTGTAGGTTTAACAAACCTTTGAAAAGCCTCCAGACATTCGTGTCTTTAAACCCCCTTGCTGGCTGAGGTAATGGTGCAGAGCAGAGCGATTCTGGCCCAAAGCTAAAGCCCTAGAGTTTAATCCCGCCCACCCCCAATATTAACAAAACAAGGCTATTATTAAATTACCAATCCTGGCTCCAATGGAATATTTGCCAAGAATTCACTGCTTCCACCTCATACAATACGTCTTATTTTTCTTTTGGGCATTTATTTTCTGAGTCAGTTTACTTTTTCGTGGTTCCTTAATTACCAAATGGAATTCTTTCCATCTTTCATCCTTCATCATTAGGGGTAAAATACAAAATCATTTTCTGGCAAGAAATAAATATCTTAAAATGAAAGACAATATTTAGTGACCAAAAAACCCCCCTAGAGTACCACATTTCTGATGAATCAGAACTGGAAGTGATTAAGGGCTCAGTGCATTAAGACAATGAGCACTCACATCCTGTCCTTCTCTGTCATACGACAATCAGACCTTCTCTTTTAAGTAAGTTGGGGGCTGCCTCACAAATCCTTTAGTGAGCCATAGATAAGTGCATTGGCATGGTTGGAGGAGTAACATAGAGGAAATTAAAAATGTTTATTTTATTGAACTAATATTCCCTTCTGGAGATTAAAGTGGCAAATCCAGCCCACAACTCTAAGACATATACAGTTCAACAATTTTGTTTCTATTTATGTATCCTGTCAACTTGAACTTGAGTAGAAGTTTTATGTTGTAACTTATAAAATGCTTGTAAGCGTGTTCCTTCAATATAAAATGGGGTTGTCTCAGATTGTATTTGCAGATAAAAATATACTTAGTTTGATTTTATTTGAATTGTGGAATTTTTTATAGATTCAAAGTTTGAAATTGCTGAGAATCCTTAGGTTGACTAAATTGTTGCTATGTTGTAGGACAGTGTTTCCCAAACTTTTGACATATGTGTACCCCTTCTATAATTTCCGTAACGCTGAGTACCCCTCGTCAAAAAGACAAAAAATGGATGTATTTTAATAACAATCAAAATATATTTATTTTTTCTTTTTTGGTACATACACAAAATAATAATAAACTAAAAATAAAATTATTCATAATAAAATATAAATAAAAGTTATATTATAAATAACATTTATTTGCACACCAGACCATCTCACGCCTCACAAGACTGTCTTGACTTGACTCATGAGAATGTAGAATGAGGCGCAGCTAAGCACGGTGCAGTGCATGTCCCTCCAAACTCCGGTGCAACGCGTACCCCCACCAAACTCTTCCCGTACCCCTGGGGGTATGCGTACCACACTTTGGGAAACACTGCTGTAGGGGATTATGATGTGAATAGCAGATACTATTTTGATCACGCCAATTTGGAAAGCTCTTTATGCCATATTTTAAATGTAATTCATAAGAAAACATTTTTATTTTTATTATTATTTTAAAAATTTAACTTTGTGGTTGAGATGTCCTCCATTTCCCCTCTTCCCCCTTCTCCCCGGCTCCTGCCTCACCCCAGGCCTTGCCCGCACTATTGTCTGTACCGTGGATTATACATGACTGCATACAAGTACAAGAAAACATTTCTAAAGGCATTATTTAGAAATCAGGGTTAGCTATTTTCATTTTAAGTGGCTAGTAAGCTTGGTTGTGGTCGTGTAAGACCTCGTTTTCACTTGAGATCTATAAAGGAAGGGAGACACAGTGTGCGGAGACAGCCATGCTTTTCTCAGGAGGCAGATAGAAGCTACCGTAGTTAAGTCTCAGTACGTCGTTCCTATGTTCCAGCCGATAGGTAAAGCGTTTTCTGTCATTATTTCATGTGGAGACAGTTACTGTTTTACATTTTACAGGCGAGGAAACTGACAACTCAAAGAAGATGCCCAACTTTCCACGGGCCCTGCGGCAGGTGGCAGAACTGGGCTGCTCCCGACACCTCCGGCTGGCCTCTCCCCAGAGCTGATGGGTTTCCTCACAGACGGCGGCGGCGTGGGCATTGAAAGACGGCTTCACGCTCCGGGGACAGCAGGTGATACATGCGAAGTGCGGGGTAGATTCTCATCCGTCCCTCTCCGTAGCGGGTCTCCTGCGGACAGCCCTGCGTTGCTAAGCCGGCTTCTCCGAGGCCCACGCTCAGGTCAGGTCCCACGAGCCTCTCACAGGGCTCCTTCCTCATGATTACAAAGACTGGGAACCTAGCCCATTACTAATATTTTAAAAAAGTTATTCTGGCTCTTTCAGGGCCATATCAGTTTCAAAGATCGCTGTCAGGGTGGGAGCAACTGGAGCTGAAACAGCCTCAGAGCGGAAACTGTTCTTCAGAGCTGAAAAGTCAGTGGAATATTCATAGAAATGTAATATGAGCACAGGATACCGAGTCAGTGTCAAAACTTTGTTCCAAACCATATTTGCTATTTCTAAAGCAGGCCGGCTCCTCGGGGAGGCTGGGCTCAGGGCAGAGGGCGGGGTGGGCGGTGGCAGCGAGCCTAGAGCCCGGCTGCCGGGCGGCCTCCTCTGCCCAGGGGAGGTGCGGGCCTCTCTCCACAGGAATTAGGGTTCTGAGGGTGGGAGGGGTGTTGGGCCCAGCTCTGCCCTCTCTAACAGGGCCATCTCTGGCTGACTATGGAAACCTTTCCTTCACGTTGCCACATAAGTTTGGGGCCTGATTTTGAAATAGAAACCGTGGTGGAACCGTTATGACAATCACTGTGCAGTGTTTTGCAAGTGCAGAAATGACACCATTTGCTTTTTCCTTGAAAGTCTCCTGCTCAGGATGCCGCTAAAAGTCCATGGAGTAGCATCTTCAGATGCCAAAATCATATCTTTAAGGCAACCAAAGGGATCATCTGCAGATGACCCAGATTCCTTTTCAGGAATGAACAAATCTCTCTCATTTCCCCCGTGAGGAGCTAGACTCATTTGTAGTTAATCTAAGAATTAACATTTAGCAATCACTGCTTCAGCGCGGTGGGCGAGGCGGGTGCCTGTGGCTCGGATGACTGGAGCCCTGTGGCCAGGAGGACTGTTCACTCCCGAGTCCCCTCCACCTCCAGCCGGCCTCCGGCCAGCACCGGTCACAGGCGGCCTTCGGGAGGGACTCCCCAGGGGAAAACAAACGGTACCCAGAGGTGCCACACTGCCAGGCTTGCAAGTTAAGGGGGGTAGCGTCAGGAAGAGTAGGAGGCCCACGCTTATCCAGGGGACAGACTCAGAGGGATGCTTTGGGGCGGGGGTTGCATTTCCTCTGTCCACTTATAGATGAGATGGGTCATTTGGGGCCTCCCAATCACTGTCTGCAGCCATGTGACCCAGAGGACCGGCCCATTTCTCCCACCGCAGGCCACTCCAGCCAACTGTCTCGAGTTGGTCAGAGACACAGCTGTGAGCTTCAGGAACACGAGTGAATCTCACTCCGTGCTTCTCCTCCAGTGTCCACCCTCAGAAACCACTCTTTCAGATCCAGGCCCCTCCCAGGCCAGGCCTCTCCAGAATGACCAGACGCATCGATGCCCTCTGAGGCCCCTTGTGGGTTCAGGGGAGAGTAATGCCTAAGCGTTCCCCTTATGCCCGGTGTGTTCACCGTTCACCCCCCACCCCCCGCCCCGCTCTCTCCATTCTCCAACAACACCTGCAGAGGCCACCTCACCTCTTTTTATCCTTCAGTTAAAAAAAGTTTAATCACTGGATCCTTATCACTCAGCAGAACGCTTTGTATATGGTAGGAGTTCACTAAATATTTGTTGGAAGAATGAGTGAGTGGATGAAAGAATCAAATGTAGAACTGATTCCATTGAGACAAAGACAAAATTTTAAATGTTATCATTTTCTTATTTTTCCCTTTACAAAATTATACATGGTTATTGAAAATAATTTAGAAGATAGAGGTGAGTAGAAATTAAGAAAATAAAACCACCCATAAGCCATCACTTGGAGATAACCTTTCTTGACATTTGGGGGTGTGTTATATTATATCTATATGCATATCTATTATATATGACTTAGAGACTTAGTCAATAAATATTATTGTGTAGTTGTCTTTACTTACATCAGAAAGTTTTGAAATATAGTCTAGATTCTTCCACATTGTTTTTAAAAAAATGTCAGAGCATTTTATTGCATGACTTCAACTTAATCAGTCACACATTACAGCGTCCGAGCAGCTGAGCTTTCCCCCTGGCTTGTTGATCTCCTTGGGACACATTCCTGCGAGAGGACTGCATGCTCCATGGTCTTCTGGTTCACTACGTGTTGGCAAGCGTTCGGGCGGAGAGGTGCCCGTATGTGCTCCAACCCGGAACAGCCTAATGCACGCCCCTCTCCTTCCTGAACAGGCCGGCTAATTCCTAGGCAAAGAGTATATCGATGTTCTTATGCTTTGCATTTTTAAAAATATGTTTTTTTTAATTGATTTTTAGGGAGAGAGAGAAAAGGAGAGGGAAAGAGATAGAAACATTGATTGGCTGTATCCTGCACACCCCCTACTGGGCATGTATCCTGCCCTGGCATGGAACAGCTGGTCTGTGGGTGGCATGGGATGACACTCAGTTCACTGAGCCACACCGGCTGGGTGCATTCCTTTTATTAACGGGGAAACAGTGATGTTTCATGTGGTCATTTTAATGTTTTCTTTGCAAATTGCCTGTTAATATCTTTTAAGGCCCACATAGTTTGGGGACCAACATAGCTCCCCTCTCTGTTCCACAGGGCTGTTGTAAGGATTAGGTGAAGTAATCTATTTGTATATGCTTGAAACCTACAAGGCAATACACAAGTGTGTCGATGTAGTTTGTGACCTGATAGGCTGAGGGCCCGTAGGAACAGGCACTTGCAGACAAGTGGGTTAAGTGCTGCGAAACAAAGGCTTGGCTTAGCTTTGAAGGGGAGGGGTGGGGGAGGCACCTGCAGAGAAGGGGAAATAGGCCTTGCCTGGAGATTTGTTATTTTGAGAAAGTCACTGGAAATAGACAAGATCAGAAATAATACAGGGGCTGTCAGGCTTGACATTTGAGCCAATTAGAAGCAAGGAAGCAAGGGGGGGGGGAGGAATGAGAAACCAGAGTCTGCTGGGTGGTCTGTATAGTGGGGGTGGAGTGCAGGGAGAGGGGAGAGACCTCCCTGAAATGTCCCCAAACCAGCAACTGAGAAGAAAAACAGCAGCGGCGGCGTCACTTCTCAGAGGACTCACCTGAATTCCAGGGAGACGACGCAGGTGTGTTGGAGGCAGACAGGAAGCTGGTGTCGCTGCACACAGGTGTGGTCCTCGGCCAGGCTCACCTGTGCTCTCCAGGAAGTCCTGGAGTAACCACACCTGGGAAGGCAAGCAAGATAAAGAGATGGGTGGTGACTAAGAGAAAATGCTGTCCTAAAATTCCTCACTCATGTAACATTTTACACAACATAATTTTATTCATGTGTATTCATATATAATTATAAATGAATATCCTATCTAATAAAGAAGGAATATGCTAATTGACCACCACACTCACACAAAGATGGCAGCACCCACAGCCAATAAGGAGGGGGTATGCTAATTAACTGCCACACCTTCAAAGATGGTGGTGCCCACAGCCACAAGATGGCAACGCCCCATCCACTCAGCAGGGGCGTGGCACGCCTGGGCCCACCCCCAGATGGGTCTGGCTGCTCCCTGTGCCTGCTTCCAGAGGCCCCCAGTCCCCTCAGCACCCCAGCCACCCAGGGTGGTCCCGAGGCCCAGGCGAGCCTCAGGCGGCGGCTGCCCAGCTGCCCAGGGCCGCCCAGGCTCAGGTGGCTGGGCCGCTGAGGCAGTGGCAGCAGCAGAGGTGTGATGGGGCGTTGCTCCCACCTTGTTGATCACCTTGTTGCCTCCTGCCCCTGAGGGCTTCTGGGCTGTGAGAGGGGCAGTCCAGGCTGAAGGACCCCCATCCAGTGTGTGAATTTTCATGTACTGGGCCTCTAGTATATTATATTCATTGTGCATATATCACATCATATCTATAATAATAAAATCATAATAGGCAAATCGATGACCATGCTATGACATTCACTGGCGCCAGGCCAGCCAAGGCGGGTGTGATGTGATCGGTTGGGCCCGCCATCGGCCCAGGATCACCCTGCAGAGGGAGGCCAGTGGGGCAGTCAATTGGGGGGCTCCACGACTGCCCCAAAGAGGAGGGCCCAGGCCCCCCCATGGCAGCACTGCGGCGCCCTGGGTGCGGCCTCTGTGAGGCTGAGCCATCGCAGCGCCCCAGCCGGGTGAGCAGGGCCTATTTCTTTGGGGTGATCCATTGTGGAACCCCTGCTGGGTGGGTGGGGCCTACCTCCTTGGGGCAATTGATTGTGGAGCCCCATGACTGATTGCCCCGCAGAGGGAGACCCAGGCCACCTGGCCGGTAGCACTGCAGTGGGTGGGCGGAGCCTCCCTCTGTGGGCCATCGATCATGGGGGTCCTGGACTGCGAGGGCACAGGCCAGGCTGACAGATCTCCCTGAAGTGCACATATTTCGTGTACCAGGCCCTCCCCCCTTTCTCTCTCTCTCTCTCTCTCTCTCTCTCTATATATATATATATATATATATATATACCGTATTTGCCAGCGTATAAGACGATTTTTTGGCCCTGAAAAATACGTATTTGCCGGCGTATAAGACGACTGGGCGTATAAGATGACCCCCTAACATTTCCACTAAAAATACAGAGTTTGTTATATACTCGCCGTATAAGACTACCCCCCACTTGGAGGCATATTTTTCAGGGCCAAAAAGTCGTCTTATACGCCGGCAAATACGGTGTGTATATATATATATATATATATATATATATATATATATATATATATATAAATAGCTCTGTTGCTATTTGGCTCTGTTGACTAATGAGTTTGCCGACTGCCTTAGGGTATTGAGATCAAATTTCATCCCTTGCCAATTGCCCCAGAGCTACAGAGGAAGGCAGCAACTGTTACGACCAATATGACCAAATGACCGGAGCAACTGGAATGACTGGTTGACCAGTTGCTATGACATGCACTGGCCATCAGGGGGCAGATGCTCAATGCAGGAGCTGTCGCTGTCCCCTGATGGTCAGTGCACTCCCTCAGCTGAAGCGCCACTCAGGAAGTTGGGCTCATGGCCGGCAGGCACAGCTGCAGTGGCAGGAGCCTCTCCCTCTGCAGAGCGGTGGCGGGCCGTGGCAGGCACAGCGGCTGGGCGGGCGGGAGCAGGCAATGCCTGGCCCTGGCTTGGGCTCCTCCCTGGCCGCCTGCCATCTAACGCACGGCTACCCCCCTGGCCCCCATAGCCTGCAGTCACAATCTCCGGAGAACAGCTGAAGCTCAGATACGCAAGTAACCAGGATGAGCCTGGTATCACCGCTGGGCTCCTGGAACTCTGCCCAGAGCCGTGGTCAGCAAACTGTGGCTTGCGAGCCACATGTGGCTCTTTGGCCCCTTGAGTGTGGCTCTTCTACAAACCATGGCCTGGGTGAGTCTACTTTGAAGAAGTGGCATCAGAAGAAGTTTAAGTTTAAAAATTTGGCTCTCAAAAGAAATTTCAATCATTGTACTGTTGCTATTTGGCTCTGATGGCTAATGAGTTTGCCGACTGCCTTAGAGTATTGAGATCAAATTTCATCCCTTGCCAATTGCCCCAGAGCTACAGAGGAAGGCAGCAATATGACAATGGCCACAAGGTGGCGACTGACAATGGGGGTAAAAGTCAAAGATGACTCTGAAAGGTGGGAGCGTGGGCAACAGAGCACCCCTGCCCCCAAGATCCCCAACTTTGTATTGTTCACCCCCCAGTGTCTCTCATCCAGCTCCGAGTGGCGGAAAGCGTCCAGCATGGCCCAAGGTGTCCACTGGAGACCTCCTGGCCGGCAGAAGGGACATTTGGAAATATTTTTTCAGGAAGCTGCGGGGAGGAGGTCAGACTCTCCATGTGACTTCCCGGTGGCTCAGGGGACATGGACATTCCCTGGGCACGTGGGCTCCCGGCTTCCTTTCAATGTGCACAATCTGGGCACAGGGTCACTAGTAATTACGTAAGTAACATGGATACAGGCATGGCAGTGAGGAGGGATGGGGAGAAAGAATCATCTTTGCTTTTGTTCACATTTTTAAGTGTTTTGCTTGTTACAACTAGTATATATTACTTCTCTAGTGTGAAAAGGACCCAATATTTAAGACTAAGAAAGATGTGCACGTGGTGCGTGTGGCTGCAGCGTGGGCGGGACGGCTCAGCCGCAGGCGCTGGAGTTCGGCTGTCACTGGGGCTCGGGCTCAGCAGAGGCCCCAGGAAGCACGTGGCAGTCACTCGTGGGCCCGCAGGGACCGCCATCACCACCCACCGCACACGCGGACCACGGACCCCGGCAAAGCAGTGCCGCCTGCGGGAGGCCCTGGCAGCAGACAGCACGTTTCCCAGGTGGGAGTGCAGGCAGGTCCTCCCTCCAGGTCCTCCCTCCAGGTCCTCCCTCCAGGTCAGGCGCTCCACACCTTGTGGGGGTGGCGGTGGTGGTGGGAGACTCGGCATTGGAGCTGGCGTGGGGGGAAGGGAGAGGAAAAGTGAGACCTCCTCCTCCTGTGTAAGGGCTGCAGCAGAGCATGACTGGTCTGTGTCCTCCAGCAGCTGAAGCTGTGAGGCACGGGGTTCCCGGGCCTCCCGTGCCGGCCTCCGCTGGGCCTGGGGACCAAGGGAGGGTCACCGAGCTGAGCCGGGGAGGGAGCGTCTTGGTGGTGTGGAAGGCGGAGGCAGGGCTGGGGGCTGCGAGGGGACCTGTGGGCCAAAGGAAGGAGGAGCTGGGCCCTCGGTGGACACCCAGGCGGGAGGGAGACCTCGCGGTGGGCAGACGCCAGCTCGCACTCTCCGGGAGGTGCACAGAGCCGCGGCGGGGAGCCGGTCGGGACGAGGTCCGAGAAGCAAGCTGGCATCGGGGATCACCGGCTCGGCGTGGCTCGTGTTTAGGAGTTCGCTGCTGCCCTGTGTGCGAAGGCCAGCACCGTGCGCTCCGCTCCGACAGCAGCATCAGACGCGGGGCCTAAGCCACACCGAGTGCAGGCAAAGCCTGTTGTGAAAGGCCACGTTCCATGCTCAGAAAGCATCTTATATGATTTTTAAACTTTGGTTTTGACTTCTGTCACACAAAACATCCTTCATGTAGGTGGACTTTCTCCGGAAGGCCGTGCCACAATCGTGAGGACACAGTCACAAGTCTGACGCTGAGCACCGTGCCTGGGGCCAGAGCAAAGGCCTGAAGCAGGGGCCTCGGGAAGCCCTTTACACATGGTCACGTCCCACCTCCGGCCTCACCCAGCACGCCAGGCTGAGCTGGCAGCACCCCGCTGTCCCTGCCTGGATGACAGAGAAGTGGGGAGACCTGGCGTCCTGGGAGCGGGCCCAGGAGCAGGGCCTGCGGGCGGTGAGCTGTGAGCACAGAGAGCCGGGTGGGGCGGGAGGAGCCCTGGGCGGGTCTGCTCACCGGGAGACAGGGAGCAGGCTGCTGATGTCACTGCATGCCCCCCCCCCCCCAGCCGCATCCCCCACCTACGGGCTCCCAAGTCTTGAGGGGCCCGAGGGGATCGGTGGAAGGGCCACCTCTCTCCCACTCCAGCAACGAATGATGTGGAGCACGAGGATCTGCAGGTGACGCCTCTCTGTAGATCAGCATTTGGGTCCTTTGTCATCTGGATCCCTCGCCTGTTCTCCCCTCTTCCTTGAACATACGTCCAAGTTTACTGTGGTCATTAGAATCACCTTTGTTGTCTGAGGTTCAGAGAGCCGTGTTAGCACGTGGGACACACACGTGGCATTCAGACTCGCTCGTGTAGAACGGTGTTTCCTCTCAGAATCCCACAGGGAGTTCTTGGGGCAAAACCATTCCTTTGCAACTGAATTATCAGCTCGTGGAATACAGTATTCCCTGTCTGAGCTTGAATGGAAGGAACCCATCATCTTTGAGTCCTTGCTCTTCAGAAAAATGGCACTGCTGCCAGATGTGAGCTGGACACTTGGAATTGGCAAACAGCTGGGAGTTAGTGTGAGGGAGAGAAACAGACATGGGCTTGGGGTTGGGTACATGTGGGTTCCGGATCAGCTCTGCACCTCCTGATGTGGGACTTTGGATTAGACACTTGGAGTGATCGCTCTGAGGCCTGTTTCTCCATCTTTAAAACAGAACGGTACAGAGGCAGGCTCACGGTGTGTGGGTGAGGATTCAAAGAGGGGGATTTAAATGTCTGGCACACAAGGGACACACAAGAAACATTAGTTTCTATGACCCTCTACCGTCAATAATCTAATGAATCCTTACCCAAATAGCATCCCCTTTGGAGTAGAGTCCTACTCATTTTTCACCTTGGGACACCCAAAAGGATGTTAGAGTCTTCTGTTTGGTTTGTGGTAAGTTGACTTTGCACTTTAAAAGGGAAAAAAGGAAACCTGTAGCAGCTCAAACAATGAGCCTTTTTAAAGCCTGCATTGGACTCCAATTTCAAAGAATATTCTTATTAACATACTTTCTTATAAATAGAACGCTGCTCATCAAATATTTATAAGTTGTAGCCTGAGAAGCCGGTGCAGCCGGGACATCTCCCGCGCGCTGTGGGGCGGCGGAGGCAGGGGAGCCGGTGGGTTTGTGGCCTGGTTTGGGGCTCCGGCATGAGCCTGGCCTGGCCTGGTTCCTCGGCCTGGGCCTGTTCTGGAGCCTTCGGACTCCCACGCTGCGGCTTTGTAGGCGACTCCCTTTGAAGTCCACGGGGGCTCTTTGAACGGAAAGCATGCACAACAGCGGGGGTCAGGCCTGGTGTACATGGGGGACCAGTGGTGCTTCTCACCCCAAGTACCAGTCTTCAGCCCAGGAAGTACAGTTTTATTATTAAATAAAAGACTCCCCCCAAAGAAAGCCCACAATCCACCTCCCAAGCTCCACGTCCATTCGCGGGGGAAGTGATGAGCCTGCTAATTGCCTGGGAGTTTAACAAGCGGCGGATGCGGACAGCGCAGGCTCTGTTTTTCCTTTAAACACGTCAGTAAAACAAACATTCTCAATTCCAGGGTAACTCGCTAGATAAAAAGTAAACATTACTATCCTTTGAAATATCACTCCTCGAGTGTGATCATTTTGAAAAATATCTCCACTAGAAATAGTTGTAGATATTTTTGGTTGGAAGTGCAATCGCTGATGGAGCACAAACCTTCAAATTTGTAGACAGGTTAAGTAAATTATATCACTCACTGGCTTTAAAAGTTCAAGTAATTTGCAAAGAAAATGCTCAATCTGACTTGGTTTGTAATATCTGTTAATGATCTTTTAAAAACCCCACTTATTCACAACTCCGTCCCCGAGGGGAAGCGGTTAGCGATCAGAAAAATGTCTGAAGTCTGAGGTGTCCTTAGCATTTCTTTGAAATAAAAAGCCCTAAAAATAAATTATGTAAGGTACACAGTGCACAGGACAATCGCTCTGATGAATGATCTCGGTGTTTTTCACTCCTAAAAAGGTGCCCGCTGAAAGTCAAGCTGCTGAAGGACAGCTGATTTGGAATTGCATCATTAGGCTAGCTGCTCTGTTTCTTTCCACGTGTGTTGAGACCACCCATATATTTCTGGGCCGTTGACGCAAAAACAGTTGTGTGAGGAACAATTTGGACGATATTCGTTGTGTTTCCTTTCAGAAGCGCGAGGTGTTGCCTGAAGACAGGCCTCCAGGTGTTGCCGCCCAGAAGTAAGACGAGGCCGGTGCCGAGGAGCCCTCCGAGGGCCGCCGATATTAGGTGACGAGCTGTGAAACGCTACCCGGAGCCAGCCTCCCTCCCGGCCCAGCGCCCTGGTCTGGCCTGGAGGCCGGGGCTTTTGTAAGACAATATTGGTCCGTGTAACTGAGGATGCTGTTTGGCTACTGTAAATACCATAAGCAGCTTTTTTTTTTTTTTTTTTGAGGGAGGAGTTGGATTTTACGAGACCATTGGCGACAGGTTAATTATACATTTCATAAGACAGCATTTCCTTGTAGCCAGTGTAAATTCACCTTTAATCCTTCTTTATATAATCAGGCGAGGCCCTTCATCGTAGCCATTATCTCATACATTGGGCCCTCCACTTTTCTTTTTTCCTCCTCACACCTCACCGGCCTCTCAGCTAACAGCAAGGGGGCAGTGGCATTCATTTTCGCCCCAGAGGAGGGGGCCTCTGCGGGCCGACCTGCCTCCTGGCTCTTCCTCTCTCTGCTCCCGGCGACACCCGGGGAGCCAGCGGAGCACAGGAAACAACCGCGGACTGATTTTCATCGAGATTTTCTGTGGTATGCTCTGTGCAAGCCCCTCCAGGTACTTCCCGTAAGAAATAGAAATCAGCATTTGAAACTTGTTTTCAAGTGTTACTGGGCTCCAGGATTGCGCAGAGCAGAAGCCTGGACTCGATGCCTTCCCAGAGCGAACACATCCTGCAGCCCCCGGGCCAGGCCTGAGCCAGCATCAGGCTGGGACGGCCGCCCTCCGAGGTAACCTCTGCTCATTCCCGACGCCGGAGCCTGTGCTGTTTTGGAGCTGCCACTCAATGGAGTCCCAAGGTAGGTGCTCTTCGTCTGGTTTGAGTCTGGTATGCGTGTGAGTTGTACCTATGGTGTGGGTGTGATGATAGTATGTTTCCTTCCACCGTGTCATAACGTACCACAGCTCACCTATGCCACCCTGGATGGTTTGTTTTCAAATCTTAGGCTGAAAACAGACAGGTTGGTGGGCGGGGGTGTGCATTTCTGTTGGGCTCGCTGACTGCAGGCGAGTCACTGAGCTACTGTGTGACTGTGCTCAGCTGTAATAGTGCCAAACACTTTTCTAAGGAAGTTGTGTCCACTCCACTCCTACCAGCAGTGGGTGGAAAGCAGGCTGCTCTGGTGTTCTCAGTCTTTTTTATTTTGGTTTTTCTAGTGGTTTGGAGTTGAATCTCATCATGGGTTTAATTTGACTTCCAGGTTATTAATAAGTTGAGCATCTTTGCATGTATATTGGCCATTTGGCTATTCTGTGAATGGGCTTTTCAAGTGTCTTGTTAATTTTTCTATTGTATTATTCATCTTACTGATTTGTAGGAAATATTTACATAATCACACATAATAAATTGACCATCACACCCCCACACAAGATGCCACCCCCATGTGGTCACAAGATGGCCAATACAAGATGGCTGACAGGGGAGGACAGTTGTGAATGATCAGGCCAGCAGGGGAAGGCAGTTAGGAGTGGCCAGGCCAGTAGGGGAGGGCAGTTAGGGGAGGGCAGTTGGAGGCAACCAGGCTTGCAAGGGAGGGCAGTTGGGGGGAACCAGGCTTGCAGGGGAGGGCTGTTGGGGGTGACCAGGCCTTCAGGGGAGGGCAATTGGAGGCAGTCAAGCCATCAGGGGAGGGCAGTTGGGGCCAGCAGGGAAGTGGTTAGGGAGTGATCAGGCTGGCAGGCAGAAGCAGGAATGAAATGAGGATTCAAAGAGGGGGATTTAAATGTCTGGCACACAAGGGACACACAAGAAACATTAGTTTCTATGACCCTCTACAGTCAATAATCTAATGAATCCTTCCCCCAAATAGATTCTCCTTTAGAGTAGAAATCCTACTCATTTTCCACCATAGAACACCAAAAAGGATATTAGAGTTTGGGCCTAAACCGACAGTAACACATCCCCAGAGGGGTCCCAGATTAGAGAGAGTGCAGGCTTGGCTGAGGGACACCCCTCCTAGTGCATGAATTTCATGCACTGGGCCTCTAGCCTGGATATAAGGATATATATATATATATATATATATATATATATATATATATATATATATATATTGCAAGTGTCATATACTTTCCCGAGCTTGACTTTTCACTCATTATGGTATCTTTGGATGAACAGAATATTTTAAATTTTAATGTCATCTAATTTTCCAATTTTTCTTTATAGACAGTGCTTTCTGAGTCCTTTTAAAGAGAACTTTGTAACCATGGAAATAACCTCTTATCTTCTGGAAGCTTTATCATTTCTTCTCTTCCATTTACATCTATAGATTACTTATAGGTAACATTGTATTTACTTATAGACTATATCTATAATCCAATGACATTGATTTTGTATATGATGTGAGGTTGAGATCAAGTCCCTCCCCCCCCAAGATATCCACTTACCCTAAACCAGTGTTTCCCAAAGTGTGGTACGCATAGAGTTTGTTTCCCAGGGGTACAGGAAGAGTTTGGTGGGGATATGCACTGCACCGTGCTGAGCTGTGCCTAATTC
This sequence comes from Vespertilio murinus, assembly GCA_963924515.1. Taxonomy (NCBI): domain Eukaryota; kingdom Metazoa; phylum Chordata; class Mammalia; order Chiroptera; family Vespertilionidae; genus Vespertilio; species Vespertilio murinus. The sequence goes on from OZ004713.1 coordinate 4,658,949, forward strand.
TATGTTCTCATGAGTCAAGTCAATTTCATCCTTCTTATTGATCCAAATTTATGTTATTTATAATATAACTTTTATTTATATTTTATTATGAATAATTTTATTTTTCATTTATTATTATTTTATGTATGTACCAAAAAAATAAAAAATAAAAATATTTTGATTGTTATTAAAATATATCCATTTTTTTTTGACGAGGGGTACTCAGTGTTATGAAAATTATAGAAGGGGTACACATATGTCAAAAGTTTGGGAAACAGTGCAAAAGACTTCCTTTCCCCAGTGTTCTGAAGTGAGACTTTTGTCATAAGTTAAGTACTCACTTATTTGTAGAATGATCATATGACTTTCCTCCCTTATTCTGTTAGTGTGGTGAATTATTCAATAGGTTTTTGAATGCTAAACCATCTTTTTTTAAAAAAAATATATATTTTTATAGATTTCAGAGAGGAAGAGAGAGGTAGAGAGAGAGTCAGAAACATCAATGATGAGAGAGAGTGCTGCCTCCTGCATGCATCTCACTGGGGATTGAGGCCACAACCCAGGCATGTGCCCTTGACCGGAATCGAATCTGAGACCCTTCAGTCCAGAGCATTAACCCAATCTTGAATTTCTGGACTAAATCCAACTTGGGTATGATGTATTATTTACTGAATGCATTACTGAATATTTTGATAATATTTACAACACATGTATGAATGAACTTTACCTGTAATTTCCCTTTAGCGTAATGTCCCTGTCAGGTGTGTTATGAAGGTTTAGCTGGCTCATAAAATCAGTAGAGATGTATCTTCTTTATGTTCCTTTAAATATATATATATATATATATATATATATATATATATATATATATAATTTTTTACAGAGAGGAAGGGAGAGAGATAGTTAGAAACATTGATGAGAGAGAAACATTGACCAGCTGCCTCCTGCACACCTCCTACTGGGGATGTGCCTGCAACCAGGGTACATGCCTTTGACCGGAATCTAACCCGAGACCTTTCAGTCCACAGGCCAACATTCTATTCACTGAGCCAAACTGGTTAGGGCTCTTTATATTCTTTAAAAGTAAAAACATAAGTGAGTCTAATGTAAATATGGTAATTAAAAAACATATAGCTTGTCTTAAGTATATTAGTCAGGGTTCTCCAGAGAACTGAACCAATAGGGGAGCTATAGATATGAGGAGACCTATTGCAGGAGTTGGTTAGCACAATTACAGAGGTGGGAGTCCCTGGAGAACTAGGGCTGGTGGTGTGAGTGCAAGTCTGAAGGCCTGAGGATAGCGGGCTGGGGTGGGGGGTGACCAGACTGAGTGGGGAGGGAGATAGAATAAGTCCTGGTTGGATTCTGAGGGCCCAAGAACCAGATTTGATGTTCAAGGGCAGGAGAAAATGAATATCCCGCTTGAGCACAGAGAGAAATACACACTTTCTCAGCCTGTCTGATCTGTCCAGGCCTCACGGGATGTCATGATCATCTTCTTCACTTGGTCCACCAGTTTACCTGCCAGTCTCCTCCAGAGAAACGCCCACACACCAGGAATAACGCTTACCAGCTACCCGGGCATCACGGAGCCCAGTCAAGGTGACAGAAAATTAACCCTCACAGTCAGTATTCACCATATTTCTTCCGTTCCAAGCCTCTGTTTATTTTAACTTAGACTTACAGCAGGAAACTGTTTCTGTGCGAGTTTTGCAGGGCAAAGTCAGTACAAGTTGGACTCTCTTCTCAGAGTTTTCACATGGCATGCAGCGGTCTGCTCGGGGGCCCCAGCTGAGATTTCTGCTGCATGTCAATCCCGGAACTCAGGATCAAGGCCCACCGGGGTGTAAGGAAAACCTGGAAGTGGGGGAGCTTTGTGCACATATGGCAAGCTTTCAGCTAAAACACTTCCTCCCCACTGAGAATCTCCAAAGCCAATTTCATTTCCTACTTTTGACCATTTCATTCACTGTTTCACAGAGATTTGTAAAAATCTCCTTCAACACTGTAATCTCATAGCTCACCCCATCTCTCCATTCCTACTTCACCTCTTGCCTGGGCTGTGGGACACCGAGTCTCCATTTCTTCCTCTTCCCACCATGCCAAGTACTCAAAATGAAAACTGCCCCTTAGTCCCCGTGGAAAACTGTTTGGTGGCTCCGCATTGCTTTACAAGACGCAGCCACGGCTCCTGTATGTGGCGCCCAGGTTCTTGGCCCTCTGGCCCTGCTTCCCATCCCAGCCTGTTCTCTGCCCGCTCCAACCTCCAGCTTCCCCTCCCTGCGGCTCCATCTGCTCGCAGTTCCCGTATCACCTGGGATGGTTGGTGTCCCAGCTTTTGCATATGCTGCTCTTTCTTTCTGGAACAGTCTGCCCATGTCTTTCTCCTGGATAATCCATTCTTTAACGATCAGCTCAGGCCAGATCCCTGGGCTGCGTGGCCTCCTTTCTGCCCGTGCCTTTGTCTCTGTGATCAGACTGTGAACTCCTTGCAGGGAAGGTCTAGGCTGTAGTTACGCAAGAGAATCCATAACTTGCTGTGTGCTGGTGGACAACAGGTGCTAAAAGACACCTGCAAATTCAAACAGAAAGCACAAGGCCGGCTACTTGACTAGTTTGAATTTCACTCCATCTCCTTTTGAAAGCTTGAGATGACATAAAATGGCCAAAATGTCACGCGTGACCAGAGCGAGGCAGGAAGGCAAAGGCTATGGACAGTCGGCAGACACAATCTCTTGCTATGTGACTAAATCCAGGTCAGGTGATTAAAAGTCTCTATGGTGGAGTCTGCTTTTTGTAGAAGAGATGAGTAACAAGGCTTTTCTATAAAGATGGATTCTTCCAGAGGAATACATCTGAACAATTTACTCTAAAATTTAAATGAAAAAATAATCCTATTTAAAAGGCAAATTGACTGATATCCTCCTTTTCTGTGATTAATAAAAGAGTTTACACAGAGGCTCTGTAAGAAATTGTGTGAGAGATTCAGGAGGATCATTAAAGTCTCTACTAGACATTCACTTTCACATTGTAAAATTGGCTATCCTGTCAGAATGGTATCACATAAAAATGGGGTTTCTGAGCTCTTACATATGAATGGTTTTAGTTGCACAGTGGTGCCATTCATTTTATTTGGACCATTTATTGCAAGTACACTCTAAATTTGGCCTTAATTATTTTTCCTTTCACAAAAATATTTTGTGGGATCTTTTTGAGCCCTGGCTACTTCCTTCTTGCCCCTTAAAACCGAATCCAGGAGCATTATTTTTGCTCTCTTCTAATTAAAATAATTGCTTAGTTTCTTTTAACTAGATTCATGCAGTTATTAGCCTAATGCATGGATGGGTGCCACGGGTGCTTGAGAAACAAGTGAAAAGTGGTCGTGTAGCTGTGCGTGAAGGTCTGTGGTGCCAAGCACATTGTCTCCTCTGAGCCGGCGTTTCAGGAAGGCCTTCAGTGGAGCTTGCCCGCAGGCCCCGCTAGAGGACTACTGAGTGAAAGAAGAGTTCTATTCTCTTTATTAAGTTTGCAGGAAACTCGGTGTGATTGGAAGAGGGCCCTTGCTAGCTGGGTATGGCACAGAGACCTGAGGTCCAGCTCAATCTCCCTTTTTTTGCTTTCAGAAGAGTTGCAGTTGAGGGGAAACACTCCAGGTTCCCCTGGCTGGAGGGGGCTGGGGCGGTGTCCTAATCAGAGGACAGTGGAGGAAGAGGGATAACCATGCCTGGGTAGATGTGTTAATGAAGAGTTCTTGGGACCCTGCCTCTAAAAGGAAGTGCTAAAATAATGTTTTTGACTTCAAGACTTTTCTCAGAGTTGTTGCAACCCAAGGGTTTGGCAAACAAAGGCCCACAGGCTAAATCTAACCTGCTGCCGGCTTTTGTAAATAGAGATTTATTGGAACGCAGCTGCCCCATTTGTTTGTGTATTGTCTACTTGGGTATTTGTGCAGTAGTGACAGAGACCCCGTGGCCTGCAGAGCCTACAAGGTTTCCTCTCTGGCACTGTACAGAAAATGCTCGCTGACTCCCGATGTGGTCCCCAGTTCAGAGTGTACTAAGTGCCCGGGCCATGCTGAGCATCTAGTTGCAGGGATTTTCACAGTGGCCCTCATTTGATGAAGGCCTTGGTAATGCGCAGGTGCACAGAGGGCAGGAAGTGAGAAGGGTTAGAAGTATGTAAGAAGGATTTGAGGCAAGAACTCATGGTTTGAGAAAAGATTCTGCTGTTATGGTCTTAGTGGCAAGTAACTGATCAGGCTGGGCTCTTGCTTTGTCTGTTTCCTGGAGGTAAAGGTATGGACATGGCTGGAACTTCTCACTTGACGTGCATTCTTATTAACTATTAACTCTTCAAAGTCAACATTGTAGACCTCTGCTTCCAGACTAAAAGATGGGAATCCTTTGCCACCAGTTGGTTCGTGGTTGGGAAGCTCAAGTGAGAGAATGTAAACTCAAGTATTTTCTAAACCAGTGTTTCTCAAAGTATGGTACTCGTACCCCCAGGTGTACGGGAAGAGTTTGGTGGGGGTATTTGTTGCACCGGAGTTTGGTGGGGATATGCACTGCACCGTGCTGAGCTGCGCCTAATTCTACGTTCTCGAGTCAAGTCAATTTCATCCTTCTCATTGATACAAATGAATGTTATTTATAATATAACTTTTATTTATATTTTATTATGAATAATTTTATTTTTAGTTTATTATTATTTTGTGTATGTACCAAAAAAAAGAAAAAAAAATATTTCGATTGTTATTAAAATACATCCATTTTTTTTGACGAGGGGTACTTAGCGTTATGAAAATTATAGAAGGGGTACACATATGTCAAAAGTTTGGGAAACACTGTAAGGTGCTACATTTGTGGTACAGAGAAAACATTAGAATAAGTTCTACTTGGCATGTGAAAATTGAAACTCAGATAGCCTATCCAAGATTAAGTAGTAAGTCAACATAAGATTGAAAGCTAGGTCTTCTGATTTTAGTGACTGCCCTTCCAGTATGCTACATGCTTCTCTGCATCATGCTTCTTCCCATGATTTCAGCTCTTTAGTTAATTCATCCATTCATTCACTCACCACTCAACATTATTTAAGAGCCTGCTATGAACTGGAAAAAGAACTGAAATTTCCAGGGAGTCTGATAACTATGAAAAGACAAGTTGGAAGGCTTTTAGAACAATTTTGTTCTTGAAGCCCTCTGGCTGGAATCGTCTAGAAATATATAGATTTTCCTCTTGATTTCTCCCATGCTGCTGCTCAAGGAGTTGGCCATTATTTATGAAATGAAGCAAGAGAGAGTAGGTGGGATGGGAAGTGGAGAGCAATCCTGCCACTCAACAAAATGTTGCTTGACATGCTGTCTTAGGTAGCATGTTGTGTGTGTGTGTGTGTGTGTGTGTGTGTGTGTGTGTGTGTATTTGAACATAGCATGAAAGGAAAGAGGAGAAACACTGGAATATTGATAGCAGATTGTACCAACAATTACTCTAGGTTTGGGAATTTGAAAGTTAAGATTTTTGTGCATAGAGTCCAAGGGAATTCTTTCAGAAAAAAATTTCAGGTAGGAATTACCCAATTAAATTACAAATCTTAAAGAAGTCAGTAGTAAGTGGGACACTGGAGCACTCGCTTCACCATTCTGTTCATTACAGTCTCCTTTCAGGCCAGACTTATTCAGTGAGTTTTCTTGAATCCTGAATTTGCCTTCCCATGGTAGGAGAGCTGAAACTCTTCAGTTTTCACTGTTTTGGGTACTTTCCCTTTTAACAGTGAGGTTTGCCAATATTTTCTTATATTCAGTGTCTTAGCTGCTGGTTCTCTTCAGGTTTATCTGGGAATCTAAAAGTCGTGTGATTATGAGACAAAGGTGCCAGTGAAGTTGCCCCATAAAAAAAAACAACCTTCCAGAATCTTCAATTTAACAATTGTTACCTGCAAAGACCTCTAAGAGGCTACAGTAGAAAATCTTGCTTTATGCTCGCTCCTCTTTCCCCACCTAAGTTGTCATCTGGGTGGCGTCATCTGGGTGTCTTCTGGGTGGCGTCATCTGAACCTGTGATTTACCCACAAAGCCGTGCTACTTCTCAGATGTGCCAGGCCCAGGACGCTGCTGTTGGAAAAATGTAATTTTTCCGGCTCACGGGAAGTGTATTCACGGCAGGACTTAGTGTGGTGCAGGTAACTTTTCCTTTGTAAGACATTTGTGAGCACTAACTCATTTATTTAACTTTTGTCTATAGAGTGAATAGTCTTCCAATTACTGTGGGAAAACCCTTCTTTTACTAATTCCAACCTTCAGCAGGTATTCTACTGGAAAAGTGTCACCATGCTGCAAATGTTTTGTAGAAGGGAAATAAAATTTTCAACATGGTGTAAAATTCCACTGAAATAGTGAAATAGATGACCTCCGTTGCCTCAGTGTATATTTTTAAGTGATTCAGCACGCTCTGAACACTGTAGGAACTGCTATTGTAACACTGCTACTATCTACTGTGACTGTGCAATGTTATTAACAGTTTACGTATATTACGTGGGGTTCTCCCGAAAGGACAGCTTGAGGGAAACTTCATGGCTGTCTCTTCAGCAGAGAGTTCACGCCACGAGTGGGAGAGTTGGAGGAAGGGGAGTGAGGCAGAGGTCACGGGAGCAAGACAAGGCTGTGTGGCGGTGTGGTCCCAACTCGGCAGGAGGTAGAACAGCTAGCCAATCCTCTGGACTGACTATTGGCTTGCGAAGAAATGTCTGCACCCTAGTTCCTCCAACCTGTGGCCATTCCCTTATATGCCAAAGTCTTTGCAGATGTGATTAGGGTTTTGAGATGCAGTGATTAGCTTGGATTATCTGTGTAGGTCCTAAACCCCATTTCATAGAAGAAGGGAGAAGGAGAGAGATAGAAACATCAATGATGAGAGAGAACCATGGATCAGCTGCCTCCTGAATGTCTCACACTGGGGATTGAGCCCACAACCCAGGCATGTGCCCTGCCTGGAATTGAACCATGATCTCCTGGTTCATAGGTCTATGTTCAACTGCTGAGACACACTGGCCGGGCATAAGTGTCTTTATAAAGAGGCTGAGGCAGTGGTTGGGGAGGTGTAGTCACCAGCCAGAAAGGTCAGCAGCCACCAGAAACTGCAGGCGCTGAGGAGGGGCCCCCAGAGCTCCGGGGGAGCACCCTGCCCCCGCCACACCTTGCTGAGGGCCTGCAGCACTGATTGTGGCCTCCAGAACTGTGGATAACAAATTTCTGTGTTTAAGCCCCCACGTTTGTGGCAATTTGTTACACAAGAAAATACACAGAGACCACCCTCTCAGCATGAACTATTCTGCCTCAGGGTAGACTGATAGGGGAGGGAGAGGAAGGAAGGGAAAAGAATTCATTTGCCAGTTCCAACCTGTGATTAGCCTTCGGATTTCCTGATGGGACGTGGACACCCGTCCCTTCCCCTCTAACCGCCCCTGCGTGTGGTTGGCCCTGGTGTTGCCGGACACGGGAACAGGCCGCGTTGGCTGTGCCCTATGCAGGCTGCTGTGCAGACACCGAGGTGAAACCAGGCGGTGCCGGTCCTGAGCGGTGTGGCCAAGCCCCGAGGGGTGGCGTGTGAGGGGTCTGCCCCCATAGCCCCTTGGTCCTCCTCAGCCCAGCGAGGCAGGGGCGACGGATTGCCTCAGCCGGCGCCCGCCCCACCCGGGACCCGGAGCTTCGGGCTCAGCGTGGCTCAGGGTGCGCCTCTCTGAGGCAGGAGCTGGCACCTCTGCCACCACGGGACCCTGCTTCCTGCACATGGGCTCCTGCTTACACATGAACGCTCCTCCAGACATCCCGAGACAGTCTTTGTCCTTCTTCCTGCCGGGCCAGGCGCACCCACGGCAGCCTGGCCTCGTGGCTGTTATCATTGTGTAGCCAGGCGGTATTTTTATTTAATTTAAAGTTTTGGCAAGTGCATTATTTTTAGTCGTACTACACAAAGGTTGATGACAGTGCCCTCTCCTTACCTGAGGTACAGGGGGTGCACGTTAATACCCAAGGTGCCCGAAGAGCCCCAAATAATTTATTGGTTTGCAAGTGGTGTTACCACATGGCAGAGAGCAGAACACCAGCCCACACCATGGCACACAGACTTCCAGTTTTACTCATAATTGAGGCCGGCTGGTGAATCCTACAGGGCAGTGCCCACCAGCCATGCCAACCGAGGTGGGCTCTTCACAGTCCTGCCTGCCTCGGCCCTCCTTCCACAAAGCGGCCACCAACCTGCCACCACAACCAAACCCGGCTCTTCGGCGGAGACCTCCCGCAGGCCTCCCTCCGTCTCTGGGCAGCGCGGGCTGGTTCTGTCTCTGGCCGGGCCAGGCCTCCGGAGCTTCTGCAGGAAGAAGGGCCATCCCGGGGGCTGACGGGCCAGTGTGCACGGGCACCGTGTGTCCACGTGTCCTCATCACAGCAACCCCGCGAGGTAGGTATGGCGTTCAGATAAAGAGCTGTTTCACAGGGGAGAAATGCAGGGTCGCTGCAAAGTCACTTCCCCAAGGTGGCTGGGAGGCAGCTGACATCCTGCTCCACCTGGTGGCAGACAGACTGCTTTTTTATTTTATTTTTATTATTTTTTTAAAAATACATTTTATTGATATTTTACAGAGAGGAAGGGAGAGAGACAGAGAGCTAGAAATGGCAATGAGAGAGAAACATCGACCAGCTGCCTCTTGCACACCCCCCACCAGGGATGTGCCTGCAACCAATGTACATGCCCTTGACCGGAATTGAACCCGGGACCTTTCAGTCCGCAGGCCGATGCTCTACCACTGAGCCAAACCAGTTTTGGTGACAGGCTGCTTTTGAGGCTCAGAGAGGGGGGGCTCAGGACCTTTCCAGAGGGCGGAGGAGCAGTGGCCAGCTCTGAGGGTTCCCCCGGGTGACGGGTCTCCTGGGACCACGCCTGCGGGCCCAGCCTCCACAGCTCACACACATGGGCGCGCTTTTGTTTGCGTGTTTCTTTGACCCATCCGGTCACCGCGTGCCCTGGGCTCCGGGGCCCCGTGGAGGCGGGCAGCCTGTGAGCGGGGCATGAACGGAAGCTTTCGGCGCCTGCTGTGTTGGATCTGGTTCATGTGGAGGAACCAATAGCATCTGAACTTCTCTGGGCTCTCTACCCAGACCCATATGTTCTGGAATCTGGGTGGGAAGCATTTTATGAAACATGACGTAATATTTTACATTTAGCTTCTCTTCTCACCTTTACCTCATTCAAGCACCAGCCGGCGCCTGCTTTGGGAGAAGGAAATGGCAGTGGCTAATGAGCCTCTCCGCCGTGGGAGATTTCCTAAGCTGACCCTCACCCCTCGCCACCCCTCTGCTAGCTGCCGTGGGGCTCCAAAGCTACGGCTCGCTCCCCAGACCGCCCCCACCCTGGAGCGGCCCGTGTGCCCAGCGCTGACCGGGCCTGCTGTGGCCACTTTCACTTCCGCTTCCTCTGGCTTAGCCGAGGGGACAGCCGCCCTGCCGAGCGGGCCCGGCTGGAGCGAGGAGGAGCCGGGTCTGACTGCACGTCTGAGCCACGCCAGACTTCCGTGGTGTCCCGTGATGAACCCGTGCTGGGCAGCCTCCGCTGCTGGGTTCCTGGAGGCTGTCCACGTGAGGCCTCGCCCAGGGTCTTGCTTGGATTTGCTGTAGCTCTGGATCTCAGGGGGCAGAAGGGCCCCCGGGAGAACGGAGAGGGCGAGTCTGTGGGGACACTTCGCAGTCATGCTGGTGCGCATGGAGGGAGAGCTGTCCCGGCGCTCTGTCGCCTGGGCAGGGGCCGGGGGCCAGGCAGAGCGGCCCAAGGCAGACCGCTGTCTGGGAACCAGCTGGGGGACTGAGCAACATCTCAGAGCCTGAGGAGTAGACACGTGAGATCAAACACAGGTCTTAGAACTAAAGATCCCACAACATGGTCGTGACTTAGGGGAAGGTGAGACCCCAAGACTGAGTTTCTGCCACCTTTGAAGAATGCTTTTAAATAGAGATTATAATGACTTATAAAAATGTTTATTTTTAATCAACCTGGGTTGTGGACCAGATTTGTCTGAGGATGGTTAGAACACAGGGAAGCAGTCTTTGAAAGACTTCAGGGCTGAGTTGCATGGGGGAAGCCCTTAGGCAATCCTGTCCATCCACTGAGGTGAGGCCTGCACTGGTCAAGGTCACAGGGCGGCAGGGTTGGGGGTGGGGTGGCACTGCCAGTGGCCAGTTTCCAGGATCCCAATGCTGTCCTCTGTGACTGACCCTGTTCTCACAATCTGTGAAGTGCGTCCCAGGCCCAGGGCTGGACTCCCCTCCCCCTGGGAGTGGATGCGGTATGAAGACCTGGGGAGGGTGGGTGGGGAGGGTGCTGTCTCTCTGTGCTCCTGGGGAGGGTGGGCAGGGAGGGTGCTGTCTCTCTGTGCTCCTGGGGAGGGTGGGCAGGGAGGGTGCTGTCTCTCTGTGCTCCTGGGGAGGGTGGGCAGGGAGGGTGCTGTCTCTCTGTGCTCCTGGGAGGCTGCTGCACAGCTGAGGGGGCGGGTCTGAGCCAGCCAGTTTTATGTTGGAGATGATGATAATTACGCCAGATCATTTCCTGCCTTTGGTACAGCCACGGCTGTTCCGACTTTCTGCTCAGTCACAGTCAGTCCCCGAGCAGCAGGTCCTGGCCTCAGGGTGGCTGCCCGCTCTGCTGCCCTCCAGCACCTAATGCCACGTCACCGTGGGCACGTCGCTTCATGCAGCTCTGCGTGGCCCGTGGGAGGAGCCGCTGTGGAGGGCACAGGCCTCGGGCCGGGCTGGCCTGGCACCCACCAGGGATCAGTGTCAGCGATCAGTGTGGGCATGAGCTCCCCCCACCCACACACCACGGCCCGGAGACCAGCCTGGAGACCAGGGCCAGCGCCTCTGTGAAGGCACTAGCCACAGGGCTGACACTTTCCTCCTCCAAGAGCGGGAGCACTGCCCCTTCCGCGGCTCCGCCCGCCACGCTGGCCTGGCCTCTGGCGTCCTGTTTGAGAGGAGGACGCTGTGTTTCCTTGAAATCTCATCGCTGACCCTCCACGGGCCTCTGCTCACCCGCAGGGCCTCCTCACGGGCCGAGTCATGCTGAGGGTCAAACTCCCCGTCAGAAAGTCAAGTAGAGTTGGAATAAACCTTTACGAATAAAACTCCTAATGGAGTCATTCACGGTTACACTGTATTTCCTTGGCTCACTTCTAACAGTTTACCCACCGCTGACAGTGCTATCCTCCTCCTCCTCCTCGTGGTCCTCACGGACACCCCTCCGCCAGGGCGGCTGTTTCCCTCTGTCGCTCAGAAGACTGTTCCCGGTGCTCCTTCCCTCATCCACGCGCCGGGACCACACTCCGGGGCACAGAGAGGGCCTGTGGGCGAACCTGACTAAACTACCTGTTGTTTTAAACCCATTTTCACAGAGACTTTTCCTGCGATAGGCATTTAATGGCACAACACATTACACATTATATCTGTGTCAGTGGTTTCCGCTGTGCTGTTGCATTTGTGTGTGTGTGTGTGTGTGTGTGTGTGTGTACGTGCTCGCACGCTAGCCCAGTGATCGCTTGTGAGGATCTGTGTCTTCAACAATGCGAAACTTTTGCAGCTTCAAAACACAAGGCTGGGCAGTTGAGCAAATCACACGCACAGCGGTGTAAAACACCAGACATACAAGTTACAAGAACATGAACAAGTGCAAGAAAACTGTCACCAAGGGCGCTCCCGGCAGGCTGGCTGCCCCGCAGGCCTCTCCAGGCCGTTTCCGAACGTTGCTGGCGACCAGCGCCGCCCGCCCGGGAGCGGGCCTGATGCAGACCGCCGCCCCCCCACCAGCCTCCATTGATCTGTGAGCTCCGTGCCCCCACTTTGCCTAAAGAACAATGCCTTCCCCAGAACTCCACAGAAATCAATGGCCGAGTTAATTGGAAGCTGGGTCCCTGGCCGTTTTCTCTGTGTTAAGAGATGGCTTGGTTTCTGAAAGTGGGTCTGACTCAAAGGCCGGCTTTAGCAGAGGCGAGCGGCGCGGTGAGAGAGAGCGGAGGGGCAGGCAATTCCCCAGACACTGAGAGATGCTGTTGACATTTAGGATTTATTTCCTTTGAAGTCCTACTTGGGGCTAAGGCACGAGAGGAATGACGGCATTCCCAAGGCCCAGTCCCGCTCTGCGCCCCAGGAAAGGGCAGGGCGTGCCAGAGAGCCAGGGCGTGGGGGGGCCTCACTGGCCACGGGCGGGGGCCGGAGTCTTTATTTTAATGCCTCCCCCTTTCTGAAGACCAAGGTGTTCACATCCTAGGACCTTGGGCCTGTCATTAGCTCCGTAGCAGCAATGCTTTTATATTCAAGCACTTTATAACCTGCACAGTACACTCGCGTCCCCGGATTCTCACAGCAGGCGGCCGGGACAAAGGGGACTGGCGTTTTCATCTTCATTTTGTAGGAGAAGAAACTGAGTGGGTTGGGACTTCCCCAGGATGCCCCGACCAGGACGGTGTGGGGTGCATACAGGCTCCGGCTCCAGGGAAGAGAGAGTGGGTTGAGGGCTAGGCACTTCCCTGATGGACTCCCGATGGCGGGCTGGGCCGGCTCACCCCCGGCCAGGGGACCCTCCAAGGTGCCCACCCACCCCCGGGCGCTGCTGTTCCGAGTGCTGGTCCGACCCGCACAGGCACAGCTGGGGCTTCCCGGCCCCCGAGGCCGCGGGCTCCAGAGGCATCTGGTCACGCTTTGCGGGGAGGGAAGGGCCGCTGGCTCCCCGGCCTGCAGGCAGGGCCTGATTATCCTCCTCCCGATCTGGCTTCCTCGGCTCCGAGTGGGATCCGTTTTCTAATTAGTTAATGTCATTACCTGTCATCAAATCCAGACCAAGCTGGTTTCCAAAACCTGCCGTGGCCAAGAAACCCGCCGCGGACATCTTCCCACGCCCGGCAGCGTTTCTTTGGTAAGCCCGGCCACTCTCCCCTCCTGCCTAGACCACACGTCTGAAAATTAGGAGGAAGATGTATTTCTTGCATTTTTAAAGCCAATTTAAAAATTTTCGGTCTGTTTTCTAAAACCTTTATTCACATCCAGCAAAGCATAATTTTTTCCAGCGAATCTTACACCCACCATACTCTCCTTACGATGCTATGTTAGTTTGGGCAGAATGGCCAGGAGAGGAAGCGGCTCACTGCGCAGACACGGCTGCGGACTGCGGACTGCGTCACGGCCTGCGGCGTGCGCTCGCCCTCTCCCCGCGGTGAAGTGCGGGGCAGCGGTGCTCTCCTCTCTCCGCCCCGAGTGCCCGTGGCCGGCGGGTGCTGCGGCCCGGGGGACCAGGCCAGCGACGCCCGCCCCTCCCCTGGCTTCTGTTCTGGGGAGGTGGGGGCAGTGGGCAGAGTGTGGAGGGGCCAAGTGTGCAGCGTGTGAGCTGCATTCGCCCGGGCCGCTCCCCTCTTGCACCTGCTGTGCGGGGAGTCAGTGTAGGTGGCATCGATGTCTCCTTTGCCCTCGGGGTCTGGTTGGGTTGGGAGCCAGAAACTGAGGTGCAGGACGGTGAGCTCAGGATGCCGATGCTCCCCCCCCCCCCCCCAGGGCCGAGGGTGACACAACTGCTTTTCCCCCCTGGGAACCGCCCTTCCCTGCGCTGCTTCACGCCCGGGGGTGGCGCTCACCACAGCTTTGGGCTCCTTCCCCCGAAGACCCTCTGCAGACAGCCAGGCGCTGCACAGCCTCCCGGTCCCCACGGGACGGCCGCGTCTCTCAGGCTGGAGCGGGGCGAGGCGGGGAAGCGCTGCGTCCAGGCCCGCTGTCCCCCTGCGTCACCGGCGGCCGGAACGAACGCCAGCCGCTCGGGCCGCACCGCTGCCGGCTCTGCGCTGCTGGCCGGCCACGCAGCCGGGACCATCGCCCCTCCGAGAGCAGCTGTGCTCCGTGCTGACCCGCCGGCCCTCAGCACCCAAAGCATGCGTGTACGCATGTGTGTGCATGGTGTGTGTGCGTGTGAGCATGTTTGTGCATATGTGTGTATATGTGTGTATATGTGTGTGTTTGTGTGTGTGTGAGCGCGTGTATGACCGGCAATAAATTGCTTCATAGACCAGTTCAGAAAGCTGCCCGCAGCCTCAGGCAGGCGCCCTGGCCCCAGTGTGGCCCCGGGCGCTCCCCCCCCAGCCCTTGCTCTGTGCTCAGACCCCGTGAGAAAGCCCCGCTCAGGAACCATCTCGAAGCCTTCTCTGGTTTCGTCCGTTTGAAGAAGGGGGTCTTAATTTCTTTCTAAAGGGTATAATGTCAATTGAAAAATTGTTCTTAGTTATGAAGAAAAGGTATGTGGACGTGGGAATCCAGAAGTTTAAAAAAAGGCATGTGAGCCAAAACCGGTTTGGCTCAGTGGACAGAGCGTCGGCCTGCGGACCGCAAGGTCCCAGGTTCGATTCCGGTCAGGGGCATGTACCTTGGTTGCTGGCACATCCCTGGTGGGGGGGGTGTGCAGGAGGCAGCTGGTCGATGTTTCTCTCTCATCGACGTTTCTAGCTCTCTATTCTCTCTCCCTTCCTCTCTGTGAAAAATCAATAAAAATATATTTTTAAAAAAAGGCATGTGGACATAGGGAACCTGGAACCCAGAAGTTCAAACGTCCACCTAACTCTCCACCTCCCCCTGCGGACACGGGCGCCTCCAGGGAGCTTCATCTGGGGGAGTGCATCTGCATGTGGCCTGCCCCCCCCGCCCCCCTGTCCATGGCTGCCCGGGTGCACCTGCCCCTGGCCCACCGGCCCCAGGCCACGCCGAGCCCTCCCGGCCGGCAGCTCATCGCTGAGGTCGAGCGTGGACCTGGCTTCGTGGCCGCAGCTCCTCCTCGTGGTCCGGAGCGCGCCCACGCGCAATCACCCCCTCTGGGAGCCCCGACGGCGCCCTCGGCCGGAGGCTCACTCCATGGCCCCTGAAGACATCACTGCGTCCGGCCATGTGAGGGTTGCCTGTACACAAAGCCCTTGAATGCAGCTTCCCCAGGCCCCGAGCCGGCAGCAGAGGCAGGGAAAGGGAAGCATCTCAGCTTCGTCTCCTGAGGGCGCTTGCTCGGTGGCTCTCCTCCAAACCGGAGAGGCATGTGGGTTCCAGCCTCCCCGGGCTGTGGGACAGGAGCCACGCGTGGTCGCATTCCTGGGACAGGGTTTACCTGCAGCAGAGGAACCGAGCAAACCCCCTTCACTGGCACTGCACTCGGGAGGCAGTCACCACGTGTGAGCCGGCCTCGGTTTCCAGCCGGTCAGGAAAGAAAACAGCCCGGCCCAAGCTCGCCCCAGGAAACCAGCCCGGAGGAGCGGGCGGCGTGAAGGAGCTATTTAGCTTTTCTTGGAAAATGGCACGATTCTCGGAGGACCGGGAGGCTACGCATTCCCCAGATTTTTGCCAGGCGCATGTGCCAGCCCACAAAGTGCTGGAACCCCACACGCAGAGTCTGGGTGGGTTTCAGCTTCAGCCATTCAGGTGTTTGTGGCATTGAATAAACACCACCCAGGAGGCAGCATCCTGAGTTACCAGAAGTCCCGTGTGTAAAGTAATTTTAGGCAGCATTTCCAGCTTCCTCTGCACAGGGACAGTGAGCTAGTCATTCGGTCCACATAGCAGGCTGGGTATTTTTTTTTTTCTTTTCTATTTAAAAAAGAAATTCTGAGTCAATCAATGTTTGGGACTAATCTGCCCAATTTATTTCCAGGGTCCTGCCCTCCACCCGATAGCTCCGTGGTGTCCCGTGGAGGGAAGCCCCGCGGTCCCGGAGTGGGATGTACCGGCTGCGCAGCACGGCCCGGGATGGGCCGCTCCCGGGAGCTCGCAGCCTGGCCCAGGCGCCTGGCCGAGGCCTGGGAGCCAGTCCCTGCGGCTGCCAGCCGGATGGTGCCGAGGACACCAGAGAGGCCTGCCTGTCCAGCTCCTCGCTTCAGGTCAGAGCAGCGGGTACTCTGCTCAGCCGCTTCCTGCATGTCCTTCGTGCACAGCAAGTGAAGAAAGGAAGGGGAAAATTTAGATGCAAAAACAAAAATGCACTTGGATGTTTCTGGGCTCCAGATCCAGCGAAAGGATTGGGCTGGTGGCATTGGTGCCCAGCGGGGCGCTGCCTGCCCCGAGCGAGGCCTTGCTGCCCCGCCGCCCCCACAGGCTGCAGGGCCGCGGGATCCTGGGCCCGAGGTCTTCGTCTTCCCGTCAGAGATGGAGTCCGCACAAGGCTCTGCACCCAGAGGGGCCTAGGAAATGTCCTGCCAGGAGAGACGTCTAGAAATGTGTGGTGGACCGCCAGCTTCCCACAGCCACGTTCTCGTTCTCCTTCGACACGAAGCTAGAGACCCCACTTCCGGACGGAGACAGAGTCACTGCCTCCGAATGGGAGTAGAAGTCATATGTGCAACTGCTACTTCCTGTTTAGCTGGAAATCGCTCTCCCGGACTTCCTGTGGTCTGGGACCTGGATGTGCGGGTGACGCGGGTGACGCTGTGACACCAGGCAGCGGAGCAGGTCCGGCCTCTTGTCGGAGAAGCAGCCGGCCGCAGCGGCCCGCTCAGAGCGTCCTGGGAAGGGGAGGCAGTCCAGCCTGTGAGCCCCTGCATTGTGGGATCTGTTTGATCAAAGAGCAGAGGGCTTTTTAAAATATATTTTATTGATTTTCCACAGAGCGAAAGGGAGAGGGATAGAGAGCTAGAAGTGTCGTTGAGAGAGAAACATCGACCAGCTGCCTCCTGCACACCCCCTACTGGGGATGTGCCCGCAACCAAGGTACGTGCCCTTGACCGGAATTGAACCTGGGACCTTTCAGTCCGCAGGCCGACGCTCTATCCACTGCGCCAAACCGGTTTTGGTGAAGAGCAGAGATTTTTTACCTTGAAATAAAGTGACCATGTCTGGGCGGGAACGTATAGCACCGGCTGCAAGCCATAGCTCGCATTCCTTCATTCTCCCCTTCATTCTCGCTTTCCTTCCTTCCTTCCTTCCTTCCTTCCTTCCTTCCTTCCTTCCTTCCTTCCTTCCTTCCTTCTTCATTCACCCGCTGTCCTTCCTCCCGCACGTGCTCATTGGGCATCAGCTCGGTCTGAGCTAGACGTACGCTGCTGGTGATGGGAAGCCGCAGAGCGTGGCCCTGCCCTCCTGAGGCCCGCACCTACTAGGGCAGCGGACAAAAACAAGCAGGCAGGCTACTCCAAACCCCCACAGACCTGCTTTCTGGAGAAAGAACTGGGGAAAGGCAACAGTTTCTCTCCACCCGCTACAGGAGTCCTGGCAGGGGAGGCTGGGAAAATGTACCAAAAAATCACAGCGGAATTTCTTTAACCACATGGTATTTGAAGGCAATGGAAAATAGTGAGTCTCAGTGGTTTAAGAGTTAGGGAGAGGGTCCTAGGCTTTACACTGTCCACTTCCACGCGCTGGAACGCTGGGTAGGAGGTGGGTGGTGCGGTCGCCCAGGCGGCACCTGGGGTGTGGGTGTGGGTGTGGGTGCGCTGTCGAAAGGGGTCTCCCCGAGCCCCAGCGCACCGCGGTTCTGTGGGCCGTGGGCCGTGGGCCTTGGGAATTTCTACCTCTGGGTTAGAGATAGTAAAGCAGGAGATGGAAATATTTTAACTCATAAAACTTCCCAGACCATTAGAGCTACCTATTTTCTGAAGCGAGTGAGATCCATATTTAAGAACTGCGGTTTCCGTACTAATTTTTCTAAGTGAGATTTTGGACCTTACAAAGCAATATCCTGACTCCTTTTGAAATAGCTGTTAACAAGCAAGTTGTTTCTGGAAGGAAACGACACGGTTTTCAGACTGAGATGTCAGTGCGGTGGTGACTGGGTTTTCATCCTAAGGGTCCCTTCCCTCGGCCTCAGGGAGATGTGGCTGACACGTCACACTGTGCCAACAGCGGATATTGCACGTTTCCGGGGATTTTAACTCTGTTCTCAGAAGCAGGGCATTTTATTTCTCTTTCTGTTTTTTGACAGAAGAAGAGATGGCGGGGTTTGGAGCAGTCCACGCTGAGGACATTGTCAGACTCCCTTTGTTGGCTGGGTTTCCTGCGTATCTGAGAAATCTAACAAGGGCCCACGTTCCAGCCTTTGCACATCAGGAAATGGTTAGTGTGCCCCAGTCTCGCCTTACAGACCTGCCCAGGACTGAAACCTTCCTTTCTCTTCCCTCCCCGCCCCTCCCCCATCCAGCTCCCACCCCAGAGGGTCTCCTCTCTCTCTCTCTCTCTCTCTCTCTCTCTCTCTCTCTCTCTCTTGCCCAGAGGGTTCCCTGGAATCAGGCCATGCTTGGCTGCCCCCGGAGAAAGGCCGCCCATCAGCGCAGCTGCTCCCTTCGCCAGGGGCCGGCTCTCCTGGGCGGAGGCGGCCAGAGGGAAGTTGGGGTCAGCGTGCCGGGTTTCCTGTGGCCAGGGGTCCTCCTGCGCTTTCTTCCTCCCCCCACAGGGCCGGGAAGGGGCCGGCAGCCCATCAAAGGGCCTGGCCTGGAGCCAGAGCCTGACTTCTCCCAAGCGGCTGGGCCAGGAGCTGCCGGTTGGTTCCCAGGGCTCCCTTTCTGCCCGCTGAAACCGATAGGGAAGGTTAATGAGATTAACGTGGCCCCGCTCTGCAGGCTGCCCGAGGAGCAGCCAGGGGTGAGCTGGCCGCTGCGGAAACGCCGGCCGGCCGCGGGCTGGGGGACGCCATTGTTGTCATAAACCGTTCGGGGTGGCACTGGCCGTCTCCCCAGCCTGCCCCTCAACGCTGCCCCTCAACGCTGCCCCTCAACGCTGCCGAGCCGCGGGCCGCGAATGGCGTCCTGTTCAGCTTGCCCCGGTTTTCACCAGCGTGGCCCAGCACTTGCTGCCTTTCCAAATATATAGTGGGTGACGTTTCCTGGGACAGGTCTTTTCAGTCCGGAAAAAAGTCTAGTTTATGATAAAATGTGGTAAAAAAAAAATAGTCAAGTACAAAAACTACACCCTGCATCAAGCTTAAAGATGAAATATCTCTTTGGGTGGAGATTTCCTGAATAAAATATTGCTGAGAAAAGTGGAGGAGATGGCAATGTTTGTGCATGTGTGTGTGTGTGTGTGTGTGTGTGTGTGTGTGTGTGTTTAAAAATGCGATGTAAGCCGAAAGAGGAAGAAATTTGGGTAGATCTATAAAAGCACCACAATTTGTGAGAGTTTAGAAGGCAGCTTCTTTTTACGGGGCGGGTTCCTGATTTCCCACATGCGAGCATGGGAGCTGAATAGTAAATCCTGCTCTGCAGACAAGGCCCTGAAAGGAGGGATGAGAAAGAGTTACTGTTCCGCTTCCATTCATGCCCCCTGAAAGCCGCGAACACACAGCCCGGGTTTCAAAGCTGCCGGATGACTTCTCAGAAATGATCTATTGTGGCGCTTTGTTTGGTCCGGGTCGCCCTCGTTTTGTTCTGGGGGCCACCTCGCTCCTCTGCCACGGCCATCAATCCCCGCCACTCCCTCGCTCCCCATTCAGAGGCCGGGCAGGGGTGGGCCGGGCGGGGGCGGAGCTCACCTGGCCCCGCGGGAGGCGGGGAGGGGGGGGGCGCTCTGGGTGGCGGCACCTGCTGGGAGCGTTGGCGGGAGCATTTCTCTGTTTCTCTCAGAGGCGGCTGAGCTGCTGGGGAGGACCTGGGCTGCCAGCTCCTGTCGCCCGCCAATGAGCCGCCTTGTTTTCAGTTGTGATTGGATTCACTCACTGGAGCCGGGTATCTAGGCTCCCGGTGGGTTAAGGGTGGTCGGCCTGGGATTAAATGGCAAAGGATACGAATTGTAAAAATGAAAATGAAATCCGAAATCTCTCGTTTGGTTAGTAACTCACATTTGATTTCCACGCTGTGTTCTGTCCAGGAAGTCTCCTTATATTTGTTAGGTTTTAAATGGGACGACGCTCCCTTTCCCCTTCCTCTGTCCTAGGCATCGCCTGCTTTTAACAGTGCGAGGGGACTGTCCAGGAGTCTCCAAGAGCTGCTGCAGCAGAGGGGCACGAGGGGCAGCAAACGTGCCCCAAACAACAGCAGCCTCACACTCCGGCCGGCTGTCCCACCGCACAGGCGGGCGCGGCCCTGCTGGCCCCGCAGTCGGGGTGCGGGCCACCTGCCGGCCCCTCTCAGAAGGAGGTGCGGCTGCCGCGGTGACTCCCCCGAAGATGAGTCAGCCCCCGGCTGTCCCTGCTCCGAGCCCAGAGGGAGGAGACCGCCCTCGGCCGGACAGGCCCTCTGCTGCCGCGCCTCAGGGAGAGGCCGAGGCTGCACACACACTCACATGTGCAACACCACACACACACACACGCACTCACACAGGCACACCACACACACACACACACACCACACACAGGTGCATGCACCCATGTATGCACACACACGCACAAACATGCAGGGCAGCAAAACATTTCAAAATTTAACCAAATAATAAAAGGGACGGAATGTTTTGAACGCATTGTGGTTAGCTCCAGCCTCCACTGTCATTTGGGCTGTGTGACTGCAGGCAAATTAGCTGACTTCCCAGCTTCCATGTTGTCAAGATGACGTGAATCGGTGGGGCTAGGCCAGTGCTTCCCAGAACCGGCTGGCTCAGGTCACTGAGCGAACTCTAGCGGCGCTGACTGCAGGCCCTCAGCCCCTGAGACGCAGCCGGCGCAGGGTCAGGCCCACACTTCCATTTCTAACGAGCTCCCGGTGACGCGGCTCCGGTCCGGGCACGACATCCTCTGGTCCTCTGATGCTCTGGGCCTGGCGAGCCAGCGGAGCCAGGCCTTCTCGCAGGGGGCGCGGTGGAATTGGTTGGTGAGCTGACTACGCTGTAGTGAAGTTTTCATGTTCAAATTTGACTGGAAAATGACTCACCAGAGTGTCACCAGCCCTTCACTTTTTTTGACAGCACATTTGCATGTTGGGTTGACACACGGAGTTTAAAGATACATCTCAATTACCAGCTGTGGTCCAGATAGCTGCCCTTGTGGGGACAGAGCAGCCACTAAACTCCGAGCAATTACTTGAAATTAGCCTTGTCAGATTTGTTTAGGGTGACCAGGCAAGCACACACAGTGAGCCAGTGTCACTCTTCCGGGGAAGATTTGTAATGATTTTGCATATCAGACAAACTATTCAAATCCTAAAGCTGCCTTCATGCCTTCATCACCGTTCTAGTCAGATGTCATTTCTAGAAGCCCTCGGGGGATTTGCATCCCTTAATTATTCTTCAATACCCAAACTAAGCATCTTTAATTGGTATGAATTGAACAGCGTTGCAATGCAAACTAGGAGAGGGCTCACTGATCAATGACTCCGTGCATGTCTATTGGAAAGTCTTTGCTATCAGATCAAGTAACAAATCCTCACCTCTGGTTGCTTCCTGGGAAAAGCCAGCTCATGGAGACTCCAAACCTGAGTCTCTCTGCCCCCCCCCCGCCGCTCCCTCGCCCCCCCCAGCCCCCCCCCCCCCCCCGCCGCCCCCAGCCCGTCATCACAATTTGGAAGCATGGACTAGGTTCGTAAGTTGTGATTCCAAAATATCAACCTTTGGGGAAAGGATTAAAAATCATCCTAAGGTATAGAAATGCTGAATCACTTATATTCTACACCCAAAACTACTCGAATAAATGTAATATTGCATACCAACTATAATTAAATACAAATTTAAGAATCCAGTCATAAAGATACTCAGTTCCAATGCCAAAAACAACTTCTAGGAGCCTTTTTTGAGAACTGAACTAGGTACATACATGTCTAATCCCTACATGGTACACTTGAAACTAACATGATATTGTACATTATCTGTAATTGAAAAATTAAAAGAAAATAACACAGAGAGAACTCAGCTGGAGACAAAGTGTTTCTATCCTCTGGAGATTCGGAGTCTGTCTCTCAATTTCTTAATTAGAAACAATATAAAATTTTGGTTAATTTGTGAAGCCATTCTTTCTCATGTATTTTGTTTTGTTTCTGATAGTGTATGATCCACCTAATCATATATCCAACCTGTGGTCATGTAACATGAGACAGGTGTTCCTTCTCCTTTAGTGGGATTGAAAAACTCCAGTTACAGTCCTTCTAGTAAGGGTGTCACACTCACTTCCCCTCTTGTCTTATCAGTTCCTTCACATTGACGATTAATTCCCGGGGTGGGAAGAAAGGAAGTACAGGCCCATCACACACCCAGACCTGACAGTCTCCGGCTCCCTGGGTTCCGCAAACTATGAGCCATGCCTGCTCATTTAAAAAAAAAAAAAAATATATATATATATATATATATATATATATATATATATATATATTATTGATTTCTTACAGAGAGGAAGAGAGAGGGATAGAGAGATAGAAACATCGATGAGAGAGACTCATCGATCAGCTGCCTCTTGCACATCCCCCACTGGGGAGGTGCCCGCAACCAATGTACATGCCCTTGACCGAAATCGAGCCCGGGACCCTTCAGTCTGCAGACCGACACTCTATCCACTGAGCCAAACCGGTTTCAGCATGCCTGTTCATTTTTAATCTGTCTGATTTTTGACAAAATTGGCTGGTTTTTAGAGGGAAACGTTCAAGTTGATTTGCGTTTAGAGCAGTCCGGGGCAGAGCACGTAGAGTGAGTGGCGAGGAGGAGAAGGGAGCTGCCAGCTTCTGGGACAACCTTTGTTCACTGGCTTGGACTTAAAGGGGGGGCTTTTGGTGGGGTAGTCTGTCTCCACAGGTGTGTGTGTGTGTGTGTGTGTGTGTGTGTGTGATTTATACACATCCTATAGAATGCACTGCTTAGTTTTAATGATCCAGCCAAGGGTTTTGAGGACCTTGGGGTAAACTTTAATGGAGATTTTGGGGACATCTTGGACTCTGGGTCACCTGTGGATGGATGCAGATGGAACTGCATCCAGGGTCATATCCAGCTGGATGGATGCAGACAGAGCTGACACCCCATGTCCACCTTCCTGTACCACCTTGGTAGGTCTCACAAAAGGGAATATCACCCTGAAAATAAAAGCACATTGATGCTGGGAAGTCAAAGCCAATCGGTGTGTCTCTGTACGGATCAACTCTGAGAGCCCATACAGAAGAGCAGACTGGAGAATGGGTGCAGAAGTGCTCTGCCTCCTGTTTGTGAGGGACCCCTCCGAATCTGCAGTGGATGGCTCCATTTTATCTGTCACCTTTGCTTTCACGCTCACTTCTCCTGGCCTTCCTCAGCCTGCGACGGGCACACTGGACCCGAGAGCCAATTTCTTGCTTCTGATTTTTGCTTTTCCCTTCAAAATCATGGTACCTCTCTGGGCTTCATTCTCCTCACCCGCCAAGGGAAGCAGGGGATTTGGTGAACTCTCAGGTCCTGTGAGACCTACCAGGTGATGAGTTATTTTCTCCAATGCCAGCTCCCATGAAAGCCAAGGAAAAGGAGCCCACATTCTATTTCTTTGGAGCCCATGGTCTGACTCATAGAAACGGGCATCTAAATCAGCGCTTCCCAAACTTTAATGCGCATGCAGGCTGCCTGGAAGATTCTGGAATTGTGAAAATGAAGGTTCTGGCTCAGTAGGTCTGAGTGGGGGCTCACACCTGCTTTTCTGACAGCTCTCAGATGATGCAGCCAGACCGTGAGTGACAAGACCTCAGAGACAGAGGAAGTGAGGCCCCGGGTGGGTGTGCTATGTTCCTCCAGGGGCCCTGGCTCAGGGCGCACACTCACAGCTTACGTTGCTTTTTTGTAGAGGAGCACTGAGGAAGGGCAGTGAGAGGGAGGGTCAGCTGTGGGCTCGCAGTCCTCGGGTCATAGCCCATCCTCAGCATCTCCCATTTGACTTCTGATGGGATGGGGAGGCTGCACCACAACGCGGCCTCTGGCCTCACTGGGCCTTGTGGTCCTGAGGTCTCAGAGGAGGCGCTCGTGAGGAAGCCGGCGCCCTGACCCCTTAGTTCTGGCTCCTGACGCATCGCCCGGCCCATAGCTCTCAAGCACAAACTCTCACACACACACTTTCGGTTTCTCTTTGATGTCTGATTCAACCACTGCAAATTACTTAGTGGCCCTGAGGGGTGCCACACAGCATGGCTATGGCTTTAAAAATCAACATTTTATGGAAGGCGCACAGGTCTGGGCTGACTTCATGGGGGAAATTCTGGCTGGACCACTGACTGGGGCCCTGAAGGCACCATCAAATGCTCTGACTCTTCGCAAGGATGGCTCCCCCGCCTCTCGGAGTGCAGAGACCGTGCTCCTGCCGGGCTGTGGCGGCAGCAGGTGGGAGGCACCTGAGTTTGTGTTTTGCTGCTCCAGCCACGGCCGTCCACGGAGGCCAGACCCACACCTGCGCGTCTCTCACCGGGCCCCTCCCCTATGAACACAGAGCAGGGCATTTCTCTCACACACACACGTGTGTGAGCTTTTCACATGTAATCTATGTTTTGCACAGAGTTTCCCAGACTTTACTGATAAGAATCACCCGGGCCCCCCGAGGCGCAGGTCTGGGCTGGGAACTGGGGCGCTCCTGCCACCCTCTTTCTCTCTGTCTTTATTTTTATTTTTTTAAACAATTCTTTTTAAAAAAATATATTTTATTGATTTTTTACAGAGAGGAAGAGAGAGGGATAGAGAGTTAGAAATATCGATGAGAGAGAATCATCGATTAGCTGCCTCCTGCGCACCCTCAACTGGGGATGTGCCCGCAACCAAGTACATGCCCTTGACCGGACTCAAACCTGGACGCTCTGTCCATCGAGCCAAACCATTTCGGCTCTCTGTCTTTTAAAACAGCATTGCTGATGTTTATTCCCAGAGATACTTAGGAAACAGTGCTTAGAGCAGGGTTTCCCGCTTGGCTGCCTGTGGATCACCTGGCTGCACCCAGACTGGAAAGTGGAGGGGCCGGGTGGTAGTGACTGTGGAAGAAAAGAGCCACATGCTGACCTGACGAGCTCAGGGAAGGCCTGCGTGGCAATCTTGCAAACTCAGAGACCTAAAATAACCACAAAGGATGGTTTGAAAATTAAATATCTTATTACACACAGGTTATAGCGGGCAGTCATTTTTCTAGGCAGATATTTTCCCAAAGATCAACTTTGACCTTTACTGAGCCCATTTGCCTCTAAGATAACCTATCTGCGAGCTGTCTGAATAACTTGTAACTTCCTCTTTGCCACGGACCCTGAGGGCACAAGAAATGGCCTTGAGAGAGACATTCCCTCATTGTTATTGTTATCAAGTTAATTGTCAACTGTTAATTGCATTGGAGGGTCCTGTATCCTTCTCTGTAAAAGAAGCTCATGTCCATCATTTCACCTTTCACCCTGTCCCAGAGGTCTCCCCATTTCGCTCCGTCCCACCTCCCTAATCCATCACCAATGAATTTCATGTAACTCACCCACATCCCTTTCCTTTGATTGCCATGTATAAATATAGAAATGTAACCCGCCATTCTCCGGAGCATTATCTCAATCCGATGAGGTTCTGTTTCCAGGCAATTGTCGACAGTTTGGCTCAAATAAACTCACAAAATTCTTTACAGGTTTCAATGTGTGTTTTTTTTTTTCCCCTCGTTAACATGACCTTTAACCTCCCCAAAGGGACTCCCATGTGGGGTCAAGCACCTCTGCTGTGATTTCCCGGAGCTGGTGCAGCCCAGGGAGGAAGCCGGGAAGCCCAAAGCCTTGTCTGTAGGCCAGTGATTCTGCCACGTGAGCGCACATTGGAGCCATCCAGGCCCGTGTGAAATCCTGCTGCCCAGCTCACACTTTATGCCAATGAAGCCAGAATGTCTGGGAAGGGAAGCTGCCTCGAGAGTTTGAAAGGTCCCAGTGGGTCCCATTGCAGCCCGGATTCCACCCGCGTGTACATTTAATGAAGACCCATTGGGCCTGTGCCCTCCTCGCTGCTGCTACTGGGGACCTGCTGCTCATCCCTCTTATTTCCCAGAAGACCCGAGGCCAAGGGGAGGCCTCTGGCCCTCAGAGAGACCTCTCCTCACCAGGCCGCAGGCGCCTCTGCCCCTCCCCTCCCCTCCCAGACACCCGACCCCAGTGGGGAGCGGTTTTCATAGTGTCCGTGCTTTTCTTAATAGAGGCGAAATTCACCGAACATGACACTAACCATTCTAAAGTGTCCGGTTTAGAGGCAGTTAGACCATGATGTGCAATGAGCCGCTGGCCCCTGAGCTGTTTCTCTAATTTAAAAGCTTTTTCATTAACCAAGAAAAACACAACAAACCTATTAATTCCTCCCCATTTCCCCTCCCACAGCCCCGACCACCACCGATCTGGGCTTTGTCTGGAAGGACGGCCTCCGGGACTTCGGCGGAGTCCGCCCCGGCCAGACGTCCTCGAGGCTCGCCTGCGCAGCGTCTGCAGACCTGCTCTTTGTGACGCGGGCAGTCCTCCGCTGCACCCCCATTGCCTGTATTTTTCTAAATAAACTTTTCACCGACATAGCCATGCCCACGAAGTCTCCTGCTATTTATTGCGGCTTTCCCGCATCCACGCTGGAGTCCAGGAGCAGCGACAGAGGACATATTCCTTATTTGCCTCTTTACAGAGCCTGTTTTCTGGGTCTGTTCTAAATAATCCTCTGGGAAATCTTGTTATGATACCATGTATGGACATGATGTTAGTTTCAGCAGTTTACTTTCAGTAGTGATGCGATTTAAAGTTCAGCTGGCTGAGCAAAAGGAAGGCGGTGACAATTTTGAGAGAGAGTAGTGGTGGGAAAGACTGCCCAGCGAGCCGGCAGCACATTAGAGGGTGTGGTGCTGGGTGCTGGTGCTGTGGGTGGGCCCGGAGGTCTGGGTGCTGGGTGCTGGTGCCATCTATCTATTGGCTGGGTGGGCGGGCCAGGAGGTCTGGGTGCTGGGTGCTGGTGCCATCTATCTATTGGCTGGGTGGGCGGGCCGGAGGCCTGGGAGGGAGCCAGCAGCAGCCGTGCAGCAGGCCGGAGGCGGAGCTGGCTGCTGGGCTGAGCGGAAGCTCATGGATGCCAGCTGTGGGCACTGTGAAGTGGTTCCCTCCACTCCTCGGAGAAGAACTCCAGAGGAACAAAGTATTGAAATATGGATAAAAGACACTAAAATATCAGAAGAAAATGTTGATGACTATCTTAACAATATTGTAGCAGAAAGATTCTTTTAAGCTTGATGAAAGATAATATAAAGCAAAAAATTGACTTAATTTAATAAAAGTGATTAACATGTAAACCTTTTATATGGCAAAGGCAGTACAGGTAAAGATTAAAAGACAGGCTGAGCTGTATTCCATTGTGCCATGGGCCACGTTTTCTTTAGCCAGTCTTCTACCCAGGGCACTTTGGCCGTTCCCATGTCTTGGCCACCGTGAATAATGCTGCCGTGAGCATAGGGTGCATATATCTTTGTGAATACATGTTTTTGAGTTTTTCAGGTATGTATCCAGGAGTGGGATTGCTGGGTCATATGGTAGCTCTATTCTTATTTTTTTAGGAATTGTCAGACTGCTTTCCATGGTGGTTGTCCATCTGCATCCCCACCAGCAGTGAATGAGGGTCCCTTTCCCCACAGCCCCTCCAGCACTTGCCTTTGCTTGTCTTGTTGGTAATGGCCGCTCTAACAGGTGTGAGGTGGTATCTCATTGTAGTTTTCTTTTATGGGGGAAATCTTTAATGTTCAGATTAGTATAGATTTTCTCCCATGAATTCTTCAGGCAAGTCACAACTTCTTGTAGTTTAGGTTTCACAAAGTTTCCACACTGATTTCTCTCCATTCACACAGCGGTGACGTCAGGACTCCATGTAACGTCACTGGTTGCTAGACGCCAGTTTATGGCAAATTAATTTTCATTCTGAGACAGAGCCTGGGGGCCTTATTTTCGGGGGGATGCCTTATATTTCACTCAGAAGGAAATCTGAAGTAGGTCTTATTTTCGGAGGATGTCTTATTTTTGGGGAAACACGGTAGGTTTTCAACATCTTGCTCTCTCTCTTTTTCTGGCACCCCCAAAATTCAGATGTCAATACACCTGAAGTTGTCCCAGAAGCTCCTTACACTATCTTCATATTTTTGGATTCTTTTTTCTTTTCTGGTTGTTTTTTGCTTCCTTGTATTTCAAATTTTTGACTTGATTCTTGCGATCTTCTAGTCTACTCTTGAATTTCTGTATATTATTCTTTATGTCAGTCAGAGTATGCTTAATTTCTGACTGTTCCCTTCTCCCCCCCCCCCCCCCCCCGCCTTTTTTTTTTTGCATTCTCACTAAGATCCTTGAAGGTCTTACTAAGTTCCTCAGAGGTTTCTAGAAGATTCTTGAGTGGTTTTGAACTCTATATCCAGTAGTTTGCTTTCTTCCATTTCTTTCATTTCTGACATGTTTCTTTGTCACCGCATTTTGGCTGCTTCCTTGTTTTTGTTTCTATGTATTGGGTATCTGCTAAGTCTCCTTAAGTTGATAGAGTGGTCTTGTGTAGTAGGTGTCCTATAGGGCCCAGTGGCTTAAGCCTCCCCAATCACCTGAAGTGGACACTCTTGGTGCACCCCTTTGTGGGCTGTGTGCACAGTCTTGTTGTAGTTGAGCCTTGATTGCTTTGGTATCACTGGGAGTAATTAACCTCCAGGCCAATTGGCTGTGAGGACCAGCTGGGTCTACAATGGAAGAGCTGCTGTGCAAGAGACATCCTTATGGAGCGACTTGCTTCAGTGGGGCTTTGGTGCTCACTAGTCTGCCCCTTGAGTGTGTCACTTATGGATGTGAAGAGTTGTAATCTGCTATGTTCCTGTACTGACAACTGGGTGCACTGGCTCTTGAATCTCCAGGGAGGTGCAAAGTCAGCCACTGCCTGGGGCCACCCAGTAGGAGCTACAGAGAGATCTGCAGATTCCTCCTCTTTGTGTTGAGTTTGGAAGTGCCCAGACGAGGCCCAGCTGTGAGGAAGGCAGGCTGTGCTGGTGCTGGGGTGGCCTTGGGCCTTTTGGTAGCCTGGGGCTCCCTGGCCCAGCTGCAGCTTGTTTGACACATTTTAGGCTGATAAGGGACAGGCCCTTCATATGAAAAAGCTGCTGTGCAGAGCTTAGGTGGGGTTGTAAATTGGATAGGGTGCGGTCTCAGGGATCTCCAGGGCAGAGAAAACAGCAATGGCTGCCAGTCAGCCCTGCACTGGGGAGGCCCCAGCACAGGATCAATGACTGTTGCCAGCACCTCCATCTGGAGAAAGCTGCCTCCGCATTCATGCCCCAGTGCCAGATAGTCTAGTTTCTCCCCATATGTGTCTGGGTTCCTCTGAGTCTTGCCCAGCACTGGAGCTCAGAGCAATTGGGAGCTTGTATCTCCATCCCAATGAAAAAAGTGACACACCCAGGTGCCAGTCCGTTCTGTGCATCTGCACCTTCTACCAGTGCAAGAGACGTCCTCACGTCTTTTCTAAAAGCTCCTCCACCTGGTGCCCGTGGGCCTTGCTGGTGCCCAGGGGAGGCCTGGCTTCTTCCCGGGACTTGGTTTCATCAATAGGCTTTTACTTACATCTCTGGACACACGTGCTTCCTGCTGCTCTCTCCTCGGCTTCAAATCTCTTAGTCCCTCCTTACCTGCCCCCAACTTACTCCACAAGTGAACAGTTCCTTCCTTTGGACTTCCTTTCCATCACAGCCCCATCCCCCTTCTAAAAGAAATAAAAAAAAATTAAACAATATTTTGAGTGTAGTGAAAAACAAAGTTTACCATCTTTTAAAAAAACATACCGTATTTGCCGGCGTATAAGACGATTTTTTGGCCCTGAAAAATATGCCTCCAAGTGGGGGGTAGTCTTATATGGCGAGTATATAACAAACTCTGTATTTTGAGTGGAAATGTTAGGGGGTCGTCTTATACGCCCAGTCTCTTATACGCCGGCAAATACGGTATTTCTTTATTGATTTCAGAGAGGCAGAGAGAAGGAGAGAGAGATAGAAACATCAATGATGAGAGAGAATCATTGATTGGCTGTCTCCTGCATGCCCTCCCCCCCTCATCCCCCAGGATCCACCCAATAAGGCATGTGCCCTTGGCCAGAATTGAACCTGGGACCTCTATCCACTGAGTCAAGCTGGCTAGGGTTAAAGTTTACAATCTTAACGTTTTTGATAGTACAGCTAATTCAGGTAAAGGATACTCACATCACTGTGAACCCATCTCCAGGGCTTGCAAGTCTACACCCATTAGGCAGCTGCGCTTTTCTCCCCGCCCAGCCCCCTTGCCACCACCGTTCTAGCTGTCTTTATGAGTTGGATCGCGTGTGAGTGGAATCACGGAGTTCTTGTCATTTTGTGCTAGCATCTTTCACTCAACGTTCTCAAGATTCAACTAGAGCACATGACAGAATTTTTCTCCTTTTAAAGTTGAATAGTATTTCATTGTATGCATACGCCTATTTTCTTTATCCATTCACCTTTTTTTAAAAAATAAATCTTTATTGCTCAGATTATTACAATTGTTTCTCCTTTTTCTCCCCCATAGCTCCCTTCTACCTGATTCCCACCCCACCCTCTGCCCTTACCCCCTCCCCCCACTATTGTCCTCATCCATAGGTTATACAATTTTAATCCAGTCTCTTTCTGCACCCCACACCCCTTTCACCCTGATAATTATCTATCCACTCCCTTTCTTTGCCCCTAATTCTATTATATTCACCAGTTTATTTTATTCCTCAGATTTTTAATTCACTTGATCTTCTTCCTCTTCTTAAGTAATACCTTTCAGCATTTCATATAATACTGGTTTGGTGGTGATGAACTCCTTTAGCTTTTTCTTATCTGTGAAGCTCTTTATCTGCCCATCAATTCTGAATGATAACTTTGCTGGATACAGTAATATTGGTTGTAGGTTCTCGCTATTCATCACTTTGAATATTTCTTGCCACTCCCTTCTGGCCTGCATGGTTTCTGTTGAGAAATCAGCTGACAGTCTTATGGGTGCTCCCTTATAGGTAACCAACTGCTTTTCTCTTGCTGCTTGTAAGATCTTCTTTTTGTCTTTTACCCTTGGCGTATTAATGATGATGTGTCTCCAAGTATTTTTCTTTGGATTCCTCTTGTTTGGGGTTCTGTAGGCTTCCTGTACTTGTAAGTCTATTTCTTTCACCAGGTGAGGGAAGTTTTCTGATATTATTTCTTCAAATATGTTTTCAGTATTTTGCACTCCCTCTTCTTCTGGAACCCCCATAATTCTGATGTTGGTGCACTTGCAGTTGTCCCAGAGGCTCCTTACACTATCTTCAACTTTCTGGATCCTCTTTTCTTCTTCCTTCTCCAAAGGAGTGTCTTTTGGCTCTTTGACCTGATTCTTGTTTTCTTCCATTCTGCTGTTGGATCTCTGCATAATATTTTCCAATTTAGTCAGTTTATGTATACTTTTTAGTTGGGTCTCATGAAGATTATCGAGCTTTTCTAGGATATTGTTGCATAACCTTAGAACCGTAGTTCTGAACTCTATATCCTCCATCTCTTTTGTTTGAGATCTATTTCCTTGTCTTGGCATTATCACTCTTTTTCAGAGTTGGTAGGATGGCTTTGTGTGTTTGGTGTCCTATATAGCACAGTGGGTCAGCCTCCTCAGTTATCTGAGGTAGACACTTTTGTTAATCCCCTTTGTGGACTGCGTGCACAGCCTTGTTGTAGCTAAGTCTTTATTGTTGTGAATTGACCTTCAGGCCAATTGGATGTGGGTATCAGCTGTGTCTACTCTGGGATAAATTCTGTATTGGAGACAGTCTTATAGGATCAGACTTGAAAAACTGCAGAAGCCTCTGCTCAGCTTGGATGGGGCGGAGTCTCAGGGCTGAACTGACAGTCTTGGCTTCCGCCCTGCCCTGGTGTACTCGCCTGAGTTTCCGCCTGACCTCTGCCTTCCGCGGCTTCCCTGAGTTTCCGCCTGACCGTCCCAGGTTCCCCCAGCAAGAGCGTGGGTACCCCAGGGGCTCGCCTGGACTTGGGCTGGTCTCTGTAGTCTGGAGCTTCTGACTCCTTCCGCTACAGAGAGGCCACCACCTTGTACAGAGAGGCAGCGGCAGCCTCCACGGTCAGACCTGGAGCTTCTGACTCCTTCCACTACGGAGAGGCCGAGGTCAGACCTCAGCACGTTCTCATTCGCGCGTGCACGACTGTAGACCCTGCCGGCTGTGGCTCCGGGTCCCCGGTCTCCCAGTCTCTGGGTGCCTTTCTCTACAGTCCAGACTCCACCCGTATGAGCCTAGGACCACGGAATTTCAGCCGGGGTCGGTTGGAAAGGGTTCCGTGCAATTGGGAATTCCTCCCCTCCCGCCAGGCAGGCATTCAGCGGCCGCACTTCCTCTCCGCGTGCAAGTGTCGCCCTACCTCAGGGCTTTTCTGCTCCCAGGCCGATCCGTGAGCCCCTCTCTTTCTTTCTAATTGTAGCTATTCCACTCCGCCAGCTTTCCTGAGGTTTTGGTGAAGTCCTTTTTGATTTTAGTTGTTTTTTAAATTAAATTGTTGATGAGGCGGCAGCGTAGGAGACTGCCTAGGCCGCCATCTTGGTCTCCATTCACCTTTTGATGGACATTGGGTTTCTTCAACTGCCTGGCTACTGTGAATACTGCTTCTATGAACCTAAGTATTTATTTGAGGTCCTGTGTTAGATTACTTTTGGATATACTAATACACCTAGAAGTGGCATCATTGGATCATACAGTAGTTCTATTTTTAGTTTTTGAAAAACTGCCATACTGTTTCTCATATCAGTTTTCCCACTTTATAATTCCACCAAGAATGCACAAAGGTTTCTTGCTAATGCTTGTAATTTTCTATGTTTTGATAATAGCCAAATGAGTGTGGAATTTTAGTATTTTTAATTTTTTGATGAACCTCCATACAGTTTTCCACACTGGTTGTACTATTTTATAATCCTACCAACATGAACAAGGGTTTCAATTTCTTCACATTCTCACCAATGCTTGCTATTTCTATATAAATTTTTTATACTATCCATCTTAAGGGGCATTAGGTGATATTTCATTGTGATTTTTAAATTAACTTGATTGGGGATAATATTAGTTAATAACATTCTATAATTTTCAGGAGTATATGATGTCTTTGTACTCTATAGTGTGCTCACCATTCGAAGTCTAGTTGCTATTACAAGAAATTTGACCCTCTTATCCAACTTTGCCCTCTTTTCACCCTCTTTCCCCTCTGGTAACCACCATTTTCTTGTCTGTATCTATGAGTTGGTGTACATTTGCTGTGTTAGTCCATTTGGTACTTTTTGTTTTATAATCCACATATGAATGAAATACAGTTTTTATCCTTTTCTGTCTTACTTATTTCACTTAGCATAATATGCTCAAGATCCATCCATGTTGTTATAAATAGCAATATTTCATCTTTTTTTTTATTTTATGGCGGGGTAGTATTCCATTATATGTGTTGTGTGTGCATGTTGTGCACCAGTGGGGTCCCTCAACCTGACCTGCACCCTCTCACAATTCAGGACCCCTCGGGGGATGTCAGACTGCCAGTTTTGGTCTGATCCCCATAGGCCAGGCACTGGGCCTCTAGTATGCATCTAAGATCTTTGGTTAATCTATTCCTGCCCCTCTTCCATTCCCTCTGAGATTCACCAGTCTGTTCCATGTCTCCATGCCTGTGCATTGAGCAATGTCCCCCGGTGGTCAGTTTGCATCATAGATACCAGTCAAACAGTCAAATGGTTGCTTGAGCATATATATATATATATATATATATATATATATATATATATGCATTTTTATTTTTATTGATTTCAAAGAGGATGGGAAATGGAGAGATGGAAACATCAATGATGACAGAGAATCATTGATTGGCTGCCTCCTGCATGCTCCCCACTGGGGATTGAGCCTGCAACCTGGGCATGTGCCCTTGACTGAAATTGAATCCAGGACCCTCAGTCCTCAGGCTGACACTCTATCCACTGAGCCAAACTGGCTAGGGCAAAATATTTGTTACTGATTTCAGAGAGGAAGGGAGAGATAGAAACATCAATGATGAAAGAGAATCATTGGTCGGCTGCCTTCTGCACACCCCCTGCTGGGGATCAATCTGGCCACGTGCCCTTGACCAGCATCAAACCCAGGACCCTTCTGTCCATAGATTGACGCTCTATTCACTGAGTCAAACCATCTAGGGCTGTACCTCATCTTTATCCAATCATTTATCAATGAACACTTAGTTTGTTTCCATATCTTGGCTATTGTAAATATTGATGCAATAAACTTAGGGGTACATGTATCTTTACAAATAAGTGTTTTCATGTTTTTCAGGTGAATACCCAAAAGAGGAATTGCTGGATTATATGGTAGTTCTATTCTTTATTTTTTGAGCAATCTCATATTGTTTTACATAGTGGCTGTGCTAATTTACATTCTCAGTTCCAGTGTATGAAGGTTCCCTTTCCTCCATAACCTCTCCAATGTTACGGAGGAAAGGGGTGACTCTTTCAATTTCATCAGTAGTTTTCTGCCTATTCAGGTTTTTTGATTCTTTCTGATTGAGTTTTGTAAGCTTGTATTTTTCTAGGAATATGTCCATTTCATCGAGGTTGTCCAGTTTGTTGGAGTAAGAGTTGTTCATAGTAATTTTTAACAATCCTTTGTGTATCTGTGGGATCAGTTGTTACTTCACCTTTTTCATTTCTGATTTTGTTTATTTGGCTAAAAGTTCATCAATCTTGTTTATCCATTCAAAGAACCAGCTGGTTTCATTGATCTTTTGTATTTTTTGTCTCTATTTCATTTATTTTTGCTCTAATCTTTGTTATTTCCTTCCTTTTGGTTACTGTGGGCTTTTCTTGCTGTCTTCATTTTAATTCTTTATGTTGCAAGGTTAGAAAATTTATTACCATTTTTTTCTTGTTTTTTGAGGTAGGCATGTAGAGCTATGAACTTCCCTGTCAGTACTGCTTTCATTGTATCCCATAGATTTTGAATTGTGTTTTCATTTTCATTTGTTGCCAGGATGCTTTTTGTTTCTTCTTTGATCTCTTTGATATTTAGCCTCCAACTGTTTGATTTTTTTCCATTGTTGTTGATTTCTAATTTTATGCCATTGTGATCTGAGAAGATGCTTGTTATGATTTCTATATTTTTGAATTTGAAGAGACTTTGCCTCTGTCCTAATATGTGTTCTATCTTTGAAAATGTCCCATGTGCACTTGAGAAGAATGTATATTCTGTAGCTTTGGGGTGAAATGTTCTTAAGATGTCAATTAAGTCCATCTGATATAGTGAGTCATTTAGGATTGCTGTTTCTTTGCTGATTTTTTTGTTTAGTGCATTTATCCAGTGGTGTCAGTGGGGTATTAAAGTCTCCTACTATGATTCTATTGCTGTCAATCTCTCTTTTGATATCTTCCAGAAGTTGTTTTATATATTTGGGTGCTCCTGTATTGGGTGCATATATGTTTACCAGAGTTATATCCTCTTGTTGAATTGCTCCTTTTAGTATTATATCTTTACTCCTTATATCTTTACTTTGATGTCTGTTTTGTCAGATATAAATATTGCAACCCTATCTTTTTTTCATTTCCATTTACCTGAAACATTTTTTTCCCATTCCTTCACTATCAGTCTGTGTGAATCCTTTGTTCTGAAATGAGTCTCTGGCAAATAGCAAATATATAAATCATGTTTTCTTATCCATTCAGCTTCTGTCTTTTAATTGGAGAATTTAATCTATTTACATTTAATGTTATTATTGATAAGTACTTGTTTGTTGCCATTTTTATTCTTTATGCTTGTGCTCCTTCTTGCCTTTCTATTTCTTCTTTTTACAGCAGACTCTTTAGCATTTCTTGCATTTCTGGCTTGGTGGTAATAAACTCTCTTAGCCCTTTTTTGTCTATGAAGCTCCCAATTCCACCTTCAATTTTGATTGATAGCCTTGCTGGTTAAAGTATTCTTGGATCCGGTCCCTTGCTTTGCATCACTTTGTATATTTCATTCCATTCCCTTCTGGCCTGGTGTGTTTCTGTTGAGAAATCAGTTGATATTCTAATGGGAGAGCCCGTGTAAGTAACTTTCTGTTCTTTCTGGCAGCCTTAAAAATTATCACTTTGTTGTTGATGTTTTCCAATTTAATTATGATGTGTCTTGGCTTTGGTCTTTTTAGGTTCATCTTGTTTGGGACTCTATGTGCTTCTTGGACTTGGGTTTTTCCTTGCCAACATCAGGGAAGTTTTCTGTCATTATTTCTTCAAACAGGTTTTCTATTCCTTGCTCTGCTTCCTCTCCTTCTGATACCCCTACTATTTGGATGTTGTTTCATTTTGTGTTGTACCAAAGCTGCATTAGGTTCTCCTCCTGATTTTTTAAGTTTTATTTTCAGTTGCTGCTGTGTTTGTTTTTCCTTACCTTGTCTTCTAATTTGCTGATGCAGTCTTTAGCCTCTTCTAGTCTACTATTTAAGCCTTCCATTGTGTTCTTTATTGCAGCTATGCCATTCTTTATTTCCTCTTGGTTCTTTTTCATTTGGTGACATTCTTATTCAGCTCCTTGTAATTCTCATTGAGTTGTGCGTATTTGTCATCCAGCCAATTGAGCATCCTTATAACCATTACTCTGAATTCTTTCTCTGACATATTACTTACCTCCCTTTCATTTAATTCCCTTTCTGGTGATTCCTCTTTTTCTTTCCTTTTAGGATTTTTTTTATGTCTCCCCCCCCCCTTTTTTTTTTTGCTGTAATGTTTTAATTGTTTCTGTGTCTTAGATCCAACTGCTTTGCTACTCAGGTTCTTTTGGGAGTGGTGCTACTGGTGTGGTCTCTCAGTTCTCCTGGATTTGGTGATATAGTGGAGCAACCTACTTGAATATTTGGGTTCTCTTGATGTAGTTGGATCTTGAATGTTAGTTTCTTATTCATAGATGAAGTCTCATTGTGGGTTGGCAATGTGACTCACCCCCAGCTTTGTTGTGCAAGCTGTTTTGGATGTGATTGTAGTTTCAGCTCTTGTGGAAAAGGTTGTCCTATGTCTCACTGATATGTCTCCCTGTGGGTTCCTAGAGTCCACAACCTTGGAGGAAGGGGTCTTGGGACCTGAAGTTCATGTACTGTTTTTTGGCTGGTGTGGTGTGACTCTTTTATTTTTTTTTATCCCACCATTTTTTTATTAAGGTATTATATGTGTACATTGCTTACCACCCCCCCCCACTTTCATACATGCCCTCCCTCCCCAGAGTTTTGTGTCCATTGGTTGTACTTATATACATGCATACCAGTTCTTTGGTTGATCTCTTGTCTCCCCTAGATCACCCTCCCCTCCCCGCTATCATTTGACAGTCTGCTTGTTGCTTTACTGTCACTATATCTATCTTTCTGTTCATTAGTTTATAATATACTTTATTATCCATAAATGAGTGAGGACATGTGGTGTTTCTCTTTCATTGACTGCCTTATTTCATTCAGTATGATGTTCTCCAATTCCATCCAGGTTTCTGCTAATGATGAGGATTCCTTCTTTTTTATGGCAGCATAGTATTCAATTGTGTAGATATACCATAGTTTTCAGCTCTAATCACCTGCTGATGGGCACCTAGGCTGTTTCCAAATCCTAGCTATTGTAAATTGTGCTACTATGAACATAGGGGATCCCCCGGGTCCCACCGCTCACCCCCCCAGGTCACACGGCTCCCCCGGATCCCATCGCTCTTGTGGGGCCCACGGCTCTCCCAGGGAACACGGCTCCCCTGGGTCCCACTGCTCCCAAGGGGCACACAGCTCTCCCGAGGCACATGGCTCCCCTGGTCCCACTGCTCCCCCAGGGCACAAGGCTCTCCCAGGCCACATGGCCCCTCTGGGACCATCGATTGATGCCCTCCTATCCTGGATCCCCCAGGGCCCGAGATGCAGGCAAGCAGGAGGATGACGAGGGGGAAGAACTGGGAGCCTCCGGCAGACTCCACCCTAGCAACCTCAGCAGCTCTGATTTCACACGTTCAGGCTTTCAGTCCCCTGGGTTTGGGTGTTTAGAATCCAAGGCCGCAAAGAATGCTTTGGGTACTACCTCTCGGTCCTCCGTCACGCTCCATGAGTATGCTCCGCCTTGGTGCTTCTCTCCAGGGCTCTGCAGAGGCTCTGGCCAGGCCTGGAGTCGGGGGTACAGATGGGCGAAGGCCTCGCTTGGGCCGCAAGCGGAAGGCGCGGCCAAGGCCCTGCGCTGGCTCCCTTGCCTGCAAGGTGGGCAGGCTGGGAAGTCTGCAGTAGTGGAGGCTGGGCTCCGAGACGGCCTGCTCCCTGGGCTCGGGGCAGGGTGGGCTCTGCTCTTGGTGGGCCTTCCTCACTGGTGGTGGCGGCGGTGGCTGCGGCTTTAAACTCCACATGGTGGCAGCGGTACCTCTTCTTTCAGTTGTAGATTTCCCCCTCCACCAGCTCTCCCGAAATTCAGATAGGATCCTTTTTGTTTCTCCCCAGGGGCCCTGGCCCGCTGCTTGCAGGCGAGCAGGAGGACCATGAGGGGAAAGTATGGGGAGGCTCCAGCCGCCTCCACCACAGTATCCTCCGCCCCCCACACTTCACACGTTCAGGCTTTCAGAGTCCCCCGGGTTTAGGTGTCCAGAGTCCCAGGCCACAAAGAGTGCTCTGGGCACAACCTCTCGGTCTTCCATTACTCTCCACAAGCAAGTGGGCCGGCCTGGCTGAGGGCTCGCTGGGGCTGAGAGCAGAAGGCACAGCAGTGGCCCTGTGCCGGGCTCCCTTGCTAGCACGGCGGGCGGGCTGAGAGGCTGCAGGCGCGGAGGCCATGCTGGGAAAGCTGCGTGTGGAGGCCAGGCTCCAAGGCGGCTCGCTCCAGGCAGGAGTGGAAGGTGCGGCCCCGGCTCAGTGCCGGTTCCCTCGCTCCCATGGCGAGCAGGCTGGGCAAGCTTCGTGTGCGGAGGCCAGGCTCTGAGGCAGCCCACTCCCTGGGCCCAGGGCGGGGCGAGCTCTGCTCATGGTGGGCCTCCCTTACTGGCAGCAGCTGTGGCTCCAGTCCATTTTGGCTTTAAACTCCACATGGCAGCAGCGGTGCTTTTCCTGCCCTCTATTTGTAGCCATCCCATTCCGCCAGCTCTCCCTTTCGATTTTAGCTGTTGTTTTTTTCCAAATTGTTGATGAGGTGGCAGCTTAGGAGACTACCTAGGTCGCCATATTGTTTTGCAATGAATCTGTGGTGTGACTCTTGCTGAAACAGCATCACTCTAAAACTCACTACAAGGGTCTTGGAGACCATGCCAGTGGGGGATTGGTATTTCATCTGTGTTTGAGGCAGTGGGACTCTGGCCAAAGTGATTTCCCTCTCTGAATCACAAGGGCATTCAGGATCTATAGCTGGGGATGTGAGAGTCTCAGAGACTGTGGTTGAAACAATGTGACCTTGTCCAGGGAGGCAAGTTATCAGTAACTCACCAAGCTGTCCAGTGGTAGGTAGCCAGGAAGGGGATGTCATGGGTCCTGCTGAGGAAGCTGTACACCCTTGGTTGGAGAGACACACACCCAGGAGCAGCTCACAGAGGGGTTCAGGAGCCATCTGCAATGGGTGTGTGCTCATGGGGCCCACACACTTGATTAGAATGATTGTTGTGTCTCCAGTCCCATGGAGAGAGAAGTTCCAGTTTCTGCTTCAGGGGATATGCACCCTTGGTTGGATATGCACTTCCAGCAGCTGTTTACTTAGATGCCCAGGAGCTGTCTGCTGGGGCAGTGGGCTCAGGGGGCCTGTGAGCTGGAGCAGTGCTACCACAGGGACTGGATGCCAGTATCTGGGTTGTGCCTTGCAATGGCTCAGAGAAGTACCCAGAAGCCACCTGCTGGGGCAGCAGGCTCTGGGGGCTTGTGCTCTGGATCAGTGTGACTACAGTTGACTGGAGGTTGGCAGATGAGGAGGGGGAAGTTTGAGTTTCTGTTGTCCATGCCTTGCACCCTTGGTTGGATATGAAGACACCTAATGGCAGCTCACAGAGGCACCTGGGAATCGCCTGCTGGGGTGGCGGCCTCGGGACTTGTGTGCTGAAACCACATGATTGCGGTGTCTGTGGGTAGGCAGCTGGGAAGGGAGAAGTCTGAAGTTCTACTGATGGGGCCATGCACCCTTGTTTGAATATGACTGCACCCAGTGGGGGCTCAAGGAGGTACCCAGAAGCTGCATATAGGAGCAGCAGGTTCAGTAGGCATGCCTGCTGGAAAAGCGCAACTGTGGTGGTCAGCAGCCAGGGAGGGGGAAGTGCCAATTTTTGATGCCTTGAACCCTTTGTTGAATTTGTATGTGCCCAGCAGGGGCTCACAGACCCACCTATGAGCAGCCTTTTGAGTGGTGGGTTCAGGAGGCCTGGATGCTGCAAAGGTGCAACTGTGGTGTCTGTGGAGTGGGGAAGACTCAGTTTTTGCTGCCGGGGCCTTGTGCCCTTGGTTGGATTCATGTGTGCCCAGTTGTGGCTCACAGAGGCTCAGGGGCTGTTTGTCAGGATGGAGCACTCAGAGGGGCCCTTACACTGTAGCCATGTGACCAGTGTTTGTGGGCAGGCAACTGGGGGCGGGGGGAGGGAGGAGGAAGTGATCAGAATATCTACTGTGGGAGTCGTGTGCCCTTGTTTGGATACACGCACACCCAGTGGGGGCTCACAGAGGCACCTAAGGGCTGTCTTTGGGGTAGTGGGCTCAGGAGGCCTGCATGCTGGGAAGGCGCAGCTTAGGTGTCCAGAGGTTGGCTTCTGGGAAGGAGGGATTCGCACTTACTGTAGTGGGAGCTGTGCACCTTTGGAGGTGGAAGTGCATCTGTTGATCTGTGGGTAGGATTTTGACTGGAGTGGCTGCAGGGTCACTGGCAGTGTCCAAGGCCAGTCTGGGTGATGGTGCTGATGAGTTCCTAGATGAGACTGCTCTCCCCTTCAAGATGGCGTGGGTTCCGAACCCGAGTCCTGCAGCCTGGGGAGTGCCTGCAGCGGTGGTAGGTGCTCCCTGTTCAGGAGAGCCTAGTCTGCCAGCCCCTGACACTTCTGCTGGATTTAACTGTCCCTCGTTCACTCACATACACAACACACACATCCACACACTCTCCTTTCACTCACTCACTCACTCACTCACTCACTCACTCACTCACTCATTTACTCCCTCCCTCCCTCCCTCTCCCTCACCTCTGTCCTGTTCCATCTTCTGGAACTTAAGGCCATTTTATCAATGCTTTCTTTATAGATGTAATTGATTCCATTCAGAGAAATGCCTGAAGAATTAGATCATAAAACAACAACTACAACATGGAACAAAGTTGTACCAACATAAAGAATGAGAAAGGTCTTGTCCTCTCTGATATTTGTGATTCCCAAGCTCTGGTTTTTGGAAAGGCCACAAGTAGGTAGAATTGAGTGTAAAATAACAAGGGGAGCAGTGCACCATTGATCACAGAATGCTGTCTTACCACAATTATTTTCTAAATACGGCCATAATTACACTTAACTGTTATTAGTCACATATCACAGTGATGCTGATGAAAATGACATGTCTAGAAGGGGACATTTACATAAACTCTGTATTGGAGGGCCATAAAAGTGATCCGACAAGAAAATTCAAAACTTCAGATTTCTAACTAGGCAATTGGCAATTGGATCTATTTTACCTTTTTATGTTGAGAGGTAATGTTTTTAGGATCAAAAGCCTTCCCCCCTCATGAATGTTAAAGTAATAAATAAGCAACTGCCCCAAACAATTATTTTGTGGGTAAAATAGTTCAGTGTTTATACCAGTGTTACAAAATTCCGGTTTTAATAATCCAAAGCTAAGGAGCCTACACAGAATTTCTTGTGAGAAATATACACAGAAATCTAGTCTCTTATAACATTGCTTAGACTTTAGATTTTAATTCTATTTTTAGTAAAACTTGATTACTAGTAGACATAATGGAAATGTGAAGCCTTGGTCAGTATGTAATAAATAACGTATCATTACTTACATCACTAGAAACTCCTTATCCTTCAAAAACAGGGCTAGAAAAGTGAAATATACAAGATAGCCCCAACCTCCAGCTGTTTTGTTTTTTTTTCTTTATGAAATTGCAAGCAAGTAAGAACTGACCAGATTCTCTGAGGAAGTATGTGTAACTCATTCTAATCTCCTGTGTGAACTCAGGTCTTCTGCCCTTCCGATTCTGGTTGTGGCATTCTGAGACCACCAAGAAGCTCAAAGCACACCATTCTTTGTCATAAGCTTACCATACTCCTCATTTTATGCAGCCAATCTGTCTGAGTATCAAATTTATCTTCAAAATCCTGGCCTTGTGGTTTTAAAAACTACCAAAGTGAATTCTTCTGGAACAGTCCTTTAAGACCTCAGCTTGGCTAGCCTGGCCCGCAGGGTGATTAGTGACAGGAAAATCTCCTAAGGATGTCAGGCTCTGTCTTCCTTCACATTAGGTACAAGCTTTTTTTTTTTTTTTTTCCCAACAGTGTGTCTGCTGATCACATCCAAAAGGAATAGATGGCGTTTGACTGGTAGAAGGATAAACACACATATAGGACTGATCCTAAGGGGAAGAGTGAGTGCCAGTATCTGAGCACTCATGTGTAATATGAATTCAACTAGAGGCCTGGTGCATAAAGTTCATGCACTGAAATGGGGATCCCTCAGCCGGGCCTGCCCCCCTCTCACAGTGCCGGGGCCCTCAGGAGCAGGAGTCGACCCAGTGATCAGGGGAAGGTGATGCCCCCATCACACCTCTGCTGTTGCCATTGCTGGCAGCGCAAGCCTCGGCTGGCTGCCCTGGTTACCTGAGCCTCGGCCGCCCCTGGGTGGCTGGGCAGCTGACATCTGAGGCTTGCCTGTGCCTCCGGCCAGATCCTGGGTGGTTGGGCCCGCCTGGGGGCAGGCCTGGCCTTGCCTAGTTCCTGCTGCCCCAGAGGGACTGAGGGGACAGGGTGCCGCCATCTTATGGCTGTGGGCACTGTCATCTTTGCAACACCATGAGGGTCAATTAGCATAATCCCTCTTTATTAGATAGAATGATAATACATGTATATGGACCCCCATCACTACTGAAAACCATGGGCTGCGTAGCTCAGAAAGTGAAATGGGGGTGCTGGGATCACCCAAAGCCCTTTTCATGCTCTTGCCCAATGTCTGTTCAACTAGCATTACCGCCCAGGACTTCCGCTGGCATGGGGAAGTGAGGGAGATGAGCTCCCTGCTGCTTCAGGAGCTCTTGATTCACATGTTCCCTGACCATGACAGCTTGGAACACAGTATCCACCTGAGCACAACAAGGCCTAGTCAATCACCGGTCAACTAACCCAGTTCAGGAACTGGGTAAGAAGCTGGCAGGGGTGGCAAGTGACACCCAGTTCTCTCCCACAGTGTGTGTGACTCTGTCTCTCCCCACAGCTTCTGGCACAGAGATGCTGAGTCCCCTGACATTCAGTGGCCCATTTGGCTGACAGGGGGACATCTGGGGAGGCTTCCTGTAGCAATCTGCAGAGGCTGAATGAGATATACAGGCTTCACAAACTGGGTTGACTAGACAATGAAATATTTATTGTGATTCTTCCTCTCTTTTTTGAAGTTCAAAATTCCTTGTCATCTCTGGGCTGAAGCCTAGGTGTTTGAGAAGAATTCACAATTAAGCCATCAGTGGCCTACTACCACTTCCTGATGACCTCCACCTACTGCAGGCAGGAGGCAAGTGATCATATCTGTCTCCATGCAGGTGTCTTTCTCCCAATAAAGCAGTACTGTCCATGAGACAAAGGAAAGCAATCCTAAGACAGCTTTTGTGATAATCTTTCATTGGCTCTTGGTGTATAAAGTATTTTCTTCCATGGGTCAAAACAGACACAAATAATTAGGCATCTAAATATTTCCAGCAATCAGTAATCAACACTGATGACAGAGAAAGAGGAAGTTTCTTTATCAGGATATGAGTCCTGCTTTGGACCCGCTGACCTGTTCAGCCCCAGCTGCTGCCATTCCCCAGCTGATCGCACGCCCTAGTGGAACCTCTGTGGTGTTCCTAAACCTGTCTATATGGCTTCCTCCTCCTTGACTTTACATCTGCCACGTCTCCTAACTTTGCTCTTTGGGCAACCTCCTGCATATCTCCTCATGGGAACCCACCTTCCATCCTCACTTCCTCCTCGATATCTTTCTGATCAATCCACCTTCCACCACAACATTTTCTGAGAAAGCCATCTCTCCTTTTGGCTCCTGTTTCATATTGTTTATTTCTTTAAAATGTAACTGCTCTCCTTTCACCAGCCACAGACATTCAGTTAGTGCCTC
Source organism: Vespertilio murinus (assembly GCA_963924515.1). Classification (NCBI taxonomy): domain Eukaryota; kingdom Metazoa; phylum Chordata; class Mammalia; order Chiroptera; family Vespertilionidae; genus Vespertilio; species Vespertilio murinus. The sequence continues at coordinate 4,703,126 of OZ004713.1, forward strand.
TCCTGTAGTAGTTTCCGCTTGGATGTTGAGAATATAGACACAGTCCATTCCCTCTTGGGGGTCATATTCTAGTTGGGAAGAAAGATAATAAGCATGCACATAAAAACGATGCCAGGTAGTGCAGTGATTTACAGAGGTTACTCTCATGGGGACTGGAGAATCTAGAAAGGGTGTGGCATTCACATAGCAGGTGTCAGTAGATGTTGAATGAAGGAGCAAATGAAAGGAGCTTTTAGTGGACTTCTAACTATGTTCTCACTCTTCCCACCACTGGAGGATATAAAAGAAATAAAAGCTCATTTTATTTGACTTTACAGTTGCAAAGATTTCTCTTCTCAAAGAATATCTTTGGGACACTATTTGTGGTAATAAAGAATTTTCCTTCCAAATAGATTACAACAAGAAATTTCCAGAGACAGGAAGATGTTATGAACATCTTCTGTTTGTCAATGGACTCATAATTGGGATAGCTCTCCCACAGACATGTAAAAATGACGCTTCTCTTCTATAGTTTTTTTTGTTTTAATATATTTTATTGATTTTTTACAGAGAGGAAGAGAGAGGGATAGAGAGTTAGAAACATCAGTGATAGAGAATCATTGATCATCTGCCTCAATGATTGAGAGGGGGACATCTGGGGAGGCTTCCTGTAGCAATGTGGAATGTGCCTACTCCACACAGCCAATGTACATGCCCTTGACTGGATTCAAACCTGGGACCCTTCAGTCCGCAGACTGACGCTCTATCCACTGAGCCAAACTGGTTTCAGCTCTTCTACAGGTTTTTACTAGATTCTGTGACATATGATTTAGAACAAACATTAGTAGTCTACATTTGGTAAAACGTCTGATTCCATCAAGTAAATAAAGCATTAGAAAAAATAATTTTATTTCCTTGCTAAACTAAATCCATTAAGACTAAGACAAGTAGGACAGAGGGCGAAGGGTGAGCTGTGGCCCGGCTGGTCTAGGCTGGGTGCAGCGAGGCGGGCCTTCTCCAGGTGCCTGGGCCAGCTACAGCTCTGCTGTCAGCTGCAGGCCGGTTCGAGTCTGTCTCACTTGCCTCTCATTGTGTACAGATCAGCTGAGGGAATAGACTGTCCTGCTCATGGTCTTTGCAAGGCAGACGTGGAAGCTCTTAGAGGAGTGGGTATAAACATGCAATGCCTTATGGGCTAGGATCTGGATTGGTATATGGGTGTGTCTGCCCACCATTCATTGGCCAACAGAAGTCCCTTGGTCAAGGTCAACATCAGTGGGAAAAGAGAGAAAATGCATCACATGAAGGTCAGTATGTGCTTGTGTTGGGGAGGGAGAAGACTAAAAAATAATTTTGCTGAAAAATAATGTAATCTATCATGATTATTTATATTTAAAAGAAAACCTTTATTTTCGAATTTGGGCCTCTACACATGAATTATCTAAACTTCGCCTTTTCCACTCCTGAGCTGGTTAGTTATAAGTATGTTAGATTAGCCAGAACGATTGTCTTCAGTAAGACAGGTGCTGGGAGACTTGGAAAGATCAGTGGATGGACTCTGCAGTCCAGCTGAGTCTTCACCCTGTCGTTTGAAGAAGGGGCCTGTGGGTGAGTCTGCAGCTCTGATCTGGCTCCGAAGCCATGCACGGAGCTGCCTGGAACAGCCCAGACAGGCAGGGATCCGCCTCAGCAGATGTGCACATGCCTTCACTGCTCCCATCCCAGCACCACCTCTCCCCTGTCACCAACCGGCAACCCACAGCAAAGGATGCTTTTCTGATCACTTTGTGCTCATTAAATGCAGCTGTCACAACAGTGGATGTGAGGATACGAGCAAAACTTCCCTGCCACGTCAAAATAAAGCTAAAAAGCTTTTTAGAAGAGAGCCGAAGCCTTTGAAGCTTATTCTCCAGGAATATTGGAAATAGATGTATTACCTTTTGCTGTTGACAATGGAAAGTGTTCCATTGCTACACAAATTAAATCTCTTCCCAGAATAAAGAAGCATCAGTCATCAAAATTTTGCTGCAGGAAGCATTTGGCCAGCCAGTTGGGGTTCAATTGTGCTATTCTTGGGTTTGAGTGACCTGGAGGTTCCATATTCACTGGACTGGTTGGTGCCTGCTAGTGGTTTTAGTGGGGTGAGTTGTTCCCTGACTCTTATAAGAATGAAATGCACAGACATCTACTCTGCACCTCCTTAGAGAAGTAGAAGAAACAAATGAAGAAGGGGTTAACACAGACCCACTGCATCAGACTCTCTGGGTGGAGGTGAAGGCCTTCCAGGATTTGGTGTGGTGATCAGAACCAATTTACCAACCCACAGGCCTGCAGGGAACAGGGAAAGGACTAGAATCAGTGCTCTATGCTTCTTGACGCAGCACCTCCTGAACCTCCTGCGTTTACTGTCAATCTTGGCTGCTTGACCAGCTCAGAAGCCAACCCTGGCATTCTCTGCTGAGACGCCTGCCAGTTCCCCCTGGGCTGGGTGATGGGTCATCAGCTGAGCTCGCTCAGACCCACTGCCCATCTCAGTTCTGATCACAGTGGTGATCACTTCCACCCTGTGTGGCATCATCTGCTCACACCTCTCCATGAGCCTGGGAGTGTGAGAGTAAGGACTGGCTTTACCATCAGATGTTTGGCCCTACCAGGGTGATGCAGGACTTGGGCCAAAAAATGGCAAAGAAGAGAGCAAGGTGATCAATGACAACTTCAGGGGTTGGGTAGGCACATCTCACAGCGAGATGTCACTTGTGCACACCCGGTGGCACAGGTACAGCTGTCTCAGCCTCCCCTCCTCCACCTCCGGCTCCTGGCCCAGAGGCGGTGATAACGGGTTAAGTAAGAGAAGCGCTTGTCTCCTGTGTGAGCGCACCAGTCAGAGTCCCACCCGGGACAATCTACCTCGCTAGAGATTTGAAGCTAGTTATGTCCCACCTCTCCGTCTCCACCTCAGCTCCCCTTTGGATAGGGCCTGAAGGGAGCAGCAGAATGTGGCTGGCCATAAACAAAGAAGAGCAAGGACAGTGGCTTGGTGACTGGCACCATGAGAGCCGAGTGTCTGAGCAGCTCAGGTGCTCTTTTGTCACATCTTGTGCATCACAGCTAAATGAAGGGAAGCTGGCCACAGCTCTGGGGCCTGCTGGTCACCTCCGCCTCACCCCGTGGTCTTCTGATGTGGGTGACCTTGCGGTGGCTGCAAGGAGGAAACTAGGATATTGAGATGCTGTCTCCACCTGATGCCACATGGTGAGAACACACCCAGGCCAGAGAGCTGATGAATGTAAGGAATTGTGGGAAGCCTAGAACTGCCTGGTGTTGTAGATCCTGTGCGAGGCACGGGCTGCACATCTGAAAAGAATGTAGAGGAAAAGACTGAGGGTCAGAGAGCACCGAGCCTGGCGTGTTTCATGGCCTGAGGTGAGCACACCGGGGAGCAGGGTCCCATCTGTGCCTCCTCTTGCAAAGTGAGTAATTCACTTACTTACTGGTGGCTTTGTCTGTACATTTTGACTAGAGTTTCTTACTAATTTGAATTTATTTGATTTTCTTTATAAACTCTTATCAACAAATCGGGAAGCTTTGGTTGTGTGCCTGCATGTGCCAGGCACCTGTGCCAGGAAGCTTTGCCAGGAGCACCTGTCCCCGCTGGTGGTGCCGTGGCCAGCTCTGACTCTCCTTCCTGTGACTCACCTTGACTGTCCCTCCCAGAAGCTGTTCGCAGAGCTCCAGTTTGGAACTTGGTCTCATCTTCTGTGTCATTTCCTGCCTTAGGCCTTGTTGTTTTCTCTGCCTGACACTGTTTATAATTTGGAATTAATTTAGTGGCCTGTTTTATTATTTGTTCGCTCCTCCCAAAGGGCAGAGCCAGTGTCCATATCCCGAGGTCAGCACAGTGCCTGGCACATCATAGAAATGACTTGTGAGTATGCCTAAACAGATATGCATGATGCATAGTATAACATTAAAAATGATCTACTCCTTTTTCTCAAAGACTTTAAAATACTGGGAGGAGCCATATACATAAGTAAGAAACGAAACACAACATTGCAAGACAATTCCTTTTTAGAGTGACAGCCATAACCCGGACAGAAGGGCAGTGGGTGATCTGGGCAACCGTGAGGGTGGCTTCCGTTGTTCAGGTGAGGAGGCTGAGCAGAGAAGACAGTGGTTTGTGGTGGACATAGGACAGCAGCCACCCACTTCTGAACAATGCTCCCCCCGCTCGCTGCGATGTTGGACCTCCAGCCAATACGAGCGAGTGTGTCTGAGTGTGCATGAGCATGTGTGTGCTTGCATGTGGAGAGAGTGTGTGTGTGTGTGTGTGTGTGTGTGTGTGTGTGTCCTCAGCCTGAATCCGCAGGTGATTTTGGTGTCCCTGAGGGTCTGGCCGTCTGAGGCGAACCTTGCCGGCACCTTCCGGTGGGTCTCACTTGGCCTCCAGCCCCAGCTGTGCTCCCTAAAGCCAAGCTGGCTGCCCTCTGCCCCGCCATCGCCAGGGCGTGACCGCAGTTTGCGCCCAGTCCAGGCAGCACAGACAGTGCGTGATCATGGTATACAGGCCTCTCTTCACAGAGCTGTGCATGGACCTTTAATTTTGCTGAGAATTCAGTATAATGGGAAACGTTTTTGAGATTTTACTGAAACTCCAGAGAATAACCCAGAGCGCTGGCTCCCAGAGAGCTAGGGGTCCGCCCGCCCTGGCCTTGGCAGTCTAGGGCCCCTCCAACCCCCCACTGGCGTTAGAATGTGCTTCTCATTAAGGAATGCTCCAGAAAGTGCACCCACTGCCCTCAATTCCCTTCTTTGAAAGATGGAAACTTTAATGTGCAGTTAATTAAACGTTATGTTGATTTGCGAGCCCTGAGCTCTCAGAGGCCTCGGGGAGGTGGACGCAAGCTTGGAAATCAAACAACGGAGGACGCTCCCCCCTGACCACAGAGCAGGCGCTGTTTGCTCGGGAGCCTGGGGCGGCCAGGGCTGCCTGGCCAGGACCGCGCTCTGGGCTGCCGGGCGCCTGGCGTGTTTACAGCGGGGAGGACCTGACCAGCTCTGGGGGGGCCTGGCCCAGTCCCACCCGCTGTGCTGCTGCTCTCTGAGATTCGCCCTGGTGAGCACTCCAGCTCTTTGGGTTGAGATGAGCTGGCCATGCTGGGATTCTTTGCACAGCAAACCGCTGCAGGCCCGGTGGGCACAATCACGGTGGGAACAGGCCAGAGGCTGAGGCGGGCAATGGTCAAATCCACCCCCTCTGGGCATCTGCATGGGCCCTGTGAGGAAATGAGGGAGACGGGCTTGGAGGAGATGGGTGCGGGGCGGGAGGCTGGCGGGAGCCTCCAGCTGCCTCCCCCTCCCTGCTCGGAGTAGAGACTCGGAATGCCGTCAACTGCTTCAGAGCCTGTTCTCACAAGAGCAACTCGGGCTTGCTCCAGACAGCCAGCACCTGTCAGCGTGACACACTCGTCATCCATGTGGCCCTGGCCAAAGGCACAGCTTCTGCAGTTACCGTGGCAGCGAGCAGGATCCCGCCGCCTGCTACTTCCTTCGGCCCATGCGGTCATCCCGTGGGGACCGGGCCGGCCAAGGTTCCGGGCTGCCTGGGGAAGTAGTGACAGTGCCACTACATCCCTGTTATGAGTAAAAATCTTAAACCCAGCTGATAAACATAATTTTTTCACACTGAATTCATCAGGAATACATTAACATTTTCTAAAAGGTAAAGACAGAAAAATGAAAGAATCCAAAGGAGAACACGAGGATGTACTTGGCCAGTAGGTCCCTGCTTCCATCGGCTGTTCCCTGAGCCAGGACGGCACCCTGCGGCTGACACGGGGAGCTAGCTGCAGAGGGGTCCGTGCCGGTGTCAGAGCGCTCACCGGGAGGGGGTCTGGAGGACCCAGCGCCACGGCAGAGGGCCTGCAGGAGGATCCAGCAAAACAGACGCCGCGGCATCAGTGGGAGCACGTGTGGAGGCAGCAGCCGGGCCCGCGGTGGCACATGGCGCGGCGGGTGCGGCCCGATCGCAGGCCCCGCCGAGGGGGAGCCTGGCTGCGGCTTCGCCGCCCACAGCGGGACCAGCGGCCCAGGCAGCGCGGGGGGTCAGCAGAAGAGAGAAATCGCATCCATGTGCCCGCCAAGACCAAAGCTGCTGTTGGGCTCTGGCAGTTGGCAGGTGCCACCGTCTCCTTCTGTGATCATAATTGTTCCTAAATCAGGGAAATTATGAATGGAGCCCAAACCCATCTGCTTAAAATTCCAGCATGGTGACATTTCATAGTAAACAACAACGGTGACACAACCACCAGGATGCTTTTACAAGAGCAACTCCATTCTTAAATGGACATTTAACCTTGTTCTGGCAACATCCTACAACCAGTGAATGTCCTAGCTAAAACTTCTGCATGCCAAGCAAGTACATCACGTTTTATCGCGGAAGAGACAGGAAGGACAGTGGCCCCTTGAGCACATGCTTTGTTCGTCACTCGCCCTTTTTCTCTGACCAGGCGCGTCAGTGGGACCACCCTGGGAGCCAGCGGTGCTCCCGGGACACAGAGAGAGTGACCCCTGCCTTCCAGGACTCGGCCTTGCAGGGAGGACGGGAGACTTACAGCTAAGCTGCCAGGAGTCACCCGGAAAGGAGTGAGAAACCCCTTGCAATTGGCCCACAAAGTTAGGGGGGCTTACACCTAAGTGACAGGTGGAAAGGAGGGGCAGAGGGCAGTGCCTTTGGCCCCTCCCTCCTGGTGGACACTCTTGGCTTGGTTGCTTCCCAGCTGTCTATAAATGGAGGACCTCTTCAAGCCACAGCTTCTTCGCTCACGAAACAGAGGGCAGTGCCTCTTCCCGTGATGCTTTGAGACTTCAATGAGAAATGTGATAGAAAGAACATGCCGGTAGGGTGTGTTCAGATGGTGGCAATTTGTGTCCCTGGGGGACTGGAGCCCAGAAAGGAAACCTGGGTCCCAATCCCCAGTTTAGAGCCGCTTGGCAAGGCAGTGCCCAGGGCCTGTGCGGGTCTGCATCGGGGAAGACACTCTTGGGTTCGTGCTGCGTAAAGAACAGAGGGAGACATTTGGGTAAGTAATGGGGAGGGAGGGTGGAGGACGTGAGCTGCCTGCTGCAAGACCAGGAAAGAGGTGACGGGCCAACCGGACAGGCCGTTCTGAATGTCTGTCTTGAGTTAGGGAGAGGGAGGAGTGGATTGTGACACATTTGGAAAGTAAAACGGGCAGGACTGAGAAGAGAGATACACAGAGACTAGGAGACAGGGAGAGAGAGGGGGGTTGGGGAAGGAGAAAGAGAGGGTCAGGGCTAGGGAATGAAAGAAAGAGGCAGAGAGCAAGCAAGAGGGAGTTGGGGGAGATGGTGATGATGAGGCTGAGATGAAGAATACAGCAGGGAGGGCTGAGTGGCGGGTGTGAGGAGGGCCGACCTCCGGGTCGGAAGCACTGGGGCAGGCACAGGCCGCAGTGCCGACCCCAGCACACGGGCTCCCGGTCCTCTGCACTTACAGTCATCGAGGAGCTCTGTGCTTGAAATCCTTTTCTCTGGCTGGTCTAAGGGGTCAGCCTCTTGCTATAGGTGGCCAGCCAGGCAGGGGAGCGATGTGAGGATCAGTCTTGCTCTGACCCCGGAGTCCAGTTGCTCTGCCTTCTGGTGGCACTCCGCTCGCTCTTGGCTTAAAGATCTCAGAAGAACAGCCCCAGGTTCTCCCACCAGTGTTCCTGGGGAAATGCAAAGAATGTGGACTTGCAGAAGTGACGGGATTTCACCGTTTCTTCACAGGCTGGTGCAGAATCTTTAGTGGTCTAAAGCAATGATTTCTGGGATGGGTGGTGTCGTTAGCCATCCCTCCTCAGTACTTTGCAGTGAGCATTCCTTAAGCACTCTGCATGGGAGGGCCTGCCTGGAGACTGTCCAGTACTGTCTTTCATCCAATGCCCCCTCCCTCACGAGAGCCTCTGAGGGCAGGAAGGGTTTGAGAGTCTGCGTTATAGGTAGGGGCAGCTAGAGCTCAGAGGTTAAATAACCGGGTCACACAGCTAGGTGTGCTATAGGTTAAATAACTGGTCACACGGCTGGAGGTGAATTTTGAACCCTGATCTTTGGATTCTGAGAATAGAGCTTGTTATGGTATAACCAGGGACCCAGTGCACGAATTCGTGCACTTTGAAGGGAACTGTGGGCCTGGATGCCGCGGTGGGCACAGGGGTGGGTGACAGCACCAGCCCGGCTGATGGTGTCAAACAATTGGGACCAGCACCAGCACCAGCAGTGGGTGCAAGAGGCAGCTTCAGCACCAGCAGCAGGTGCTAGCTCCTGGCAGGACCACAGCATGTGGGAGCAAAGAATTTTCAGTAACCACCAGAGGCTCACCCCAATGACAGTGACCGATGCCCCACCTTGGTCTGGCGCCCCTGCTCACCTGCTCCACCGTCCCGTTGTGACCAACGCCCGCCATGCTCTGCACACGACCCTTGGTGGTCAGTGCACGTCACAGTGGCTGGTTGTTCAGTTGTTCGGTTGTTCCGGTTGTCCCACCTTTTGGTATGTTTGCATATTAGCCTTTTATTATATAGGATAGCCTATTGCCTCTTTCATACTTCTTGATTTTCAATGATTTTATTTTCCACTCGTTTGGGCACTTCAGAAAAGGAAGTTTTTTTTGGGAGCTCAAGGAAGAAGTGCTAGGTGGAGAGAGAGGCTAGTGCCAAATTCATGGGCTATTTGTAAAAATCACAGGAGGCCTCTTCTCACATTCAAGTGCATGCTCCACACACCTGGAATGTCTTTCCTTCAGAACAGTGATGAGCAACATGCAGTACTTAAACTTTAGGAATAAAGCCCTTGACCTAATAATTTCAGGGAAAAACGTATTTCCGATTGTTGAATCCTTTGAGCACACACTTGTTCACTCAAGTTCAAGCAGCTGTGGCCCTCTGGCTGTGGCTGACCCTGGCACACAGAGGCCCAGGACCCCCTCCCAGAGATGTGACATTGAGGCCATGTACATGCAGCCAGTGCCCAGTGTGGGGTAAAGAGTCAGAGAGACACAGGCCTCACTCCTTGCCACACACACCCTCGAGGAGGAGTCCTGCCGGGCTGCTCCCTTTTCACTAGTTCAGCAGAAGTTCGTGGATAAACAAATCCCCTCAGAGAGCATCTGCAACTTTTCCTCTCCAGTGCTGTGATACTCCATGGCACACTCTAAGTTCCCACCCAAACGATAGGTCCCCTCTGGCCTTTACTTCTCTCATGACTGCAATTAAACATGTATTGAACTTTTTTGTCTCTGTTCTGCAGTTGAAACCTTGTTCTTATTTAACTTTAAACAGTTTATTCTTTTTAAAATTTTAAAATTTTTATTTATTTAATTTTCCTCTTATGATTTATTTTTAAAATCTATTGTTGGGAGTATTACAGATGTCCTTCTTTTTCCCCCCATTGCTCCCCTCCACCTGGTTCCTGCCCCACCCCAGACCTTCCCCACTCTATTGTCTGTGTCCATAGGTAATGCATATTTGCATATAAGATCTTTGTTTACTCTCTTCCTGTCCCCCACCTTCTTCCTTCTGAGAATCGTCAGTCTGTTTCATTTCCATGCCTCTGATTCTATTTTATTAACCAGTTTATTCTATTCATTAGATTTCTTATTCGTTTATTTTGATTTTTAGTTTCAATTATTGATAGATATGCATTTATTGTCATTTTATTGTTCATATATTTTTTAATCTTTTTCTTTTTCTTCTTCCTCTTCTTAAAGAACACAATTCAACATTTCATTTAATACTGGTTTGGTGGTGATGAACTCCTTTTGGTTTTCTCTTCTGTGAAGCTCTTTATCTGACCTTCAATTCTAAATGATAGCTTTGCTAGGTAGAGTAATCTTGGTTGTAGGTTCTTGCTATTCATCACCTTGAATATTTCTTGCCACTCCTTTCTCATCTGCAAAGTTTCTGTTGAGAAATCAGCTGACAGTCGTATGGGTACTCCCTTGTAGGTAACTAACTGTTTTTCTCTTGCTGCTTTTAAGATTCTCTGTCTTTAGTCCTTGGCATTTTAATTATGACGTATCTTGGTGTGTTCCTCGTTGGGTTTCTCTTATTTGGGACTCTCTGTGCTTCCTGGACTTGAAAGTCTGTTACTTTCACCAGGTAGGGGAAGCTTTATATCATTATTTCTTCAAATAGATATTCAATATCTTGCTCCCTCTCATCTTTTAGCACCCCTATAATGCGAATGTTGGTATGCTTGAAGTTGTCCCAGAGGATCCTTATATTACCATCATATTTTTGGATTCTTTTTTCTTTTTGTTCTTCTGCTTGGGTGTTTTTCCCTCCTCATATTTTATTTTATTTTATTTTTTTAAAAATATTTTTAAAAATGATATTTTACAGAGAGGAAGAGAGAGGGATAGAGAGTTAGAAACATCGATGAGAGAGAATCATCAATCAGCTGCCTCTTGCACTGGGGCATGTGCCCTACTGGGGATGTGCCCGAAACCAAGGTACATGCCCTTGACCGGAATCGAACCCGGGACCTTTCAGTCCGCAGGCCAATGCTCTATCCACTGAGCCAAACCTGTTTTGGCCGTCCTCATATTTCAAATTGTTAATTTAATTCTCAGAATCCTCTATTCTACTGTCGAATACCTGTATATTATTCTTTATTTCAGTCAGTATATGTTTAATTTCTGATTGGTCCTTTTCCATATGTTTGGCATTCTCACTAAGATCCTTGAAAAATTTCACCAAGTCCCTTGAAGCTGTCATGAGTATTCTTGAGTAACCTTACAATTGTAGTTTTGAACTCTGTACCTAGTGATTTGCATTCTTTCATTTGTGGAATATTTCTTTGTCTTCAAAGTGGCTTAGTCTCCCCAGTCACCTGAGTTGGGCACTCTAGGTAGGCCCCTCTGTGTGCCCAGTCTTGTTGTAGTTGAGACTTGATAACTGTGTCACTGGGAGGAATTGACCTCCAGGTCATTGGTTGTGAGGACTAGCTGTGACTACAGTGGGAGAACTGCTGGGTAGGAGACACCTCTATGGAGCAGGGCTTGCTTTAGTGGGGCTTTGGTGTTTACTGAGTCTTCCCCTTCAGTGTGACACTTATGCATATGTAGAGTTGTAATCTGGGATGGCCTGGTGCTGACCACTGTGTGCACTGGCTCTTGGGTCTCCAGCAAGGTGCAAAGTCAGCCGCTGCCTGGGGCCACCCAGTAGGAGCTACAGTGAGATCTACAGATTCCTCCTCTTTGTGTTGTGTTTGGAAGGGTCCCGGTGAGGCCCAGCTGTGAGGAAGGCAGGTGTTGATAGTGCCAAGTCTTGGCCTTTCATTTATAGGTTTGGGGTTCCCGAACACAGCTGCAGCTTATTTGAGAGATTACAGCAGAATCTGAAGCCTGAGCAAGGACAGGCCATTCATTTGCAAAGGCTGCTGCACATAGATTGGGTGTGACTAAAAATAGGATGGAGTGGTGTCTCAGGGAATCGCCATGGAGGAGCAAACAGAAATGGCTGCCAGTCAGCCCTGAGCCTGGGGAGGTCCCAGCACAGGAACAATGACCCCTGAGAGCACCTCCATCTAAAAGAAAGCTGCTGTTGAGTTCCTGCCCAATGCCAGACAATCCAGTTCCTCCTCATATGTGTCTGTGCCCCTCAGAGGCTCGCTCCCCCTGGTGCTGGAGCTCAGAGGAAGCAGGACCTTATAAATTCAATTCATGCGCCAGCCCTTTAAGAGGAACAACTGGGTTTCCTGCTGCCTCATTGTCACTGAGGCACAATCCCCGCTGGTTTTTGCAGCCCAAAGTTATGGGGGCTTCTTTTCCAAGCTCTGGGACCCTGGCCTGGGGGTCTGGTGTGGGGCTGGGACACCTTGCTCTTGTGCAGAGACAATCTCCTTCCCAATTAAATAACCAGCACACCCGTTTGTTTTTTTTGTTTGTTTGTTTGTTTTTAAACCAGCCCATTCCATGCCTCCACCCTCCTACCAGTCTCAGTGTGCTTTCTTCTTTACTTCTCTAGTTATAGGACTTTCATTCAGCCAGTTTTCAGGCAGTTCTGGATGATGGTTGTTCTATATTTTAGTAACAATTTTGATGTGGTTGTGGGAGGCAGGGAGTACAAGCTTTTACCTATACCACCATCTTGGTTCTCCTTCTAAATAGTTCATTCTTAATATTTATTAAATAAGAGAACATTTCTTTCTAAAATCCTTTGTCTATCCTTCCTCTACACTAGTTCTTAGTGCCCAAAAATATGTTGAAAATATGGGATTTTTCAAGTTCTGCATTTTATGCAACTTTTAGCCACATTTTCTTTCTCCTTGCCTGCCACCACCCTGCCCCCAACCTCAATCCCAAATGCAGCCAACAGTCCTTCATGAATAGGGCAATATTAAAGATATTTGCACATACTATAAATATTCTATATATGTAACTCATAAAAATATGCAGACCATAACATTTTTTTCTAAATTGTATTTAATGAAACATACACACACACACACACACACACACACATACAAAACCACCACACACCCACATTATAGTTTAAAATTTTAATGACAAGAGTAAGGACAGTTGTTGGTAAATGGCCACCAGGTCTGGCAGAAGATGGTAGGTTTTGCTTTGATTCCAGAAACCAAGACCTGCCTGAGTTCATGGAGTAGAAGGTAGTGGAAGGCTGCTCATTCCACCCAGACTCAATTTCAGGGTCCTAGGCTTCATGTGGCTGGAAGACACTTGTGGTGGACACAGTGTGGTCAGCAGAGGAATCTAGACCAACTTCTTCCTTGGCTCCGTCCTCTAGAGCAGTGTTTCCCAACATGTGGTATGCATACCCCCAGGGGCACGGGAAGAATTTGGTGGGGGTACGTGTTGCACCGGAGTTTGGAGGGGATATGCACTGCACTGTGCTTAGTTGTGCCTAATTCTATGTTCTCATGAGTCAAGTCAAGACAGTCTTGTGAGGTGTGAGATGGTCTGGTGTGCAAATAAATGTTATTTATAATACAACTTTTATTTATATTTTATTATGAATAATTTTATTTTTCATTTATTATTATTTTGTGTATGTACCAAAAAAAGAAAAAATAAATATTTTTTGATAGTTATTAAAATACATCCTTTTTTTTGACGAGGGGCAATCAATGTTACGAAAATTATAGAAGGGGTACACATATGTCAAAAGTTTGGGAAACACTGCTCTAGAAGGTGGAGGCAAGATTCTTCTCTCTCTTTGGTCTGGATTGACTTCTCTTTCAGATACAATCTAGCTCTAAGATGGTATCTGGAAAATATTCTTAGAGGACAAACTCCTGCCACCTTCTACCATTTTTGACAGCTTTAGGTTATTTATCAAGTCAAATTCAAAAGATAAGTCAAAGATGATGAGATACTGTTCTCATTATGTGTGTGGCACCCAAATAAAGGGCTGTTGAGAAGAAATATGAAAGCACTCAGAAGGGAAGTTGGTGGTGATGCTCAGTTGTGAGGTCTGCGTTGCTGGACTGGCCTTGCCTCTAGCTAGATTTTGCCAGTTTGTTGCATCAGAATCTGTCTTGTGAATTCGGAGCTCACTATGCCTGTCGTTTACGGGCATGAAGACCACAGTGGGTCTTTCCCTCTGCAGAGAGGCCACCGAGGGACCTGACCTATGCAGCTGGCCAGGTGGATCTCGCTGATGTGGTGGAAGTGTATGACACTGTGGGGCCTTTGGCCCTCTGTGTGGACAGACACTGAGTCTCTGGCTAACTGGAGTCACTGGTCAGATGGACACGGTGGTCTTTCTTAATAAAATCATGGGCTGAAGGGAATTGGCACGAACTCATCAGTCACTCAAGATGGGCTGTGAGCTGTTTTGGCCTTTGAATTGCTTATTTGTATAAATTAACACATTTCTTTTTTGTGAAAACCCCCCCGGCAGTTTAGATCCAAAGACATGGAAGCTTTATTATTAGTACTTCAGGGGCCCTTCGATCTGTGTGTTTCATGCAGCATCTAATAAGGCCGGTGCCTGTAGGAGGCGCCACCTGAACAGGCTCCTCCCACTGCTTTCACCTCACTATAAGCCCAGGGGAATATGATTGTTATTAAGTTTGTTTTGTAGCTAAAACATTGAGACAGAGTGCGACTAAGTGGTTCCTCTGAGTCCTCACAACTGGTCAGTGGCTGAGCTGGCCTTTGGCCTTTGAGGGCGCTCTCTCTATCCTCTTTCCCACGGCGACCTTGAGGGAGTCTGGGGAGGAGGTGTGGGGTTTGGTACCTGGGAACTGTCTCACTGCGTCCGTCTCCAGCTGACTCCTGTGAGGGGGTGGCAGCCGGTCCGGCCTAGGGAGATGAGGTCAGAGAGTCACCCAGCCTCTGACCATGTCACTGCTCCCCACCATTCCTTTCTCCCCATTGACCCTCCGTCCTTCTCAGTCAAGTTGAAGTCACTAGCTCTCTTCCCTACCAAATGGGGATGAGGAACAGAGGTTACAATATAATATTCTGTGTATAAATCCGTTGTTTGTTGAGAAATAAAAGCAAGGCCACGCGTGCACACACACACACACACACACACACCCACACACACCAACCAATAACCCAATTTTCCTGCAGGCTTCCACTGCAATAGTAAAAAGCTCATAGTTCTGCCTTTAGGATTTTCCCCCTTTGGATAATATTCATTAGATTATATATAAATTAACTTTTAACTTAACATAAATAATGTTTCTTGGCTGATACAATTTCCATATATATGTTGTACAGTAAAATAGTTAAAGTTTAAGTTATGAGTTTTAGAAGACTTGCTAATAAGCTTTTGCAATTAGGACTGAGAACATCTTCCTATAAAAATACATGCCATAAATACTAAATTCTTGGGGAGAGAGTATCTATGAACTTGAATTATATCACGTTGTCTATCTGAATCTTAAAGCATCAGGAACTAGGTTTTTAAATTGGGAAACACATCAGCACAGCAGCAGTCTGAGCTGCACTGGAGGATCTGCCACCCACGGGCTCTGCTGTCTTACTTGCCTTGTGGATTGTGTCTGGTGTCTGCGCATCTGTGTGAGATTCTATTCAGAACGGAACCAGGACCTCCAAGTGGACACAGACCTCCGTGGGAGAGGGCCAGGCCGGAGCGCTGGGCGCGGCAGGAGGAGGGAGGCGAGGGCAGATGGAGGCGGGAGTCATTGCAGCCAAACCACACGTGCCAGCTCAGCTCAGCTGCCGGCTCCTTTCCCGGCATCACTCTGACGGGCACAGCTACCAGCTAAATGCAGAGAGGAGGGATACGAGAAGACGGCAGAGAGGCCCGTAGGTGACTTCTGAGGGCAGAAAGTCACTTTGAGTTTGCCCTAAAGGAGAGATGGCAAGATAGATAAAGAAGAGGGAAGAGAGGGAGAGAGGAAGAGAGAAGAGCAGAGAGAAAGGAAAGTGAGAGGAAGCGGGGAGAGAGAGGCAGGGCAACAACGGTCAGTGTCTGCAAAACAGGTGGAAAATAACAGACAACTGGAGGCGGAGGGGCCTCAGTTGCTAAAAATCTGCTCAGGAGATTTAGCCCCTAAAAGCTGGCAACTGGCACCTGTCGCCACTTCACTCTCGGCACAGGCGCCGAGGGCAGACTGGGTCACAGGACTGGATCTCACTCGTCGGTGTCCTGGACATCGTCCCCATGGTCTCCTTCCATCCCCATGCGGTGCGCCCGCTCAGGCCTCTGCAGCCTCCTCCATCTGCTGCCATTGCACCGGGGCCTCCGCAGCCCCCGTTCCACAGAGCGGACGCCAAGCCGCCATGCTCCAGCTTCCGGCCTGTGCCCGCCCCGCCTGCTGCCTCTCCTGCCACCATGACCTTGACCCCGGTGCCTTGGCCACCCAGAAGAATCGGCGGGTTCCCCAAACAAACCAGGCTTCTTGCAGTGTTGCTCATGCAGCTTTCTCCGTCTGGGCAGTAAAAGCCATGGCCTCTCTGGGGGCTCCCGGGAGCACCAGGCGGGCTGGCCTTGACCCTCCGCGGCCCCTGAACCATCTCCACTTCCAGAGAACCAAACCGGAGCCTGGGCAGGCTGGCCCGTGTGCACATGTGCATCAGATGAGGATAGAGAGAGGAGAGAGAGCTGACGCCCACTTAGCTCCTACTACCAACCAGCAATGCCAGCGCGGATATGCGTTCCCGACCCGAGACACTATGATCCGAACGCCACGCTGTCCTGTTTGTCTGAAATAGAGACTTTTGATGAATGTTTAGTGGGAGGAGAGACATTCTGTCTCCCGCAGACTTTGTTGATGTTGTTTGACGCCGAAGCGTCCTCTGGTGCGATGATAAAGGAGCTTCTCTCACCGGCTCCTCTCCCATCTTCAATCTTCTTTTCTCCCCCTTGGCTGACAGTTGTCTGTCTTTGCAGGAAGAGCTCCGGAGAACTGGGAAGAGAGGAGGAGGGGGGGAGACAGAAATGTGGGTGTTTTCAAGAAGCAGGAAAATGAAGGCGTGTCCGGTGTCGTTTGCAGCCCTGTCAGGTACCATTTCTTTAGACGTTTTGCTTCTTTTCCGCATGCCCAGCTGGCTCTTCATCATTTTTTAATATCTCTGGGGATGGGGACGTGAAAGTGAACTGTGGGTTGAGGCCGGGAATGGGGGTTTCTGGGGTGCTGTGTCTGAGCCTCACTTGTCTTTGGGTCCGTCCCTGCCTTCCCCGGGAGCACCTGTGCCGCGCCAGAGCCTGCTCACCATTCCGGTCACACCGTGGCCCCTGGGTGGCTGCACCGCGCCTGCTCCCACCATTTCCATTTCAAACTGCCACCACCTGCTCTTGATCAATTATTTAGTAACACTGGCCACTTGTGAGCTTTTCTGAGCTCATATTTTATGTGAAGGTCCACTTTTTTAATCCAAATTTTCTTTCCCTGAATCCTTGCATAGTTTTCTAGATGAAATGCTACTGATTCCTTTGAGACCTGGCCGGAAACATCAGCCGCCCTTCGCAGCTGTCCACCGGGCCGCCTGGTTCACAGGACCGAGTCCACCGGGCCCCACCCTCCTGGCCTCTCACCGGCCAGCTCCCCCTCAGGGAGCCCCACTTTTAATAAGCCCACAGCCTCAAGGTTTCTCTGTCTTTATCTACTGCCTGGGCCTACGAGAAGCAGCGGGAGGGACACGGCTTTAGAGCTGGTGTGCCCCTGGGTCCCGGCACCGGCTGCCTGATCTGTGTGAGGCTCTGTGATCTCCCGAGACTGCTTCCTGGACTCCACGGGGTGTGGAGCTGTATGGGGGCCGGGAGTTAAGAAGAAAGCATGGAGCAACACCGCCTACAACACACATTGCCTGCAGACCGTGAGGTAAGCTGGTGTACCACGGACTTAATCCTGACCCACTCAGACACCGCAAGTGATCGGTTGGCACAGAATCAACCGCCAAGAGCTGTAGGCATTTGGTGGTGGTGATATCGTCCCCGCTACCAACGTGCAGCTAAACCACCCCGGCTCTCTGAGATGGCTTGGTCTTGAACACTTGGATTCCAATTCTAACACTTCGTGGTTGTGTGATTTTGCAAGTTATTTAATTTTCTTGGGCCCCCATTTCATTGTCTGCAAAATCGTCTCAGTGAAACTTGCCTGGGGGAGATATTGGGAACAAATCAAATGTGAATGCTCTTGCAGGCATGAACAAATAGTTTCTCTTCTTGACATCATGTCTGTCCATGAGTAAGCTCTGATCAAGTCTCAATAAAGGAAAAAGTAGAAGGAAGGTTCAGATTAAAAATTTTTTTTTACTCAATGTATTATTAGCTTTTAAAGGAAATAAGGCACTCCTTTACCACATAAGGAAAGAGAATCTACAATTATTTTGGCAGAAAAAACAGCATAAAGACAACTGACATTGATTCTCTGTGCTTATTGCATCTCGTCTCTCGTTTTACAGTTTTCAGAAACCAAAGTCCATCTGTCTCTGAAGACCTTTCTAGTTTCTGGAAAGAAACCACCGCCGCTCTGGTGGCCCTGTTTCGTTTGTCTGACTCAGCGTGGTCCTGTGGGCACGTGCAGGAGGCGGGAGGCGGGAGCTGATTTCCGGCTGCCCGGCCCTGGCAGGTTACAGGTTAACCACCATCACAGGCCGCCCTGCTCTGCGAATCTCATCACAGCCTCCCGGGCCCCTTGGTGGTGACACCACAGCAGGGGAGAAGGCGAGGCTTGCACTTGCTCATTTGTGCCCACGTGAGCAGAACAGCCAAGACACCCCGGGCCTCACGGAATCCCTGCTGCAGGGTGTTCTCCATCTCAGATTCACCTGAGAGCGGCCGCTTGCAAGGCCGTTAGCTGCACACAGCCTGGATGCAAGGCCGTGAAAATCCTGATTTATTTTCCCAGCCCAGGCTTTTCATCTCCTTTTCTTATTCATTCTAGACCGCACACTTCTTATTTAAATACATGTCCCCTACCCTGTGAGAAGCAGAATCTGCTTTGGGGCACCAGAAAGCCTCCTCCCTCCAGGCACACATTGCAGTCCCCGGAGTTCGGCTCTGAGCCGCTGGCCAGGCCTCCCAGCCCTGGGCCAGGTCCTCCCAGCTGCAGGGCCAGGTCCTCCCAGCCCCGGGCCAGGTCCTCCCAGCTGCAGGGCCAGGTCCTCCCAGCCCCAGCCCAGGTCCTCCCAGCCCCAGCCCAGGTCCTCCCAGCTGCAGGGCCAGGTCCTCCCAGCTGCAGGGCCAGGTCCTCCCAGCTGCAGGGCCAGGTCCTCCCAGCCCCAGGCCAGGTCCTCCCAGCCCTGGGCCAGGTCCTCCCAGCCCTGGACCAGGTCCTCCCAGCCCCAGGCCAGGTCCTCCCAGCTGCAGGGCCAGGTCCTCCCAGCCCTGGGCCAGGTCCTCCCAGCCCCAGGCCAGGTCCTCCCAGCTGCAGGGCCAGGTCCTCCCAGCCCCAGGCCAGGTCCTCCCAGCTGCAGGGCCAGGTCCTCCCAGCCCTGGGCCAGGTCCTCCCAGCCCTGGGCCAGGTCCTCCCAGCCCCAGCCCAGGTCCTCCCAGCTGCAGGGCCAGGTCCTCCCAGCTGCAGGGCCAGGTCCTCCCAGCCCCGGGCCAGGTCCTCCCAGCTGCAGGGCCAGGTCCTCCCAGCCCCGGGCCAGGTCCTCCCAGCTGCAGGGCTAGGTCCTCCCAGCCCCGGGCCAGGTCCTCCCAGCTGCAGGGCCAGGTCCTCCCAGCTGCAGGGCTAGGTCCTCCCAGCCCCGGGCCAGGTCCTCCCAGCTGCAGGGCCAGGTCCTCCCAGCTGCAGGGCCAGGTCCTCCCAGCTGCAGGGCCAGGTCCTCCCAGCCCCAGGCCAGGTCCTCCCAGCTGCAGGGCCAGGTCCTCCCAGCTGCAGGGCCAGGTCCTCCCAGCCCCGGGCCAGGTCCTCCCAGCTGCAGGGCCAGGTCCTCCCAGCCCCGGGCCAGGTCCTCCCAGCTGCAGGGCCAGGTCCTCCAGCTGCAGGGCCAGGTCCTCCAGCTGCAGGGCCACGTCCTCCCAGCTGCAGGGCCAGGTCCTCCCAGCCCCGGGCCAGGTCCTCCCAGCTGCAGGGCCAGGTCCTCCCAGCCCCGGGCCAGATCTTCGTTGCAGCCAACCTCCTTTCCAGGTGGCAGGCAGCTCAGGTGTAGGTGTGTGGTGGGGCCACGGTTTCCACAATTTGAAATATCAAGAATGGTCCCCATGCCTGCTTTCTAAAAGTTGTCAAGAAGATTAGTGGAATCCCTGTTAGGGCTGGGAAAAGAAGAAAGCAGTGTAACAGGCAGGTGTTTAGAAGAATCCCTGTCCCCTAAAGAACAGATGAGCTGGACTTACAGGGCCAAACTGGGTGTGCAGCCACAGTGGGTGGGTGGGTGGGGGGACTCTGCCAGTGACCTCCATCAGTCATGGAGGATAATGGCACAGAATGGCCAGTGTGCCCCCTGCCGCCTGCCAGAATGCTTCCCATCGCTGCGCTCTCCTCGCCTGGCCACTGGGCAGCACCTCTGAGACCAGGTGTCTGGGGGAAGGAGCCCCTGAGCGCAGGGGTGCTGCCAGCCTGGCCGCTGTGAGGAGCTGCCCTCCTCTCAGTGGTCACCGGGGAAAGCCGGCAGGCTGGGTGGGGCCTGGGAAATGCTGAGTGTGTGTTTGGGATGAGGGGAGGCCAGCAACCTGTTTCAAATAGTGAAACTCTGGAGGATGAATTCCCGTGGCTGAACAGGGTGCTCCTCAGACCAGAGCTGGCAGCATGGCCCGGCTCGGCGTTGGCTCCCATTGTTATTTCATCAACTCTGTGGGCACTCAGGATCCCCAGGCAAGGTGGACAGCAGTGGGACTGGCATTCAGTCTTCATTTTGAAGAGCATTTGAATGGGAGTGAGATTCTAAGACTGGTAAAACAAGGTTAACAGCACAATAAACGCTGGCAGCGCTGAGGAGAAATGGAATGAACGGCGAAGGCCGGTGAAGCAGTAACGCCGTCACGGTCACAGGGCAGAGTGAGCTGCTCCCTTTGAGGACTGTGCTGGACAGTGCTCCAAACAGAGTGAGCGTGGCTTCGGCAGGACAGGGGCTGACTTCCATTTTACCTGACGATCTGGAGGTTGGTGGTGAAGGGTCCTGTCGGTCTGACCCTCGGGTCTTGCCCTCTCTCTGCCAGCGGGAGGAACCGCCACCTGCTTCTTCTTTCTTGTGGTTCATTGCAAGCTTCCATCCCCAAGGACACCTCTTGCTCCAAGGGGACTGTTCTCAAGTGGCCGCCACACCTGCATTCCTGCCAGCAAGGAAGACGATGGGGATGTGGCAAAGGGCAGATGCTTGCTGCTTCTTAAGGAAGGTTCTAGGTCCTAGGAGCTCCGACACATCACTGTCACTCATATCCTGCTGCTGGGCCTGGCCATGTGGCCACACCTGGACCAAGAGACAGAGGTTCTGTCTAACTAAATGCCATCCCTCAAATCCAACTTTCAGAATTTCATGTTCAAAGATGGAGAGAGCCCTCTGGAGCTGGGAGCTCTCAGGGAGGGGAGTGTGCTGACTCCCTCAGCAGGAGCCAGGCGCTGTCTGCGTGTCCAGCAATCCTCCTCTGGCAGGTGGGTGGTCTCAGGGTGCTGGGGCTACCACACCAGTTCTCCAGGGGGTGGGCTGCCAAGGCTTGCTTGTCTTGTTGAGCTAGAACACAATGAATGAAATCTTTCTACTGTTTTCTTCCCAGGACGCTCTCCAGGAAGCTCCCCATCAGGCTGACCCAGAGGGCAGCAGCCTGTGTGTGAGCTTGCTACCCGTGGGGATTTCTTCTTCCTTCTCTCATCCCTTGTGAAGGCACATTTTCCCCTTCTGGGACTTCTTACCAGCTTTTGAAATGAGTGGCTGGAAACTAAAGTTATTCCAGCATTAACTATGAGGTCTCAGGATTCCGATTGCTACTTTTCCTCAAGATGAATATCAGGAAGAGTTTGGCAGCAAGCTATATGATAAGGAAGGAGCACTGGAGTGGGGGTCTAAAGGCATTGCAAACTGGGGCACCTCTCTGAACTGCATTCTCATCAATTATAGACTCGAGAGAGGATTAAAAATGCACCGAATGCCATTCCTGTGGGTCCTGAGGAACTGCCCAGAGCAGAAGCACGCATGGGCAGCCGTGAATTTGTACGTCTCCCCTGTGCTTTACTAGACGAGTTTGAGAGAGTTTTGAATTGACCTAGTAATTACACTATCTTAATTTCATATTGAAGACACAGTTTCAAAGACCGAACCATGAGACTTGCACACTGGCTGACTTCCAGCCTTCTCCTAACAAAATAGATGAATTAATCCAGACAATTACTGTCAAGCATCCATATCACAAAGCAAAGCAGCGGGGCTGGAAATTCTCTGAGAAGTTTGTTTTTTTGTACAGCTGATATAGTTAATTTGAGAAACCTCAGTGGAATACTTTCATTAATGATTTCAATAACTATTATATTTAGATAGTGCTGGTTGGGTAGGAATCTATTATAAAGTTTTGGTCAATTTACCAATGGGAAGCATGAAAGCATTATTCTAGCTTTTTGCAAATTCTTCCTAGAACTGTAGCAATTAGAGCAATCATGTCATGAGATTGGGCAAATTAATTGGCCAATCCAAGCTCAAATAGTTGAAAAGCAGACCATTAAAACACTCTCCAATTCAAAGAGAGGCTTACTGAGAAACAATGTGTTACAATAGCACAGCGTATGACATGAAATAGGGTATAAAATTTCCATATGCAAACTCATTCAACAAAGATTTTTCCCATGTATGTCTCCATTACCTTGATAAAATGGAGTGGTGACTAGTATATCTCTATAAATTTGAAGCAAGTAGGTCCTCAGGTACATACTCACATCTCCTTCATTCACATTTATTTATTTATTTATTTATTTATTTATTTATTTATTTAGATTATGGTATCACATAATTGTCCTTATCCCCCCCTTCCCATCCCAAACCCCTCCCTATATATGTCCCCACCTCCCTGTTGTCCATGGCCACTGGCTAGTCCCATGTGCATCCACACAAGTCCTTTGGTTGATCTCTTCCCCTTACCCCCACCCTCCCTTACTTTCCTTCTGAGGTTTGAGAATCTAATCGCTGCTTCTCTTTCTCTGGGTCTGTTTTTGTTCATCAGTTTATGTTGTTCATTATTTCCTCTAGATGTGTGAGATCATGTGATCCAAGAAATACCCTTGTAAGAACCTAAACTGTGACAAGCCATAATGCTTACACTGAGAGGCAAATGAATCAGTATGTAGTGAGTTTCTTTCTGGGCCAACAGTTCTTTTGAGTCCCAATTTCAATGTCAAATAGTTCCTTATGTGTACATGTTAGCCATGATATTTCAGGTCTGGTTGGTGGACAAATGGTGGTAATGCAGGTCTGACCGTCTCTGGTTTGGTCCTGGGCATCCTCAGCAACATGCAGCTGCTGTCTACGGTATGGTGAGGCGTCATCAGCATCTTCCATCTCTGAATTGTGTCTCTTCTGTCTTCATGGCTGGAGCACTTCTTTCTGTTCCTCTCTGTTACAGGAATCCAGATGGTCTCGGAGTTGTTTTCTGAAAATATACAAACATATTCTCGACCAAAAGTTAATAAAGGGATATTTTCTTTAAATTTGACTTGGGATTCTTTTTCATCTTTTTTCCCCCAAATAATTTTCCTCTGGCTTGTTTTGACACCATGTGTGTATTTTCATGGGTATCTTGCTGTTAGCTTTTCCAATGAAGGTTAATTTTCTAAAGTACAAATTTTTTTAGATGTAAATTATTCTCAGGATATTTTTCTCTCCATGATATTTTTCCACTGTCACCCCCTTTTTTACTTTAAATAATAAGAGACTTGAAAATTTTATAATGTAGTCTTGATAGTTTTTACAATTTAATTATTTGCGCTATACTATGACTGCTTTAGGTTCATAACATGTGCAACTTTACCATGAGATGCTCTGCCAATAAGAATTTTTGTTAACACTTTAGGAACAGCTTTTTGTACAGTACAATCAGTTTTTCTAGAATATTCATTTATTGCCATTAGCCACATTAATTTCCTCTGAGAAATTGGCTACTATTCATCTGTCAAACTCAACACTCTAGCAACAATCTTATTTACCATGTGTATATTAGTGGAATTGATTATTTGCCTTCTTGAGAAGGGCCTGAGAATTCCTGCTACTAGGCTGGACTTGGACATTAAAAACCCACTTGCCCACACCATGGGTACAAGGCCTCTCGAACAAGTCTTGTTCCAGTGAAAGGGCAGCTGCTGTCAGCCACATCTCTGTCTGTTACCTGGGTCCCAATTTGAGCTGTGCATGGGAAGCAAAGCAGCCATGGGGGCAGGAGACCTCTCTCAGAATGGGGGAATGTTCAGGTGCATGCCAGTTTGCAGGAGGGGTGGTAAGGGTCTGTGCCCCACCTCTGTTGACCCACAAGTTCTCTCCTGATGGCCCCTCTGTGACTATGCCTGTCTTAGGTTGTTCCTTCCCTGAGGAATCTTACCGGTCTCTGGCTAACCAGCCATCCTCTGGGGCCAAGCAGGGTGATGTGAGGTTTAGTTCTGTCTCCTTGGTAGCCTATGCCCCCATGGGCTCCACACCCAGCACCTGCCTCAGGAACCCCTCACCTGTTGGCGAGGCCTGGGCATTGATCTTATACTTTTGGTAACCCATGTTTCTTCTCCAGAGAGGGCCCAGCTCCCCCCACTGGGTGGGCGAGAGATCCATGGTACCAGCCACCATGGTGCTTCAGCCTCAGCATGAACTGAAAGGTCAGGCAACAGTTGTGGGCACCTGGGCCACGAGAAGAAGTTCATTTTTGGCCAAAAGGGCAAGACGGGCCAATATAGAATGCTCAGGTGCCTTCCCAGGGGGCCCTCTGCATAGTGGAAGGGATGAAGTCCTTTCATGTCATTTTTAAATTGCTGCCAGACATTCAAAGGATTGGTTTGTATGTTTGCTTGGGATAACTGTACAATATGCTGCTGTAATTCTAAAATATCTAGATCCTTCATTCACTTTTGATGCATAATTGTAGATTTTTCATTTATATTTTCATCTTATGGCCCATGGTGGAGGCCAAGCCGAGCAATTTTGATGAAGGAATCTGAAAGCACTGTCATACTAGATCCTGTGAATTTTTCTTGACCATGGACATGTCTTAGTTTGAACTTTGATCATTATCTCATTGGTCAAACTTTTAAAAAATATATATATTTTATTGATTTTTTTACAGAGAGGAGGAGAGAGGAATAGAGAGCTAGAAACACCTATGAGAGAGAAACAATGGCCAGCTGCCTCCTGCACAGTTCCTACCGGAGATGTGCCCATAATCCATATACATGGATTGACCTGGGACCTTTCAGTCTGCAGACCGATGCTCTATTCACTGAGCCAAACTGGTTTCGGCTCATTGGTCAAATTTTTTAAAATGGAGCACATTTACTTGAAAAGTCTACCAAATTCAAACATTCGTACTTTTAAACCTTTTAAACTTACATACTTTATCCCCAAAGTGAAAAGTCTGGCATTCTCATTAGCTTTCTCACAAAACACACCTTTAAAGCTTCCCCTACACACGTGAAAACCACATTTTATGAGGATTCAAGACCAGCCAGGAAACTTCAGTAGAGACCAGGTTTTAGAACAGCAGCGCTCTAGCTGCGTAAAGGACATTGCTGAGCTTCTGGGTTGGAAGGTGTCCTGATCCACCTATTCTATTTGTGAAGCTGCATATGTGCTTTGGAGCTCCATTTAGATCCCGCTCTCAGCGAGAGATGGAAACCATATGTGTGTTAAGGTCCGTATGTCTGGGCTTGGAGAGCCTTAGGCTTTGTTTTGATTTCCAGCTCAGCATCATTTCAGATCGGAGGCATCCTGGATATGTCCTTCATCTTCTATGCCATGTGGCTATACACACACATATATTTTTTAATTAAAATTTTTAAATTAAATATTAATTTTAAAAAATTTTAAATTAAAAAATCTTATTGATTTTTTTAGAGAAAGGGAGAGAGAGAGAGAGAGAGAGAGAGAGAGAGAGAGAGAGAGAGATCACTGACCAACCAGGGATTGAACCAGCAACTTGTGTATGTGCCCTGATCAGGAATTTAAATCATGTTCTTTGGTGTATGGGACAGTGTTCCAACCAACTGAACCACACAGGCCAGGGCATGTGGCAATGTTTTTTAAACCAACCATTTTTCTTTCTAGATGAATTCCATTTCCATATGCCCAGAAAGGTGTTGTGAACTTTCACTCTCTAAAGGCTGTTCTAAGTTAAAAAAAAAAAAAAAAAAGATTTGAAGTAAACATGTGGCTCACACTGTTATATTTGGGTAAAAGAGTATTGCTTATTGTTTATTTGAATTCATTAGGTCATTTTTCCTGATCATTTATTTTATTTTGTATTTTAGAGAGAAAGGAGTGGAGAGAGGGAGAGAGGGAGAAACATCTATGTGGGAGAGAAACATGGTTCAGCTGCCTCTTGCTTGCACCCCAACTGGGGATCAAACCCCGCAACCTCGGTATGTGTCCTGATTGGAGATCATACCCACAACAACATTTTGGTGTGTGAGATGATGCTTCAACCAGCTGAGCCATCTGGCCAGGCTGTTATTGTTTCTCCTGTGCAGTGGGGACTTTGGCTTTTGCTGCACCTGCACCCAGGAATTATGTGCATATTGTAGTGTGAAGAGGGCTGGCTGCCCACCACATATTTTCCCACCCCGTCAAGGTGTGCTAATCTAATTGTGGCAGGGCAGTGTCCTCTCAGGGAGGGGCTGTTTCAAGCCTCACCTGCAGGCATGTGTTTAATCCTCCCCTCCCCTCCCCTCCCCTCCCCTCCCCTCCCCTCCCCTCCCCTCCCCTCCCCTCCCCTCCCCTCCCCTCCCCTCCCCTCCCCTCCCCTTCTCTCCTCTCTTCGCTCAATGAAACAAGAGCAGAGGTGATAGAGACACCTAAGCCTTCATTTCCTACTAAAGCACTGAGACGCCTACACCTTGAACATGCAGGTGAGGTGGTGGCCTGTGGACGGTGGGGAAACTGGATGGCAGACACTGATGTCCTTTAATGTCTGCCTGGAGCAGAGCTGCCTGCTGGCCCACCCGGACCACTGTGTTAAAGAGAAAACACACTTCTTTGTCCTTAAAATTAGCTTTTTACCCTAAAGCCTGTGTGGGCCTCAGGCCTCATGCACCATAATCAGAGGGAAAGAAACCCTGTTCTGTGTAGAACTAAGGGAGGCTCAGGCTGTGCCCGCCCGTGTGCAACAGGAATGTGTCTGCTGAACAAAAAACATAGCGATCCATCAGGAAAAACGGCCAGTCGGGTTCTTGGCCTCATGATATTTAGGGACAAAAGGAATGTTTTTTCAACATAGAAACTATTCATCTGCTTTGTTGGGTGGCCACTTAAATCTCTACTCATGAAAAATTTAAAAAGTAGGTTAGTGATAGAGGTAATCACTGTTTAAATTGTCTTAAGTAAAAGCGTAGACAGATAAAATGAGGAACTAAGTGCATTAGGTTTACGGTATACGAGGGATGATGGTCAGGGGACTTATCTCTCCAGGGCTAGCCCTGGTGGGCACCCCGTGGGCGGTGGCAGGTGAAAGTCCTTAGGGCCTTGGTCTATGATTTGATCTGGCCTACCCTCAATTCTTTTTTAAAAATATTTTTATGGATTTCAGAGAGAAAGGGAGAGTGAGGAGAGACAGAAACATCAATGATGAGAGAGAATCATTGATTGGCTCCCTCCTGCTTGCCCCCTACTGTGGATCGACCCCAAAACCCAGGCATGTGCCCTTGACTGAAATCAAACCTGGGACCCTCAGTCCACAAGCCAACACCCTATCCAAAGCTGACAGAGCTACCTCAATTCTTAAAGTATAAAATGGTAATGATGATATCCACCTCATTTATTTTTGTGCTTGATATATAGAAATAATATCTATATGTTATCAGACACAATAAACAATGGTTGGTGTTCATTGGTAGAGGGCGGCTTCTGACAGGTTCTCATTGTCAATGGCACTTAGCAGGTGTGGGCTCTGCGGGCAAAGAGGAAGGTCCTTGTTTCCGTGAGTGAGTGAGTGAGTGAGTGAGTGAATGAGTGAGTGAGTGAGTGAATGAGTGAGTGAGTGAGTGAGTGAGTGAGTGAATGAGTGAGTGAGTGAGTGAGTGAGTGAATGAGTGAGTGAGGCTGGAGGCACAGACTGGCCTCCCTCTGATTTATTCATTTTGGAAGAACCAAGATGTGCCACGGCTTTGAAAGATCTTGAAAAGTTAAGATGTTTTTAAACATAAGAGAAGAACATATTCCATGTAGTTCTGCATTTTTCACATTATTTCAGGATTTATATTTGGTTGATATGATCTAGTTAAAAATGTTTGAATAAACAAATACACTATTTACTGAGCCTGTTAGTTGTGCTTGTATAATATTTATAATGGTTGAATGTTGAACAAAAGCACTGTTGGGTGTTTTGCAGATAGATTCCACATTTATGATTTGATATGATGGTGCAGTGGAGGGAAAAGCTTGGTACTTGGTAAGAAACAATAAAATCCTATATAATGAAGAGTTAATATGCAAATTGACCCTCACACCCTCACAAGATGGCTGCCTATGATCAGGCTGGCAGTGGAGCTAGTGAGGGATGACCAAATGACTGAACAAGCAGGCTGCGTGGGGCAACCAGGCCAGCAGGGGTGTTAGTGAGGGATGACCAAACGAAAGAACAGCAGGCTGCTTGGGGGGACTAGGTCAGTGTGGGGGGGTGGGGGTAGTTAGGGGTGACCAGGCTGGCAGGGGGGGTTGGTTGGGGGTAACTAGGCTGGTGGGTGGCAGTTGGGGGTGACCAGGCCAGTGGAGGCAGTTAGTTAGGCATGACCAGGTTGTCAGGGAGGGGGCAGTTGGGGGCTATCTGGATGGCAGTGGGGGGAATTTAGGGATGACTAGGCTGGCAGGGGAGGACAGTTAGGGGTGACCAGGCAGGCAGGCAGGTGAGCGATTAAGAGCCAGAGGTCCAGGATTGTGAGAGAGACATCCATCAAGGGGTCCTGGATTGGAGAGGGTGCGAGGTTGGGCTGAGGGAACCCAGCCCCGTGCACAAATTTCCTGTACCAGATCTTTAGAAGATGATAAAACAGTTATGGCTGTGATAAAATTTTCATTTGTGATGTAATTTGATTCTAAAGGAAATCATCAGGACAGGAATTAAACCTATCTTAAAGCTGCTTTAGGGGTGGTTTTCAAATATAGTCTCTAGACCATCTGAGAATCTGAGAATCACATCTTTGGCCTGGAATGATGTCAGGTGTGGTTTTTAGGAAATCAGCTGATTGAAAAGTTTGGCAATAGTTGAAATGAGCATCCTCAGAACCCAATAACTCAGCAATTTATTTTGGCAGCTAGGTGATCAAGGTAGAAAAGCCCAAACGTATTTATTACAGTGATCAGAGTCAATTAAAAAGGTGAGCAAAATTAATGAACGGCAGGGCCCAGCCTTTTGATTATATGTAAATATTTTTGCTTCTGTGGCCTATTGGTTTTATAAATTCATATGTGAAATAGTTGTGCTTGAATACAAGAATAGATAGTTGAAATAATTATTCATGGAATTGAATTTCCCATTCTTCACTAATCACCTAAGTAATTTATAATAATTATTCAGAATAGTAAATAAAATGTAAGATCTGAATTATCTGAGTACAGGAACAAGTATATGAGTTTGCAAACCTATAAGTGTAGCCAGTGATGGATATACTCATTTGGCAAGACTAAGACACTTTGTAGGCCTGTCATCCGTGGAGCAGTTGTTTCTTTGGCTCTGTTTCCACCAGCTCTATCTAAACCGTCTTGTACACGGCTGTCATTTGGCTTAGGAGGAACAGGAGTGAGCGGGAAAGGTGAACTGTGCATTGCTACTATTCCAGGCAAGGCATCGGGAGTTCTAGGCCCTTCTAATAGAGGTCAAGGATGCCGTCATCCTACTTGAAGGCCACACCACTCAGTTTTCCTCCTGTTCTCAGGCTGCCCTTTCTGTGTTCCTTATCTCTTACATGGGGGATTTCATTATGAGAGCTTATGGGCCATTGCAATGTTTCCATTAGGCACCGTCCTAGGAAATTGCATCTATTCTTGTGGTTTTTGTTTCATTTGTTTTGTATACCTGCACACACACACACCCCCATCCCCAGGACAGACGTCTTCCTAACCTTCAGATGCCTCTTTAGAGTCACTTATTTATTACCATCTCCGTTTGAATGCCCAGAGCCCCTCACATTCAATATGTCTACATCTGACTTTCTCGCTTCATTTTAACCTCTGCCTTCCATACCCCAATCCCTGACAGGGCACTCTCCCTATTGAGGTGCCCAAGATTCCACTTCTCCCAGCTCCTCCCACAATCAATCATCATCAATCTCCACCCCCGCTGGCATCACTTTATTTCATGCTCCGTTTCTCCCCCACTGGCCTCCCTTCCCCACCAGACGTCCCATGGTTCCTCCTGCTGGA
The DNA here is from genome assembly GCA_963924515.1 of Vespertilio murinus. Classification (NCBI taxonomy): domain Eukaryota; kingdom Metazoa; phylum Chordata; class Mammalia; order Chiroptera; family Vespertilionidae; genus Vespertilio; species Vespertilio murinus. Next base: position 4,733,088 of record OZ004713.1, read on the forward strand.
GGATTCCTGCGGTTCTGCCCATATCCTGCCTGCACCGGGTTTTGGTCGAAAGTGTGTGCCTATGTGATGTTTACCTCTTTCCATAAACGTAGCTCCATGAGAGCATGGACAGGCACATCTTGCTTCCAGTAGTCTGATTACCTAGCAGATTGCAGAAGTTCAGCTCACATTTACCCGATGAATATTGAATCAATCTGGCTCCCTGCTCAGCCTCTTCACCCATCTCTCTTGGGTCTTGCTCTTCTCCACTCCGTTCGCCACGTTGGTAAAAGGGGATGACATTCCAGCACATCTCAGCATTCCACGGCACTGCATCCCCTCTCCTGCACGACACTGTGTAATCCTCTCCCCACACCTCAGGCTGTCATGCCTGATCCCCACCCATCTCTCCAGTTTCACTTCTTTTATTTTTGCTGCTTGCCTTCCTTCTGTCTCTCATTCCCATCTTCTTTCTACTCTTCTCCTAGATTTGCTAACTCCTCCAGGTCTCAACTTAAATGCCAGCTGCCAGGGATCTTGTTGTGACCTCTAAGATGCTTCTTAGACTTGGTGTGGTGCCTCCACAGTATTTTGCACGTGTAATAGGACCCTGAATTACAATGGGGTCCAGTGTGTCTCTCCCCACTGTACTCTCGAGGGTAGAGTCCAGTGCCTGGGGAAAAATAGATGATCAACATATGTGGCCAAGTGACTGACAGGAAGGCTTCCTCGTAGCCACAGGAAGCCTGGTGTCTTCGTGGCCCAGGGCCCTGTCTCAGAGTGACGTGAGTTAGGACTAGTGTAGTTTAATGGCCACTGTGGGCCAGTGAGTCCTAAAAAACTTCCTCTCACCCTAACTGGATTCCCTGATCCTGTTGGGGTACACACTTTAATAATTAATAGGATAGAGGGTGAGGGGTAAGGGGAAGGTAATGAGTATACAATGAGGAAGGGGGAGTGAATGCAGACTAGATAAAAAATACATATCAGCAGCTACAAAGGCAGCGATGAAGAGCTGGTGTGTCCTCACCCATTACAGTCGGCGTGGCTTGCAATTCAAGCTGCTCCAGTGACATTAGACTGTGAGAGCCCCAGACTTGGCTACATCGGGGTGTGATTGCTGTATAGAATGGCAAAGTTCTCTTGTACGTTTGGGAACACGGATCTTCACTTTAATTATTATTCTAATCTTAATTCTCATTCTGGCAAATTAGAACTGCCTGTTGCCTCCATTCCTTCGCTTTTCTCACGCAGGGTCACTGGAGCTGGGTTTTCAGAGAACACTTGCCCTCCTGGCCCTCAGTTACCTTTTAGAGCAGCTGCGGTGGTTAATGTTTGAAGCTTTAAGTGTAATGCAGCAGAACTCTTGTTTTCACTTATGTGTAACTCTCAGGAAATTGTGCCACTTGATTGGAATTTCCATGCCTAGTCACAGCCAAAACCAAACAGTTTCTAGGAATTTAATAGTTAACTTATTTCAGATGCTTCCAGTTGGTTTGAGGATGGACAGTGTCTGTGACTGTGAGCCACATGGCAGAGATTTCCTAGTTAACAGTGAAACAACATTAAATTAAGATCCCAGAAATATGTGGATGTAAAGGTAAGAGAAGTTAGAAACGAAGACAAAAAGAAAGAAAGATTGTTGACGGACCTCTTGGTAATTGCTGACTAAATTTTAGCGATAATTTTCTGTATGTTGAAGAGCCATCTTCCTCCAAGAAAGGCTCTGTCAGTATTTAACAGTGAAGTGTGCAGTGAGACCTGAAAGTACAATTATGTTCACTTTGGTTCAAACCAGAGATGCTATTTTAAAAAATGTATGGACATTATTTTTCAAAATAAAATTGTATATATTTAAAGTGAACATTATGATTTGATGTACATGTAACAGTGAAATGGTTACTACAATCAAACTAAGGAACATCATCTTTGCGCATATTTATCAGACTTCCAGTATTCAGTACAGGAGTATTAACTCCAGTCATCACGCTGGACATTAGATCTGCAGACTTATTCATCCCCCGCAGCTGTGACTCGATTCCCTCTGACCCCCATCCCCGGTTTCCTGCAGTTCCCGCCTGCTAAACACCCCCCCCCCACCTCTGCATATTTGACTTCTTTAGATTCCACACATAAATGAGGCATGCAGCTCCCCCCCCCTTTGTTATAACATTATATCTTCCAGGTTCATCCATGTTGTTGCAAGTTACAAGATTTCTTTCCTTTTAAGGCTGAATAATATTTCATTGTATATGGATACCACGATTTCTTACCCATTCATTTGTCAATAGACACTGAGGTTGTCTTCATTTCTTATTATTGCAAATGATGCTTCAATGGACATGGGGCTGCAGTTACCTTTTTGTGGTATTGATTTCATTTCCTTTGGGTATACACTCAACAGACTAATCACTGGGTCATATGGCAGTTCTGTTTTTAATTTTTTGAGGAACATCCATACAGTTTTCCATAGTGGCTGCACCAATTCACACGCCCACTAACAATGTCAAAGGGTCCTCTTTCTCCACATTCTTGCCAACTTCTGTTACCCTTTATTTTATTACTAGAGGCCCGGTGCACAAATTCATGCATGGGTGGGGGCCAGCCAGCCCACCCCAATCAGGGCTGATCAGTAGGACCAGCCAGGGGGAAGGGGATGTGGGAGATTGGCTGGCCCTGCCCCCAGGTGTTTTACTGGAATCCCTATGTTTAGTCTTTAGACCTGATCTTGTGGAAGCTTGTGCTTTCTCAAGGACACTTACCCTGCTGATTATATGTTCCTATATGCTTTGTTCCTATAGCCAAGCAGTCCCTTACCCTCTCTTTCACAGAAACGTGTGCCAGAGCAATCATTCCTCCATCGCTCAGGGTCTGCTGGTCAGTCCTGGCAGAAGCCCATGATGACATTTCTGATGTACCAGCCCGGACCCATGTTCATCAGCCCCAGAAAGGCTTGTTACCCCTTTCCTGAGGCATAGTTTCCCCAGCTGAAGGTCTCTGCAGGGAGGCATCAAGGGAATATCTTTTATATTGACTTTAGAGAGAGGAAGGGGGAGGGAGAGGGAGGGAGAGAAAGAGAGGTGAGAATGTGAGAGAGAAATATGATTGGTTGTCTCCCACAGGTACCCTGACCAGGGATTGAACCCACAACCTAGTATATGCTCTGGTCAGGAACTGAACCCATAAACTTTGGAGTACAGGCCAATGCTCCAACCAACTGAGCCTCCTGGCCAGGGCTGTTTTTTTTTTTTTTTTTAAACTACTTCATATTTATTAAAAAAACAAAAACAAAAACAAAACAATAAGGTAGTCTTTATTTTTAGGGAGTTACAAGTTTTTAGAAAAATTGAGCTGAAAGTACAGAGCTTTCATGTACCCTCACCCACCCTCGCCCCGTCTCCAGGTAGTTTCCTCCGTTAGCAACGTCTTGCGTTAGTGTGGACATTGCTTACAATTGATGAGCCAATATTAATTGGCTCGGTGATGTTGATACCTATCAATAACACTGATAATATCATTAACTAAAGTCCATGGTTTACATTAAGGCTCCCTCTTTGTGTTGTACTTTAGTGGGTTTTGACAAATGCATAACAACATGTGTTATTTTCACTTTTCAAGATTTCCAAAGCAGTCTCCCCCCACACACTTACAGTGGCCACTGCCTAGTGCCATTTAAGTACACGGCCATAGCTAACCTAAGCGTCACCTTTCATATCCTGAAACCCAATCCATTGTGTCAGGAGCCCCAGGGCTGTGATGAGACAACCCACCCTTCCCCCAATGGCATCCTTTAGCACCTGATGGGCCAGTGACCCCGTGGCAATGTCTGATTCTGAGTGTCCGCTTTCCAGGACTTCCCCGGTACCAACCACCCGCCTGGGCCCCTGAAGGCAGAGGCCAAAGGCAGGCTGATGTCGGAGCGGTTTACAGAGCAGAAGCAGCGAGGCAGGGTGAGAGGCAGGGAGGGAGAGGGAGCATGCAGCCGGGTCAGAGGAGAGCCGCTGGCTGCTCAGTCCCGGGCCTCGTGAGGTGCGTCTCAGCGCTGAGCGCCCGGCCCGATGCTCCTGCCCTTGCACTTCTCAGGCACGTCGCCGGGAGCACCGAGCAGGCTCTGTGGGCACCGGTGGCAGGAGGCCGGAGGCCGGAGGCAAGTAGCTGCTTGTCCCGTGGGGTCGCACTGCACCCTGGGTGGTGGACGCATTGTTGGGATGGCGACTTGTAGGGAAATGATGAATGATGGCTGTGATGGTGAAGGTGAGGATGATGGTGATAACGATGATGATGCTGTTATTATTATAATTACACGAAGAACAGGAACCAAACAGGGGAGCGCGGCATGTCCCGGGAAGCTGCCTTGTCTACGGAAAGTCCTGGATGCTGCTCCCTGCGGTTGCAGCTCCGGACAGCCACGGTCTGCATCTGCCGGCCGGCCAGGCCTGTAAGCCACGGGTCTGCGTGCCTCCCGCCGGCACTGTGCGGTGCTGCGCCACAGCCTCAGCTGCCGACCACACCGCGGTGGTCCCGCAGTGTGTGCCCTCAGTGTGTGCCCACAGTGTGTGCCCGCAGTGTGTGCCTGCAGTGTGTGTCCATAGCCGTCCCACAGTGTGTGCCCACAGCCATCCCGCAGTGTGTGCCCTCAGTGTGTGTCCATAGCCGTCCCACAGTGTGTGCCCGCAGTGTGTGCCCACAGCCATCCTGCAGTGTGTGCCCGCAGTGTGTCCGGAGCTCTGGAGGCGGGAGCGCACTCCGTGGTCGGGCTGCCCGGCTGCTCTGCGTGTGGTCGCGGGAACTGGGTGGGCAAACACGCCTCTGCCCTCAGCCTCCTCCAGGAGAGGGAGGGCGGTGGGGTCATGGCCCACCCGCGGGGCACCGCTGTGCCGGGCTGTGCTCTAGGGGGCGCCAGGTGAACGGGCCGGGTGAGCAGTGCCATGGGGTCTGGGCCCTGCCTCCCTGGCGCTCCATGGGGCACGCACCAGCACGTCCCTGTGGTCTGTTTCCTGCCTGCGGTCCTGACGTGGTGCCAGCGGTGTACGGGGACCAAGTGTAGCCTGCGCTTCCTTCCCTGTGGGCGGGCAGGCGGGCGCGCTCTGGTGTGCACTGCGCAGGCGCTGGCTGCCCGCGGTCTGGGGGTGTGGGGGAGAAGGGGAGTACCTAGCTGGGATGGCCACACTGTCCCACGTAAGAGCAGCGTTCCCACCGAATCCTTTTAGCGTGGCTTCGAAGATAACTTCTCGGCTGAAGAAATATTTTAAAGAACATTTCCAAATATTTCAAATGTTTTCTAATATTCTCTTTATTGTTGTCAATAACTCTTTCCTTAAGTGTATGGAGGAGTAAGAACACACGGTGGTTAATCACCAGATTAATGCACTAGCTTGTGATGACTCAGTTGAACACGAGTCGCAGGGACTGGGAGGTATGCGTGTGCTCACGACGGTTTCAGTGTGAGACGCTTTGTAGAGTGTGTGGAGCCTCCACGGTCCCACAGAAATCCTCCCAATAGTAGGTGTCGTCTGCCTATTTCACCAAAATACGGTTTTGTTTTGTTTTTTTTTCCCTGTTAAGAAAGAACATTGGTCAGCCGTAATGGGTTTTAAAGGGCATCTAATTGCGGGTGAGCCTCGAATTAAGAAAGCCAGGCGTTTCAGTAGCTGACCTTAGGGCCCGGTGAATTAGGGGGTAATTACTGAAACGTCCCCCAGTTTGGGGAAGGATTTCTAACAGGCCCTCCGAACAGCTAACTCCTCAGTGGGTTTCAATTACGCCTGGGGGTGTTTGAAAGTAATCTTTTCTTTAAACAAACAGCCCTGTCATAGGACGAGGTGTGTCAGCACCCAGAAGCGAGGCCTGTCCTCGGTGAGCTCTCTCCTGGCTGCGCTTTAGCTGACCCGCCAGGCCTCCTTTTGGGAGGGCGGGCTGTTTCGGCAGTGCCCAGAGGCCGCGCTGAGCTCCGACCCCCTCCTTCTGCCCTCCCCTACTTCCCCCATGCCCTCCCAAGGGCTGGGCAGGGGGCCTCCAGGGAGGTCTGCTGGTGTGGCGCCCTGCTCCGTTGGGGACGGGGCTGAGGGGAGGGTGAATGCTTGGTGGAGCCCAGGAGCCCTCAGTCCTGGGTGTGAGTGTGAGTGTGAGTGTGAGTGAGTGTGTGTGTGTGTGTGTGTGTGTGAGTGTGTGTGTGTGTGTGTGGTGGGGGGCTGAGATGTGAGGACCAGTGAAGAGTCAGCTCGGTGACTCTGAGCAGAGGTGTCACCGCGGCCCTACAGCCAAGCCTTCAACAGGCCATCGACCTTCAGCCAGCGACGGCGGGAACCTTTCCTTGGAGGCTGCTGTGCTCAGTGTCTGCACCGGCCTGGATCTCAGTTCCGCCCAAAGACCAAACTTATTCCCCAGGAAGGGGAAGCTTATTCCCCAGGAGGCTGAAGTCATAGCCAGCTCCCACCCCTTGCAGCCTCGGGGCGTGACTCTGGCCTGCGAGGCAGAGGCAGCGGCTCCAGTCCTGTGAGATGGCGGACTCGGCCCGCAGTGTGCGCCTTCGGCCGGGAGCTCTGCCTCCAGGGCGGAGGGCCAAGGCCGTGGCTCCCGAGGGCTAATGACCCCCCGGTGAGGGTCTGCCACTCAGGGTGTTTCTATGGCTTCTACTTCATGTTGATGACTGCTGTCCCACCGGAGTGTCAGTCAGAGGCACACCGCCTGTCCTCACCGGAGAAGGGCAGGCTAAACGAAGGGGGCAGATACAGATTGTTCTTGGCAAAAGTGGAAACATAAGGAGGATGCAGTATGTACTTCATAGTCATATGGACTTATGCAGGTAAAATACTGCCTATGTACAAACTTCTCTTAGCATTTGGAATTAAACTTATACTTATGAATTAATTGTGATGTCAGGTAGTGAAACAAAATGGAGCAAAATGAGAAGCTGACGTGTTCGCCAGGTTCCCCAACTGGTCTGAGGACCCTCCCTGGTGATGGGCCGGGCTGTGTGGCCTGTAGAAGACACCCCGAGTGACGTGTTCCTCCATCGCGTGGTCTCCATCGCGGTCACCTGCCATTCTCAGATCACTGGGTCTGCAGGATGTCAGCTGCTGTGCTGTGACCCTTCCCACAGGGGAGACCGGCGATGAAGACCGAGGCCTCGGGAGTAGCCTGGGAAGAGATGAGGCCACTCAGTGAGCAAGGACTGAGGACAGACAAGAGCATGGTGATTGCAGAGGGCTGGGAGTGGGTGAGGGGAGGAAGGAAAGGTAAAGGGGGTAAGTGGGTGGAAGGAGACGTGACTTGCGGTGGTAAACACAATACAATAAACAGATGATATGAAGTAAGATAGTTCACCTGAAGCCTGTATAAGTGTATCAGCCAATGTCACCCTCATGAAAAAGGCACTAGATTTCAAAGCAATGGCCAGGTTGTCAGCACTCTGTAGCAGCGCCTGCATAATGATGGGTGTACGAGTCCTTTTGCTTCTGAAGTGACAAGGGAGATGCAGCGAGAGGCACTTCCCTTGCAGCACAGAGGGCTGGAGGGAGGTGTCTGGGGCTGAGGCAGGGCTGTTGTACCCAGCATCTCCAGCCCAGCCTAGTAACCAATCAGCCACCTCATCAGCAAGTGTGTTTCCCTCCAGCTTTGCCCTTGGGCAGACCGGGACCATTCTGGAAATTAGCGAGCATGCGACTTCAGCAATAGCACCCAAGGAGGATTTCTGAACTTGGATTTTTTGACATGGAGACTTAGGCTGCCTCTGGAGAGGGAGAGAGGAGAGGGGGAAGCACAGGATTTGGGGCTGGACCAATCTGGGTTTTGGTTCTAACTTTAGTGCTTACTGGTTATTGACCTTGACCAACTGGGCTTCAGGTTCTCCCTCTTTAACAAAGCCAGGTTCTTAGTGCCATGCTGAGGACTACTTAGGACAGTGAGACACAACACACAGGCACTGGCTTATTGGCAGCATGTGGCCGTCCTATATAATAAAAGCCTAATATCCAAATTGATCAAAGGGCAGAACGACTGGTTGCTATGATGTGCTCTGACCACCAGGGGGCAGACGCTCAATGCAGGAGCTGTCCCCTGGTGGTCAGTGCGCTCCCTGAGGGGGAGTGCTGCTAAGCCAGAAGCTGGGCTTACTGATGAGCACAGTGGTGGTGGCAGGAGTCTCTCACACTTCCACGGCAGTGCTAATGAGCAGTCAGCTGAATGGTAAGGAGCAGTGAGTAGGCAGGTGGTAAGGAGCAAGGGCTCCCAGACTGCAAGAGGGCTGGGCTGAGGGTCCCCTTACCCTCTGCATGAATTTTGTGCACTGGGCCTCTAGTGTTTGCATAATAAACCCAGACAAACATTTTGAATAACCTTTCAACTTTGTTTTTATGTTCCTGTCACTCTCAGCTCAGCCTCTTTTGAAGTCACAGCCCCTTCTACCAGGACATCTCTCATCCTTTCTGTGCCCATCCATGTCTTATGTGCCTTTGGCCTCCTTCTCTTAAATCTCTACCCATTCCTCTAGCTCTCTTCCCAGCTCTCCGGCTCTGTCTTTGCATCTGGTCTGACATGAGTTCCCGGGCCTAGATTTAAGATTTGTACACAATGTTTGAGTCTGTCTCCCTCCTCCCCACTCTGACCCCTCGAGTAAAGGGATCATGCCTTGGACATGATAGGGCTTACACTACATGAAAAATAAATGCTTATTGGTGCAACTATGAATGTAGAGGAAATGCTTTTCTTCTTTTTTTAAAAAAAATCCTTATCAGATGATTTTTTTCATCAATTTTTAGACAGGGTGGAAGGGCGAGGGTGAGAGGGTGAGGGAGAGGGAGAGGGAGAGGAACATCAATGTGAGAGAGATATTGATTAGTTGCCTTCCACTTGTGCCCTGACCAGAGCTAGGGATTGAACCTGCAACCCTTCGGTCTGTGGGCGATGCTCTAGCCACTGAGCAGAATGAGCCGGGGCAGGACATACTTTCCTTAACTGAGCCCTGAAAGTCAGGAGGAGGTTATGTGGCGGGCTGCACCTGCAGCTTTCGTCATACATCCCGACGGCTGAGTGCTGATTTGTAAAACCCCCCATACACAGTTGATGACATTGTCCTTTTCTTCATCTTATAAAGATTTATTTGTGAATCGATGACTAAGGAAATCTGGCCCCAAAGTTTTTAATGCCTGAAAACAATTAATGGCTAAAGAAAAGCTTGCTTGTAGCAGTCCTCTATTCCACCGCGTGCGCAGGAGGCCTGTGGGTCTCCGGGCTCAGCCGAGCAGGGCAGGGCATGGGGAAGGCGTGCCCCGGGCTCAGTGGTGCTGCGGGGAGTCAGCGGACACTCACCGGCTCCGGCAGGGGCAAGAGGGGGAGGAGAATAATCACAGCGGCATTTACTCTGGGCCAAGGGGGCCCCCAGCCTGCTGCTCCCAAAACTTCTCATGGCAGTTAACAGCGGTTCTGTTTTTCACTTTTTAGGACAAAAATCTTGGTGCTTCATCATTAATTTTTTTTTCTTTCAACATCACGTCCGGTCCCCCAGCAGATCCATTTTCTTCCGTCCCCCAGCAGATCCATTTTCTTCCGCCTTTAATGAATCCGTGGAACGTTGGCGCCTGCTCAGCACCCCACGGCTCCGTGTGCTCCCCTGGAAGCGGATTCTGAGACTCGTGTTAACAAAATCAGAGCCATAGAAAGAAAGAGAGAAGATCAGGAACATCTTTTAACGTTATTACGTGGCAACACCCCGAGTTAAAGAAGTAGGGGGAGGGGAGTGATGTAAGACACAGTGCACTGGAGGTGAACTGTGAGCTTCTGCTGCGCTAGCGGCTCCCTCACAACCCTACGAAGGCCGGAGGGCCGAGAGCCAGGGGGGGTGGCAGTGCAGTTAGGACCAGCTTTGGGACTTCACCAGTCAGTTAGTCCCTCCTCCTCTCACACAGCTTCTTCCCAGGAGGCCGTGTCTTCTCCATCTCCGCTGTCCTCACGGCAGACAGTGGGCAGACAGCGGGCAGACAGCGGGCAACAGCGGCACTCAGCCAATGGCTGTGCCATAAGCAATGCCCGAGACGTGCACTGCGGCTTCAGTTGCTGTACTTTAATTGGGAAAAAAGCATATTTTACTTTTTAATTGAAAATCTGGCCAATTATATAGAAATCATTTTGGATTTTTGTCTGCTATTCCTTATCCATTCCCATCTTCTCCAAGTATAAGACAATGACCATTTATCCAAAGTTACATGCTGAGCTACATGTCTTTAGAGATTGTCTTTTTCTTTGGGAAACATGAATTCACTCTAAATTCTACGAGGTTTTTCTTCTGTATTGGGAGGCAGAATACCATCCTGAAATTTCTGGTTTCATTTTGATTCTATATATTGCTCTTGTTCACTTATCAAAGGTCATTTGTTAGAGATTGAAGCTAACTTCAATTTTTCTAATTAGAAAAAAATATATATTTCTGCATATGTACTTTTGTGCACTTGTTTTATTTATTTTCTTAGGAGAAATCCCTGAAAGGGAAATCTGTATAAAAGAGTACATGCATTTTTTTTTTTTTTTTTTTTTTTTTTTTTTTTTTTTTTTTTTTTTTTTTTTTTTTTAAATCTTTATTGCTCAGATTATTACAATTGTTTCTCCTTTTTCTCCCCCATAGCTCCCTTCCACCTGATTCCCACCCCACCCTCTGCCCTTACCCCCTCCCCCCACTATTGTCCTCATCCATAGGTTATACAATTTTAATCCAGTCTCTTTCTGCACCCCACACCCCTTCACCCTGATAATTATCTATCCACTCCCTTTATTTGCCCCTAATTCTATTATATTCACCAGTTTATTCTATTCCTGAGATTTTTAATTAACTTGACCTTCTTCCTCTTCTTAAGTAACACCTTTCAGCATTTCATATAATACTGGTTTGGTGGTGATGAACTCCTTTAGCTTTTTCTTATCTGTGAAGCTCTTTATCTGCCCTTCAATTCTGAATGATAACTTTGCTGGATACAGTAATCTTGGTTGTAGGTTCTCCCTATTCATCACTTTGAATATTTCTTGCCACTCCCTTCTGGCCTGCATGGTTTCTGTTGAGAAATCAGCTGATAGTCGTATGGGTGCTCCCTTATAGGTAACCAACTGCTTTTCTCTTGCTGCTTGTAAGATCCTCTTTTTGTCTTTTACCCTTGGCATATTGATGATGATGTGTCGAGAAGAATTTTTCTTTGGATTCCTCTTGTTTGGGGTTCTGTAGGCTTCCTGTACTTGTAAGTCTATTTCTTTCACCAGGTGAGGGAAGTTTTCTGATATTATTTCTTCAAATATGTTTTCATTATTTTGCACTCCCTCTTCTTCTGGCACCCCCATAATTCTGATGTTGGTGCGCTTGCAGTTGTCCCAGAGGCTCCTTACACTATCTTCAACTTTCTGGATCCTCTTTTCTTCCTTCTCCAGTGGAGTGTCTTTTGGCTCTTTGACCTGATTCTTGTGTTCTTCCATTCTGCTGTTGGATCTCTGCATAATATTTTCCAATTTAGTCAGTTTATCTATACTTTTTAGTTGGGTCTCATGAAGTTTATCGAGCTTTTCTAGGATATTGTTGCATAACCTTAGAACCGTAGTTCTGAATTCTATATCCTCCATCTCTTTTGTTTGAGATCTATTTCCTTGTCTCGGCATTATCACTATTTTTCAGAGTTGGTAGGATGGCTTTGTGTGTTTGGTGTCCTATACAGCACAGTGGGTCAGCCTCCTCAGTTACCTGAGGTAGACACTCTTGGTGATCCCCTTTGTGGACTGCGTGCACAGCTTTGTTGTAGCTAAGTCTCTATTGTTGTGAATTGACCTTCAGGCCAATTGGATGTGGGTATCAGCTGTGTCTACTCTGGGATAACTTCTGTATTGGAGACAGTCTTATAGGATCAGACTTGAAAAACTGCAGAAACCTCTGCTCAGCTTGGATGGGGCGGAGTCTCAGGGCTGAACTGACAGTCTTGGCTTCTGCCCTGCCCTTGTGCGCTCGCCTGAGTTTCCGCCTGACTGTCCCAGTTTCCCCAAGCAAGAGCGTGGGTGCCGCAGGGGCTCGCCCGGACTTGGGCTGGTCTCTGTAGTCTGGAGCTTCTGACTCCTTCCGCTACAGAGAGGCCGCCACCTTGTACAGAGAGGCGGCTGCAGCCTCCGCGGTCAGACCTGGAGCTTCTGACTCCTTCCGCTCCGGAGGGGCGGCGGTCAGACCTCAGCGCGGACTTGCTCGCGCGCGCGAGGCTGTAGACCCTGCAGACTGCGACTGCGGCTCCCGGTCCCCGGTCTCTGGGTCTCTGAGTCTCTGGGTGCCTTTCTCTGCAGTCCAGACTCCACCCGTATGAGCCTGGGACCACGGAATTTCAGCCGGGGCTGGGGTTCAGTACAGTCCGAAAGGGTTCCGTGCAATCGGGGATTCCTCCCCTCCCGCCAGGCAGGTATTCGGCGGCCGCGTGCGCGAGCGTCTCCCTACCTCAGTGCTTTTCGGCTCCCAGTCCGATCCGTGAGCCTCTCTCTTTCTTTCTAGTTGAAGAGTACATGCATTTTAAGGGGATTTTGACACATGTTACTGAAATGCACTTTCACCACATGATCAGTTACTTGTAAACAACCCAAACAACCCAAACCTAATAATTGCTAACAACACAAACCTAGCCAGGTAAGCAGAAAGGAATTTATTACCAGTTATTTGGTGCTCAGCCTGTAGGGAACCAAGTGGACCCCAGAATTTCGTTACTGTATCACAATAAAGCAAGCAGGCAGTGCTGGGTCGAGGAGTGGCTGAGTCAAGAGGCTGCTGCAGTCAGTCCTACCCGCCTCCACTGGGCTTCCCGCCCTGCCAGAGGAGGCCTGTCAGGGGCACCGGGCAAGGCCACCTGGAGTTGTGGAGAGGCAGCAGTCTGCAAGTCCCTTCACTGCACCACCGCTGCATTCTCTTCAAGCAGCATTTCTCCTTGATGCCTACGGTCACTGAGAAAGGTGAAACCCAATGCTATGGGCACAGGAACAGATAGATTTTGACAAGTGAAAACATAAGAAGTGCCAGCCCTACCTCCTCCTCTTGCTTGCTGGACCAGCATCTTCAAGCAAGAAAGAAACAAGGCCAACATCAGTTGCTGGCTCAGAGCCTCTACTGCAGCTCTGTGGCAGTGCCTTAACTTGGCTGGTTGTCATTTCTCAAATGGTGCCACAGCTCAGGAGGCCATGGTGCAGGAGGCCATTCTGGTATTCTCTAAGGTCAGCTGCTTCTGGGGATGTAGGGCATGGTAATCTTGGAAGATCCTCTGAGTGGCATCTCATTGTCTCACTTGCTTTGCTATAAAGGTATTTCCTTAGTCAGAAACATGTTCGTTCCGTGTTTGTGACTGCTGCATTCACTAAGTCCTGGGCAGTTGCTGGCAGGAGGAAGGTGAACAGTGAAGGAAATGTCCATGTCTGCATGTGTCCTTGAGGAGAAGACATTGAGGCCTCTGCCATTTCAGAAGGGATCTAATCATAACTAATCTGCTACCTGGTGTCTGGCCAGACTTTGAGTTCCGAGGCCAGCCAGGCCAGTCTTGGCGAAGAGATATACATGTACCACTTCCATTTGTGCCACCTGGTGACTTAATTCATGAGCCCTTGAAGGAGATGGGGTGGTGGGGAAAGAGGTTGATGGCCATCTGCAGGACCCTCATCTTGTTCCTCTGATTGTTGAGAACTTTGTCCACAAGGACACTTTTGGGTGAGTACTCTGAGGCCATCCTAACGTGCATTCACATACCATTCTCCAGACCTCCTGGTCACTAATCCTTCCCTCTTGGCTTTTCCTAACTTTTCACCATATGGTTAAGCCATGAGTTAATGCCCACAAGTTCTTGTAAGTTTGTACCCTAATTATCTCTCTGGCTAGAAAGTAAAACAACAACAGCAACAACAAAACTCCAGATGTGCTGCTTGAGGTTCTGCCTAACAGTGGGATTTCTTTCTCCATTGTCCCTCAGAGAGCTGCAGTGATGGTGAAGAGCCACGTGACTGTGACCAGCATCACCATGCAGAGCAGTCTATAAACCAGGCTCTGTTTCACTTCTTTTTAGACCAGCTGCCCACAATAAGCCCCCATGATGCTTAGACACAACATGCTTGAGTTCTGGGCACATCCAACGTTATGGCCTGGTGACTCAGATAACACCAAGTTCTGGATGGCAACTCAGGACACATGGTTACTTACTGTCCCATAGTCAGGTATGCGGTTTACAGGCTCAAGAAGTACCCAAGAGCTGTTTCTCAAAAGAAGAAGAATTATGCTCTTGGGAACATAACTTTGCTTCAAAGCCCTATGAGCTGGACTATTATTTTCCTCTTAGGGTTTGCCACAGGCTCTGTACAGTATCAACTGTGCCTCAGACACTTTAAAACAACTAGATCTGCAATATCTCACGGTCCAAATGTTTGCAGCTACGTGGATCATCTGAAGACTTCTCTTGTCCCCAGTCTCCCCCCAAAGGTAAAGGGTTGGAAGCAGCACAGATGACTGTGGTATATATTGCCTCCAGAGTTCAAAGAGGACATTTGATTAGTTGCATGGGCTCATGATGCAGCATATTTTCTTGCACTTTGAAGAGCCTCTCCTGATACGTCCCAGACAACTAGAACTGCTGAGCTTTCAATGTTGGATTGATCCTTTGATTTCTCTCTTCTCCTCTGACACTCCTGGGTCTCAGCAAGAGATCTCGGGTAATTGCTGTCAACATTCTGCTTATGCCCTGTGAGGTGATATCCAGGTCTCTGTGCAATAACTTATGACAGAGTGAGGGAACCAACTTAACCCTGAGAGAAGAAGGGGTGTTTCCAGGGGAAAGCAGATTATGTCTAGTGAGTAATGGTTACTGGGGAAGAAAACACTGTCTGATCGATAGATGCTACCAGTTCTGGGATCTCTCCCTTTGCTTCAATACCAAGATTAGTTAAAACATTTAAGCCTGGTTTATAGACTGTTCTGCATGGTGATGCTGGTCACAATCACGTGGCTCTTCACTGTCACTGAAACTCTGAGAGAAAATGGGGAAAGAAATCCTATTGTGCTGCGATTACTTTGGAATAGTAGGGACATGTAATATCACCAACCAATTAAGTTTTTAAAAATCCAGCACCGCTGAAACCGGTTTGACTCAGTGGTAGAGCGTTGGTCTGAGGACTGAAAGGTCCCGGGTTCGATTCCTGTCAAGGGCATGTACATTGGTTGTGGGCACATCCCCGGTTGGGGGTGTGCAAGAGGCAGCTGGTAGATATTTCTCTGTCATCGACATTTCTAGCTCTCTATCTCTCTCCCTTCATCTCTGTAAAATATCAATAAAATATATTAAAAAAATAAAAATCCAGCACCTTTCAAGACCCATTTTTCTCATGCATAGACTAAAATGTTGAGTTCAATGGGGTTGAAAGTTGCTTTTTCCTGAATCTTGTTCTTTGATGGTGGTCCTTATCTCAGTGGCTCCACCTGCAATGTATGGCATTGCCATTGGTTGAATATTTTGTGTGGAGATAATGGTTTGGAAATATAATTCAAAGGTTTCCACTTGGCCCTTCCTCATGCTATGGCTCCATTTCCGAGTACATTTATTCCAGCTACGCATGTAAGAGGAAGGCGGGAACCAGAGGCTGGGTTCATAGATCTCACACCTCATTTTTGTAGCTCTTCACCTGATTGCTGGACCACATGGTGTGCTGGTTCCCCAGGAATTGATGTTAGCTCAGAGTCAGTACCTAATAATGTCTGGGAAATGTGGCCACTTTCCTTTCCTAATTATCAGTTTCTTCAACTGTAACAGGAAGAGAGATATTGCAGCTGCTACAAGGTTTATGGTGAAGATTAATGAGAGGGGTCAGGCAAAACTCTGGAGTACCTGGCACAGGTTTAGGCTGAACATATTAGCGCTACTCGGGTCCTTAACAATGATGGTTCTCTCTTGTTAAGCCACGCAATACTGGTAGACTTGCATCTTTCCTCATTTAGGTGAGAAACAATTCTTTATTATATTTATTTCTTGTTATTTTATTGTTTTTACTACCATGTGTCCAGTGACAAAGAAAAGATATGTAACCCTTTAAAATGTGTCTTTTTTTAAAATTTGGATAAAATGAGGTTTGATTTTTTTTTTCACTAGGGAGCCTTAAAGTAACAGGGCATGACAATTCTGTTCAGAACTCTGCACTCTGGGCACTGGTTGATGGTCCCTTTAAGGCCTGGCTTCTCCACTAGGCTGCAAGTTCCTGAGGCCGGGGCCAAGTCCGCTTGCTTCCTTCTATAGCTCTGTGACAGGCTTGGCTCTAGCAAGTGTCAGGAAGCATTTTCTACTCAAACAAATAAATGGCTGCACCTATATATCTCTTCAGAAGCATCTGCTTTGCCTCTTACTTCTTACACTTACAAGCTTTCAGCTACATCCAGATTCTTGCTCTTCCCAGAATACTATTTCCTCTCCATCCTTTCCACATACTATTTTTTTATGGGTGTCATGTCTTTCTGCCCTCTGTCAACTGGAAAAGTGTCATATAAAGGACTGCCTGCAAGCTGCCTTCCCAGGGCTTCATTAGTAGTGCAAGCCACTCTCTTAGCCCTGCTCCAATCACATGTTGCATTTGCTCTTACTATAAAGCTTATGATGTTGAGCCCTAGCTGGTTTGATTCAGTGGTGAGCATTGGCCCATGGACTGAAGGGTCGTGAGTTTGATTCTGGTCCAGGGCATGTGCCTCAGTTGCAGGGTGAATCCCATGTGTGGGAGGCAACTAATCCATGTGTCTCTCTCACATTGATGTTTTTCTTTCTGCCCCTTCCTTCCACTGTCTTTAAAAAGCTATGGAGAAAATATCCTTGGGTGAGGAATAATAAAAAATAAAAATCCTATGACTTTGAGTCTTAATTATGTGAGCACACATCTGCTTTACAGTGTATGCTCTGTCCAGCACGGTTCCTGGTGTCAGCTGTGCAGTGAGTGCAGAGTGAATGTGTGACACGAGGCTCCGTTTTGCCCTTCAGTTGAGGGAGGAAGGAAAAACCCAGTTTCCTGGTTCAAAGAGGAGCAAACAATGCCCGTATCACTCTTCCATGCTCTCTTCTAGCCATTAATCAATCAGAACAGGACTCTTTCTGCAATGAAAATGCCTTGACAATTGTTCCTACTAGGTGGCAACGGGAAGGAAGGATGCCTCGTGGTTTCCAATGGCCATATTGATCAAAGCCTGAGTTGCAAACAGAATGTTTGTGGACAGGTTTAGATCTGAAGGAAGCAATTTCTCTATCACTAACACAGTAGATGAAATTCTTTAAAAGGAAAGGGTTGATGGTGGAGGAACAAAAAATGGGTGGAGCACTGAAGATGTATTTGGTAATCTGCTTTGTCACTTCCAGATAATGGAATCAGCACACAAGCATCCTGAGGTGCCGTATACAGTCTCCTTTCAAATAAAGTCAGAAAAACGGGGCTAACATTTCCCTTCCTGGAATGCATCATGTCAGGTTAGAGAATTCATTACATAGAACTTCATGTTCAGGATACAATTTTAGAGAGCACGACAATCTAATAGAATTTTATTAATTTTAAAGTTTCCCCCCTCAATAGATATAAAATATAGTTTAAGGACATCAATAGAAGAAAAATTCCAACTGCACATGGTAACTAGGTTAGTTCAGAGACATAGGAGAATGAGCACAGCATTCCACTGAGGACCATGAGTCTGGGTCGGTTAGGAAGGAGAAGACACCGGGCGGGGTTCTGGGAGGCACGTGGCCGAGGCTGATGCAGCACCAGAAGAGAAGATTTCTGAGAGCCTCTTAGGTGGCAGGTCAGTCAAGGTAACAGAGGTGGAGGGCAGGGCCAGCAGTGTAGTAGCTGAGGCATGTGGACAACTTCAATGGTTGATACTGGACTAAAACCCCCACAAAATGCATCCCTGTGAGGTCTACACATTTGCACTCTCACCAACAAAGGAGAGAAAATGAGAACTTATTTGCTACTGCTACTGGCTGACTGTGAGATGCCTGAGTGATTCGCATCTGATGGAGTCTGACTGCCAGGTTTCAAAGTCTGCTCCCACTCTGTCCTTGGACAAGGTACGGAACCTTTTCCCCCCTCAGTTTTCTCTTCCGTGCAATGGGACTGTGAAATCAGGGCTGCAATGTGAATTTTTTAATTTAAAGCATTACAAATAGTGGTGCACATGTCTCTTTATTACCACATTGACACCCCCCCAGGCCTCCACCGGCCCCTGGCACCTGCCCTCACCCTTCCCAGTGTCTGTGTCTATTGGTTATGCTTACAAGTCCTTCTTGCAGAAGTTTGACAATGTGTTCCATGCTTTTTTTTTGACTCTGTATCTATTTTTGTTCATCAGTTTATGATGTCCTTATATTCCAAAATGAGTGAGATCATATGATATTTATCTTTCTCTGTCTGGCTTATTTCACTTAGCATAATGCTCTCCAGTTCCATCCATGCTGTTGCAAATGTAAGAGTTCCTTCTTTTTTTACAGCAGGGTAGTATTCCATTGGGTAGATGTACCACAGTTTTCTAATCCACTCATCTGCTGATGGGCACTTTGGCTGTATCCAAATCTTAGCTATTGTCAATTGTGCTACTATGAACATAGGGGTGCATGTATCATTTCTGATTGGTGTTTCTGATGTCTTGGAATATAGTCCTAGAAGTGGGATCACTGGGTCAAATTGCAGTTCCATTTTTAAATTTTTGAGGAAACATCATACTGTCTTCCACCAAGGCTACACCAGCCTGCATTCCCATCAGCAGTGCACAAAGGTTCTTTTATCTTCACATCCTGGCCAGCACTTGTTGTTTGTTGATTAGTTGATGATTGCCATTCTGACAGGTGTGAGATGGTACCACATTGTCGTTTTGATTTGCATTTCTCAGATAATTAGTGACTTTGAGCATGTTTTCATGTCTCTTGGCCTTCTGTATGTCCTCTTTTGAAAAGTGTCTATCTAGGTCCTTTGCCTATTTTCTGATTTGATTGTTTATCTTCTTTTTGTTAAGTTGTATGAGTTTCCTGTAAATGTTGGAGATTAAACCCTTATCGGAGATAACATCGGCAAATATGTTCTCCCAGGCAGTGGGCTTTCTTGTTGATGGTTTCTTTTGCTGTGCAGAAGCTTTTTATTTTGATGCACTCCCATTTGTTTATTTTCCTCCTTAGTTTCCATTGCCCTAGGAGCTGTATCAGTAAAGATATTGCTATGACAAATGTCTGGCATTTTACTGCCTATGGATTCTAAGATTTTTATGGTTTCTCGTCTACATTTAAGTCCTTTATGCATTATGAGTTTATTTTTGTGTATGGTGTAAGTTGATGGTCTAGTTTCATTTTTTTTGGGTAAGTATCTGTCCAATTTTCCCAACATCATTTATTGAAGAGTCTGTCTTATCTCCATTGTATGTTCATGCCTCCTTTGTCAAATATTAATTGAGCATAATGGCTTGTGTCAATTTCTGGGTTCTCTCTTCTGTTCCACTGATGTATATGTCTGTTCTTGTGCCAGTACCTGGAAGTTTTGAGAACAGTGGCTTTGTAATACAGCTTGATATCTAGTGGTGTGATTGCTCCAAATTTGTTCTCTTTCTCAAGATTGCTGTAGCTATTCAGGATCATTTTTTAAAATTTTTTATTCCAGATGAATTTTTGGAGAGTCTGTTCTAGGTCTGTGAAATATGCCATTGGTATTTTAATGGGGATTGCATTAAATCTATAAATTGCTTTGGGTATTTAATGGGGATTGCATTAAATCTATAAATTGCTTTGATTCTACCAGTCCATGAACATGGTATATTCTTCCATTTTTTTATGTCTTCCCCTATCTCTTTTTTCGCGTCCTGTAATTTTCTAAGCACAGGTCCTTTACCTCCTTGGTTAAATTTATTCCTGGGTATAATTTTTTTGTTGCAATTGTAAATGGGATTGTTATTATTATTATTATTATTATTATTATTATTATTATTTAGTTTCTCTGCAATGTGGATTAAATGAGATAACATTTACAAAGCACAGAGTTCTTACAGGTTTCTTACTTTTATGCAATATGTGGAGCAAGCTAAATAATGCACCACAAATGCCATACATTTTGTGCCCTACCCTAGTATGCAGTCAGGTCACCTACGGGCTTAGAATTTCCACATGAACTGATGCTCCTAAATGATATGAAGATGTGTGATGACCAAAACAAATCTTTGTGCTGCATTTTGTGTCATAAAAGTTATCCAAAATTTATAGATTATTACCAGATGCTAAGATTTAGGAACTATTATTATAGACATAAAAATAAAAAAAGGGAAGGAGATGAAAATAAATAAGACAAAAATAATCCTGAAAGAATAATAAAACCAATAATTGAAAAATAAAAATGACTTAAGCTTATTAAAAGTGAACCATTTTTAATGAAGTCCAGTGTTCTTGATCTCTCAGTATAAAAATCAGGGATTACAATCACTGAAAATCAGGAGAGAAAAGCAATGTAACCATATGTGGAGCTTCTAATCTTCTAAGCACATCCATGTTGTAATTTGTGAAATCTTCACACTCAACTCTGAGGTGAATTTATTTTCTTTGCTTAAGAGATCAGAGGCTTTGAAAGGGTGAGTGGTTTTCTCTGGACCATGGAATTAGAATGGGCTGGAGAGAGAACTTCAACTGCCCTGCTTGCTTCCAAAGCCTAAGTATGTTTTTAACAAATGGAATTTATTCCCAGGGGGCTGCCAAAAATTATATTCAGTTCTTAAAATGATTAATTCTCCATTTCCCATAGTTTGATCTTCTTTGATGCAATGCATTGCCTTAGTGAACACTTGTGTTCTGCTCCTGGTAGGGACAGGGCAGCAGTTAACCCAGCACTTGCCTCAGCACTCCAAATATGCGGACATTCCTCAGGGTCTCCAGCACCCTGGCGTTAGGCTATCTTTTATATTTTGGCAATGTAAAGATAAATCAGACAGAATTCACATTCTCAAAGGGTTTACTGTATGGCCAGGAAACACTTTAGCAAATAATAATCAGACAGAAGAATGAGTCAAAATGATTATTGTTAAACTCAATTCAGCTCCTTTACATTAAATGCAGAGAATACACAGTAAGTGCTGACCATAAGCAAAGACACCGTGGTTTTAGACATGGCGTGCTCTGGCAAAGTGGCGCGTGCTGATATGACAGTGCAATGAGCCGGGCATGGGTAATGCAGATCTGGCACTTCGTGGGGACTAACTATCCTGGCTGAGCCCGACATGTGTTTCAGGAAAGCTCCCCTAAGGAATTTGTCTGTTGAGTTTTAGCAAGAACAGAGTTTCCAGAGGTGCTCAGGTTGAAGGATCAATGGAGCCCTTGCTAATTTGGACAGGAACACAGTCAACCCAAAACCGTTAAATGTTACAAATCAAAGTCAAAGTTATGACACCCTTCCTCCAAAAAATAAAAAAATAAAAATCTGGCCGTCAACTTAGAATATTGGTGTGTCCAATTTTATTTTAGCACGTGCTGCTCTAACAACGAGGTTTGTCTAAAGGCACTAAGGTACATTGAAACATTATATAATTGTGAGTTGATATATCACTATTTAATCAGGAGACCAGGAAAACCCCAGAACTGTTCAATTAGATCATCGCCTGCGAGCATCCAGTGTAGCTACTATGAGATTGTTGCTCTGAGGTGATTTTTGGAGATTAGTTCTTTGCATCTGCCATTCTATTTTTTATTTTAATTTATTTTTTTTACCTGTATATTAGGCATTTGAGATCCTCCACAGAAAACTCACGTCTTCATTTCTAGATCTTTTTAAAAATATACATATATTTTATTGATTTTTTTACAGAGAGGAAGAGAGAGGGACAGAGAGTTAGAAACATCAATGAGAGAGAATCATCGATCAGCTGCCTCTTGCACACCCCCTACTGGGGATGTGCCTGCAACCAAGGTACATGCCCTTGACCGGAATATAACCCTGGACCTTTCAGTCCGCAGACACTTCATCCACTGAGCCAAACCGGTTTCGGCTTCATTTGTAGATCTTAAATTCCACTGAAGTCAAAGGCGGCAAACTCCTTGAGCGCAGGTTTGCTGCCAGTGCCACCTGCATCCGGTGCGCTCCGTCAGTCACCCCATCTGCGAGCCAAGTCCAAATGCGTGGAGAAGAGTAGCTAGCTATTTGAAGCAGTGATAAGAACATCACAAACAATCAGTTTCTATGGCGTTTTCAGCTACCCGGTCACGGAAAAGTCTAATGCCAGAATTTATTACAGAACATGGGCCAGCCATGGCTGTGGCTTCGGTAGGCATGCCCTGCTGGGTTGAAAGTCGGAGCTGCGATGATGCTCACCTCAGATACGCAGGCAGGCGAGTTGCCCACAAAGGCCGCAGGATAAGCGGACGGGTGTCTTTATGTTTGCAAAGATGAGTTGTGAGGTGTCGCAGAAATAAGAAACCGGCAAATGGCTGGGGAGTAATTAAATGCAATCTGATGCTGCCAGCTCACAAGGAGGAAGAGCTAATTGCAGCCACGGCGCAGCGTGCTGAGGAGCATGTTGACTGCACTCGCGTTAAAGATGTTTATTTCACCTGAGAGAAAGGACCACGGAGGCCTCTCCTGTAATCAAAACACAGCTCGCCTTCCTTTACCGACCATCCTTACTTCAATTCTGAAAGTTCTTGGAAGATAGCATTAAATCCACCTTAACCTTTAGGGTCCTTAAATGTTAAAACTAACATTGCTTAAGAAAAACACGTATACCCACCTGCAGCTCCCCCTTCTCCCTACTGCAGACAGGATAAAACATGATAATTTGACACAATAATTTAATCATAGTTTCCTTGAGAAAGGTATTCAACATTTCTATACACATTAAAAGACAGAACATGCAGTTAATCCTCAAAAGTGAAATGGGCCCTAGCCAGTTTGGATCAGGGGATAGAGCATGGGCCTGTGGACCAAGGGTCCCGGGTTCGATTCTGGTCAAAGGCATGTACCTCATGCAGGCTCCTCCTGGGCTCAGGCCCTGGTTGGGGTGCGTGCAGGAGGCACTAACCGATGTGTTTCTCTCACATGGATGTTTCTCTCCGTCTTTCTCTCTTTCTTCGACTCTCTCTAAACTACAACGGAAAATGTGCTTGGGTGAGGATTAACAACAACAAAGGCAAGTGAGATGGAGCACCGAGGCCCAGGAGCACGTCCCGGCGGGAGCCTGGGTGCTGCCCTCAGGAGGAACGTGGGGAGCCATTCCTGTCGGTGAAGTAACGCCAATCGAAACCGAGATGTACGCTGTGACTCAAAGTCACACAGTGGTGGTGGATTGACAGTATTCCCTTATTCAGACCGACTTGGAGTTATAAGGCGAAAAACTCACCCTATATACTAGGTTAATTTTCTTTTAATTCTACCCAAACATGACTTCTGTGTTATATAGAAGGTACCTAAAATTAAAGTTTAAGTAGAATAGGAGGAAATTAAAAGAGTTAAGGGGACATGCAGGAAGCAGCCGATCGATCCACGTTTCTCACATTGATGTTTCTCTCTCACATTGATATTTCTCTCTCTCCCTTCTCTCTCTAAAATCAATTAAAACATTAAAAGAAAAGAGTTGAGGGGATAAGAGTAACTTCCTAAGCATCGGCAGTGTGCATTCTTTCTTTCAGGGCCGGCTCGCTGAGGGAGGGAACCCAGTGGGTGTGGGCGCTGTGCTGGGGCAGGAAGGTGGGCGCACACCCTGGGGGCACTTGGCTGAGAGTCGGTCCCGGGCGCTGCTGGTGTGTGGGGTTCTCGGATTATTTCCACAGCAAACACCATGGACCCCGGCCCCTGCCAGCTCCTCAGGGACGCAGCCTCCCTGTTCTCCACGGCCTGAATCAAAACCTGCTCCTGGGAGAGGGCAAATCGCGGAACATATGCTTAATCTAAAAATACTTTTCAAAAATGTAGTTCTGGAAGATGCTAAGATATGCCCTTACACCAGAACCTCCCCTTTGGCCCGCGTGTGGTCACATGGGATGCTGTGCACACAGAGCAATGCGCACATGTTTGCCAGAGCACGACACTTCCTGTGGGTCTTTGTGCATTTTGGAGAAAATGCCAGCACTGAGAGCGAGTGCCTACCAGAAGCTGTGAGCGCGTTTCCACTGCAGGTTCTTTCCCAGGGAAGATTTAAATTTAGTTTTCATAAATTAACATTTGCTTTAAGGCGTGGGAAAGATAGTGTCTTACCAGTAGTTGGGATTCGATTGAACACTACTTTTCAGGTTTATCAGTTAGTGAACAAAAGGATGCATTCAATCTCTCCAAGTTTAAATTCTTAAAGATGTAAGTTAACAGATGTGTTTTCATAGCAAAGAGCGACAGTAAGGCTTTGGTTGTGCTTACAGCAATGTCAGGAGAGACAACAAGACCCCTTTAAAAATGTCGTGAGCCTTATTAAATATCAGCCACATTATTTTTATTTGATCTTTTGGTTTTATTCAACGTTTATATTCTAAAAATGGGAAAATGGTTGAAGCCATTTTGATCGTATCACTGAGAAGTGAGGAAAAAAATGGAGTTTTCCATAAAGCAAAGGCACCTCCTAAATCTAAGTTAGGTCAAAAGCAAAGACTCTGCAACAACTCGGAATGGAAATAGCCCTTGTCCAGCAGAAGGTGCAGGCGGCCTGGGCAGGCCTCCCCCCCGGCACCCAGGTCTACAGCCAACACATCAAATGGAGGCCCAGAGTCTGGTTTTGCCCAAAAGCCACACAAATAAGAGTGACACACACATGCTTTCTGCCCCTCTCTGCGTGTTCTCTCAGTGAAAACAGTGCATGTGTGACCTGGCCGCCGTGAGAGAGCGGGAGCCGCAGGGGCACACCCCTCGGCACTGCCAGGTGCCCGAGTCGCCCGGACCTGTCCCCGTGCCCTCCGTGAGGACTGGCCATTAGCAGTGGTAGAGCCAGGGGCCAGCCTTTGCCCCCATCCTCTTCTCTTCTCCGCAGAAACTAATCTGATGATTTTCCACTAGAGAAAGCATCCCTGTACATAACTGCACACACATGTGTGCGTTCCCGAAGCATCTAAGCAAAAGCGACAGCCCCGGATGATAAATACGGCCTCTCCGCCATGGAAGAGAGTAGATTTTACCAAATCCTCCATGGTTATTTTTGACAACTACGAGTTTAAAGCTTCCCATTTTGATATTGTCTTTGAACTTGGTCCTGCCTACATTTGCTGGCACAAAAGTTCCTAGCTGGTCAGAGCCACTGGACGCGCAGAGAATGGGACGTGAGGTTTAGGAGACTCAAAAGACTAGTAATCTGGAAAATGGATGAACACATATCAGTGACTATGCAAGTCTTGCAAGTGTAAACATGACACTGAGAGGACAGATGAGAAAAATCTGTAGTGTTATCAAAATATAAAAAGAACCTTGAAAAAGGGCCCACTGTGTGTTTATTTAAGGCAACACACTCCTGTTTGCGGAGGGAAATGCATTTGAGCAAGGCCTGGTGGGATACGCGACCGTCAGGGGAGTGAGAATGGAGAAGATGACCCAGGGTAAGACACCTAATGACCTGTGACACCTTCTCTTAGAAATAAACCCCGAACGGGGAAGGAGGGATACGTTTAAACATCACGCACTCATTGGCAACTCGGACTTTGCTTTATTAGCCCGGACAAGTACGTTTTCTGTAATAGTTTGTTGTATTTAAAGACCGTGTACAACTCTCACTGCAAACAGTTGTTTACAGTGCGGGTTTCAGCGGCGAGCTGTTTTAAAGCTCAATTGTGCATTTTGCAGATAAAGTGGGAAAACTAACTGAGGGCTGTATTGTAAGCAGCGGTTGCCGTGGAAACCCCAGTTTCAAGAGCTGGTTCTCCATTACCACTTAATTTAGGCTTCCTAATTGCATTCCACTAAATCGGTAGCGACAATATCTGCCGAGCAAAACTGCTTGCCCAGTCTAGCGCGAACCTCTTTGAAACAGGCTCTCTGAAAGCCAGGGGCTATAAAAACGCAGCGTGACGCGGGCACAGGAGAAACCTGTGGTTCAAATGTCCTGCCTGCTCCCTTCCCGGCCTCCGCGTGCCTGTGGGTGCGTCTACTTGCGGGCCCCGGGCCGCCGCGTGGAAACTCCTCTGTCCCGCAGTTACCGGCGGGAGGGTGCAGCTGAACCCGAGGCCCGCGTGTTTGGTGGCAGAGGGGGGGCCAGCCTGGCCCACGGCCTGGCACGGGAGTGCACGGTGGGCATGTGTCGTGTCCAGTGGGAGGGAAGGCCGGCGTGACCCTGATGGACAGCACACTCCCACCCTTGTCGTTTCTCCTTCCCACCAGCAGCCTGCGGCCCAGGAGGACGCGGCTCCACTCGGCCAACTGCTTCTCCCCGGGCCTGCGGGCGGAGACGGAGGGACGAAGGCAGCGTCTCCGGCCTGGCACCGTGCACGTTGCCAAAGCAGCGAGGACGCTGCTGCCAAGCACTCGCTGTTGTCCCAGCTCCCGGGCTCTGAATGCCCTGCTCCCCCAGCTGTGGGTCTCCTGCAGGAATGAATGGGGCATTTCCCAAGACAAGACCTCATGAATGAGGCAGCTGGTGTATTACAAGGCAGGAGGCTCCATGCCTTTCCCAGACTAAGAAAGCAGCCGCGAAGGGAGTCTTGATCTCTGTTCCAGTGGGAATGTGTAGGGGAGGAACATAGCATCGCCCACAAGGCTGTGCCAGAAAGTCCCTCCGCTGAGGCAGGAAGTGGAAAGGTGGGGGAAGCTGTTGGACAAGTTCCATCCCGGGAGACAAGGCCACCGGGGCGGGTGGGCGGGCGCCGCTGGGCTTGGGGCTTGGGGGATGGGGAGGAGGGTGTCACCTCCACATTAAACACACTGGCTCCTTCTGTGGCTGAGCTCGGGACTGAGTTCCAGCAGGATCGTAAGCTGAGGCTCTGGGCTGTGCATTTTTCTCTGTGGAGGGCTCACTTCCAGTTCCCAGAGGCCTCTGGTTCGGGCATGCTCTCCTGATTCTGGTACCCCTGGACCCCAGGCTCACACCCACCCTCGCCCGTTCCTGTTCCTTCCTTCCTCGCTGTGAAGGGAGGAAAAGAAAACCAGCGTGTTTGTAATGACCTTGATGGTACCCTACTTCAACTAAACAAGGCAAAGCCCCCCCCCCCCCCCTTGCTCCAGGACCCGCTCCAGGGCACGGGCCAGGCTATTGCTCAGAAGCACCCGGAAGCAGCTCCCCGAGGAGCCAGCAGGGAGGGATCAAGGGAAAGTAGAGGCAACTTTGTTCAAGCATCAGGTTCCTGCAAATTTCCCCTCCTGCCGCTCTGCTCTGGAAACGCCTCTGATTTTATCTGTGCTCCCAGCTTTCCACTGCTTATCTCTGATCCACCTCACGAAACTAATAAAATAAAAGACTAATGTTTCCTTCTCATCCTTAACAATTAATTCCATTCTGCAACTTCTTTGATGTCCTCTCCATTATTCCAACATTAAACCCCGAATCTCTGAGCTTAAAGTCAAGCCTCGTTCCAGTACAAGCCCAGGTACCGCGCGGAAGGAAGATTGGAGCCGCCACAGAACATGATCACGCTGAATTACAAGTCACGGGGAGCTGCATAAATAGTTCTGAGGGAAAACTGCAGGGTAATGCTGCTGATAGAATCAATGGCGTCCTTGATAGTAATACACCAGGGGTTCGCTATATTATCTATCCACTGAGATGTCAATATAATAAAGCGGACAGAGGAATTTATATCCAGATCCATTCTTTGCTAATTCCCGAGCGAATAATAAATCAAATTGGATATCCTGAAGGTCTCCTCTCATCAACCTGCTTGAGAAACTGGCCGAATGGGCCAGCCTGCTGTCAGACTAATGGGTGTTAGGACGCGTTTCTCTCTCTTTAGAAAAATCCACGGCATATTTGAGCACATTGCTCATTAAAAAAAGTTCATTTTGTAAATTCTCTGCGTCACTAGGATCCATGCAATAATATTTTATAGAAAATGTTTTACATTTAAATTATTTCTCTTTGGATCTCAGTGCTTAGTAAGGAGCTCAGAATACAAGAGGTTCCATATGAGATGCTTTTAGAATAAGCAAATATATACGTTGATTGGGCTTTATCTTTAGCTCTCTTTGCTTTCTCTTTTTTCTTGCCAGCTAACATCCTTTAAATTAATTGCTCTGCGCACTTTCACCCGTCGGCCTGTCACACCCACTTTCCTCAGGAGAGGAGAGACCTCCAGCGGAACCGGCACTGCTCTGAGCTCCCAGGGCCACTCGGCCAAGGCGCCTGCGCGGCGGGCTGCAGGCCTGGGAGAGGCAGCTGCTCTCCGCGCACCGGACGCCCGGTGACGCGCTTTCCTCTGTCTCTCTGCGAGAAGAAGAGAAGATGTGAGGGCTCCATGCCATGGTCTACATGTTGGATCCACATCCAGTATAAGCAGTATAATCAAATTCCAGGAAAATAAACATTTCTCTGTTTCCTTTTATGCTTTTAAACAAATCTTTATACTATGCTTTTAAGAGGCATTTGGCCTGACTTAAATGACAAAGTAGCTGTTTGCTATGTGTTTTAAGCATCAAAGAAGCGTGACAGTGGTCACCGCACTGGTCTGCACATGGCCCAGGCCCGGGCTGCACCCGGTGAGGCAGCCAGAGCACCTGGTGGGTGCTGGCTCTTCAGTACTGGGCCACTGTCTTCTAGCAAAACCTAAACCGAAAACAGCAATTCCATTTCAAACAGAAGGTGTCTGAGGACGCTGGTTTCAGTAAGTCTCATTTACTACTGTGATTCTAAGAGGAAAACATGGAGCTGGCGGGGCCAGCTGCACAGGGCACCGGGCCGTGCAAACCGAAACGGCGCCTCGGCACACACAGCGGGAGCCTTACGGCACAGCCTGCCCGGTGCCCGCACCGGAGGCTGGCCTGGCCTGGGTCAGGCCGGGGCCCCCGTGCCGGTGGGCTGGGAGCGCCCTGAGCTTCTTGGCTGGCCTTTCCGCCCGGCTTTTCGCCATGCCTTCCCTCCCTCTGAGCGGGAGAGGTAAAAACTCTGTCCATTTTAAAGTGTGACATAAAACGCTGTCTTGTAGTATTTAATTTATTTCATTTTTCAATTACAGTTGATATTCAGTGTTATTTAGTTTCAGATGTACAACTTTATCTGACATATAAGTGCTAAGAAGCGATCACCCAGGAAGGCTGACACAGCACAGTCCTGCAACCCTACCGTTACTTTCCCACAGTGGGGCAATGATGGACAGATAATGACGTAACCAAAAGCCCACTTGTTTTTCTTCTCTGACCTCTGGCCTTTGAGAGAAATGGGCCTTCCTGGGCTTCAGATCACATGGTACATCAGCGAGTTCTCCTGGGAAACACACAACCAGCGCCTTCTGAGGTCC
The DNA here is from genome assembly GCA_963924515.1 of Vespertilio murinus. Lineage (NCBI taxonomy): Eukaryota > Metazoa > Chordata > Mammalia > Chiroptera > Vespertilionidae > Vespertilio > Vespertilio murinus. The sequence goes on from OZ004713.1 coordinate 4,762,439, forward strand.
CAATTCCCACGAGTCACGGGCCCTGGAGTAGGCGGGCCACCAGGCAGCAGCCTGCGGAGCGCGGTGTGCGGGGCTGTGGGGCAGCGGAGTCCGTGGAGCCGCTTTTCTGAGCCGGCAGCATGAACACAACACCCTGCAGCGGGGCCTCACGGGGGGAGAACATGGCTGTCCCCGAGCCCAGGCAGCGACAATGCCCGGTGACAGGAGGCACTGGCTCTCCGCTGGCACAGCACAGCCACTGCCCCTGCCCCTTGGAGGTCAGCTGCTCTAGGCAGGTGTCTGAGCCCACACTCCCTCAGGGGAGATGTCCCATCGCACCGGAGACAAGGGGGCCTGTCGAGACGCCTCTGTCCAGATGCTTCTGACCAGCTTGGCTTTGAGGCGGGGACGCAGGGGGCTCGGAGCTGGGCCTCATGTGGACGCAGTACTTTGCTGAGTCCATTCGCAACTCCTCAGATATTTACAGGGTGCACAGGCGGGGCCCGAGGAGGCCCTGCAACCCTGGCACCACTTCCAACGTCAGTGCCATCTCAAGGCCCTGTGTGGGCAAAGCCGGCATGCGCCAACCCAGACACCAGCAAACCGTAAACAGCAGAAGCATTCCTGGTAACAAGCTCTGAACGCCTGCGATGAGCGAGGTGAGCTTCGGATGGCAGATGGGCAGCTCAGAAAAACGAAATAGGTCTTAAGCACCTGAGAGGCCTCCACCTCCTTTGTGGTGAGGGAAACGCAAACAGAGCAAACCGACAGCTCACGTGGACACACGGACAGTGCTCAGCTTGTTAGCATGACGAGTGGGTGAGACCGGAGGAAAGAGGCCTGTCCTACTGCCGGTAAAGATATAAAGCAGAACAACCTTGAGGTAAAAAAATTAGGCAGTGTAGAAAAATTATGAATGATTTTACCCTTTGATCCAGAAATCTCACTTCTCGATATCTATCCCATAGACACACCACTAAGAGTACAATGCAGTGCACACACTAAGTTATTGTGATGTGTTAGTGCTGGAATCGAATCGGAAACCTCCCGGTGTCTCCATTGATAGGGGATTGTGGGAATAAACAATAGCATATCGACTCAAAGAAATCCTGGGGGAAAAAAGGAGAAAGATCTCTATTTGTGAAGAGAAAACAGCAAAATTTAGAGCACAAATCTTTTGCATAAGAGAAGCAATGTAAATTTATTTACTTATTTGCTTATATTTTCAGAAGATGAATATAAACATCACCTGAAGGAGAGCACAGGGGACGTGATGGAAATAAGACTTCTTTAAATCACATCGATGTTTCACAGATTCGAAAATACACAATTTCCAAGCACACTGAAGTTCATGCACCCATTCTCTAGCTATTTGGTCCCATATTCACACAGAGAAAAGGATTCTGTCAAGTAACTCGAGAGGATTTTGTTTAGCCTTTGCATCCATAGGGAGGTATTTGTGGGCACAGAAAGAGCTGCAAACCAGTGTTAAACTCCATTTAGTAATTTCCTTGTTAGTAGCGATATTGGTAATATTGCTTTGAGGTTATTTTGTATTTTTGTAGACTAAAACAATGAGTATTTGCAGTCAATATTTTCAGAGTAAGAAAAAAAAAACACAACACTAAAATTAAAGAAGATAGACAAAATTTCTGCAATATGGATGAAAATTTCAGTATTAACTCATGATTTAAAAAAACTTATGGATGGAGGGCCGGGGATTGCTGAGGTTTAGAGGCTCCGTTTGCCACAGGGCCATAGTGGATGGGCCATAGTGACCTAGTGTGCCCTGGAATGGACATAGGCACCATGCTCTACCATAATTATGTTACACAAAAATTTCTATAAGACTACAACTTTACTATCATATACAAATCAAAGAATCACGTTATACGCCTTATATTTACACAATGTTAAATGTCAAAAATATTCAAGGAAAAAGTACTAGCCCTGCCCAGAAGCAAAGGAAACTCCATAGAAATGACCGTCCCCAATGGCCACAGCGGTGGTCTCAGTGCTACTGTCCTTTGAAAGGAAGCAGTTCTGGGACAGAAAATGCACAAACGAGCCAGGACATCTGGCGGTGTCCGAAGGAAGGAGGCTTTCAAAGACAGGCGGGCTTTTGTGAAAGTGACACACTGGACAGTATGAAGGGGCATCACCGACCAAAGTGGGAGCGATGTGAGCGTCTGAAAGTGAATTGAGTTGAATACATGGAACCATGAAAAAAGTGAACTCTCAGTGGTACTAAAAGGGGTGCTGGTGGCCCCAAAACAACAACAAAACTAAACAGTGTGCACACACATACAAATGGGACACAATTCCTTGGTAACTATTCCAGGTGACTAGGACACCAAGCCTTTTGTCTTAATAGTGGCAACTAAAGGGAAAGAACCAAGTGCTTATCCTGCTCTGTGCACAAATTCAGTAGCCCTAGTTGATGAAGGACATTTTTTTTTTTTTTTTTTTTACAAAAAGTGTGGAAAATTCGACTGAATTAGAATGTTACCACTTTACAGCACCTCATGAATGGTCTGACTGCAGCCCAGGCCATCTGTGAGGAGACTGGCGGTGAATGTGTGACGGGAGTGTGGTGGAGGGATCAGGCCGTCACCACCTGTTCCACCAACTTGTAATTGTGATTGACGTGTTGCCAAAGATGCCCCCACCCTCCTGCAGAGGGACCTTGTGGCCAGCCCATCAGGAGGCAGAGTCTTTGCAATCCTCAGCTCTAGGCTGGCTTAGGACTTTCTCTGAACAATGGAACCAGAGACCTGCTGCTTCTGTCTTTGTCACTGGAACACGCTCTCCTCAGAGCCAGTGTCTGTAGGAATAGTCAGAGACGATCGTGCAATAAGAAAGCCCACGCCAGAGGCATGGAAGAGCAGCCTCCCAGGTAGGATCTAAGGAGCCAACAGGAATGTTGGGGAACCCCCCACCCGGCCCAGCAGTCACCTGCTGAGTGTGCCCCGGTGAATGACCCCAGCCAACGGCTCCGGATGGTCAGGAGAAACTGCTCAGCCTGGCTCTGCCCAAACTGTCACCGATGGAACCGTGAGCAAGTAGATGGTTACTGTTTTAAGCCACAAAGTTTAGTTATGTAGTAGCAGCAATGTAATTAGAAAGTCACTGTTTTGTGATCTATAAGGAAGTATCCAATTCAAGCACAGATTATCAATGAGGAAATCCTCATTGGACAGAGCAGGAGAGACAGTTGGTCACCATATCAGCATTACTACAGGGTGGGACAACCAGCCACGGTGCCCCTTGATGTGGTGCAGTCAGAAGTATACAACTTATGACATATTCTTGTAAAAAAAGCAAACCACAAATGAGTCAGAGTTGAACCTGAAGTGAATTCTTTTGAGTGACTTCCAATTTTCAGAAAACATATAGATCTTGAGTTCAGTGACATCGAGAGTAAGTGAATGGATGAGCCCAGGGAGAGATATTCCTACAGAACAGCAAGCCTCGCTGGTCTTTAAAGAGCCCATAAGAAAACAAAGATGAAGGGCAGATCTAGATGGAAGAGATGAAGGGACTGTCACCCATGCAATATGTGAATCTTCCTGGGATCCTGATTCGTGCAGCCCAAGACGCAAAAGACAAACTGGGACTCTAAGGGAAATCTGACTATGGAATGGGTGTTATATGACAATGAGAAATTATTTTTAATTTTTTAAACTGTGATGTCATGGTAGTATAACAAATGTAATGTATGGTATGTAACAAATGTCTGTTGTTTTTTTTTTCTTTGTTATTAAGAGAGGTATATATTAAATATGTGGAAGTGAAATGACACAAGGGTTGGAACTAATTTTAAAATGCTTTGCCAATCATTTCACAATGCATGCAAATATGGGATTATATTATACACATTCAAACTAATATGTCAATTCTACTTCAATAAAAAGTAGTAACAAGTTCTCTAACAATAAAAGAAAAGAGAGCAAGGAAGGAAGGAAGACTGAGAAAAAAGAAATAAATGATGCAAAAGTATTTTTAAATGTATTATTATTATATTTTGTTAATCCTCACCTGAGAATATTTTTCCATTGATTTTTTTAAAGAGAGTGGAAGAGAGAGGGAGAGACAAACATCGATGTGAGAGAAGCACATGGATTGGTTGCCTCCTGCAGGAGCCCTGACCAGGCCTAGCCCAGGAAGAAGCCTGCAGACAAGATATATGCCCTTGACCGGAATCGAACTTGGGACCCTTAGGTCCACAGGATCTATCTACTAAGTCAAACTGGCTAGGGCTGATATGAAAGTCTCTATAATAGTTGAGTCTGGTGAGGAAAAACAGGGACTCGTAATATTAAGTCTCTACTTTTGCTTATGTTTGACATTTTTCTTAATACAATTTACAAAATAAAGTTTACAAAATATGAAAAATGTAACTGACCTGAAGTCATGTTAACATTAGTTCTAATCTAGAAATATGACTTTAAATGATCAGTAAATAACATTTTTCTCTTCAAATATTTGAGTAAACTTGACTTTTCAGAAAGATCTGCCACCACTTATTCTCAGGTAGGGAGCCAACGCTTCTTAGGTATTTATTCCTCATCACACCTCCTCCCAGGGCTTGGTTCTTGCTCATTCTTGTTCGGATGGTTTTCAGTGTTACATGTTCACTAATTATTTAGTAAAGTGCGTGCTTATCGGGCATAATAGGGTAAATGACAGTGTTTGACTGACTTACTCTGCCTGCACTTAGCAACTGGATCAGAGCACAGTCTGCTCCTGACACGGGCTCTGCAGACCTTTTCCCGGGTTTAAATCCTGGCACCAAAGTGACAGGTATGTGACCTTTGACAGTGATTTGAAAATTATTAATTTATTGGGAGACATGGGTTAATAAAGTTATATAGGTTTCAAGTGTGCAATTCTATATTACATCATCTGTATGTTGCATTGTGTGTCCTCCACCCAAAGTCGTCTCTTTCTGTCCCCATGCATTTAACCCCCTTTATCCTATTCTATTTATCCTCCACCTTTTCCCTCTAGTAATCACCATACTGTTGTCTGTGTCTGTGAGTTTTGGTTTGTTCGCCTTGTTTGTTCATTTGTAGCTTTCAGTTTTATATCCTACATAGGAATGAAATTATGTGGTTCTTGACTTTTTCTGCCTGACGTATTTCACTTCACATGATAGTCTAAAGATCTACCCATATTGTCACAAATGGCAGTATTTCATCTTTTCTTACAGCTGAACAGTATTCCATTGTACTAGTGTATATACTAGGATACTAGAGGCATAGTGCATGGACTTGTGCACTGTTGGGGTCCCTAGGCATGGCCTGTGGGGATTGGGCCCAAACCAGAAATCCAACATCTCCTGCCTGCCGCTGCCGCGGGCTCTCACCCAGTCAATCCCAATGGAGAGAGGCTTGAGCTGCCACAGCGGCACTCACCAGCCATGAGCCCTGTGACTGGTGCCTGTCAGTCAGCTGAGCAGCACTCCTGCTGTGGGTGTGCCCTGATCAACAGGGGGTAGCTCCTGTTTTGAGCATCTGCCACCCTTGGTGGTCAGTGCACGTTATAATGACTGGTTGTTTGGTCATTTGGTTGCTTAGGCTTTTATATGTATAGACTAGTGGCCCAGTACATGAAATTCATACATGTGGGAGGGGGATATCCCTCAGCCCAGCCTGCACCCTCTCCAATCTGGGACCCCTCAAGGGATGTCCAACTGCCTGTTTAGGCCCAATCCCAGTCAGACATCCCTCTCACAATCCAGGACTGCTGGCTCCCAACCATTCACCTGCCTGCCTGCCTGATTGCCCCTAATCACTTCTGCCTTCCAACCTGATAATCACTAAACCACTCCCTTGCCAGCCTGATTGACACCTAACTGCTCTCCTGCCAGCCTGATTGCCCCTAACTGCCCTTTTTTGCCAGCCTGGTCACCCCTAACTGCCCTCCCCTGCAGGCCTAGATCACCCCTAACTGGCCTCCCTTTCAGGCCTAATTGCTTACAACTGCCTAATTCTGCTGGCCATCTTGTGTTCATATGGGGCAGCCATCTTTGACCACATGGGGGTGGCCATCTTGTGTGTTGGAACGATGGTCAATTTGCATGTTACATCTTCATTATATAGGATACCACATCTCTCTGCAGTTATCTATTGAAGGACAGTGTAGTTGTTTCCATGTCTTAGGTACCATGAATAATGCTGTAATGAACATAGGAGTAAATATATCTTTATGAATAAATGCTTTTAAAATTTTGGGATAGTAATTTCTGGGTCCTGTGTAGCTGTTTTCTTAATTTTTTCAAGGAACATCCATACTGTTTTCCATACTGACTGTACTGGTTTACATCCCCATCAGCAGTACATGAGGGTTCCTTTTTCTCTACAACCTCTGCAGCACTTGCTAGTACTTGTCTTGTTGATAATGGCCATTCTAACAGGTTTGAGGGGCGGGGGTACAGTATCTCATTGTGGTTTTGATTTGCATTTCCCTTATAGCTAGTGAAATTGAATATATTTTTAATATCTCTATTGGCCATTTATAAGTCTTCTTGGGAGATGGGTCAGTTTAGGTCCTCTACCGATTTTTAATTGTACTGTTTATTTTGTTGTTGAGTTGCATGAGTTCTTTATATATTTTGGATATTAACTGCTTATTGGAGATGTCTGCAAATATCTTTTCCCATTTCGTTGGTTGCCTTTTTGTTTTGTTGATGGTTTCTTTTGCTGTGCAGAAGCTTTTTAGTTTGATATAGTTCCATTGACTAAACTTTTGCTTTTACTTTTGTTGCGTTTGAGGTCAAATTAATAAAATCCTCTCTAAAACTAAGGTCCATAAGTTTGATACCCATGTTTTCTTTTATGTATTTTATTGTTTCATGTCTTTGGTTCATTTTGAGTTAATTTTTGTGTATGGTAACAAATAGTAGTTGTTTCATTAATTTGTATGTGACTTCCCAATTTTTTCAACACCATTTATTTTTTTATTTTATTTAAAAAAATATATTTTATTGATTTTTTACAGAGAGGAAGAGAGAGGGATAGAAAGCTAGAAACACCGATGAGAGAGAAACATCGATCAGCTGCCCTCTGCACACCCCCTACTGGGGATGTGCCCACAACCAAGGTGCATGCCCTTGACTGGAATCGAACTTGGGACCTTTCAGTCCGCAGGCCAATGCTCTACCACTGAGCCAAACCGGTTTAGGCTTTTCAACACCATTTATTAAAGAGGCATTTTTTCTGTATTGTATGTTTTTGGTACCTTTGTTGAAAATTATTTGCAGGTTTATTTCTGGGCTCTCAATTCTGTTCCATTAATCTGTGTGTTCATTTTCCCCTGCCAATGCCATGCTGTTTTGATTATTATCACTTTATAGTAAAATTTGAAGTCAGGGAATGTGAAACCTCTGGCTTTGTTCTTTTTTTCCCTCAGGATTATTCTGGCTATTTGAGATTTTTTAATGGTTCCATTTCTTTAAAAATTCCATTGTGATTTTGATGGGGATTGCAGTACATTTATATATTGCTTTGTAATATGGTAAGTTTAGGTAGGTTGATTTTTTTCAAATCCATGAACATGATATATCTTTCTATTTCTTTGTGTCTTCTTAAATTTCTATTAATAATGTCTTATGGTGGTCAGTGTGTAGTTTCTTCACATATTTTTTTATTCATAGATATGTTACTCTTTTTATTGAAATTGCAAAAATAATTGTTTTCATTCACTTATTTTTTTCCCTGAAATTTCATTGTTAATATATAAGAATGTAATGGATTTTTGTTCATTGATTTTTTTAAAAAAATCCTGAAATCTCACTGTATTAACTTATTGTTTCTAATAGTTTTCTAGTGGAGTCTGTATGATCTTCTATACAAGGAGTCATGTCATCTTCAAAAAGTGGCAGTTACTTTTTCATTTCCAATTTGGAGGTCTTTATTAAAGGACTATGTTGAATAAGAGTGGTGAGATGGGCATCACTGCCTTGTTCCTGAGCTTAAAGGAAAAGCTTTCAGTTTGTCACCATTGAATATGTTAAGTCATTTCATTTTCTGTGCCTGTGTCTTCATCTTTAGTGTCACTGTTTCCCAAAGTGTGGTACACATACCCCCAGGGGTACAGGAAGAATTTGATGGGGGTACGCGTTGCACCGGAGTTTGGTGAGGATATGCACTGCACCGTGCTTAGCTGCGCCTAATTCTACGTTCTCATGAATCAAGTCAAGACAGTCTTGTGAGGCCTGAGATGGTCCAGTGTGCAAATAAATGTTATTTATAATATAACTTTTATTTATATTTTATTATGAATAATTTTATTTTTGTTTATTATTATTTTGTGTATGCACCAAAAAAATAAAAAATAAATATATCTTGATTATTAAAATACATCTATTTTTTTTTTGATGAGGGATAGTCAGCGTTACAAAAATTATAGAAGGGGTACACATATGTCAAAAGTTTGGGAAACACTACACTAATAATCTACACTAATAAAAGAGAACAATGCTAATTGACTGTATCTTTGCTATGCCCACAGCCAATCAGAGTAAGTATGCAAATTAAGCCAACAAAGATGGAGGGTAAATTTGCATATGCAGGAGGGGTGGGATGCACCTGATGCCACCAGCTGGAACCAGTCCACCATCGGGGACCGGGCAGGCCAGGTGGGCAGTGCCTGATGTTGCCTGCTGGGTTGAGGCCACGATAGGTAACTGGGCAAGGGGGGTGGGCAGTGCCTGATGCCACCCATGGTCTCCAGGCAGCCATTGGGACCCTGGGTAGGCTGGGGTGGCCAGGGTTTCTGGGATCACTGTCTTCCCCAGGCCACCTGTGGACACCAGTGGAGCAGGCTGGGGTTGAACATTTTGATGAAAATGGGATGCCTGTGCCCCGGCCCACCATGCTGGTCCCGGCGAGGAGAGGGTAGTGGGAAGTTCGCAGGCACCAGGGCTTGGAAGGGACTCTAAGAAACCTGCAGGCCAGCTACCAGGAAGAGGTGCTGAACCATGATGACACAGAGGGTTGGCTCATGGAGGTGAGCAAAGGTGCAATGAGGTGGCTCTCACTGATGCTAAGCTTGAAAATCGCACCAACAGCCTGATGGACTAAATCGCCTTTCTGAAGAAGGGGAATGAAAAGGAGATTGCTGAGCTGCAGGCGCATGTCCAGTATGCTGAGATCTCTGTGGAGATGGACATGTTTTCCAAGTCTGACCTCTGCCATGCTCAAGGACATCCATGCCCAGTCCGAGAAGCTGGCTTCCAAGAACATGCAGAATGCAGAAGAATGGGCTGGCAGGGGAGCAGTTAGGCTTTCATCAGATCCCACAGAGGTACGAGAGCTGCTTCACCATGCTGACCGAGAGCGCTGCCAAGAACACTTACCAGGAGGTGTGGGAAAGCCGCCACCTGCTCAAGGCCAAGACCCTGGAGATCAAAGCATGCCGGGGCATGAGCTAAGCTCTGGGAAAGCAGCTGCGAGAGCTGGAGGACAAGCAGAACGCTGATGCAGGACACAATCAACAAATTAGAAAATGAGTTAAGAACTACAGAGGGTGAAATGGCATGATATTTAAATGAATACCAGGACCTCCTCAATGTGGCTTTGGGGATTGACATTGCAGCTTACAGGAAACTCTTGGAAGGTGAGAAGACCTGGCTCAGACTCACCAGTGTGGGAAGCATAGCCAGTGGCTACTCCCAGAGTTCCCAGATCTTTGGTGATCTGCCTAAGGTGGTTTAAAGACTAGCTCCTACTTGGTGTCCGCTTGCTTCTTCCCTTCTTAATACACCATCCAGGTCTAGGAGGAGCAGATCGAGGTGGAGGAGACCATTTAGGCTGCAAAAGCTGAGGAAGCTAAGGATGAACCCCCTTCTGAAAGAGAAGCTGAAGAGGAGGAGAAGGAGAAGGAAGTGGCCAATGAGAAGGGAGGAGAGGAAGAGGAAGAAGGTGCCAAGGAGAATTTGAGAATGCAAAGGAGGAAGAAGAAGGTGAAGGTGAAGGAAAAGATTCCCAAGAAGCTGAGGATGAGAAGAAAGATGAAGGTGCTGGGGAGGAGCAAGCAACCAAGAAGAAAGACTGAGCTCCCCTTCCTTAATTATCTCAGGAATAATCTTCCTGAAACCAGGTCAACCCTGTCACCAATCAAGCAGTTGAGTTCCCGATACTATATGAATTAAGAAGTCACTATATGTAACATTCTGAGGTGACTCAGGTTGGACATTAAATGTTGTGCTATGACTTTTCTCCTTATGCAGAGTGTCTGTTTGCTTGTAGAGTGGCTTCCTGGCTTGCTGCCAGCCTGTGCATGGTCCATGCTTATGAGTTCAGGATCTATGACAATGTGAATAATTCAGATGTTTATAATAAAAACACATGAATACATGAATTCACTAATGTTAATGTTAAACTTCATGGGGGAAAAATGTCCTTTGAGTCTTTGGTGGTTAGAAATTAAAGACCTCAAATCATGTGTGATAAACGGAAAATAAAGTTACACTGAATGACAAAAAATAAAATTCATTAGGGGCCAGGAAACATTCAAAGAACTGGGGAACCATTCCCAAATCAGCAAGGGAAGTCACAGGGTGTATATTATTGCTATGAATACAGTATTTCCTACTACTTACAACATGTACCATGTAATGTATTAGATGCCTTCCTATCGCATGAAGTATGTATACTGGTACATATGTTATAGTTATGTCATATCCTATCTATATTAATAAAAGGGTAATATGGTAATTAGACCATGAGGCTTTTCAGACAAAGTCATGGTGGCAGGGCCGAGGCAGAGGTGGTTAGGGGTGATCAGGCCATGAGGGGAAGTCAGTTGGAGGTGATCAGGTCAGGAGGGAAGGGCAGTTGGGGGTGAGCAGGCTGGCAGAGGGGACCAGTTGGGGGTGAGCAGGCCGGCAAGTGGGGTGCAGTTGGGATAATCAGGCCAGCAGGCAGAGTGTTTAGGGGTGATCAAACAGGCAGGCAGGTGAGCGGTTAGGAGCCAGCAGTCCTGGATTGCAAGGGGGTTGTCCAACTTCCAGTTTAGGCCTGATCCCACAGGGGTTTAAGATTGGAGAAGATGCAGGCTGGGCTGAGAGACACCCTCCCTCCCCCGCCCCTGTGCACAAATTTCATGCACCAGGCCACTAGTATCCTATATAATCCTATCTAATAAAGAGGTAACATGCAAATTGACTATCACTCTAACACACAAGATGGCTGCCCCCATGTGGACACAAGATTGCCGCCACAATATAGCCAGTAGGGGAGGGCAGTTGTGGGCATTCAGGCTAGCAGAAGAGGAAGGCAGTTAGGAGTGACCAGGCCAGCAGGGAAGAGCAGTTAGGGGTGACCAGGTCAGCAGGGGAGGGCAATTAGGGGCAATTGGGCTGGCAGGGGAGCAGTTAGGCTTTCATCAGGCTGGCAGGGGAGTGGTTAGGGAGTGATCAGGCTGGAAGGCAGGCGAGTGGTTGGGAGCCAGCAATCCTGGATTGTGAGAGGGATGTCTGACTGAGATCAGGCCTAAACAGGCAGTTGGACATCCCTTGAGGGATCCCAGATCGGAGAGGATACAGACTGGGCTGAGGGACACCCCCCAACCCCCATGCATGAACTTTGTGCACCGGGCCTCTAGTGTAAAATAAAACTAAAATTAACAGTTTCTATTTAAGACCCAAGTTCTATGCAGCATAATTCACAATAGTCAAAAGGTAGAAGCAACTCAAATGTTCATCAATGGATGAATTGATAAACAACATGTAGTATGTACAGTCAATGGAAAATTATTCACTCTTAAAAGGAAAAAAAAATTCTAACACATGATACAACATGGGTGAAACTTGAGGAAACTATACTAAGTGAATTAAGCCAGTCACAAAAAAACAACAACAAATGCTATATGATTCCACTTACATGAGACACTTAGAGTAGTCAAATTCATAGAGACAGATAGATAGTAAGATGTGGTTGCCAGGGGCAGGGAGAGGGGAATAGAAAGTTATTTTTAATAGAGTTTCCCTTAGGGAAGATGCAAAAGTTCTGTGGATGGATGATGGTGATGGTTGTACAACAACGTGAATGCACTTAATTATGCTGAACTGTAAACATAAAAATAGTTAAAATAGCAAATTTTATGTTATGCATATTTTACTACCATTAACAAAAGAATTTAAATCTTCAAAAAGCCTAGCAGCTCCTGTGTAGGGGCCTTTTAGGAATAATTTAAAGTAACATAGTGAAAATGCATTGATGAGTGCCTTACACATAAGGAAGGGGGGGTGATCCATAAGTGACAATAATGCTATTAATGATGTTCATTACTGTGACTTTCCTTTCATTCCAAAGACAAGCTGTAAGACTGGGACTTTATTTGGGATGGGTGGGCTGGGAATTAGACAGCAATGGGGATTATGGCCCCTCTCCTAGAAAACATTTCATCTTCTCTTTCTTCTACACAATCATGTTGAATACCTTCAATTGAGCCTCCCCTCTCTAGGTGGAGTGAGAAGCCACAGACTCTAGGCCACCAATCATGCTTCCACATATTAGTGACTGCTGATATCTAAGCTTCCCTAGGAAACACATTTGTATTGTAATAAAAGCTTGTTGGAGAAAAGTTCAAAGGGATTTTTTTTATTGTGGTAAAATGAACATAATTAAAAATTGATCATCTTGTCCTAACCAATTTGACCAGGTTCGATTCTGGTCAAGAGCATGTACCTGGATTGTAAGCAGATCCCCAGTAGGAACTGTGCAGGAGGCAGCTGATCAATGTTTCTCTCTCATGGATGTTTCTAATTCTCTATCTCTCTCCTTTTCTCTCTGTAAAAAAAATAAAAATAAAAATAAAATAAATAAAAAATATTTTTAAAAATTGACCATCTTAACTGTTTTTAAGCGTACAGCTCAATGGGATTAAGTGCATTCACATTGCTGTGCAACCATCACCCTCAGCCGTCCACAGAACGTTTGCATCTTCACAAACTGCAACTCTTTCTCAACTAAATAATAACTCCAGAGGAGAAACCAAGATGGTGGCATAGGTAAACGCCTAACTGCAGCCTCTCACAACAATTTCAAAAAATACAACTAAAATACAAAATGGACATCATCCAGAACTACAGGAAAGTTGACTGGCTGGAAATCCTACAATAAAAAGGAAAGAGAAAACCAGAAGGAAAATCAGAGAAGCTGTAAAAGCCTAAGGTACAGAGACACAGTGCGTGTAGGGAGAGGACTGAGCTGGAGAGGAGGGGGCAGCAGAGTGCCTGGCTGGCGTTCCCTAGTGGGAAGGAGATAAAAACTCCAGACTGGGCTGAACTCCAGTTCTGGGCCAGACCCTGGGGACCCAGGCTCATACAGAGGGAATCTAGGCTGTAAGGTAGAAACTCAGGGGAGTGGAGTGTTGAAAGACAGAGTCCTGGAGGCACACTCATTGCATGCAGAGGACGGACTGTAGGCTGTGCTTCTGGATTGCCCTAGCTAGGAGACAAAAACTCAGGACTAAATTGAGCCCCACTTCCAACTGCACTGAACTCCAGTTCCGGGCTCATTGGGGGAGAGACTAGACTGTCTGGTAGTGGGCAAAACTCGAGGGCATCTTTCTCTCAGAGGTGCTTACAGCGAGTACCAAAGGACACTGAGGAACACTGAGATTCAGGAACCTTATTGGGTGGGGCTGATGGGAGCTTACAAGGCTGTAAGCTCCACCCTGAAACTCTGTCCCATCCAAGTTGAGCACAGAGGCTTTTGCAATTTTCAAAGTCTGGTCGAATTAAGGCTGTCTCTCAGCATAGACACAGCTGATCCTCACAGCCAATTGGCCTGGAGATCAGTTCCTCCCAGTGATACCAACAACAATCAAGACTTAACTACAATAAGGCTGTACACACAGTCCACAAAGGGGTGCACCAAGAGTGTCCACCTCAGATAACTGGGAGACTGACCCACTGAACTATATAGGATACCTTAACACACAAAGCCACCCTACCAACTCAGGGAAGCAGTGAAAATGCCGAGAGAAGGAAACAGATCATAAACGAAAGAAATGGAGGACAAAAAGTGACTGGATATAGCGTTCAAAACCACGGTTATAAGGTTTTTCAAGAATTTCCTAGAAAAGGCCTATAAAATAAACAAGACCTATGAGGATATGAAAAGGGATCAACTAGAAATAATAAATGATCAACTAGAAATAAAGAATACATTGTCTGAAATAAAAAAATATTATACAGAGTCCTAAAAACAGAATGAAAGATTGCAAGAATCAAGTCAAAGATTTGGAACACAAAGAGCCAGAGGACACTCCTCTGCAGAAGCAAGAAGACAAGAGAATCCAGAAAGTTGAAGATAGTGTAAGAAACCTCTGGGACAACTTCAAGCGAACCAGCATCAGAATTATGGGGTCCCAGAAGATGACAGAGAGCAAGATACCGAAAACATATTGAAAGAAATAGTGACAGAAAACTTCCTCCACCTGGTGAAAGAAATAGACTTACAAGTCCAGGAAGCCCAGAGAACCCCAAACAAAAGGAATCCAAAGAGGACCACACCAAGACACACCATAATTAAAATTCCAAGAGCAAAAGACAAAGAGAGAATATTAAAAGCAGTAAGAGAAAAGCAGATAGTTACCTATAAAGGAGCACCCATACGATTGTCAGCTGATTTCTCAACAGAAACCATGCAGGCCAGACGAGAATGGCAAGAAATATTCAAGGTGATGAATAACAAGAACCCACAGCCAAAAATACTCTACCCACCAAAGCTATCACTCAGAATCAAAGACCAGATAAAGAGCTTCACAAATAAAAATAAGCTAAAGGAGTTCATCACTGCCAAACCAGAATTATATGAATTGCTGAAAGGAGTTCTTTAGGAAGAGGAAGAAAATAAAGATAAAAATTATGAACAACAAATACGTAACTAGTGTTTGAAAACTAGTGTTTTCAAACATTTAATTCTCTCTTAAGACTAAATAATAGTGTAAATGATGAGATCTTGACATGATGGTAAGTCTGAGGTGTGATAAGTGTAGGTTGGTCTCTCTTTGTGGAAAAATATTTTCTTGGAGGTTTTCCTGTTACACTGTGCAATTAGTTCCTATTTTGCTGCCCTCTGATGCCAGTTTAGGCTTACTTTTCAGAAGAAAGTGCTCTTAGCATTTATGAGCTATGGAAATGAACTGAAATTATAAGGGATCCTTGACGCAGCATAGGTTTGGACCCATGGTTTGCAAAGTTTGTTCCATATGGATCTATTGACAGCAGAGTGAAGGCCACTTCTCAAGGTCACAGTTGCTTCTGTGTGATGGCTTTTCACCGCATTGGTTTTTGGCATTCAATATGCTCACATATATTTCAAATGATTTTTGGTCATGAGAGCAAATATTTACTGGGTTGTTAGCCAAGTGGAAGGAAAACCAAAGCTGACCTTCTAAGGCTGAGCCCGTATCTAGCTTGTGAGTTTAGGGAACATAACGCCTCCATATGGAGTCTGAACCGGTTGGGTGTGGGCCTGAATGTATAAATTCTGTGGGGATTTCACCAGTTCTCCCTGCAATGCTAATGTTGAAGAAAAACAATGATGTGTGTGGAACCCAATGAGATTAGACTAAAATCCAGAATAAATAAGGATTTTGATATCATCCTTTCCTGACTCATGTCTTGCATGTTTTAAATTCTCTTGGCCCCGTAAACACATTACAGCTAATTATGGCTAAATCTCAAAAGGCTCAGGGCTGAGTACATAGTGGATTCCAAGGCATGAAAGCCGAGCTCAATTTCTCCACATTGGCAACGGCATACTCTACCCATGGGCCAAAACACAGGGGAGGCAGTTTGCAGCCAAATACATACAGGGGAGGGAAAGAGAAATAGAAATCAGTCATCCATCACTGCGTGGGGAAAACCGCTCCAGGTTTTGGTTTTCCTTGAGTTTGTCCATTATTGTCACAGCTGGAGGGCGAGCACAGGGACTCACAGGTATTTTGTAGAGCTAACATATTTGGTGACAGCTCAACTCTTGGAAGCTTCACAAGAGCAAGGAGATTAACTCATAGCCAGAGATTTGAGAACTCCCTGATGTTACAGAGAAGAAAAAGAAGTCTTTTTTCTTTGATCGTATATGTCACAGGAGTGTGATCAGTTGTCAGTTTTGAAAACTGAAACCCAGGAGCCAAGAGCAACAGGGAATGTGGCAGAGTGTGGTGGGGGAGGCCTGCAGCTCCGAGGCCAGGGAGCGGGGAGCCAGGAGGCCGCGCAGGGCCTCGCCCCAGTGCTTTGAGGGATTCAAAAAGTGTGTTCATTTCTCTTAAATTCAGAAAAAACAACAACTCTTGAATCAAATAAAATGTTTAATACATAATATGAATATCCTTGTCTTTATATCAACACAGTTGGCAAGTTGTATACTTTTTGATTTTATTTTTATGAAGGGAAGTTGCCACGAGGACAAGCTTCTGGTGCCGGAAAGCTATCCTGAGTCCGCTGCTGCGTCTCTCTCTGCTCCTGATTCTGTGGCAGCACCCTCCCGGACGCCTGTATTCACATCCGGTCTGGGAAGCAGCGCCGGGCTCTGGGCGTCTATCTTGGTTTTATGTCTTTGTACTCACTGCGCCCATCCAGGAGGCTTATATGAAACAAGACAGACTTGGACTTTAACCATTTCCCTTTGAGATTCCGTTCTTACAAACCTATTTGAGTTTCTTTTCATCTTGAGGCCACTCTCATTTTCCCCACCAACTCCTAGGCCTTGGTGGAAGGAGTAGATCCTGCTTCTGAGTGAAGGGGTGCCCAGTCCCTAGGGGACGAACGGTTGTTCCCTCAGGGTCTGGAGCAGACGGTGGGCCTGGGACTCTGGCTGTAAGGGTGGTGGGTTCAAAGGGCGCTGAAATGGAAACCCAATGCCTTGGTTTCTCGTGTACCACTTCACCCACTCTGCCGCATTAGCCCTTCGGAACGCCATAGCGTGCAAACAATCACACCTGCAGGCCAGCTTCTGTAGTTGTTGTGGAACTCAAATGAAACCACAGGCGTGAAGGTGTTTGTAAATTTGGGAAGTGCTCTTCATTATCAGGATCTGAGTCGTTTCACAGGTTATGCCTCAGTTTCTTACAGATGAAGTGGGAAGACGGCCTTGGTATCCGGGGGCCTCAGAGAAGGGTTGCAGGAGCGGCCTGGCAGCATGAGTGTCCTGAAGACATTAAATGCTCTCACCCCTATAAGTCTTTGCGAGGCTGGTTACCTTGACCTCATATCACCACATGGAACGCAGACTTTATTTGGGATTCCCCAGAAGCTTTCTGTGTTGGAACTAAAAACCCTCCTCAAGGCCAGCACCCTTGCCTGTTCCCAGCAGAAGCATCCTGTGGCAGGCTGAGGTGGCTCAGGCTGTTGATCTGGGAAAGGGGCTGAGCCTAGTAATGGTAATTGCCTTCTTCTCTCGCCTGGTCTTGGATATGCTGCCCAGTCACCACTGGGAGGAGAGACAATCCCAGCTTGTGAGAAGGACAACCTCCTCAGGAGAAGATAGGACTGCAAACCAAGAGAGGGAACACTCAAAAGGAGGCTCTCCCCAGCTCCAGAGGGGCAAGAGGTGAAGTAGTGGCGCAGGAAGGCAGGTCTGCCCAGGATGGAGTCCTATTTAGCGCATCATCAATATACAAAGTGCAAACTACCCGTGCTTCCCCGAAAATAAGACATCCTCTGAAAATAAGACCTACTTCATGGAAAAATAAGACATCCCCTGAAAATAAGACCTAGCTCATCTTTGGGAGCAAAAATTAATATAAGACACTGTCTTATTTTCGGGGAAACAGGTTATGTTCTGATTATCTGGTCAAGTGCACAATTTTTGTATATTTTTAATTTATTTCAGAGAGGAAGGGAGCAAGAGATAGCAGTATCATTGATGAGAAAGAATCATTGATCAGCTACCTCCTGAATGATCCCTACTGGGGACTGAGCCTGCAACCTGGGCATGTGCACTGGCCGGGACTCGAACTATAACTTCCTGGTTCATAGGACAATACCCAACGATTGAGCCACACTGGCTGGGCAGGTGCACATGTTTTCTAGGAGACATAGACCAAATGTGGATAACGACTGCCTTAGGCTATCATCCCGGACTCCTCCCTCCCTCCGCTCCTCCCGCCCTCAGCTGTCACGGAGTTCCCCTGGGAGCCAGGCTCCTGCCGGGGGCAAAGCTGAGGAAAGAGCACGAGTCCTCCTCTCCTGGAACTCACATCCTCTTCAGCCGGAAGGACAGCAGGAGGAGCAGATAAACACGCAATCCCCTCATGGTGGGAGTGGTGTGTGAGACTGTCTACCCGCCACAGCCTCTGGTTCTTGATGTCTCCGTTACCAGCCTGCATGTCTCCCACGCCTTCTGTGGCACCCATGGCTAGCTGTCACATGTCCTCTTTACACGAAGCCCCAGACTGCCTACAGCACGCTCTCACCACAACCTCATGCGCCAACATGCACCGTGTCCTCTCCTTCCCTCAGTGGGCTCCTCATCGGTCATTGCGCCCATCTCCAGCCAGGCCGGGGGGACCGCCCAGCACCCCGGCTGCATCTCTGAAGGCTCTGCCACCAGGGCTGAGGCGGTGACCCTGGGAAAGGGGTACTGAGTCCCCTGCCCGGCAGGCCTTTCGCGTCATTTCTATTGGCCCCACAGGCTCTGGAGCCTGACCCGGCCCCTGCATGCCCTGCGGCCGGCTCTATCTCACTTTGCTCACCCAGTTTCAGAGTGTCCGCCGCACCCGTGGCTCATGCTCGACAGGCAGCACTTTTTATTCAGAGTCAGACCTCTGTCCGGAACTAAGGCAAACCCTCCACGTCTGTGGGTAACGGCATTGACCATCCGTTCTGGAAGCGGTGCTTCTCGGTGTCCCACGTGGTCACTGCGGTGGCTTTTCGGTAAAGGTTCCTTAGGAATTCTAGAACATGATGTCACCTGAAGATACAGCGCAGAGTCGTGGGGCTGGGAGGTACCTGAGCGCCCCCAGCACCTCAGAGGGTCAATGAGTGCCTAGGGGTGCAGCTTGGTGCTCAGATGGCACCCCAGTTCCACTTGTATTTGTTTCCGTGTTGCAATTTCATCAGAAGAAAGAACACCCCGATTTAGGACTGTCAGTCACTTGTTAAAGCCACACACTGCTGAGTGGAGGCGCTGGCACTAGAGCTCTGGTTTCAATTCCAATTTGCTAACAGGGAGTTAAAGAAAGTCCCAACTCTACACACACACACACACACACACACACACACACACACACACACCACACATACCACACACATACCACACACACACCACACCACACCCCCACACACAAATATACACACACCCCACACACACCATACACACACACACACACACCCCACACACCCCCACACACCCCCACACGCAAATACACACACATACCCCACACACATCACTCACACTCTCTCTCTCTCTCACACACACACACACACACACACACACACACACACCACAGCAGCACCACCACCACCACCCCCACACACACATCTCTGTAACACTGAAAGGCATTTTGCACTGAGGAAATTCAGCCTCCTTTTCTCTCCTCAGCACTTCTAATTTTGAGAAACATGCATATTGGTTTCAGATTTTGTAATGGCCTTGGAGCGGGCACTGAAACGCTGGGAGGGGCTGGGTCAGAGTCAGGCGTCCGGTACTCAGCACGGCGTCCAGGGTCCCAGAAGTTGTCCAGCATTGGAGATGGCCCGGCATTCCTTGCCACTGTGACCCCAGGAGGTGGGGGATGACCTGCCACGCTGCGGGCAGCTTCCTGGCCAAACCTAGATGCTGTAAAAGGGACACAACTCTCATCTCACATATCCTCAAACGGTCTTTTTATTTGTTTTGTTTTTGCATATATATTTGAAAGAGGAAGGGAGAGGGAGAGAGAGAGAACATCAATGATGAGAGAGAATCATTTATCAGCTGCCTCCAGCACGCTCCACATTGGGGATCAAGCCCATAACCCAGACATGTGCCCCGACTGGGAATCAAACCTGGACCTCTGGCTTATAGTCAACCACGCGATGCCCAACCACTGAGCCACACTGGCCAGACCCCAAATGTTTTGAAACATGTTGTTTATTGTCAGGACCATCTTCCCAAGAAGCCAGTTTCCTCAATTTGTTATGTGTTGAAGTAAAACTGTTTTTGTATTTCCTGAAGTGAGTAAAATTGGGTGGTGCAGGTCACTGGGGAGACGCATGGATTCCAGACCCAGACAGCAATCTTATTTCCGCCATGTCTCTTTACTCCTGTAATACCCAGAGTTTACTCCCCTTCATACGCTTATGCTAAGAACCAATTGATTACAAATACGATGTGGAGTATAACACACAGTGGGCATGTATATACTACTAATATGGCTCTCATTGGTCAAAGGATGAACATCTGCCATACCACGTGTGCAGCTGTAAACTCTTCCATATTCTGATAGCTGTTTCATGTGCCTGAGGGATGCTCTACTGCCTGTCGTATACACTTTGTGAAAAAATAGTTTTGAATTGTGATATGAACTCCCCTTATTTATGTTTTACTAATCTGATAAATATTTATTGAGCAAAGTCATGTCTAAGGACCCTGCGTTCAGGGTACAAGGGTGAGTCTTCACACTTAAGTGTAGTAGTAACACGACTCCTCCACGTCGCCACCTCACTTTTATTTATCTTGAAAATTTCAAATGTCAGAAGCAAATTTCTCTGCAAACTAAATGACAGTGCCTGATGAGGAGTCAGGCATTTTGTCTTGAATTTGCATTATCAACTTGCTATCTCTGCTGTGTTACAGCTCACAAGGCAGCTGAAAGGGGTGACATTAAAATAGATTAGGTGATTGTAGTCAGTATCTATAAAAAGCTATAATCTAAAGGCTTAGGAAGATTATTCCTATAACTACTAAAATGTAAATGGACATTCAAATGTAGCATTTATATTTTTAGCCAAACATGGCTTTTATCACATATAAACAAACAAGTAATCCAAGATTGTCAAAGAAGTTGTTAGAAGTATAGAATGACTAATTAAAATAAGAAATACCGGTCTTATTACCCTGCAGTGGTCTGGAGTGGAACTGAATGCTGTTTGATTTGGGAATTACAGCAATTCATATCTTAGGGTGCGGGAGCCTTCATCAAACCATGGAAAGATGGCGCGTTAACTCTGAGGCCTTACCCAGAGCTGCTACTCTAAGGAGCACCCTCCCCAGTGGGAGTGGTGGTGGTGGTGGTGGTGGTGGTGGTGGTGGTGGTGGGCAGGCACTTCACCGCTGCTCTGCTTAGTTTTGGGGACTTTTGTTCAACACACAACAGCTCGGTCAAGTTCTTTTTCTGTTGGTAGCAAAATGTCCTATTTTAGAAAGTCACCCATCCAAGAGGCATGCTTTCTCTTTCCTCCCTAAGAGGGTTTGGTGGGCAAAGTGACTAGCACGTGCAAAGCTGGATAAAGGGGCCACACAACCAGCCCAACCCCAACTTTGGGAATTAGTTACAAATTTTATTGGGGAAAAAGTTGAGTTAGGATGTCTAAAATACACCAAAAAGCAACAACAAACAGGAGTGCTTTTTCCTTCAACTGAAACATTTATATTAGGGTCTGAGCAGTTATTTCCTTCTGCTCGCCTGACCCTGGAATGTGACTTTTTACATCTAATTTCCATTAAAGCAGCCCCCTTTGTATTGGTAAAGGAGTTCCAAGTCCTTTTGGTGGGTCTGAGTTAACACTGAAGAAATCTGGCCACAGATAATCTATTAAGTGGGACAAGACCAGTAAAAACGAAAATAGACGTAGCACACACTCACACCATTGGCTCTCCCAGAATGCAGCCCCTCCTGGCATGGCTGCTTCCCTCCCTCCCTCCCTCCTTCCTTCCCTCCCTCCCTCCTTCCTTCCCTCCCTCCCTCCTTCCCTCCCTCCTTCCCTCCCTCCCTTCCTCCTTCTCTCTCTACTCTCCCTTCCTTCTTGTATATGGATATGAATGAATGACTATTTCATTTGTAGACTTTTTTTTTTCCTTAAGAGACTTGTCATTCTGCCTCTTCTTTCTGAAATAATTCAGAATTTTGATGTTTTGTTAAACTGACCTTTTAAAAGTGGTTTATTACCTACTGGAAGTTCTCTTATAGAATAAAAATCTAGGCTTGTATTGTCAATGTAACTCGCCAAATCTCAATAATTTCATAAATATACAGTTATATCAGTTGGTGATTAAATAACATGAATCAATTTTGGAAATTAAAAAACCCAAATTAATTTTTAGAAAGACATTTAAAATTATTTTCCTTAAAGGCTGTGGATAATAATTACTATAGAATACATATTTACTTATATTCGACTTGAGGTTTGTTTATCCAATCAATCCAACGTACCCATATTTATTGAGTGCCTACCTAGCACGTGACATATAACGGAAGGGTAAACGGTGTGTTCAGGTGAGAGGCTTCGGCACAGTGCCTTACTGCTGACAGTCACCTCGTGCCCGTAAAGTGCCCTCTCCTGCGTTGCAGACTGCCCTTTCAGAAAGCACTGGCACGCTTAAAACAGGGGTGTGGTCACGTGTCACACAGAAAGCAGGAACCAGGGCACCATGGCACCACATGGGGCTGAAAGGCCAGAGTTCAATGTCTTAGTCTTTGCCCTTCATACCTGCCAACAGCACACACTTAGCTGTCCAGACATACGGTCCATTCTCTGCTGACTAAGGCTGGGGGCCGGAATCAGTGTGCCTCAGTAGGGAGGTCTGCTTTCATCTGGTTAGCGCTACTCTGTGTACGTTACTTCCATGGGCAGGATTCTTGGAAATTTTATCTTTAATTTCAGATTTAGCAAAGAGAACATTTAAAAAAAAGTCATGTCTCCCTCAAAATGTTTTCTTAATTGATTCACAGGCAAAAGTTTATATTTTACATTCTTATATTATTTAAAAGTATCTACTTACGTTCAAGTTTTCTTTACACACAGGGTTCAAGCAGAAATCAGACATGAGCAGACCTTTGTGACAGAACACAGCTGTGAACAAGCTCAAGCCGTGGAGTCCGGCTGCTGGCCACGCGGCCCTTACTGGCCTCTGTCCTGCAGGGGAGGTGGGTGACAGCGCTCTCCACGGGGCATGGAGGGCATTTCCCTCAGTTCCTGAGACACAGCACGCTCAGTAATTGTTCACTATTGTGTCAAAAAGCATAGACACATTTACATCGCAGTGTAGTTAAACTCAGCCTCACAGACACACTTCCTTCGGAGGAAAGAGAGGCACCGCCTTCTTGTTACGGGGACTGACTGAGTCACAACAGCAGCAAGCCATACTTAATGCAGACCCTGAGCAGGTGGCACACAGACACTGAGGTGACAACACACACACTGAGCAGGTGACAGCAGATGGGGCGAGAGTTCTGTCGCAGCATCTAGTTAGTGGTTCACATTTCTCACTGGGCATTTACTACATGATGCTCAGAGGTCCTGCATTTTCAAAGAACCTCCCTTTTCTCCTTATTATGAGCATCGTATCCTTCCACCAACTGCGGATCTTTTGGGCTCCAGCATGGTCTCCTTCTCACTTCCAGCTCCCTCAGGCCACTCCCTGCCCCACTGCTTCCAGCTCCCTCAGGCCACTCCCTGTCTCACTGCTTCCAGCTCCCTCAGGCCATTCCCTGTCTCACTGCTTCCAGCTTCCTCAGGCCACTGCCTGTCTCACTGCTTCCAGCTCCCCCAGACCACTCCCTCTCACTGCTTCCAGCTCCCTCAGGCCATTCCCTGTCTCACTGCTTCCAGCTTCCTCAGGGCCACTCCCTGTCTCACTGCTTCCAGCTCCCTCAGGCCACTCCCTGTCTCACTGCTTCCAGCTCCCTCAGGCCATTCCCTGTCTCACTGCTTCCGGCTCCCTCAGGGCACTCCCTGTCTCACTGCTTCCAGCTCCCTCAGGCCACTCGCTGTCTCACTGCTTCCAGCTCCCTCAGGCCACTGCCTGTCTCACTGCCTCCAGCTCCCTCAGGCCACTCCCTCTCACTGCTTCCAGCTCCCTCAGGCCACTCCCTGTCTCACTGCTTCCAGCTCCCTCCGGGCCACTTCCTGTCTCTTGTAAACCTTCAGGAAACGCCCTCCATCGTGTGCCGGGCTTGTGGTGCTGCCTGGAGCGAGGACCCAGCGACAGCGGCCTTGCTGACGAGCTGGAACCTGGGGCGTGGGTGATCAGCTACGGAGGCAAAGGCCCGGAGAGAGCTGATTGCTCTAGTTAGCGCTGAGATGAAGGAACTGGAACAGCCCGGGGAAAGCGTGCACTAGATGAGCTCCTCATGCGGAGTTCTGAATTCTAATCGGGGATTTCTTCTTCAGCTCCCACAGCGCTGGACTGGGAGCTGAGACTTGAGTTGTAACATCTGCCTTCTCACCAAAGGGTTGATTGGCAAACACCAGGTGCCCCCTGGCAACCGCAGGTAAACAAATGCACCACAAGAATGCCATACTGCCACAAATCCC
Source organism: Vespertilio murinus (assembly GCA_963924515.1). NCBI lineage: Eukaryota > Metazoa > Chordata > Mammalia > Chiroptera > Vespertilionidae > Vespertilio > Vespertilio murinus. Next base: position 4,786,896 of record OZ004713.1, read on the forward strand.
GGATGAAGCCTTGTTTGCCCCTGAGAACCTCTTGGTCAGACCCCAGCCCTAACATCGACTATGTCTCTATTTGCCTTTATCGCGTTAGTACCTTGGTAATGGATTACTATATTTTTTATTTGGTATGTTTCATAAGTGCATAAGTTTTATCTCTTAACCATGTTAATAGTCTATATACAAGCCACATTATGAGTATTAGTAATTTTCACTTATGAAGTTAATTCAATATTAAAAATAATATGTTAATGGACTTTGCCAACCTAAAGAAACCCAATCACAGAGTGTTAGCTGAAGACCACTTATGGAAATATCATTGTCTACAGTCACTGCTTACAGTTTTATTGTTCTTTTCCCAAAGTTTAGAAAAACATGTCCAAGCCAAAACTGGTTTGGCTCAGTGGATAGAGCTCGGCCTGCAGACTGAAGGGTCCCAAGTTCAATTCCAGTCAAGGGCACGTCCCGGTGGGGGTTGTGCAGGAGGCAGCTGATCAATAATATATATGTATATTAAGAGGCAGCTGATCGATGATTCTCTCTCATCGATGTTTCTAACTCTCTATCCCTCTCCCTCCCTGTAAAAAATTTATAAAATATATTTAAAAAGAAAAACATGTCCAAAACCTTAGTTGGACATCCCTCTCACAATCCAGGACCACTGGCTCCTGATCGCTGGCTCCTAACCACTCACCTGCCTGTCTGCCACTTGATTGCCCCCTAACCGATCCCCTGCCAGCCTGATCATCCCCAGCTTCCCTTCCCTGATGGCTTGATCGCCACCTAACTGCTCCTCTGCTGGCCTAAACTCCCCAACTGCACTCCCCTGACAGCTGATCACCCCCCTAACTGCTCTCCACTGCTGGCTTGATCACCCCCTAACTGCTTGTCCCCCCCACCACCACTTGCTGGCCTGATTGCATCCTAACCACCTCTGCCTCGGCCCCTGACAACATGGCTTTGTTCAGAAGGAAGTCAGATGTCCAGAAGATGTCCCATCAACCCAGTTGCATATTACCCTTTTATTAGTATAGATTGTGATAACTAGATATGAGGTCAGGTGGGTACTGGAAATATTGGGGGAAACATTGTGTAAACTATATGATTCTCTAACGCCTATGCTGTACACCTGAAATTAATAAAAATAATATTGAATGTAAACTGTAATTGAAAAACAAAATTAAAGTTTTTTTCTGTAAAGGAGTTCTCTCAGTTTTCCCTGTGTGAACACAATCATGTCACATCAAATTATCCAATTGGGCAATAAAAACAAATCCATCTGAAATTGCCCATTATTTAAGTGATGCAGGTCATGGCAGGCACCCCGGGCCGCGCTGGGTGGCTCCCGGGCGGTGCGCCTGGGCTGGGCCGGCTCCGCGGCAGGCCGTCTGGATAGCAGCTGGGCCAGGGGGTGTGGCGTCACTAACTTGCGTTTGTGAACAGCATGTACTGTTCTTTCAACTCGATGACAATGACTTCTGGGGAGGTGAATATTTATTATATTATTATTAATATTTAAAAATAATTTTTGTGAGTTTATTTGAACCAAACTCTCCACCATGGCCAGGAAGCAGGATCTCCACGTATTGAGGTACTGCTCCAGAGAATGATGGTTTTTCACCTAGTTTTATAAGTTACCACCAAAGGAGGAGGTGTAAGTGGGTTACATGAAATCCACTGGTGATAGATTAGGAAGACGGGAGAAAGCAGAGTGGAGAAACCTCTGGCATTGGATAAAAATTAAAATGCTAGACATACTTCTTTTACTTAGGTGAAAGCAAGGAAGGGAGGAAGATTGAAAAAAAGAAATAAATTATGTGAAAGTCTTCTGAAAAATTTATTGTTACTAGAGGCCCAGTATACAACATTTGTGCACGGGTGTTGGGGGAGGGGGGATGTCCCTCAGCCCAGCCTGCACCCTCTCCAATCTGGGACCCCTTGAGGGATGTCCGACTGGCAGTTTAGGCCCAATCCCACCAGGATTGTGACATCCCTCTCACAATCCATGAGTGCTGACTCCAAACTGCTCGCCTGCCTGCCTTCCTGTTTGCCCCTAACTGCTTCTGCCTGCCTGCCTTCCTGTTTGCCCCTAACTGCTTCTGCCTGCCTGCCTGACCACCCCCTAACCACTCCCATGCCAGCCTGATTGATGCCTAACTGCTCCCCTGCCAGCCTGTTTGCCCCTAACTGCCCTCCCTTTCAGACCTGGTCACCCCTAACTGCCCTCCCCTGCAGGCTTGATCCCCTCCAACTGCCTCCCTTGCAGGCCTGGTCCCTCCCAACTGCCCTCCCATGCTGGCCATCTTGTGGTGGCCATATTGTGTCCACATGGATGCAGGATCTTTGACCACCTGGGGGCAGCCATTTTGTTTGTTGGAGTGATGGTCAATCTGCATATTACTCTTTTATTAGATAGGATAGAGGCCTTGTGTACTGGTGGGGGCCAGCTGGTTTGCCCTGAAGGGTTTCCCTGATCAGGGTGGGGTTCCCTTGGGGCATGAGGTGTCCTGAGCGAGGGGCCCGTGGTGTTTTGTAGGCCAGCCATGCCCCCCTGGCGGCCCAAATGGAGGCCCTGGTATCTGGGGTTTAGATTGTAGAAGGTAAATTCTACAATTGAAACTTTGTAGCCTGAAGCACAGGACCGTGGCCATGGCCACAGCCATTTCTGTTTGGACTTATTTATCTTCTATAATTGAAACTTTATAGCCTAGAGTGGAGGACTAGGCTAGCCAGGGCTGCAGAAGCTTGGCTTCCTCCATTGCAGGGGGCAACCCTAGCCTCCTGCTCTTCCAGCTCTGTGGCAGCCACCATTTCTGTTGGGATTTATCTTCTATAATTGAAACTTTGTAAGCATTGAGTGAAGGCCTAGGCCAACAAGGGCAGGTGGAAAGCTGCTGGGGAAACCCAAACCTCCCTCCTGCTCTCTGTGGCTGCAGCCATCTTGGTTGGATTTATCTGCATATTTGCTCCTTATTGGCTGGTGGGTGTGGCTGGTGGGCATAGTGGAGGTACGGTCGATTTGCATATTACTTTTTTATTAGATAGGATTATCTTTATTTTTATTCTTTACCTGAGGATATTTTCCCACTGATTTTTAAAGAGAGTGGAAGAGAGAGGGAAAGACAGAGAGAAACATCACTGACTGCAGGAGCCCCCACCAGGACCAGGGCCAGGGAGAAGACTGCAACCCAGGTATGTGCCCTTGACCGGAATTGAACCTGGGACTCTTTGGTCTGCAGGCTGAAGCTCTATCTACTGAGCAAAACTGGCTAGAGTGCCAAATATTTTCTTTACAGCACCTTAGCCTGTTTAGGATGCTTTGCCCAGAGTAACTCAGTGATCCAACTGTTTTCTTTATATTATGGTGTTCGATATTACATTCTCAAGGAGATGAATCCGAGGGACTGGTGTTTACGAATCAGTCCTAGGGGCTTTGCATTCTGTCGTCCCAGCCAGCCTGGAGTGCTTGGCCTCTCTTAAGATGACTGGTTCAAAACTGGAGGGAACTTTGGCACAAACAGGGGAAATGTGAGGCAGGGCGCTCAGTGGCCAGCAGGTAGCTTGGTCCCACTGCGTGCACACAGCTCAGGGAGGAGACAGAAGCCATCAGCGTCCTGAGGCTGGTGGGCTGCCTCTCCTGGCTCGGGTGCTGCAGTCACCTCCGCACCCAGTGAAGAGCTGTTGCTCACGGACTCAGCGGGACTTGAGCAGGAAAGAACACAGCCCAGCATGGCCTCTGAGCAGCAAGAAGGGGCCTGCTGCCTCCTAGGAAGACGAGAGTTCGGAGGTAAAGCAGGTAAAGAACATCCCGAGGAGAGAGGATGAGCAGAGCAAGAACATGAGCGTCTGAGGAGCAGTTCCTGGGACTTGTCTGGATCCATGGAAAGGGTCAGGAGCTCAGTCCTCTTCCAGGAGCAGACTCGGCACCGTAAAGCAAACAGTCCTTCTTACTCCTGAGAGCAAGAACTAGAATTATTTATTGCCCCCTTTCTCCCAAACTAAGCAAGTTACAAGGTCAAGAAAAAATGGTTTTACAACAACATGGGACCATGTGGACACAATTGATGCAGCGCATTGAAAAGGATGATTGCCTGTTGGTTATTTTTTTTAAGCTTGGCTTTTTCCTTGACAGTTTTACATTAAATTTCTTAGCTTTGAGTCAGTATTTACCTCGCTGAAAGGTAAGAAAATATTATGCTATGAAATTATTTTATTCTATTAGTATTATTTCATAACCAACTATTAATATCATTTTTGTAAATGGATATAATTAAGTTGTAGGCTGGCAGCTTTTGTTGAAATTCCCCTTTCTCCTTCCAAAGCTCAGTCCAATCTCTGGCCGGAACTTGTGAACATCTGTCGGGCATGGATGAGATGACCCCCGTTGGGTCCCAGGCAGCTCGGCCACAGAGACTGGTGCATAGGGGCTGAGTGTCGCTGACGTTCGTGAAAGTAACAGACTGAAGTGCTGCAGAGGGGGCAGCTCACAGGCTAACCACGCTAAGGATCCCCTCACACAGAGCTGAGCTTAGGGAGAAATGTTAAAGGGAAACCATCACTAAAATAATAATTACACATCTGATTAACACACGGATGCACGGAAAGGGAGCTTTCTCTAAGTGTGGCTTTGAAATGCAGTGTGCCAGAGGCTCCGCCTAAGTGCGCTCCCTCTCCGCCCCCATGGAGGACAGCCAGAGCAGGAGCAGTCAAAGGTGCTGGGAAATCAAGCAGCACTCTGCGTTTTAAATATTGAATGAACCTAAAAGGTGCTGAGCTCCAGGGAGGCTGGCTGTGTGGTGTGGGAGATGAGCCAGAGGCTGACACAGCCAGCTGCGGTGAGAGCAGTGTCAGAATCACACGCTGTGTGTGCAAGGCCAGAGGACTCGGTCCAGCGACCATGGAGTGTGCAAACTGCCGAGGTGCACTCTGCATGGGATTCCCTTAATCAATCAATCAGGACGGTACCCGGCCTCTCCAAGGCCTTCAGAAGCATCTTATCCCAAATACCCGCTGAGCTTGGAGGAGGATCTGGAATCCCCTGGAGTTCAAGAGGAAAAGCTGCCCTCCCAGTGAGTCCTCCCCTTGGCCCCCACCAGAATGAAACTTCAGACACTGGACTGTGTTTCCTGGGGCCCTTCCCCCTCCCCTGCTCTCCTGGGCTCCCATGTTTGTGGGGGTTCTTATTAAAGTGCTAGAGGCCCAGTGCACAAAATCGCGTGCCTAGGCCTGGCCTTTGTTGCATGGCCTATGCTGCCCTCCGAGGCTACGTGTAACTCCCTGCCTGGGACACGCTGCAGTACTCTGCCCCTTGACTGCTTCACGGGGATCCCCCTTCCCGCCACTGCCCTGCGGAACTCCCCCTGCCTCGCAACTGCTCCATGAAACTCCCCACAGCTGCTGCCACTCAACAGTCCCCGGTCCACCCCACCACCATGGTGAGTGGCTCAGGGGCAGGATGGGGGAGGGATCCAGGCTTGCAGGGGAGGGAAGTTGAGGGTGACCTAAGCCTGCAGGGGAAGACATTTGGGGGTCCTGGTGACTGGTTGTTTGGTCATTACGGCATTACAACCACTAGGTTTTTATTATATAGATTTGAGTCTCTCAAATTTTGTGATAAACTTGATGTTCCAGAAAGCTGTATTGGGTACTCTGTTTTTCATCCTCTGCACAGAAACAGGGCTGTGTGTCCTGCAGGTGAGAAGGCGCTGTGAGCAGTACTTGGACTTTACAACGGGAACTCCAACAGGAACAAATGTGGTTCTGCAGGAAAACGTCAGCTCCCAGCATGCCTGGCGGGTCCAGACAGCAGTGGGTGAAACATAAACTCTTTGTAAATCTAGATAAAAACACATATTTTATGGCAACAACTCTAAAAGATATTAATCAAACTTTAACTGGTTTTGATATTAAATATTTTGTCCAGACCACAGAATCTTGCTTAATTTATATAAGCATTTATTTTTTTAAATTAGGTCAATAAAAGATTATATCCTAGTAATGCCATCCAGAGGCTTAAAATTCAAGACATAATACACATAAAGGCCATACACATAATTCAAATTACTAATTTTTGCAGAGAAAATGCAAGAATTTTGTTTAATAAACTTAAAATTTTCACAACATTTTATAAACCTTTTTACAACTTTCATAAACCTTCTTACCTATCTTATCTAATAAATAAGATTGCAAATTGACTGTCACTCCAACACACAAGCTGGCCACCCCCATGTAGTCAAAGATGGCTGCCCCCATGTGGACATAGATGGCCAGCAGGGGAGGGCAGTTTTGAATGATTAGGCTTGCAGGGAGGGCAGTTGGGAGGCACCAGGCCTGAAAGGGAGGGCAATTGCAGGGGACTCAGGCCTGCAGGGGAGGGCAGTTTGGGGGGACCCAGGCTTGCAGGGTAGGGCAGTTGGGGTCACCTAAGCCTGTAGGGAAGGACAATTGGGGGTCCAGGCTTGCAGGGGAGGGCAGTTGGGGGTGACCAGGCCAGCAGAAGAGGGCAGTTAGGGGTGATCATGCCAGCAGGGGAGGGCAATTAGGGGCAATCAGGCCAGCAGGGGAGCAGTTAGGCTTTGTTCAGGCTGGCAGGGGAGTGGTTAGGGGTGATCAGGCTGGCAGGCAGAAGCAGTTGGGGGCAATGAGGAAGGCAGGCAGACCAGCAGTTGGGGGCCAGCAGTCCTGGATTATGAGGGGGATCTCCCAGATTGGAGAGGGTTTAGGCTGGGCTGAGGGACACCCTACCACACCCCCCATCCATGCACGAATTTCACGGGCCTCTAGTTTAGAAATAATTGTCCTTGGAACAAGTTATTTTCTTCATTTTCTCTAAAAAAAATGAATCTCCATACCTCATTCTTTCTATTGTCACAAACATATAATTTCTTCCAACTTAACTTGAACTTTTAATAATTAGCAGTCTTAATTTCCAGTAATAACCCAAACAAACAAACAAACAAACAAATAAATGTCCTGCATTCCTTAGATTGATGTTTTTGAACACATTTTAAAAACACACTCTCACTGCCCAAGCTGGTTTAGTTCAGTAGATTGAACATCAGCCTGTGAACTGAAGGGTCCCAGGTTTGATTCCATTGAAGGGTATATGCCCAGGTTTGGGGCTCCATCCTCAAGGCGGGGGTGGGGTGGGGTGGGGGCGGTTCATGCAGGAGGCAGCCAATCAGTAATTTTCTCTCATCATTGATGTTTCTATTTCTCTATCTCTCTCTCTCTTCCTCTCTGAAATCAATTATATATATAACAAAAACACACACTCTCACTTTCAAGAAAGACACCTTTAACAAAGCACAAGACAATTACAACAGCTCCAAGTCCACTTTACTGACTTTCAGCAACAAAGACAAAAATAGGCTAACTTAAAACTTAACTAGCAATCAATATTTCAGTACTTCATGTTATTTCAAAATATCTAGATGTTCAATAACATTAATAAAAATTCACTAATTTAAAAAGAAATATCTGAAATAAGTTAGATGCTTTGCTTAGGTGGCTACCTTCCAGAAATTTATATTTAATAATAATAAAAAAGGCCCAGCCTGGCTGGCATGGCTCAGTGGTTGAGTGTTGACCTATAAACCAGGAGGCACAGTTCGATTCCTGGTCAGAGCACATGCCTAGGTTTCAGGCTCATTTCCCAATGTGCGGGAGGCAGCCAATCAATGATTTTCTCATCATTGATGTTTCTATCTCTCCCTCTATCTTCCTCTGTGAAATATATATATCTTATCTCTATCTCTATTTCTATCTCTCTCCATATATATAAAAGCCTAAGTGACCATTATGATGGGTTGACTGAACCACCAGTCAACTGGTTGCTATGACGTGCACTGACCACCAGGGGCAGATACTAATGCTGGAGCTGTCCCCTGGTGGTCAGTGTGCTCCCATAGCCAACCTCCTGCAGTTCCTCCCCTTGGCTAGCTGGCCCTAATTAGCCCTGATCAGGACTGGGCAAGACTTCCCCCTTTGGCCCCTATCACCAAGCATGAATTAATGCAACAGGTTTCTAATATATATATAAAAAGCCCAGACAATATTTTTAGTACTTGCATTTCAAAGGTCCTGGTATTTTGGTTCCAAAATCAATTATCTATAAGCATTGTGAGCTGAATAGGTGAGGTTTTGGGAAAGGTAAAAGGAGTTAGCGTGCTTTGATATTCTGGAGTCACACCTCTGATCTTATAAAGACTGCATTTTAAAACAAGGACAGTATTTCTTTTATTCCCAAAAGATTGGCAAATGTTTGTAAAGGACTAACAGATTCATTCACCCATTCTTAAAATGCTTCTTTCTGAGTATATTTTTCTCTGAGGCTCTGTAACAATTACAGAGAGATCCAGTTTACAGGTAGCATATAGCTGAGGGTCATTTTTGGTAGCTGTAAGGGTTTGTATGTATGGGAAAGACATATTAATCTAAGAAGGCTTCGTTCTTCATTCACTTCCCTGGGAATGGGAAAACAGGTCTAGGTCACTTCCCTTTATAGTGGGGCCAGGCTATGCTGCAAAAGATTAGCCTTTTGCCTTGAGGGACCCTGAGCCAAATTTCTCCCTGTTGGAGAGTATGTGCACTCAAAAAGGGGACTCTCAAGGCACTGTGGACTGGTTCCCCACCTACAGAAAGACATCTGTAGCAAGCTTGAGAGCTTGAGACATCTCTGCAAGTCTCTGGACTTTTTGGGCCATTCTGATTAGGGAAGATCCTTAAGCTCTCTCTGAGTCTCTCACAGAAGTTAATAATGATGAAAAGATGCTCAGCAAATGTTCAGTCAGTCTCAAGATTAGTTTCCTCTTGGGAAGTTCTTTTTAAAGTCATCATTTCCCCTTTGGTATGGTATCTGGTTCATCCTATATAATATAAGTCTAATATGCAAACTGTCCCCTCAGGCAGGAGTTTGACTGACCAGAAGTTTGATTGTTCACTATGATGTGTGCTGACCAATAGGGAGCAGCATGGAACATGGTGGACAGTGGTGACATGGTGCTGGCAGTGGGCAGCAATGTGATGGTGACATTAACCAGAGGTGACAGCGGTGTGGACAGGCCACGCCAGGCCAAGGCGGGTATTAGCTGGAGCCCTGATTGCTGCTGGCTACCCCACAGATGGTGACCAGCGTAGTGGCAGGGGGTGGGACCAGCGAGCAGACAGTATGAGGCCAAGATGGGGTGCTATGTGGGGTTGCAGGGCTGTGAGACTGGGGGCTTTAGATGGGGCTGCGAGGCTGTGTGTGAGCTAGGGCCCAGTCTCTTCAGGCCACCCTGAGGGATCCCACCTGTGCACAAATTTTGTGCACTAGGCCTCTAGTTTAGTTATAAATACACTAGAAGTCTGGTACATGGATTCGTGCACTGGTGGGTTTTTCAGCCTGGCCTCTTTCCTTTCGCAATCCAGGATACCTCAGGAGATATCAGACTGCTGGTTTTGGCCTGATCCCCACAGGCCAGGGATGGAGTAGTGCTTGAAGTGGCTCCTGTTCATCCCCATTGCACCTGCATGGGCTTGCACCCAATTAGTTCTGATCAGGAGAGGCGTGGGCCACCATAGTAGCACTCTCCAATCATGAGCCTGCAATCTGCACCTGTCAGTTAGCTGAGTGATGCTCCCGCTGTGGGAGCGCACTGACCAGCAGGGGGCAGCTCCTGCATTGAGCATCTGCCCCCCCCGTGGTCAGGGTGAGTCATAGTGACTAGTCAACTAGTCATTTGATGGTTTGGTCCGACCAGTTGCTTAGGCTTTTATATATATAGATATTACCCTTCTAAAAAAAAACATGTGGACATCATTGATTAAAAAAAAAAATCTTCCTATCAAGTGGATTGAGGTTGATTTGACCAGTGAATGTTGTCCTGTAAAATGATTTAGTTGTAAGGACACAGGTTCTTATTTTAAAACAGCCATTGTTTGGTTAAGTACCCCTACCATTAGCATGGAAGCTTTACTCCAAGGGAGAGGTAGACTTAGTTGGATTAAGAAGGAATAAAGTAGTCCTAGTAACTTCCCATTTTAATATAATTTAAATTTTATCTGAAAGTAACAGTAAGGAGAAGGGGAAATACCCTCTCAGAGTCCTATGTTTGCTTCTGTCTGTTTTCTCTTCGTAAGTCCAATTTCAGATTTTTACAGCCTTTCTTACGGTGACCTGGCTTTTTATAGCAAACTAGACTCCCCTGCAGTTCCACAGACCTGTTGAGTAATGCTGCTGCCTGGCTCTCAGAAACCAGTAAGTGTTTTAATTGGAATGGGTCAGAATAGCCAGGATCACATGTCCTAACAGTTACATTTCTTTGTGAACCATTGAGGTCCTGGATAAAGTCGGAAATAATCACTGGTACCACTTCAGCTGAGACCAGCGTTTTTCTTTTTCCCCAGAGGGAGCTGTTCAAATTCCTATTCTCATTTTCTCTTAAGTCAGTGGTAGTGGAGGAGACAGAAGGGAAGAAAGAAGGGAGGAAAAGGCAAGTCGGGACAAGGAAGCTCAGCGAGTGAACGATATGGCGGAAGAGCTATCGAAGGTAAGAATGGGGTGCAGGCTGGCATTCACTTCAGAATAGTTCCAACACAGTCTCTAAAATTTATTAATTTTCTTAAAAAATTTTTTTCTATGCTTCTCCTTAGAAGCTTCTAATTTCCAAATCAAGATATTCATTCAGTTTAATTTTAAAGCTGGCATTTTCCTAATTTTTACACACAAAATATGAGTTTAGGTACCCAAAGACAACTGCATTGTGGCCATTTTTTAAGTTGATGTTTTCTAGTTAAATTTTCCTCTTCTGCAAAGCACCTGCAAGCAAAGGCTTCCTCTCAGACATATTGAAGGAGGGCTGGGGTTTGGGAGTTTCTGGCCCTGGAGGCACAATTTTCCATGTTAATGTTAGTGTTGTTGTTGTTGTTGTTTTTAAACATCTGCAGTCTAAGCAAATTTTCTAATGATGTTAGGTAGTGGGTCAAAGCGTGCTGTATGGGTTGAGCTCCATGAGGCTCTCATCCCTTGAGTTGCATTCAACCCTCTAATGTGCCTCAGTTTCCCTCCCTGCTGTCTAAAACAACCAGAGGGGCTCGAGGCCCTGGCAGAACAAGCAGTTAGGGGGCACCAGAGGAGCCAGGCAGTGATTACAGCTGAGCTGGGACTTCTTTATGGGACTCTTGCACGTTGTGAGGAAGGACCTCTGGCACCTCCACAAAGATTCTTAGTTGCCTAAGAATACCCGAGATTTGGGCTGGGGGAGGATGTGGCCCTCTATTTTCAGAGCTGAATGAGTTCAGCTCTCACTTATTTGGCAAAGGAGTTTTGCTCAGACACTCAGAAAGCAATTCCAATTGAAAAAACAAAATCAAAACCAGCCACCCATTGTCCCCTCCAGTCTCACCTTAGCCTGGGTCTGCCAACTCTTCACCTTAGTTCCACCTTGAGGATTTAAAAAATACAGCTCAAATAAAGGCATACCCTTTACCCAAAGCAAGGGAAGGTCCTGGATCTAAGAGATAATTCACCCAAGTTCACCTAATGGGAGGGGAACCAGTGGGCTCCATGGGCCCCTCGCTGGATCCCAGCACCGGGTTTGGATCCAAGGGATGGTCCTGGGTGAGTTTCCTTGGAACCCTGCTGACTACACAAAGTAATGTTACAGTAAGAAATATTCAGACTTGTAAATAATTGTGAGTTTATTTGAGCCAAACTGTCAACAATTAAGAAGAAGCAGAATCTCAATGTATTAAGATAATACTCCCAGGAGGTCAATATTTAGATACCCATGGTAGTTAGAACTTCTTTGAACCTTCCCAAGTTTTACCCACCAGTCCAGAAGTCAGTTTTTTTTTTCAGTTCTCCCATCTATAATGTGATTATCCTTGAACCTGAATTTTTATCTACAAATTCAGCTTCAAAACACAAAGGTTCAAGACTACTTGCTGGTCCTTGCAGTGTAAGCATTTAATTTCCTCCTTACTTTCTACTGCCTAGGGAAGCAGCCAAAAACGTGTTTCTTGTTTATTGGTAAGAGGCCTCGTTGAAATAAAATTACTTAAGAATGTGTCTATTGCAATTAAAATAGGGATGATGTTTATATTAACATTTTAAAGTTTGGTTGCTCTGGGGACATTGGTTTCCATGAGTATAAATAGGTGATAATGAATATGATGAAGTGTTCCGTATGGAAACTGTAGCTTTCTAGGAAAATGTTAGTGTGGGAAGCCTCCCTAGTTGAGTTTCTGTGCATTTTATATACTAGGTTAAAACACTGATTCATGAGGTTTTCCCACCTGAAATCTTAGCAAATGTATTGACCACGGGTTGCATAAGATCTGATTATGAAGAAACCAGATTAGGAAATAGTTGTGGGAAAATAAAACTAAGCATTTGCATTTAAATACGTTGTCCAAAATTTTTATTAAAATTATTCCAATTAGAGGAGGAAGGTTCTGTACCTAAAGATGCATTCCATCCTGTACCCTGGGGGCCCCTCTGGACAGACGGTCGCATGCGCCTGTGTGGACTTGGTCCCATTTCATCATTAGAAGTCCATGTCCCAGCACTTGCTTCTCTTTCTTCTCAGTGACTTGGTTTTTCCCCAAAATGCCACAGGTGCATCTCCCTTCTGCCTCTTACTCATTTTCAGCCCACTTTGTGTGCCTTAGTGTCCCTTCTTCTGGAATCTCTGTGCTTCAAAGAGGGCAGAGCCTATATATTGAAAACACAATTGTCATCTCTTCTTTCAGATTCTTTTTTTTTTCCATCGCCTGTCACTTTTTATTTATTTATTAATTTATTTTTTATTATTAATGTATTATATTGTGTACATATCTTACCATTGGCCCCCCCCCCACCTCCCATTCATGCCCTCCCTCCCAGAGTTCTGTGTTCGTTGGTTGCATTCATGCATACCAGTCCTTCGGTTGTTCTCTTATCTCCCCCCAGGTCTCCTTCCCCTCCCTGCTGTCATTTGACAATTTGCTTGTTTTATGGTGACTGTCTCATGATCACATGAATAGAATCTGCTCCTCATTTGGCAGTCTGCTTGTTTTATGGTGGCTATCTCAGGACCACATGAATAGAGTCCGCTCCTCCTCTGGCTCTCACCGCCCCTCCCACTGGGTCCCACTGCTTCCCCTGGGACACAGGACTCACCCGGGGCACAGGGCCCCCTGGGACACATGGCTTACCCAGATTCTTGATATACTGCGCTCTGTCTGTCTCCAAGACACTTTATTTTCCACTTATTATCCTGTGTATGTCCCATCTTCCACACCCAAGAGCACAGCGACCAAGCTGAAAGGAGGAAAATGGAACTTCTCATGGCTCTCTAGGGGATATTTTCAAATCCACTCAATAACCATATTTTGTGTAAGCTTAATATGTTGCAGATACTAGGTGCTATGGACTGGGGTGAGCAAGAGGAGTAGATAGAGGAATGCAAAAAGAAGAGTTCCAGCCACTGAGAAGGTTAGGGTTGGTGGAGAAAAGCCATATGCACCAGAATCATTGTGTAGGCTATATGTGGGAAAGGGAAGACTGAACAGAATCACAGAATCCAGAGCTAATCGCTCCCAATGGGAGGGTAGAGGAAAACTTGAGAGAGGAGTTTGCACTTCCGATGAGAGTTGAAATGTGGCTAGGATTTGGGTATCAAGGGAAGGCTACCAGAGACCCAGGGACTGGGAATCAGAAGTGGGTAGGATGAGAAAGTGCTAAACGGGAGTTTAGCCACTGGTTCCTGACTACAGGACAGGAGAGAGAGGTGACCGTGGTGGGTGGGGACAGTTGTGGTGGTTTTAGGTGAAGTTTATGGTACCTATCAGAGCCATCAAAAAGATTTTCCAAATATTTTATACATGTTTAAAGGAGAAACATCACCATCATAACCTTTCTACCTAAAGGGACACCACTGCTCCTTTCTTGTCTGGGATTTTAAGAAAAACAATTAATATCATGTAATATGAATGTGAAAAATTATTTCTTATTTGACTTTGAGTAAATTCCATGGAGTTTGTTCTTAACATTCCATTAATAGAATTTCAATGGTTATATAGTACTCCAAATTTACATTAAGTTTTCCCCTCTTGTAGGGTGATCTGTTGATGTAGTATTGCCATTCCAAATTATGACACTTAAAAAAAAGAGATTGTTTTCATATGATATTATATTTAAACCTTGCTTAATTCCTTTTCATTATTAGAAAACCATGCAATTTGACTAAAACTCAGAGCAGCTTGGGGCCACAGAAGCCTCCTGGGACCTCTGCCAGCTTCCTGGAAGGTGCCAGAACCCACCTTCTCTTTGCCCTGTCTTTCCTTAGCAGTCCAGGGTGGGCTCTTAGATGCCGCTCACTTCCTCTGTGCAGGGGCCTTTCTCCAGACTTCTTTCTGAAAGTCTAATCCACTCTCTCGTGGCCACGAGTCCTCTTGCTCAGCACATGCCCCTTCCCTGGGAGGGCTCAAGAGTGGTCCCTCCTGGACGCTCACTGCTTCTGGCCCAGACGCACCGCTGCGCCACTGCTGCCTGAAGAAGAAAGCTATCAATCGTTAGCCAGACTGCCTGCCTTCCACCTAGCAGCTGGCCTGCCTATTTCCCCGGGCCACACATACCCCTGCCTTCTCCACTCAGGCCTAGAGGTGTGGTCCCCTGAAATCAGGCCTCTCTCCAGTAGCTCTGGCTACTGCTAAGAGTTGCCTGGCCAGAGCTATTGGGCAGAGTGCCTTGAGTTCAGGTGCCCAAATTCAACATGGCTCTCCCCCTGTTTATTTATTCTTTGTCACCATTATTAATAACGGCGACATTCCGTCTTCATTTACTTCTAACTGACTCCTCCCATGACAGTTACCTCAGATCTTTTATCTCGGTAACTCCAATTCTCACCCCTGCCAAACTCGCTCTGAGAAGCTGGCCTATGTTCTGTTAAGAAGATTGAAAACACCCAGGGAGATCCAGTTTTGTACCTTGACCCGCCGTTTCATACATCCCAGAACCAGTGTTCCTATTCTGCTTCAGATAATGCCAAATTACATATAACAGTGCCAAAACATGTAAAGGACAAGACTAGGGGTTCACTTTCAAAATCTAAATAATAATTCATTGGTTAAAAAACCTGTCTTCTGCTTTTAACAGAAGTAAAAAATATTTTTAAGTAAAAAATAGCCACTTCATTTTCATTTTAGCAAGCATATAATAGTTTAATTTCCATGCACACCACTAAAATATTTTAAAATCTAGCTATAAAAATAAAATGTTTATTGAGAAAATGTGGAAAATATAAGAATAATATGGGGGAAAAATAGTCCATACAACAAAACAGTGGCTAGATAGTGTTATGTAGCATCTAGAATCTAGATTGTATAGGATTAAACGTTGGTTATTTAAACTGATTAGCTGAATAATTTTAGGCAATTTTGCTCTAATTTCATCATTGTTAAAATTGGGATAAAAATAGTATCCATTCTGTTTGTTTTTTTGTTTCGTTAATTCTCACCTAAGGATATTTTCCCATTGACTTTTAGGGAGAATGGGAGAGAGAGAGAGAGAGAGAGAGAGAGAGAGAGAGAGAGAGAGAGAGAGAGAAACATTCATGTAAGAGAGACATGTCTATTGATTGCCTTCTGCCTCCCCCATGCACCCCAATTGGGGTGGGGATGGAGCCTGCAACCAAGATACAGGCTCTTGACCAAGATACATGACTTTGACCAGAATCAAACCCAGGGCCTTTCAGTCAGAGGGCTGATGCCAAACCAGCTAGGGCTATCCTGTGAATTATTTTGATGACTAAATAAAATAATGCATTAAAGGTTTTATTACATACCCTGGCACAACCCTCAATCAATGTAGTTTTCATTCTTTCTTCCATTTTTTGCACTCATGTTACATACTGCATACATGTGTGTTTAGAGAACTGGAGTCACGTGCATTAGATGCACTATGCCCGCTTCCAACTTAACAGCTATCTTGTCAGCACTTCCCTGAGCTAGTTTGCATTCTTTGAACACTTGGTTTTTAATGGCTGAAGAGCATTCTGTTCTCTGGATTTACTATAATTTACTTAACGAAATCTCTATTGTTGGTTAATTAGGCAGTGGCAATTTTTTGCTATTATAAATGGCATAGCAGTGAACATCCTGGTACATAATTCTTTGTTTGTTTCTCTGGTAATTTTCTTGGGATAAATTCCAAGTAGTGTAATTATTAGGTCAATGGATCAGAACATTTGTAAGAATCTTGATCTATGTGGCCAATCTGCTCTCCAGGAAGTTTGTCTTAGTTTATATTCCCCAAAGCAATATGCAGGGGTTTTATGTCATCATACCTTGGCCTCTGGTGGACAATGCACAATATTCCATTTAGGAGATGCTACCTCTTAGTATGGGGGCCCTTAAAGCACTTCATATTTGCCCATTTTGGTTATAGGAGTGAGTTTTTGGTGATGCTGGGAGATTAGACCTTCAGTGTAGCTTTCCTTAAATTTTTAAAAAAATTGATTTCAGAGAGGAAGGGAGAGGGAGAGAGAAATAGAAACATTGAGAGAGAATCACTGGTCATCTGCCTCCTGCATGCCCCACACTAAGGATCAAGCCCCTCAGTCTGGCGTGTGCCCTGACCAGGACTGATCTATGGCCTCTGATTCATAGGTTGATGCTCAACCACTGAGCCATGCTGGCTGAAGCTTTCCTCTCGGCAGTTACCCCAGAGTACTAAAATGAACTTGAGAGACTTTAAGGTACAAAAGTGAAAAAATTAAATGCAGATCTCAATTATTTTATAGACAGGCATTATAGTTATTTTTAAAAATGTTTTATGAGATTACTAGTTTATGAAATTTGTGCACATTAAAAAGGGATTAATTACAGGAAATATTTTAATATTGCTATTTGCACTTTTTCTATAATAGAAGTGTCAGAGATGAAAGAAAATTAATAAAATGTATATGAAAATCTTCCTCTTGTCAGAGTCTGGGGTGCACCATGGGATCCAGAGTCAAGTCCCTGCCCACCCGTGGCACCTCAGAATTGCACGAGACCCAGCCCCAGCCAGCCCCACCTCCACTGGGTGAGATCCAGACCTGGACGGCCCCACCCTTGTCAAGCTCCACCGGGTGAGGGGTGCAATCTCAGGTCCCCCATCAAGCCCCACTGTGTGGGGGCATAGCCTCAGGTCATCCATAAAGCCCTGCCAAGTGGGGGGAGGTGCGGCCTGAGGTCCCCCGGCCCAGCTCTGGAGTGGGGAGCACGGCCTGAGGTCTCCCGTCAAGTCCCACTGGGTCACGGGGCACAGCCTCCGGTCCCTGCTGATTGCCCATTAAGGGTTGTTATGGGAATTTGACTTTGGCTGTGGGTACAGTCATCTTGTGTTATGGAATCCCCCCACATATACACACACTCTGTGGGTGCTGCCATCTTTGTTGTGATGTGATGGTCAGTTTGCATATTCGCTCTTTATCTGTTTAGATATTGTTCACGTGGTAGTCACCTTCCCTATAACTTGCAGATGACTGAGTCCCCAGGCTAAAAGTCAGACCCACTTTTAACCTCTCTCATGGCTGGGCACCAACTCTGGGTGCATGCCCTGGGTGTGCCTAAGAGTTGGCTCTTGACACGTAAAGCGGGAGTGGGGGGAAGCTTCCTGCCTCAGATGCAAGGCTTCTCAGATCCCAGGCGGGAAGGAGTGCGGACCGAGCTGTGGGGCCGGGGCAGCCCCGCGCAGGAAGGCCGGCTCCACCCTACGATGCTAGCCTACATCCGGACCCCAACTCTTTCACTAGGAAGGCTGATAATAAATTGTGTCTGCCAGTGTAACGATGCATTTCAAAAGACTATGGATGTGAAGTTGTGTGTGTGTGTGCGCACACGTGTGTAAGCCGTGACCTTTTTTCTTTCTTTACTTGAAGTAGTGTGTGCTGTTTAGAGAAGGGGGACTTGGCCCTGGCTCTGTGAGGCGAAGGCTGTGGTTTGTGCAGAAGGAAGCCAGGCGCTATGCGCTGAGGAGGGTGAGAAAGGGACCCTTCATGCTGCCTGGGAGCATGATGGCAACGAACACGTTTGTGGGGAACAGGCCAGGCCAGTCCTCGGTGCTGTGGGGACTGACAGGGGCAGCGCATGCCCCGAGGCACAGGCTGGGAGCAGGACTGCTGGCCCGAGTGAGGACTGCCCGCTGGTGCTGCCAGACAGCCGAGCGGAGACGGGGATAGAAAGGAAGGCGTTCAGGAGGTACAGACCCAGAGCTGAGGGTAGAGGAGAGGCAGGCTCCTGCGAGCAGCCCCCAGCGCTGGACTGGCCGACCAAGTGGGCTGACAGAGGGGATTTCTCTGGGCCCTCGTGCTTGCTGAGCTTGCTTGTCCCGCTGTTTGGTCACAGGCCTGAGTTTGGTCAGTATACAGGTTTTTATTTAAAGAAATAAAGGCCCAGTTAGATATTGTCTGTTGTATCAACAGGGATTTCTTTGAACCCAGATTCTTTGGTGATAGGCATGCTGTACTTGCAAAGCATAGCGATTGGTGTTTTCACATCACACATCCTCACGAGGGAGAGTGACAGGTTAACACGCCGTGCTCCCACTAATGACTCCAGGAGCCTGCTCAGCAAGTCCCCGGGAGGGGTGCTGCTCTGCCACCCACTCTCTGGCCGGGGCTGGTCTGTGCGGGGCTCAGGGTGCTCAGGACAATCTCTAGGCTACAGCACAGCCGGGCGGACGAGCACAGCCCCCCGGGCCGCAGGGAGAACTGGTGAGTGTGTCCACGTGGGACTAGGACTCTGATTTCCTCTCTTAGCCTTGAGTTTGTGCTTTTGGCATCTGAATCCTTCTTGATTCTTATCGTAGTCTGTAAATAGCACAGAAGTCGCCCATGGAAAAATGGAACAAACCATGCTTTCTCTCAGAGGGTAGGAGAAACATTCCATGGAATGAGGGGAGAGCTGTTGGCCGGGAAAGGCGCCCGTGCTAGTGCCGGTGTGAGTGAAAAAAGAGCGGAGTCAGTTGGATTCAAACTCTGCCTCAAAGAAAGTTTTGAGCGTTTGCACTTTTTTCCTTAACCACCCTCTTAGCCCTGGTGCCAAATATCAAACCCCGAGTTTTCTGAAGGTTTGAAAATATTCCCGTTAATTTTTCTCTCCCGCAGCCCTGCCTTTGCCGGCTGGAATGGAAACAGCGAGGCTGCAGTAAGGGCGCGGGGGCGTCCGGGCTGGCACCCCCTCAGGAGGCCCCAGCCACCAGCCGCAGAGGAGCTGTCAGTTACCGACTGTCTTGGAAATTCAGGTAACTTTGGAATAAGCAGTTTACTTAAAGAAAGGGAGTGTGCTACTTCTTTCACGAAAAGTGAATACGTTTCTGAGTCAGATCCAGAAGCGATCTTTCTGCAAAGAGGGAGCTGAGCCTTCGGTGCCAGTGACCTTGGGCTATGAGCTCTCCTCCTGCAGGAGACTCGGGCTCAGCTCCGGTTTGGTCAGCGTTCGGGACACAGGGCTGCGGCTCCCTGTGGGTTCCAGGAGGCTCCATGTCTGACTCCGTCCACAATGCTCTGCCAGCTCCTCCAGGGGGTGGTCCGAGGCACTGACCTCGAAGCCCTGCAGTGCCCAGGCCCCGGACGCTGGGGTTCCCTGCTCCGGCTCAGGAAACGCCGGAGGGAGGGGAGTGGGAGCGGCTGCGGCCCAGCCCCGGCAGCTGCAGTGCGGACTCTCCGCCCAGGGTCCTTGCTCTCTGGAGGGGCATCCTCACTCCTCTCCGGGGGACCCCTCCTCGCGGGGCTCGGCCACCTCCGGCCAGGCCCGCTCCGCTGGGAGCCCCTGGGCAGTCCGCCTCAGCAGGGAGCCTCCCCACCGAGAAACTTCCAGAGCTTCCTTCTTCTTTAGCTTGCCTGTGGCTCCATTTTAATACAAATAAACATGTTAAGGAAAAACTTATTTCAGAAAACACAGGAAAACAAATCATGCAATAAAACAAGCCACCATTGCTCCATGCACCACTTTAGTTTCCTTTTGTGTCTCGGTATTTTCAAAGCAAAAATCATAATCGTATGGACTAAAAAAAATCCCAACATATATGCTGTTTATTTGATTAAAAACACACACATGTGACATTCTGAGGAACTTGTGAAAAATGTAGAATATACTAAAGTGAAAAAATACTCTAGAATTTCACCCTGCGTTTTAGTGTAATTACTTAGACGGTCTTAAAAACATGTTCTCAAAGAACACACTGTTCACGGCACTTGCTGAGGAGACCGGCACTGGAGCGGCCAGGGTGCGCCGGTGTGTGTGTGTGTGTGTGTGTGTGTGTGTGTGTGTGTGCGGCGAGGTTTCACGGCAGGCGCCAGGCACCCTTGGGTGCCGTACTGCTCTGCCATCAAAAGAAAAGAGGATCCCAATGCTGAGGGCATCCTTGTGAAGACGCAGTGAGTCACGAGTCAGGTTTTTGACAAAGAAAGTGCTCACTATATTATTGTACTTAGAGACTGCATGGACGAAAAACGCTGTTTTGTATGGAATAGTTCTCCTGGTGTCCCACTTGTGCCATAAGCTTCGCTGGAACAGAGCCCTCTCATGTACCAGACTGAGAGGCAGCACCGGCTCATGCTGACGCAGGCATTGTGAAACGGCAGGGTCACTAAGCATGGGGGCTTCTTAAAATTGTTGTTATCAGAGCCCAGCCTGATCCTCCGGGGTGCTTAATGAAGATGCCTGCTCAGTACACAAATCCTCCACGTCTGGAACTGTTTTTCAAACTTAGTGTGCAACCCCATGTCTACTCCTACTGCACTTGACTTTTTGAGCCTCAACTTCCCAGTGATGCTCATTGTTATTTTGTTGAAAGAGCTAACCAGGAGAAAGTCACAAAACAGACGCGTGCGCCGCTAGGATGCAGTGATGTAGCTCATTTGTCTGAATATTTCATATGCATTTAGTCACTGTTATAGACACTGGAGGCCTGGTGCACGAACTTGTGCGTGGGCAGCGTTCCCGGGGGGGAAGGTGCTGAAAAGCAGCCAGCCCTCCGGCCGGGCGGTGGGATGCCCTTGCCGCCCGGGATCCAGGTCTGCCCACTGACGTTCACGCAGGTTGTTGGGAACCTCCTGGTGGTGCTTTTATATCCTCTCCTCCGTGCGGAGCCTCTAGGGAGGGGAAGCGGCTGCGGTACCCGAGGCTGACTTCTAGGAGGCCGGCGGTGCTGTGGGGATCTTGCTGGCGGCTCTGGTCCTTCGGTGCCTGGCCCGTTCCCTAGAGATTGGACCTGCAGGACTGACTACTGAGGGAGGGAGTGGCTGCCAGTGGGCTGGCTGGCCGCTGGCACAGGCCAGGCAGCTGTGGGGCACTCCTGCTGTGGGAGTCGGACATCCCTCTAATCCTGGACCGCTGGCTCCCATCCGCTCACCTGCCTACCTGCCTGATCGCCCCTAACTGTCTTCCCTCCTCCTTCCTGCCCTCCTGATCACCCCTAACCACTTCTGTCTGCCAGCCTGATCGCCCCTAACTGTCTTCCCTCCTCCTTCCTGCCATCCTGATCACCCCTAACCACTTCTGCCTGCCAGCCTGATCACCCCTAACCACTTCTGCCTGCCAGCCTGATCATCCCTAACTGCCCCCTCTACCAGCCTGCCTGGTTGCCCCTCGCTGCCCCCCTCTGATGGCCTGGTCACCTCTCACTGCCCCCTCTGATGGCTGGGTCACCCCTCATTGCCTCCTCTGCTGGGCTGGTTGCCCCACACAGCCTGCTTAGTCAGTCATTTGGTTGTCCCTCGCTAACCCCTTTGCTGGCCTGGTCACTCCACGCAGCCTGCTGTTCGGTTGTTACTGTGAGGACATCGTGACCAATTTGCATGTTACTCTTTTACTAGTATAGATTACTCATGATAGTGCAATGGAATTCACACAAGTAATAATAGCCAAATAACAAGGAAGATATTGCTTGTTACTATAATTTGTTCATATTTTATAAATGAGCAAACTAGACGTAGGAAGGCTAAATGATTAAGAACAACACAGAGACTTCATGGCAGAACTAAGGCCACCGCATGTTATGCAGGAGAAATGACTGAGGTTCTTAAGAAACAGTGCTACGTAGGAGATGTTGATGAGAAAGCCTTGATAGAGGAGGCATTGTGAGTTGAATCTTGTAGTGGGACTAGAAAATAGAGAGAATTCCTGGGTGGAAAACCATGGTAACTGAGGATGGCTTGGCTCAGGCATCGCAGGTGAGTGGCATCTGAGGGCGACAGGTGCACGGTCAGAGCAGATCCGGGGCGTTGCTCTTGGGCAGCTTGTGCTGTCCTCTCCAGAAGTCAGCGGTGGCTGGTGGTCTGAGGGCCCACCGTTCACTCCCTGTGTCTGCAGTGCCTACTGCCCTCCTGTGTCCCTCCTGTCCCAGGGGAGCAGAACCCGGGGGAGGAATAACAGACGATCAAGGCAATGAGCAGACAGAGGAGGTTGTCCAGGGGCACCGTGGTCTGAGTTTTAATAATTCATAATTAGGTTAACATACTTTTGTGCAGAAATGTGAAACATTGAACTATTTTAAAAGATCTCAGAACAAAAGTTTACACATGTAATCATCTTAAATTTACTTTGAGGGTGCTTAGCTTAGTAGACTTTTCAATGGGAGAAAATATGAAAAATTAAAGGAATTATTGAGAATGCAAAAATACAGATTATCTGATAAATTTCAAAGTTAAAAGGTATTTAGGAAAATGACATA
This sequence comes from Vespertilio murinus, assembly GCA_963924515.1. NCBI lineage: Eukaryota > Metazoa > Chordata > Mammalia > Chiroptera > Vespertilionidae > Vespertilio > Vespertilio murinus. The sequence goes on from OZ004713.1 coordinate 4,809,574, forward strand.
ATTTTTGATGAATTGTGCATGTTGTGGGGTTTCAAAAGGCTTTAAAACCATGAACCACAGTGTGCTTGCTATTAGAAGTTTTCAAACTTTTAAGGCTTTTGCTTTTCTAGTGCAGTTTCTAAGTATTGTCAATTGATAAGATGCATGTTGGGATCTTGCTGTTTGGGAAATATTTAATATAATTATTGAATTGGTCTTACCTCAATTTTTCTTCTTCCACTTATGAAAAACCATGATATAGACTGGAGGAGAAGTTGGCAGGCACAGATGTTGAAGTGTGAGTTTTGGATGTTTGGGGTTGTAAATATGTGGAGTTTTGATCTTGAATGGGAGTTTAACATTACCACTTACGTGGTTGGAAACATTCTGCAATAACAACAATTTCACATTTGCATAAACAGCTTTATTGTAGTTGGAATAATATATAGGAAGAACACAAATTACTCTGACCAGAAACCTATAAAGCAATCACATTTGAATGAGGATTTTACTTAAGATCATAGACTCATCAACTTTAAAGTGTTTTTATCTTTCACAAGAGACAAATTTAGTCTGTTACGAACAAAATCCCTTAATATCTGCATTTTATGGCTGACATATGTGCATTGCCTTAATAGAACTTAAAATAAGACCACACGTGAGAAATAATGAAAAAGAGGCAAAGAACCAAAATATTTGACCAGAAAATTCTATTTTTCACTCCAAATAGTAAAATAATTGATTTGAAAGTGTTTATTTGGATTGAATATAAGCCTATAACTGCTTTCCATTCTTGATTTCACTTTAGGGGTACAGCAGGCCCGGAAGCGGCCAGGTCTCTCAGGCTGTGCCCTCCGGTGCCCTCTGTGCGTGGTGGCACGTGTGCCTGTCTTGGCAGAGGCCGCATGCTCTGCAGGGTCGCTCCTGCAGGTCTCTGTTAGGACAGGGAGGGAGGGAGGGAGGGAGCCACATCCAAACGCAACCAATTACAGGCTGTTTTCTTTATGTATCTGGAACCATGTGACCCACCTTTTTAAAGCCAAGGTTGAAAACAATTTGTATACCATCATCAAAGGTGAGTGGATTAATTATTTGGCTCCTAGGAAATTCACTCAGGCATGTCTTAGTTGCCTATAGGTTGAAAATAAAAGTAATTGAACTGAGAAATACAAATTTGGTATTGCAAGATATTGCTGTTTTATTGTAACTCTAAGTCAGCTTTGTGTAGCAAAACGTGGAACTTCAATTGAGTAAACCATGATAGCTTTCCATGATTTAACTCACCTGGTTATTAACTCCATGTCTTAAAAATATTTATTTGTAAATTGAAGAGAATGAACATTTGAAAACCTGTAAGACCATTTAAAGAAAGTGCTCATCTACAGACTTTTATTTCTCTGGTGTCATTCAAAAGAATGTTAACTTGTCAACGCCATTCTAATTTTTCTATATTTTATTCACTCTTAAAACACTGAATGGTGCTTTGCTTCCTTAAACTCAGAAGTGGAGTGTTAATTCAGGAGACAGCTGCAAAAATGTGAGAATCTTTGTATTTTTTTCTTGACAATTCAATAACTTGTGCAGATGCGAGGGGAAAGTGCATCGCCGAGTTAGAAAATACACTTTGAAAGAAGGGGTGGGTGAAGATGAGGCAAATACTGCAAATGTTCCTCCAAACATCGGCTGGAGATTGGAATAGAGTTTGGATGATTTTAGTCTTTATTTTAAATTTGAAAACTGAAAGACAGTTAGAGTTTAGTAGTGAAAATTTAGTCATACATTGTAGCTGGCTTTTACTTCTTCACTCATTTGGATTTTTATGTTTTGGTTGCTGTATATTCATAGCAACCCTATGACGTAGCTTTGAATAGATCCCTATTCTACAGGTGGATTAACAGAGGAAGAAAAACCACACAACAGGTCAAAGGTCAGACTGCTAGCAATTTGAATTTGGTGGGCTGCCGCTAGGGTACACGGTATTGTACCTTGCCTTTCTGTAGTGGGAATTAGTATGCCTGCATATTGTTCTGAGGCTGGGGCAGAGGGTATGACAAATAATTTTGAACATCATTAGTTTCTTGACAGTGATTTAAAAATAAGCAAAAAGAATAAATTTGAAATCACCTGGGATCCCATTACTCAGGTGATGAATATGATAAAGCCTTTGGAGTGTGTCATTCTAGGTTACTCACTGTGTTTGGGCACATCTGCACACAGATGCACATTTGCTGGTCCCCTCAGCTTTCCTTATGAGAAGAGTACCCATCAATCAGCCAGCCAAGCCTTGTCACTTCTCATCTTGGAGGATACTACATAGAGTTGCCAAGGTAAGCAACAGCTCAATAGCAAATCAATGTGTGTTCTCTGCAGACGCCTGTCCTTGTGTGTGTGCATGTCCGTGTGTATGTGTGTGTGTATTTTGGCTTTTCTACTCCAGATTGCTGCTAATCCTTTTTTCTTTTCTGTCCAGTGCCTTAATATATGTAGCATTTTGCTTTCCATCAGCCATTACAAGGTCATCTCATAACTCCTGTAATTGCTCTAGAGGTTAAAGCAATTACATCTTACATCTAGCATAGCAGGAATTTCCAGTTAAATTTTCTGATAGCAAGTAGCCTGGATTTAACACAGATTCTCTCAAATATACCGTCCAAAATTGTGTGCAAGCTCTTCCTCCTCCATCCCTTCCTCCTCCCCTCCCCCTCTCTATTTTGTGGCACTTATTAGGACTACTCAGCAGGTATTTTCAGTTAGCTGCCCTCTGGGTGCATTGTAGGACTGCATTTTTTGGACCTCTCCTGATTGTGTGGGTCATGTGACTGAGTCTAGCCAGAGGAGCAGCATTTAATTGCTGGGACCAGACACTCTAGAACAGTGGTTACCAACCAGTGGCCTGTGGACCGCTGGTGGCCCGTGAGGTCTGAGAGGTTGGTGACTGCTGCTCTAAAACACAAATGTAAACCATATGTGTCATTTAAAAGTTTTTAGTACCACAAAAAGTAAAAAAAGAAAAAAGAAAAAAGAAAAAAGGTGAAATTGATTTTAATAATCTGTTTTCTTTAGAATATATGCTAACATTAATCAACATAAAATGATAGAGATGCTTTATATTCTTTTCTCCCAATTATGATCTCTACAAATCTTTGACATCAGGTGCACATTCCACGCTTACAGCAATCTCAGTTCCTGCAGGCCCCGCTTCAAGGGGCGGCAGTGCTTGTGGCTGGTGGCTGAGCTCTCAGCCGGAAGTGGAGCTCTCTCCCACGCCACGGTGTCAGGCAGTGAGAGATGACAACTGCCCCACTCTGCGCCACGGAGTGAGGAGATGGGAGTGGAGCTCCCAGCTGCCCCACAAGAAGCCTCACTCACCCTTGTTGTTATGACACTAAATTCTAAGTATTTGTTCCTCTGCAATGCAATCTAGCCTGACCTCCTGATACTTCTTTTCTCAAAACAGGACCATCCCTTTATGCTGATTTTCACCTACTTTCGCATCTAACCCACTTAAAAAGTCCTTCGATTTCGTATGTGTTCTTCTATTCCACAGCATATTTTTGTTATCTCGATAACAATGCACATACCATAGTTTATGAACAAGTTGCCCCATTGTTGCACTTTACAGTGACTTGTAATTACACAATAAATAATCAGTGCTGCACTAATCCTCCTTAGAGCTAAATAGTAGGGCACAGTGATTTTTTTTTTTAATGGAAGTGAAGTAACTGGAATAAAGGCACAGTATTTTTTACTAAAGTATTTAATAATTACTTCTGATTATGTCTTCAGAAAGTATCAGTGTATTCTTTTACCACCTGAAGCATGGCACAGAGCATTTTAATTTGTTGTTGAGCTTAAATATTCATTCATATGTGAATGGTACAATTTTTTTTATTATTTTGCTAATTTCTTGTTCATGTCAATTGCCCTTATTCGTCAACTAAGTTATTTATCTTTTTTAAATGGATTTGTAATAATCCTGTCTGTAGTACACACTATTATCTGTTTTATCATTAACCTTTTATAGGTTCCTTATGTCATCTTTCTGCAATTTTGAGTTTTTATAAAAATAGAGTTAGGTTTAAGTGTGCTTTTCAGTATAACATCTTTAAATCAGATAATTTTGATTCTCCAGAAGTAAACTAAAGTAAACCATTACTGAGCATTTAGTTAATCATTGCATGTTTCATCTTTAAAAAAGCCACATGTAAACCCTCCTTGATCACAGAACACATGATCTGTAGATATTAAATAAGACATTCTATATTTTTAACATAAAATACCTTCTCTAAGTTGTGTATCCGTTTCCACAGGTAAAATATGTAATATCTATCCAGTATTTCCACAGAATTGTAGATTAACTACGTTAAGTGTGTCTTATGGTTTATTGTACCCGAATTGCTTGGTCAGTAACTTCATGAAAAAACGAGTTAACTCTCCTTTTCCTTGTCCCTATTTTGGCCCAGTGGCTGGCCAGGCCTTCTTTCTAAAGGATCCTCTGGTTCCAATTTGCTTGGTGGTCCCCAGTTCCTGTTATCGTCCCATGCTTTCCGCATCTGCCTCTTGTTTCTGGAAAGTGCATTGTGAACTACGAGCTCATGATATTTGGGAGCACTGGTATGTCACTCTCAAAGCACACAGGATGATTTGCATTAGTTTGTAATCATTGTTCTTTGCAAAACAGCGGTGGGAGGGTTACTATAATAACTGCCATTTGCCCCTGGGAAGCTGAGACTCGAAGGCTGAGGGACTAAGCAGAGGCCCTGCGGCGGCCAGGGCGGCCCCGGGAGGCTGCCCATTGCTCCGCCCCTCCCGCAGACGGGCTGCTGGTCTCTCTCCGCGCTTCACCTTTATTATTTTCCCGCCACACCGACAATTCTTCAGGAACACGTGACATGCTTATAACAGAGGTTGGAATAATAATGCCTCTTATTGTATTTTTCTTTCTCTTTTTAAAGGTGGGATTTCAACAGCTTGGAAGGAGGTAAGAGAGGGAGAGGTGCTTTAGGCTTTTCCATGGAACCACTGAAGGGAGTCACCGGAGGACCCAAGTGGATGCAGCCTCTTCCCTCGTGGCGAGAAGTTCACTCACGTGGAAGGACAACGCTGCACGTGCTCTTCTTCCATATCTATAATAATAAGAGGGCAATATGCTAATTAGACCCGACGTCATTCCGGATGAAGCCTGGGCCCAGGGCCAGAGGGAAGCCAGTGCTGGCAGCCAGGGGAAGGAAGACCTACTCTCGCAGGAATTTCATGCATCGGGCCTCTAGTGTGTAAAGAACAGGAGGCGGAGAATGGTTAGGATAGTAAGTGCTGTGATGTCAAAGATCTTTTTACTTCTTCAGAGTGACTAAGTAAGATACATTGGGAGTATGTGGGGATATTAATTTCAATTTAGTCTTCCAGGGAATTTTGTACCCGCCCCTTTAACCACATCAGGTAACAGCCACGCTCTTTAGCTGTTCAAAGGGAGACTGCTGGGGGAACAGAGCGCTCCGGCTTCACACACCAGCGGGCGGAACCCTCGCTCTGTCCTGCTGGAATGCAAACTGGTGCTTTCTGCGGAAGGTTCTGGAAATAGGAAACTTGGCGTTTGTGTCTGTTTCTGAAATTCAATATTGTCCTCATAAACATGATAGGCTATAACTTGCAAATTACTTGCCTCCTACATCCCACTTCCCTGACTTCATTACAAAGACATTTATGTCTGTCCTATATGAGTAATGTTTATGGATAGTTTCCCATAGTTTGGGAGACATGTTTCTGGCATTGCTTTCTATATAAATTATGAGAAAATGCGAATTTTAATAGGAATCTTCGGAAAGCACCTGAAGGATGTGAACAAAATTGTTGTCCATCTTAATTGAGAACATGCTAGTGCATCTTGTTCTTTGCCTCTCGGGGTCCCACTAACCCTCTGCCCGGATTGCTGCCCACCCTCAGGACGCAGGCCCCGGACACGGAGGTGATCACATTGAAAGGGGGCCTCAGTCCGGTTTACCCGAGAAGTGAGTTTCTATTCCAGGCTTTGAGGAAGAACGCTTCCACAGGTGTGTAGCTAACGCGTGGCTCTGTCGGAGAGCGCGAGGTCACACTGCTTCCCGGAAAGGCCCCTCACGCCCACAGTTTCTTTCTCCGTGTTGCGTGGGGCCAGGACCAGCTCCCCGCTCTGAGGAGACTTAGGCTTCATGTGGCAGAGGATAATTAAAGGAAAATCAGTCACGGCAGACAAAGGTCCTTCAGTTTATCCCCGTTAAGTGGCCGTGCGTCTTCTATGGCATCACCCCTCCTTTCTTGTCCGCCTGCTCTTCCAGGCCTTTTTACCCAGCACCCCCAGCTTTGTGGCCTCACCCCTCTTCTCAACAAAGGGGGCGGCTTTCTCTGCTGGTTCTGGGTGCTGTGGGGTCAGGGGCACAAATTGTATCCCTGGCTTGTTTCCTCTGTTTCCGTTTCTTGTCGCAGAGGCACCCTGACCTGGGGCAGAGGCACCCTGACCTGGGGCAGAGACACCCTGACCTGGGGCAGTGGGACCCTGACCTGGGGCAGAGACACCCTGACCTGGGGCAGTGGGACCCTGACCTGGGGCAGAGGCACCCTGACCGGAGGCGGTAGGAACCGGCATGGGGCGGTAGGAACCGACCTGGGGCAGTAGGAACAGGCCTGGGGCAGTGGGAACAGGCCTGGGGCGGTGGGAACCGGCCTGGGGTGGTGGGAACCGGCCTGGGGCAGTAGGAACCGGCCTGGGGAAGTGGGAACAGGCCTGGGGCAGTAGGAACAGGCCTGGGGCAGTAGGAACAGGCCTGGGGCAGTGGGAACAGGCCTGGGGCAGTGGGAACAGGCCTGGGGCAGTAGGAACAGGCCTGGGGCAGTGGGAACAGGCCTGGGGCAGTGGGAACAGGCCTGGGGCAGTGGGAACAGGCCTGGGGCAGTGGGAACCGGCCTGGGGCGGTGGGAACCGGCCTGGGGTGGTGGGAACCGGCCTGGGGCAGTAGGAACCGGCCTGGGGCAGTGGGAACAGGCCTGGGGCAGTAGGAACAGGCCTGGGGCAGTGGGTACAGGCCTGGGGCAGTGGGAACTGGCCTGGGGCAGTGGGAACTGGCCTGGGGCAGTGGGAACCGGCCTGGGGCAGTGGGAACCGGCCTGGGGCAGTGGGAACCGGCCTGGGGCAGTAGGAACAGGCCTGGGGCAGTGGGAACCGGCCTGGGGCAGTGGGATCCGGCCTGGGGCAGTGGGAACAGGCCTGGGGCAGTGGGAACCGGCCTGGGGCAGTGGGAACCGGCCTGGGGCAGTGGGAACCGGCCTGGGGCAGTGGGAACCGGCCTGGGGCAGTGGGAACAGGCCTGGGGCAGTGGGAACCGGCCTGGGGCAGTAGGAACCGGCCTGGGGCAGTAGGAACCGGCCTGGGGCAGTGGGAACAGGCCTGGGGCAGTAGGAACCGGCCTGGGGCAGTAGGAACCGGCCTGGGGCAGTGGGAACCGGCCTGGGGCAGTAGGAACAGGCCTGGGGCAGTGGGAACCGGCCTGGGGCAGTGGGAACCGGCCTGGGGCAGTGGGAACCGGCCTGGGGCAGTAGGAACCGGCCTGGGGCAGTAGGAACCGGCCTGGGGCAGTAGGAACCGGCCTGGGGCAGTGGGAACAGGCCTGGGGCAGTAGGAACCGGCCTGGGGCAGTGGGAACCGGCCTGGGGCAGTAGGAACAGGCCTGGGGCAGTGGGAACTGGCCTGGGGCAGTGGGCACTGCTGTCAGGGAGACAAGGAGTGCAGTCTTTGCAAATTCATGGCTGTGCCAATTTGTGGGTGATGGGAGTTAGGGCCTTTAAGGAGAGAAGTCACAGGCCTGGAGACGAAGTGGGCATTCTCCCTTAGGACACCAGCACACCCATCCTGAAGCCATCGGTCACCACCTGTCTGTACTCAAAAGCCTGCCCACCACCAAAAAAAGGGGGAAAAAACCCAGGAAAAAACAACCTCCTTCAACCACAGCACATGCAAACACAATTCCAGGGGTAAATAGTTCCCATATCTAGCAACCAACTTTTGGGCTCACTTCACTGAGATTCCTGTGGGGAGAGTCATGCTGGTGGGGTGCTGGCAGCCGCTGGCCTGCAGCAGGAGGGGCGCCTGGACCGTCTTATTGAAACCAGACAGCGGCTACATGTATGTTCTTCCCGCAAACTTTTTTCAAAGACGCCAACTAGCCACAGCAATGTATATATTTAATCCTCACCCGATGATACTCTTTCACTGATGTTTAGAGAGAGTGGAGGGGAGGGGAGAGACAGAGAGAGAAACATCAGGTGAGAGACACATGGGTTGGTTGCCACCTGGGGGCAGCCCACAGGCTGGAGGTGGAGCCTGCAGCCCGGCACTTGTCCTGGCCTGGAATCGGACTCATGGCCCAATGCGCTATCCACTCAGCCAATCCGGCTACGGCCTGGCAAACATTTTTTAAAAAATACAAATTTTCAAATTAAATGCTCACTTAAATCCTCCTCATGAGCTTTCCCCACCTTCATCCCTGAACCCTCTTCTTTTTGTTTCTCTGTTACCCGGAAAGATTAAATAAGACACCTCTCTCTCTCTCTCTCTCTCTCTCTCTCTCTCTCTCTCTCTAAATACAAACCAGAAAGAGAATCTTATGTCCTTTATTTCTCTGAGAATGAAATATACACACATATATTTCCCAGAGAAAACTGTTTTGGTTTGAAATAAAACACCTCAAATGGTATTTTGCTCTCTCTCTCTCTCTCTCTCTCTCTCTCTCTCTCTCTCTCTCTCCCTAACTCTATCTCTATACCTGCCCACCTGTCTCTGTCTTTTGTGAGGCCCCAGGCCAGCTGCAGTCTCCCATCCGCCCTCTGACCACCTGCGCTGGGGTGTGTCTAGAAAAGGAAAAGGGAAGGAGACCCTTGGTGCAGCCGCCGCTCCTTCCATCGGGGCCGGTCCTCTCCCTGCGGGGTGGGCCCCCATTCTGCCCACCCGGAGCCGGCTCAGGTGCCCGGAATTCACCCCTCACCCCGGCCCTCCTGCCCGACCTCCGCCCTCCCTCCGGGCGGCTGGCAACCAGGCCTCCGGCCGGCGGCTGGCTGGCCCTCCGCTCCGTGCGCGGGCGGCCAGGGGGGTCTTTGGGGCGCACCGCCCCCCGCCCCACCCCCATCCCACCCCCCGTCCCAGACAAAGTGCGGCCGCGGGGCCCCAGCAAGGGAGCCTGGAGAGGAGACGCCCGGAGTGGGCGCCGGGCACCCCGTCCCACGCGAGGAGGGAGCAAGGCCGAGCCCCAAATGCCCCCCCTGCCCGGGGAGCCCCCCACCGGCGCCGGCGGCTCAGCGCCAGGGGACCGCGGGGGCAGGAGCCGGCGACAGCTGCCAGGCCTTTACTTTCCAATCGCGGAGCCCGCGCCGCAGCCCTGGCCTAGCTGAGCCCGCAGCTGCCCCCTTCCTGGTCCTGGCTCTGCCCCACTTCCTGGTCCTGGTGCTACCCCCTTCCTGGCACTGCCCCCCTTCCTGATCCTGGCTCTGCCCCCCTTCCTGGTGCTGGTGCTGCCCCCCTTCCTGGCACTGCCCCCCTTCCTGGTGCTGCCCCCCTTCCTGGCGCTGCCCCCCTTCCTGGTGCTGCCCCCCTTCCTGGTCCTGGCACTGCCCCCCTTCCTGGTGCTGCCCCCCTTCCTGGTCCTGGCACTGCCCCCCTTCCTGGTGCTTCCCCCCTTCCTGACACTGTCCAGAGGACGGGGCGCGGCTGAGACCCCTCCGACAGGGGCCTGGCCCGACTCCTCTCCCTCTCGCCGCACAGCCAGCCATCCTGAAAACACCGTTAGTGGTGCTTGAAGAATAACCCAAGTTCTGAGTGCTTAGACGTTTTCAGTGGAGCAGAATGGTGCGAACGAAACTTCTTGAAGGAGGTGGTCTCCTCTCCTCCCGGGGTGCGCTGTTCCATGGCTCCCCTAAGCTCCCGGGCTTCCTTGACGAGATAGACCTTTCTATCTAGGCCCTTTTTTTAATATCTGACCAAGAACTGGGAGTGTAATAATAGGGCCATTTGTGATGGTTTAATAAAATCCACTGCAGAGGTTGTTATTATTATTATTTTTAGCAGCTGGCTTTCTGTTCGCTGTTAAATTTAAAGTTAAATGTGTAAGGTTCTTCCTTAAAAAAAAAGTGGTCTTAATTTGAGGCATATTGCGTGATTTTTCCTGAGGTTTGCGTGGGCAGCTGGGATTTGGTAGTGACCTTTTAAAAAATATTTTTGTTTTCTCCAAGGCTGTTCGATTTCCCTGTTCTTGCAGTTCTGGACTAGTAAATCTGTGCTCGACCCGGGCCACACGTATTTGACTGTAAATAAAAGTCTCTTTTAGGAGGATGTTCACTCCGCAGCCTGAGCAGTGTAATTTTTATACAGGTCTCAGCAATCAATAAAAAAGCCACGGGAAGAATGATTTATCTTGTTGGTTACAGAGACTGTCACCGAGAGAAATTGTAAAAGATCAATTTACACAAGCTGGTGTGAGAACGTTATTGATAGAGCGCGGCCGGAGGAGGCCCTGCCCGCGGCCCAGAGCCATACAGCGGCCCGAGCAGGGGCCCGGGGCCGCGGGTGCGGCTGGGCGTGCTGGCCTGGGGCTCCTGTTACTCAGTTAAGTGGTGGCGTGCCTCCTCCTCCTCCTCCTGTCTCTGAAGCCCTCTCTCTCTTAAAAAAAAAAAAAAAAAAAAAAAGTGCCCTCCTGTGAGAACTGCTCACCGGAGACTCCCCGTCTTAATTACAAAGAGCCCTTGTAGCCACAGGTCACAGGACTCGCTCTCTGGACAGGAAATAAGGAAACAAGCTACCTTCCTGCAAAAAAAATTCAAACTTCCACTCCTCGAATTAGTTAAATGAAGCTTATCAACGGCTGGGAGTTGAGCCTTTGACAGTTGGCTAATTGCAGTTGGAACATTAACTATGTTTTAACCGGAGCTGTTCCATGCCAGCCAGGAAACAAATCCAGAAGCCGGGCACCTCCAGCGGAAGGCGGTGCTGCAGCGATGGCAAAGCCGGTCCTGAAACATTACAATACAAATGGAATTTCAGGCCTTTAACATTTTAATAAAGTAGATTTACAAACATTAGCATAATTTAAAATGACACAAACTACATCTGTGCTTTCTCTCTCTCTCTCATCCCTTCAAAATAGCCTCCGCCTATATTTTTATATTAAAAATCTACCTACTAGTCATCTCATTGCAAGTCTGGGGGCACCATTCTCAAATGCAGAACGTTTCAAATGAAGATAAACCTTAGTTGAATAGGTTTGTTTTCTGATTTATAATTCTTTAATAATATCACAGAAGATGGAACATCAGTTACAGTAAAATAAAGAATGACAACATGCCACTCCCGCGGCTTCCTGGTTGAAACAGAGTTCTAATAAGAAAGGCATCCATGGTTTAAGAAAATGTAATAGGCTTTTGTGTACTTAATTTATTATTTGCACTAACTTGTAACATCAGAATGATAACTACGATGCGGTTTGAGTTCCAGGAATAGAAAAGAATGAAAGGTCTAACAGGACAAATTATTATATACCTACAGCTTAGACTTTTAGGAGTAATTATAGTAATATTCTCTCATGATGCTTTGCTTTCTAACAGATTCCATATTTCTTCATTTCTGCATGTTTGTGTGTATATGTGTATACACACATAAATATACACATATATGTTCTTTAATTGGAGTCTGTATTTGCCTTTTCATGTGTTTGAAACACACACCTTTGACTTGGGAAATGGAGGATAAACACCTTGCTTTCTGAACACCTATTTAAAAGGTAAGAATCAACGAGTTCTATGAGTTCTCTTAGATGAGATTTTAATTGCTAAATGTCCAATTAGCATTTATTTGCTTTTGTTTACAGAAGAGTGAATAAATGTGATTTTGCTTCCATATTCCTGTATATTAAAATTTCTTAATAGCCCTCATTGTCTTTTCATTAGCTAAAATTAGCCCTCACATCTCTTACCACATTCATTATAAACTGAACACAAAAAAGACTGCTCACAAAATCTGCTTTCTTTCACCCCCGCCCCGCCTGCACTGGCTCTTCCATGGCACGTAGACACTCCTGTCTCAATATTAGTGATGCCCACAGTCTGGCATCAGACCATTCTGCCTCTTACTTCCTCTTCTGGACTATAACTCAATCAGCGCTCATATTGTGTAGCTGGTAAGAATGTTCCCCTCCAGGTCGGAAAAATAGCTCCTCACTCTTCACATCCGGAGGAGACAGCCTTGCTCTCATCTTCAACCCCTGGCTTTTGTTTTCCTTTGTAACGCAGTTTTTGTTCCTGCCAGGCTCCCGAGTGCTCCTGCCGGTCTAGTACTGACTGTTCTCAGCCCTGTCCTCCTCCCACGCCTACCCTCCCAACCAGACCAGCCCTGCCCGGCAGGGCAGGCATCCTACAGATCCAAGTTAAAATGCAATTTCCTGCTTTTGATAAGTAGACACTATCCAGCCAGAACAAAACAGAACACTCTGATACAATTTTCTCATGGCCAAGGGGGTAGGCAACTTCCACCCTTCAAGTCTCCCCTCATTTAAGACAAGCAGGAAATGCAATTTCTGATCTGTGTTCCTGTATTTTTCATCAGACTCTCCAGAAACATTGGCAAGGTCTGACTCAGGGAGCTAAGGCCAAGCTCTCAGCCACAGGGATGCTGCAGATAACCCTACGCACCCTGTTAGCTCCCACGTACATTCATACTTCCCGTCCTGAATAGGCAAGTAATCTCAAGAGCTTCAGTTCAACAGCTCCATAAAAAATGTATTTTCTACCAGACGTAATTGTCTACCACAGTATGCCTTATCCTGGAAAGGTGTCAAGATACCTACAAATGTGGCCTGACTTTTGCAAAATTACTTTCTGTAGGAACTATCTCCAAATAAGATACACTTATTAATAAAGCTTCTTTGTGCACACATAAGGCAAATATGAAAGGGAGCTAAGTAATCAATGTGTTTCCCCTACAGGCAAAACACTGTGGGTGCCCTTAAAAGAGTCCCATAAGAATGGATGGCATGGACTCTCATTTGAATGAGCTTATAAATTGTTTGACAATAAATTGTTCTCATTGATAAAGAGTAAATATGAAATTGGATTGAACTGACTGTTTTCCAGAAGAGTGGGATGTCAATAAAATTTGGAATTATTAGGAAAGTTTTCCAAGATAGAAATGATTTAGCTTGAAGGAAGTAAGAATAAAGATGAGAGGTGAAAAAAGAGCTGTAGACACAATGTAGAGTACAAATGTTTCAGCACTGTGTGTACTCTATCTTGCCTACTGGGTAGTGGTGAGAAGCAGGTTGGAAAGGCAAGAGTCTTGATAGGTATATCATGTGCTTAATCAACGTCTAGTGATCAAGCAAGTGAGCTTAGATCCAAGGCTATGATGTGAATCAGTGCCAATGTTTACAGAGAGCTTGGTGAAAAATACAGGAAGTGCCCACAGCCAATAAAGGACTTCTGGTAGTCCCTGTACTTAATGAAGGAGACCTTTCCAAGATAATGCTTAGGCATTGGTGGTCTTGCTATCTGCTGGTGTGTATGGGTTGAGGTAAGGGGGGGGGGCAGCTGTAGAATGAACTGCAGTTTTACCCAGGTGAGATGTGATGGGGACCTGAATTAGAAGGGCAGGGCGATGAGGAGAAAGGGTTGGGTTTTAGCAACTTCTGAGCCAAAAAAAAAAAAAAAAAAAAAAAAGCCGTTTGGTGCTCACAGGGTGGTCAGTACAGGACTGATGACAGCCTAATGTTGTTGAACTAATATTGAAGGTAAGGAATGAATCTAATGACATCAGGTTTGGAAACAAGGGTCATGGCTGTCCTACTGGCAGAGACAGACTTTCTGATTTGGTGGGGAAGGATCTGGGGCATGTATTAGGAATAAATTTTAACTATTTTAAGTAAAACATTTCATAGGAAGTTAGACATAGACTACACCTTGGTTGAAAGAATAGAACTGGTGATACACATGTGGAATCATGAAAATTTTATGTTAATTGATAAACCCAAGCCGAATCTATATACATCTAATCTGGTTTTGAATATAAATAGGATATCTTTACTCACATACATTATTTAATTGAATTTATTGGTATAATATCCTATCTTATAAAGAGGAAATATGCTAATTCACCATCACACCCGCACAAAGATGGAAGTGCTCACAACCAATAAAGTGGGAATATGCTAATTGACTGCTATGCCCTTACAATATGGTGGCACCCACAGCCACAAGATGGAGGTTCCCTATCCCTTCAGCCCCACCTCATCCAGCCTCAGTTCCCCAGTCCCCTCAGCCCTGCCTCATTCAGCCAGAGTCCCTCAGTCCCTGCAGTTGAGGGTGATTGGGCCAACAGGGGAGGGCAGTTGGGTATGATCATGCTGGCAGGGGAGCATTAGGCCTCAAATAAGGCCAGCTGGGAAGCGGTTAGGGGGTGATCAGGCTGGCAGGCAGAGTGGTTAGAAGCTAGCAGACCCAGTTTAGGCCCGATCCCACAGGGATCCCACAGGGATTGGGCCTAAACCGGCAGTTGGACATCCCCTGAGGGGTCCCAGATTGGAGAAGGTGCAGGCTGGCCTGAGGGACACCTTCCCCCACCTCCATGCACGAATTTCATGCACTGGGCCTCTAGTTAGTTAATAAAAGTATATAGGTTTCAGGTGTACAATTCCATAATATGTTTTCTGTATATTATATTATGGGTTCACTACCCCAAGTCATCCTTGTTTATCACCACTTTACCTTCTTCTACCTCCCTATAACCCTTTTCCTCCTGGTAATGACCATATTGTTGTCTGTGTCTATGATTTGTGTGTGTGTGTGTGTGTGTGTGTGTGTGTGTGTGTGTGTGTTGCTTAATCTCTGCACCTTTTTCACCCAGCCCCCAATCCTCCTCCTCTCTGACAGCTATCAGTTTGTTCTCTGTCTCTATGAGTTGAGTCTGCTTCTATTTTGTTTGTTAGTTTATTTTGTTCATTAGATTCCACATATAAGTGAGATAATATGGTATTTGTTTTTCTCTGACTGGCTTATTTAACTTAGCATGATACTCTCTAGGTCCATCCATGATGTCCCCAAAGTTAAGATTTCCCTCTATTTTTATTTCACCATAGTAGAATACTCCTGTAGTACCACAGCTTTTTTTAAATATATATTTTTATTGATTTCAGAGAGGAAGGGAGAGGGAAAGATAGAAACATCAATAATGAGAGAGAATCATTCATTGGCTGCCTCCTGCATGCTCCCTACCAGTGATGGAGCCTAAAACCCAGGCACATGCCTTGACTGGGAGTCAAACTGCGACCTCCTGGTTCATAGGTAGACTCTCAACTGCTGAGCCACGCCAGTTGGGCACCACTGCTTTTTTGTCCACTCATCTACTGAGGGGCACTAGGGCTCGCATAAGTTTAATTTTTAACAAAAAATGTGTATGCAGATTAAAACAGCATAGATATAATATATGTAACTTAAACTAAGTAAAATGAAACATTTGTTTGGACTTAACCACATTTTCTTATTATATTCGTGAAAATAAAGAACTCGTTTAATGTTAGCATATTTTGGATAAAGGTAAAGTTGTATGTGTAGAGATACATGATAAGTGAACTTTCCTGTCCCCCTGGACAAAGCGCCACGTGATGGAAGCTCTCCACACCAAACTCACACTTCACAGCCAGACCTGTGAACACAGAAAGAAGTCTCCTGAGGAGAAGGGAGCTGCTGAGTGATTAATAAGAGCAGGATGCAGGTCAAATGATCAGCCCAGATTTCAGCAGTATCTCAGCACAGGGTGCTTGCCAAAGGCTGGCTTGCTTAGGGGAGCTGTGGAGCTCTTTCTCAAATAATAGCTTTAATTTGATCTTTGCCAGAATTAGATATAGAAAATAAATTACTTATATTACAAACATTTTAATGACAACAACTCTAACTATTGTCACCTCAATTATGAAATTATTTTCTGATCCGATAAAACAACTTTACTTTTAATTCAAATTGACACCACACAAGAGAGATGTAAGTGATGTAAGTTGAGCAGAGCTGAGAAATGAGAAAAAATTAGTTATGAAATTTCACTTTGAAACCCTGAAAAATAATGCATAGGGTCCTAAGTGTCAGTTCACAATATTCCAGAACTTTACATTGTTTGTAAATTGATGCCACGAAAACGAAGGCTACGCTAGGCATGCACTACTGGGCACAGGTGCGGGAATGAAGAAACCCGTAGGCAGGGACAAAGGCTGAGGGCTCATTTGAAAGCTCATGGCCCAGCAGATGAGGACACTCAGCCCAGCTGGCGACATTAACGGAAAACACTTCCATATGATTAAACCTGGAGCTTTTTAAGTGTGAGAAAACTAATTCACATGACTATCCCCCAAATCTTTGAAATCAAAGAAAGTTTATGTGAAACCAAAGAATGCTAATATCCCTAGAGAGATACAAGTAAATTTGATTTATCAGTTCAATGGGATAACCTATTCACCTTTAATATGGAATAAATAAATAAATAAATAAATAAATCGGGAATAGAAAAAAAAATTGTCCAGAAACAGGGAGGGTTATCAGAACCCAAGTCACATGAACACTGAGCGATGCCTTCTGCCAAGTCAGGAGGAAGCCTGGGCCACGGCTGGGTCCCCACGGCAGCGTGACGGGCAGCTGGAATAGTAAACAGGCTTATTAGCTTGAGTACAAGTGTTGCTTGGAACATAAAGATCTCTCAAATTGGATTTATTGATTTTTATCACGAGATTTTAGTCAGTGGCACTAGACTTTTTTTAAAAAA
The DNA here is from genome assembly GCA_963924515.1 of Vespertilio murinus. NCBI lineage: Eukaryota > Metazoa > Chordata > Mammalia > Chiroptera > Vespertilionidae > Vespertilio > Vespertilio murinus. Next base: position 4,826,369 of record OZ004713.1, read on the forward strand.
AATTGTGGTAAAATGTACTCAACATAAAACTTGCCATTTTAACCACTTTTAGGTGCACACTCTAGGGCCACCAAGCACATTCCATTGCTGCACAGCCACCTCCAGCCACCTCCAGGACCAGTTCATCTTCCCAAACGGAACCTCTGTCCTCTCAAACAGCACCCCTCCCCAGCACCGCCACGCTCCATTCTCTCCCTATGGATTTGACTATTCTAGTTGCCTCGTATAAGGGGAATTATGCACTATTTGTCCTTTTGTGTCTGATTTATTACACTTAGCATAGTGTCTTCAAGGTCCATCTATGTTGTAGCATGAGTCAGGATTTTGTTGCTTTTTAAAATATATATATTTTATTGATTTTCCATAGAGAGGAAGGAAGAGGGATAGAGAGCCAGAAACATCAATGAGAGAGAAACATTGACCAGCTGCCTCCTGCACACCCTCCACTGGGATGTGCCTATAACCAAGGCACATGCCCTTGACTGGAATCGAACCTGGGACCCTTCAGTCACAAAATTTATAAAAGTAACTTACTTGAGCTATATAATTAGAGCACATAAAGTAGGTAAACACAACAGTAGAGATGAATTTTTCACTTTAGTTTATTCATCATTAAGAAGAAACTGTGTTTTCCAATGTGCATCCACGGTATTGACTCCAATGCTACAGAAGGTAAGCCTTTGGGGGGCTCGCGCATCCTTCCTGACAGGGCAAGCCATGCTGAAAATCACTCGCTGAGCTCTGCTTTTATTGAAAGAGAGGAATCGCCAATGAAATTATTTATTTAGTGGGTCTTTGAAAAAATGCTTAAGCAAGAAAATATTTAAGGAGTATCTTGCTATTTTCGCTCTGAAACTTCAGAAGAATCGCACTGAATATGGCAGGTAAGAGCTTCAGCTTTTGTCTGAGAGGAAGTGCCTGCCATTCATAGGGAATGCCAAGCCTCTGCGCCTTTATTTTCACAGCGTGTGCACTTGCATCTTCTCTGTGAAGAAAAGGGAGAAGGAAAGGGTGAGAAGTCTGGGGTGGAAGGCAGTCAGAGGGAGGGGCTATGGAAAAAAACTACCTTTCACTTCCAATAGGTCTTAATGTTTAAAATCTCTGGAGTTTCCTGTGTGTCATGAAAAGCTACAAATTTATCTTTTTCCATTTTCCCAAAGGAGGTTGACCCAAATCCAACAACAGCAGTTGAAAAATTTCTCTAAGCTTTATCAAATGGCCTCTATGGAGCCCCGCTTAAAATTAAAAGCTCGCCTGACCGGAGGGAATATATGTGACTTTAATAACTGAAATGTGTTTTTACTTTCTATTACAGAGGTCAAAAGGTTTCTAAACAAACCAAATTTATCAATTATTTAGAGCTGATTTCTTCTGAAGTGGTATTTCTGAGATATTATTTGGAGGATAAATTCAATGTTCTAGAGCCAACAGCAGCATTTTATTCATAACAAATTTTCACTAAACTGAATTTGCTGGGGCAACTTAATTTCCACTATCGTGTTTGCACTGTGGAAATATCAACTGAAGTGTTACAGTGCCTAACTAGTAGGCTTTTCAAAGAAAAATTCCCTATAAGCATGCTTATTCAGCACCTTCGCCCTGCTTTCTGTTTATTGCTTAAGAAATGAACTGGCTTTGGGATTTAACACACACACACGCACACGCACACTCACACGCACACACACACGCACAACCCCCAAACATTCTTCAAAACCTCAGAGACACCTTTAAAGTTAAAATCAATATCTTTAACTACATTGTCATCCTAGCATCCAAAGAAAATAAAACTGCTGTCAAGATTTTGATTAAAGATATTTTTTTAATGAAGGAGACATAGGTTTGCGTGCCCTCCCATGTGTGCCAACAAATACACGGGTGTGCATCTTTGGAGTGGGCCAGGGTTTCTTCTCGAAGATTCTTCTGGAATCTTGATGGGCCACTTGACTTGGCTCAGAGCTCTGTGTTAGGGAATTCAATAGCAGTTTATAGAGCGACTGCTCTTGATTCTCAACACAGTGCACAGCCCATGTAAATATTATGTTTATTATATACTAACTAAACATATATTGGGTTTCTGCCTAAAGCCTGCCATTTGGTGTATGCAGAAAACATTATAGAACAGTTCATAAATTCACTTGAAGCTGTGTTAAATGAAAGCAGCCATCCAGAAGCTGAAATTTTTTCATCTTTAAAATAGCAGCCTCCCAGCTCGGAGGCGCTGGGTTTATTTACGCCGCTGAGGGCGACGCACCAAAGCAATCAAGGAGCCACGCTGCGCATTCTGTTTTAATGAAACAAATTTTGTCAAGACCGAAGACTGTCATACTTTCCTTATCAACGTGGGCTTTTGTTTTATTGTTCTTGTATTATTAATGTTATTATTGTTTGTAAATTCAGAGAGGGAGGAAAAAAGGCTTTTCCCTCTCAGATACCTATTAGCCCGTTCACAATGGAGATCACAGCAATTAGGGCTCCCAGATGCCCGCTGATAGAGATAAATGGGAAACGCAGGCACAGAGACGAGTGGCAAGCACAGGCAGGCCGTTCTGCCTCTCCGGGGGGAGCTGGACGGTGGGGGTTGGTCAGGGGCCAGATCACCTTCACCTCTGAATGGCTGGCTGACATCCAGCCGGAACCCATAAAGCCTGCAAGGCCGGCGCATCCTGTGTGGGCCCGGCGGCGGAGGTGCGGCGCTGGTCTCTGGTCGCACACACAGAGGCAGCGTCTGTGTGAGGACGGACCGGGTTCCGAACCCTCACCTGCTCTGCACGCTCACTCCTGGAACCGGCTCAGCGCCAGCTTGGGCTGAATTCAAGTCCAAATATAACATCTGGGATTTCCGTGTGTTCGCTGAGCGGACGGTTTCAGCCCGCAGACACAGCACACGAGTGTGCTCCGCCACCACTGCCTCCTGTTCCCCCTGTGCCTGCAAGCAAAGCTGGGAAGGAGCGTGCACAAAAAGGAAGTGGTTGTCTTGGTAACAACTTTGTGGGGATACAGGGGCCGGGGATGCTGTTATCAAATCCATTAACCAAAAACTTTTTGTTTGACCAGGGCAGGGGCTCTGTCTGCAGCCCCTGGAACAGTGGCTGGCACAGGCCCGGGCCCCGGGCACAGCAAACCTCTGTTGGCTGAGGGGCCCGGCAGTGGTTTGCACAGTGATTTTAAACTCCAGAGCCAGGAGCCCCTCCGCCTCGGGGCTCGCCCTGCAGGGGAAGGGGCTGCTGGTCACTGCCCTGAGCAGCTGGGCCATCGCTTCTGGCCCGCCTCCCTCACCGGAGCCCGGCCCTCTGGAGGCAGACTGTTCCCGGCTTCATGGCAGCTCACCGTTTGGTAACTCCCCCTGTGGGGAATGCAGGCGGCGGTGAGAAGACTTCATTCTTTCTGGTTCTTAATGAATTCCTAGGAACTGGTGTTCGTGACAGTCAGATACTCAACCTAAGTCCTGTGGTGGAGCTTCCTAATGGGCTTCTAGCAGCCAGCTGCGCAGAGAGAGCCGCCACAGTGCCGGGTGCAGCCTCTCTGCTTCCTTCCCCGACGCCTTCCCACAGCATTTGAAGGCCTTGGTGAGTGCTGTAGCCTCCAGCCCCGGGGAGATCAGGAGCCAGGATCGCACCTTCTCAGACCCTCAGACCAGGGGAGTGACCAGGGCTGGGTCTGGATGCTCTTACAATACCACAGACCCTGGGCCCCTTTCCTCCCCATCTAAGGGTCTGTAGCGCCTGTGCTGGCTGGATGTTTGCTTTTTGAGATACGAACGCAGATCATGAATGTAATGATTTTTTTTTTTCATCCTAGACTGCCTTAACCTGCGGCTGAGAATGAGGTGCAGGGTCTGGGCCCTGGCGGTGCTTTGGAAACCTCAGCAGGAGGACAAGAGGTCTGACCTGCCTCTGCCTGTGTCCTCTCACCAGGAAAAGCCACATCCCAAATAGGGAAGAGTAGGGACTGAGGACCACATTGGTCCCTAACCTTGCCAGCGGGGCTCTGGCGCTGAGCAGGAGATGGATCTGCACAAGGGGAAGGGCAGCTGTCCGGTAGGATTCTGCCCCCCCCCCCCCCCCCGCCTGTCCTGGAGGGAAGGTGGAGATGGAAGTTGTTTTGAATGCTGCTCCCACTCAGATGGTAGCAGCTCTAGGTGCATCTTGTGAGCACTGACTTAATCCCCGTGACTTCCTGTTTCCACACCCTGAGTTTGCCTTTAGAACAGTCCGCGTCCTCTGGCGGAAAGCTCCCTGGAAGCAGAACCTGGGAACTGCAGGAGCCCCCGCTGTGGCCTGGCTGCTCAGTTCCTTTGATTGCCAATCCTGAGCCTAGGGAGGCTGAGAGCAGAGCCCACACGGCTTTGGCTGAGCAATGTCATTTGCCAAGCTGGGAAAAAATAAACTATATATGGATTAATTTTTAAGAAATGTGACAGTGATAGGAGATGGCACTCTGTGAAGACAAAATTGAGATATCAATTTTGGGATGATGCTAATTATTTTTATTATTGTTGTTAATATAATTTTCCACTTAAAGAGCAGTTTTCCTAAGTACAGGGGAGGGGGGAGAGTGAATAATTTGTAGCCAATTGGACTTTAAACATCATCTTTAGTTGTCAACGCAATAACTAATTAGCCAATTAGCATTCTGTGTCCCAGTAGAATAACACATACTCCCTGCCCTACCCCCCAAAAAAAATATATTGTCATGCTGGGATACCAAAGGAGGGGGTCACAGAAACGTGCGGAACCCATGAGGGTGAGAAGTGCTGGGAGGTCCGCCTCTATCAACCGAACTCTCCCCGGTTCTGTCCTCAGATGCACTGGCCAATCCGGCTCCGATGTTTGTCAAGTAGGAAGATGCCCTCTGGCTCTGACAGGCTGGCGGAAGTTGCTCAGGGAGCCTTTCAGTGTGCTTGGGTTCCGTTTCCTATTGATGTTTACAGAGCTGCCATGATTATCTTAACATAGAGACAAGTACGTACCGGATTAATCCAAGTGTTTTTAGAGACAAGCTGATAACTAATATAGAGAAGTGTTGATTTTATTTGCAACATAGAACTAGTAAGTCATTTAGTTTTCTAAGACTTCCACATTAGAAACAACATGTCCTTATTTTTCCATACAAATGTCAGCCATATCCCCTAGGACAGCGGTCACTAACCTTTCAGAGGTCACGGTCCACCAGTGGTCCGCTGCCCTAGACCATTCTCTGTTTTGCGCTTTCTTAAAAAAAGGAAATTCTAAGGTAGTGTGCTTTATTTTTCAAAATTGCCAGTTATTTTTAAAAACTCATGTTAGATGCTGTGCACTAAATTTGATGTCCTCCGGACAATTCATATGCTGATGTCTAACTCCCATTGTGAAGGGGGTGGGGCCCTCGGGAAGTGATTAGGTCATGGAGGTGGAGCCCTCCTGATGGAATCAGTGCCCTTATGAGGAGAGAAGAGCGTGGCCTCTCTCAGACCGCGGGAGGATATACTGAGAAGGCAGCTGTCTGTGAACTAGGAAGCGTCTCCTCACCAGGACCCGAATCTGCTGACCCCTTGGACTTGAGTCCCCAGCTTCCAGAACTGTGAGAAATAAACGTTTGCTGCTTAAACCACCTGGCCTGTGGTGTTCTGTTACAGCAGCCTCAGCTATAGACCACGACACTGGAGAACCCTGAAGTGAGTAGCGCACCTTTGCGGAGGACCGCAACCTAAGCTCATAGGCGGCAATCCCGAAGGTCACCCTCAGTTAAGTCGCTCAAAGGGAGGGAATCCCATTATATTGGGGAAACATCCTATTATGAGGTCATCATGGTCTGCTCCACTGTCTGGCCCTGAGCGCCCCGTAGATAGTGGTCAAGAGTTCACTACCCACTTCCGCTGCCAACATCCCTGCCCCACCTCACCACCCCAGGACGCACGGAGCGCGTGTGTCTTGTCTTATTGCAGAATGCAGCTTCCCAGCAGGTACCGTCACTGTGAACTAAATTTCAGAGCCATGGATTGGCTTCTCTCGGGCACTCTCTTCTTTCTTTCCTGTGGCTGCAGGGGGCCATCAGGCCTGCTCTCCCTTCCAGTGACCCCACTCCTCTCTCTCTCTCTCACACACACACACACACACACACACACACACACGCACACACCCTTCTCCCAGATCTCTCTTGTCTTCTGCTCTACTGAGAGGTAGGCTAGATTGACAGGTTGGAATGGGAGCTCCAGGCTCAAGAGGAAGGATTACTTTAATTTTATTTACTGCAGCCAATGAAACATATCTGCCCCTCAGGGGCTTTGTGTGGAAAAGTTGTTACGTTTTGGGCAGAATTCAGACATTCTCAGGGCCTTTGGGCTAGTACTGTCAAAGGCTCATCATAGTCTTTATCAGATCCTTTACCCATCACTGCCTCCTGGGGGCTCTGAAGGGTGTCGGCACCAATTTGACAGGGGAGGAAACTGAGGTTCAAGACTTGCTCATGGACCCAAAAATGTGGAAATAGAAAATAAAGAGGCAAACAAAACAGTATAATTTCTGTATTTGTCAGTGTTATAAAGACAAGGTGGGCAAGGGCAGATGCAGACACAAGGATGGAGCTATTTGGCATTTCGGAGGAGGATTAGAACATGTAGGGGATTATCTGGCTTTCAGTCATGTGGCTCTTGGGTTGAGTTTGCATGGGACTGATTTAACTCTCAGCAGGGCCATTCAATCAAGGACTATTTCTAAAGAATTTGATCCTCTCACTGGGTAAATTCTGCTTTCATTTATGAAAACTTTCTCACACATGTACATTGATGTATTGTGAATTAAAAATTAATGGTTTTGGTTTTTAATGGCTAATTTAAAAAAATCATTTTTTTTTTTTACCAAGATGTAGTTTTCGAAGATATAGCTTGATGTCAAAGACTTATGTGGGATGTAAGAGAAGCCAGTGGAAGCTCAAGAACTAACAGCTCATAGAAATGTTCATGCTGGGATGGTTCTGAGAGCTTTCTGGTATACTTTACACATTTGCACACACCGTTGCTAGCCCATTTGGTGGATATGTGCAAATTAGGAAAATGTGCCCCTTCTCCATTGGTGATGAGCCCCATGCCCAACCACACGGCTTGGTGAGCCAGGAGTGGGCTGCATTTCAGCTTGCCAGCCCCCCCTCCATTAGGTGCCTTTGGGCAGGACGTGGTGTCCATAACTCCATGAGAGTCCCTGATCTTCCAGGCAATAGTAATGATTCCTGCACTCTGTGACACATCAAAGCTCTTGCACAGATGCCATCTCATTCATTCTCAAAGTTATCCTGAGTGATTGAATAAGGCAAAAAGCCTCATCCTCATTTTATATTTATGGGACTAAAGTACAGAGAAGTTTACTGACTTTCCCAAAGCCACACCGTTCCTAGGTGACTCTGATTAGAACCCGAGGTCACTGACCCTTGGCCTTATTCTTTCAGACTTTGGGGCATCATCTGGCCCAGAAACACCCATGGGTCCATTCATTCACTTAGATCTTAGTCGCTGGGGATTGCAGGTTCTTGAGGGGAGGGCTCTGCCTCACCCATCTGTGTGTTCTACAAACATATCATGGTATTTGACACATGTTAAGCATGCAGCCAATGCGTGCAGATGAGCCACAGAAGTGTTGGTCGTTCTGGCTGTGTCACTCAGACCTGCTCTGCTGACACACTTGGCTGCCAATGATGGCTGCACGACTGCAATGCTCTGCACCGCTTCCTTCTGCCAAGCCGTAGGTGTGGCCGGCATCACGCAGGCCCACTGGTTTTCCTGCAGATCCAGTCCACTGCGGCGCTGGCCCAGGCTCTGTGGGGAGGGCAGAGGCCTCTGCTGAATGGGCCGATGCAGGGCTGAGAGGCTGCTCAGACGGGAATGGGTCTCCAATGACGGATGCGATCGGAGGAGTGAGGCTGCGGGCGGGTAGCTGAGAGCCCCTGTCCCAGTGCGTGTTACTGAGGGTCTCAGTTGCACCTCCCGCTCCCCGCCCGCCGCCCGCTGGCCTGTCTACCCACCGCCCTGAGACAACGGCCTTGGAGGCTCGGGAGCCCAGCGCAGGCCCCGCCGGCCGCCACCTGTTGGGTTAACAGCGTTTAGTCAGAATCTTTGGAGCCGCAGAGCGGAGGCCCTGGGCTTCTCCTCGTCCTCAGACCGCGGATTCCCCTCTGAAGACGCCCATGAGGCTGTGCTTGAAGCGTCAGAACTCACTGTGGCCGAGCGGGCAGTCAACCCTCCCGGAGCGGGAGCCTCGGTGAGGAGCGCCCGGACAGGGCCGCCCCGGTGCCCTCCCCCCGGTGCTCTCCCGTGGGTGCAGGAGCCGGTGGGCCGCCCCGGTGCTCTCCCATGGGTGCGGGAGCCGGTGGGCCGCCCCGTGCTCTCCCATGGGTGCAGGAGCCGGTGGGCTGCCCCGGTGCTCTCCCATGGGTGCGGGTGCGGACCGGTGGGCCGCCCCGGTGCTCTCCCGTGGGTGCAGGAGCCGGTAGGCTGCCCCGGTGCTCTCCCATGGGTGCGGGTGCGGACCGGTGGGCCGCCCCGGTGCTCTCCCGTGGGTGCAGGAGCCGGTGGGCTGCCCCCGGTGCTGCTCGGATAGGTCACAGTGACCCGGCCCAGGGGCGGCTCTGCCGTCAAGTCAACCCCCAGCAGCTCTGGCCGCACCTCCCCTTCCCCGCAACTAAACGCCATTCGGAGGGATCCCGCTCATTTTATGTGGAACCAGGACTGGTGGGTCTCAGCAGAAACAGCGTCCTCATTGGGTCAGAGCTCACGACGCGGGGCAACCGCCATCTAGGAAGCCATGGGCAGAGGCTCTGGCCGCTCAAAACCCGGGTGGGAAGCGGGAAGCGGGGTGGGAGGGCGCCCCCCTGCGGCCGGCCCGCCTCCGCCACCGGGCGCTGCCTCCCGAGGCCTTGCGCGGCTTATAAACCACCGGAATCAATTCCTTTTAAAAACACGTTTTTCAGAAACTTATTACGCACTTTAGAGATATATTATATACCTTCAGCGGCAAGAGAAGACAAATCACAGGCGCGGAAGCAGCCCATTTCTCCAGCCGCGGGAGGGTCGGCGGCCGGGCCGGGGCGGAGATGGCTCTCCGGGCGGCGGGGCGGCCGCGCAGGCCGGGGCTGGGCCGGGAGCGCCCATAAATCAAGATAATTCCCTGCCGCCGTGAACTTAGACCCGGCTGCAATTCACTGGTGCGGCGGGGAAAAAGGTCTGGGAGTGGGATTCAGCTTCACTGGGGGGATGCGATTAGTCACTGGGCAGATTGAGCCTCGATTGCATCTAAATGGTCCACTTTATGAACCATTTATCTTCCGCTCAGACCATTTTCATTACGCCGAGCGCCGGTGCCGAGCCACCAGCTGCAAGACACAGCCCGGTGGAAATTAATAACCGCTCCTCTCCCCCTTGCGCGGGCTCCCGCCTGTGAGAGCCGCAGCATTTATCCCTGTTTTGTTGCTATTTGCATCCCGGCATCCCTGGCAGTCTTTCAATTTCCTCAAGTCTCTTAGCCTTTGCCCCCCGTTTCGCTTTTGCAACACAAACAATCCATCCTGTGCATTTAAAATTCTCCGAGCGCCCCGACACCGCGCACAGCCTCCGAGCGGGGAGCGGTTTACACGGAAAGGGCTCTTATTAATTCCTCTGTCCTGCTCTCCTGCTAAAATATAGGGATCTTGAGATTACTGCTGGGTCCCTTAAAGACCATTTAGAGCTGTGCAATTTAAAAAAGGAGACCTTTATTAATACCTGCTTAGGCTCCTGACTGCGGGAGGGCACGGGGTTGGCGGTGATGGAAGACGGTCTGGCTGCAGTCACGTGGCCGCGGTCCGCCAGAGCCGGCTGGGCCCGCGGCCGGGAGATGTGTGCGGATATGATTACATGACGCCCAATGAAATTACCGAGTATTAATGGTGCTCAGCCACTGTCAGGCACGAGGCAGAATTAGCAGGCGTCTTCCTGCACAGACAGGGTTTGAGGGCTGGGACGTGGCCCTCGGAGGCAGCCCGTTGGGGCATTAATGGGATTCAGCGCCCACACTGTGCCATTTGGCACATTTTCGGGCCACATGTCCGGGCGGGGCTGCTGGAAGCCCTACAACCTCCATTTCCTCCGCAGGTTTCCCGGCGTCTCCCGCCTTCCTGGTTTCCTCTTCTGAGGCTCCGAACCTATTTCAGGAGCAGCGTTCTCTACCCTCAGCACAGGCTCCCTCCCACAGACTGGTAATCGGTTTATAGAGACGTGGTTTATGTCTGAGGGGAGGACGCTGTGATTTTTAAAGTCCTTCCAAAGCGATTTCCGTGTTTATTTATTTTGACTGCTGTGATGCTTAGGCTGCGGGCGGCCTGCTCGGCTCAGCCACACTTTGTCTCTGTGACCAGGCTATGCTTTGCAGGTGCCACCCCCCCCCCCCGCCCCCAACCCCCAATGTCACCCGATGGAAGCTGGGAAAAGTGGCTACTTCTTCAGTCTTAAGTGTGCCCTCTGCCCCCGGCCAATGGGTGGTAAGGGCAGCGCCCTGGGCCCTGGGCCCTGGGTGGCTCTGCAGGCAGGGCGCTCAGCAGACCGCTTCCTGTTGGCACTGCTGGGTGGTGGGACGTGAGACCCAAAGGAGCCACTCGGGGAGTGGAGAGGGGCAGAGCGGCCTCCCTTTGTCCGCACAGCCCGGAGCCCAGCTTGGCGTCAGGACCCGGCGGCGGGCCCAGTCTGACCGGCGCCACGCTCCACGCTGCTCCCAGCGCACTGAGCCCAGGCTGGTCTGCACCAAATGCTGGATGGCCTGATGGGCCTGGTGTGCTGTGTCCATTCATTTTGTCCGGACGTGGTCTCACATGACCGGCTGGGTGCGCTCGGCCGTCCGCCTGGCAGCTGCTGACTGCCAAGGAGCCCAGGCAGCCTGGGAGGCTGCGGCTTTGGATTGCTCCAGGGCAGGGGCCTAATCCCCGGGGGGAGAGGTTTTACACAACGATGTCTGGGCCCCGATGAGCCCACTCTCACTGCTCTAGTCTCAGTTAACAACCTCAGTCAAGCTCTGCTAAGTGCTAAAGTCTCAAAGTGAGAGAGACTAGGGGGTTGAATGCACGGTAAAAATACATTTGGTGTCACTTACCTCAGATGCCTCTCTTCAGGAGGTTGGATCTGACTTTTAGAAGTTGAAAGAGAGAAAACTTGTTGGCTGCTTCTTCTCCTTCTCCTCTTCCTCCTCCCCCTCCTCCTCCCCCTCCCCCTCCTCCTCCCCCTCCTCCTCCTCCTCCCCCCCCCTCCTCCTCCCCCCTCCCCCTCCCCCTCCCTCTTCTTCTTCTTCTTCTTCTTCTTCTTCTTCTTCTTCTTCTTCTTCTTCTTCTTCAATCCTTACCCAAGAATATATGTGTGGCTGTTTTTTTTAAAAATTAGATTTTAGAGAGAGGAAGAGAGGAGAGAGAGAGAGAGAGAGAGAGAGAGACTTGTAATTGAACCCTCAATGTGAGTATGTGCTCTGACCGGGCCTGGGGACCCCCCGCCCACCCCCCTCGCCTTTCCGTGTATAGAATAACACTCCAACCGACTGAGCCGCATGGACCAGTGCAAATTTTTGCTCCTTAACACAATAAACTGGTCAAGGTTCTCCAGTGAAAGAATGCAAATAAGTGTATTTAAAAAAATAATTACAGCATTGCATTTAGGGCTGCGAAACAAGGATTAGTACTGATCTTGATTTTTCTGAGCTAATACTTTTCTTTAAAAAAAGTTGACAACATGGGTGGCACTTCCAAAAAATGTCTCTTCTTTTTATACAAAATTGGCAATTGAGGAATTGCCATCCAGAGGCTATTTCAATACAAAATTCTACTTTACTAAAATAGTATATAATCTTGAGGGGGAATGTATCAACCTGCAGTGACATTAGAGGTTTCAGAAAGCAGTGTTTTCTGGTAATGGCACCCTCTCTACCACAGCCAATGAGGTGTCTGCCGACACCGGAGCGGTCAGCCGGAAGCAGTTGGGGTCATCAGGACCTCACTGCGTGCAGCCTAACCGGAAGCCGAGAAGAAGCAGGCACATGTAGGACAGGCAATGAGCAGAGTGCGCTGGGCGTGCGGCTTTTCCCGGTGAAGAGCAAAAGCAGACGGGCACGTGGTGGCGGGAAAGGCCTCCTCTCCCTCCTTCCAGATGCCTCTGCCCAGGTCTCCCACCCGCTCCGTCCACAGGGGAGCCGAGGTTCACAGCCAGCGAGGACATAAGTAGGCACCTCTCAGAGGTAGGCAGACCCCTGCAGAGGCTCACTGGCACAATATAGACACTGAGAAAACCCAAGTTCTTTTCTGGGCGGCTTCAGGGTGGCAGGTCCACTGGAAAGGGAGTTTCTTTTCATTCCTGGAAAGTTGTAATTTTGTCTCCTCCATGTCAGTGTTAGGATGAGGCCCTATCAAACTGTAAGTTTTGTATGCCAATTTGAGACTAGATCGTTACGATCATTCTTGGAAACTGTGTGGGTTTGTGGTGACTCTGAGATTATGACTCATCTATAAACCAAAGCTGTCCCATGATAAGAACTAACTCAGCAGCTTAGTGAGCAGATGCCATTTGGTCAGTGTTGACTGAATGCTTGCTATGTCTCAGGCACAATGCCAGGGGCTGGAGGTACAGAGAACAGATGAAAGAAAAACTTAGTTGTTCTCAAGGTGATTGTCTAGCAGAGGAAGAGACCTCTCTATCATCCTTTTTCATCCCACGACACACAAAGACTAATTTCTCATTGCGTGGCACACTAAAAATTATATATATATTTTTGCCAACCTAACAAAAATAGGTATAATTTTGATTTATTTGCACTGGAAGGTTATTGTTATGTTAGTTGTTGTCATTTTTTTAATTTGACAATCTAAGGGAACAGAGGTCAGTTCTCCCGACTAAATAGTCTTAAAATTTGACTCAGCAGTCAAAAATTGCCCCCTATATTGTTAGACCTACTCAGTGGGTTCAGTCCTATAAGGCAGTTGGGTGTGGGGGCAGCAGCGAGTCAGGACGGGCTTCCAGGGTGTCCTGTGTGGGCTGAGAGCATCTGCCCGGCCACGGGAGACAGGCCACAGAGGCAGGCGGCGCACACAGGGCTCAGGGCTGGAGAGCAGGGCGCCAGGGGCACCCAGCAGATGCCGTGGTCCTCCCGGGAGGAGAGGGATGGGAAGCTGGGCCTCATTGCGATGACCTGACTCAGGGCGATGGGACCGGGGCATGTTTTAAAAAGAGAAGGAGTCACGGATCGGTGTGTTTAAATCCCGGGAGCTGCAGCACAGAGGAGCACGTGCGGCGGAAATGGCAGGTGGCACTTTCTCCCTCCCTGCGGCTGCTCAACTTTTACTCTTAGACACACAGGAGCCCTGTCTTTCAGATCTGCTGCCATCAGCTCAGCTCTCTCCATCCCTTGATCACTGAGGATTTTAGTCCCAGCTCACAGCCTTCCCTTCCATCCCTGTCCATCCCAGGACCCCAGGACTTTAAGAGCCAGGTACTAAATGTCCCTCCCAACAACCCAAGTTCAAACTGCTTTGACTAACCTGTCCAGCATCTCAGTCCGATGGCCACTGGGAACTGGTCTGAGCCCTTAACCCCTTGGAGTACTTTTTGAACTCCTCCCATCTCCAACTCACCCACTCTCCCTGGCATTACACTTGCTCTTTGACCCCTTCCTTTTGTTTCCACCCATCACTGTCCATACTTCTGTTTCCTTTCCAATGGAGCTGGAACACCATTTTGGCTTCCCTCATGGCAGCCCCTCAATTTTCTAACCTCTTTCTGATCCCCCTGCATCCTCAAGGTGACAACAACTTGCTCCTACACCTGATATGTGGAGAACTTCAGCAGCAAATTACACCATTAGTCTCTTTTGGTGTCTCTGATTCTTACTCTTCCCATTTTGCTCAGGACTACCCTAAACCAATTCACACTCAGAAAGTTCCTTTTTTGCACACTTCACAAAGCAATTTACCACAGAATGCATCAATTCCCCTCATTATGCCCTGCATTACCGACTTACCTACCTTTATCCTCATCCATCCTTTCTTCCTTCTGCCTATGTGCATTTAAGAGGAATTCCCTGTGAGGTACTACAGGTCTCATAACACGAACTTTCTCAAACGTCTAGTTACCGGTTCTCTCCTCTGAACTCTCCTCAAGCGTCCTCATCATCAGTCCTACCTGTGCTCTCATGGCATCCTCCACTATGTGCAACTTGCAAGTGGCTCCTTCTTGGTCTCCTAGGCATTCTCCCTCCACTCGACTCCACTTTCAATGCCAGGATGATGTATGTGCTCTGTTCAGTGTCTCTTTTCTCTCACCCTTGTCATTCTTTCTGGATAGTCTCACTTACATCCAGAATTTCAACTACTCCTGAGCAGTAATGATTTTTAAACCTAAACTTAAAAATGAAACATTAAGGTTCAGACAGGAATATTAAATTACCTCAGCAATTTATATCCCTGTGATAGGAATCCTGTGAGGAGTCCCAGGGTCCAACACCAGACAACCTGGTTTCTAAGGTTTGGGGTGGGTGTGGAGGAGAAAGTTGGGCATCTGCATTTTCTAGAGCTTCATAGATGTTGAAGTATGTAAAGCATTGGGAGACTGAACTCTCAACTGGATCTCACCTCTGAATCTCAACATGTCCCCGAATGAATAACTTTTCTCTCCCCCAGCCATGGCATTCTAATGTTTCCTCACTTTCCTTTGGATCACTCCCAGAGAATCAGTAGTCATCTTGACTCCTTCTTCTTCACACCTGAAGTCTATTGGTTCTAATTCCTAAATATGTTGTTGTGCCTTCTTTTCTCCATCTCCAGGAGTCCCACCTCTTGCCTAGGTTGAATCTCCCGCCAGCTTGCTTTCCCTGTCCACCCTCCATGCTGCTGCACACAGCCCCCTAGAATTCCTGTGTGATCACGTGGTCCTTCTGCTCAAAACTTGCAATGGATCTGCACAGTTTACAATTTCAGTGGTACACCCAGTCACCCATCATTTCATTCCTGTCAACCTCTCTGATTGTATCTTTTTCATGTCAAGCACTCATAGTTAAGTCAAGGCAAGAATCGCTGATGAGGAGATGATTTCTGTTGTATGCATTGTATGGTAACAAACACATTCGAGTTAGTCCTTTCTTGTTTAGGAAGAGTAAATATTCTTGAATTTAATTTATCCTCATCAAAATGTTATATACTCATACTCAGAAAGTAGATTAACAGAAAAATAGGCTTGAGTAAATAAGTGATGGCAATATTGTTTTTAAAAATATAAATGGTAAATGAAGGCTTTAATGAAAGAACAGAGTTCAGTTAGGAGCTTTATAATAGTTTAAAAGGGAAAGAATTAGGACCCGAGTTTAATCTGCGTCAGTAAGGTGACACTAAGTTAAAGTGGGTATTAACGAGCCTTGGGAATTTCCTGTTCATCAGCCTGTGGTGGCTCTGCCACTTGGAATTTTCCTTTAGCATCCCTGCTGGTCCTGGAGCTGATGGGGTCTTGTCATGGGCCTTTTGCTAACATGCATCGTGTTGCTGTGAGAGGAACCGAAAGCTGTATGCCCTTGTGAGGAGCATGCTGCCACCTAGGAAGGCTCTCAGCCTGGCCTGTGGTCTGGGAGGTCATGGTTACAGGAAGTTTGTGGAAGGCCAGTAGTGTGGAAGAAAGGGCAAGTTTTGTTTCTTTTTAATTTAAGCATTATGTTGGAAAGAGCACGAGTTAGATATCACAGGATAGCTCTAGAGATAAAATAAGGTATATTGGAGGTAACTTAAACACAAAGGCTGGCAAAGGAAGCAGAAATGGGAGCAGGAAAGGACTGCTGATCTCGGCTGCGGAGCGTGGAAGCGCCTGTGGCCTTCCGCCGGAGCCAGGAGCTCTGCACCGGGCAGGGCGCTTCCCAGCCTCCCGGCACCTCCGCGCCTGCTTGGTCGTCTCACGCCCTGCATGGGCCCTGTGCATGTTTTCTCAATAAAACAGAACCATTGAGAAGTTAAGATTTAGTAAAGTTCTGAGAATTCCACACTCTTTAAAGCCGTAGGTAATTTTTTCAAGCCATGAGTGTGATTTCATTTTATTTTTATTTAGTTTTTTATTGAATTTATGGGGTGACATTGGTTTGCAAAACCATACAAGTTTCGACTGTACAATTCAGTAAGACGTCACCTGCACACTATATCATGTGCCCATCACCCCAAGCAAAGTCTTTTTCCTTCCCCAATTTCCTTTGCCCACCTCCACCTCTGTACCCCTTTCCCTCTGGCAACCACCACACTGTTGTCTGTGTCATGAATATCTATCATAAGAAAAGGGTGATATTGCTAATTAGGCTGGACAGGTGGACATCCTTCCAGACAAAGCTGCAGCGGTTGTGAGGGCCCAGGCAGGCAGCCCCAGCAGCCAGCAGAGGCAGCTGCAGCAGCAGGGTGATGGGGCGGTGCCTCCCCCCGACTGGCCTGGTCACCTCCTCCCTGAGAGGGAGGCCAGGCTGCTCCCTGTGAGGAGCGGGGAGCGGGCCTAAGCCATCAGTAGGACTTCCCCCGAGGGCTCCAAAACTATGAGAGGGGGCAGCCTGGGCTGAGGGACCGCCCCCCACAGTGCAATAATTTTCGTGCACCGGGCCTCTAATATATACATATACAAAGGGACCCTGGCCCCAGAGTTCTACAGCAGATTCTAGTGCTCATTCATCTTAGCTGGAACTGATGCCTGCTGGTTAACCATTCTCATTTCCTCTTTCTCCTGGCCACTGGCAGTCACCATTGTACCCTTTGATTCTATGAATTTGATTATTTTAGATTCCTCAGATAGGTGGAGTCAGGTAGCATTTGTCTTCCTGTGACCAACTTATTTCACTTAGCATAATGTCCTCCAGGCTCATCCATGTCATCACATATTTCAGAATTTCCTTCTCTGTTAAGACTGAATAGCATTCCATTGTATGTACTAGTATACATCGCATTTTCTTCATCCACTCATCTGTCATGGGCATGTAGCTCCTTTCTTTTTCTTTTTTTAATATATTTTATTGATATTTTACAGAGAGTAAGGGAAAGAGATAGAGAGCTAGAAACGTCGATGAGAGAGAAACATCGACCAGCTGCCTCTTGCACACTCCCTACTGGGGATGTGCCCGCAACCAAGGTACATGCCCTTGATCGGAATCAAACCCGGGACCTTTCAGTCCGCAGACCGATGCTCTACCACTGAGCCAAACCGGTTTCAGCTGTAGCTTCTTTCTATAGCTTGGCTCTTGTGATAATGCTGCATTTAACATGGGAGTGCAGATATCTATTCAGGATTCTGGTCGTAATTCTTTTGGATAAATATTCAGAAGTGGAATTTCTAAATTGTATGGTAGCTCTATTTTTAATTTTTTGAGGAATTTCCACACTGTTTTCCAGGATGGCTATATAATTCATATTCCCACCTGCAGTGCACTGGGGTTGGTATTTCTCCACTTCTTCTTCAGAACTTATATTTTCTTCTTATTTATTTATGTATTTATTTATTTATTTAATAATAGCCATTCTGACAGGCTGTAGGTGATTTATCTTTGTGTTTTGGTTTGCATTTCCCAGATGATTAGTAATGTTAAGCATCTTTTCATGTACTTGTTGGCCATTTGTATGTCTTTGGAAAAATGTCTGATCAAGTCCTAAGCCATGTTTTAATCAGGATATCTACAATAATAAAAGCGTACTATGCTAATTAGACCAAACGTCCTTCTAGAAGACCTTCCAGAAGAAGGGCTGTGGTGGCGGCTGAGGCTGAGGTGGCGCCGTGGTGGCAGGGGCAGAGCTCCTTGCATGAATTTCGTCAGGCCTCTGGCATATACACTGAGTGGCTAGATAGTTGTGTGTTCAGAGATTATCATAATCTGGCCACTCAGTGTATATGGCTATTGAGCTGTAGAGATAACCTGTAGGTAACTGTAAGCTTAGTCTGACAGAGTGTGCATCATTCCTATCTTTTAAACTGGATGACTTAAATTTTTAAGTTTTTCATTAATATAAAGAAAAGCAAAATATTTGAGGCAATTTATCAAAATTCAAAGTGCCAAGCAGTGTGTCAGATGCTGGATGGAGGAAAAGTAAGTAAAAAGATGAGCAAAGGCCTGAGGCAGCGCCCACAGACTCACCCTCCATGACCCTTACCCGAGGGACAGAGTGTGACTGCTCGCTCCTTCCCTGGACCCAGAGAGGGAGGAAGGCGGAAGGAAGTTTCACAAAGGAGCACAGCATCGAGTTTGCTTCTCAAACTGCGGGCATCCTCATTAGCTCTCTAACGGAGACAGTCTTCCCGCGGAGATCATACCAGCGTTTATTTCAAATCGATGCTGAAAATTAAATGGTAATCCTCAGGGGTGGGGCCCTCCCCACCACCACTTTCCATGGGAAATCTTTCTTTCATGTTTCTGCTTCCTACTCAATCCAGGGTTTGAAATTAATTAAAATATATCCTTTCTCTAATCTTTAGATAATTAGCTTCAAAGATTTTCTTCAAAATGTTGTAATAACTTTATCTTTTATGTGTAAATTCAGAACTGTTTCTATCTAGACAATAATAATTCAGGAGTAGCTAGTCATTGAGGGGAAGGGATTTTTGTCAGTTATTTGAATGGTTGGGGTTCAGTCATGGAAAATAAATGTCTTTTATGAAGCAGTTTTTAGACTTTTTGTACTAGACTAACTAAAGGATGAGGAAAGAGTCCCTTCTAGACTCCTATTAATTAGAGTTGGGAAGTATGATATAAGTTTTAGCTTCTCGTTCTGTGGACAGGGAAAATGCAATCCTAGAGGAGACATAAATATCTTTAATTTTAGAACCTATTAGCCTGCTCTCCATCGCTGAGCCTGTCTATTTGCTGGTTAGTCAGTGTGTTCATTAGATTCTGAGTGATCAATCATGCGGACTTGTCTTCTCTGACTGGCTCATTTCTCTCCCCGGAAAGCTCTCTGGGCCGGAGGCGCTCTGCCGGAGGGAGCCAAGGCAGGCCCGTGGAGAGGCCGCAGGGAGGAGTGCCCACGTGTGAAACAGGAACTTCAGCTGGTCCACCTCGGACACATTTAGCTGCAGCTCTGTGAAGGGTCCCAGGTGAGAATCACCTCGCTGAACCTGACCTCAGACCGTGAGAGGGTAGAACAAATATTGCAGTGATGGTTATGCAACCGGAGATCACTGGAATAAAAGGCATTCTTGAAAACTCAGGAAACTATCCTGGGAGAGATAGTGCAAAATACCCTTACCTGGGGTTTCTGAACATGAGTCACAAGGTCTGACTTTACAGTTAAGGTGTGGCTTTTAGTATCCGGATAATTTCAACACGATGAGTGACCTAAGAGGATGGCCAGGCCTCCATTTCTGCTCTTCACGCTTTCTCTCCAGCCCATTATTTTCTGCCCTTGACCCTCAGGTCATTAGTCTGCATAAGTTTATTTTCATTTCTATGAAAACTGTTTTTGAAAAAAAAGTATCCTGTAGACGTATTGACATTGCAATGATTGCTTAGACTTACTATTTTCAACGCTGTCGATTTGTTGACTCACTCAAAAACATTTACTTACTGTGCTATGTGCTAATTGCTATGTGGATCGCTGTGGGAGCAGCAATATGCACGCTAGTCTGGGTCTCTGCCAGTCTTGTAGGTTGTTACTGCCTGGGAGGGATGGCACTAACTCAATAGGTGATTGGATTTTGCTCAGGTCAAAGTCTAAAGTCAAAGGGATGCATATAGAGCTGTGGAAATTAAGGCATTTGGGACCTACATGCTAGAAATTTTATTTTAGCTAGATCTTTGGAAAAACTGCCTCCTTTCTTAATACTCCTCCTTAACCAGAGATGCTATATTTCCCCTCCTCCTTTCCCCTTTCAGAAATCAGTCTATAATCTCCAAGGGAGAGTGGCAAAAAGGCCTTGGATTCATCCCGTTCATCCAGTCTCCTGACTTCTTGACTGTTGGCAGGTCTAGAATTGCCACCAATTTATCAAATCTATTTACCAGCTTCTGTTTACCATGCTGGATTCAGGGGGGAAATCAGAAAGCTCACAGCCTAGTGGGGGGCGGGGGAGAGACTAATGATAATAGAGAGTAATAAATGTTATAGCAAAATCAGATAAAGTGCTAAAAGGTCTTATGCAACCTTTTAAGATGGAAAAATGATATTTACATGTAAGAATTTTTTTATTGTTGACACTATTATAGCTGTCCCCCACTTTCCGCCCTCTTTTGCCCCTCCACCCAGACCTTGCCCTCCCCTCCCTTAGACCATCACCACACCATTGTCTGTGTTCATGGACAATGCATATATGTTATTTGTCTATTCTCTTTACTTTCTTTCCTCCTGCCTCCACGCACCTCCCTCATGCCAAACACCCTCCCCTCTGACATCTGTCAGACTGTACCATGCTTCCATGACTCTGGTTGTTCTGTTCATCAGTTTATTTTTTACATTAAATCCCACATATAAGTGAGATCATACAGTACTTACCTTTCTCTGACTGGCTTGTTTTGCTTAGTATTATAATCTCCAGGTCCATCCATGCAGTCCAAAGTTAAGAGTCATTCCTCCTTCTTCTTCTTCTTCTTCTTCTTCTTCTTCTTCTTCTTCTTCTTCTTCTTCTTCTTCTTCTTCTTCTTCACAGCTGCATAGTATTCCATTGTGTAAATGTACCACAGCTTTTTATTTTTTATTTTAATTTAATCTACTCATCTACTGATGGCCACGTGGGCTGTTTCCAGATTTTAGCTATTGTAAATGCTGTTGTGAACATAGGGGTGCATACATTTTTTTGATTGGCATTTTATGTTTCTTAGGGTATATTCCCAGAAGTGGAATCACTGTGTGAAAAGGCATTTTTCATTTTTAGTTTTTTGAGGAAACTCCATACAGTTCTCCCCAGTGCCTGACCAGTCTGCATTCCCACCAGCAGTGAAGGAGGGTTCCTTTTCTTCCACATCCTTGTCAACACTTACTGTTTGTTGATTTTTTTTTATGGTAGCCATTCTGACAGGTGTGAGGTGATACCTCATGGAAGTTTTAATTTGCATCTCTCTGATGATTAGTGATGTTGAGCATTTTTTCATGTCTATTGGCCATTTGTATGTCCTCTTTGGAGAGGTGTTTATTTAGGTCTTCTGCCCATTTTTTTTTTTTTTTTGATTGTGCTGCTTGTCTTTCTTTTGTTGAGTTGTATGGGTACTTTATACATTTTAGATATTATCCCCTTATCAGATGTATGATTGGTAAATATGTTCTCTGATACAGTGGGTTCTTTTTTTGTTGATGGTTTTTTTTGCTGATGTAGTCCCATTTGTTTATTTTTCTCTTGTCCTAGAAGATATACTGACAAAAATATTGGTATAGAACATGTCTGAGATTTTACTGCTTATATCTTCTAAGATTTTTATGGTTTTGTGACTTACATTTAAATCATTTATCCATTTTGAGTTTATTCTTGTGTATTATAAGTTGGTGATCTAGTTTCAATTTTTTGTATGTATCTGTCCAACTTGCCCAACATCATTTATTGAATAGATTATCTTCATCACTTTGAATATTTCTTGCCATTCCTTTTTGGCCTGTAAAGTTTCTGTTGGGAAATCAGCTAATAGTTTTATGGGTACTCCCTTCTAAGTAACTAAGTACTTTTCTTTTCCTGTTCTTAAGATTCTCTCTTTGTTGTTAACTCCTGGCATTTTAATTATGATGTGTCTTGGTGTGGGCCTTTTTGGGTTCCTCTTGTTTGGGACTCCCTTGTGCTTCTTGGACTTGTATGTGTATTTCTTTCACCAGGTAGGGGAAGTTTTCTGTAATTATTTTTTCAAATAGTTTTTCAATTTTTCACACCCTCTGTTCTCATCTTGGCAGCCCCTATGATGCCAATGTTGCTATGGTTGAAGCTGTCACAAATATAGTCCTTACACTATATTTATATAGTGAATTCTTTCACTATGAATTCTTTTTGGTTGAGTGTTTTTTATTCTTCATGTTTCAAATAATTGATTTATTCTTGGAATACTTTATAAGGAATAATTATAATTCCTTATAAATTATTCCTTATAAATTGATTTATAAGGAATAATTATAATTCCTTATAAATTATTTTTCATTTCAGTTATTGTATCCTTCACTTCTGACTGTTTTGTGTGTGTGTGTGTGTGTGTGTGTGTGTGTGTGTGTGTGTTGCTGATGTTTTCACTAAGTTCCGTGAAGTTCTCATTAAGTTCCTTGAGAATCCTTATAACCATTGTTTTTAACTCTATCTATGGTAGTTTACTTGCTTCCATTTCATAGTTATTTTTCTTGAGATTTTTTTTTGTTCTCTCATTTACGTGTTTCTTTATCTCTGCATTTTTGTTGCTTCCCTGTGTTTGTTTCTATTTCTTAGGCAGAGCTGTTATGACTCTTGGAATCCATAGAGTGGCCTTGTGTAGTAGGTGTCCTATAGAGCCCAGTGGTTCAGCCTCCCCACTTACTTGAGCTGGGCACTCTAAGAGTTCCCCTGTGTGGGCTATGTGTTCTATCCTATGTAGTTGAGGCTTGATTACTGTTGACATCACTGGGAGAAATTGACCCCTAGACTAGTAGGCTGTGCAGATAAGCTGTGGCTATAGCAGAAGAGCTGCTGTGTAGGAGATGCTCCTATGGAGCAGGATTAACTTCAGTGGGGCTTTTGTGCTCACGGAGGCCACCACCGAGGTCCCCCTGCATGCAGTAGGGTTGTAAAATCTTGAATGGTCTGAAGCTGACCATCAGGTGCAATGGCTCTGGGGCCTCCCAAGAAGTATAAAGTCAGCCACTTCCTCTGCCTTGCCTGGGGCCACTCTGCAGGAGCTGTAGGGAAATCTGCAGATGGCTGTTAATTGTGCTGGACTTGTAGGTGCCCAGAAGAGGCCAAGCTGTGAACTAAGGCAGTTTGCTATTAATGCCAGACCTAGGCCTCCTTATTTAGAGCTATGGGGCATGCTAAGGCCAGCTGCTGCATGTCTGAGAAATTTTAGAAAAGTCTGAAGCCTGAGCTAGGATAGGCCATTCATAAGAAAAGCCACTACAAATGGCTTGGGTGGGCCTGCAAGTTAGGTGGGGTGGGGAAATCACCAGAGCAGTGTGAACAATGTGTTCTAGGTTGATGGAAACTCAGGTATGGCACTGGCTAGTTGTCTCTGTGGCATGAAATTCTCAGCAAGGGAACAATGACCTCTGCCAGCACTTTTGTCTGTGAGAGAGCTGGCCCCAACTATTGTCCTGAGGCCAGACCATTCAGTTCCTCTCCATATGTTCCTGGAGCCTTTCAAGCTGCTTTCTTAGTTCTGGAACCCAGAGAGAGTGGGTCTGAGTAAGCCCCTATGTGGGCCCTTTAAGAGGAACTGCCTGGGACTCCAGCAACCTCCACCTTATCAGTTACATTCCCTGTTGTTGTTTTTTGTTATTTTCACAGGAGGACATTTTTTTCTATTGATTTTGAAAGAGAAAGAGAGAGAGAGAGAGAGAGAGAGAGAGAGAGAGAGAGAGAGAGAGAGAGAGAAGAGGGGATGGGGAGTGATCGAGAGAGAGAAACTTCAATGTGAGAAAAACACATTGCCAGATTGCCTCCCACACACACCAAGATCAAGGCTGGGGATTGAACCTGATACATGCTCTTGACCAGAATCAAAACCACTATTGACCCTCCAGTACATGGGCCAATGTTGTAACCACTGAGACAAACTATCCAAGGTCTTACTGATTTTTACAGCCACAAATTTTTGGAATTTCTCTTCCAAGCTCTGGGACCCTGGGCTGAGGGGTCTGCTATGGGTTTGGGACCTCTTGCTCCTCACAGGGGACCCCTGCAACCAAGATATCCATCCTGATTTAAAAATGCCACATATGGGTGTTAGACTAGTCCATTCTGCACCTCCATCCTTCATACTAGTCTCAATGTAGCTTCTTCTTTATATCCTTAGTTATAGGACTTCTGTTTACTAGATTTTGGTTGGTTCTGAATGATGCTTATTCTGTAGTTTAGTTATAATTTTGACATAGTTGTAGGAGGAAGCCAGTAACATATTTTCCTATGCTTCCATCTTGACCCTCCCCAATGCCTTTTATTTCTTCTTTTCTGATTGCCATAGCTAAAGCTTCCAGTATTTTGTTGAATAAGAGTGATGAAAGTGGACATCCCTGTCTTGTTCCTGAACTTAAGGAATATGTATTTAGTTTTTGCCCATTGAGTACAATGTTGGTTATAGGTTTTTCATATAAGGCCTTGATTGTGTTGAGTTTTGATCCCTCTATTCCCACTTTGCTGAGAGTCTTTATCATAAATGGGTGTTGGATTTTGTAAAATGCTCTTTTTTATGATCATGTGTTTTTATCTTTCATTTTATGTGATATATGACATTTATTGACTTGAGAATATTGTACCAAACTTTCATCCCCAGAATAAGTCCCACTTGATTATGGTGTATGATCTTTTTAATGTATTGATGGATCTGATTATACTTTGTTGATGATTTTAGCATCTATGTTCATCAGGGATGTTTGCTTATACTTTTCTCTCCTTGTAGTATCTTTATCTGGTTTTGGAATTAGGATGATGTTTGCCTTATATAAAGTGCTTGGAAGTCTTCCCTCTTCTTGACATCTTTGGAATACCCTGTTTCCCCGAAAATAAGACAGTGTCTTATATTATTTTTTTTCTCCCAAAGATGCGCTAGGTCTTATTTTCAGGGGATGTATTATGTTTCCATGAAGTAGGTCTTATTTTTGGAGAATGTCTTATTTTCGGGGAAACACGGTAGTTTGAGGAGAATAGGTGTTACATCTACAGATTCAGTAAATAATTGACTAAGAATATGAAAGATAAATCACAATAAAGAAATATAAATAATTAATCACGTGTAAAGAAATGCTCAATTTTGCTATAATCATAAACTCACAATTTAACCATATAAAGTTCGTAAATTAGTTTTGTGATTCTCAATCCTGTCATGATTTCTTTTTGGCTCACATATACTTGCAGGTGACAGCATAAATTGCCAATCTCTTTCTGGAAGGCGATTTGGTGATATAGATAAAGAATCTTTAAATATGCATGACACTTTCCCAGGTCCTCCTCACTCTCTATGGTCCCAAGAATAAATATGATATCTTAACAAGAACATTTGCACAAAGATGTTCATTGCTTCAGCAAATAACAAAATTACTTAGAAACTATAAATGACCACAATTAATCAGAACATGCTAACTTGCATAAAGGGGTTTTATGTAGCTATTTAGAAAATATGTTTTGGCTATATCCTTTTAACAATAATCCTGCCTTGGATAAACCTTACTGGCTACACCTCACCAAGCTTGATACATTCCTAATGTGAAAATGGCTTTGATATAACATGTAAAAAAAAAGCAATATCCATAACAGTGCCTCCACTATAATATAATCTCTAAGTAATTATAGAAAATTCACTGATTGGTAGATGTAATTTTTATAGCTTTATATACTAATATATGGTTAATTTTTAATAATTTCCAAATCAGTTAGTTTTACTTTCATGATTAAAAATGCAAAATAAAAAACATGATATTCACAAATAATTTTTATGGATGGTAAATCTCTTAGTGTATGCATTTATTTTTCAACATTTATTGACTTCTACTACATACCATACATTGATCCAGGGGCTTAGGTTATGTCAGCCCATTGTGGACACATGGGAGAAAAGACCGTTGCAAGCAGAGAGAACTGTCAAAGCAAAAGTACCAGGACAAGGGAATGCTTTTAAAGAAGAGCAGAGAGGCCGGGATGCAGGAGCAGAATGAGTGATGAGCCGACTGGCAGCCATCTTCAGAGAGACAACCGGCGGGGGTGGTGGCAGGCAGGCCACAGAAGGTTTTGCTGCGGTTAGGACTTTGATTTCACTGGGAATAAGAAGGGGAGCCATCGGAGGGTTTTGAGAAGACAGGTGGCTTCTGTAGTTAAAGGGTTCCCTGACAGTTGTGGGGCAGAAACGAGGATTGTGATCATGAGTAATCTGGGCACCAGTGGTGGCTGTGACCACGCGGCAGCTATGGATGTGATGAGAAGTTGGGTTCTTGACACATTTTGAAGGCAAAGCCAGCAGGTGGGTTGGGTGTGGGTGTGAGAGAAAGAGAAGAGTCAAAGATGACTAAGACTTGAGCAACTGGAAGGATCAAGTTGAGATCAGCTGCGATAGAGAAGGCTTCAAGTGAGCACGTCCTGGTGAGAGCACAGAGAGAGTACGTTTAGGGGAGAAGATGGTGAAGAAACGCACATTCAGACACGGGAGATGAGATGAAGAGGCAGCGGGCACTGAGAAAGAGCCGCCACGGAGGCAGGAGGAAACCCAAGGAGGTGTGGTGTCCGAAAGGCAGGGGAAGCAGGTCCTTCAAAGACTTGAGAACGAACAACTGGGCTTGGATGTTCTCGGTGCCAGGTCACCGGCTGACAGTGGCGATCCGGGAGGAAGGGCCCTCAGCGACAGACCTCCTTCTCAGGCGTTCCAGTCAGTCAGACATTTTATATCTTAATTCAGTGGAAGTTATACTTCTTAGTATATGGGGTGGAAATGCCATGCGCAAGTTGAAGTACATCGTGCAAAAGGTACAAAGCACTGATAAGCCGGTGGGCAGCTCTGTGGAAGCATGAGAGCAAATGTCATTGAAAGTGAATTGCCCAGCTCTAAGTTTAAACGTGTAGGTTTCCTGCGAGGGGACTGCTGGCGTTCCTCTGTATCTTATTCCAAGCTTGCTCTTATCCGAGTGATAAGACCCATGTCTTTATTATGAAGACATGGGGAATAAAGGACAGCGAAGATCTCCTTTATCACTAACCTGACGTAGAGGGATGAATGAGACTAATCATTCAATATCAGCAAAACCACAATTTTCTCACACTTAATAAAAATGATGAGATTTTTATAGCACATTAGTTTAAACCAAATTTGCTAATCTGATTTGATAGAAAGGAGCTGTGTAAAGGAGTAATATAATGGACTAGTGCTTCCAATATAATTGAAGATGCTTGGATTTTTCGCTTCATATTAGTGACTGCCATGCTCTGTGCAGTGCTCTGATGGAATCAGTGCCACCCACAACACATGAGCTGCTCTCATGCACCAGGTGCGAGAGAACCCGGTGACACCCAGGCAGTTTCACATCTTCAGACGCTGTTTTCACATGTTCTCAAGTGTTTTGTTTTCTTATATTGAAGAGTTAAGTCACTCCACGAAAGGCAATCATTTTGAGGTTTTCAACTTCAAAGGTACCTCCTCTGTAGCACTTGCACTTGAGTATCGCTGCCGCCTCTCACAGGCCAGGGGCGGCCACCCTCTCACACCCTATCCTCACCTCTGACAAGCAGCCCTGTGAGCTGCGAGTGCAAGGGACAGAATTGTATTGCAACTTTGGTCTCTACAAACCCCAGCTGATTTGTTCAGAAAGACTTGGAAACTTTCTCTGCGGACTTCCATAGAATTGTTCAATGAGTGGCTGGGCTGAGCTACCTCATGCTGGGTGCAGCCGGTTACTCTGGCTGGTCATCTGCTCTGCCCCCTCTATCTGGCCTCCTGAGCTTCGGCAGCCCCGCCAAGGCATGGGCTGTTCTAGAATGCTGCTCGCCTGGACATTTCGGACCGGGAGGCTCCTCCGACATCTCACCTCCACTATCTAATGGTCTTCCTTCTCCTCAGACCCTTACCTGCACGCGCCCACTCACCCTGCCGCTGCCATGTACTGAAGTCGCTGTTTCTAGAACCCCCACATCACTGACCCTGTTATAACTCTCACTAAACTGCATAACATTTTTCTGCTTGCATGTCTTTCTGCCCTTTTAGATCATAAGCTACCTGAAAACGGACTCTGACTTTCATACCTGGATTACTTCTTCAGTTTTGACACAGCAATGTTTAATAAATAACTAAGTGCTGGGACTGACCCCTATCACCCAGCCCGGAAGGTCCTTTCTCATGACTAATAAGCAAACTTGATCTGTGCATATTTACTTAGGATAGTTTCTATTCTGTGCAGTTAGAATAAGGGGAGTTCTCCAGTGTATACAGGTTTGATCTATCAATCTATTATTTATCTCTTTATCTACCACCTATCATCTTCTATCTATACATAAATTATAAGTCAACCTGGCTTTTCTGCTGGTGGAAGATAAATGAAAACTACAAAAAAGTATAGAAATGACTTTGTAGGTATGCTTTCTTCACCGTTCTCTTTTTTTCTTCTCACAGATAGGAAGAGATTATAATTAATACCTGTATTAATGACGCTGCGCACACTGACCATGTCATAACTGCGAGAGGAAAATGAAGTGGGTTAGGCTGCATTCAGTCCATGCAGCTCCATGTGGTTAGCTGCCTTCGGTTCCGCTGGAGACCTGGAACAGTGTGTGGCTATGTGCGTGGACACGTGGACGGATAGATGCTTAACACTTGGAAACCCATGGCTGCCCCGCAAGTGGTGCGCCGGGTGGTGTTGCCCTTATTGAGCGGTCACATCCAGGGCCGGATCCGTATTTGGCTAGTGGTTCCGTAGAGGGACGGCAGGGGACTGCGTAGCATGGAAGGCATGCCGAGAGAGGCAGGGCATCCCTTGGAACGGATTGAAAGATTCTAAATGGTGATTTCTATCGCACTTTAGATCAGCTTCCCATGAGAAATCAAATCTGAAATTATAATGGAAATCAGGATGAAAATATATTTGTGTCTCTATATATTTTTTTCACATACAGTTTCCTATTTTGCCACATCCTTCTGTGTGGCAGGTAAGAATGGTTATCTCACTTTTTTTCTGAAATAGATTCTTTTTCCCCCATCCTGAGTAGCTCCAAGAAGCATTTACAAATGTAAAATGGACAGAAGGTATTACATAATTGAATAAAGGTGTCCTCGAGTTTCTCTGCAGTGGGCGAGAGAGGGAATCAAAAGAAAGCAGAAGCAGGGTTTTGATTTTGTATTTTCTCCCCTCAGGCAGACAACTCTTCCTAGCAAAGGAGTGACGGCACACTGGGCTGCAATAACCTGTGGTGTTCCATGCGATGGTCTGTTTTACAATGCTTGGGGTTTTGCTGCTTCTGGGACTGGCACTTGCCATGGCAGACTGAAATGTTATAGAACAACTTGGGGCTGGCTGCCTCCTCCTGCGTCCGGGCCAGCCCTTGGCTCCTGTGACACAGCAGCTCAGTGTCACCTGTTGAATGAGGTGCCATGTGCCCTGTTGCATGTATTCAGAAACATCAAGGCTAGAAAGAGTGAGGCTCTCTGAAACATAAGCGAGCCCATGCTTACTGACATGTCCCAAACTACACTTAGGTGAGTTGAATAGATGGGCATGTTCCATTTTATAAAATATAAGTTACAATTTCAAAACTATGCAAATCAACTGAAGAATTTGCTCCGTATTAAGCTACTGTATTAACATGTACACTGTCACTAGCTTTTCAAAGCGCTTCCAGTCACTTCCTGCATTCCTCACTGTTCACCTGTGCGTGAGGCAACATGATTTCGACATTAAGGATGGGGGAGTGGGCTCCCGCCTCTCGTTTAAGGTTGCACAGTCACCGAGTATCAGACGTCAGAATGCAAGCTTGGGCTTCTGGTTGCAGATCACTGGTTCTCTTTTGAACGTGTGGCACGTGCTGTGCGGACGTCGGTGTGTGGGCCACACTCCCTCTCCGCTACTGCAGAGGCAGGCTTAGGAGGAAAGCCCCAGAGAGCCAGGCGGCCTGCTACTTAGCTGGTGTGAGCCCGGGACTGGCCTCTGCCAGGCTCTGAAGGAGGCAGAGGAGAGGCAGAGGTTGCTGAGGCCAGCTCCCCCAGCTTCGGCCTTGTCTGCGGAGCCCCCCTCTGCCTGAGCACTCCCGGCCCAGGCCCGTCACGCTGGAGGGAAGCACCGCTGGCCACAGCCACATGTGGAGAGGAGGGGAGCTCGCTGCCCAGGCCCCTGCGGCCATTCCAGCCCTCCCAGCAGCCACACGAGGGGCTCTGAGCAGCCCCAGCCCCGCTGAGCCAAGGACCCTGAGAGATGAGAGTGAATTGTTTGAAATCACTGCGTTTGGGGTGGGCTGAGAGATAGCAGCAGAAGACTGGAAATATGGTGTATAAAACCTTCCCTACTCTCCTTTCAAAATGCCTTTACATCTGTAGTCTCTTTGTTCTCAAACAAACAAACTTGTGATCACTTTCCTAGGCTGGTGTGTGTGTGTGTGTGTGTGTGTGTGTGTGTGTGTGTGTGTGTGTTTTAGATCACTTCTCACCCATAAAAGGTAAATAATTTGGACAATGCTTCAGAGAACACATGGTTTTCAGAGTATCAGTGCTGAGAGCCAGTTCTCCACAGACTCGTCATGTTGCTGAGCGTCTTGCGAACAAAGGCAGTGACTGACCGCCTTTCTGCTGGGCCGCCTCACAGAATGCCACACGCAAACAGCTCTGCTTCACAGGACAAGCATCTCCATTTGCAGCAAAGAAGATTTTATCTCACGTGCAAGCTAACAATTAGTTCGCCATAGTTTCACAGAAGCTGGTAATATAATGAAGACAGTATTTTACTCTGGATCAAAGAGCAGGCAGGCTCGGTGCCGTTATAAAAGGCTCATGCTCTCTGCACTCAGGGTTCCTGCCTTGAACACAGCCGTCACGGCGCCCTCTCTGTGTCCCCTGTAGGAATTGGGGCTTAAGGAGTCCACGAGATGGCTACGCTGGCTCCTGCTGTTGTCGTGAGGAATGCGCTCTCTTGTCCTGAATCCGGATCTCGTGTGTTGTACAGGCATGCCCCGGGGATGTTGTGGGTTTGGTTCCAGAACACCACAACAGAGCAAGGATTGCAATAAAACAAGTCACACAGTTTTTTTACACTATGTCGTAGTCTATTAAGTGCATATGATAACATTATATCTAAATACAATGTACATAGCTTAATTAAAAACACTTTATTTCTAAAAATGATAACCATTATCTGAACCTTTGGCAAGTCATAATTTTTGCTGGTGGAAGATCTTGCCTCAATGTTGGTGATTACTGACTGGTGGTGGTTGCTAAAGGTTTGGGTGGCAATTTCTTAAGACAGCATTAAAATTTGTGGCATTGACTGACTCTTTTTTTTACAAACCATTTCTAGGAGCATCAGATGCTGTTTGATAGCATTCAATCTACAGTAGAACTTCCAGAATTGGAGTAAGTTTTATCAAACTCTACCTCTTCTTTATCAACTCAGTTTCTGTAATATTCTTAATTCTTTGTTGTCATTTCAATAATCTTCACAGCATCATCTTAAAAAATCACTGTCTTTGCTGTTCCATGGAAAGCAGCTTTCATTTGTTAGGAGTTTTAGCACGAGATTGGAGCAATCCAGTCACATTTTCAAGGCCCACTTCTAATGTTAGTTCTCTTATTATTTCCACCACATCTCAGTTACTTCTTCCGCCAACGCCTTCAATCCCTCACAGTCATCCATGAGCACTGGAATCCACTTCTTCACACTCCTGTTGATGTTGATATTTTGATCTATTCCCATGAGTCACCAATGTTCCTAATGGCTTCTACAATGGTAAATTTTTCTAAAAGGTTTTTAGTTCACTTTGCCCGAGTCCATCAGAGAAACCATTATCTCACAAAGTGTGCTTCTTAAATACTGAAACTTGAAAGTAGAGGTGACTCCTGGATCCTGGGCTGCAGGACAGCTGTTATGTTAGCTGGCATGGAAACACACACACACACACACACACACACACACACATGTGCTCTTGAGTGACATGGTGTACTGTCAGTGAGCAGTGGCATTTTGAAAGGAATCTTTCATTTTGTTTCCATGCAGTAGGTTTCCATGGCGGGCTTAACATATTTGGCAGATCATGTTGTAAATGGACATGTTTCAAACCCCCAAACAGTTTTATGTTCTATGATGAAGCAATAAAAGTGTTTCTTTAAATGCCAGAGGAGGTAAAGATGCCCACCATTATTGTTGTTATTTACCTTTCAAGTCAGCCAATGCCGTAAGACATGGAATAAGAACATGGCATGTAAATTTTGAGATGAGAGATAAAATTATTAATTGTATATAACATGATTATAAACTTGTAAAATATAAACTTGTAAAATAAAAAGGAGTCAACTGAACAGCTATCTGAAATTTTAAGAAATTTTGGCTGGTAAGAAAGTAAAAATGTAATAACTTCCTCTTAGAATTATAGTAAGTATTAAAAATGATATAAAAGCCCTCTATCCAGTAACCTGCTTGGAAAGGAGAGTGCTTGACTGACATGAGAAACCAGACCAAGCCTGGTGACATGGTGGAACCAGCTTGCGCAGACACAGCCATAGCAGCATTCTTGGATGGGAAGACTCAATAGTATAAGGACATTAACTTTTTTATAGTAATTAAAATAAAATTCAGGCAATTTCAGTCAGAGTTTGGATCTTAGCCTTATTCTAAGTAATCCATTAGTAAGACTAAACTCCGTAAGCAAAGGGAATTTTGAAAATAAGAATAAGGAAAACTTTGCTTTAACACAAACTAAAGCTGAAAATAGCTTGACATTGGTACAAAAATAGTCAGAATACTGGAAGAAAATATTAAAAGAAATATAGATGAATATATAATTTGGAGCGGGTGAGAAAATGTACCTTACATCTGAGGCAGAGAGTGTGAAGGAAAATTTTATGTATTTTACCGCATTTTAATATTCAAAATGAAACAATTTCATCCCATATTCTATATTATAATAGCAAACTAACAAAGAAAAATAAAATTTAAAAATACAAGGCAAATAACAGAATTGAAGAATGTCCTTGTAACTAAATAATAAAGGTTAGTTAACACTCTTAATATGGAAAAGAGCTTTTACATATTAATCACAAATAAAATGTGTCCATCCCAATAGACGAATAAGATAAGGTCATGAAGAATTCACCAGAGAAAAATACATGTGAAAAATGTCCAACTGCAGAAATTGCCAAATTGCAAGTAAAAACAATAAGATTCTCCTTACACAGATCTTTTAAAATGAGAGTACTCAGCACTGGCCGCGTTTGGGAAAACAAGCATCCTGTGTTAAGTGGCCATGAGGAGGAGTACAGGGACCTCCTTTCGGAGGAGTGTCTGGGGACAGTGCCTGCCTGTGGGTGTGGGTGTGGGTGTGGGTGTGGGTGAGGGTGTGGGTGTGGGTGTGTACATAGAGTAGCATTCTAAAAATGGATCTTCCTTTTGATCCAGCAATTTCACTTATAAGATTTTCCCCAAGGAAGAAAACAAACAATCTAGCTCTTTTATGAATACTAATGATCTATAGCTCCATGTTTTTGTTAGGTCTGAGCAGAGCAAAGGTACAGACACTCCCCAGGGCAGAAACCTCCAGATGCCGAGAGAGGGGCAAAACTGGGGAAACAAGATCCTGGCCCCCAGGGTAACCTCCCTCCTCTAACATGCTGTCTGGACCCTGCTCTTTTCTATCACCGGTCCTGTGATTCATACTCTCCCCTGACCTTCCCCATCTAGCATGTCATTGGTCATGTGGTTTCCAACCCTGACCTTCCCTCCTCAGATAGAACATCTAGGCCTCAGGTGTATTGTAGCTCCAGACCCAGAAAATAACCAGACGAGTGACCCTGCGGCTGCCTCAGGACCAGCTACATTGACTACTGACTCCGGCCCTGGCGCTGACCAATCAGTGGAGGCCAGGACCCTGAAAGAGCTCACTGGAGAGAGGATGAGTATTCTATCAGGACCCTCCCTGAGACCCCCCGAAGATTTCCACCTGCAGGAGCGAGAGAAACACTCTGGGGCCAAAGGAGTCCGCCCATGCCATTCCCCTCCCGCTTCTGCCCTCTAAGAGACCCAACCAGGGGCGCACTGGGCAGTGGCAGCTCGCCCCGCGCTCACCTCTGAGCCTGTCTCCACACCCCCTTTGGGCCAGCAGCCAGCCTGGGCTCTCCTGCCGCCGCCTCCACACACTTCCTTGATACCTGGTGTTCCAACTCACCCTCAGGCGGGAACTTAGCACAGGTGACTGGGTCCCTCAGCCAGAGAACTGGTTGCCCACAGTACTTAATTAAAATTGACCGAGCATAAACTAAACACAGAAACAAGAGTTAGAATGCATGAATCCCAAGGTTTATTTACCAGAGTCCTGGTGGTTTCCAGAAGCCTAGGCAGGTCACCTGGAGATCCGCGGCGCCAGACACACACACTGGAGAGGAACACGCCGCGGCAGCATCTCGGTCAGGAACGAGGCCTCAGAGGTTTGGCTCACAGGCAGACGACAGTTCACTCAGGCAGAGCTTCACGCAGTATCTCAAACAGGGAGAAGGGAGCAGAGAGATCACATCGAGTGGAGGGTCCCTTGTGGTCTCTGACCAGTGTTTCTAGGTCCCTTCTTTTATGGCCAATTCTGGGCGGTACCCCGTTCCTTCTGGGTGCAACCAATGGGTCTTCAGTGTGTGCTATAGGGCGCTCTCCGGGCACCTTTTGCCTCAGTTTCCAACTTTACAGACAGACACTTGTTAGGGCGTCCACACAGTTACACCATTCCAAGATAAGCACATGTGAGGGCGTTCACCCAGTTAGGGGCTCAAAGCCACTCATAAAACTCAAGTTTTACAAAATGGATTCAAGTTATATTAAATGGAGTTACTTATACTAAGCCTAAAACACACTTCAAATAATTTCTTTTACTTAAAATAAAATCAGAATAAGATCAGAAATACAATTCACACTTAAACTATAAGTCACTCATAAAAGTAAATGCTTTCACTCCTATTTTAATCACACAAATAATTATTCTCACCCTGTTTTAAATCCTTAAAATATAAATCAATCAAACATGGCACTAATCTAACTATAACATTATCAAACATCACACTAATATAACACATGCTCCTAGGTACTTTTTGCTGCCATCATGGACCCAATACCCTTTGTCTCAGTGCCTTGTAGCCCTTCCCCTTGGATATCTCTATCCCTTTTCCTCTTTTCCTTAAATAAATTCAATTTTTCTTTATCCACCATCTGAGATGGCTATTTAGCCTGCCCACATACCACCAAGTTAACCTTTCATTTTAAAAAACATTTCAAGTAAATTTATTTTTAGTCATAGCATCAATGAAATTCTGTATGACATTTTCCCCTTTATCATTGTTTCAGGGCCGTAAATTCTAATCCATGCAGGTCAAAAGCCATGGTTTATAATTTCCAAACATTTTCTGTGACATTCATTGAATGAAGAAAACACACTGAAAGGCAATATTAAAGATACAACAGGAAGAACCTAAAACTGCTCTAAAAAATAAAGTCTATTAAAAAAAATACACCAGGACATGAACCGGCTTTTAATTTGGATTGAAAAACAAAAATTAAAAACTTAATTCACCTAAACTAAATTAAAAGTGCACTTTTAGCGGCAGCTTAGTTTGCAGTGGGACTGGGCCCCAGAAAGTGTTCGCTTGGACAGGTGAGTGCTAGAACCACCTCTTCTCAGTTACCCGCTGATGGCAAGTAGGCACATTCCAGCCAAGGGTCTTAGCAGAGGGAGGGGAGCAGAAACAGAGCGGTTAGTATGGTGACCGGAAGCACCAGGAATTGCAAGATTTGGAGTCACCCTGAATCTGCTGAGTCAGGGGAATTTCAGAGGTCTGAGTGTGGCCTGCTGAAACAAAAATGCTGTGCGATACAGGGGTAATGTGCCCTGAGGGGTAATGCCAGGTTATTGTGGGCACACAGCCATTATCAGGACTCATAAGGGGAATAATTAACTGTATTGTGAGCTTTTTAAAAATAATAGAAAATAAATGGCCGCTTACTAGTTGTTTGGAAATACTAATCAATTTCCATGGGATCATTTTCAGTGAGTCCAGTTTATTCCTCCAGAAGCTAGTTTTGCAAATAAAGTTCAGTATGCAGATCAATGCTGCGCATTTGTAGATCTTTCCCACACATGCTAGATGGGAAGGGGAGATTCTTAATTGAAGAGGTTCCTCTAGCCCCTCCTCGGGCTCTCGTTGCCACCACAGGGCAAGGTCAGCACCGCCCTGGGCACACCGTCGTGTTCAAGGAACAAATTCCACGCTGAAAACGGTGGGCAGGATCATCTGCAAACCGGGGTGGGAAGGTGACCAAAAAGTATCAATAATATTGTGGCGTGGTGAGGGGAAATTCCCTCTGGAAAGGACTTTGGTATTTTAAACTTCTGGCATGATTTTCCTTTCACCTGTCACTGAACACCCGCCCTGCCTGTCTGGTGGGTCTGGGAAGGCGGCGACCGGAAAGACGCTGGCGAGGTGGGACCCTCGGGGCCACCGACGCCTCCCTCCCCGCACGACCGGATTCTGGCCAAGTGTCTCCAAAGCTCTTCCCTAGTTCACACTATGCACATGTATTTTAAAAACAAAACCATCCCAAGCATGAAGTGTCACCCCTCTCACCTTCCCCTGTCACTGCCTCTTCCTGCCCACCACCCTGGCCGCCCTCCCCGCTGAGGCCGGGCCAGCGGGCCTTCCTGCAGCTGGCGCACCTGTCACTCAGATAGGCCTCCCTGCTGGGCCGCCCACCATGGTGTCAGGGTGGCAGAGGGCAGAGCCATCCTGCGGAGCGAATCTGGGCCCATAGGGTGGGAGGGTGCAGGCCTGTCCAGCTAATCTCCGAAAGAAGTTTTCATTTCTGGTGGGAGAGCTGCCATGGGCAGTGTGTGCGTGTTCGTGTGCGTGTGCGTTTGCGTGTATGTGCAAGTACACACACACACAGGCAGCACCCCGCTCCCCAGGCTGCTCCCCCTCTTGTGGACCAGTTTCCAGTTCCCATACAATGATCACAGTTCGTGTGAGAGCCTGTTTGCTAGTGCCAGTGCCTCACCACGCTCCAGGGAGAAGACCTGTGCCCCCGCCTCTGGCTCAGCCAGACCATTCCCCGCTGAACGCGGAAGAGCCAGCGAACGACAAATAAACCCGAACTCACGGGGCAGTCACATGGGGGGGGGCAGTCACATGGGGGGGGGGAGACCCGGGAGACCTGTCGGGGCAGAAGGCTTGGCCCCCCGGGCGGGCACAGCCGCCGAGGAAGGCCCTGCGGCCGCGCCGGAACGTGGCTCCACGGCAGTCCCCGCTCCACACGTATGTGTTTGGAATGAGAATAACTCAGCAGCAATTGGCTTTTCACTCTTGTCTTAAAGCTCATTTCTCTCCACCTTTGAAGTGCGGAGAGCTCTTAGCCACCAGCCTTTGTGAATGGCAAAGTGTTAATCATGAGAATTTACTTTCTGTGCTAACACATGTTTTCCTTGGAGAGCTTTTCTTTCTTTCTTCTTCTTCTTCTTTTTAAATCATTTGGACAGAACTTTAAAAAAAGATATAAATTAAATCAGATCGTTGAGAAATTTCCCTGGGGAACACGCCTTCATTTATAAGATCCCCCTGATCTCTGAAATGCTCAGAGAGAAAACACTTAACACCAAGACAGTAAGTCAGAGAGCATTTGGGGAGAGAAGATATTGCAGGGTCTGCGACGTAAGTAATAACAGGAAGGAAGTGGGGGCCTGGGCTCCTGAGGCGCCGCCCAGCGCTGTGCCCGCCCCAGGCGGCAGGGTCTGTGCAGAGCTCCGATCAGCAGGTTTAATATGTGGATTGAGATCAATTTTCTCTTATGGCAAATCTATACGCTGTTCTTCGTCTTCATTTGGTGCTATTTGCTGAGTGGCTGTTACTCAGGGCAAAGGTCGCTCTCGGGCAGGTGAAGCCGCCGAGTAATCTTTTCCTCCCGCAAGAGGGTGTGAGATATTAAATCACACTGACGGCCCGGGGCGCGGCGGCTTCATCCATATTTTATCCGCTGTAAATGCAACGCCACAGCACTTTTTAGGGTGATGTATTTATTAACTGGCTGGGGATGAGCCGTACAGAAATCCAGTTTGTTCAGGAAAATAAAATGAAGACAGCCTGACAAGTTTATGAAGTTAGCACAATAGCTATTTATTACTTTTTAAACACACAGTTTGCGGAAATGTCTTCAGCAGTGTTTGCTCGATAACTGCATAATGCTGTCTGAATCATCCGGGCGGCTTTTGTCTTTGGGTTTTAATGAAGTCTCGTCTGCTGGCCCTCGCCCGGTGTCTTGCTTTCAGCGGCTTCCCGGTGGCTTTGCTCTGCATGGGCTGCCCTGTGGAATTGTGGGAGATGAGATCAGTGCGGCCTGCTGTAGCCAGTCTCCTGGACCACAGGCAGCTGCCACACGATTCCAGAGAGACAGTTGCCAAGAGCACTGCCTCTCTCAGTCCCTTGCCTTTCTCCTTTCTGTCCTTCGGTAGAAACAGGCCCCCGAGCCTCAGAGCACTGGTGCTCCCAAACCAGTTCTACCCACAGAGAAACCACAGGCCTCGCTCCTGGACCACAGGCCGGCCCCGGGCCCGCCCTTTCTCTGTCCGCTGTCATGAAATGCCAGCTGCTTACTGAGAGGGAGAACGAGGTCTGGTGCATTTATTTCTGTAGTCATTAAGTCTGATAACACTTTCTTTCCCTTTCCTTTCTTGAAAGATAAAATCTTGAGAGCCCGGGCTGAGTCTCAGCTTCTGCAAGTTCTCGCTGAGTGGGGACAGCATTCTTGTGGTCATAATGGCCGCCTTCTTGTTTTCTCGTAGATTCTTTTCATTGTGCGCTCCGGCTTCGGTCAATTTGATCACCAGCTGGCAGCTGATATCGCTAAAGAAATCAGGAAGGCCTTATGCTTTACCCTTGGGGCTGGGTTCAAGTGTCCCGGTCCCACAAAGAGGGACCACTTTGAGAGTGGTGGGTCTCAAAGTGTTTAGAGTCTTTAGACTGTGGCCCCTGGGAACGCCTTGGCCTTGAGAACTCTCTGGCCCCGCGCACTGAGTCAGCTCCGGGAGGGTGAGCTGCAGCCCGGGCTTTAGCAAGGCCTCCCCGTGTTCCCGAGACCTGCTCAAGTTTGAGAATCACTGACTCATCTTGATGAACTGCAAACCAATGACCCTTTTCTACAGCTGCGCCCTGGCGCTGCCCCTCCCTGCTCTAGCCTCTGCTTCCGGGAGGCCCAGGGACCTCCGAGGGAGCGCAGCCCTGGCCGCCTTAGGAATCGCTGTTCTGTCAGGCCCATGGCAGAGGCCGATGGGAATTCTGTTTTGGAAGATTCCAGCTATTCCAAATCCTCTCTTGGCCTGGCTCACTGAAAGGTGACTCTTTCTTGCTTTAGGAAGGGCAAGGGCAAAGGAACTAACTTTTTTTTGAGAGAAATAATACTGATATCATTAAATCTCTTTAAAAGTTAAGTCCTACAACTTTATTATTATTATTTTTTAATCCTCAACTGAGGACATGCTTAGAGAGAGGAAGTGTGTGTGTGTGTGTGTGTGTGTGTGTGTGTGAGAGAGAGAGAGAGAGAGAGAGAGAGAGAGAGAGAGAAAGAGAGAGAAACATCAAGATGAGGTAATCACTGATTGGTTGCCTTCTGTATGTGCTGTCAGGACTGAACCTGAAACCCAGGTGTGTTCCCAGACCAGGAATGGAATCGGCAGCCGTTTGGTGCAGGGGACAACACTCAACCACCTGAGCCCCTGGCCAGGCTAAGTCCAGGCTTTTTAATAATGCGGCGCTATACTTATTTATGTCCCACTGGCCTTCAAAAAATGTACTCCTATAAATAAGATTAAGATATTTTTAAGAAACATTTCAATTCAATCTAGAATGCACTGTTTTCTTTTTCTGTGGCATTATTTTAAAGTAAACAGAATATATATAGGGGATGCTTCAAACCTATCATATTATCATCTTAAAAAAGATATTAGCTCTTTTTGCCTTCCTGAGTGCATCATTCCAAGATGCATTCAACTCTCTCTTTGCTGTTTTCTCTCTCTGCAGCCCTGGAAGACGCAGATCTCAGGTCTCTGAGGGAAAGCATCCAACTGAATTGTCAGAGCATGAGCTTTGGGTCCAACACTCTGAGAAAGTTGATTGCATAACAGTGGGTATGTTAAAAAAAGATAGGAATACTATAGCACTAGAAATTCAAAAGAAACAACGTGAATTCTCCAACTTTTGGGATGCATCTGGGATTCACAATTTATAACTTAAATGGAACCACAATCTGATGTCTGACCTGCATTCTCTCTCTCTCTCTCTCTTTCTCTCTCTCTCTCTCTCTCTCTCTCTCTCTCTCTCTCTCTCTATATATATATATATATATATATATATATATATATAAAGATTTTGAGGAAGGGAGAGGGAGAGAGGGACAGAAACAGCAAAGAGAGAGACTGAGTCATTGATCAGCTGCTTTCTTACGCCCCTTACTGGGGACCAAGCCCATAACACTAGGTGTGACCTTAAATTGACAGGTGACCTCCTGGTTCATGGATTGACACTCAACCACTGAGACACACTGGCTCGGCCTGAATTGTTTCTTTTAATAAGAAAATGTGTTCTGCTTAAGTAGGTCACATCCACTGAAAGAAAACATACTGAAAGGGAAAAAAATTAAATTAATTTTCAAAGCCTGAGCCTCTGAAATGGGTTAGTGCCATCTACTCCAGGCTACCAGCAAAGCTTTCAAACAATTCTGGCCCTCACCAGTTTGGCTCAGTGGATACAGCATTGGCCTGTGGACTAAAGGTTCTGGATTTGATTCTGGCCAAAGGCATAGGCCTGGGTTGTGGGCTTGATCCCTAGTAGGGAATGTGCAAGAGCCAGCCGATAAATGTTTTTCTCTCATCATTGATGTTTCTCTCTCTCCTCTCCTCTCTGAAATAAATAAAAATGTATTTTTTTAAAAAAAATCTGAACATAGTTTAGGATATACATATGACATTTTTATAATCATGGGCATTAGCAGCTGAAAGCAGAATAAAAATATGCTTATATAAAACAGTGTTGTTTTCAAACAGCTGGTTATGACCCAATTGTACTCATGAAATCAATTTTGTTGGCCATGATCTGCAATAAAAAAAATAAATTGAATGGACAAACTAGACTAAGACCAAAATAAAATAAAATAGACAGTAACAGAATACATATAATATATAGTGAGGCTAAATATTATGTTGGGAAAACTTGTTTCAGTATAAATACTTGTATGAAAACTTGTTTTAGTATGAGTCTTGATAAAAATACTGATAATAGAGTGATGAATATTTATAGTTAGTGACTTTTATTGTTAGTGTGATTTGTCTGGTATTCTCTTACCTTCAGCAAGAATAAAATATTCCCCCCAAAATTTAGACTAGAGATTGTTGAAAGAAGAGGGGAATGAATAGGTAGTGTTAAAACATTAAGCTTAATGTAATCTTTGGATACCTTGATTCATCCATTTATTCACGTATACATTAGTAAAACTTGAGTAAAATAATAAATTTCTCTGTTCCTCCATTTCCTTATCTGTAAAATGTTACTGACAATAGAACCTATTACTAAGTTACTGTGAGGATTAAAATTGTTAATATATGCAAAGTGCTTAGAGTAGTATAAGTAGTAAGAGTTAGTTATCAATTTAAATACAATCTGTATTTAATGCTTGCCTGTTATGTATAACACATAGTGATAGGTTCATGGAAAATTCAAAGTGATTATCCATTTTAATCTATGACCCTTCATAGAAGGGGCCTTTGCATTAAGCTTCTATATAATACCTTTGGGAATAAGTGAAAATGAAGGGGATGCTATTCATGTTGGTTTATTTAAGAAGTATGTATGTGTGTGTGTGTGTGTGTGTGTGTGTGTGTGTGTGTGTGTATGTATGTATGTGTTCTGTGAAGGAGAAAGCAAAGGACAAGTTAAGATTTTGGACTTGAGGTTTCAGTAGAGTGGAGGAATGTGAAGAACACGCTACCCTTGTCTAGCTGGGAGACCTTGTTGGAGACTCTTCACTTTGCAGAATGAGCCTCTGTGCAGGGGAGATCTGGGCTGTAGTTTCCAAGGCCCCTTTGCTATGGGCTGAACTGTGTCTCCCAAGCTCACATGTTGAAGCCCTAACTCCAATGTGACTATATCTGAAGTTGGCGTGGTAGGGGGGCACCATTGAACCCAGTATCAGGAGGAGGTAATAAAGCTTAAATAGGAGCCCTAATCTTATAGTACTGCTGTTCTTATAAAGGGAAAGGAATGTCAAAGATCTTCCTCTCTGTCTCTGCCCCTGACACACACACAAGAAGGCTGTATGAGGCTGCAGGGGGAAGTTAACCAACCATTGAAGCCAGGAAGAGAGAGCTCATTCTCAAAGGATATCGCATCAGTTGTATCCCTGATCTTGGACTTCTGTCTTCCAAAACTGTAAGAAAATAAATGCCTGCTGTTTAAAGCATCCAGTCCCTGATATCTGATAGCCAGGCCTGAGCTGACTGACGTTTTAAAGGCGCTGCGCCAGCGTGGAGACCGGCCCACTGTCTCCTTCTCCCTCCCTCTGGCCAGTTCC
Organism: Vespertilio murinus; assembly: GCA_963924515.1. Taxonomy (NCBI): domain Eukaryota; kingdom Metazoa; phylum Chordata; class Mammalia; order Chiroptera; family Vespertilionidae; genus Vespertilio; species Vespertilio murinus. Next base: position 4,868,747 of record OZ004713.1, read on the forward strand.
ATAACTTGGAGATGTTCTCTTTGGGATGGCAGTCAGTCCAGAGACTCAGGCAGGACCCCTGCTCTAGGGAAAGGCATCCCATGCTTGAATAGCTCTCATTAGCTTGCCTGTCCCCACACACTCCCCTCACTAACCGTACACCCACCTGCTTCCCCACAAAGGACTGGCTGAGGACAATTTCAGTGTGCTCTACGTGTTTATATGCTCGGGACAAAGCAGTGCCCACATTGGCTTCAGCAGTGCCAACTCATGTCCACCTGGAATCTATGAATGTGATCTCATTTGGAAATTGGGTCTTGGCAGATGTAACCAAATTACGGTGAGGTCACACTGGATTAGGGTGCGCCCTACGTCTAATTTATAGGAAGGGGGAAGTTTGGTGATAGACAAGCCGCACGAATGCCATGTGAAAATGGAGATGGGGCCTGGAGTGACACAGACAAGCTGAGGAATACCACGGATTGCTGGCAACGGCCAGAGGGAGGGGAGGGGGGCAAGGAAGGCTTCCTCCCTGGAGCCCGAGGGCAGCACGGCCGTGCCCACACCTGGGCCTCCGACTGTTGCCCCCAGGACCACAGAGAATAGCTCCTGCTGTTTGAAGCCCCAGGTTGTAATTCTTTGCTACGGCAGTCCTGGAAACGAACACAGTGCCTGAGAATAAAACAAACTGCATGTACAAACCATTTATATTTTGAAACAAAATATAAAATTTGGTATAAATCAATTGCTTCCTCCACTGCAATAATTCCCAAATAACACCACGTAAACAATGACTGAAGTTTAGAAGAGTACTAATGAAGGACAAAAATGCATGGGTGTTCCTCTTACCAGGTGTAAATAGATAGCGGTCATCCAGTATGTGTTAAGCAATATGCTACAATTTTACATTCCACAGACACACTGGGCCTAGAGAAGTCTGGGAACTGTTTCTACAGTTCTGTCCCTGAAGCACAGAACACTTAGGTGCTTCTCAGTCTATCCCACTAATCCAACAGTGGTTACAGGATTAACCCTTGCAAGGGAAGGAGGAGAAGGAGATGTAGATAAAACCATAAAAAGAAACAAGACAGAAACAGACCTATAGATATAGAGAACTTGGCTTTAGACAGCAGATGTCCTCAATGCATTTTCAGGAGTTTTCCGGTGCTTTTCTTATCTTCTCTAAGAAATCAGAAGTCCAGACTTGTTTACGGGTCATGGAGCCTCTGATGAGGCGCTGGGGATTCCGAGATGCTGAAGGCAACCTGTCCTGTCGGGAGAGAATGCCAGGCCCAGGGGATGCGGTAGAAATTACAAAGAAAAAAGCGAGAGTACAAACTGTGAAACACAGCACACCAGACCAGAGGCAGCCTTCATCCCCATGGGCGGCCTGCGGGCCGGGCGTTGCAGGGGAAGAGGGGAAGCAGTGAGAACAGGCCGCCAGCCTGCCAGTGGCCTGTGGCTCCTCCATGTCCTGATGCCCAGTGTGAGGACACGCAGGAGGAAGGGAGCAGCCTGCGGGAGGTGCTGGGGGTGAGACTGGCATGTGAGTCGGAGCCATTCCATGAGGAGTGTAGGCATTACACTGACATGACTGGAAGGAAGGAGAAATCCCAATGCACTGTCTTTTACAAAGGTGACTCATGGCAAGTTGAAGAGTTGTGTGATTGATCATGGAGAAGACCCTCAAAGAAAACCTTCCTTTGTCTAAAGTCCCCAAGGTTCTGGTCTGACATTATGGGGAAGAATATTGATGTGAAGGTGAAAGTTGAATTTTTACAAGAGTTTTATTTCTGTTAAAATCACACTAATCAGAAGAGTTGATTTTTGAGAACAAGTGTGGAACAACTTAGTAAGAAAGCTGCTGACATTGCCTGTATCCTCAGTGCTTTGCTGGGTCTCATTTGGCCCCTGGCTATGCTGGAGGGCGGTGTGGGGATGGTGATTCCCGTTTGATCAAAGAAGACTTGTAGGGTTCAGAGCAGGAGAGTTAGTTGAATGTTTTTTTTTTGTGTGTTTTTTTTTGTTTGTTTCTTTTTTAATGTTCATCTGCCCATCTCCTCTTCTTTATCAACCAGCAGCTTGTTCTTTATATCTACAAGGCTGTTTCTGTTTTGTTTTGTCTACTCATTTTTTTCAGATGCCACGTATAAGTGAGGTCCTATGGTATTTGTCTTTCTGTGACTTATTCCACTTTGATAATGTTCCCTAGTCCATCCATGTTGGCTCAAATGGCAGGAGTAATTGTTTATGGCTGAGTAGTATTCCAGAGTGCTGTGTATGCCACAGCTTCTTTATTTACCATCTGCTGAGGGACATCTAGGCTGCTTCCACACCTGGGCTGTTGAAAATAATGCTGCAATGAATATAAATTAGCATATATCTTTTCAAATTAGTGTTTTTTTTGTTTTGTTTTCTTAGGATACATACCCAGAAATGAAATTGTGGGATTGTATGGCAGCTCAATTTTTAATTTTAAAAAATACATTTTATTGCTTTTTTACAGAGAGGAAGGGAAAAGGATAGAGAACTATAAACATGGATGAGAGAGAAAGATCAATCAGTGCCTTCTGCATACCTCCCACAGGGGATGTGCCTGCAACCAAGGTATATGCCCTTGACCGGAATCTAACCTGGGACCAGAGACCAACACTCTATGAACTGAGCCAAACCTGTTATGGCTATTTTTATTTTTTTGAAGAATCTCCATACTGTTTTCCATAGTGGCTAACTGGTCTGCATTCCCACCAATAGTGTATGAGGGCTCCTTTTTGTCCACATTCTCATTAACAATTTTTGTTTGTTGATTTGTTGATTATAGCCATTCTGACAGGTGTGAGGTGATATCTCATTGTAGTTTTAATTTCCATGTCCCTGGTGATCGTGACTTTGAACATCTTTTCATGTCTTCTGGCCACCTGCTGTCCTCCTGGGAGGAAGGTCTGTTTAAGTCCCCTGCCCATATTTTAAATGGGATTGTTTCTTTTTTGAGGATAACTTATATGAGTTCTTTAAACTTTTGGATATTAACCCCTTATCAGATGTATCATATGCAAATATCTTCTCCCATTTAGTAGATGTCTCTCTACTTCATTGGTGGTTTCCTTTGCTGTGCACATAAAGGTAGTTGATGTTTTGTGCAGAGGGTTGGACTAAGAATCTGAGGGCTCTGTGTCCACACCAGTCTTCTTTGTTGTGTGTTTCTTGGTGACCTGCATTATAATCACTCTGTGCTCTGCTTTAAGTTAGGGATGCCTCCGTGTATTTATTTAACCAAATCCAATGAGGGACGGCCTGAGCATCTGAGTTCTAGAAGCCATTAAAGGTGACTTTTCAGGTTCACGTGTCCCTGAGCTGGCCTTGGGGAGGAGTGACACAGAGGGAAGTTTGGCTCCGTGTCTCACATCATGAGGGAGCGAGGTTGGCTCAGCTTTGTAACAGCTGCTGTGATCTGAATGTCTGTATCTCCCAACCTTCATCTTTGAAACCTGATCCTCATATGAGGGCGTTAGAAGGGTCTTTGGGAAGTGATTGGGTCAAGAACAAAACCCCTGTGAATGGGATGGCTGCTCCCCTGAGTCCTCCTGAGAGCTCCCTCCCTCCTCCCGTGAGGACACCAGAAGGACAGGAACTGGGAGTCAGAGAGCAGGCTCTCACTAGACCCCCCATAGTCCATTGGCACCTGGATCTGGGCTCCCCAGCCCGGACCTCCAGAAGCAGTGAGTGTGCCAGCCTGGGGCTCAGGGCTGCTAGCAGCCTGGACACAGACACCGCCCTCCTCACTCCTGAGCCAGCTGCCCCTCCCTGAGACCGCCTCCCTGGGGTAGAGAAAGGAATTGGCTTTGCCATAATGACTTTGCCTAATGGCCTTTCACACGTTTCTGCAGGCATGAGCTTGGGAAGGTGTGTGCAGATGGATATGTGTGTCCATGCGTGTGCTAGGTAAGCCAGGGGGCCTGGCCGAGTGCCCACTGTGCCTGCTGCCCATATGGACTCACTCTCTGTCTCAGTCAGCCTGGCCGCCACGACACACACCACAGAGCAACACCACACCACAGACTGACCTCACACCACAGACCAACACACACCACATACCCACACCACACCTCAGATCAACAAACACCACAGACTGACCCCACACCACAGACCAACACACACCACAGACCAACACACACCACATACCCACACCACACCACAGATCAACATACACCACAGACTGACCCCACACCACAGACCAACACACCACAGACCAACACACACCACATACCCACACCACACCTTAGATCAACATACACCACAGACTGACCCCACACCACAGACCAACACACACCACATACCCACACCACACCACAGATCAGCATACACCATAGACTAACACCACACCACAAACCAACATACATCACAGACCAACACATACCACAGACCAAACACCACTCCACAGACCAACATACCCCACAGACTGACCCCACACCACAGACTGACCCCACACCACATACCAACACACACCACAGACTGACCCCATTCCACAGACCAACACACACCATAGACCAACACCACACCACAGACCGACCCCACACCACAGACTGACCCCATTCCACAGACCAACACACACCATAGACCAACACCACACCACAGACCGACCCCACACCACAGACTAGGGCTCGACCAACAGAGATTTACTCCTCGCAGCTCTGGGGGCTGCAGTCCAAGACGGAGGTGCTGGCGGTGGTTCCTGGAGGCACTCCCTTCTGAGCTGCAGGCGGCTGACTCCTCGGTCTGACACACGGCCTGTCGGCAGAGCAGGTGCATGTTAGAAATCGACCGTGTGCCGGGCACTGGGAAGATAAGGCTGAATCACTTCACTGTCACATGCTCTACAAGGCGGAGCTCTCAAATGCAAGCTCCAGAGCTCCCCAGCTGCTCCCCTCACCGGAGCCTCTGAATTAAAGTTCTTAATCTTCCCACGTGTGTGGACAGGTCTTGCTCATCCATGATGATGGGGAGTCGGGTGCCATAACTAGATGTGCTCCCGGATAATTTAGGATCTTCCTGCATCATCACTTCCTACCTCCACCCTCTGGGAACCTTCGGCAAAAGCTGCTGATGTGCAGCCAAATGGACTCACTGGAGCCCCCTGCCGATTTTCTTGCCCAGCCACATGTGTGTGGGTGTTAATGGGACTAAATCCCAACAGGTGGGCAGCGGCAGGGGCACACAGAGGCTTAAAGAGTTTGCATCATCTGCCTCAACATGGTCAAGATATCTTGTATTTCCTTTCAAGGAGGTAATCACACTGGCATGCCAGGGGCTGCCTGTGTGTTCACATGATGTTATCATGTAGTCCTGTCAGGCTGTATGTCACTGTTGATGCAGGCAACTACATACCACAGACCTACACACACCCCAGACTGACACCATACCACAGCTCAAAGGAGCACTCAAGTCTGATGGCTGCTGGCTATATTGTCAAGTTCAGAGCCCCTCCAAATCCTTGCATGCACATTTGAGCAGTGATGCACGTTGCCTCAGGTTTCCACGGATACTCCCCAGGGCACTTCCAGGTAAGACCATACTTACCTCTGCTGACCTCTGGCTAGGGAAGCCCTCTCTGACTCACAACAGCTCTGTGGCCGTGGTTGGCATTTCTGAGTTGGGTTGGTTCTTCCACAGCCAGGAAGGTGTGGGAATAGTGAGCTCTGGCAAGTAAGAGTGAAGGGGCTTAGCACAGCCAGGCCCGCATCTCAGCACAAGCCAGTGCGTTCGCTCCAACCTCTTGTCCTTGAGTTTTCTCCCTTTTGACTTTTAGAACTGAGAAATCTCATTCTTTTATTGCTTTAAATCACAACAGATTCATAACCTGTTTCATTTCTTTATCTCTTTTTATGAGTATAAAAAATAGGCTCATCTGAAATTAATTAGCTTTGTGAGGATCCTCACACTCAAGGAATTCAATCAGCTGGGGGTAGGGGTGTCCACACCTTTGTTTAGGACTTTTCTGCTCCCTCCCACGGGGGAGGGGGGGTAGGTGCTTACTCACTGTGAGCACTGCTGGGACGGGTAATACCTTGACACCTGAACAAAACAAATTCTCGAGGAAGGATTTACAAGTGGAAGCGCCATTCTGACAAGGTTTCCATCTGAAGGCAGGTGTGTGGAGGGCAGGACAAGGGAGACAAGCTGAGAAAATGGCAGCAGGTCCCTTGGCAATGGGTTCTTCCCACCCCCCACCCCACCCCCCCTCGGCTGGTAGCACCAGCGAAGAGCAGGAGCGGTGCCTGACAGCCACCTGGTGTGTTCTTGGCCACCAGCTGGCCCGCCGGCCGCGGCCGGACAGCAAGAAGGCATCTTCTGCTAACCTCTGCATTTGGAGTCCGCTCCACAGAGCGGTGCCTCTGCACCTCCCAGATGTTCCCGAGCGCCTCACATGGAAATAGAACCGGCATTTTTGTTAAACAGAACTTAACTATTTTTGAAATAGTCATTTATTTGTGAAGACTATTTTATGTTAATTTAATTATAAGAACATTGAAAAGTGCAATACATAGCTAAGCCCTTAAGGCCAGCTAACCTATTTGGATTATAACAAATATAATTTTTATTAGTTCAGTCCATTTGGATGGTAACGATGCTAACCTTTCCACAGACATTACAGAGTCTGAGTTATGGTCTATTTTTATGTAAAACCAGGCTGGAGTAGAGGAAAAGGGAGTGCTTTAGCCGCCCCTGTGCCGCGGCGTCTGTGTTAATGAGAGCAGGGCGCCGCTCCGGGCAGAGCGGGCCAGGCTCTGGCTGGAAGAGCAGCGTGGAGAGGTGACAGATTCCAAAAGCTCCCTTGGGTAAAATATGTGACTTGTAAGAAGTAAAGTGAATAATTTTTTCTAGCCAGCCAGACTGGAAACTCAACCACCTTAGAACACTGTGTGTACTTGGATAAAAGCAAACAAACAACAAACAAACAAAAACAAACCAAAAAAGACCTCGAGAGACCAAAATGGCACCACAAGTCTGAGTCTCATGGCAGCGCTTTCCTCTTGCAGAAGATTCCCTTCTCACCTGGCTTCCCACGGCCAGCCCCAGGGCCCGGGCAGGCTCCCCCGGGGAGCAGAGCAGCGGCACGGGCTGCCCTCTCAGCTGCTGCCCCATCCTCGCCTGCCACCTGCTCCCTGGTGCTGGGAGCTCCTCGGTCCCCTCCCACAGCGTCCGAGTGACAGTTCAGAGATGAGCGTGGGGCTGCGGAGGAGCTAATAAAGGCAAACTTCACTGAGCACCTGCCTGGTACGTAGTCAGGGTCAGCAGGCCTCATGCACCGCCACCTTGCTAATGAAGGTGGGGCCATAGCTTCTCTTATTCCAAAACCTTCTTTTTAAAAAAAATATATTTTATTGATTTTTTTACAGAGAGGAAGAGAGAGGGATAGAGAGTTAGAAACATCCATGAGAGAGAATCATTGACCAGCTGCCTCTTGCACACCCCCCACTGAGGATGTGCCCGCAAGCAAGGTACATGCCCTTGACCAGAATCGAACCTGGGACCTTTCAGTCTGCAGGCCGACACTCTATCCACTGAGCCAAACCACTTTCGGCCCCAAAACCTTCTTTTAATCTGTAGCCCTGGCCCATATGATGACATTACACATTATTGAACTTCTTTCCAATCTCAATATTTTGCACTATTTTATGCTAAAAATAATTTGAAATATCTACATTAAAAAAAGTTAATGCAAAATTTGGGAACATTTAGGTAGATGAAGCTATGGTGCTGAAGGGAGCACCCACGGTGTCAGGCCCAGAGCGAGGTACGCCCAGTGATGGGGAAGCAGGTGGTGCCTCCTGCAGCCGGGAGGACTGGCATGGACTCTGACCTGAGAGGAAACGCAGCCTGGGAGTGTCCTGAGGCCACATGAGGCTGCATGCTCTCACCACAGCTCCATGCCCACTTCGTAGGTGAGGAGATAAAGAAGTCAAAGGCAGTCCTGGTGCCACGTGACTAGGAGTGGCACAGCAAGGTTCAAACACAACTCAGTGCGCACCCTTAGCCACTGGCCAGACTGCCTGTCCTCGCTAGCGTGAGCTACTAGACTGAGTGGCTTAAGCAACAGTCAGTCACTCCTCACCCGATGGGGCTGCCAGTCCATATGGAGCGCCTTTTCCCACCAGTGGCTCCATCAGTGGCTGGGCCATCGCCTTGTCTGGGCCTCTAACACACACGGAGGCAGCAGAAACTTGGTAAAGGCATGGACAGAGACTGCCCTCGCGGGGCCATAGATGATGCTCAGGGCAGCCCTGAGGGATGTGTAAATCACAGCCGCCCAGCCCCAGCCCAGCGCTGACCCGGGAGGCCGTGAACCCGGTGAGACACTGACACTCCCTAGACCAGCACACAGTTGTGAGGAATTATAAATGTCAGGCCGCTCAGCGGTGACAGGATCTGTTGCATTTTGTCAGTGCCAGACTCTCTAACCCTCTGGGAGCACCGGAGGGCAGGTACTATCGGCCCCTTTCGTGGTCAGGAGGTGGGCTCAGTAGCTCTTTGTCTCAGGTGTCAGGCCTGCTCAGTGCTCCCGCTGCCCAGCTGCCTGACTAGACCAGGGTTTTAGCTCTCTCCCATTTGCCAGTGCTCTGGCGTTCTCTCTTACAAAAGCCTCCTGCAGGCCAAACCTGGTTTCATCTTGATGAATCTTTTTCCTCCTGAGCATATCAAAGTAACAGAAAGGTAATTTCCTCAGCAGTCGTCCTGATTAAGACAGGGGGAAGCAAGGATTTGCCACAAAAGTCAGTAGGATGTTTGAAAAAGCCACTGCCGAGTGTCCGGGGGGTACCTGGATACGGCCCCGTGGAGCTGCGCTGGCTGGGAGGATGGCACGCTTGGTGCTGGCTTTGCGCCAGCCCAGGGCCAGCAGACGCCACGTCCGAGGCCAAGTAGGGCATGCTTTCAGGCTTTGAGAATTCTCTGGTCTCTGCCATAGCTACTCAAGTATGCCTTGTAGCGAAAGCACTCCCAGAACACGGAAACGAGGGGCAGAAACAAACAGCGAGCCGACCTGGGGCACTGCCTCCTGTGCGGAGCCCTGCCCTGGAGAGTGCACACAGCCCATGCCCTCGGCCTTGAAGAACTCAGCATCTCCTCTCCCCAGCGCAATGGGACTTCGCTATTATTTCATTCCTCCCCTCCCAAAAATTTCCCATGCTCTTCCCTCAGCCCTGGAACATATGGAGCCCTGCTTTACCTCTGGTGACCCCAAGGCGAAAGGCTGTGTTGACCCAGTATCAACTAAACTGCCGTGTCACTTTGATCAAACCTATTGCCATGTGTGCAGGAGAGAGGCCACATCCTCCTCTCTCCTCATCACCACCGAATATTCACTCAAAAGAAAAAAAAAGGCAGTTAGATTTACTCTTTGCTAACTTTTTTCCTACTAGGTGTGCCCTCAATCACTCTTTTATTCCAACGAAGTTCCATTTAGGGAAAACTGTACAGGCAGAAACCACCCCTGGCTGGCCGGCTTGGGAGGCTCATAGGGGTGAGCAAAGGACTTTCTGCTTCTTCATAAACTTAAGAACTTCCGAGTCATACTTCACAAAATCTTCTACGGGGCAGGGAAATAAACCACTGCTGGTATTATGTGGGATAATGGATAAAAATGCTGTACCTCAGACAAATTAGACGTAAACAGCCAGGCGATTTACATGATTCAGAAGTGGCTTATCTGATGATGGCAATGATTTCAATGAAGACTTTGAGTCTTTTATTCATAAAGTGTGAGTTTGATAAAAGTAATATATCTACATTAATAAGCTATTTTCTATGAGAACATTGACATATCAAGAATTGTGATAATGACACTACTTCATAGATCGTTATAAGAATAAAATGAGACTGACTCTTGGGCTCCTGCTATCTGGGAGGTGTTCGGCATATATTAACATTCATTCTGTTCCCTGAAATAATGAGAGCAAGTCCTTAGGAGAGTGATCCATTGAATCCAGTGTTCAACCCCGGGGACCAGTGTTCAACCCCAGGGACCAGTGGTCAACCCCGGGGACCAGTGTTCAATCCGGGGACCAGTGTTCAATCAGTGGACCAGTGTTCAATCCCGGGGACCAGTGTTCAATCCCGGGACCAGTGTTCAATCCGGGGAACCAGTGTTCAATCCGGGGACCAGTGTTTTATAGAACACAGTGGGCATCCCATGTCTCACTTTGTCAATGTGGCTGGGCCCTGGTATCCAGATATTTGATCAAAAATTGTTCTGGATGTTTCTTTGTTAGTATTTTTGGATGAGATTAATACTTAAATGGGCGGATTTTGAGTAGAGCTGATTGCTTCTGTAATGTGGATGAGCCTCATCAAGTCAGCGGAAGGCTATAATAGAACATAGTCCCACCTCCTCTGAGCAAGCAGGGATTCTGCCAGCAGGCTTTCTTGAGACTTGGACTGCAGCCCTCCCTGGGTCCCCAGCCTGGTGGCCTACCCTGCAGATTTGGGGTTTACTGCCTCAATATCATGAACCAATTCCATAATATAAATTACTCTTTCTTGTCTTTTTTAATGTATTTTTATTGATTTCAGAGAAAAAGGGAGAAGGAAAGAGAGAAACATCATTGATGAGAGAGAATCATTGATCAGCTGTTTCTTGCATGCTGGATATTAAGCCCACTGGATATTAAGCCCACAACCTGGGCATGTGCCCTTGACCAAAACTGAACCTGGTACCCCCCAATACACAGGCTGAAGCTTTATCCACTGAGCCAAACAAGCTAGGGCACATAAATTACTGTTTCTATCTCTCTGTGTCCTTATGGTTCCATTTTTCTGGAGAATCCTTACAAATACATCTCACCTCTATCAATAGCTCAGGAAAGGGTATGAGGAAATAATGAAGATGGTGAGAGAAAAACCAAACTTTGTGTAAAAAAGTAATTTCCCTGTCAGCAATTTTTATAATAGTCTGCATTCTTCTAAACATCTGTCCTATTTGGCCACTTCCAACAGGACCACATCTCTCTGCTGGGGTCCTCCGTTGTGTTACTGTCAGTGACAACCCTGCCGATGTGTTGAAAAGTCAGTTGTCATTCTCTCTGAGCCTGATTTTCAGTGCGTGCGTGTGTGTGTGTGTGTGTGTGTGTGTGTGTGTGAGAGAGAGAGAGAGAGAGAGAGAGAGAGAGAGAGAGAGAGAGACATTATTTTAATAAACACAGAAAGGAAGTAGAGAGGTTGAGAAGGGAAATGAAGGAGCATTTTGCGTTTCATATTTCCAACTTGAAAACTATTGTGGGAAGTATCAGTGTCCTTCAAAGGAAAAGAACACAAACTTGAAAGGGGCAGGATATGAAAAAGAGAGGGTGGCAGGGGCTGCCTGGTGGAGGAGGAAGTTCACCATGTGCAGTGCCCCGAGGGAAGGTGGATAAACAACGTGCGAGGAGCCGGGCTTCCGGAGGTGAAAGCAGGCCAAGCCCTGAGCCCCGAGCAGGAGGCGGGGGAGGCACAGAGGCCCTCTGATGCTCTGGGGACGCTCGCTTCCACAGGTGCCCCAACATCTAGGAGCCACATGTGCTGCGAAAACACTTTATAGTGGAAAGCACAGAAGTCACCAGCTCTGAAGGCAGCTCAGGGAGAAACATGAATAAAGACATCAAGGCTTTGGACGCCTAGAAAAAGGCACACGGAGTTTTGAAAATCAGCTGGGAATATTGGGAGACAGGAAGACTAATATTCACGCTGTTAGGTGTTCTAGTGGAAGGAACTTTTATGAATGAGACCAACTCTGTAAAAAGACTTTGTGTGAAGAATTTTTGCAAGAACAAGAGAGAAAATAATATTTAAACTTGAACTGTAAGACAATGAGCACAGGCATGAAGAGTCAGAGCCATTTTAAATTAGCTTGGCTTGGGTTGAAAAATGATCTACCCGAGTTATAAATTACCTCTTAACATGTCCATGTTACCACTGAGAAGTAGGCACGTGTTAAGTGTGGAAGCACATAACCAAGAAGAGAATGGTGGGATTCATGTGTATAAACAGGTGCTGACATGCTTCAGTGAAATTACACTTCCACCTTGGAAGAATGTATGAGCTGATGGGATAAGTGGGTGGTGATCCTTCCAAACTCTCCAAATAACCTTCCCCTACACGCAGTGTGCGCTGGGACTTTGCAATCTTGTCCCCTTGCAGCCACAGGAACACCTGGGGAGCGGCCATGAATATCAAGAGGCTAAACCCTGTCACAGGGTGAGTTAACATTGAAGAAAAAAAAAATCCAGCTTTCTCCATGTTTACTGATATTTAAACTTTTTAAATCCCAAAGTTGCACTGACATTTTATTTTTGAAGCAGCAGAGGTGAATTAAGCCTCACATTCCGGGTAAAATCCATCTCTTCCTGGGCTAGGCCCCTGTTTTCCCCTCCCCCCAAAGAAAAGAAGAGAAAAGAAAAAGAACAAAAGGAGAGCACTAGAGAAACTCTCCCTACGGGCCATCCTTGGTGCTGGCCTCTGAATGAGCTGCTGTGAGCGGAAGCCATTTCTGCAGGCGATGGAGCAGCAGCAGCACAGACTGCCCCGGCGCCCTCTCCGAGTCCTCACGGTCTCCTTCCAGGGAGGTCGGCAGCACAAGTTTGCTTCAGGACTGGTGAGCAGGGCAGCTTCCTGCCCGGGGGAGACATTGCTAGGCTGTCACCCTGGCATATACTGTGCAGAGATTTTAATTAAAGCATCTGAATGCTGGCAGGTCAGCATTGTTCCAAGGGATGTCTGATTAATTGCTGACTTCTTTGTTGCAGCCACAAACGGGATGTTGCGAGGGTACTTGATAGACCCGAACAATCCCCCCTGGAGCGGACGAGTAAATGGACGGGGGGCAGTCTGTTCCTTCCACTTGGAGAAAAGCCAGAATTTCACCGGTCGTTCAGTGGTCCCACTTAAAGGTGCCGGAGGTGAGGCACGCTGCCTGGTGCTGCCTGGTGGGCCAGGGCAGCTGTTGGCGGGTGATGCTCCAGCCCCAAGGCACGGGAGGACTCGGCAGGTAAGGAGCTCTGTTCTCTGGCAGCCGAATTAATAAATGTGCAAATTAAAAAGGATGTCAGAGCACTAAAGAAACATCTGCTAACCAAGTAAAAAAGTAATGATGATGATGATGAATGGGGAGAGAGTACAGGGATTTCTGCTTCAGGCAAATATCTATCCAGCTGCAGGAGCAATTGGAGCTCCCCACAAGGCTGCCCCCTGGCGAGACGGTCAGAACGTCATCTTTGAGCCTCCCGGTAACAGGCTTTTAGACACTGACACTTGGGAAATGTATCGCCAGCCACTGGCAACTATCCTGTTCACCCTAATTTAGTGTTTCTCATATTTAGTATTCTCGACAGGTAACTCTTTAAAAATGTTTTTTTAAATTGATTTTAAAGAGAGAGGAAGAAAGAGAGAAACATAAATTTGTTGTTGCACCCAACCATGCATTCATCAGTTGATTCTTGTGTGTGCCCTGACCAGGGACCAAGCCCACAACCTTGGTGCATTGGGAGTACCCTGCCAGGTACCAGATGACTGTTGCTGTTCTATGACTTGGATGATATTTAGCAGCATCCCTGGTCTCTGCCCACTGAGATGCTTGTGTCCGCTCTCCTCCTTCCCAGTCATGCAAAACAAAAAGGCGTCCAGACATTGCCAAGTATCTCAACATTGCCAAAATGACCCTTGTTGAGGACCACTGTCCTTGTTCCATTTGTTGAAACACTGTACTGTGTCTTCCATTGGAACATGCACTGAATGGCAGAACAACCAGTTGCTATAACATGCACTGACCACCAGGGGGAAGACCCTCAATGCAGGAGCTATCCCCAGCCAGCAGGCCCCTGGCCAGGCAAGGTGGGTGCCAGCGGGCACTCCTGATCTCTTGCCAGGCCTAGGGACCCTACCTGTGCACAAATTTCGTGCACAGGAAATTAAAAATATTCATATTACATATGATAGTTGCAATCAATTGGCCTTTTGAAATTCAAAACATCCATCCTGTAGAGACGCAGACTCCTGTGCACTGTGCACACAGTTTGCATTGACAGGGCTTTCTCTTTGCTCCCTCCTGCAGGAAATTGGGAACGGGAGTGATGTCTTCCTTGGCAATGCGAGGAACAGTGTCAGTTTTCATGAAGCCATTCATCAATGGCTTTTTCCACAACTTAAAATAAAAAAAGAATCTTGTTGCTAAACACTTGTAACATCTGAAGATCTCCGTGAACTTCCTGTTTAGAAACAATATAGTAATTACTAATTGTCATTATGTCCCCAATCTTTACAACCAGCTGTCTCTGCTTTTTGCTGTTGTTCACGAAGCAGGTGAAGTCAATACTAATGTTTGGAATGTACAGGAGTCACCTGGGAAACTTCGATGCTGACTACTCACCGTGAGTGTTTGCCTTATCTACGTATTCAGCGTAAGTACATGAATTTCTCTATATCACACTGCTTGTAATGGCACAACTTTTAATTGATATCTGATGATATGATTCACTTTATGAAACTAGAAGAGAGCTAAATGGAGTGCAGTAATAGAGAAATGTTTCAGATATCACATTTATAACATTTCAATTGTCAGATGAAGGTCTTGGCCATTCTGTCTGTCAATAGGGGCTAAGTCTATAACTTTCAGAAATATACATATAGTTTCCCAATCATTTGCATTTTATTATACATTCACCACACGGTGTGAGCGGACATGTGAGAAACCATGAGGAACAGATACAAGAGGTCCTCCAGAGGAGGGCGCTGAGCTATGCACAGGTGTCCATGCACACTCTCCTAATTTCAATGACAGTCACACATTAAAAGTTTCAGATGAGACCTTAAAGCTAACCAGAACCTGACCTAAATCAAAGACTTCCTTCTGCACGTACAGTCCAGCTTCCTCAATATAAACTATGTGGAAAACATACATTTCTCCCATGATAAAATATGGTATTTAGCATATCTACTATGATATGCTGCTCTCTTACAAACCAAAGGGATCCCGCTTGGTAACATTTTTTCTCCTGTGTGGCTTTGGGGTATGCCTCCAACAATTCCTCACCTAACTGAGCCACCGCAAAGCTTATTTTATAATCTGATGGAAGAACAGCAGATGAAGAGTCATATCAAGGTCTACAATATGGACAGTCTTTCCCCTCACTTCAGACCAGTTCAGCAGTCCACAGAAATTTGCACAGGATTTGGTAAGCAGCCAGACTTTAGGGTACCTGTCCAAAAGCAGTCTTTCAGCCTCTTAAATTCATCCAGCCTTGACAGAAACCAGTTTCCCTGCCTTGGGCTACAGAGTAGTGAAGGATGCCAATGTATTTATTAGTAAGATTCTGAGTACCTTTGTATAGTAGGTGGATACTAAAATTATACTCAATATTTTTCAATGTACTCTGGGTAGATATGTTGAATATTTATCCATGCACATAAATTTACATTCAGTTACAAGGTCATAAAAATTTAGGAGAAATTACAATTCAAAGCAACCGCAGAGAAAATCAAAGCGTCGTCACTTAAAAGCACCTTGGAAGATCACCTAGAAAAATTTCCTTCCCATTTCAGAGGGAAAAGTAGCCTCTTTCTGGGAGCTCTCTGGAGAGGAAGACTCATTGGCCTCTCGCCAATTGGGACTGTGACACTGGCTGATTTGCTACAGCTATGACCCTGGACTTTCCTGACACCCATCCTCTTGTAAAAAGGCAGAGAAATACCAGGTCTTGAAAGTGACTGTTGAACATTATTTATTGCTATACAGTCAAAAAGCACTTCCACTGATTGGCTATGGGCCATTACTGGAAATTCAAAGCATTGAGCCAGAGAGCCAGACTGTAAGGAGCTGCAAAACAGTTAGACAGATGTGGGTTGTGACCATATACCCTTTCATGGTGCAAACTGGCTGGGAGTTTTGGCCTATTGTAATGAAATGATGATGCGAGGTTGAAAGAAAGGTATACTGTTCAATAGGGAAATCCTGGGTCAGATAAATGCTTTTGGAAAACTGAGCTACATACCAGCCATGACATTTAATATAATTGACTGAATGTTCACAGGAGGAAAAAATACACACAGCGTTATATAAAGAGGAAGCACAGAGTTCCCAGCTAAGCACCTAACAGGGCAGAGAGAGTGCGAGGCTGGCAGATGGGCCTACGTTCAGGTATGGGCTGGAAGACTGGAATGAATGGACCTGCAGGAAGATCATGGCTATGCTCCGGCACATGACAACTAATCCTTTAGTGGCGCTCTGCTCTTACTCCCGACATGGGTGGCCAGTGGATGTGCAGGAGAGAGACTTAGACTGGCCTTGAGTGTGAAAATTCCTGAGTTCCAATTAGACTTGGCGCAAGTTTCTTTATACTCAGCTCCTACCTCAGGGCTGATGTGAGACCAGAGGTCACTTCCTGCTCCAAGTTCCTTCCTTCCCTGTACCAAGTGTGTGACACTAGACTGAATACACAACCGTTAAAAACGCGCATATGCATGCTTTCTCTATGCAAACCTAACTGTGGGATGGGATCTACATCAACATCCTCTGAGTGGAAGTCAGGACTATAGCAGTGAACATGATCTAATTTTTAAAAATGTATAGGCAGTATATATTACAACTGCCACCCCCCTACACTGTGTTTGGGTAATGTTGATTTATTAGTACAGTAGAATCCCACTAATTAGCACTAATGACAGGGGAATCCATTGTGGATTATAAAATTTCACAAATTATCGAGTACATGAAAAAACAACAAAAATCAGGAGTCTTGTACTGCAAAGTATCCTTCCCACTTATTTTGACAGGAAGGCATTTAATGTTCATTATTTATGAGAATTCTTCATCGTACATTGCTAATGTTAAACTTTGTTAAAAGGGGCATTTGTGAGGACTAATGCGATAATGCTTCTAAGGCAGGTGGGTAAAAGGAGTAACACAAGTGCAAAACATTAGGATGATGGCACCTAAATGAAGTGGCGGAAACAGAGTTTAGATGAGAAGTGGGGAGGCAGCTGGATGTTTTGGAAGATGGTTAGAACTGCGAACATGTGCTTGAGAATTAAAAACACTTCAATATTAAATGACTGTGAAAAACTGATCTCAGCCTGTGTCTGTCACGTGATATTCAGGTGACTCAATGTGCTATGTTAGCTAACGTGTATAATCCGTTTTTTTTTTCAGGTGGCATCTTCTAGCAATCATAAATGTATCTAATATATAATAGACACAAGGTTCACAAATTAAATGGTGTAGAAACTTTATGTAATTTTTTTTCTTTTTTATTGAATTTTTTTAGAAAGATAGGAAGGGAGAAGGATAGTGAGGAAGGGAGAAGGATAGTGAGGAAGGGAGAAGGAGAAGGAGATAGAAACATCAGTGATGAAAAAGAATCATTGATCTGCTGCCTCCTGCCTCCTTGGGGATGGAGCCCCAAACCCTGGCACATGCCCCAACTAGGAACTGAAATGTGACCTCTTGGTTTGTAGGTCAACTCTCAACCACCAAGCCACAAGGTAAATGGCCAGGCAAGGTAAATGCTTTACTACGAGGAACTTTTCTCTATTCCTGGATTTGGAGAGTGGATATTAAGTTATGGAAAATAACTAGAGGACCAGGACAATGTCCAGAGTTGGGCAATGAGAGGATTTAGTCTTGAAAATGAGTGAACATCTAACCCTAAGGAACCATGCTTTAATGATCATGAATTAGGTACTAAGGCAATGTTTCAGAATACATACCAAAGCTAAAGAAGAGTTATTCTGCTAATTAAATAGATGCAATTAGGGGTAAAATTTCAGGCTAAATCAGCCTTGAAATAGGCTTTAAGAGTGTATGGTGCAGGTTATAAAACTTTACATCCCTCTCAGTTAATACCAATAGATGATAAGAACATGACTGTTACACCAGACCATTGTCATCTCTGCTGATTCCCCAGCTCATTCACTGGCATCTTTTAGGTTGTAGTAACTTATCTGCCAATTGATGGTGAAAGCAATATTTCTTAAAGCAATTCCAAGCTAAACGCGTCCAAGCACATGTCATGGACTCTATGAGCTTTGGGAGGAAACAGAGGTCCTCTGCCTCCACTTCCTGTTAGTCCATGAGCTAGCTTTGCCAATTCACCTGCTAGAGGAGAGAAGGGCAAGAGGAGATCCCCAGAAATAATCACGTTTTGACATTACTTGAAGAGATAAAAATCAAGGTTGAGAGGCAGGGCCCAGGAGAAATGAGAATCCTATAGTCTCTCTTTTGTCTGTTGCTCTTTAAATCTTTATAATATTTATGCTTCCCACAAATTAGAGGGTGGGCAAGTTAGTATATGCAAATAGACTCAGGAAAGTTTATTTTTAAATTGCCCATTTGTACTTGGAAGTAAAGGTTAGATACATCTCAGATTGATCTAAGTCCTGGTGAAAATGCTAAATCCCTGTATGGTTTTATCTCACATTTGAAGCATAATTCCCCCAAATCAGGTGTTGGGCTTTCTGAATTTCAAGGCTTCCTCTTGCTTGGTGTGTGTATGCCTCCAGTCCAGAAAAGAAGAGCGTGGCTTCACTCATGGGATGCTTTGACACTTAAATGCATTTTCTTTTGATGATGTGTATAACCTTATTCTAATTCAGTTTTAATTAAGGCATTGTTTTGCCATTTCTTTCTTTATTTGCTTCTTTGATCTGTAAAAAAACCCTTGTAAACATGTCAAGATAGAAAATGAAGTTAACAATACAGAATATTACCCTCATACACATAACCTGGAAACTGCAGTTGGACTTATTTTACTACTAAACAAACAAACAAGCAGACACAAAAACCAACCATCTTACAAATAAACCAAAAAATATTCCAAAAATACCATCTTATATACTGTATATGTTTAAAGTATCTTTTCATATATTGTAGTGTTTAGTAAAAGCCTATTACTTAAGCATTAATAGATTCTAAATTTTAATTGCTTATCAAGGGAAAATGCAAATATTATTTGTCTTCGATTATTTTTCCAGCCACTTTGTCCATAAGATTTAAAGTATTCTCTGTTTGTATTATGTGTAGTGATTTATAGGAAAATGTGAGTCTGAGCTCTCAATCCATCAATATTTAACTCAACAAAGCAACCTTGATGAGTTCCACAGCATGCACTGTACCTGTTTAATATGCTTCCCCCTAGAAATTAGAAAATTAGCCAAAATGAATGGGATTAAAACCCAAGGGTATTGGTCAGATTCAATGCTATGTGAATGTTAGGTGGCACTGAAAGGGGCAGAATTAATCTCTTATTCTTGATGCATGTGTTTCTCAGCCAAGTGCTTTTTCCTAGTAGGTGGTTGACTCTCAGCGAATCACTTAAAAGCAAGCAATTGCCAAAGAGAAACATTGCCTTTAAAACCACTGACATCTTCAAACACAGCATGCAATTTTACTCACAAACACTAATGCCATATGGCCAGAAAAAGAAATGCCACATTTCTATCCCTCAGGCATTTTTGAAGGATTACCTCAGGGCTAATGTTTCTGTTTTACTGGCATGCCATATTATTGCTACCTGTGACTTCAACTGGGGCCACAGTTGTTCACAACCCAAAGAAGTATAGGTTGACAAACATATCATCTTAAGTGGAAAACTTAAAACAACAGAATTTACATATGTAGTATAAACACATTCAGACACACACACACACACACACACACACACACACACACACACAGACATATACACACACTGAGAAAACATCAGATAAGAGATCTATTCACATGAGCAAGAGCAAGTATTAGAAGTATTAGAGGATGGATTGCTGGGAATTACACCTCTCTTTATGAATTTAACTACCTACCCAGAACCTTCTCCTTAGCATTTCACACTCAGCTCCAAAGTTTGAGAAAGTATCTATTTCTGAGCACTCTTTGAGCTTTCAAAAATAGTTGGGTTCCTTCATTTCAGATTCACTTCAGAGTGCTAACACCAATAAACAAATTATTATGTGGAATTGTTGGCATTCTGTGAAACTAAGCATTCATTTTATTGGGGAGCTGAAAGTGTTCTGTAAAAAATGGGTTCCACTCAATTCCAACTTGAATATTTTGAAACAGAGTAATGTATTAAGGTAATTTTTGGAATAGGGTAATATATTAAGGAATCATTTAATATAAAGGCTGTGTTTTTGCAGACACAGAGAGAATGAATTCACAAACAAATTAGTTTTTTAGGTCATGCAATTTCATTGATAAGCAAGATGATGGCCTGGATGTGAAGGTACTGGATTGTTTGAAGGAATTGAGATTGATCACTTGTCTCATTGTTTCTGATCACCTGTGGACAAAACCATAGGCACATCTTCTCGGGCAGCTTACTTGTTTTACCTTTCCCGTGGATTGCTGTTGGGAGAGGTGGGCTCCCATGCCAATAAAAGCGAAGGGTGGTGGAAACTGGTTTGGCTCAGTGGATTGAGCGTTGGCCTGTGGACTGAAAGGTCCCACATTTGATTCTGGTCAAGGGCATGTACCTTGGTTGCAGGCACATCCCCAGTAAGGAAGGGGAAGAGGCAGCTGATCAATGATTCTCTCTCATCGATGTTTCTAACCCTCTATCCATCTCTTTTCCTTTCTGTAAAAAGTCAATAACATATATTAAAAAAAAGCGAAAGGTGGCAATTTACAACTATTTTAGTTTAAGATTTTCCTTTGAATATTTCCAGAAAAAAAGGCATAGGTAAAAGAAAGGCCACATCCTGAGCTTCTTTCTTGGCTACTTTGAGAAAAGTAGTGAGAGGAACAGCCACAGGTCTGGGTGCTTGGGCTCCTGCCATTCTGCTTTCTGCAAACCGGGAGAACATTCTGGAAACTATTTCATTTCTGAGTGATTTTATTCTAAACACTGATCAATGAAGTCCAGCTGTGGTACAAATCTGCCCACTGCCTGTTCCAACAAGAACGTCTTGTTGACCTCGCCCAGGGCCACTCATCCTGGGCGGTCTAGGGTGGCATCCACCCTTCATCTGCACAGCTGAGAGGCTGTGAGGGAGGTACCACAGCCTACGGAGTTACTGGCTCTTTACAGAAAAACATGCTCACACCTTCCTGCCTTCAACTGCTGGGTCACATAAAAATAACACAGCTTAGGAATTCCAAGTCAGACTGAATTGGATTAATGTAAAATGTTCATCTTATAATGACAACTAGAGGTCTTGTGCATGAAATCCGTGCACTGGGGGGCAGGGAGTTCCCTCAGCCCAGTCTGTAGCCTCTCGCAGTCCAGGACCCCTTGGGGGATGTCCACCTGCTGGCTTGTGGCTGGAAGGCCTTCTGCTGCTGCACGGCTTGCTGCTTGAGTTTCAGCAGCTGCTGCATGTGCACGGGCTGGGCCACCATGGTTTGTCCTGTGAACACCATTGAGGGGGTGAGTCAAGCACAGAGGCAGACTCACCCCGAGTTCCCTGCGATTCCCTGAGTCACTGAGCTGTCCAGACTGACTGCCTTCTTACAGAGAACAGCACAGGATGGGCCTAAGCCTACAGTTAGACATCCCTCTTGCAGTCTGGGGTCCTTGGGAGATGTCTGACTGCCAGCTTAGGCCTGCAGGGATCGTGCCTAGGCTGGCAGTTGCATATCCCTCTTGCAGTCTGAGACTGGCAGTCAGACATTCCCGAGGAATATAGCAGGGTGCCAAGTGGCAGGTGGCGAGGGAGGAGCCTGAATCAGGGCTGGCGCTGCACCGCTCGTGTTCATCCCAGCCTGCTGCGCCTGCCGCCACCGCTTGGTAGTTCTACTATGGAGGCTCCTGCCCTGGCAGCTGTGTTCTCCAGCCGGAAGCCTGGCTTCTGGCTGAGTTGTGCTCCCCCTGTGGGAGCACACTGATTTTCAAGGGGCAGCTCCTGTGTTGAGTGTCTGTTCCCTGGTGGTCAGTGTGCACCATAGTGGTTGGTCATTCCACTATAATGGTCACTTAGGCTTTTATATATATAGACTGGAGGTGGGTGCATGAAAATTCATGCACTTGGGGGTGGGGCGGGGAGAAGGTTCTCTTAGCCCAGCCTGCATGCTTTCACAATGTGGGACCCCTTGGGTAGGGTCCGGTTCCATGGGCCTGTAGGTTGGGGGGAGGGGACTAAGAGGCCAGTCCCTTCACAGCATGGCTCTGGTTCCCCAGAGCTTGTTGGTGGGAGAGGGATCCAGTCTGATGGCAGCATGGCTTTTTTCCCACAGCTCCCTCCTGCCACTGCACCTTGGGTGGCGAGGACCCAGGACTGACTCCCACCATGGGAGGCTGGGACCCAGGACTGACTTCTCTCATGCCGGCAGGGACCCTAGCCTGGTGTTCAGTTGTACATCTGGGCATTTAGGTTGTGATGGACCCCGGTTCTTTATGTATTAGGATAGGCCTATGGCGAAAATCAGATAGGAAGCCAATGTAATTTCCATCTGCTGGAGAATAAGTCCAGCTGGGTTGCCATTGTTTGAGAGACTTGGAAAAAGGGAAGTTGACAAATGACAATCTGAGGACCCTGGTGAAGCAGCACCACAAACTCAGAGTCAGATCTGTTAAATCTCTGCATCGCTCAAGAACACGGGAAAGGTGAGTGGGTGGAGAGCTAGAAAAGGTGAAGGGAAACATCCTTAAAAGCCAAGCAATCCCCTTGGACTTTGGATTCAGCACACAATAGGGCACCGGCCATTTGTCCCCCATCCATTAACCGGGACCCCGGGACCTCGAGGAAGGACATACGTCTCTCTTTTGTTCTGACGTGTCTGGCAGTACTGCCACGGGCTCCTCCGAGGAGAGAGTGTCCCCTGGGCCGGCGGACCCCTGGTGCTGCTGGGACAGCAGGCTGTCTGAGGTGGCAGTCCTGCCGGGAACATCTGTCCCTCTCAATATTCACGCTGCTAATGTCTCACTCGAGTGACAAATGCAAATTGGGTTGCTTTGTCCAAACATGTCAGCCTCGTTAGCAGGTGCACAGTGATTGGTTCAGAGCCCTGGCCTCTCCTGTGCCTTCTGCTCCTCCCTCCACCCACGGGGTCTCTCGTCCTTCAGAACTGCTGACAGGGTGCTCCGGCTGTGGGGAGCGAGCAGGAACACCTCCTTTTTCCTTGAAAAGGAGAGGCTATAGTTAGTAGAAGTTTGTTTACCACAGGTTATTCTCGGTAAAGCAAATGGATCTCCTCTGGTCAAAAACTGAACAAAACCAACCCTGGCCAGCGTGGCTCTGGCGTTTGGGCTTTGTGCTGGACACCGGGAGGTCGTGGACTCGATCCCTGGTAGACGGCATATAGGAGGCAGCTGGTCAATGTTGTGCTCTCACATCAACTTTTCTATCTCTCTCTCTCTCCCTCTCTCTTCTAAAAATCAATAGACTATTTAAAAAGAGAGAAAATATTCTGTTAAAAAAATAGAGCAAAACCAGACTAGAATAAACCTTGACCTTAGAAAAAACCTTGACACAGCAACTGCTGTGTCCCCAGGTGGAGTGGTATATGAATGAGATCACAGCTCGGGAGGGGAGAAGTGGACATGGTGGCTTTATAAAACTTGTTTAAATATGTACTTGTTGATTCAAAAACTTATTTTTAGTAAAAAATTCAATGAACAGTATGACTGATCATTAAAACTTTTCCTTTAGTTTAATTAATCTACATTCAATTTCTCTTAAATAATTTTCTTTCTTAAATCAGAAATTCAAATGGTTATAATGTTTCTGTGTTTCTCACATGTACCCGGTGACGGCACTGTGGTAACAACAGCGTGGACGTGCAGACAGGGAGGGCCTCTTGCCACTGATAAACGCCTGCCCGCGCTCAGGTCCCAGAGACACTGGCCGTGCCCTCGCTGTGATGAAAACCCCGCCAAAGTCCTCGGAAGCCAACGATGTGTTTGCTTTGTAAGCACAGTAAGCAGGACGGTATTAGGTGTCAAGGGGTTAAGCCAAACATTGCTTGATAATGATGAGGGTTTCCAGTTTGCATTTATTTGACTCTCAATATTCACCTTGCAATGCCAAAGAAGTCATTTTTACTGCTAACCTCTCACATGACGGTTTTCAGGCATGGTAAGGGATGGTGTCAACACCCTGCTCTCTTCTGGAAATCTTGTTTGGGACACAAGAGATGCCCTTTCTGAGAATGAGGCCACTGGCGCAGGTCTGCAGCACTGGCGCATGTGCAGGAGAGAAGGCAGCGTGAGGTCAGAGGCTGCCCGCTGGCACCTGCATGTGCGCCCGCCCGAACAACTGGCCAGTTCGTTTAGCTTTTACCTGAGCTCTTGTCTGCATGGAAGTAAAGCATGAAGCAAACAGGGAAAATTATATGGTCAGTTGGTAAATGAAATGTGTTGATTATTTTGTAAACGTAGGCAGAGCACAGCTGTGTCATAAAGGTCTGGAAATTTTAGTTGTTTCTGTTTTCTTCCGACCCCACTGAGCTCCCAAGGTGACAAATTGTGTCGGCCTTAGACAAATTGTCTCTATTTTCTGAAAAGTGAAGTTCTGGGGAAAATTCAAAATTTTTCTTTCTCAAGAAAATACAGATTATTAAGTTTCTATCTGACAGTTAAAAATTAAAGATGATCAGTGAGAAAAATGAATTTAGCAATTGAACATGTAATTTTCCTCCAGCTTGCTTCATGCTTGATTTTTATAATATCAGTAGAGGCCCGGTGCACGAAATTCGTGCTCTTAGGGGCCCCTCAGCCTGGCCTGCGCCCTCTTGCAGTCCAGGAGCCGGCAGTCGGACGTCCTCAGTTCAGCGCGGAGGCTCCCATCACTGCCAGAGCGCTGCCAGTGGGAGTGGCTTCTGGCTGGCGGACTCCTGCGCTGAGTGTCTGCCTCCCGCTGGTCAGTGCACATCACAGTGGCCGGCCATTCTGCCATTCGTGTGTTCAGTCAAAGTCAAGCGAACTGGCCAATCCCAGTCTTTGGGTGGGCAAACACAGGGGCGTGCGGCTCCAGCCGGGCCTCTGCGGGCACACGCGCTGCCCGCGCCACGGGGGCCTTGAAAGACGTTAAGAACGAGCTTCCTCTTTCCCGGCAGCACAAATCCACGTCTTTATTGCTGGAATACCTTCTTCCTCAAAGGGCACCTCTGCCCTGTGATGAGGTCACCCTCTGATCTCCTCCACAAGGGGAGCGGTGGGCTGTGCCTGGGCGCAGGGCCGTGCGCGCCTGGCAGGACGGAGCGCACCGGGCCGGGGAGCGGTGGTGTGGGCGGGGGGGTCTGGGCCTGCAGCCCGGACCCAGCACGGGTGCCGCTCCCCCTCGGGCGCCACGCTCACCACCGGCTCCGCCCCTCCTCCTAAAGGGCACTCGCCTGCCGAGGTGCCAGTCCTGTGCCCGCATCTCTGCCCGGGACTCCTGCCCGCTGCCTCGGCGCCTGTCTGCGTTGCGTGTGCGCTGGCTGTGCCGAGGCCTCCGGCTCCTGTGTACCTGCTGGTTTTCCTCCCTCCGGTTCTGCCTCTGCCCGGGGAGGAAGGCCTCCAGGTCTGTGCCGCTCTGCGGGTCTGCACCTGCTGCTCGCAGCCCCACCTCACCGGGCACTGCGCGGGCAGGAGCGCCGGGCTGGGCGGCAGCAGGTCCCAGGCCCACCCCAGGGCCCCCCGCTGGCGGAGGCCCGGGCACAGGCCACAGGGCGGAGTGCCACGCCAGGGGTTGGCACCCAGAGGGACATGGTGGCCGGGAGCCCTCAGAGGCGGCACTGAGTCCCTGCCTTCTTCCCGGAGAACAGCGTCCTCTCATTTCTTGAGAGAGGAGAAGGAGGGAGGAGACAGGCAGGTGGCTCTGACAGGCGACTCCGTTCCGCCCGTGGACGTGCTCACCGGCCTGGCCTGGCGCTGTGAACCCGGCCCGGCGTCTCCCCGCGCCCCTCGGCCCGCAGAGAGCCAGGGGGTGCTGGGCCCGCTTCAGATAGATCAAATACCTGCCTTTTGCAGACCCCCCTTTGTCCAGCCGGTTTCTTGGGTGTCGTGAGAAAGCGCTGGGCTGATGTATAGGCGCCTTCAAAGGCTGCCTGCTGGGCGGATTAGCGCCGGGAATTAAGTCTCTGGAAAGACCTTGGACTTTAAATTATTTCAGGTGTTCCATTCAGAACAAAGTCCGTATTTTAGGATCCGAAGGCAGCAAGGGGGTTTTGGTATAAATGTTGGAAGGCCTGCCGTGCGGGTTCTGTGGGGTGCGGGGGGAGTTGGACTGCACGCGGCTGCGGCCCGAATGGCTGCAGGGAGGCCCGGGGCAGGGGCTCTGCGCCAGGCAGGGGGCGGTGGGCCGGGGTGAGGTGCAGGAGGCGCCAGCTGTGCGGCCAGAGGCTCTGGGGCGACAGCGTCACACCTGCACCATGTACACACACAAATGTATACTGTCCCAGGCCTCTTCCCCTTCGCTCGCCCCGGTCTGAGTGCACATGGCCGCTCTGGCATCGCTGACACTGTCTGAGCACCGCTGCCCGGGCTGCTGAGGGCCGCGGCGCAGTCTGCGAAGCCACGCAGAGCTGACGCTGACGGAAGCATCAGGAGCCCCAGACTCAGCCTTGGCCCTGCTGGCACCATGCTCTCGCTGTGACGTCTCCTCGTGTGGGAGGCGAGGTCCTGGAGTTGGACTCTGGAAGGAAAGCGAGCAGACCGGTGGGCATCACCGCTGGGCAGCCCCTCTCACATGCCAAGCAGGGGCGGGGATGCAGCGGCCTGAGAGCCAGCACCACAGGGCAAAGGATGCGTCTGCTGCACAGCTCCTCCTGTGTGCGGGCGCTGCCCGTGTGCCAGCAGCGAGAGTGGCCGCTCAATCCAGACACACCCAGTGCTCCCGGGGGCAGGCCCCTGGCAGATGCTGCGCCCGGTACATGGTGGTCCGATCCCCAGCCTGTCTGGTCTGCTGCCTTCCAAGAAGATGGTTGTGGGAGGTGGGGTGAGCCTGTGGCCTGCAGGAGAAAGCGATGGCACCAGCTTTGCTGTTCATTCTCTTTTCTTTGAGAAAAATTCTGATTTCAACCCCACTATTACATACTTTTGCCAGAAGACATAATGGGAAATTTAGAGAGCTACTCAAAGTAACCATTTAAAGACCGTGTATGTAGGTAGTGCTTATTATCGGCCACGGAGTTGGTAGTAGCTGTGAGACCTGAACACCGTGGCAGATAATAAGCACTACCTACACACACGGCCTTACACTGATGCTCAGAGGGTGCACATCCTGCGGACGCTGGAATCCAGCTGTGAACCTGGGCAGCTGGGCTCCAGCCCCTTTACCACATACTGCCACCTCCACCCGTCTTGTCAGCGACCTGAGTGTGCGCTTGCCCACGTGACTTCCATTCCTGCAAGTGACACTCTCCTCACTCCGCAGCGCTGTGATGACCACCCACGGGCTCCTGTAACTTCCAGACATTGCCATTGCCAGGCTTTGACCTGTTCATTTGAGGGAAGTTTGGAATATTATTCCCAAACTTACTGATTAGGATGACTACATTTGTGTGTATACATTAGAAAGATGCTTTTCAGTGTGTGTGTGTGTGTGTGTGTGTGTGTGTGTGTGTGTTGAGGTGTGCGTGTATTTTCAGGTGGAATCTCCGAAGGGCTATGTCTTTCAGAAAGTGATTGCTCAAGGTCCCATTAAGCGGGGATCCCTCTGGATTTCATTCCTGCAGCATGTCCTCAGGGCTGCACCCGGGCCAGAGCATGTGCGGACCCTGGAGAGGACAGGGTCCCTCTGTCCATGAGGTCACCACTGAGAGCAGGTGATAAACCGGGTTTCCAAACAGGACCACCTACGTTGAGTCAGTTCTCCTTCTGGTTTTAACCTGGAGCTATTGGCTGAGAATACCTTATCATGTGAACTTCAGATTCGAAGTCTGTTTTTATTTTTTGGTTGCTAATTGAGATGCGATTGAAATATGACATTGCATCAAGGTAAGCTGTCCCCATATTGGCTTAATGCATTTATATATGGCAATATGATTACTACAGTAGCATCAGCTAACACCTTTGTAATAATTATCATGTTTCTGTGTGTTGAGAACAGTTAGGATGAAGTCTCCCAGTGGTTTTGAAGTTTGTAATACAGTACTGTTGACTGCAGTCACCATGCTGCGCATCAGATCTCCAAGAATGTAGCTACTAGTTGCAAGTTTGTACCCAAAACACATTTCTCCAATTTAAGCCCCTCCCTTAGCCCCTGGTAACCAACATTCTACTCTGCTTTTACAAGTCCAGGATTTTTAGGTCATTTATCACATATAAATGATATCATTTATTATTTTTCTTTCTTTGTCTGACTTATCTCACTTATAATGCCTCCAAGCTCTATCCGTGTTGTTGGTGATGCAGAATTTCCTTCTTCCTCATAGTTGAGTTATAATTCTATTCCCTACCTGCACCACTCCCACTTTATCCACTCTTCGTTGTTGAACACCAAAAGACTGCCTCAGCTTCAAGAAACCTTCTCCAGCGCTCACAGGCCCGCCCCACGCCAGCCCTCCCAGACTGCCCGGCCTCTCCTCTCTGCTCGTCCCCTCCCCGCCTGGTGCCCCTTGGCTCAGACTTGCCCTTAGTTGTTGTTGTTTTTTTGCCCCCCCCCCCCATCCCTTTCTTTCAGCTTCCTCTCTTCCCAATGTAGTTAAAAATGAAACCAGGAGCAGGTAAAAAACAATTTATTTCATTTTTTTCCTATAGCTATAAGGTATGTAAATAAACTTATATTTATTGACCTTTACAAAATCGGAGATAGGACAAGTCTGGGAGAATATTTTGGTAGTGGGAGAGAGATACATAAATATCTGTAGAAATTCTATTCACGAAAAGACATTTTTCAAATTTTAATAAGGGAATGCATTTTCTGTTCTTAAGTTCAAAGCTAAGTCAGGACCAGATGCAGTAATATATGCAGATTTTACGTTTATTAAGAGCCAGGATGGACAGGGACAGCAGCGTAGCTCAATATTCATGATGCAGCAGCCTCCACATAGATATGGAAAGGAGACGTTATCATCAGAACTATTTGTTGTTTTTATGTGCTTTCAAATTTTAATGAACACAAATTCTGAAAAAGTAACTCTTTTGTCTATTAATAAATACAGCCATAGAACTGTCTTGGGAAAAAGACATTTTTAAACTAAATAATAATTTGAGAAAGCATCAAAAAGGACTTCCGCTTCTGGGAAGGTGGGCGGACAGCTCTCCCTGCCCTTCCCGCTGATGGCAGCTCACAGCGGCGGCGGCCTAGAAGACGCAGACATGCCGCTGCTTGGGGAGGGCGGCGGGCTCCGACCCTGGGACTGGGAAGCCACCTGTCCGGAAGCTTCCCTTTGGCTCACGTATCCCAGACTGGATCCCTGGAGGAGCCAGGAAGCTGGAGATGTCAGTGGGTGAGGCCCGTAAAGACCCCGGGACACGCCAACAAACGAGGACGGCCCCCGTGGACAGAAGTCTTCGGTCCACTCGTGACACACACCGCGGGACACCTGTGGAATGCCCTCCTGCAGCAACGGCAGAGGAGGAATCTAGACTCCCACCCTCAAGGTGGCCCCGGCTCTGGTGCCCGCAGCTCGGGGTGCATCAGACCAGGCCAGGAGGAGCTGGCTCTTCCATCGCATGGGTAGGCGTGAACTGCCCTCACACTCAGTCCCTCCCCAGGTAATGACCCCAGTCCCCCCACGCCCTGTTAGGAGGCTTGACTCCCCCCGCTGGAAGGAGGGGCCCTTTCCCTGCTCTCTTGGTGGCACAGAGGAAGTCTGGCAGAGCCTCGGGACTTTCCTCATCACCAAGCACTTGCAGGCTATCCCCATTTGGTGTCAGCGGCAAAGGTGTGAAGTAGTGGACAGGCTCTGTGTCCCGCCCAGCCAGGATCGAGGCCCGGTGAGTGGCCGCACCAAGGAGCCCCTCCTCTCCCACCTCTGACAGGGGCCACGCGGGCACCTGGACTTGCACACTCACCCGGCAGAAAGGAGGTGTGGAGTGTGTCAGAGGAGGCCTTCTAAATTGTAAGATTGAAGAAGACTCTCATAGTGTTCAATTTTTCCAGGTTTCAATCTAAGGTAACATGCATAATCATACCAAGAAGATTATAAATTCAAAGAGAAAAGAAAATAAACATTTTCTAGTGCAGAAATTACTTAGATGGTAGAATTATTTGGCCACCATTTAAAAATAGCCATCATAAAAGTGTTTCATTGAGAAATTACAAATATGTTTGAAATAAAGATATAAAGAACCAAATGGATATTTTAGAACTGAAAAAAATACAATAACTTAAAAAAATTCAATGAATGGAGTAAAATTCAAGAGATGATAAGTGTCTAGAGGGAAAATTCTATTGACCTTAAAGATATATAAATAGATATTTATTACTCCAGCTAAATAAAAAAAAAAACAGGAAGAAAAGAGCTTGTGGAAAAAGAAACAAATAGCAGACTCTCAGGGACATGCACACCTCCAACAAATGATCTAACAGTTGTAAAATTGAAGATGCAGAAGAAGAGAAATAGTCAACCCTATTAAACTTCGATAAGTAAAGTGTACAGAAAAATCTAAAGCATTCATTAAAAAATTATACAATGTGATATACTCAAAGCACCATAGACAAATCAAAACATGATTTAAAAAAAAAACTTCAAATAACTCAGCCAAACACAAGAAAAAGAAAAAAAAAAACAAAAACAGAGAGCAAACATAAAATGGAACATAAAATGGGAGATTTAAGCTTTACTATATCAATAAAACATTGAATATAAATGATCTAAACATAAATTAAAAGATAGAAGTCAGCATACTGAATAAAAACATTACCTAATTATATGTTTTTTATAGGAAACACATCAAGTATAATAATATATAAAGGCTGAATTACAAGGGTGGAAAAGATAAACCATGAAAACTTCAATCATAAGACAGTATGAGTGGATTTCAGAGAAAAGACATTTACCAGGGAGAGGGATATTACATAATGATTAAATTTTAATCCACCAAATAGACATTGCACTATTAAATGTACATGTACTAAAAAGAATACACTTCCATAATTATAGTTGGAGACCTCAATAATTGCTGTTAATAATTAATATAACTACCTTTATTAATTTGTGAATATTGTACCAGCTTTCCACACCCAGAATAAATCCCACTTGGTCATGGTGTATGATCTTTTTAATGCATTGCTGGATCTGATTTGCTAATATTTTGTTGAGGATTTTAGCCTTTATGTTCACCAGGAATACTGGCCTGTAATTCTTTCTTTTGTAGTGTCTTTATGTTGTTTTGGAATTAGGGTAATCCTGGCCTCTTAGAAAGAGCTTGGGTGTGTTCCTTCTTCTTGAGTTTTTTGGAATAGTTTGAGGAGAATGGGTGTTAATACTTCTTTGAATGTTTGGTAAAACTCCCGTGTGAAGCCCACTGGACCAAGGCTTTTGTTAGCTGGAAGATTTTTATTATTATTATTACTACTTCAATTTCACTAGTAGTCATTGGCCTATTCAGGTTTTCTGATTCTTCCTGATTGAGTTTTGGATGATTGTACTTTTCTAGGAATGTGTCCATTTCTTCCAGGTTGTCCAGCTTGTTGGAATATAGTTGTTTATAGTATTTTTTAAAATATCCTTTGTATTTCTATGTGGTCAGTTGTCACTTCAACTCTTCCATTTCTGATTTTGTTAATTTGAGTCATCTCTCTTAGTTTCTTGTTGAGTCTGGCTAGAGGTTCATCAATTTTGTTTATCTTTTCAGAGAACCAGATCTTGGTTTTATTGATCTTCTGTATTTTTTTAAATTCTTTGTCATCTATTTCCACTCTGATCTTTATTATTTCCTTTCTTCTATTTACTCGGGGCTTTTATTGTTGTCCTCTTTTTAATTCTTTAAGTTGTAGGGCTAGATAACCTATTAAACGTTTTTATTGTTTTTTGTTTTTTTTTAAATTAGGCCTGTAGTACTATGAACTTCCCTCTCAGGATTGCTTTAACTCTACTTTAGATTTGGGGTGTTCATTTTCATTTGTTTCCAGGATATTTTTTAAATTTCTTCTTTGATCTCTTTGGTAACTTATTTATTGCTTAGTAGCATGCTATTTAGATTCCATATGTTTGAATGTTTTTTAGTGTTTTTGTTGTAGTTGATTTCTAATTTCATGACATTGTGATCTGAGAAGATGCTTGAAATGATTTCAATCTTCTTTAACTTTTAGAGACTTAATTTGTGTCCTAACATGTGGTCTACCTTTGAAAATGTCCCATGTGCACTTGATAAGAATGTCAATTAATTCCATCTGATCTGATGTATCATTTAGAATCACTGTTTCCTTGTTGATTTCTTTGTCTAGATCATCTACCTAGTGATGTCAGTGGGATCTTGAAGTCCCCTACTATGATTGCAAATTAATAAAAGTGATGCATCACATAAATAGATTGCAAGACAAAAATCACATAATCATATAAATTGATGTAGAAAAAGCATTTGACAAAATCCATCACTTTTTTTTAATAAAATCTCTCAGCAAATTGGGTATTCAGGTATCATATCTCAACACAATGAAATCCATATATGACAATTCTACATCCAACAACATACTCAATGGTCAAAAACTAAAACCATTTCCCCTAATGATTTTAGGGGAACAACTCTTATTCAACATAGTATTGGAAGTCCTAGCTATAGCAACCATACAAGAAGAAAAAAGAAAAGGCATCAAAATTGGGAAGGAGCAAGTTAAACTGTTATTATTTGCAGATGACATGATATTGTACATAGAAAACCCTAAAGACTCTATAAAAACCCCCACTAGATTTAATAAATGAATTCAGCAGTGTAGCAGATTACAAAATTAACACCCAAAAATCAATGACATTTTTATATACCAGCAATGCACTCTCAGAGAAAGTGAAAAAAAACCCAACAACACCAATCCCATTAAACATTGCACCAAAAATTAAGATTTAATTAGGAATAAACTTAAACAAGGAAGTAAAATACCTGTACTCCCAAAACTACAGAACATTGAAAAAAAGAGATAAAGGAAGATATATACAAGTGGAAGAATATACCAGGCTCATGGATTGGTAGATTCAACATTATTAGAATATATATACTACCCAAACCAATCTATAGATTCAATGCAATCCTTATTAAAATACCAATGGCAGTCATGACCGGTTTGGCTCAGAGGATAGAGCGTCGGTCTGTAGACTGAAGGATCCTAGGTTTGATTCCTGTCAAGGGCATGTACCTGTGTTGCAGGCTCATCCCCAGTGGGGGGTGTGAAGGAGGCAGTTTATCAATGTTTCTCTCTCATCAATGTTTCTAACTTTCTATCCTTCTCCTTTCCTCTCTGTAAAACAATCAATAAAATATATTTAAAAAAATAACAATGGCATATTTCACAGACCTAGAACAAACACTCCAAAAATGAATATGGAACCAAAAAAGACCCTGCATAGCCACAGAAATCTTAGGAAAGAAGAACAAATTTTGGAGAATCACAATACCAGATATCAAGTTATACTACAAAGTCAATATACTCAAAACTGTTTGGGAAAATTGGACAGATACATGGAAGAAGAAGAAGAAGAAGAAGAAGAAGAAGAAGAAGAAGAAGACGACGACGACGAAGAAGAAGAAGAAGGAGGAGGAGGAGGAGGAGGAGGAGGAGGAGGAGGAAGAGGAGGAGGAGGAGGGAGAGAGGGAAGGGGAGGGGGTGGGGAGGGGGAGAAAGAGGAGGAGGAGAAAGAGGAGGAGGAGGAAAAAGAGGAGGCGGAGGAGGGGAAGAAGAAGAAGAAGAAGAAGAAGAAGAAGAAGAAGAACAACAACAACAACAACAACAACAACAACAACAAGAAACTAAGAAACTAGATCACCAACTTACACACACACATAAATAAACCCAAAATAGATAAAAGACGTAAATGTAAGTCATGAAACCATAATAATCCTAGAAGACACCACAGGAAGCATAATCTCAGACATCTCTCATAGAAATGTTCACCAATGCATCTTCCAGGGCAAAGGAACTAAGGTGAAAATAAACAATTGGGACCACATCAAAACAAAAAGCTTCTGCACAGCAAAAGAAACCACCAACAAAATGAAAAGAGATCATATTTGCATGGGAGAACATATTTGCCAATGATATATCCAACAAGGGTATAATCTCCAAAATTTAAAGGGAACTCATACAACTTAACAAAAGGAAGACAAACAATCCATTTAAAAAATGGGAAAAGTGCCTGGCAGGTGTGGCTCAGTGGCTGAGCATTGACCTATGAACCAGGAGATCATGTTACGATTCCCAATAGTCAGGGCATATACCCAGGTTGTGGGCTCAATCTTCTATGGTGGGCGTGCAGTAGTTAGCCTATCAATGATCTCTTGCATCATTGATGTTTCTATCTTTCTCTTTTCTTCTCCCCTCCTCTTTGAAATCAATAAAAAATATATATTTAAAAAATGGGCAGCTCTAACTGGTTAGGCTCAGTGGATAGAGCATTGGCCTATGGACTGAAAGGTCCCAGGTTTGATTCCAGTCAAGGTTGATTCCAGTACCTTGGTTGGAGGCACATCTCCACTAGGGGATGTGCAGGAGGCAGATGATCAATGTTTCTCTTTCATAGATGTTTCTAACTCTCTATCCCTCTCCCTTCTGTTCTGTAAAAACATCAATAAAATATATTTTAAAAATGGGCAAAGGACCTAAATAGACACTTCTCCAAAGTGGAAATACAGAAAGCCAAAAAGCACATGAAAAAATACCCAGTCACTAATATCCCAGAGATGCAAATCAAAACAACATTGGGGTATTACCTCATACCTGTTAGAATGGCTATCATCAACAAAACAATGAATGACAAGTTTTGGTAAGGATGTGGATAAAAGGGAACCCTAGTGTACTGTTGGGAGGAATGCAGACTGGTGTAGCCACTGTGGAAGGCATTATGGAGTTTCCTCAAAAAAACAGAAAAATGGCCGAAGCCAGTTTTGCTCAGTGGATAGAGCATCGGCCTGCGGACTGAAGGGTCCCAGGTTCAATTCCGGTCAAGGGCATGTGCCTTGGTTGTGGGCGCATCCCTGGTGGGGGGGGGTGTGGAAGGCAGCTGGTCGATGATTCTCTCTCATCGATGTTTCTTTCTCTCTGTCCCTCTCTCTTCCTCTCTGTAAAAAAAAAAAAAAATCAATAAATATATTTAAAAAAGAAAAAGAAAAATGGAACTCCCATTTGACCCAGTGATCCCACTTCTGGGATTATATCCTAAGAAATTAGAAACACCAATCAGAAAGAATATATACACCCCTATGTTCACAGCAGTGCAATTTACAATAGCTAAGATTTGGAAACAGCCTGCGTCCATTAGCAGATGAGCGTATAAAAAAGCTGCAGTATATTTACACAATAAAATGCTATACAGCTGTAAAAAAGAAAGACCTCTTACCATTTACAACAGTATGTATTGACTTGCAGAATGTTATGTTAACTGAAATAAGGCAGTCAGAGAAAGATAAGTATCATATGATCTCACTCATATGTAGAATTGAATGAATAAATAAACCATAGTTGAACAAAATAGATCCAGAGACATAGACTATGGAACAGACTGTCAAACATCAGAGGGGAGGCAGGAGAGAGTGGGTGGGTGGGAAGAGATCAACCAAAGAACTTGTGTGCATATTTGCATAGCCCATGGACACAGACTTGGGATGAGTGTAGGTGGGGTGGGGGTGGGTTCGACAGGTCAATGTGGGAGGCGCGGGGGGAGAAGGGTACATATGTAATACTTCAACAATAAAGATTAAAAAAATACAATGACTAGAACTAGACAGAAAATATGCAAGGATATAGAATATCTCAACAAAACTATTAATCAAAAGGTTCCAATTGGCCTTTATAAAACACTCCACACAATAGCAGCAGAATGTATATTTCTTTCTTATTTTTCTTCCTTCCTTCCTTCCTTCCTTCCTTCCTTCCTTCCTTCCTTCCTTCCTTCCTTTCTTTCTTTCTTTCTTTCTTTCTTTCTTTCTTTCTGTCTTTTACTAATGAAAGGTGGAAATAGTTTTTCTTTAAATTGCATTTATTGGAGTATCATTGGACTATAATATTATATAGGTTTGCCTGGCTGGCATGGCTCAGTGGTTGCGTGTGTCTACCTATGAACCAGGAGGTAATGGTTCAATTCCCAGTCAGGACACATGCCCAGGTTGTGGGCTTGATGCCAGTATGGGGCTGCCAGACAGCCTATCGCTGATTCCCTTTCATCATTATTGTTTCTATCTGTCTCTCCCTCTCCCTTCCTTTCTAAAATAAAAAAATATATATTTTAAAATAATTATATAGTATTCAGGTGTACATTTTTGTGACATAAGATCTGTATATTGCTGTGTGTGTCCACCACCCAAAGTCAAATCATCTTCTATAACTATATATTAGTATTTGACCCCCTTTACCTTTTCCTATCTCCCCACTCCCCTTCCCTCTGGTAACCATCATACTGTTGTCTATGTCTATGGTTTTTTGTTTATTTTTTTTATTTATTCATCTGTTGCTTTTAGTGTTATATCCCAAAAATGAGTGTAATCATATGATTCTTAGCTTTTTCTGTCTGACTTATTTTACTCAGCATAATGTTCTCAAGGTCCATCCATGTTGTTGCACATGGCAGGATTTCATTCTTTCTTAGAGCTGAATAGTACTCCATTGTGTATATGGGCCACATCTTCTTTATCCAGTCCTGTAACACAGGACACTTTGGTTGTTTCCATGTGTAGGCCACCAATCCTATCTAATAAAAGAGTAATATGCAAATTGATTATACCATCACTATACAGCCAATCAGGGATGAGTATGCAAATTAACCCAAGGAAGATGGCTGCAGCCACAGAGCAAGCAGAAGACTTGGGTTTCCCTGGTGGTGGAGGAAGCCAAGTTTCCTGCACACTGGCCAGCCAAGGCCTCCTCTGAAGGCTGAAAAATTTCAATTATAGAAGATATATACCATATTTGCCGGCGTATAAGACGATTTTTTGGCCCTGAAAAATATGCCTCCAAGTGGGGGGTAGTCTTATACGGCGAGTATATAACAAACTCTGTATTTTGAGTGGAAATGTTAGGGGGTCGTCTTATACCCAGTCGTCTTATACGCTGGCAAATACGGTAAACCCCAGATACCAGGGCCTCCATTTGGGTTGCTGGGGGTGTCAAGCCAGCCGGCAAACCACCACAGCCTCGTTGCCCAGGCCACTCCATGCCCCAAGGGAACCCCCACCCTGATCAAGGACACCTTTCAGGGCAAACCAGCTGGCCCCCACCTGTACACCAGGCCTCTATCTTATCTAATAAA
Source organism: Vespertilio murinus (assembly GCA_963924515.1). Classification (NCBI taxonomy): domain Eukaryota; kingdom Metazoa; phylum Chordata; class Mammalia; order Chiroptera; family Vespertilionidae; genus Vespertilio; species Vespertilio murinus. The sequence continues at coordinate 4,906,002 of OZ004713.1, forward strand.
AGAGTAATATGCAAATTGACTATCACTTCAACACACAAGATAGCCGCCCCCATGGGTTCAAAGAGGGCTTCCCCCATGTGGACACAAGATGGCTGCCACAAGATGACCAGCAGAGGAGGGCAGTTGTGAGCGATCAGGCTTGCAAGGGAGGGTAGTTGAGGGTGATCAAGCCTGCAGGGGAGGGCAGTTAGGAGTGACCAGGCTGGCAGAGGAGATAAGTTAGGGGTGACTGGGCCTTCTGGGAAGGGCAGTTTGGGGGGTCCAGGCCTGTAGGGGAGGTCAGTTAGGCATCAATCAGATTGGCAGGGGAGTGGTTAGGGGGTGATCAGGCTGGCAGGCAGAAGTGGTTAGGGGCAATCAGGAAGGCAGGCAGGTGAGCAGTTGGGAGCCAGCAGTCCTGCACTGTGAGAGGGATGTCTGACTACCCTTTTAGGCCTGATCCCAGTAGGCCTAAACAGGCAATTGGACAACCCTTGAGGGGCCCCAGATTTGAGATGGTGCAGGCTGGGCTGAGGGACACCCCCCTCCATCCCCCATGCATGAATTTCATGCACCAGGCCTCTAGTATGTATACATATTCCTAATGCCCATAGCATATATATAGTGGACCCGAAAAGCAAACCTTAAAAGTTTAAAAGAACTAAAATCATAACGTGTGTGTACTCTTCCACAAGGAAATCAAACTAGAAATTAATAACAGAAAAATAACAGGAAACTTTCCAAATACCTGGAAACTAAACAACAAATGTCAAATAATTCATGGATAAAGGAGAAAGTCTCAAAGGAAACAAAAAAAAAAATCCATTGAATTGAATTAAAAATTAAATCCCAATTTATGGGAAACAGATAAGACAGTGCAAAGAGGGAAATTTATAGCATTAATACACGAGAAAAGAGAAAAAGTCTTAAATCAATAGACCAAGCTCCCACCTCAAGAATCTAGAAAAACAACAGAATAAGCCCAAGAGAAGCAAAAATAAATAAATAAAATAATGAAAAATAAAGGAAATAGAAAAGATAAGAACATAAATAGATAAAATTAAAAACAGAAAACAATAGGAAATTATTAAAACAAGCTGGTTCTTTAAGATCAATACAAAAGATAAGATAAACATACAACTTATAGCCTTGCTGAACTCACTTATTAGTTCTAAACGTGGTTTCAAATATCCCATGAGATATTTTATGTAAGCCATGATGTCATCTGCAAATAGGAAGAGATTCCTTCCTTCCTTCCCTCACTCCATCCTCCTTTCTTCCTCTCTCTCTCTCTCTCTCTCTCTCTCTCTCTCTCTCTTCTCTCTCTTCTCTCTCTTCCTGATCTACATGCAGTTTATTTCATTTTCTTGCCTTATAGTGCTGGCCAGATGCCCAGGACAATGTTGAATAGCAGTGTAAGTCAGACATCCTTGCCTTATTCAAAATCTTGAGGGTGTGTAGCATAGTGGCCAGACAATCATATACTGTATAAGGTGATCTCCCCGATATCAGATACCTCCCTAACACCATACAGTCATTGTAACAGTATTAACCATATTCCCCACGCTCTGCTCCACGTCACCATGGCTATTGTGTGATTAACGACGTGTCCTAACTCCCCGCATCTTTTGCACCCGTCCTCCAGGCTCTCCTCCCCCCTCCCTTCTGGCAACCACCAGTCTGTTCTCTGTTTTTATGAATCTGTTTTTATTGAATGTGCATTGTAATTGAAAAATACAATAAAAATAGTATACTTACAGTTAATGAGCTCCTTCGTGGATATTTTTAAACGAATCTTTAAAATATGTAACAATTTTCCTATTTAATAAAACTATATTCATCTTATAAAAAACAAAAACAGAAACAATTTTGTGAGAAAACATTCAGTGTTTCACCAAGGGTTTAATCTGACCACTGGCTCACCTATGCGTGAGGGTTCCCTAGGGATTGAGATGCTGGTGCTTCTAAAGCAAACCCACACTGGCGGCTTTTGAAAACAGGTGTCAGGTAAGCCTTCCTCTCTTATTCCCGTTTCTGCACAGACACTGTATAGCCTAGTCTGTCCACTGTTTTTGCCACCTACGTCACCGCGGCCCATGGAGAGGTGGTAAGGTTTCCCTGGGCAGCCCCACCCTCCCAGCCCAGCTGCGGGCGGACAGACAGCCTCCCCGTGGGGCCAGCCCGGCCCCCCGCCGCTGGTCCAGCCCCGCTCCCGGGCCGGCCTCCTGCCCACGACGCCGCCCCCGTGGGAGCAAGAGAGCCGCGCCTAGAGGGTCCTGCATTTACAGGCTTCCGGTTTTTCCCAGTGGGACCCAGATTCTTTTCCCAATTTTTGATTTTCAAAATGCAATAGGTCCGTCTACGTTCCGTTAACATGAGTTCCGGCGGCAGGGCCCAGACAGCTGCGCGGGAAGCAGAAGCCAGAAGCGCCAGCGCGGGCACCACCGCACGGCGGGCACGGATGCTCCGGCCCCGTGGGAGCGCCGGCCCGAGGACCCGGGCGCCCTTAGGACCGGGCGGCGGCCGAACCCGGACGGGTCACCCAGGAGCGGTCTGGTCCGGGCCTGGAGGGGAGGCGGCAGCTCCCCGGCCGGCCGGGCGGAGCTGGAGGAGGGGCGGACCTGCGGCTCGCCCAGCTCCCCGGAGCACGAGGCGAGGTGCAGCGCAGTGACTGCCGGCGGGAAACATTCCTGATAGGTGTGCGGGCAACGGGAGACCAGGCCTTTGTGCCTCCCAGAGGGCACCCTGCCCCCAGCCAGGCGCCTCCCTCCGGGGTCAGAGCCGCCCCCCCGCCCCTCCCTCCCGCGCTGGGGCGGCTCCCCCCGGAGGAAAGGTCCGGCCCCTCGCCGGCCCGTTAAGCTGCGGTGGGAAAGCAATCAGCCCGCAATCAGGCCGCTGCGTGGGCGGCGCACGGTGAATGCCACCTCGGCGACCCGAGGGGGCGGGGCGGGCTAATCTGCCCCCTTTTCAGGCTTGCCTTGGTGGGCTGACCACCCCAAGCTGGGAGTGCGTGTGTGCAAATTGCTCCGGGTTCAATTGAACGCATTAAAATTTAAAAAGGATTTAAACGAACATTTTCAATAGCTTCTGCGAAGGGGGATAATTTATTAGCTCGGAGTAAATTAAAATCTCAAGCAGGGGCAAAGCTTCGAAGATTGCTTTAATACATTTTATATGCTTTCAAAAGAAACGTTCTTTCAAATGGTCCAAAAATCAGCTAATTTTGTCCTATTTAGCAAATTACCTCCTAAGGCCACAATGTTGAAAAACTTAACAATTATTATTTTTTTTTTTTTAAGGGGAAAAATAGAGGAGGGGTGAAAAAAACTCGTGCACCTTCCATAGCAAATGCCCGGACCCTAAATTGCTATGCGTTTCTAAGCTGCAGTCAGGGTGGCTTTTTCCTTCCCAATTCAGATGTCCGGGAGACAACTGCTTTCCCTCTGCCAGGCCCCACGTGTCCCCCCCGCCCCCCAACCTGGCCAGGAAGGCAGAGGGGGCCTGGGAAGGCAGAGTGGGTGTCGGGCTGGGCTGGTAACTGGTGCCTTTATTTCAGGCGCATTCCCTGCGGAGCAGGGAGGCGCTGGAGGCAGGGGTAGCCTGCCCAGGCGAGGTGGTCTTGTCCCCAGCGGGTTTCCGGCTGGGGTCCTTTGTGGGACAAAGACTCTTGGCACCTGTTGACTTTCCCAGGCTGAGGGGGGGGGGAGTTCTTTTCCCCTTTCTCTTTCTTTCTTTCTCTCTACCCCCAAAACCCCCATGATAAACAACATATTTGTGTGTTTTTTATGTTGGAGAATTTTCTGAATGTGCTGCCTATAGCGCTCTGTCCTCCAAGGAAGGAGCATCAGGAAACCCCCCTCCCCAGGAGGCCTCCGCCTGCAGCTCAGCGTGGAGCAGGCCCGGCCCTGGGACACTTTAGATACAGAGCAGTTTGAAGGTGGAACTGATAGTTTTAGAGGTCTTTGAACCAAACTGTTTTGTGATCAAATATATCTATCTATCATCTATCTATCTATCTATCTATCTATCTATCTATCTATCATCTATCATAATCTATTTTCATATGGTTAAAGACCAGACAAAAGGTGATAAAGACAAAATAAAATAAAATGAAGAAATAAAAGAAGTGTGAGCTAGCCAGTCTGTTCTTTCTACTCAAGAAGAATCCGAGGGCCAGACCCCTGTTCCGGGCAGCGAGGCGCAGCTTTCAGGCAGACATGTGAGGCACACACCGCCCACCACCCGGGACTCCCGCACTCTTACTGCCCACGCTCAGCAGCACCTGCTGCCATTGAGGTCCCGTCGGAGGGCGGAACAGAGCCCTCGGGAGTTTGAACCAATCTGAAATGACCACCCAGTGGAAATGACTTTTGTGGTAGGTTGATTCGAAGAGCATTTGAAAATGTGCATGCTTAGAAGAAAAAGATATTTAGATTTCAAGCTCAATCAGTTCTTCTTAATGTTCTGGCATCTCAGAATATGAGAAGCTTCATTTGTGAAAATTATGAAATTGTCCTTAAATGCCAGGAATTACTTATAAAAAATAACCATGACTAACCTCAGGGTTTCTTCAGTCTCTATTTTTTTCTAGTTCATTAATAACTATTATATGCTTCTTTTTCTATTTGGGGGATTCTATTATTTTGCTTTCTGACATTTAAAAATGTATTTTTAAAAATATATATATTTTATTTTTTTACAGAGAGGAAGGGAGAGGGATAAAGAGTTAGAAACATCGATGAGAGAGAAACATCAATCACTCACATCATGCACATCCCCTACTGGGTGGGGATGTGTCTGCAGCTAAGGTACATGCCCTTGACTGGAATGAAACCTTGGACCCTTCAGTACCCAGGCCGACTCTCTATCCACTGAGCCAAACCGGTTAGGACTAAAAACGTATTGTGGACAGTATTACAGATGTCCCCCATTTTCCTGCCCTTGACCCCCTCCACCCAGCTCCACCACACCCCAGACCTTCACTCAGCCCCCAACTTCTCTTTCCTCTGACAGCTCTCAGTATGTTCTCGGTATCTATGGGTCTATTTCTATTTTGTTTATTAGATCCTACATATAAGTGAAATCTTATGGTTTTTATCTTTCTCTGACTCACTTATTTCACTTAGCATAATATCATCCAGATCCATCCATGCTGTCACAAATGGTAAGGTTTCATTTTCTATGGCAAAGTAATATTCCATAATTTATATATATACCATGGCTTTTTTATCCACTCATCTATTGATGGGCACTTGGATTGTTTCCATATTTTGCTATCTATCTATCTATCTATCATCTATCTATCTATCTATCTATCTATCTATCTATCTATCATCTATCTATTATCTATCTATTATCTATCTATCTATCTATCTATCTATCTATCATCTATCTATCATTATCTATTATCTATCTATCTATCTATCTATCTATCTATCTATCTATCTTTCTATCTATCTTTCTATCTATCTATCATCTATCTATATCTATCTATCTATCTATCTATCTATCTATCTATCTATCTATCTATCTATCATCATCATCTATATCTATCTATTAAAAGCCTAAGGGACCAACTGACCACCAGGGGGCAGATGCTGAATGCAGGAGTTGCCCCCTGGTGGTCAGTGTGCTCCCACAGCCAACCTCCTCTGGCCCAGATTGGCTGGATCGCCAGCCAGGCCAAGGGACCCCACTCATGCAGGAATTCGTGCACTGGGCCTCTAGTTATAAATAACTGTGCAATGAACATAGCAGTACATATATTCTTTTGAATTAGCATTTTGAGTTTATTTACATATATATATACTCAGAAGTAGAATCACTGGGTCATAAGACATTTCCAGATTTAATTTTTTTCCACAGCGGCTGCACCAGTCTGCATTCCCACCAGCAGTGTACTAAGGTTCCCTTTCTCCACATCCTTGTCAACACTTATTATTTGTCAATTTACTGATGATAGCCATTTTTGACAGTTGTAAGGTCAGATCTCAGTGTAGTTTAATTTGCATATCTCTGATGATTAGTGAAGTTGAACATCTTTCATATGTGTATTGACCATCTGTATGTCTTCTTTGGAGAATTGTTGATTCAGATATTTTGCCCATTTTAAAATCAGAATGTTTATTATTTGGTGTTGAGTTGTGTAATTTTCTTATACATTTTGGGTATTAACCCCTTATAAGGTGTGTCATTGAAGAATATGTTCTCCCATTCAGGAGATTGTATTTTCATTTTTTTGGTGATTTCCTATGTTGTACCCAAACTTTTAGTTTGATGGAGTCTCATTTGTTTATTTTTTGTTTTGTTTCCTTTGCCTGATATTAGGAGAGATATTGCTAGGAGAAATGTTTGACATTTTATTAGAGTCAGTCGGCATAAAAATTCATGCACTCAGGGGAGCCCCTAAGCCCAGCCTGCGCCCTCTCTCAGTTCAGGAGTCCTCAGCGGATGTCCACCTGCTGGCTTAGGCCCGCTACTCAAGGGGATAAGGCCTAAGCTGGCAGTCAGACATCCCTCAGGTGAGGAGCAGGCCTACGGTATTAGTTGGACACTCTTCGCACTGCTGTGGAGGTGGGAGAGGCTCCCATCACCACTGCTGCACTGGCCAGCCATGAGCCTGCTTCTGGCTGAGCAGCACTCCACCTGTGGAAACACATTGACCACCAAGGGGGAACTCCTGTGTTGAGCATTTGCCCCCTGGTGGTCAGTGCAGGTCATAGATATAGTGATAGGTTGTTCCTGGTTGTTCCACCATTAGGATTAATGTGCATATTGCCCTTTTATTATATAGGATGTTTTTTCCTAGGAATTTTATGGTGTTGAATCTTACATTAAACACTTTAATTCATTTTGAGTTTATTTTTGTGTATGTTGTAAGAAGGTGCTCTAGATTCATGTGTTTTTCTTTTTATATGTATCTAATTTTCCCAATACCATTTATTGATTAGACTGTCTTTATTACATTATATATTTTTTCATTCTTTGTCAAATTTTAATGGACCATAAAGGCCAAGTTTTACTTCTGGTTTCTATTATGTTCCATTGGTCTATGTGTCTGTTTTTATGCCAGTGCCATGCTATTTTGATTACTATAGCATTGTAGTATTATTTGATCCTAGTGGCCTGGTGCACAAAATTCATTTACTGGGGGAGTGTCCCTCAGCCCAGCCTGCACCCTCTCCAATTAGGGACTTCTTGGGTGATGTCCAACTGCTGGTTTAGACCCAATCAGGCCTAAACCGGCAGTTGGACATCCCTCTCACAATCTGGGACTGCTGGCTCCAAATCGCACACCAGCCTGCCTGCCTTATTGCCCTTAACCATTCTGCCTGCTAGCTTGCTTGCCCCCAACTGCCCCTCAGCCAGCCTCCTCACCCTCAACCCCCCCCCCCCCGCCTTGCCAGCCTGATCATCTCCAACAGCCCCCCTGCTGTCTTGCTTTCCTGCTTTGCCCCCCCGCCAGTCTAATAACTCCCAACTGTCCCCCCTACCTGCCAGCCTGATCACCCAAACTGGCCCCCTGCCAGCCAGCTGGCCCCCAACTTCCTCTCCCCGCAGCTGGCTTGATCACCTCCAACTGCCCTCCTCTCCTGGCCTAATCAACCCTAACTGCCTCTACCTCAGCCCTGCCACCATGGCTTTGTCTAGAAGAATGTCGGGAAGGTCTCCTGGAAGGTCTCCCAGTCTAATTAGCATATTACCCTTTTATTAGTACTGATCAGGTAATGTGATTCCTCCAACTTTGTCCTGCTTTCTCAGGATGGTTGCAGCTATTTGGGTCTTTTGTGGTTCCAAGTAAATTTTTGGAATATTTATTTTAGTTCTGTGAAATACGCCATTGGTGTCTTGATGGGAATTGCATTGAATCAATAGATTGCTTTGGACAGTATGGGCATTTTAAAAAACTTCTTTATTGTTTAAAGTATTACATATAGCATTTCATATATCTACTCCCTCCTTCCCCCCCAATTGACCTCTCCCTGGCCATCCCCATGCCCCAGCACATGCCTTTTCCACCCCTAGTTTCTATGTCCATTGGTTAGGCTTATATGCATGCATACAAGTCCTTTGGTTGATCTCTTAACTCCCTTCCCCTGTCTTCCCTCTGAAGTTTGACAGTTTGCTCAATGCTTCTTTGTCTCTATATCTATTTTTGTTCATCAGTTTATGTTGTTCATTATATTCCACAAATGAGTGAAAGCGTGTGAAATTTATCTTTCTCCAATTGGCTTATTTTGCTTAGCATAATGCTCTCCATGTCCATCCATGCTGTTATGAATGGTAAGAGTTCTTTCTTTTTTACAGCAGTGTAGTATTCCTCTGTGTAGATGTAACCACAGTTTTTTGGTCCATTCACCTGTTGATGGGCACTTAGGCTTTTTCCAAATTTTAGCTATTGTAAATTGTGCTGCTGTGAACATAAGGGTGCATATATCCTTTCCGATTGGTATTTCTGATTCCTTGGGATATATGCCTAGAAGTGAGAGTACCGGGTCAAAAGGGAGTTCCATTTTAAATTTTTGGGGAAACTCCATACTGTTTCCCATAGTGGCTGCACCAGTCTGCATTCCCACCAGCAGTGCACAAGGGTTCCATTTTCTTCACATCCTCACCAGCACTTGTCATTTGTTGATTTGTTGATGATCGCCAGTCTGACAGGTGTGAGATGGTACCTCACTGTGGTTTTGATTTGCATCTCTCAGAAGATTAGTGACTTTGAGCATGTTCTTGGTCTTTTGTATGTCCACTATTTTTTGATTGGATTGTTTATCTTTTTGTTGTTGTTTGTTTACAGAGAGGAAGGGAGAGGAAGAGGGACAGAGAGCTAGAAACATCGATAAGAGAGAACCATCAACCATCTGCCTCCTGCACACCCCCTAACGGGGATGTGCCTGCAACCAATGTATATGCCCCTAACCGGAATCGAACCTGGGACCCTTCAGTCAGCAGACCAATGCTCTATCCATTGAACCAAGCCAGTTTCAGCTATCTTCTTTTTGTTAAGATATGTGAGTTCCCTATAAATTTTATAGATTAGGCCCTTATCAGATGTAACATTGGCAAATATGTTCTCCCATGCAGTGGGCTTTCTTGTTGTTTTGTTGATTTCCTTTGCTGTGTAGAAGCTTTCTATTTTGATGTAGTCCCATTTGTTTATTTTCTCCTTAGTTTCTATTGCCTGAGGAGCTGTATTTGTAAAGATATTGCTATGACATATTCTATCTAATAAAGAGGAAATATGCTAATTGACCCCCACGCCATTGCAAAGATGGCGGCACCCACAGCCAATAAAGAGGGAATATGCTAATTGACTGCCCCACCCTCAAATATGGCAGCACCCACAGTCAATAAGGAGGGAATATTCTAATTGACTGCCACACTCTCAAAGATGGTGGCACCCACAGCCACAAGATGATGGTGCCCAGTTCTCTCAACCCCGCCAGGGCGGCAGGTGTACAGCCGCCTCCAGAACCCCCAGTCCCTTCAACCCCCTAGCCACTCAAGACTTGCCAAGGTGCAGGCAAACCTCAGATGTTGGCTGCTCAGCCACTTAGGGCCGACCTGAGGCTTGCACTGTTGTCAGTGGAAGCAGCATAAGTATGACGGGGCTTTGCCTTTTCCTGATCACTGGGTTGCCTCCCTCCCCTGAGGGCTCCCGGACTGTGATAGGGATCAGGCTGAGTTGAGGGACCCCCCTCTGGTGCATGAATTTTTATGTACCAGGCCTCTAGTATCTGATATTTTGCTGCCTATGGAGTCATATAAGATTTTTATGATTTCCCATCTTACGTTTAAGTCCTTTATTCATTTTATTTTAATGTATGGTATAAGTTAGTGGTCTAGTTTCATTTTTTGAATGTATCTGTCTAGATTTCCAAACACCACTTGTTGAAGAGACTGTGTTGACTCCATTGTATACTCTTGCCTCCTTTGTCAAATATTAATTGAGCATAATGGCTTGGGTTGATTTCTGGGTTCTCTGTTAGGTTCAACTGGTCTATTTCTGTTCTTGTGCCAGTAGCAGGCAGTTTTGAGAATCATGGCTTTGTAAAATAGCTTGATATCTGGTATTGTGTTCCCTCCAACTTTGATCTTCTTTCTTAAGATTGCTGCAACTATTTGGGGGTCATTTTTTTATTCCATATGAATTTTTGGAGTATTTGTTCTAGGTCTGTGAAAAATGCCATTGGTATTTTAATGGAGATTGCATTAAATTTATAGATTGCTTTGGGTGATATGGACATTTTATGATATTGATTCTACCAATCCATGAACATGGCGGTATGTTCTTCCATTTATTTATGCCTTCCTATATATTTTTTCAATATCCTATAGTTTTCCAGGTAGTGTGGACATTTTAATTATATTAATTCAACTTATTCATGATTGTGGTATATGCTCCCATTTATTTTTATCTTCTTCAATTTCTTTCTTCAGTGTCTTAAATTTTTCTGAGAGCAGGTCTTTTATATCCTTGGTTAAATTTATTCCTATGTATTTTTATTTTGCAATTGTAAATGGGATTGTTTTAATAGTTTCCTTTTCTGATAATTCATTATATATATATATATATATATATATATATATATATATATACCCAGCGACCTTTATGGCAGAACAACCAGAACGACTGGTTGCTATGATGTGTACTGATCACTGGGGGCAGATGCTCAATGCAGGAGCTGTGCCCTGTTTGTCAGTGTGCTCTCACAGGGGGAGCGCCACTCAGCCAGAAGCCAGGCTCACAGCTGGCGAGCGCTGGGGCAGTGGTGGGAGCCTCTCCTACCTCCGTGACAGTGCTAAGGAGCAGTGAGCCAGGTTTTAAGGAGCAAGTGGGCCAGTAGTAAGGAGTGGCAAGCTGAGCAGTAAGGAGTGAGCAGGCAGGCATTGAGGAGAGAGCAGATGGATGGTAAGGAGAGAGCAGCTGGATGGTAAGGAGCGAGCAGGCAGGAGGTTAGGAGTGAGGGGTTCTGGATTGGGAAAGGGATGTCCAACATCCCCCAAGGGGTCCCAGATTTCAAGAGGGCACAGGCCAGGCTGAGTGACACCCTCCCCTCATGCAGAATTTTGTGTATCAGGTTTCTAGTTGGTGTATAAAAATACAACTGATATCTGGATATTTATTTTGTATTCTGCTATTTTTCTGAATTCATTTTTTATTTTTTATATATCTTTTAAAATTCTTTATTAATTCCTAACATACTTATTTTCTGGTCTTTTTTTTTATTGTTCAGTTATTTGGGTCCTAATTCTATATGTATATTTTCCCTGTGTATGTGCTTTGATGGGGTCTCTGTGGATTTCTTTTGTCCTTGGGGTTGTATAATTGTCCCTACAAAGCAGTTTTTCTTTCTTTCCCTTCATATTTTTTGATATTTCATATTACAGGTGAAATTTTCTTAGGTTGTGGCTCCCATAGCATGAGGAAGTAATATACATTTGGATCTCATGTACACTCATGTCATACGCCTGTGATTTTAAAGTTTTGCAGGTGATCTTTTCTCTCATAACTGAAGACAGATGGCAAGTTGCATTGGTATTTCTCTTGGTTGGTGAATGAAGTTTTTAATTCTTTTTCTTATGGACTACATAGCCTTTCACAACTCTGGACTTTAAAAAATAATTCATTCCAGCTTGTGCAGGTGAGAGGTTTTTTCACCTGCTCTAATGTGGTTGTTAATATCTTGGTCTCAAACTCTAGAGTCTTCTCTAGCTTTGCAGAAGCCCACAATTTTTAATTCTTGGAAAGTTACTTTTTCTCTTTAGAATTTCCCTAAGCATTAGAACTTACATCTTCTTTCAACATATTTATAAACTCCCATTAAGAAGGGATCTCTTCCTATAACCTGGGTTTGCAATATTGTTGAAGTTTTACACCAATATTTGGAATGTATAGAGCTACTATGTGATGGTCATTGAATGGATATATTTGATGAAGTAGTCCTATAACATGGTTTTAAGCAGGGGAGGGAAATATGTTGTTTTTTTATTTTTTATTAATGATTCAGCCATTATGTACTTGTCCACATTTGTCAAGCATAGGGAAGACAATCAATAATAATGTAGTAACTATGTATGGTGTCAGATCAGTACTGAGTTTATCACTTTGTAAGCTATATAAATGTCTAAACACTGGGTTGTATATCTAAGAATAATATAATAGTAATATTGTGTATCAACAATAATTGAAAAATTAAAAAAATTAAAATTTAAAAAGTGTTAGGCAGTGTCCTGACCACTTTACTGGAGTATCTAGTGTCATCTCACTAAACCCTGTGAAGCAGGTACTGTGGTTAATTCCACTCGGGTTAGCATTTTTGCTGAGGAGGAAACCTAGTTTGAGGGCTGGGAGCTTATCCAAGACAACTTACTCCAGAAGTCTTACAGTAGGACTTAAACCTAACTGCCTACAAGGTCCATCTATAGGGAAAAAATGATGATCATGATTAATGGTAATAATAACAGAATTTAACATTGATTTAGTTCGAATATATTTCAAGAATTTGTTAAAAAGAATTTGATAAATTAACTTATTTCTGACAATAATTCATTGAGCCAGTTATCATTATTCCCAGTTTTCGAATGAGAAAAACTGAGGCATGGCTAAAAGTCACATAGCTGGTAACTGGTGAAGTCAGTGTCTGAACCCGGCAGCCAGACCACGGAGCTCACCCTCAGAGCTCACCCTCAGTGTTGGGGATGACAAGACTAATTAGCTGTGTGTTCTAGGGTCCAGTGAGGAAATGATCAGGGTTCAAACTAAAGTGGTGGCATGAGAATGGGGCGGGGCAGGTGGGACAGCTGTGAGGGAACCACCGCTTGGCTTCCTGTGGCTCTAGGAGAGAAAAGCCTGCGGGTCAGGGAGGGCCATAGATGGTTTCCTAACCTCTGTCTTGTGCCCTTACCCAGAGCAAATAAAAATGGTCTGGGTCAAACATATGCTTTGCTCTATAAAAAGACACAAAAAAGAAGAGAGCAAGATGTTTTGTTTCAACTCCACTATTACTTCAGTAACATTTAATGGAGGATTTGCCAATTAAATAATTCACGAACATCTGTGGTTTCTTCTTGTAAGATGAGTTTTCTGCAAAGTGAATGCTCACTCTTCTATATGCAAGTAAATATTTATAGTTAGTTTACTTAAAGAGAAGGGCACCTCACCACTGTTTTGTATAACATATTCTCATTTGATTACATATTTTCCAAGGATATAAAAACAAGTTGTTCACACAATTCACAGACCATGCATGTCTTGAATAGCGTGCTTGCTCTTTTTAAAATGGTGTTTCCTTTTCAAACCCCAGGAACTTATAGAGGGGTTGATTTACAAGAGTCACAACATATTTTTAGCAATTTACCCAGCTCCTTTACATGGCTCCTCCTCCTGAATGTAGACATACATTTTCAAGACAGGTGGCCAGTATTGGGAGTAGTCTGGGGACACGAATGATACCAAAGCTAAGGGGCCCACATCGGTGCTGAACCTCTAACCTTTGCCTCATTAGCACAAAGCTCCGACCATCTGAGCTTACCTGCCACAGACTAATGGTGTGTGCATGGAGGCACAGCCACATCAATCACGTCTTCTAAAGCAAAGCTCACGGGCCTGAAAGCAACCGGAAGAGCCAGCTATACAGATCTCGTCGCTGAGGGGATGCAGAACTGTCCTCGGGGATGGCTGCCGGCTCCTTTCCTACAAGCCACTCATTCATCCTCTCTGAGTCCTGAAAGGACTGGGAGTTTTGAGGAATTCACGTAAGTTAACACACACTTTCCAGAATGTGCTTTTACTTTCATATTTCTCTGGCCCAATGGAAAATGCAGGGCCTCTTGTTCACAAATTATTAAGAATTTAAATACAGTGAAAGCAGAACATTAAGCCAAGCCCAGGGGCCTCTCAGTGTGGGCCTTGTGCAGCTGTACAGGTCCACGCCCATGAAGCCAGCTCTGGCCCACGAAGCCTTTTCCCATTTGTGGCCTGACATAAAGCCACAGTGATCCACACACGGCCATGGATGAGTTCACCCCAAATCTAGATAATCTAGATACTCTAGATCTGTTTAACATAAATGTTAACCTTTAGCTTGAGAATCTATCCTTGAGAACTTTTTGGCATTAAATTATCCTTTTTGATGAACTATTAAGAAGGGGAGATGAAAGACATTTGTTATGCCCTTAATTGGCAAAGTAAAAAGTGTATTACCCATGTCAAGGATATAGTTAAAAAAAAAGAATTACTAGTATAGTAGTTACAGATGACATTAAATGGATAGACTGAAACACACACACACACACACACACACACACACACACACACACACACACACTTTAAGTAAAATGCAGAGTGATATCTAAAACACAATATCATGCATATGTAAATTAAAAATAATCTATTTAAAAGATTTACACATTTCAAGGATATGTTGTGGTTGGAGGAAGAACTGGGATGCAAATTAGGTCAAAGAGAAAATCATGAAATAAGACAAGAAAAGCACTTTTCACCAAGTGATGTTCATAACTGAGCATCCAATCAACAGGACTTTCATCATCTGAAGGCCTAAACAATAGACATTCCTCTTCCTGGGGCTTGAAATTCCAACTGCAGATGTTCCGCAGCCTGTGATGGCAGCCCCTACTTTCTGCAGACCGCCACAGAATCAGCATTCCCACAACCCACCATGGATTGCAGAGCATTTTCTCATCTACTAGCTCTTCAGATCCTTGCAACACCCTGGTGTTGTTATATTATTATCCTCATTTTACCAACAAGAAACCCGAAGCTCAGAAAGAAAGGTAATTGGCCAATCAACAAAAATGTGGAGGAATCCAGATCCATATCCAGATCCAGGTCTTCTGGCTTCCGCTGCAATACTTTCAGTCTCCCCAAAGGCCATCTTCCTGATGAGGTTCATCCTGCATCGGGGTAACAGCACAGGTAGAAAAGGTTTGCTTTTTATGAAAAACATCTATTGGTGGCATATTTGAATGCACTTACAAATGATAGAGGCATTCTTTCCTCGGGGTCTCTACCTCTACCTTCTTTCTTCCTCATTGTTTCTCTCAGCCTCATATCAGAAATGACCCTCAGAAACAATTCTAATTTTCTGTGTCAAACAAGTCAAATAAGTATGTGATTTTATGGATAGACTGTCCACATCCATTTTATTGATAGAAAGGAATTTAAACGGCCTATTTCTCTAAGACGCTTAGTGTACGTGCCATGCCTACAGCATTGCAGGTAGGCTGTACTTGCTCTGCAGGCACTTTGTGGTCCTTTCCCTGTCCTCAGAAAAGCAGCTGCCTCTATCCCAGTGAACACTTGCAGACTCTCATTAGCCTCTCTTTCAGTTGCCCTTCTGTAGGCTAATTAAATCAGGATCCTTCCATGTTTTCTCACAGGTACTACTATTCATAGGCTTTAATCACTTTTGTTTTTCACTCCTCTGCAATTCACACTCTCCTGTTCCCTGCTTCCTCCTCGGTGCTGTGTGGCACCTCCCCATGTCTACTGGAGCATGTAGACCAATGGTTTTCAAAGTGTAGTCCTTGGGAGAGTAACATCAGCATCATTGGGGAATTTGTTTGAAAAGCAAATTATCAGGCCCCACAGCAAAGAAACCAAAGCACAAACTCTAGGGATAGTGTCCTACAATCAGGCTTATCAGGTCTTTCTGGGTATCTGTTGCTTATTAAAGTTTGAAAATTATTACTATTATTTTTTATTTTTATATGTATTTTTATTGATTTCAGAGAGGAAGGGAGAGGAGGAGAGAAATAGAAACATCAGTGATGAGAGAGAACCATTGATCAGTTGTCTCCTGCACACCCCACACTGGGATCAAGCCCACAACCTGGGCATGTGCCCTGACCAGGAATCAAACCGTGACCTTCCAGTTCATAGGTTGACACTTAACCACTGAGCCATGTGGGCTGGGGAAGAATTATTTTTTATCACTCCTTTCCCCATCCCACTGTAGGCAGAAATACCTTTTCGCCCCATTTGTGTTGGGTGTGGTCCCATGACTTGCATTGGTCAGTGGAGTGTTAGTGTGATATAAACTTAAATGTGTTTGTGTGGCTTCACCTGTGGCTCCCCTTTGAAGAACACACCCTGGAGCAAGAGAGTGTGATGTTATGTGAGCACAGCAATTTAGTTTGTATCAAAAGGAAGTGGAAGCAGAAGTGAATTGGTTAGATGTCTATCTCACTTGCTCTAGACCAGAAACTGCAGCTTGAGAGCCACATGCAGCTCTTTGACCCCTTGAGTGTGGCTCTCCCACAAAATACCACGGCCTGGACAAGTCTTTTTTGAAGAAGTGGTATAAGAAGAAATTTAAGTTTAAAAAATTTGGCTCTCAAAAGAAATTTCAATTATTGTACTGTTATTTGGCTCTGCTGACTAATGAGTTTGCTGACAAGGGTTCTAGACTCCATGATGGGAAACAAATGCTTGTTCAGTGAATGAACTGAATGTCAATTACACTTGATGCTAAAAATAAACAAATAAATAATAAGTAAGGGGAGATAAATTATTATATAAAGTATGAATTTTAGGCTAACTTTTTAAAGATGACCTTTTAGATTTTTTAGAGGTAAAATAAAACCCCCATGACAGCAGATTTAAAAAGTAAATCAGATTAAATAAATCATTTTCTCACATTACGTGATGTGTAGAGGAAGACAGAAACTGTCTTTGGTTCAGTGCATTGGTGACATTATGATCAGCATCTCTTGTGCAGAAGTGACTGGCACTAACTCTGTTGATCCCATTCTAGGTATTTCAATAGAAGGTACCAATAAAGGGAATTGGCTACATATGTGTTGGAAGAGCAGAGAACTGGACTGGGAGAGTGAGACTCACCAGATACCGGCATCAAAAGGAAGGACCAGAAGAACAAAGGTACAGCTCTAAGCATGTTCTACACAGATTCTCAGAGATCCTCAGCAGATCTGAGCTCAGATACTTACAGCATCCTCCCACTCACAGGTACCCTGCATCAACTTCTGTCACTTCCCACGATCCCACCAGTTCGTCTTTGATTAATTCTGAGTAAATCACGCACATTCACATCCTTATCTAAAAGTGCTAAAAGTCACCCATTTGGTTTCAAAAACGTTTTTATTAAATAGATGGGCTCTGCTTTTATGATCTGTAACTTATAGCAAAATGGTATCTGAAAAGAGAGTTGACAGGCCTTGGTGGATTATCCCAGGAGCAGAAGCTGCGATTAGGATCTGATTTACAAATCTTAAATAGAAAAGTTTAAAGGAGTTGAACGACTCTTTAAAATTTTTTAAAATTGTGTTGGATCACACCTAACACAAGACCTACCATTTTAACTATTTTTAAGTGAATAGTTCGATAGTGTTAATTACATTCACGTTGTTGTGCAACTTTCGCCACCACCCAACCCCAGAACTTTTCATCTTGCAAAGCCAAGACTCTACCCATCAAACAACCCGATTTCTCTCATCTCAGGTCCTGGCAACCCCAGCCTACCGTCTGTCTCTGTTAATTTGGCTACTTTACTACCTCATGCAAGTGGAGCCCTGTAACATTTGTCTTCTGTGACTAGCTTATTTCACTTACCATAATGTCATTAAGTTTCATGCACTTTGTAGCATGTGTCAGAATTTTTTCTTTTTTAAGGCTCAATGATATTTCACTGTGTGTATATATACCACTTTTTTTAAATCTATTGATACATACACAGACACCTGGTTTGCTTCCATCTTTTGGATCTTGTGAATGATGCTACTGTGAGCATGGGTGTACAGAAATGGAATCATTCATTCTCATCACAGTCTTCTTTGAGAAGTGGATAAAGAAGAGAGATTTATGGAGAACATAGTTTAGTGCAGTTATGATAGATTTGTATTAATTACTTGCATTTAGTTAGTTTATAGAGAGATAAGCAGAAATAACCAACTGGATGCCAGAGGAGAGGAAAAGCATGGACACACAATTCTGAAAATGTAGAAAAAGAGGAAACTTATAGAATTTTAATAGAAGTGATTTTCATTAGAGTGTGTGTTGGGTGGGGTATGACAGTTTGAGATGAGGGGATTTATTACATTTTCTAGATTCATTTCTGGAAGACCATCAGTGGATGTCTAAGCTCAACAGAACCTCCTTAGTAGGTAAGAATATATAGCAGTCGGAGGGAGAAAGCACGTGGGCTGAAGAAGACACGGGAGCCAGTGTTTCGTAAAGATAATCTATAAAAGAGCTGAACTGATGCAGTAGAGGGGGATCGCTGCAGCATTATGTCCCGAACCCAGTGTCTTTGGGAACCTTCTCAGGCTCCCTGTAGGAAGCAGGGTCCACTCTTCTGGCGTTTGGGTCATCAGAGGCGCACCGGGACCTAGGAGAGCGCGTTGGGAGTGCGGCTGTGTGGCTCCCAAGCCTGGGTCAGAAAGAGCACTGTGGCTTTGTCTAGCTGTTGGGCTCCTCGGTCTCCAGTCTCCAGTTGTCATGAGGCTCCTCCTCCTGTTCAGAGACAGCCATGCCATAAGGAAGCCCAACTGGGCAGCTGAAGAGAGACCCACAGAGAGGCCCCAAGACTGTGCAAGAGGAAACGATGCCCAGGAAGTGCATAGCTGTTACCTCTCAGCAGCTGCGTGAAAGGCGCTGAGGAAGAACCAGAGACCGTGTGTAGGAATTAGCCCTCCTCTAATTCCGGACCCACAGACCTGAGAAGGACAATAAAGTGATTGTTGTTGGTCTAAATGACCACATTGTGGAGTGATTTGATACTTAGCCCTGGGTAACCAGAGCACTGCTTTTGGGCCTTGCCTGGCTTTTTTACTTTTTACTGAATTGCAGTGGTTTGAAAATAGAGCTGCCTTTGCTTTCATAAAGTTTCAGACCAGGTGGAAACAGAGCAACTGGGAGGACTTGGATGAACACTCGACAAAAATAAATACGTACATACATACATACATAAAATTAAATTAAAAATAGGAGGCATAAATACAAATAATGGGAGGGAAAAGGACCAGGTGTGAGTAGAACTTTCTTAGCATTTTGGGGTGAACGACAGAAATGCCTTCTGTGCAAGATAAGTCCTTCCCAGCTCCCATGCTGCTGGATGGGCCGGGGATGGAGGAGGGGGAGTGTCAGGCAGAGAAGGTAAGAAGGAAGGACACCTCCCCGCCTCCCTGGGGTGAGTGCAACATGAGCGATGCCTGGGTGTGCTGAGGTTTCCTTGGTTTCTCAGCTGAGTATCAGGTCCTAGAGATGAGCTCAGTGCTGTTGCAATAACACTCCTTTTGGGGGCACTGAGGGGTCACGCTTCCTTCAGGTACCCATTGTCACGCCTTGGGCACAGCCGGGTCTGGCAGTGGGTGCTGTGTGGCCAGAACAAAGGGCAAAATAAGTATATATGCCTCCCTGAGCCATAGACATAATTTATAGTCTTTTAATCCTTTTATTTGTCTCTGCTTATGAATTTCTCATAGAATTATTTAATGATGTGAGTTCAACAGGCAATTTCAAAACCTCCTTAATTTACAATTGCTTTCCTCAGTGATGCAGTGAGGCACCGCATACCAAACTGCAGAGATAGCGGCTTGAATGTGGTGGAGAGAAAAATCATTCAACACCAGACAATTAATACTTAAGCAGGCTCCAACATGCTACCCCTGGGTCCCAGTAACCGTGGCAGGAAGCTAGGAAGTTCCACAGATCAAAGAAAGAGTGAATCATGTCAAATAAAGAGCACCAAGCATTCCAGTCTTGGAATATCCCCCTGTCTCCAGACACCCCATAGTTTGAGGGAATGCATTTTACAGGGCAAATGCAATAAAAGCAAAGGAGCAGAGGATGTCATCTTAACTGACTCAGTAGTCTGGCCAAGGAGACACGAAGACCATGCCCAGTAGCACTGGAGAAGCTTGCTCCTGTAATAAGCTCAGGAATCACAAGCACAGATCTCTGATGTTAGTGATATATGTTAGTGGATCCCAATGGCTGTACATAGTCAAATCCTCTGAACGGACCAATCACACTGACCTGCAAATGGAGGCAAAGCATGGGGTGAGTGGTAAGGAGGAGCCCAGGCTGCTGGGAATATCAGATTCACTCTTACTAGTTTCATCCCAAGAAACCCCCCTAGGAAATCATTGTCAGAACGGATAGACAGCAAGGCAGTCGCAGCTACAGGTGAGATAGTCCAGGCAAATTATGGTTAAGTCATGCCTTACTGCAAGCCAAGTCCAGAGCCCCTGTGCTTTGCATGAGGCACTCTGGCGGTACAGTTGCAAATCCAAGTTCATACCAACTGACATTTTAGACAAATGAACCACCTCCCCTGGGAGAGACTTCAGATGACCTCTTTACAGACTCAGAGGAAACGAGGCTTTTGGTCTCAGCCCAGTTCTGACCAGAGAGAAAGCCAGTGCATCCGCTGATGCTGAACGCTGGCAGGAGGAGGAGGGACCCACTCCGGCGTCCTTTGCTCGTGCTGACGCAGGATATGGTGAGGATGCGTCTGCTCATATGGATAGGAAGCTGCAGACCTCAAACTCATCAACAGGCATAAAATTCAAAGTGGAGAGAGCGGGGAGAGACTCAAATTAGTAACACGCGTCTGCTTCCCAGCGCTCGCTCAGACAGAGGTTCAATGGCTGGAAATTATTGTAATGAAGCAGATGCCAGGGGTGCTGCGAGCACAGCGACTTGCCGGCGGCGGCAGCCATGGTGAGCGGCAGTCAGGATTCTGCTCAGTCTCCGCACTGTGCACGGCTCAGTACCTGCTGGCGCAGCTCCGCGGCCCACTTGAACGAATGCACGGACGCCTTTGAACTCTGGGCTTGCTTGGAGCTAAAAGCAGCGGCATTTCCCCCATTTTCCTGTCCTCAGACAGGGAGAGGCGCCACATTCCAGAAGCAGCCCCTCCCCTCCTCGCTCTGCTCCACATCTAACGGGGCCATTCCCCACGTTCAAGGCGCGGGGAGAGAAAAGGTCTGAAATACTAGGTTTCCTCGGTTTCTCAACTGAGCATCATTTCTCAAACCAACAGATGGTAAGCATCCAATAGGTGAGCAAACAGTCGGGTTTACGCCGGGGCTTCCTGGTTATTTTTGAACAGGTGGCCCCGGCCAAGGCCTCCTTGGTCCCGAAGGAGGGGCAGGTGGGCAGGCTCAGAGTAGGCCCTTCCAGCCTGTCCCCGGCTCTGCGCATCTCACAGCTCCGGGACGCACCACGCTGGCAGAGAGGCTGGCAGGTCCCTCTCCGGAGGGGCTAGGTGACCCGCGATGAAAAGTGAGTGTTCTTCTGTGGACAATGTCTTCAGTGTGGGGCGGATACAAGGCCACCTGCACCTCACAGCTCACAAGGCAGCTAGCTCTGGGTGCCCCCAAAGGCCATGGATGGCGTCTGGTGCTCTCCTGCTCCCACACTGCCCCTGAGCGGCCAGGCAGCGCCCCTCTACCCCTCCCCCAACCCCCAACCAGGGTGCACTCTGCCCGGAGGGCCGCACTCCCTGCATTGCCCACACTACTCTTGGTTGAGGCCTGCAATACCGCTCTATGTTAAACGTTGTACCACAGCTAGATGCTGACAATATAAAAGAGAAAAAAACTTGCCCAGTTCAGCATTTGACCTCACTTCGCTCACAGCAAGATGGTAAAAGACAGCAGAATGGCTTTCTCAGCCTTGTGTTAACTTTTACTCCACACAGAATATTACTTAGAATATATGGAGTTTTCCCTTTTCTCTCCCACAAACACCTGCAGCAGCAGCCAGTCGTAGAGTCTGTTAAGTACACTCCAAGAGTATAGACATTTAAAATGCTAAACTCTTAAGTGCAACATAAAAACGTAGTTCATATATATATATATATATATATATATATATATATATATATATATATTTTCCATAGAGAGGAAGGGAGAGGGATAAAGAGCCAGAAACATCGACCAGCTGCCTCTTGCACACCCCCCACTGGGGATGTGCCCGCAACCAGTGTACATGCCCTTGACCGGAATCAAACCTGGGACCCTTCAGTCCGCAGACCGATGCTCTATCCACTGAGCCAAATGGGTTTTGGCTATATAAATATATTTTTACTTCACAGCAGAAATACTTCATAGTTTACAGTATCTATTTGTGAGGAAGAACGACTGCTGCTCGTGTGTTATCAGTTTCCCCTTCATGACTGAAGACCCAATGTCTGTAGGTCTGGTTGGCATTTTTTCCATTGACTTTTAGCACTCTTAGAAATGAAGGATACATTTGAAACTCAATGCAGGAGGAATTCTCTCATAGATTACGGCAAAGCGGCAAAGTTTAGGATTGATGTGTTAACCAGCTCCCACAATGCGGTGTGCAGGCTGGAGTGGTGGGTGCATGGTGATGGCTGAAAGCTCCACGGATCACTCCACATCACAATGGGCATAACCATGAACCTAAAGCACTCTTAGACTTTTAATCCTATGATCTGCAAAGATTGAGGTGTGTGAAGTTTTTCCTGATCACAACTCAGCTAAATTATCTGTATGTTCAAAACTGTGCACAGTTACAGGTGATGCCCAAACGCAGCCCCTGTTCACGGCTTTCCTCCCTGTGAAGTAACAATGCCTGGGTTCTGATGCAGCTTACAGCGTCCATCACTGCATATGTATGAAGTGCGTTAATATTTCTCCAGTACATTTGCATTTATTTCCCACATATAGAAGCAAACGTAGTTATAAAGGTGTGCCGAAAGCTTAGTTTTGGAACACATTGGAATTTGGGTTTTAGTCATCAAAGATGTGATAAAAAATGTGCATTAATGTACAAAAAGAACTGAGCTTTTTAATGGGACATCAAATAAGACTTTATTAGTATCTATTAGGTTCCACCCAACGCTCAGGGCAGCCTAATGAGCACCATCCATCAGTGGGTCCACTAGGAGATAACAGCACCCCGAAAACCAGCAGCCAGAGAGCACTTCATACTTTTTTACCTTTATCTTTACAATTAGCTGACATTCTATCCTGTTACACTGGCCTTACTATTAGTAATAGTGAACCAATTTATAAACCCATTAGTGACACTTTTTCCAGAAGATAAAAACAGTCAAAATTATCTGGCAGCAATTAATCTTAATGGCTGTATGCAGTAAACAGCAATGGGCTAATTCCAGCTCTGTCAGCCCCATCAAACAATCCCGCATTAGGCAGCTTTTCAGTGATCCATTAAGCATATTCAGAACAACAACAAATTCAATGCTGAAGGCATATGCACTAAACATTACAACAGTGATCTTCTGAAGCCATCATTATCTCTTAAATAGTACTTCCCCCATGTATTATCATTATGCTGTACATTAGAAATACTTTGATTAAACTCCCTTAATTCATAACAGACAGCTGCAGACCATTTATGCAGTTAATCTCAACACAACAGCTATGAGGAAATATAACAAATGAAGGCTGTAAACTGGAAGCCATTACTCTGGAAGACTGGTTTCCTAGCCCTGTCAGAGCAGAGTGCAGCCTTCGGATGGGCTTCCGGCTCACAGTAATGGGGACGGTCTGTTAGTGACCTTCCACCTTCCCTGGAACACCTGTCTTCAGGGTGGGTGTGCCTCCGGCTAACTAAGTGTGTGGCCAGTGTGGGCAGGGTCCTGTGTACTCCTCATTGACCAATCCAAGGGCTCAACCGAGAAGAGCCAAAACTGTAACTTCTACTTCCGACCAAGCATATGAGTCAAGGTTTTGGTTGAATAGGAATAACCTCATGATTTTGTTGAATCCTGACTTCAGAGCACTGGCAACTGTTCCCATCCCATGCCATGATTAGCAACAGCTTCTGATTTTCTTTCCAACAAGTAGTGTCTTCTATAATTTAATTCAGAGTACTTGGGTTTATATACTTTAAAAAAATGTTTCCTAAAAAATTTCCTCTGTAAACTTTCTTTCTCGTGTGTGGTATTTTTATTTAACATCCAGAAAAATCTGAATGCAAAAAATTCCCCCTCCCACATGTCGGTAGCCACACCCTAGTTCCCATTCAGAGGAACAGTGTGTGCACTGGCTTACTGGATGAACGCGAAGCCATGTGAAATCTCCCTGTGTCACACCTCCACAGAATTTCTCCTCTGCGGGCACACATCGTAAACAGCTGCATGAATGGGCTCTATGTGCCGGGCATTTTCTCTTTTCCTCATATAGAGCTCATTTCAAAGTTCTAAACCACAGACACCGTGTCTACCGTTTGATGAAATGGCCAAAGAATTAAAACATAAATTTAGAGTCCTCTTGCCAACTTGGGCTTTCGGGGTTAGCACCAATGAATGAAATATTGATTCCAAATGAAACGCACACTCTCCGTGGAACAATAGGGTCTGCTTGCGGAAGTAAAGGCCAATCGCCCACATGGAGTGTCTGAGGGGATCCCCACAGCTGAGGCAAAACTGGCCCATTCCCCACAGATGCCTGTGACCACACGGCTAAGGGCTATTAGTGTTTGTTCCCAGCGTGGAGAGAGTAGGTTAGCTGGTGGAGGCATCTCATTACTCTGGGCCTTGGAGGTTCCTCCGGTGCTACAAAGACCCCTCCTCCTCTCGCCCATGTTCCCACCCACCCCTCCTGGAACACCATGCTTTAAAATATAGAAGCTCTAGTGAGTTTTCCTTAATTTCTTCTCTCTCCTTTACATTTGTCTGAAAGATATGGATGTGGTGACTGCGTGCTTTGTGTCTTGTTTTTCAAACTTGCATTTGACTCATGCCTGGCCACCTGGGCATCCTGAGGCCAATCTCAGGCCGGAAGTGCAGTTAGAAAGGACCAGAGTTTTCACCTGGATGGTTTTCCCACCTTGAGGCCAGCGCTCTGCCATGTGAGTTCCAGAGTGCGGCTACCAATTGCTAAGGCACAAACACATTTGAGAAATGGCCCCCTCCTTAGACATTCACAACGCATGCCAGCACAGTAGTCTCCTGGGAGTCCGGAGAAAAGAGGCTGACAACTCAGGCCCAGGCAACTGGCTTTCCTTAAAGTATAAAAATGGCTGGCATCTTATGGGGCATTGATCTTCTACAGGTATATATTGGGACATGTTTTTCCTAATTCCTGCTTATAATATTTAAGATTAATCTGTGGCAGGAAAGAACAAGTTAACAAGTGGATCAATTATGCTTTCTCCTAATTTTTGTAAGATTTGCTTTGCCTTAAAATTACTCCACTGTTGACAAGTGGCCACCAGCAAATGAGCTTATGTTAGAAATTCACGAGCTTCATAGATCTTCCATTCCTTTAGAGAATCTAAGCTCAGTAAACAATATCCATATAAAATTTTTCTGATTGAGACATAGGTTTTCTTCAACTAATGATTAGATTTTTGCAATGGATGTTAAGCATATGGATAAATCACAAATGTGCTAATGTACCCTGCTGTGGAACATTATCTTCAGCTCGAACACAATTATATCGTGCATCTAGAGTTCTATCCGGATCTATTTACATGTATCTCCATCTGCCTCTATTCAGGAAACTTCAAATTATAAGCAGGTAACTTCTACCTGCTAATTTGAAGCATGTTGCTTGGGGTATTAGCATAGATTATCCCAAAGGAATGTGTTAAAAATAGTGATTATGTTCTACTCTGAACCATGAAAGTTTGTGTAATCCATGGAACTTCATGGCTGACCAGCCACATGTGGTGATATGCCAGCCATGGTTGCTGTGCTGATAAGTTGAACCAAGTAGAAATGATGAGGTGATAAAATTACTAGGAAATCATTTTAAAGGTTTGATCTTAAACACTAATGCTTGAGGAAATGCAGCTTTAATTTTAAAAGATGAGATTGTAGGTAGGTGTGTGTGTGTGTGTGTGTGTGTGTGTGTGTGTATGCATGTAGCTTCTGATAAAATTTATAATGGTAGTATTTTTAATTGCTCTTCCAAACTCATTTTCTCTCCCATTTCAGCTCTCCATGATACCTACACATGCAGTCAGTCTTGTTCCAGGAAAAGGTGGTAAGACCCCTGTATGGAATACAAGCAAACCAAAGAATGAAAGAGAATAGGAAACTGATCATTTACAATAATTGGCAGCTATAGGGAAAGGAGAAAGTAGTTTTAAGTGTGTGTGTGTGTGTGTGTGTGTGTGTGTGTGTGAGAGAGAGAGAGAGAGAGAGAGAGAGAGAGAGAGAGAGAACTCCTTTGATGGAATTAGGTGAACATGAGTAGTGAAATGCAGAAGGAACTGAGGGAGCAGCATTTGCACAGTAATTTTTGTAAAGGTGGACATTTTGAGAGAAAGTCAAGATGGGAAAAACAGTCTGGCTACCATATGCCTGGTGGCCATTTAGTCTTGGTAGTGATTCAAATACCTGCATAGTCACCAGGTCCCAATGTTTTACTCATTCTTGTAGAGCTCAGTTCATGTGACTAAGTTTTAATGTCCTTTCCTTGGTTTGCAATTGGTTATCCAGTGAGCCTGGCACTCAGGCCCCTCAAGTCTGGTTAATCATTTCCCCAGAGTCTGGCTCCTGTCCCCTGGGTTCCACCCACTGCCTTGATGCCTGATATGACGCTCTCTAGCCCAGCTCCTTCTCATCTCCCTCCCCTTGCCATCCCAGCACGACTGCCTTCTGGCTGGGTCCTCAGGAGCGTCTCCCACCTGGGCTCAGGTAAGTCCTTCACTCCCGCCGAGCTGCTAGTCTCCCCCATCGGAGCAGTCCTAATGAATGGGCTTGTGAGAGCCCTCAGAGTCACTTGCCTGATAAAGCCCATATTTTTTAGCACAATCCATCCCTACCTCCCCCACGTGTGTCCCACCTTCTGTGCTCCAGGTCTTCTGACCTGATTACCCCTCAAATGCACAGTGTGTACTCTCAGCTCCATGTCTTTGCACATCCTGGTTCCCTCCCCCTAAATTCTTTCCCTGTTAACTGCCTCCTACTCATCAATACTGAGTTCATTTATCACATCTTGGAAATCTCAGTCTCTGGTTAAGCAAAATGCAGCTACTCATGGAATCATAATTCACTGAACTGTGATTACTTTTCTCACTTGGACAAGGACAAGGTCTTTTCATTTTGTATCACAAGATTGTGGAATATTTCTTGGAACATAGTAGGTACTTTAAAAATTCATTGAATTGATGGATCAAAATATACAGAAATGCCATGTATGATGGTTAATAATTTTTAAAACAACTATAGAAATACAGAATTCTTAATGGTTAATAGTCAGTTATTAGTCAATAGAAATTAACTGTATTATATAGAAAGGTATTTGCAGCATCCACATAAATATTAAGAAGTGTTGATCATCTCTGATTGGGTAGTTCAGTTGATTAGAGCAGTGGCCAGCAAACTTATTAGTCCACAGAGCCAAATATCAACAGTACAACAATTGAAATTTCTTTTGAGAACCAATTTTTTTAAACTTAAACTTCTTTTAATGCCACTTCTTCAAAATAGACTCACCCAGGCTGTGGTATTTTGTGGAAGAGCCACACTCAAGGGGCCAAAAAGCTGCATGTGGCTCTCGAGCTGCAGTTTGCTGACCACAGGATTAGAGCATCATCCTCATACTCCAAGGTTGTGGGTTCGATCCCTGCTTAATGCTCATACAAGGATGGACCAATGAATGCATAACTAACTGAAACAGAAAATGGATGTACCTCTTTCTCTGTCTCTTACTCTCACCCTTCTTTCTCTAAAGTAACTCAATAAAATAATTAACAATGAAAAAGGAGTGCTGATCTGCATGTGGTAGGACTACAAATGGTTTTATTCTACTTTTATGTGCATGATTATATTGCCTATAGGTCTATGTTAAAAGCATGAGTTATCTTTTTTATAATAAAAGGGAGAGATAATATTTAAATGTGAAATGTTTCTGAAACATGGTTTAGGACTTTACAAAGAAACTGGACACAGGGCCCACTGTTGCCACTCTGGGCCCTGCTCTGTCCGGCCCTCTGTTACCCTCCTGTCCTTATTTTCCCCAGGGGGTGGGTGATGAGGCACTTGGCCTGGATCTGGTGAGATGTGGTTCGTGTTTGACTTGGGTGGAATGCTCCCAGCAGCAGTGTGACTGTCCACGTTAGTACATCTCCTGCACAGCGCTGACCAGCTGATCCCCATGGACACTGTGCCCACAGCTGTGGAGGGAGGGATGCTGCAGTGGTAAAGGGCTCATGGCTCTGGGCATTCCTGGGCAAGTGTTTACTATCCAAAAAGGGGAGAATCAGGGTCAGTCACTTATTTCCTTCAAGACACGCTGCACCGATCTCTCGTAGGAGGCAGAGTGGCTGGTTTACCAAACTTACATAAAGGCGCCCAGCCAAACGCCATGCCGTCTCCCCCATCGGCCACGTGGGTCTAGGCATTCCTCTGGGTCCGGAGACCGTGCCGCCCCAAGGGCTGAGACAGAGCCACCCATAAATGCTGTTCTCAGTGAGTCCTCTGAATAGGCCTTTCATTCCCTGGAAAGTTAGGAAATTCTCTTAAATAGCAATGCAAGATTTAGTTTTTTTTTTCCACCTCTACATCTATAAACACATTGAGAAAATTGGAACACTACTCTAATACTATTAAAGATGATCAAGAAACAAGTAATGTCATTGAAACAGAGTAGGCTTCTCCATTTGTGACAGTGACAGGAGACTGAAGTCATTTTTTTCCTCATGAGGTGTAGCTGTATGCTAAGTTAAGTAAGTGTGTGCCTGATGCGCTGGTGGTACCGGGCTAGGGGACGTGGGGGGGGGGGGAAAGATGAAAACCTGGTCCACAGCCTCAAGGAATTTACAATATGGTATCTATAAATTAACTGAGATATAAATTCTCTTCTTGGGATTATAACTCAGTAAAATAAACATTTTTATTTCCATTTATTAGATCATTTTCATTTGGCTGAAATGCAATGTAATATTATCCTCTCCTTTGAAAATTTTAGTAACTTACAGGCTATATTATCTGTAAAGTTTTGGCAAGCTTTTATTTATTCATTGATTTCATTTTTCATCTATGTCCTCACTCAACAAATATTTATTTAAAGTTTCCTATATTCCAGGAACTATTCTAAGAGCTTAGAGATATAGTGGTGAACAAGACTTCAGCACACACACACACACACACACACACACACACACCACACACACACACTCCTTACCAGGAGTTAATAAGGGCATGAAGAGAAAGCACGCAGAATGGAGATGTGGAGAGTGAGGAGTTTCTTGAGATGGGTGTGTGTCAAGAAGCCTTTCTGAGAAGTTGGGAATTACACAGAGCCTTGTAAGTCTGGGGGATGAGCCAGCTGGTGTTAAGTCTGAAGCTGAGGAGGTGCCAGTGTCTGTAAACAGCGGATAGACCAAGAGGAGAGTGGCAGGGCAGGAGGTGAGGGCTGAGCCATGACCAGGCTCCAGAAGAGAGCAGGTTTGTGGGTCAGGATGGGTTGAGCACAGAAGAGTCCTTTCCTGACTTTTGTTTAAAAAGATCACTCTGACTACCCTGGAGAAGAATTTGTAGAATAGGTTAAAGAAATGAATAACTGCAGTTCATTATTTTAGTCCTTGGTCCAATGAATCAGCACAAACATGCCACTCTTTCCTAGTTTTAACTACACTGCCGATAATTTGTCAATAAATTGTTATTGTCAAGAAGCAATTTCTATCTATAACAGTGGTTTTTAAGATTTCTAATGCTGCGACCCCTTAATACAGTTCCTCATGTTGTGGTGAC
This sequence comes from Vespertilio murinus, assembly GCA_963924515.1. NCBI lineage: Eukaryota > Metazoa > Chordata > Mammalia > Chiroptera > Vespertilionidae > Vespertilio > Vespertilio murinus. Next base: position 4,935,665 of record OZ004713.1, read on the forward strand.
CCCAACCATAAATTTATTTTCATTGCTACTTCATAACTGTAATTTTCCAATGGTCTTAGGCGACCCTGCTAACAGTTCTCAACCTGTGAGTCGTGATTCACAGGTTGAGAACTGTTAGCAGGGTCGCCTAAGACCATTGGAAAACACAGATGTCTACAGTATGATTCATAACAGTAGCAAAATTACAGTTATGAAGTAGCATAGAAAATAATTTTATGGTTGGGGGTCACCACAACATGAGGAACTGTATTAAAGGATTGAGGTATTAGAAAGGTTGAGAACCACTGACCTAGAATAAGTGGCTCAATAGAAGGAAAAACCAAGTAACAACTAGAGCTTCCCAACAATGAGAACCTGCTCTTAGAAGTGCCCAGCTAGAAACTAGATGGCCCACCAGCGCACTATAGGAGTGAGCTCTTTAATGAGAGGCCACGGACTTGTCCTGCTCTGAGAGTGGCTGGACTGGACATGATGCTGTGTTCCCCACATCCCTCCTTCTGCCAGCTGGACATGGTCCTAAAATTGTCCCTGGCTGGAGAGAGCTGCCTGCCCAAAGCCACACATCTTCCTGGGTCATCCCATGGCATCCCATGTTGGGGACTCCAGGGAGCACACAGGTTGGGTATGCAGTGCTTCTCAATAAATATGTACTAAAAGCTGTAAACATACATTACAAGTCTTTATACCAACCCATTCAAATGGACCCCCTGCTCCAATTCAGAAGGTCCTGTACCTTGCCCTGAGGAGCGGGCATGATGAAGGGCAGTTCTGGGGCCAAAGCGATCACCATTCATCCCTTTGGAGGCTGTGTGGTCACAGGGCCAACCCAGCCACTCCTCGGTCCTTAAGGAGGAAGCACATTGTCGCATGCTCCGGAAACAGTCACACCCAGAGGAATCCAGAAATTCCACTTAAAGATGGAAAAGTTCCCAAATGTTTTGAGTGAGTACTATAATTTATAATGTCATCCAAAATATTTTTGTATTTCTCACTGATATTTTATTATAATACTACTAGAGGCCCAGTGCAGGAAATTCTTGCATGGGTAGGGTCCCTAGGCCCAGTCATTGATCAGGGCCAATTGGGGACCTCTGGCTGCCAGCCAAGGCCTTCCTTTATCCCACTCCACCCCCTGGTGATCAGCACATGTCATAGCAAGCAGTCAAACTTACAGTTTGTCAAACTCCTGAGGGGACATTTTGCATATTAGCCTTTTATTATATAAGACTAGAGGCCCGGTGCAGAAAATTTGTGCATGGGGTGGAGTTTGTGTGTGTGGGCGGGTGTTCCTCAGCATAGCCTGCACCCTCTCGAATCTGGGACCTCTTGAAGGGATATTAAACTGACTGTTTAGACCCAATCCCACTGGGACTAAAAGGGCAGTCAGACATCCCTCTCACAATCCAGGACTGCTGGCCCAACTGCTTGCCTGCCTGCCTTCCTGATTGCCCCTAACTGCTTCTGTCTATCACCCCCTAACCACTCCCCTGCTAGCCTGATTAATGTCTAACTGCTCTCCTGCCAGCCTGTTTGCCCCCAATTTCCCTCCTCTGCTGGCCTGACAACCCCTAACTGCCCTCCCCTGTAGGGTTGATCACCTCCAACTGTCCTACCTTACAGGCCTGGTCCCTCTCAACTGCCCTCCCTTGCAAGCCTGCTGCCTCCCCTGCTGGCCATCTTGTGGCGGCCATCTTGTGTCCACATGGGGGCAGCCATCTTGTGTGTTGGAGTGAAAATAAAATAGTAATATGCAGTCAATCTGCATATTACTATTTTATTAGATAGGATAGAGAGCTGGTGTATGGGTGGGGGCAAGCTGATTTGCCCTGAAGGGTGTCCCAGATCAGGGAGGGGCTCCCTTGGGGTGTGCGGTGGTGGCCTGGGCTAGGGGCCTTTGGTGGTTTGCAGGCCAGCCATGCCCCCTGGCAACCCAAATAGAGGCCCTGGTATCTGGATTTATTTACATTCTACAAATGAAACTTTGTAGCCTGGAATGGAGCCAAGGCCACTGCTTACTCTGTGGCTACCTCCATTTCTGTTTGGATTTGTTTACCTTCTATAAGTGAAACTTTGTAGCCTAGAGTGGAGGCCTAGGCCAGCCAGGGTGTGTGGAAAGCTTGGCTCCCTCTATTGCCGGGGAAACCCAAGCCTCTCAACTGTTCTCTGTGGCTGCAGCCATCTTGGTTTGGGTTAATTTTCATACTTTCTCTGATTGGCTGATGGGCCTGGCTTGAGCAGAGTGATGATTAATTTGCATATTGCTCTTTTATTATATAGGATTTTGTCTTTTCCTAATGCTTCAGGAAAAAAAATTGGCAAGAATCCTTTACATGAATTGGTTCATTGGCATCAAAATGTTAGATAATAAATTTAGCTATGATACAGAAACATCAAATATGATACCGTTATGTCTAAGCCTAGATATCACTGAAACTAAGTCTGTGTCTTCCCATATTTCCACCTCAGGTTAGGAGGCACATCTTGTGGACATTCATTTGAATTCTGTCTATGCATCATGAGAAAATAAAAACATCCAAATAGGTTGCAATAAAAAGAATTAATGCTTCAGCCCATTTACAGTAGGGTTTTAATCAATGTTTGTAAGCTCCATGCTGCTTATGGTCCGGAGTGGGCTACGCTGACCCACTGTCATTGCTTTTGCAGGAGGCAGCATGGCTCAGGGGTCCAGCCTCGGGGCCATCCAGGGCTCAGGTCCTGGCCCTCCACTCTCCAGCTGCCTAGCCTCCAGCATGTCACCTTCGGTGGCTCAGTTTCCTCCTCTGTGAACTGGTGATGGAAATGACACCACCTACTGGCTATGATTGCTTCTAGAAGTCAATATATATCAAACCCTTGAGAACAGTGCCTGGGACATGATAGGCTCCAAATAACACTAATAATTGGCACTTATTATTCTGATGGAATTGGTCTTTAAAAAAGCATGCTGGAGGTATTGCAAGGCAGTTTGCAGGCTGTGAGCCAGCCACACTGGGTTCCTCCCACCGAGAGCCTCACGGAGTCCGTCACTGCAGACAAACCCGGGAACCGACTTGAGAATCAGCCGTGGCGACCGAGGCAGGCACACCCACCACGGCTTCTCTCCATCTCACCCACCGGACAACAGCTTTCAGCCTCCGAGCTTTGGATAAATCATTCATTTTATGCACTTATTTCTCTTGTCTGTAAAATGGACACAAACATCTTAACTACTTAGAGTTCAGCACAAAAGCTCCGCAGAAAATAGACCGTTGTCTAGCATGAGCTGCTCATACTGGTTTAAAAAGGAGATTCAAGATGACAGGCGTCCTTTGTCACCTGGACACCATCTATTCTGTGGTGTTTTGTTTTGTTTTAATATAAAATTTTATTGATTTCAGAGAAGAAGGGAGAGAGAGAGAGAGAGAGAGAGAGAGAGAGAGAGAGAGAGAGAGAAACATCATTGAAGAGAATCATTGATCGGCTACCCCTACAAGAGATGGGGCCAGGAACCCGGGCATGTGCCCTGACTGGGAATTGAAACTTAACCTCCTGGTTAATAGGCCGGCGCTCAGCCACGGAGCCATCTGGCCAGGCAGCCATCTGCACTGTGGCTTGCTTTCTTCCGGAGTGGCCTGCAGCGCCTGGTGGAGGCTCTGTTGCTGCATCTGATGTCAGCATCCATTGGTGTCTCACCAGGGGAGGTGGGGGGAGGTCAGGGTGTGCTGGGAACAGCTCTTGCTTTGGAATCCATCCGACATGGGGCAGTCACAGCTCGGAGAGGTGGGAGACCGAGGCAGCCTCCTGTGGGATCCCACCGCCTGTGTCCCACGCAGCCCTCCCGGGAGGACGCGTCAGGAGGCAGCACCCAGGACTGCTGGGCAGGACCCAGGGTCGGGCAGCCACCCTCCTCCTGCTCGTCCCGGAGGCAGTGTTCTCAGGTCTGTAGGTCAATGTTTGCACATCGCATGACTATGGCACTTGAATTTGTGGTCATTATTCCCAAAGTTTGATTTTTGTAACAATAACACGGTATCTTTGAACCTGAGCTATAGGTCTTGGTTTCCCTGTGGTTCCTGCATCTCTATTTCAGTAGTCTACTCTTATCCAAATGACTTCATTTCATGAACAAAACGAACATCCAAACAAAAAAGGAGAGAGTAAGAGATTTATTCATTTTGGTTCTCAAATGTTAACTTAGAGAAGCTTCAGAGAGTTTTCTGACTTAGGTATGGTACTTGTTCTCTCAGAAACGGGTAAAATGCTGTCACACGGGGGACTTGGGGCCATGTTTCTCCACATTTAGACTGCTGATTGCACGTGGTACATTCTGTGTGAATTATATCATGTGAAATCACATTTATTAATTGTAACATCAGGATGTAAATGACATTGGGAAGACTCAGTGTGCATGTCTACAAAGAGATGCGATTATGGGCGACCGGGAAGCTAACCGTTATAACATCATCTAAGCAGCCAAGAACAGTTATGGCCTTGGGTTCATTATTCTTTTCATCTTTTATTTCATTTTTTCTCTCTCAAGTTAACCTCACTGCAACAATTCCTCTGCTGAGATGAGGCAACATCTGTGCCTCCGCATTCCGATAGTGGGCACAGCTATTGCAGTGACCTTCCCTGGTCTCCCTAAAGTCAAGTGGACGCAGATTGTCAGGATACTATACATCCTAAAGGAAGAAAGTCAGATGCATTGTAACGTTGTTTCCTTCAAGAGTATACCACACCTCATGCAGTCTCTTTGAAAGAATTCTCTTTCAATAATGAATGCCGGCCACGGTATTCACACTTTTCAGAACCATCTTGCTGGATTTCCTATAAATGGGCATTTATTTGTTTGTTTGTTTATTTATTTATTTATTTATTTATTTATTTATGTATTCTTTACCCGAGAATATTTTTTCCATTGATTTTTAGAGAGAGTGGAAGGGAAGGACAGGTGGGAGAGAGAAAGAAAGAGAGAGAGAGAGAGAGGCATCGATGTGAGAGACACATGACTGGCTATGTCCTGCATGCGTCCCTCAGGGGCTGGGGATGGAACCTGAAACCCAGGAACATGCCCTTCACTGAAAATCTAACCACAGCCCTTCAGTGCGTGGGCCGACGTTCCAACCCCCGAGGGACACCAGCCAGGGCAGAAGGCATCTTTATGCTCAAACATGAAGGAAACCTCTGGAAGCTGCTGCGGTCTTGCAGTCGTCCCTACCACTCAGTACTTTCCTTCCTTCCTTTCCTGGAACTATAAAGCTACAGCAATGTTGATATTCATATGAGTGCTTCAGTGACCGTGCGGCTGCAGGCCTGGGGTCTGCGAGCCTGATGCTGAGATGGGCAGGCCAGCAGCCCCCCTGCACCGGAAGTACCTGCCCTGAGGCCCCGCCTGCCGGGAGGGATATTTGCATTACAGCCCAACACATCATTAAGGACACGATTGTTATTTAATGTGGCACAATCATCTTTCTCCTCTTCATGAAATCCACTTAAGTAATTACCTTCTTAGCTCATTGGCTTTGCCAGCCGCCTGGTTAGAAAGGGTTGCATCTGAGGAAATATTAACAACAGGCTCACGCAATCGCTTCCTTTAAGCTGACTTTTAGGCATTGCCAGGTTGAAAACGAAGATCCTTCTTATGCCCCAAAGAGCGAGTAACCCCATGGTGATGGCCTCTGCAGCAGGAAGGGATGTGGAGCAGAGCCCGGGCGGCACAGGAGCCTCCGGGTGGGCTGTGCGGCCGCTCTCTGCTGGGCGCCTCGGCCTCAGCTGTAGCCAGCCCTTTTGTCAGGAAAGCCAGATGCTGTTTTAAAACGTGCCTCACTTTTCTGAAGGAAACATTTCTCTGCAAACTGTGCCGCGTGGATCTGGATGGGGCACAGCCTGGTCCGAGAGCGGGGAGGAGCCCTGGGGATGGTCTTCCAGCGCGAGGGCTGGCATGCCTTCCAGCGGAGTCTGCGAGGACGGGACAACCGGAGCCAGCAGACAGCAGGGCCGGCCTCACCGCAGAGCACAGAACCGGCCTCACCGCGGAGCACAGAACCGGGATGACCCGAAGACTCACGTCTGGCTCTCCGCTGAGGCTGCCTCCCGAGCACACGGTGCGATCCGTGTTTACAGTAAACAGCGAGGTAGCGGGACACCTCGGGCTTATCTGGGAGCTCTGTGTCTGGGCCTCTTTGTTTGAACAGAAGCGTCAGCTGTATTTTACTTTATTATATAAAAAAAAGTTTCAGAATTTAATTAAGGGTCAAGTACCAGCAGTAGATAAATGCAACAGCGAAAGCATATTTCTGATCACTCTGAAGTCTGCAATCATGAAAATTATTATCATTGAGTAAAACTGGTCTCGATGATGGTGACTGGGAGAGGGATTCTGCGCTCAGCGTCATTTACATAATAATGGGTTCCAGTTTTCATCAGCACCTTTTGTTTGTACAGTGCTCACAGCTACAGTAAATTGTCAAAATGTCATTCCTCTCCAATCAGCCAGAAAACATCAACAGTAAACACGGCGGGGAGAAGCTCTGATGAGAGGAGCAGCGGACAGGACAGAGCGAGTCCAGGGAGGGCTGGGCGCGTGCCACTCTGGTGCCCCCCGGGATACATCCTCTGGGCTCTGGCAGCGGCTCCCCCAGCCCGCCCCCCGCCCCTCAGCATACTGAGGACATGCTCTCTGCTGTGGAGGTCCCAGGCGCCGGGACCACGGGAGGGACAGGCTTATGGAGGCGGTTGTCAGCCGCTCCTCTCCCCCTGGGCGTGGGGCTCCGCTGTGGCAGCTGGAGGCCCGGCCCAGAGGATTCCCCTGCTCACCGCTGGCTCTCCGATGGCAGGGGAGGCGGGAGGAGAAAGGCAGGTGCTGCTGGGCAGGAGGTGGCTCCTGGCAGGAGGCGGGTCCAGAGACCCCATCCGCTGGCTAGCCCGCGCTCTGGTTTCGGACAGAAGAGGTTGAGGCTGGGAGACGGCCCCCAGAAGGTGTGCAGGGAGCCCAGCGCTGGGGCAAGGAGCCCGGGAGCAGATGCATCTCCCATTCCCCTCTAGACCTCGCACTGGGCTTTTCTCCTGGCCCCCACTTTGACTGGGAGGCCAGGGCTGGAAGAATGAGGCCCTGAGCCCGAGGGCCACGCTCCCGGCTCTGACCTGCTCTCGCCTCCCCTCAGCTGCCCGTCCTAACGTGGGCAAGGCACACGGAACCCGGCATCTGTCCGCTCCTCCGGGAAAGCTGGCCCGGACCAGGGAAAGGATGAGGAGGATGAACACGGTATATGCCTTGTGGCCACTGTAGGCCCCAAGTATATGAAAATTAAAGCCTTCACACTGTGTGTGAAATAAGGATGGATAAAGTGGCATTCTGCCAGGAGTCCCAGAAACCACTCTTGTGTGGAATTGAAACATTTGGCTCATATAATACTTAATTTACTTTTATGAAATGACAACTTATATAAATGCATATTTAAAACAGAGGGGCACAATCTATTTTCACTAAGTTTCTTTGTATTCTGGCTCATATAGCCACACATAGACAGGGTTGTTATCTAAATGGAGCCAAAACAATAAATGCTTCCAAAGGGTCTTATTTTTCTATATGTTTCCCAAATATTCCAACACGTGATCACGCAGTTGGGTTGCCTAAGGAAAGGCTCACAGACTCCTTCAAAAATTAATAGGAGTTTTTAAACCTATTGAGTAAAGTGTTGACATCAGGGAATATTCTGTGGAGCTGTCAGGTTTATTGCCGTGCACTTGATTTTGCTTGACTACTTTTAATTTCCCCCCACCTCTTCTCTTTGGAAATCCGCATTGTCCAAACCCTTTCGATTAAGAAGCCCGGCAGAAAGGCGGCACGTGGTGCCGTGGCGGTGCATCAGCAAACAGGCGCAGGCCCGAGCTCTGGAGAAATAGGGCTGATCGGCGTAATTACCCTGACACCTCATGCAGACAGGGAATTAACTCCCAGGACTTGGGGCCGAATGAAGGAGCAGTTGCTGTTTGATGTTGTGAATGCTTCAGTGCCTGAACCCATTACAGTTTCAACGGGGATGGGAATTTGCTATAGTTCTGTTGTTGCTGCTGGTTGGGAATGTAGAGTGGTGTGCAGAAAATGAGAAAGTAATTCAGGGTGCTGAAGCAACAGCGATTTGTGGCTTTTTCAAGGCCGGTAGCTGCCGGGTCTACACCGTCTGTAACACACACATAACAGAAGAGGCCCTGGCTGTGCTGCCTCGGCGGAGGAAGATGCTGTGGTGGAGGCCAGCACTCCTGATGCCGCAGGCGGGGCCGGTGCCGGAGCGGGCAGGGCAGCGGGGCTCCGAAGGCAGCCAGTTCGCAGCTGGCACCTGACCTTTCGCTGCAGCCATGGTAACTGGGCGGAAGACGGAGCTCGTGTGATTATCCTCACACCCACATGGCACGCCTGTGCATCCCATTGCAATTTAATGGCTGAAATCAGAGGCAGATCTGTGTTCATTGGACCGGTGCCGATACCCTCTTAGCTAATGAGTGCAATAAACATTTTCATGCCAGGAAACCCGTGCAAGTGGCACATTATGCCATCCAGAAATACGTACTCAGACACAAAGTGGGCAGTACAGCGAGCGTCCTGCGTGTATTTGCATACACATAAAGCCAGTCATCTTCCAGAAAAAGAAATTTTTACAACTTCTAGAATATTAAAAACTGAGACATACCACAAAGCTTATGGACTCGGAATCTAAGGCCATGCATTATAGAGTTGATGGCTGTTACTGCCTCTTCTATGATTTTCCTTAATGAATCTTATTACTTACAAATGTCTGCATCTGCTTCTGCTGCCCCAAGACTCTTCATGCCTTCCCCTGACCGTCCCCTCGCCTTCGGGCCGAGTCCAAAGCAGCGCAAAGGCAACCTAATCCCTCCTTTTTGGTAACAGGGAATATATATATATATATATATATATATATATATATATATATATATATTTTATAACTTTGCCTTTACAGCCATGCAGTCCACAGTTCCTTAAGAACGAATGACAACATTGTCTTACTGTCCCAGACTGTGCCGCCTCCGAGACGCCATGGGGCGTCGATCAGGCGTGAGGTCCTGAGAAAGGAGGAGGCAGCTGGCCAGCAGCCACGCCATGACCTCCCTGCCATGACCTCCCGGCCCCACACGCAGCCGTGGCGCAAGGCCGGGCGGCTCCAGCACCTCCGGGCTCAGGCTCCGGCTCCGGTGCAGGAGGACAGGGTGTCTGGCAGAGCAGCCAGGCTGCTCTGTCCCCGTCAGCCCCTAATTCTTCCCATAAAACTTAATTTTAACAGATTACTCTTTAGTTGTGTAAATATGCTGCTTTATCAAAAGGCTGCCAAGAATTACTCTTGAAACCTGTCTTGTTTTAAGAAAAATGGGGCCGATGAAATTTTCCCTATTCTCCCCTTCATGTCTCCCCTCAGTAACCCCACCATGCCTGCCGCTTTACTAGGCCCCGTGGTGCTCTGAGCGGAGACGGGCTTCTGGCACCCCTGCTTGGGGACGGGCGTGTCTTCCTCACAGGACGCCTTCTTGGTGAGAAAGTGCCGGAGCTACGTTACTATCAGAAACTGTCCTTGGGAAAGCCTGCCAGGCCAGGGGGAACATTTTGGTGCTTCTTGTCTTTCAGAACAATGTCACCTTTATCACATGGGAGAGTTGAGGAAGGGTAGAACAGTGAGCCGTAGGCAGCGAGAGCGCCGAGCCCTGGATAATCACCAGGTTTGCTTGGCTTACAGAGGGCAAGACGAGCCTCCATCAGTTTAATAAAAGATGTTCTATCATTTTAGACAATTACACCAAAGATTAAGAGTGTCAGGAAGCTGATGACATCTCCTAGGTAACACTAAAAAATAATATGCTTTTAGATCACATCATGTATTAAATGACAACTGCCAATTTTTTTAGGAGTACTCAAAATTCTTTCCTGAATGACAATTTGAAGTTAAAACACTTTGTTCTGAACAGTTACCCTCATTGACATGACGCTTTCGCTTCCTGACGAGGGAAGTGGGTGAATAAGTGCGTTCACCTCCCGGCGGGAAGCAGCCGCCGCCCCGGCCCAGGCTTCATCGGAGAGTAACAAGGAGCGCTTTGCTAGCCCATCACTTGGTTGGAAATATCTAACTATGACTTATTTAAATATTTACCTTCCTCTTTACGTGGCTTTCCTAATTTTATGGCTGCCGAACAGTGGCCGTTCTGACGAACAGTGGGCCTAGTTACCTGGCCCTGGTAGAACTTGTTCCAAGCTTTCATCACAGAGGGCCAGTTCTCACCATGGTGGCTGGAAGGTGAGCCTGCCATGACCTCCCGGCCCCAGCCTGTGGAGGATTAATTGCAGGGCCAGAGGGAACCGATTTAATGCATCTCTCCTGCATGGCCTCTCAGGGCATACTATCTTCTTCTTGATGATACAGGGGCCCGGCAGCCGTGAGGAATCTATGTGAGAGGCCCTCCCCATGGGAACTACTGGAATGTCTAGCATCGCCTGTAAGCAGTGTGGTGGCTCTAGTCCTGGTTCCTCGCCGGGAGATCCCATTGGTCTTCCCCAGCCTCGACCATATGGAACCCACCCAAGAAGGGCCCCTTTCTCCGCATTTGGGCCCTGCAGCCCAGAGAGGCCTGAGTGCCACTGGTGCCAGGTGGACGGCAGGCATGGAACTCACGAATTGGTGACAAGCTGCAGGGACCAGGAGAAAGCAGAGCTATACCTGCCATGAGGATGCTGTCCTCTCTAAGCACACCTCCATCCCAGGCTGCATCATGCTTCCCTTGCCCAAATCTGCCTTTTGCTCCTCCGGACCGCCTCCACCCCATCTTCTGGCGCTCTGCTCAGTTTCATGGTTAACCGTCTGCCCAGCCAGGCAGACACCACGGGCTTCTGGTTTGTTTGTTATTCTGCACTTCTCACCTTCTGAGCCCAGGTACCACACCCCCTCGCTGATGAAGCAGATAGGAAACTGCCACAGTTATTAGCAGCATTATGGGAACAGTAGTCATTTATCAAGCTCTTATCCTAGGCATGTCATAGCACTATCTCATTTAAGCCTTATACCGATTCTGTGGGGAAACCAATTCTGGGAGGTTAAGTAAATTATCAGAGGTTATAGAGCTAGTAAGTCATTTCACTGAGATGTGATTCTCAGAAACACCGACTCTGAGGGTATAAGTACGAGTTTTAGTTGCACTTCTGTGGCACAAATACTAAGGTTAAGGGTCTCTATCTAGTGCTGCTATTTGTAGAACAGGAGCCCTTTTATGTTGTTGTCACACACACACACACACACACACACACACACACACACACACGTATGGAGAGAGGAGAGAGAGAGAGAGAGAGAGAGAGATTTTAGAATCCTCATCAACTTGATTGCTTAGAGAGAGAGAGAGTATGCTCCGCACTTCCTGGCCTTGACTTTGATCCTCTCATGCTCACTGGGAAGTGCTGACAGTGGGAGGTTGATTCCAGTGCTCTGCCTGCACCATTAGCCATTCCCCAGACCACGAGATGCCTGGATGACCTCATGCAGTGTCCATATGCCACGTGCCTTCCTGGCCTGCCTGGCTTGTCATGAGGGTGCAAAAGCACACCCATTGGAGCAATTAACACATTCAATGGCCTCTTTTAGCAAAAAATCATCTCACAAGATATCATGAACAAAGGAAATGTGAGAGACATGATTACCAGTTTTTCAGTTGATGTAGAACATTACTTACCTACACATCGCCCTCACTCTTTCCTCAAAGAAAAGAGGAGACATGCAAGACATACATCAAAACATCTCTTGAGTTCTTAAGAATAAAGACTTAAAAATAAAGATATACTTGACTTTACAAAATCATCCAACATAATTAAAAACCACCTCAGGGTCCATACTGACATGGAGCATGGCATCCAGACATCCACAGCCTTTCTGCATCCAAGAGCAGGGCCCTGAGCTGACTCATGCAAACCGGGCTGGAACCCAGGCTCTTCCAGGGTGGGCTGCTGCAGCGAGGACCCGTGAGAGGGATGTTCTGATTCCAGACAGGCCTTTTCTAACGACTCCGGTATTCTGACTATAAGGGAGAAAAATCATATCCCAGAGCACGGTGGAAAGAAGGTAGGTAGACAGGGGAAAGCAATTTTCTAAACAGATCTGTCCTTAGACTATGGATGGTAACAGGAGAAATGAAAGCAACATGTTTCAGGTGTGGCGCAGTAGCAATCCAACACCAGAGAGGGAAAAGCAGTGGCGAGAGGAAAAAATAAAGGGGAGTTGAAAGTCTCAAACTGGGTTTATGGGGCTGAGGCAAATGATCTTGAAGAAATGGAGAAAGCACACAGACTATAGCACTCCGATCTTGGGGTAATAAATAAGGCAACTTTCATGCACAGGTGGCTTAAAATAGAATTGTATGGAAAGAAAACTAAACAACAATTCAAAATAAAAAAAATTCTCCCATCCTCAAAAAAAAACACAACTCTTCTTGTCAAACTAGTTCTAGTCAATAGAGAAGTAGTTTGCTCGAGGACTCAATTTAGGATTCAGAATGACTCATATTAGAGAGTAAAGATGCTTTTCTGAAGGCCAAGATCATGATGTGATATGTTGTGTAAATTACTCGTTACACTTGGTACTATTAGTGTGACCACTATTATTTTCACAATAAAAAATTAAAAGGTCAAGGAGAGAAAAAACATTCATATGAGAGTTTTTTTTTAAAGATAAATATTACATACTGTCATTTAAAATGGATTCAACATAATTGAATTAAAAACAAAGTTATGTCTTATCCACCTAACATATTTGGAACTATTTTAATGTGAATTAGTACTTACCTAAACAGGCGAATAATAATGGAAATCAAGCCTCTATTTATTTTTGCTGTAGCAGGGAAGTGAGTGCGTCATGTGGGTAAGCCTGATCGTCCCCATAGGCCCCCAAACAGATGCACACATAGAGGGAGAGCATGTCAGGTGACACACACTCACACCAGAAGCTGGCGGGCGATTGTGTTGGCTCCTTCATCAGGAGAGACTTCCCATTGGCCAATCTTTCTGAAAGGTAACTGCTCAGAGATGATCTAACATTCTTAGTCTGTTTTCTCTGTGAGACCAGGAATAGTCTGAAGCAGTGGTTCTCAACCTTTTTATTTTAATTAAAATATATATATATATTTTATTGATTTTTAACAGAGAGGAAGGGAGAGGGATAGACAGAAACATCGATCAGCTGCCTCCTGCACACCTCCTACTGGGAATGTGTCCACAACCAAGGTACATGCCCTTGATGGGAATTGAACCTGGGACCTTTCAGTCCGCAGGCCGAGGCTCTACCCACTGAGCAAAACCCGTTAGGGCAGTTCTCAACCATTTTAATGCCATGACCCTTTAATATAGCTCCTCATCTTGTGATGACCCCCCCAACCATAAAATTATTTCCGTTGCTACTTCACAACTGTAATTTTGCTACTGTTAATAAATCGTAATGTAAATATCTGTGTTTCCCGATGGTCTTAGGCGACCCTGCTAGCAGTTCTCAACCTGTGGGTCATCTTAATTATCTAGTGGGGTTAAAAGGAGGCAGTTTGGATTTTCTGGGTAACTGAAACATAAACAGTTAGGGCCAAAAACTTTGTGTAGTGAACACACAATGCGGTTTGCAGATCACGTGTCATATAAATGTACACTGGAAACCTACATGACTTTATTAACCAATGTCACCCCAATGAATTTAATAAAAACTTTGGTTTCTATTCATTTATAATCACAATTAAAAATATATTATAATGGAGGTGTACATCTGCACCCCCTAACTTGCTCAAATTCAGGTACATAAATTCTAGGAGTGGGGAAGGAGAGAGAAAGAGAGAAAGAGAGAAAGAGAGAGAGAGAGAGAGAGAGAGAGAGAGAGAGAGAGAGAGAGAAACATACAAAGGATTTGAAGTAATTCAGGGCAATGTCCCTTATCTCCTCTTCCACCAATGAACATTGAACTTTGAACTTCGACCAATGTGCAGTGAACACTGGGCTGAGGCCAATGCACATTGCCACGGAGGCTAGATCCTGTTGGATCTTATTGAGGGCTAGCACCAGGCATTGCTTTATGGTAGATATAAGGGTGCTTTAGATGATGTTGCTTTTCACTTTAGCTGAAATACTCAATTCTAAGGAAGATGTCAGTCCATATTATCTACACATTTAACATGATGAATCACCTGTATACTACAGGTGAATTTCTTCTTGACTTAGGGCCATAAATTATTACAGAAGCTTCATGATGAAACATTTAGTGTATTCATAAATTCACTTTGCAAATTTTTTTCTTGCCATTTACTTTGTGCTCCTAATAATACCTTTTACAACAACAGCAGTATAAATGCGGTATACTGTTTTTTGTTTTTTTTTGGGGGGTGGTGGTATATATAAGAAAACATTTTTACATTATAAAGAGACCGAAGTCTTTATTTTTTTACTTATTAATCCACATTAAAATAATCTCTATTAACTCATCACAATGCCTCCAGCCCCCTGCTCGTTTCCATCACTGATTTGTTTCATCCGCACTGAACCTGTGCTGTCAGTACAGCGGGCACGAGGTGCACGCAGCCATTTACATTTAAATCACTTAAAACGAACTAACAAAAATGCAGTTGTTCTTTTACTGGCGTTGGCCGCATTGCAAGAGCTCAACAGCTGCCTGTGCGAGCGGCTGGCGGACAAAACACAGAGGAAACCTTGTCACTTTACAGGAACTTACAGCGCTGTGCTGATTTCTAATGCGAAAAGTGGAGACATTTCACGTTTAAATTAAACTAGCAAGTCATTTTTCTTCCTTTAGAGTGAAAATATTTTTTTGCTATCAGTTATTACTTAAGCATTGTTGTGTTTCTGTAACTCTGGGCAAAGTACTAACACCTCAGGGTTTTGTTTTAGTGTTTTGATTTTTTTTTAAATAAATCTCAAGATTTACGGGTGTTTGAGATGGTTAGAGAGGAAAGGCTTGAACTTGTAGGTTACTTGATGTATGGGCACAGCACTGAAATGCACGGTGCTCCTGGCTTTTCTTTGGAACCCTGTAATAGGTGGTAGGATTAACCCTCTGTGGATGACAATGTAAAGAGTCAATATGCACATACACGCAAAGAAACAAGTAACATTTCTTCTCAAGGTCAGCAAAGCAGGCAGGCGTTGAGGGGAGAGCGAGGTGACTTTGAGAGGTGGGTTGCATAGGTGCCACTGGAAAGTTCACGCCTTTAGCCAGAGAACACGCCCGGGGCTGAATGTGGCCCTGGTGGCAGAAAGCCACAATTGGCTTGGAGTGTCAGGAGACAACTTTGGGTGCTGGCTGCCAGCCAGAAAGTTAGCAAAACATCCTGGACATGTGGGAGTTGCAAAGGGATGACCCTTCAATTTGTATAAAATCTTTCCCTAGATCTTTAGATTTTTATCAAACAGTATATGGTGTGATACTTTAGGAAGTGCAACAAAAAGGCAGCCCTGGAAAGCTGAAATATTTGAACACAGACTGGAGCTGCTACCCACATGGGACAGATGTGGCAGTTTGAGCCTGGCCAAATTAGCTGCCTATTATTGTAAAAATCTCTCTTCTGAGGAACAGAACAGAATTTAGGGCCTCTATCACGTATTATTCCTAATATCTAGTTCCTAACAGAAAAGCACTAAATAAAACAGGAAGTGTAACTCACATCGAGAAAAACAAAATCAGTCAATAGAAATCCTGAGGTGACTCAGTATTATAATTAGCAGAGAAGGCTTTAAAGTGGCTATTATAAATATGTTCAAAGACATAAAGACAAATATATGCCAAAGAAATGAACATATACTGAGTATTAACAGAGACATAGAGATAATACAGAATAACTCAGTGGAAATTCTAGAATTGAAAAGGATGATGACAGAGGGGGAAAAATCACTGGCTACATTTAAGAGCACAGTATATACAATCAAGGAAACTTAATGAACTTGATGATATAGCAATAGCAATTATCTAATCAAAATACAGAACTAAAAATAACAGAAAGGAAGTGATCAGCCTGAGAGACCCATGGGTCAATTTCAAGTATTCTAACATATGTATAATTGGAGTCTCAGGAAAGGACAGACAGAATGGGGCAGAAAATAAATTTTAAGAAATAATGGCCCAAATCTTTTCAAATTTGATATAACATCCAAAAAATTCTCAATGAACCCAAAATATAAATAATAAGAAAGTCAAATCTAGATATATTATAATCAAAATGCTGAAATGCAAATATAAAGAGAGAATTGTGGAATCAAGCATAAAAACAATAGCATCCTACTTAATAAAAAAGTAATATGCAAATTAACCACACTGCGACAAAAAAGGTGGCGCCCATAGCCACAAGATGGCGGCGCCCAGTCCTCTTAGCCCTGCCTGAATCCCCAAGTCTGCTTAGCAGCAGCAGTCCAGGATGTCAGCTGGGAGGAGCCCGCCCCCGACACAGAGATTCCTGCCCAGTGGCGCAGCCCAGGGATCTGGCTGGGAGGTGCCGACGCCCAGTGTGATCTCAGACTGTCAGGGCCTTGCACCAAAGCCTTGCAATCCCCCAGTCATGGTGGCAGCTTGGGCTGGGGTCTCATGCCTGCAGGGCTGGGCACCCCCACTGAGCAATCGCCCGGCCAGCAGCAGCAGCCTGATTTGGGGTCTCAGCCTGGCCAGGGTGCGATCTCCTTCCAGTGGACGCAGCTTGAGGTCTCAATCATTGAGTCACACCAGCCAGGCAGATATGGAGGAATCTTAAATGTTTTTTTTATATATATATATATATAATATATACTTTATTGATTTTTTACAGAGGGGAAGGGAAAGGGATAGAGAGCTAGAAACATCTATGAGAGAGAAATATTGATCAGCTGCTTCCTGCATACTCCCCACTGGGCATGTGCCCCCAACCAAGGTACATGCTCTTGACCAGAATCAAACCTGGGACCTTGAGTGTGCAGGCCAATGCTCTACCCACTGAGCCAAACCAGTTAGGACTGTCCAATATGCTAAAGAAAAAACCCTCTATCTAAAAAGAAAGAATATGCAAGGGAGGGCATTTGGGGGTGACTGGGTGTCAGCGGAGGGCAGTTGGGGATTATCAGGCTGGCAGGGGAGCAGTTATGCACCGATCAGGCTGGCAGGGGAGTGGTTAGGGGGTGATTAGGCTGGCAGGCAGAGCGGTTAGGGGCAGTCTGGAAAGCAGGCAGGTGAGTAGTTGGGAGTCAGCAGTCCTAGATTGTGAAAGGGATGTCCAACTGCCTGTTTATCAGGCCTAAACAGGTAGTTGGACATCCTCCAAGGGGTCCCAGATTGGAGAGGGTGCAGGTTGGGCTGAGGGACACCAACCCCCTGCACGAATTTTGTGCACAGGGCCTGTAGTATAACATAAAAGAAACAAATGAAACAAATAATGAAGGCCAAAAAAACAAAACAAAAACAAAACCCCAAAACAAAACAAAACAAAAACACAAAACACAAAACACAAATAACAACAACTAAAACAAAAATCAAAACAAAGCAAATCCAACACAAAAGAACCATATTTTTAAAATGATGAAAGAAAGAAGTATGTCACTCAGAATCCCATGTCCAGTGAAAGTATTCTTCAAATGTGAGATGCAGTAGAACATATTAAATGTAGCACATTTATTGATTTGTGGATATTGTACCAGCCTTGCATCCCTGGAGTAAATCCCACTTGGTCATGCTGTATGATCTTTTTAAAGTATTGGTGGATCCAATTTGCTAATATTTTGTTGAGGATTTTAACATCTATGTTCATCAGGGATATTTGCCTATAATTCTCTTTCTTTGTAGTGTCTTTATCTGGTTATGGAATTCTGGCCTCATAAAAAGAACTTGGAAGTATTCCTTCTTGAATTTTTGGAATAGTCTGAGGAGGATATGTGTTATTTCTTTGAATGTTTGGTAAAACTCCCCTGGAAGCAGTCCAGACCGGGCTATTGTTTGCTGGAAGGTTGTTGATTATTGCTTCAGTATTATTGGTAGTTATTGAGCTATTCAGGTTTTCAGATTCTTCCTAATTGAGTTTTGGAAGATTGTATTTTTCTAGGAATATGTCCATTTCATCTAGGTTGTCCAATTTATTTGAATAGCATTGTTTATAGTATTTATTTATTTATTTATACAATTCTTTGTATTTCTCTGGGATTGTTTGTTACTTCACTTGTTTCATTCTTGATTTTTTTTTTTGGAGGGGGGGTTCCTCTCTCTTTGCATCTCGGTGAGCCTGGCTAGAGATTCATCAATATTGTTTATCCTTTCAAAGAACCAGCTTTTGGTTCTATTGATTTTTTTTTTTTTTTTACTCTATGCCATTTATTTCCACTTTGATCTTTATTATTTCCTTCTCTTTACTCTGGGCTTTTCTTATAGCTCTCTTTCTAGTTCTTTAAGTTGTAGGTTTAGATAACTTATTACCAGTTTTTCTTGTGTGTGTGTTTTTTTTAATAGGTAGGCCTATAGTGCTATAAATTTCCCTCTCAGGATTGATTTCGATGTGTCCCATGGATTTTGGATTGTTGTGTTTTCATTTTCATTTGTTTCCAGAAGTTTTTTAAATTTATTCTTTGATCTCTTTGGTAATCTAATCATTTAGTAATCTAATCATTAATAGCATGCTATTTAGCCTTCATGATTTTTATTGTTTTTTAATCCTTTTCATTGTAGTTGATTTCTCATTTTATGCCATTGTGATCTGAGAAGATGCTTGATATGATTTTAATCTTCTTGAACTAGTAGAGTCTTAGCCTGTGTCCTACTATGTGGTCTATCTTTGAAAATCCCCCATGTGCACGTAAGAATGAATATTCTGTAGTTTTGGGGTGAAATGTTCTGAAGATGTCAATTAATTCCACCCAACCCAGTGAATCATTTAGGACTGATGTTTCTTTGCTGATTTCTTTTTTTCTAGAGGATTTATCCAGTGATGTCAATGGATATTAAAGTCCTCTACTGTGCTTGTATTGCTGTCAATCTCTCCAGTGATATTTTTCAGGTGTTTTTTTTATGTATTTGGGTGCTCCTACATTGGGTGCATATATGTTTGCCAGAGTTATATCATCTTGTTGTATTGATCTGTTTAGTATTATAAAGTGGCCTTCCTTTTCTCTTTTTATGGTCTTCATCAGATGTAAGTAATGCTAACCCCAGTTATTTATTTATTTTTTTTCATTTCCATTTTTCTGAAAATTTCTTTCCATCCTTTCACTTTCAGTTTGTGTGAGTCCTTTGTTCTGAGATGGGTCTCTTGTAGATAGCATAAATATATGGGTCATGTTTTCTTATCCATTTAGCTACCCTATGTCTTTTGATTGGAGGATTGAATACATTTACATTTAAGTTTATTATTAATAATTACTTGTTTGTTACAATTTTATTATTTTTATAGCAGTCCCTTTAGCATTTTATTTATTTTTTACAGAAGTCCCTTTAGCATTTCTTATATTGCTGGTTTGGTGGTAATAAACTATATTAGCCTTTTTTTGTCTATGAAGCTCCTGCTTTCTCCTTCAATTTTGAATGATAGCCTTGCTTTGTAGAGTATTCTTAGATTCAGTCTCTTGCTTTGAATCACTTTATATTCATTCCATTCCCTTCTGGATGGATCTATTTCTATTGAGAAATCAGTTGATAGTCTAATGGGAGATGCCTCAGTTAACTTTCTGTCTTTCTCTGTCAGCCTTTAGGATTTCTACTTTTTCATTGATATTTTCCAATTACAACATGTCTTGTTGTTGGTATTTCTAGGTCTTGTTTGGGACTCTGTGTTTCTTGGACTTGTGTGACTCCTCGCCCCCTGACCCCCCAAAGTCAGGGAAATTTTCTGTCATTATTTCTTCAAACAGGTTTTCTATTTGTTGCTCAGCTTCCTCTCATTCTGGTACCCCTATTATCCAGATGTTGTTTCATTTCCTATTATCTCAGAGATCCCTTAGACTCTCCCCCTTCTGTTTAATTTGTTTTTCTAGGTGCTGCTCTACTTGGGTGTTTTTTCTACCTTGTCTTCTAACTCATTGATTTGGTCCTCATCTTCTTCTAGTCTTATTGATGGAACCTTCCATTATGTTCTTTATTGCAGCTATGCCATTCTTCATTTCCTCTTTATTCTTACATGTTGGTGAATTTCTTATCCAGGCATTTGAGCATCCTTATATTTACTCTGAATTCTTTCTCTGATGATAGGCTTGCCTCCATTTCATTTTGTTTATTTTCTGGTGATTACTTCTTTTCTTTCATTTGAGGGTTGTTTTTTTTATCTCCTAATTTTTGATGTTCCTTTTTTATTGTTTCTATGAATTAGATCAAACTGCAATGCCACCCGGATTTTTTGTCTTATGTACTAGATGGTTTGTGGGACCTAGAAGTGTAGTCTCTCAGATATCTTGAGCTGAGTTTTTTAGTGAGGCCCCCTATTTGAGATATCTGGGTTCTCCTGTTGTAGTTGGGTCTTGGATGTTACTGTCCCATTCATGAATGGGGCTCCTTTGGGTGTCTGATTATGTGGCTCATTCCCTACCACATCATGCCAGCCATTGTGGTGGCACTTACCAAATAGCACAAAATACAACACTACAAGACATGACACAGAAAGAACAGGACATGAATGTATACAAGACACCTATAACCCCAATAGAACTGACCATAAGAGAAAAGAGAATTAGGAAAGAGAAAAGAGAAATAGGAAAGAGAAAAGAGAATTAGGAAAGAGAAAAGAGAGTTAGAATGTTAGTGAGAAAAAGAAAAAAAAAAAGACAGACTATGGAAAGAAAACCAACAAATCAAACAAATAAACCAAAAAGCACAAACAAAAAGCATGCAGGAAAAAGAAAGAGTGGGTGGGTGGGAGGAAAATCTGTAGATGCAGAGCTTAAATAGAGAAAATAAGGCTGAGGAATTGGATGAATATGCGAAGAACTATGGTTTAGAATAGAATAGGGAGAAAATAAATGAGAAGATCAGAAAAAAATTAAAAATAACTTTTTTCTTGAAAAAGAAAATAGAGGAGAGAACAGATAGGCCAAAATTTAGGAAGTTAAACAAGTTAAAAAATTATTAAAAGAAATGAACATGAGAAGAGAAAGAAAAACAAATTGAGTAGTGAAGAGAACAGAAAGCGAAGGAGAAATGAGGTAGGAACTTAAGATGCCAAAAAAGAAGAAGGCCTTAAGAGGAAAACCAGCAAAATGTTTAAAATATTGATTTCTTAATTTTGGGTTGAAAAAGTAGGGGGCATTTTACACATGTGGGTGTCTTATATAATGGAAAATATGGAACTTAGGTGTTGGCCACTGTTAGACACTGGGTTTTGGCTTTAGCACCCTGCTTGAAGCTTTAAGGGATCCACCAGTCCTCTGTTTATGTCTGTGTCCAAAGGCCTTTGCTGCAAGCAGGCAGGGTCAGTCTGCCTGCTTTGCCTGCCGTCTAGCTGTCAGACTTAATCAAGCATCCTTTTCTGTCAGGGATTTAGGTGGGGTCGGTGCTGTTTTGCTTTCAGGGAGTAAGACGGATGATTTTTTTTGTTTTGTTTTGTTTTGTTTTCCTGACCCAGAGTTACTCCTTTGTGAGTGGCCAAAAATATTATTCTGGCCTTGGTTGGTCAGAGATCCTTGTATGGAGACCAATGAGGCTGGCTGACAACTTGGGGTTTTTATCTGTCTGGTTCCCAGAATAGTGGGGAGGACTGGTTCTCTTCCCACCAAGTCACTGAGGGCTCTTTGGACCTATTCAGACCCTAAACTTTGCCTCTGTCTTTGTTTTCTTTGTATTGCTCAAAATGCAGGCAGGGTGTGGCAGGCTGTATTATTTGCCTTGAGGCTATTGGAAAGGGCTAACTTCTCAGGGGAGAAATGGCCTCTTAGGTTTGCAAGCTTAGGAATGTTCCAATGCAGGAATCTTGGCCAGTCTCCTTGTTCTGATTTCCTTCCCAGCCTTCCCTTAGGCACCTTGAATCTGTGCCTCTCTCCCAGCAACAAAGCCACCAGTGAATGTTTGCAATTGAAAGTCCTATGCTCTGGGTTTAGCAAATAAAAGCAAGAACAAAATGAAACCAAAATACCACAAAACTGTGTGTTTCTCTCCCCAGCACCTCACTACTCAGGCCACCTTTGGGGCGGCCTTTTTCAGCTGCCTTTCCTGCCTGTGGTCTTAGGTCCAGGCTACCCTGTCACCAGCAGCCCTGCGGATTTAGCCCAGAGGATGTCTGTCACCAAGGGATGCAGCTTTGTGGCAGAGCAGCCTCCTCTTCACAATCTTGGCCTGCTCCCCAGCATTTGCTCTCAAGTCCAGATCCCTGTTCCTACCATTCTCCAGGCATCCTCTCCTATTCCTTGTTGGAAATTGTCTCTTTAGCTGGGTTTAATTTGTTAATTTCAGGTGAATATTCTCCAATTTAGTTGCTTTTCCTGTCTAGCCCTGGACAAGGTGCACTGCACATATGTCTATGCAGACACCATTTTTTCCAACAAAAAAACTTTATTGTTGAGAGTATTATAGATACCCCCTTCCTCGACCACCCTCTTTGCCTCCCTCTACCCAGTTCCCACCCACTCTAGGTCTTCACCACCCTATTGTTTGTGTCCATAGGTAATGCATACATGCATATAAGTTCTTTGATAACTCCCTCACCTTCTATCTGAGATTTGTCAGTCTATTCCATGTTTCCATGCCTCTGGTTCTATATTTTATTCATCAGCTTATTTTGTTAATTAGATTCTTTGTTTGTTTATTTTGATTTTTAGGTTCAATTATTGATAGATATGTATTTATTGCCATATTTTTGAACTTTTTTTTCTTTCTTCTTCTTTTTCTTAAAGAATACCCTTCAACGTGTCATGTAATACTGGTTTGGTAGTGATGACTTCCTTTAGCTTTTTCAAGTCTGTGAAGCTCTTGATTTGATCTTCAATTCTAAATGATAGCTCTGTTGGGTAGAGTGATCTTGGTTGTAGATCCTTGCTATTCATAACTTTGAATATTTCTTGTCACTCTCATCTGTCTTGCAAAGTTTCTGTTGAGAAATCAGCTGACATTCATATGGGCACTCCTTTATAGGGAACTGTTTTTTTTCTTGCTGCTGTTAAGATTCTCTCTTTGTCTTTAACCCATGGCATTTTAATTATGATGTGTCTTGGTGTAGACATCTTTGGGTTCTTCTTGTTTGGGACTCTCTTTGCTTTCTGAACTTATGTCTATTCTTTTACAAGGTAAAAGATGTTTTCTGTGATTATTTCTTCAAATAGGTTTTCAATATCTTGTTCTCTCTCTTCTTCTGGCACTTCCATTATGAGAACATTGGTACACTTGAAGTTGTCCTAGAGGCTGCTTACATTATCTTCATATTTTTAGGTGTTTTTTTGCCTTTTGCTATTCTAATTTGGTGTTTTTTGCTTCCTCATATTCCAAATCACTGATTTGATTCTCAGTATCCTGTACTCTATGTTGATTCCTTTTAAATTATTCTTTACTTCAGTTAGTGTATCCTTCATTTCTGACTGATCCTTTTTTTTATGTCTGATGTTCTCACCAATTTCCTTGCAATCCTCACTAAGATTCTTGAAATTTTCACTAAATCCTTTGAAGCTCTCTTCAAGATCCTACGTTTCCTTATAACCATTGTTTTGAACTCTGTATCTAGCAGTTTGCTTGCTTCCACTTCATTTAGTTCTTTTTCTAGAGATTTCTTCTGTTATTTCATTTGTGACATGTTTCTTTGTCTCTGCCATTTGACTGCTTCCATTTGTTTGTTTCTATCTATTAGGTAGAGTTGCTATGTCTCCTGGAATTGGTAGAGTGGCCTTATGTACTCAGTGTCCTGTATGGCCCAGTGGCTCAGCCTCCCCAGTCATCTGAGCTTGGCATTCTAGGTGAACCCTTGTGTGGGTTGTGTGCACATTATTACTGTAGTTGAGCCTTGATTTCTGTTGGTGTTACTAGGAGGAATTGACCCTTAGGCCAATTTTCTCTGAGGATTATAGTGGAAGAGCTGCTATGCAGGAGATGACCCTATGGAACAGGACTTGCTTCAGTGGGGCTTGGTGCTCACTGAGTCTGTCCCTTGAGTGTTTCACTTGTAGATGTGTAGAGTTGTAATCTGGTGTGATCTGAAGTTGTCCACCAGGTGCACTGGCCCTTGGCCTCCCCTGGAGATGCAGTCAGCCTGGGGCAACTCCTCAGGAACTATAGAGTGGTCTGCACTTGGCTACTACTATGGTGGGTTTGGAAGTGCTCAGGAGAGGCCAAGCTCTGAAGAAAGGTAGGCTGCTATTAGTGCCAGGCCTGGGGCTTCTTATTGAGTTCCATGGGGCATGCTGATACTAGTTGCTGCTTGTATGAGAGATTTTAGGAAAGTCTGAAGCCTAAGCCAGGTCAGATGATTCATATGGAAAAGCCACTTCAAACAGCTTGAGTGGGGAGGCAAATTGGGTGTGGTGGGGTGACAGGGAATCAGCAGGATGGAGTGAACAGTGTGAGCCAGGTTGATGGTGACTCAGATATGGCCCCTACCAGTCAGCTCTCTGATGGGGGCAGGCCTCAGCATAAGAACAATGACCTCTGTAAGCATTTTTGCCTGGGAAAAGCTGTTCCTGAGGTCTTTCCCTGATGCAAGACAATCCAGTTCCTCCCCATAAGTCTCTGGATCCCCCTGACCTGATGTCCCAGTGCTTGAGCTTAGAGGGGGCATGCCTGAGTAAGTCTGTGTGTCAGTCAGTCCTTTAGGAGAAACTGCTGGGACTCTAGCAGCATCTGTGTCACTCAGCCACAATCACTACTGGTTTTTACAGCCCAAAACTACAGGGACTTCTCTGTCCCACTCTAGAACCCTGGGCTGAGTGGTATGGTCTGAGGTTGGGAGGCCTTCATAGCCTAGATATCTCTCCAGATTGAAAGAACGCCACACATGGTTATCGGACCACCACATTCTGTGCCTTTACCAGCCCTGCCCATCTCAATGTGCTTTCTTCTTTGCTTCTCTAGTTGTAAGGCTTCCATTCAGCCAGAATTCAGGTGGTTCGGAATGATGGTTGTTCTGTATTTTATTTGTGTATTTGATGTGGTTGTGGGAGGCAACGAGTACTGCATTAGCTTACACCACCACCTTAGTTCTTCTTCCTAATTGTGTTCTTGATATCACAACGGGCACACAGCATCTACTTGATGTGTAATAGTGCTTTGTCTATGCCCTCTCACTTATTTCTTGCAGCAATAAATGTTTTTGTTTTATAGATGAGAAAAATGTGACAGAGAGATGGAATCATTTGTTCAAGTATCTGCAGGAGTCCTGTGATTAAACTGATATTTGATCCCAAGAAGACTGACTCAAGGCTGCTGCTCTTAACCCGTATGGCACTGAAGACACCAAGGAAATTTTTATTCATGAGACCAGTGAGAAGTGAATGCAAAGTGCTGATGTCAGTGGGGAGACCTGTTTGGCTTCATGTCTAGAAGTATGAAGCAGTGGACAAAGAAGTATGTGGGTAACAGGGCCCCAAAATTCTTCAAAACAAGTTTGGGGAAGGAAGTTGAAATTATTGTTTGAAAACATGTCTGGAGTGAAGTTCGCAGGTTGTGAAAGAGGACTGGAAGGACCTGCTCCCTGCTGCTCTCGGGGACTGGCCTGCACGCACCTGTGTGGCAGGAAGACACAGACTCCACTTTCCCACCATCCCATGAGCACATTCTCAGTGTCACATGACCACTCAGGCACCTGGTTCTGCAGTCAAGACCCCAGGAAGTAGAGTGACAAAAAAGGACTCTATGCAAGGGATGAGCAGGAAAAAAAGAGAGAAATGAACACAATAAAATTAAATATTTCACATTTGAACCCACAAATCAAAATTTCAATGTGTATTGAAGAATTGTAGTGCTGAGAAAGAGAGCCAAAAATGTCAAAAATGCAAATATAAATACACTACAGACAAAATCAAAACATTAGAACAATGCTGGAGTCATCAGTGAAATGAATGTATGTGGGACTAATAACGGCAACAAGAATAATCAATCACTGCCGAAACCGGTTTGGCTCAATGGATAGAGCGTCGGCCTGAGGACTGAAAGGTCCTGGGTTCGATTCCAGTCAAAGGCATGTACCTTGGTTGTGGGCACATCCCTAGTAGGGGGTGTTCAAGAGGCAGCTGATAGATGATTCTCTCTCATCGATGTTTCTAACTCTCTATCCCTCTTCCTTCCCCTCTGTAGAAAATCAATAATATATATATATATTTTTTTAAAGAATCAATCACAAAATACTAGAGTAAAACAAAAATATTTGTCACATAAAATTTGGAAATCTTATAAATAAAAATATATATTAACTCATAGAAAATATTAACTTATAAAAAACACAAAGTTGATTAGATGAATTTCAGTTTGGATACAATCATAAGATGATTAGAAAATTGAGAGATAATATTGAAGATTTCATCCAGAATCTATCTCTAAACCTATATTTATACACATATCTGTATGTGTATCTATCTCTATTATCTCTATCTCTATCTCTATCATTTCTATCTGTATCTCTACCTACATCTACATCTATATATCATCTTTATATTGTTTCTGTATATCTATTTCCCAAAGGTACAAATCAAAAGGTACAAACTTCCAATCATAAGATAAAGAAGTCCAGAGGATTAGACACACAGATAGTGATTGTACTTAATAATACTTATATATTTGAAAGTTGTTAAGCGAGGGACCTTAAAAGCTCTCATCACACACACAGAATTTGTAACTGTTTGTGCTGATGGACATTAAGTAGACTTATTGTGGTGACCGTTATACATACGGAGAAATTACCTGATGTAACTAAAACTAATACAATGTTATATGTCAATCATATCTTAATAAAATATACGATGAAGAAATGCATATGTATAATGATATGCCCTCACCATGAATGGAACCGCCCACCTTTTGGTGTAAGGATGGCAGTTCAACCAACTGAGCTACCCAGCCAGGGCTCAGCTGAGTTTTTGACAGCAGATTTCTCATTGGCAATAAATGATA
Source organism: Vespertilio murinus (assembly GCA_963924515.1). Lineage (NCBI taxonomy): Eukaryota > Metazoa > Chordata > Mammalia > Chiroptera > Vespertilionidae > Vespertilio > Vespertilio murinus. The sequence goes on from OZ004713.1 coordinate 4,962,700, forward strand.
CTGGAGACAAAGTAGATGGTCTTCAGTGCCATCTACTTTGAATTCCATACCCAGGTAATTGATTATTCATTAAGGAATTTATTTTGTAATCCAGGAAGATGAAGGCAGAGTTTACTACTTTTCCAGACCTCATTGTGAAACTTCTTGGGGATGGCCTTCAGCAAGAAGAAAAGCACAGAGAGGAGTAGAATAGAAAAGTAACAGTGAAGCTGATCATGCAGTAGACAGAAAAACACCTTTTTTGTCTTTAAAGATGAAACTAGAAGTGTATTAAAGGACAATAATAGGACAGAAGGTGTGATGTGAGAGAGGGAGAGAGGAGAGGGGACTGAGGAGCCAGGGTGCTGTTCAGTGCAGAGGGTAAACTAAAACTTTTTTCTCTTTTTTTCTCTTTTTTCTTTGTAAGAAGGGGAGTAGGGACAACAAACAACCACTGATATTGTTAAAAACATTTATAGTTACTTTTCTGAGGCAACTGAAGAAAAATAATGTAGAAAAATTATCAAACAGAAATCAGGATTAGAAGGAAAGGAAAAAGGTGCAATAAAAAAGAATTTTAGTAAAATTTGTTCCGTATATATCAGTAATTGCAATCTGTTAGCAGATTAAACATATTGCTATAAGACTGATGTTAGCACAGTGGATTTTTCAAAAGTATAACTATATTTTGCTTATAGAAACATAGGAATGTTGAAATTGAAAGAATAGAAATAGGTTGAATAACTTTTAAATGTTGGTATAGCAACATTAATACCAGACAAAAAAAGAGTTTATAACAGGAGTCATTGTTGCAGTTAAAGAGGGAAATTGTGTGATCTTGATGATTAAAGAAACAAACAATGCCATGAGTGCACAGTCCTTTTAGAATGTGGCATGCCTGTGACCTTGGCGATTGGATGGTGTGTGTGTGTGTGTGTGTGCGTGTGTGTGTGTGTGTGTGTCTATTCCACCTCCTCCCATGCACTGCCCTGACACCAAGGCATCTCACAAAATTAATTTTCTTCCTTCTGAAATCCCTGCTATTTTGCTGTTCAATTTCTATGAGTTGAAGGAAGAAGTAATTCTCTTTCCAATTTTTTTTATTGTTGTTACAGTTTCACTCTCTTGCTTACTTGTAGGCACAGGAGAGAAAGCAATGAAAAGCATGCACAAAGGAAATGAAAATGAACAAAATGCATAAAAGTCTTTCCTGCGGTGGGAGAGAGGAGTGGTCATGACAGGAGGGAAAGCAGCTAAGTGGACACGGCGCCTGCTGGCAGCAATGGTGGGGGTGGGGTCACAGGCCGGGCTCACTCCGGGCAGCCAAGGACCTTGCATGGTGACCATCTGCCATTAAGGCCCCCATCCCCTTGCAGGACCACGGGGACAGGAGAAACATTAAATGTTTTTAAGGTGCCCAGGATGGAAAGAGAGCCAGATGTAGGTTAAAAATGCCTTTGTCTTAACGCGTGGAAAGGGGTGAGAGAAATCTTTCAGGTGTTGCCAGAAAGACATGAACTGCAGTCCTCTGTGGGACTCAGAGGAGACTGGGTTTCCGGTGAAGGGACGGGTTCTGCTGTAAAATATTATTGCACTGAAAGGAAGATGCTGGGAGGGGCTTCACCAGTAAGTTCAAATTCAGTAAGCATCAGATTTACTGCAAAGCATCACAGCAAAGGCGCAGTAGAGAGCGAGTAATTATCAATATATTTTTTAATATTTTATTGATTTTCTACAGAGAGGAAGAGAGAGGGATAGAGAGTTAGAAACATCGATGAGAGAGAATCATCGATCAGCTGCCTCTTGCCTCCCCCTCCCCCCACTGGGGTTGTGCCCGCAACCAAGGTACATGCCCTTGACCGGAATCGAACCTGGGACCCTTGACTCCGCAGACCGATGCTCTATCCACTGAGCCAAACCGGTTTCGGCAATTATCAATATTTTAAAGAGGTACTTCCTTGCAAAGGCTTCATTTGGCCACCAGACCTTGGGTTTTGTTGTCATTTGACAAGTTGGAGAGGGAGACTAGGAGTTCCACAGTTTGCTACCACTTCCGTTCCTGGGCTTTATCAAGGCTCTGTCCTTTGAATTGGAGTTTCTCTCATTCTCATTTAAATCTTGCTTAAAAAAATGATACTGGCTGACTATGAGAAAGTCCTGAAACGTGGATTGACATTCAGGTCTTCTTCCTCCGCTCCTCCCCAGCTCTTCCCAGAAGAACCCAGCCCTCCTTGGATGGTGTGGGTTGGAACAGAGGTTGGCCACTGGAGGTGGTGGAGGCTCCAACACCAACATGTGAACACCATTCCTGCCACTGCCAGGCCTGGGCCCTCTGGCCACACCACTTCCCGAGCTCCGGTGGAATAGTTCCTTTCCCAAGACAACCCCGGAGAGCCAGGAGGAAGCCGAGGCACAGCTGGCTTTTCACACCGCATTTCATCTGGAAGAGCCCGCTTTCTGTTACTGCTGAGCCTGACAGTGGTTTTGATTGTGTCAGCCCCAATTACTGTTCTTTTAATAAAGAAAATCTGTGCTTTCAAACTAACCTTGTCACATATGCAAAATATATTTAATGCAAGCCCTTATTACTTGCAACTATTAGTGACCATTTGGTTAACAGCAAGTAGATATAGTTTAGTGTAACTTCTCTTATGTGTGATGATATACACATTTTCGAAGTACCGGTGCCTTATTTTTAGGAGGGGGTGATTTACTGTTGCGTGGAACAAAATGGGGCAGGGCAAATATCTGCTATAAAATAAGTAACTATGATTCAAGAGGCTTGAATTAAGGGGCTACCTAGAAATTAAAGTACTTGTTAAAATTCTGAACTCAACACAGACTGAGGGCTGCCTTCGGGGTACAGTGCGCTTGTGTTGGGCCTTGTGGTCAGTCCGCAGACCGCAGCAGGCACGCCAGTGCTGGCTGTCTGTTTCCAGAGGCACTCACCCGGGAATGCCTGTCCTCTGCTTCCTGGCTGTGTCTCTACAGAAATGCTTGGTCATGCCACTTCAGCTCAGGGAGGATCGATAGCCATCGCTTGAGCAACGTGGAACTTTGAATTTTAAATGAAAGGGTAGCTTTAATGACATTTGGTTTCAGTAGTGAAATTAAAAGCAAGACACAAATCACAGAAGAGGTACAAACAGATGCTTCTCTTATAGTTGGATTCCTAAGAAATTTGGCTGTAAATTCAGAAAGATAATTATTAACACCGCATTACATAATCAGTATGATTTGGCCTGTTATCTGCGAAGTCATTAAGAGTGTCAGAAGATTCAAGTGTGGATTGTACACCAAACAGGGCTGCTGTTGGTCTTCCTTGAAATCCCTTGTTCATATCTTTCTGTGAAACTTAATTAGCAAAGTTAAAATTAAGATGAGACTCCAGTGTGTTTGGAAGAAACAATTTCTATGAGAGGACACTTCATTAAAACATTTAATAATGCAATAAACTCTTAGTTATCAAAGAAATCTCTAAAATGATCTTCTCCAATGAATACAATTATATGAACTAAAATATTTGTGCTGTTCAAGAAAATTCCAAATACTGCTCCTGCAATGTGTACATACCCCAGGCCTGCTGTTCGCTCCGCTTGCAATCATTGCTGTGTAGTCTTTCTAACAACATTGTAACCAGTATGCGTTCAACATGCTTACTGAGTGTTCATACATATCTGGCACTATTCTAGGAGTGAATGGGACAAAGTGCTTTAGCTCCTGAAACTCTCCTTCAGAGGAAGAAGGGCAGTAAACAAAGAGACTAATAAATAATGCAGATCTTCAGGTATCCACAGAGCTGTGCAACCATCATCACAGTCCATTTTAGCACATTTTCATCTCACCAAAAAGTTCCATATCTTTGGCTGTCACCCTCACCCTCCACCCTCCTATCCATCCAGCCCTACACAACAGCACTCCAGTTCTGTCCCCGTAGATTTACTATCTGGACTTTTCATAACAACAAAATCGTACCGTATGTGGTCTTTTGTGACTAGCCTCTTTCACTTAGGATAATCTCTTTGTTCATGTTGCTGAAACTTGCTGGAAAATGTTCTGTTAAATGGATTTTTATTTATCCGTTGACTGTTTGGTGGCCTCTGTGCTGGCCCTGTTTTGTTCTCATGGACACTGCTACTGCGCGTGAACATTCACTCAGTCTGTGTGGACATTGGTGCTCCATGTCTTTTGTGTCTGCACCTTAGAGTGGGGTTGCTGCATTAACTGGTAACTCTTAGTTTAGTCTTTTGAGGAACTGCCAGACTGTTTTCCAAAATTGGTGAATCATTTTACATTATCACTTGCAGTGTATGAAGTTTTCAATTTCTCCACATCCTCCCAACACATATTATCTGTCTTTTTCATTATAGCTATATTAGTGGGTGTGAAATTGTATCTCCTGTGGTTTTGCATTTCCCTGATGACTACTGATACTGAACATTTTCATGTGCTTATTGGCCAATTATATATCTTCTTTGAAGAAATGTCTACTCAGATCATTTTCCTATTTTTAAATTATTTGTCTTTTTGTTATCTAGTTGTAAGAATTCTTTATTTATATGTATTCTAGATATGTCTCTATCAGATATATAATTTGAAAATATTTTCCCATTATATATATTATGTTTTTACTATCTTGATGGTATCCTTTGAAACGCAAAAGTTTTTAATTTTATACTTTTTCCAATTTATCCATTCTTCCTGTGGTTGCTTGTGTTTTGGGTTCATGTGTTAGAAACCACTGTCAAATCAGAGATTCACCTTATGGATTTTTTTTTGTTTTTTGAGAATTTTATAGTTTTAACTTTTCCATGTAGGTCTTTGATACATTTTGAGTAAATTTATATATACAGTGTGAGATGTGGTATTGTGCTATTTTTGGTAGGGCTATTATTATCCAGGAAGGATTAAACATTCTTTTGATAAAAACAGCTTCAGAAATATAGTATTAATTTATTAAAAACTATTTATGCATATTCCAAGCACTTTTTATGAACACTATGGAAAACTTTCCAATTCTAACAGATGTAAAGAAATAAACAGCAGAGTGAAGTTGTCTTAGAACTATAAAAACTATAAAATGATCAAGGGGAGTATAGGGTGCTGAGGGTGCTATTTTATATGAGTTATCATAGAGTTCTGCTCCGAGAAGGTGGTATTTGAGCAGAGACTTGAAAAAGGCAGGGGGAGTAAGTGCTGGATGTATCTGGCAGAAAGGCATGCCAGGAAGAAGAAACTGCACTTGTAAGGGTGCAGAGGTAGGAGTGTGCCCAGAGTGCCTGAGGAAAGCAAGGAGGACAGTGAAATTAGAAATGTGAGAGAAATGGCAGGTTTGGAGAACAGAGCTACTTGGGAGCTGGAACACATGGGACTCTCGGGTCACAGGAGAGGCTGTGAATGTAACACTGATTGAGACGGAAGCTGCAGGAGGGCTTTGAGCAGAGGGATTAGGTGATCTGATTTATGTTTTAGAAAGGTCACCTGGTGCAGGTTGGAGAACACCCGGAAACCAACTACAAAGCAATAGTTCAGGATGCAGAGAATGTGGCTTGGTTCAAGGTGGTAGTGCTGGAGATGGTCAGAGGCTAGCTATGTTTGGAAGACCTAACCAATAGACAAGAGATGTAAAAAAGAGAAGAGTTAAGGGTTATTCCTGGACTTCTGGCCTGGGCAATTCAAACACGAGTTGCCATTAACTAAGATGGGTAGATGGCACGATACGTTTGGAGAAAAGAGCAAGTTCACGGTGAGGCATGTTAGGACTGAGAGGCTGATTTAGCATCCGTGTGAAAACACGTGGGAAGTTTGAGGAAAAGCGGGCTATGAGGGGAAGCCTGGCCTGGAGTGAACACGTGATCGTTGACAGCAGAGAGCCAGCGACTTCAGCCATGGGCTGGGCGAGGTCACTGAGGGAGCTAGGCAGATGGAGAGGCAGAGGTGGAGGGGATGGACCCTGTGACAGTCCAATGATCCGTGCCTAAGTGGAAAGAGGAAAGAAATTGACAAAGGAGCCAAGAAGATGTTACCAGTAGGCAAGAACCCCGAGAGGGTGGTGTCATAATTGGAATGTGTTCAAGAGGAAAGAGGGGGAAGGAGGAATGGAGACGTTGAGTAAGAGGATAGTAAATTCTTCAGGCTCAACAAATACTCAGTGAGCAATTCCTATGTCCCAGCAGTGGTTTCAGAGATGCACTGGTGAAGGGAAGAGATCCAATCCAGCCCTTGTGAGGATGACATTCTAGCAGCAGGAGACGGACAATAAGGTTAAGTATGTAAATTACACAGGACCAATTCTTTTATGGAAAGTAGAGTAAGGGATTCAAGAAAGACAGGAACCCAAGGAAAGTGTACATTTTACCTGAACAACTAGTCTTCACCTGAGATGGGGACAATGTGGGTGAAACAGATGGGGGTGGGGTGACCTAATATTTTTGTTTGTTCAGTTGCTATTTTTAAGTACTGAAATAACAGTAAGTTTTCAAGGAATTTCTATTTAGTCAAATATATTTATAAATTATCATATGAACTTCAGCTCTTTAATGTTTTCTAAGGCATTTAAAAAGTCCATGATTTTTAATGTTTATGTGGTAATGTCTTGATCCTATAAAAAACACACACAGATACACACAAAAAACCATGGGGATTTTAATTTTAATAATAAATATTTGACATCTGCTAGTAAAATGTTTCCCAGTAAATAAATTATAGAATATGATTTTTATTGATTTCATAGAGGAAGGGAGGGGGAGAGAGAAAAAAACATAAATGATGAGAGAGAATCATTCATTGATCAGCTGCCTCCTGCACACCTCACACTGAGGATCTAACCCACAACCAAGGCTTGTCCCCTGACCTGGAATCGAACCATGACCTGCTGGTTCATAGGTCCACACTCAACCACTGTGCATTACTGGCCAAGCTAGAATATGTTTTTAATGGCTGTTTTAAAATTTTTTTTTAAAATTTATTTTTCTTACTTTCAGAGACAGGCTTATTTTTCCAGTGGAAAATATACTCACATTCTTAAGAATCATAAAAGATAGTGAATTCCTTAGCTGAGAAACAATTCCCTTGAACTTGGAAATCCCAAGTGGGCTCCAATGACTTACTGCAGTTACTTTTTGTTTTTGAGGTTGCTGCTGTGTCTCATTGCAGTCCTTGATCCTCACACAGGGCACCACCTGTGGGGGCTGGTTGGCAGACCCTGAGCAATGATGAATGATTACTCTGATACATGTTTCTGTGAAATAGAGGACTAAGGGACTGCCTGGCTAAAGGAACCAGACAGGCCCATTCAGTCTGATCTAATAGTTAATTTTAGTTCAAGCTGTTGTTACAATAAAAGCCTGAGGAAGCAGGCAAACAGGGCTTTTGGTTCCTAAAGCCAAGAAGCCCCTTAGCCGTCTCTTTCACAGAAATGAGTGACAGACAAATCATTCATCTCTCCCTCAGGGTCTGCCAGTCAGCCCTAGCATTGAGTGACTGAATATTGGTTTCCATACATTTCTAACAAACATATATGTGTGTATGAAATCTCACCTTGAGAAATTATAACAAGACAACTCCAAAGCAGTTTTTCTTTCTCCCCTTCTTCACTGAAGTAGATCCCAAATGTTGGGGCCACCTAAGATATTCCACCATGACCTGCTGAGGAGGCTGGGATCCCAATGAGAGAGGATAGGCCAGAGTCACAAGAGCCCAGGTACAAACTAACCAACCTATTAGTCCCTTCTCAGAATTGTTCCTTTTTTCCTTGCTATAGGAATCCAGGCAGAAGGTAGTTTAAATCAATGGCTGTGTGGAAGCCAAGGAATGAGACAGAATCCTGGGATTTTGCTTGACCAAACCACCTTTACAAAAATCTGGGATGTCTAAGTAATGTCCACACCCCAGATTAGGTTTAAAAAGCTGGAATGAAGAATTCCAAAATAAATAAAAAATATTAAAGAGGTATGAAATGACAATCTTCCAGTAAAAGGGCCTTTCTAACTTCAGGCCCAATTTCTCTTTAAAAGCATCTTTATTCTCCAACTACCCAAGAAATTCATTATTTGGTGCTATCAGGTGCTAATCAGCTTCAAAAAATCTTACATGTGATTTACAGGAGTCTAAACTTTATTTGACTGCACTTGTTTATGGCCCTTTTTGTTAACGCTCATTCCTATGGACAGCAGTGTGACTCCGATTAAAGGGCCAGCTGGATATACATCTTTGTCCTGAAAAGATTCATGCAACAGTGGAGACAGTTTAGAACCAGCTCTCACCAAAGAGCTCTGCCGGTAATAGACTACCTTATTTCTCCCCCCCGCCCCATCTCTTCTGTTCAGGCCACAGCCATTGCAGCCTGCATTAGCTCATCCACCCAGTGGTTTGCTGTCGCCTTCAGGCAAAATCCAAAGATCCTTCCCAGTTATAGGCAGAGTGGCTCCTCCTCACCTCTCCAGCCTCAGGCCTCCGGGCAGCTGCGGGGCTCTGGCTCTGCTGCTCTGCTGAGCGGCCTCCCGGTTCTCCATGCAGCTCAGAGCTCTTCACCCTCCTCACTCCGCGCCCCTGCACTGGCGCTGGCCCCTCACTTCCCACCCCCTGTTCCCAGACCCCTCCCTCTTGGAGAATCCCGCTTCCTCTTCTCAGGATGCCTTTTCTGGACGCCAGCAGCCCTCACACAGCGGACACCTCTCCGCAGGCGCCTCACCAGGAGCCTGTCCTCACCGCTCCCCAGGACTTCCTGTGTTCTGCGCTGTAACTGTCAGGCACAGCCCTTTTCTCCAGGCCGTGCCAGTGCCTGGTTTATGGTCAAGGCACAATGCATATTGAATGAATACATGAGACAAAAAAAGACACCAGAACCTCTGAGTATTTTCGCCTTTGAATGAAGGCAGTTTAGGAGCAAAAGAAAAACGAAACCTTGTTTTGTGTTACAGGGGCATAGGCTGGAACAGCTGTCTCCACTGCTCGTGCACCTGTAAGATCCCTTCCGTTCTAGGAGACCAGTCTGTAGAATACGGACAGTGATGCTGTCCTCAGAAGACATCTGTGATGGCCGAACATTTGCTGTCACATGATGGAGTCGGGCCGCGTTTGGAACCCTGTTGGTGGTAGTGACAGTACTCGCCGTGTGTGCTGGGTGGGTGCTCACTGGGGCCACAGGCGGGCAAAGCACTTTCCTTCCTCTGCTCAGCTCAGCTCGAGGCCTCGTCACAGCTGAGCACCCGGCTCCCTCTGCAGCCCCCTGAGCACACCCGGGGGGGGGGCTGCCCAGTGCAGGCACCTCTGCACGTAACAGTAATATTCACATGTTCCATGTAACAAAAATGTGTGTGCTCCATGGCCTGGCAAACAGTGAGCCAAGGAGGGGACTAGGGTGGAAGCTGCAGGAGTGCGCACCCTCCCCCCCCACCTCTCCGCGTGGCTCTGTCCGCGCGCTGTGTAGCTGTCTCCAACACATTTCACAGCATGTATAGTGCCGAGTAGATGGCCATTCTATCGAGGACACCTTGCCATCGGGACCTGCAGGTGCCGTCGTTGTGACAGCTGGCCTCCGTGGCGGCCATAGGGAGGGAGGTACCAATCCCCGGGGCCAGGGCGGTAAGCACGGGCTGGGCACCATCCTCACCTAGATTCTCCTCCCCGTGACGTTTGCGACTTCAGTGCTGGGAGGAAGCGATCCAGAAAGAAGGATGTCTTTGGTTCACTTTCCAGGAGAGAGCCATGCGTCAGAAACATTCCCGGCTTATGTGCCTTCTCCCCTCCTTCCCGCCGGGGGGATGGCCTCCTGCGTGCGGGCCGGGAGTAGGGCGCAGGCGCTGCGGGGTCTCCCTGGAGCAGAGGCCCCTGCGCATCTGCAGGTCCTGACAGGGGAGAGCAGACACGCTGCAGCTGAATGTGTCCACAACCCAGGTACATGCCCTTGACCGGAATCAAACCTGGGACCTTTCAGTCCTCAGGCCGAGGCTCTATCCACTGAGCCAAACCGGTCAGGGCTACAATGCATGTTCAGACATGTTCATTTCTGTCTCCTGTGTTTTCATCCTTAAAGGATGTCAAACTGCGAGGGGAAGGTAAAATTTTGATTTTACCAAACTTCCCAACCAAAACACTTATCAGGCAAATACACACTGAATAACCAAACTGGCGTCAGAGTCCGTGAGGGGATACCCTTGCTTCTTCCAGCACGAGGCCCCGGATGGAGCAGTTTCAAGGAAGTGGGATTCATGAAGATTTCATCCTCAGAACATTCTCCTTTTAACGATCTTTTCATTGATTTTTCAGAGAGGAGGGGAGAGGATAGAGAGGTGGGAATACTGATGCTCTGACCAGGAATCCAGCCAGGACCTCCTGGTGCAGAGGTCCACGCTCAGCCACTGAGCCATGCAGATGGCCAGAATAGTCTCCTTTCCAAGAGAGGATAGATTTGAGTAATATCGGCACTGCTAAAGCTTTGCCTGAGTTTAAATGCTTTGTACACAGGCATGTACACACACAGAATACAAACAGCACACACAGAATATACATATAGCACACACACAGCACACACATAATACACACAGAACACACATAACATACACAGCACACACACAGCAAAAACACAGCACACACAGCATACATACAGCACACACAGCATATATAGCACACACAGTACACACATAACACACACAGCACACATAGCACACACAGCATGCACACATAGCACACACAGCACACACATCACACACATAGCACACATAGCACACACAGCACCCACACAGCACACACATCACACACAGCACACACACCACACAGCACCCACACAGTACACACAACACACACAGCACACACACAGCACACATAGCACACACAGCACACATACAGCACACACATCACACACAGCACACACAGAACAGAGCAATAGCATCACTTTAACAGCCATTTGTCCCCCGGGGCAGCGAAACATGGCTCTTATGAACAGAACCTGCCACTCAGCTTCTAACCACAACTCACAGCCTGTCTGGGACATTGTCTCCTTAACAATTCAAAGTCGAATTTGCAAACTATTTTTAAAATAAAAGTATTTTCAGGCTATCCACATATTTAAATGAAGTGGAGGAAAGAAAATGCTATAAGAACCTTTAAGATTACATATCTATTTTAGTCTTACCTGTGTCTGTCAGACACCAATGTTTGATTTGTCTGAGTGACACACACACTCCCAATGATGCATTTGACAGGGGGAAGGGGCTGTAAACAAGAATTGAAATCTATATTTTCTTGAAAGAAATACACATATTATGAAAACTAGGGGCATGGTGTACGAAATTCATGCACTGGGTGGGAGGGTTCCCTCAGCCAAGGCTGCCTCTTCTCACAGACCGGAAGGTGTCAGAAGATGTCCCATGGGGAGCGGGCCTATGCCGCTGTCTGGCCTCCCTCTGCGGGAGCCAACCTGGCTGATCAGGGGAAGGTGCTGCCCCATCACCCGCTGCTGCAGCCACTGCCAGCCACTGTAGCCACCAAACTGTTTTCATCAACACAGACTCCAATCCCTTCACCATGAAAAAATGACAACTTTCTTTAGGCATTTTCAAGATGTGTTTTTCATAGGATATGACATTTCTTTCTTTCTTTTACTTTTTTATCCTCACCTGAGGGTATGTTTCCATTGATTTTTAAAGAGTGTGGAAGACAGAGGGAGAAACAGAGAGAAACATCAATGTGAGAGGAACACTTTAATTGATTGCCTCCTGCATGAGCCCTGACCTGGGCCCTGGCCAGGGAGGAGCCTACAACCTAGGTACATGCCCTTGATCAGAATCAAACTCGGACTCTGCAGTTGGCAGGCCAAGACTCTGTCCACTAAGTCAAACCAGCTAGGGCAGGATATGACATTTTGTAGCCTCTCCAGCAGTGGACCTTCGTTGTTTTCTCCAGGAGTGTGGTGGAAAAACCCTAGATCACCTTCTTGGATTCTTATTACCCAAGTTACCGAGAACACTGCAAATGGCAGCATACAGGGAGCTTAGCCAATGAGCCATCCTGAATGATGTTTACACTCGAACCAGTTTGGCTCAGTGGATAGAGCATCGGCCTACAGACTGAAGCGTCCCATGTTTGATTCCTGTTAAGGGCATGTACCTTGGTTGGGGCATATCTCCAGTGGGGAGTGTTGCAGGAGGCAGCTGATCGATGTTTCTCTCTCATCAGTGTTTCCAACTGTCTATCCCTTTCCCCTCTTCTCTATTAAAAAAACACAATATATTTTAAAAAGAAAAGAAAAAGTGTTTCCTCTGCAGCCCATGCATAGAGGACCTCCTGCATTATGCCCACTGGGCTAGGGGCATGTCCCCACAGCCTGGGGGGAGTGGGGGCATGCCCCCAAGCCCAGCAGCCTCGAATTGTGGGTGCCCCCAGCTGTTTGGCGCTTGTGCCCGTAGGTCTGGAGTGGCTGGGGCATTCTGGGACCCCTGCCGTTCGACACCTGTGTATGCAAATTAGCCCGCCAGCTTTGTCAGGTTAATTTGCATACTCACTCCTGATTGGCTAGTGTGTGTTCATGGAGGTATAGTCAATTTGCATCTTTCTTTTTTATTAGTGTACATTTTACAGTAACATTAATAAAGATATATTTTATTTATATGCACATGGTAAGTTTAGAATTCGTAGAGTTAGGACTATTTTACAGGTGCATCTTAAATCTTCGATGTACCATGGTCTCTTCATTGGGGCCCCGGTTACGTTTATCCCCCAGTTTCACTGAGCTTTTCTGCAATAGGATCACAGGAATCCAAATGGTGTAAGTCTGTCAGACCAGAGCTTTCAGCAGGAAAGCACTGGGCAGGATTTCCCTATTGCTTTGAGATTTAAAAGGCAGGTCAGATTAGGTCTGGATCACCAGGAAGATTCCTTGGGAAGTAAACTTTCTGATACAGGACTCAGAGATATAGTCCTCTCACCCCAGCATTAACAGAGAATTCGAGCCCACTGACATTGCTATGGGCAGAAGGAGTTCCCGGTGATTGGCATGAATTGCTGTCTAGGAAGACTGTGAAGAAATGTCATTTCCAAAATGAAATGGCTGCAGTCTCGGAGGCCAGGAGGTGGGTGGCCGGGCCCTCTGCCGCGTGGCTGGGAGCTCTGCTGGCATTTAGCTCAGTTACGTGGATGCACTGAACATAAACATCTGAAAAAAAGAAAGAGAAAGAGAAAGAAAGGGGAAAGAGATGCTATTGCTTAGAAAGCCAAAGCCTCACTACACACAGACTAAACGAGAGGACCAGACCTTTCTACACACCGCCTGGCTTTGTGTCACACCTTCATTCCTAAAGAAAGAGAGAGAATAGGTTTTACTGATGAGTCATCTGAAGTGACAGGGAGAGAAGTGGGGCAGGAGCCGCCCGTCGGCCTGCCAGGAGCGGTGGCTCCGCGCTGGGGCCTCCCTGGCAGAGAGCAGGGGCAGACCGTCTCTGGTGAGTAACATCTTACCGGTGACTGCGCGTCCTGTCTGTAAGCCATGGAGAAGTCACGCAGGGAGCTTTCCGGGCGGAACTTGGCAGCGCAGCATCAGCCCTTGTCACTCAGGTGTGGCCTTGTTGTAGGTTTGCGCGCCGATTGCCTTGTGTCCACAGCAGCCACTCTGCTAGGAAACACGGGACGATGAATGGAGGGAGGGCCGAACCCAGGCGTCTCAGGCGAGGAATGCTGCCCAGGACTAACACCCAAACTCATGGCAGAAAGCGCTTAGGAGATGAGATGAGTGTTTAAATTGTCTTCAAGAGTCAACTGTTGAAAGGAGTGTTTTTTTAAAAAAAATATTTTTTTTTATAAAGGAAATATATTTTGGGCTGCTGCAATTTGCTTTTTTTGTTTTTGTTTGTTTGTTTGTTTGTTTTTGTCTGATTTCAGGTCTGAGGTATTCAGAGAGTCAAACAGCCACATCCTTACTGAGGAGCGATCTTGCTCCGCTGGTTGGATCTATGACGGTTGGAAAAAGTTCTACCAGCTACAGTGCCAAGAACGAATTTTCAGCTTCTTTCACCTTGCCCAGACTGACACCCTTTAAAAACGGTCAGGAACATTTTTGGTTACCTCTGGTTGCACAGCAAATTCTCACAAAGCCAAGCCCTGGAAAATAGCCATGCCACATGGTCCCAGGTTCGGGGGGTCAGAATTCCGATGGACACTGCCAGGGGTGCTGGCCCCTGTCCATGTCTTCGGGTCTCCACTGAAAGGACAAGAAACTTGTTTTGAAGTTATAAGTACCTGGACTTTTAAAGCACATTGCACATTTCATTTTCTGCAATAGGAAAATAAAATATATGTTGGCCTTTTTGTCTTGGTGCTTCAGTAGGTCTATTGAAAGATTATAAATGTTAAGGTTGATAAAGGAAGAGTTGCCATTGATTTCTGAGACTTTAGAATTGAAATCTGCAGGCATTCCATTGAGACACACATGGGAGAGACCGCAGTTTTTCCTCCTGGAAGGAGCTGTGGTGGGAGTGAGGGGCTGGGAAAGAACCTCAGGCGTCTGCGTGTGGACCTCTGCCCGCTCTCTAGTGATGGACACCACCTCCGAGGGCACTCCTCGGCCTGAGAAAACTATATGCTGTGTGACTCCAACTCTACCACATTCCATAAAAGGCAAAACTCATTTTATTAAAAAAAATATATATATATTTTATTTATTTTTTTTTTATAGAGAGGAAGAGAGAGGAATAGAGAGTTAGAAACATCGATCGGCTGCCTCTTGCACACCCCCTACTGGGGATGCGCCCACAACCAAGATACATGCCCTTGACCGGAATCAAACTTGGAATCTTTCAGTCCACAGGCCAACACTCTATCCACTGAGCCAAACTGGTTTTGGCCAAAATTCATTTTAAATCTGTGGCTTCCAGGAGTCAGAGGAGAAGGAGGGCGAGGAGGTGGAGCACAGTTAGAACAGTGAATCTTGGTATGATTCCACATGATGACTTATCTCATCACACATTTGTCCAATGCGAAAGAAAGCACAGCGCCGAGGGCAGACCCTACCGTGCACTAGAGAACTGGGTGATGAAGATGCGCCAATGTAGGCTATGGCTGTAAGGACGCACCTGGTGGTGTGCCTCGTCAGGGAGCTGTGTGTGCAGAGATGAGGAAAGAAGGGGCTCTCTGTGCAACTTTGCTGGCAACCTAAAGCTACTCTAAAAAAGTTTATTTTTTTTAAAGTCACCTCAGCTAAGTTTGATTTCATATGTAATTTGGAAAACAAAAGTTTGGAACTCAACACAAGAGCTTTGTTTGAAGAAACATGCTATCAAAATACAGTCAGGCTAATGAAGAGACATCAGCAAATAGTTCCCTGTTTAGAAGAGTCTGAAGATTCACCAGAGAAATGCAATCCAGTTCCCTCTCTGAGAGGGAGGTTTGAGTGGAGGACATAATACGGTGCCAGCAGACAGGGCCGCCTGCCAAGATTGCCCTTGGGCAGCTCCTGTTAAGAGGAGTTCGTGTTGGAAGCAGGCTGGGAGATTCCACTGACGGGAGCTGGAGAGGCTCCATTACAAACCCTGGTCAGGGCATCCTGCTTCTCACAGGAGGGAGGGTGTCTGAGGGGGCCAGTGGGCATGGTAAAAGGTTTAGAAGATGCAACCCCTGAGAAGAGGATAAGAGAACTGGACACATTCAATCTGTAGGAAAGAAGACCTGAGGGAGTCATAATCCCTATTTTACTCCCACATAAAGGAGACCCGGATCAATTATTCTCATTAGCCAATGGGGACAAACAAGAAGTAATAGGCTTGTTACAGGGCAGCAGGGCAGGGCAGGTGAAACATCAGGTCGACCTTTAACGCCCCTGGAAGTTGGAAGAGACAAGGGAGGACTTGTGTAGAGAGGCCACTCATCCTCAGAGAGGCCGAGGTGGAAGTGACGGTGTGGTCAACGGATGGGTTGGAATTTTAAAACCAGGTCCTCCCTGATATTCACAGCTTGGTGTGTCACTTACTCTTTCTCCACTCAAATAGTAGATTTTGGGCTCTATAGGGATGAGAACAGATATGTATGTCTCAACTTTCCCCACTCTGCATCTTTATAAGAGAAGAAACACTATTCTGAAATGAGCGTCAACCTACATTTATTACATCTGTTATTAGAGAGTGCACGGTGTACTATTTCATAATTCCTGGAATGTACAACTTCCATCAGCCTTTGAAATGTTTACAGAAACATAACACTCAACAATGTCTAAACAAGAGTGTGACAAGAACAGTGAAACATGCTTTTATGAGAAATAAAATTGCATTACTGGTCGGTTCTCTCTCTCTCTCTGTCTTTCTCTCTCTCCCTGCCATTTCCTGGTCTCCACCAAGCTTTAGAAAACCTTTATCACCTGAATCAAGGAACATTCAACCCCAAACACTTACCCCCTACTGTGGTTTATTGGGATTTTATCTGCCTAAAGATTGGGCAAGTTTATCTCATTATTTCCCCACTCTCTTATTGGTCATAAAGTCTGTTGCCCTTGATACATCTTTTCATGGAGCCATTACTGAAACCGCCGGTAATGAGGGTCTCCATAACGACTCATTAGTTCCTCCCACTGGAAGTGCGAGCATTACTTCTGCAACACTGCACCTCTCCACTCAAGAAACAGCAGCCCTGGTTAGCTGCCTGCATAAACGCAACTTCTCCCGAAATCACTGCTGCTCCACAACATCTGTTATCATCCCATAATCTTGATTTTTAAAATGTGTTATCTTGTTTATTGTAAAAGCAGTGAAATGGGTTTAAAGATTTCTATGGCTTGCATGTGCCTTTATTTGTCCTGAACTCTTTCAACTGACAATTGTTCATTAAAACCAAGTAGATTGTGAAATATGGTAGAAGTCATACTTTGATAAAGCCTGCTGTTTGAATTCTAACTCTGCTAAGTCTGATTAAAACACAGGGTACTTACCTCAGCTTCCAGGTGGAGACCTGGAGGCTAAGGCAATTATCCCGTGCCTGAGACCAGAACCAGGAAATTGATTCCCACTGACTCAGTAGTTCAGGGATAGAAACTGTAGATAACCTTTAGAGACTAACCGCTGAGCTCTGCTTTTGTTTTGTGTTATGGGCTATCCTCAACTTTTGTTTTGTGTATGGGCTATCACAAGATAGGGCCACATTCCAATGTCCTGCAGGATGTGACTGGGAACCAACCCTGCGGGCTGTCCCCAGTCTTTAGAATTTAGCCTTTAAAATTCAAACCAAGGAAAATTCCTGTGGTTTGAGCCTTTAAAAAGACTTGCTACCCATAGAACACTGCAGTCATATAGAGTCTACCTGCGTGTAGTGCTCTTGCAGCTGTCCTGGCCAGTTTTTTCTTTTCTTTATTTTTTTATTTCAATAAACCTTTGCCTGCTTTTTAAATTCATCATCAGCCTCCGGCAGTCTTATTTTGAACCCAGGTTTTGACCCCACAACAATTGGACTCACTCATCAGAAATAAAAGTACTTTAGTCCTTTGTGATCTTTCTGTCTTTGTGAAAATAGCATACTTCACAATAGTTTTGGATTTCTAAGTCAATTGTTTAAAGACAAGCTTCCATTCATTCACTCATAACCACCAGCACTGCACATGTCACATTGGGTTTCCTGGTAAGTAGTGCCTCAGCCCAGCCCCCAGGAGGGCCAAGATCACACACCTGGGAAGGAAAGGAGCCACAGGCTAACCTGACAAGCTCAGGGGAGGCCTGCGTGGCAGTCTTGCAAACTCAGAGACCTAAAATAACCCCAGAAGATGGTTTGAAAATTAAATATTTTAACTACAAACAGGTTATAGTGGGTAGTCATGTCCCAGGCCGATATTTTCCCTGACAAAGTTCAACTTAGATCTTCTTTACTGAGCCCATTTGCCTTTTTGCCCCTAAGATAACATATCTGTGAGATGTCTGGTTAACTTGTAACTTCCCTTTTTCTGGAGCCCCTGGGGCACAACCAAATGGGGTGGGCACCAGGACAGATGCCTCAAATTCCTTCTTTATCATGTTAATTGTCCCTGCACTCACCTAAGTATATGTCTATCATTTTACTTTTTATCCAATCCCAGGGGTTTCCCACCACTTTGCTTTCTCCCGCCTCCTTACTCCATCACCAATGAATTTCATGTAACCCACCTATGTCCCTCTTTTGATTGCAATGTATAAATATAGAAACATAACCATCCATTCTCCGGAGCATTATCTCAATCCATTGAGGTTCTGCTTCCTGGCAATTGTCGACAGTTTGGCTCAAAAAAACTCACTAAAATTCTCTACAGATTTCAATGGTTTTTTCGTTAACACACCACTGAGCAGACGTTTGTCATAAGAGAAATGGCTTTGAGAGAACATGATCTTCGAGATACATCTTAACCAGTTCAATGTTGTATTTCCAGCTTTGTATATGTTTTCAATATATATTAATGAAGAATGGGTTTAGATCCTTAAAAGGAGTACCTCTATAAGAACAAATTGATTTTACTAGAGATTCACAATTCAACATTCTAACTATATTTGACATTATGGGACTAAAATGAGCAGATAATTGAATTTTTAAAAGAACATTTTAAGCAGTCTTACGGAAGTTACTTTGGGCATTAAAAATTAAATAAAATGTTTCCAAGTTTCTGATTCCTCAATATAGTCAGTTCCAAGTCCTCTATACCTTCCGGAGGAGTGACCCCACCAACCTCTTGTTCTCACTGATGCCAGGTTTGCCTTCAAACTGCAAACTGAGCGTCCATGTCCCGTTACACCCTCCCCCTCCCCCCCCCCCAATCCGGCTGCCCACAGTGGCAAGCGGAGTTGGGCAGAGCTTCGGCCTTGCCTCTTTTCTTTGCTTTTCTTTTCTTTGCTCTTCTCTTCTCTTCTCTTCTCTTCTCTTCTCTTCTCTTCTCTTCTCTTCTCTTCTCTTCTTTTCTCTTTTCTTTTATTTTCTTTTCTTTCTTTTCTTTCTTTCTTTCTTTCTTTCTTTCTTTCTTTCTTTCTTTCTTTCTAGCACCAGCTCTTTTTTCTTTTGATGATACAAACAATAAGCATTTACTGCATACCAGTTGGAAAATATCAAAAGAATAAAGATTAAAATAAAAACATAAAGATTAAAATAAGAAGTCCACTGCAGGTCTCCATCTTCTGAGCCCTCTCGCAGTCTCGCAGTACCTGTAACAGATTCTGCCTGATAGGCCTTTCTGGCACTCGGCCATCTCAGACCAACTGTTTAACTGTAAAATTCAGGTAGCATCTTGGGAATGCTGTCTACGGCCCCTGACCCCTGGTTGTGAAATCTCGTCATGTTGTAGTCATTTGTATAAACACTTGTCACTCTCTCTCAGATGGGGCTGCTGCCAGGTAGCAGGGTCTCAGACATTTTTACAGGCTGCCTGCATCCAGTGGGCTCAGTA
Source organism: Vespertilio murinus (assembly GCA_963924515.1). NCBI lineage: Eukaryota > Metazoa > Chordata > Mammalia > Chiroptera > Vespertilionidae > Vespertilio > Vespertilio murinus. The sequence goes on from OZ004713.1 coordinate 4,982,054, forward strand.
ACTTTCTCATAAATGAGCCCAGTAATCATTTTCTCTTGGTCACTGAAAAATCCATCAACTCTCAGCTGCCCCTGCCCTGGGAGCCCTATGGTGATCAGGGAAACTGGCTGCACAGGTCAGGGTGGAGCTGGAGAGCACAGGGTAGGCCCCCAAACCTCCACCTTCCAACCACCCCCTAGCCCCCAACCCTCCATCCTCCCCACCCCCAACCTCCCCCCCCGGAAGTAGCTCAGTGCTTGCTCTTGCCTTTTAAGCCAGGTTTCTCTGCAGAGAGTTTGAGTCTACACTACACATGCAGTCATTGCTTTATCTATTTTAAGAAAATCATTGCACCAGTCTGCATTCAATGAACAAAATAAACTGGTGATCAAAATAGATCCAGAAACATAGAAGCATGGAACAGACTGTGCAACCTTGGAGGAAGGCGGGTGGATGGGTGGGTGGGAAGAGATCAACCAAGTAACTTGTATGCATGTATGCATAACCCACGGGCCCAGACAGTGTGGTGGGGTAGGGGGTGAAGTCCTGGGATGGGGGGTCGGGAGGGGCTGGGAGAGGTCAATGGGGAAAAAGGGGGACATATGTAATATTTCAATAATAAAGATTAAAAAAGAAAATCATTGCTATCTGATAGCACTTTCTCCTCTGGTGTAAATGTGAAAATAGTTGTACTAATGAATTCATCCTGCCTGCTTAAACATTTACTAAGTCCTGGGTTCTGTCTCCCTGCGTCTCACTAGGCCACCTGCTGTAAACTCCAGGGGATGGAGTTGTGTGGCTCTCTGGGGAGCCAGGCACGGCCAGCACCCACTGGGCGCCAGCAGTAAGTCCTCTCATCCTCACCAGGCACCCTGGTGTTCTCCCACAAGATTGACTTCTAATTCAAAGACGATTAGAAAGATAATTTTAAGGGCCAGCCATAGGTCTGCAGTAGAAACATCATATTTGGACAGAACACTTACCATGAGAAATGTTGTAATGTGAACCACACAATAGATTCAAAAGAGGGAGGAGGATTATTTAGGAATCTTGAAAAACCACTTTTGCAATAGATTGGTTATTTTAACTCTGTCTTAAAATATCATTAAGGATAAGGTTAAAATGAAAAAAAAAAAAGAGAATCAGGTAATGTGGAATTGTTCATGTATCTTTCCACTGATAAGTATGTTGTAAGAGTTTTAATGCATATAATCATGTTAACATATGACTTAAACGATGTAACGTGTTCTTTCTGGGACCTTGCAGTCTTATTTCCATGGAGGGGCTGCACACTGTGGAGTGGGGAATGGCCCAGAGAGTGCTCCGCTGAGTCAGGGCCTGGGCCATTGCACTGTCTCTGGGCAAATTTCTGCACGTAATCCAGCTGCCCAGGGCCTGCTGGTACCACACTGTCCAAAGGTCTTCTCCATTCCCACCAGCAAATGAATCCATTTCCCATGTGGTCTTAGAGACGGCCCCAGTTGTGTTATGATTATTTCCCCCAAGATAATCTCACAACTTTCCTGTCCTTAATGTTTGAGTGGGGTCATCCTCATTGGTGCCTACAACTGAGACCTAAACATTTGGACCCCGTGAAGCCTTTCGGGTCAACAGGACCCAGCTAGCCTATTAACTGAGGTGCATGATGTGACTCCACGTTTGTACAGGAACAAGGGGCAGTCTCCAGGCTCTTGCTGAAGAGGCCTGTCCCCCTGGCTCCTCCCAGGTGCCTGTGGGAGGCTGTGCTGTGCCCAGGCTGAGAGGGGCCAGGCCGTGGGGCGTGGTGAGACCTTTAGGTGCGGGGGCCCGTGCACCTTCAGGACAGATGTGCATGGCCCTTCCATCATGCAGCCTTTGAGAAAGACAAAGGCTATTGTGTGCTTAGGGCTTATTTTCCTCTAAGAGAAAAACTTAGTAAGCATTTTGACACATGGACTCAGTGTGTCTGTGTAGCAGCTGGAATGACACAATAGACCCTAATAGCTTTTTCAGGTTTTTTCATACTTTCTGCTCGCTGCAATCTCTTCCCTTCCCCGGGAGATTTGCTTACCACCCCCTACCCTGGGCAATGCTCAGAGTTGGCTGTTCATTACGTGAAATTTAAGAGCCGGGTGACTTCTACAGGCTCAGGCCTGAAAGGAAAGACTTTGTTCTTCACATTGGTTTATTCTTCCGAAACTCCGAATACTACAGTAACACAGGCTTACTTTCTCAAATAACTTACGGTGCGAAAATTTGGGGTCTCTGAAGCATGTTTCAGCGCACCCAGTGGTGTTCGCCACCTGGCGTGAGAGGGCCACCAGCTGCTGCCTGGAGCCGGAGCGCCACGTGGCAGGGGATCCAGGGGAATCACGGAGCTCAGAGAAGAACCCGTTCCCAGAGGTGGATTTGTGGCTTGTGAGTTTGTAAACCAAACAGGTGAAGCAATGGTACTATCTCCCTCATTCCTCCTGGCATCTCTGTTAGTTTAGGTGCCATGTTTTGGACATAAGGATATGGAAGACAGGTAGGAATGTGTGTGCAGATGTTTATCATTTATAAATAGAGTGGACATTGAACATGCCATGTCTCCATCAGCTGTGATACAAATGCTTGATAACAGAATGCATTTCTTCACAAGTGATTGTCTTTGTAGCTCTGTTCACACCATCTTTTGCTTTTAGTGCTGGGGGAGAGGCGGGGGAGGGGGACGTGCCTGGTGGGGAAATCAGAGCATTGGAGCATTCTGATGGCAGCTTCTTCTCCAGCAAATTCTCGTAACAAATCACCAGAAGCTTACTTTAAATAGATCCTAACAAAGAGTTAAAAACAAAACAAAACAAAACAAAACATTGGGTCTCTTTGTTCTTCTACGGCAAAATAACAACCTTAGCTTATATTTCAAGATGCATATTTGCTGTGTTGGTCCTAAGGACATAAAAGTGAAGCTGGAATCAATCTCAGATGGATTATCTGTGTGATATAAACATGTGGGCATGAAATGTAGGGAGAGTACATATGGCAGGCCCATCCGATATAAACAAGTGGGGCTGAGAAATATACACCCCTGACATGATTGATTTGTTAACTGTGCATGTAAATGGGGCTGGAAACCGTTTTCAAGCATGACCTGCGATAAGCAAATGCATATACATACACAATAAACCGAGATAACACAAGAATAACATCAATTAAAACAATTATGACAACTTCTAGTCATCACGAGGTATTGTTCCAGTTCCATCTTAAACAGGAAAAGCTTCCAATTGTTCTTAACTCCACTGGTAACTGATTCCACATTTGTGGAGCCTTGACAGACACAAAGGGTCTTTGTGCCTCTTTTGTATCCGCTGAGGACATGAGCTGCAAGCCTGGAAGGGAGCTCTGGGTGCTCTCTTCTGGATGGCAGGTGGGTGTGCTGCCTACCAATCAGACTCTTCCTTATTTTATCCTTGAAAAGACACATTTCATGCCAAAACTGGTTTGGCTCAGTGGATAGAGTGTCAGCCTGCAGACTGAAGGGTCCCAGGTTCAATTCCGGTCAAGGGAATGTACATTGGTTGAGGGCACATCCCCAGTAGGGGGTGTGCAGGAGGCAGCTGATTGATGTTTCTCTCTCATCGATGTTTCTAGGTCTCTATCCCTCTTCCTTCCCCTCTGTAAAAAATCAATAAAATATATTTTAAAAAATAAAATCTTACTACTTCTAAGTGGAAAAGAACAATACTTTAAAAAAAGACACATTTTATATTTCCTTATCAAGGTAAATGTCTCTGTATTAACATCTATAATGACTGCTTTGAAATACACAGGCCAACAAATCTAAAACTCACAATTTACACTTTAGTAAGTGGGTTTGCATTGTTTGAATTGAACAGAATGCACAGAATCCTATGTGAATTTACTAGGCACAGAATGGCTTGGAATCTGTGCTCCCAGGTTCTGAGTTTGCTCACGCCGATGGGGGGCACGTTCAGCCTGAGGGAGAAGGTTTTCTGCCCCACAGCCAGGGGCCAGCGCTCACTATTGTGCATATTTGCATCAGGGACTTTGTGCACACTTTCCTTCTGGATTGGGCTTCTTTGCTGCTGTTTAACAGGTGGTTAACACACCTGTTTAATGAAGCTCCCTTCTCTCCTCTCCTCTCCTCTCCTCTCCTCTCCTCTCCTCTCCTCTCCTCTCCTCTCCTCTCCTCTCCTCTCCTCTCCTCTGAAACAGAGACCTTGGCTGTGACTATCACTTGACCTTGTCAATCACATTATTCAGGGGTTGTTCATGGATCTTATGAGACTATGAACTTGGGCAGAGAAAATTATTGCATGTGTCATGTCTGAGCAGTTTTTCTTAGCAATAGGACAGTATCCACCTAAAGATTTTCTGCAATTGGTCACTGAATAGCTTAGAGCATTTTAGAATCTACCAATCTTTGCTCAGACTCAGAGTGTTAACATGGGGAGTATCTCTGTTCGACAGCGGTAACACCTTATTACAAAAGACCAGGCTACATAAACCTGACATGGAATCTGTGCAGCACTTCAGACTTGGCCCATCAGTGAAAACTTGGCCTCTAGGAGAACTTGTTTAACCAAACTGACTCGGTGGCATCCTCTCTCCTCTGAGCCCCAGTGGCTCTGTGGCCTCACCGTATCTTCCCACTCAACCGCTACATTCTGGGTCACTGTCTTGTCTCCCCGGGAGGAAATGCATTCGTGGGTTTTAGACCCAAGTGATCTGAGTGGTTGCCCTGAGTTCTCTTTAGTTTCTAGTGAAGACCCGGTGTGCCAGTGACAGAGCAGTCTTAGCTACAAAACCTCCTGCTCAGAGCTGCATTCCGGTTGTTGAATAAGGAGTACTGACATTTAAATTGGGCTTCAATAGGAAACATGATTTAATCATTTCTGGTGAAACCTATAGGCACACCAATGCCGCCATTCCAGGAGATAGTCTGACTTCTGCCTCAAAATCCAACCTGTCAGTCCTTTGATGCAGCTGTGTGATCCCCTGGAATAGACTCACCACGGTGCCGAGTTCAGAGAGAAGCCATGGCGATCCCTCCACACTGTGCTACGTGCGCTGCTCTTCCCCGTGCCTCCTTCAGCAGCTGTCATCCGGGAAAAGGGAGCCTGAGGGTCTCTTCACTTCTCTGAGTCTGTTTGCTCCTCCAGAGCCAGGGCTGATTACGTAAATTGCCTTCCAACTCTACTAGTGCATGTATGCCTACTGTGTCAGTCATGGGGGTGACAAACACACATTCTAAATGGCTAATAGAATTTTCCTATTGGTATATTTCCCACCTAGAAAAGTATGGCTTCAAGGAAGTGAGTCTTGAAGTCCCTGATCAGAGATTTTTATTTTAAAGGCAATATTCAATCAGCTCGTATCAATTGCTACCAACAGACCGACCAGCTTTAAATGATGCTCAGTCTCTGGGCTGAGCCAGATGTGCCAACCCGTGGTTGTTGGCACCAATTCAACCCCAACAGGAACCCCAACTACTTGCTAATAAAGAAAGAAACTTTATTTAGTGAAAACCAACTCAATTGTGAAATAGCACTTTTTCAGAGCTGTGAGCTGGCCTGGGGGATCAAGGCCCTCTCCAGCCAGACAGCTCCGGTCTGGTCTATGCCAGCCTGCTTTGCCTGCTCTGGTCTGCTCCATTCTGTTCCAGTCTGCTCTGGCCTGCGAGGCTCGGCAAGGAGAATGAAGTTGCCAGCCTTGGGCTGAAAGGAAATGTGCATTCCCCAGCCAGAGGAGAGCTCCCTTTAGCAGCAGAAGTTTCCAGTACTGGTCCCTCATTGGTTCGTCCTCATGCAGTCACAGCATCTAGAGCACAAGCACCAACTCTTCCCCGCACATTCCAATGCAGATGAGCAAAGGGATGTGAAGGCAGGAAGTGGGTCCTGAGAACGGAGGCCGCATTACAGAGACCTTAGAATTCAGGTGAGACATTGGAATCCAGGTGCAGCGGGGCCGGACTCAGGGGAGACACCAAGAGAAGCGCTTCCTTTCCTCGGAAGGCGTGGGCTTCACTGCGGTGTCAGTGAGACTCCGTGCGAAGAGTAATTGCTGGAGGTCAGGGGGCAGCTCTGACAGAGCAGCCTACTCAGAATCTAGTTCCCCCGCTCTGAACATAGCACATCCGACAGAGATCAGGTGTGGCTGCACCAAGCAGCAGAGCAGCGGGTGTGACAGCATTCCTTGAGGCTTGATGGAGTCAAGAGCAGGACCCCAAGGCCAGAAATGTCTTAAAGGCATCGAAACTACTGGAGGAAAATTAATCAAATAGGTCACAGTTCACATTGCCAAAAGAGAAAGAAAAGAAACACTTTTTCAAAAGTATATGCACAGAAAACATAACAAAAAGAGACCAAGCTAAGACCACTTAGTGATAATAGATGAGAACCAGTTAATGGTCCTTATTAACATGCAAACCAGCATGTGACAAAACCAAGAAGGACACGTTTAAGCCTTTTTAAATGCCATTGGGTGGGGTGGGCAGAGGGCTTGCTGGGTGCAGAGTGAATGGGGGCACCTGGCAGGGGCAAACTGGAGCTGAAAGGCGGCAGGGTGAAGGAAGGAAGAGGGTAGGTTTCTCCCAGGCGCTGGCTTGCCCTTGCCCTTCCTTCTCCTCTGTCAAGCACTTCCTGCTCACGTGTGGTTTCTGTCCCCACACGCCTTGGACTAGGCGAGCCCCTGGTCCCCCTGGGCTTCCTCTCCATGAGCCATGGCTCTGCTCCTTCCCTATGCCAGGGCCCAGTGATGTCCGTGTCTGATATTAATACTGGACCAAAAGAGGTCAAAAGAAAGAGGAAACTACAGACCCATACTCCTCATAAACTTAGTTATAAAAGTCCTCAACAAAACATTAGCCAATTGATTACAGAAATATATAGAAATAATTATATATAATGTTCAAGTGGGATTTCTTCCAAGTATGTAAGGTTGGTTGAATATTTGAAAATCAAGTAATGTAATCCTCCATATCAACATGGTAAAAAGAAAAATGATGTGATCATATCAATTAATGCAGCTGAATCATTTGCCAAATTTCAATGCTCATTCTTAATGAAAACTCTTATAAAGAACAAGGAAAACTTCTTCAATTTGATAATGGTCATCAACAAGTGATATGTATTTATCATAATTCTTAATGGTGAAAGGCTGAATTCTTCCCTCTAATATCAGGAGCAAGAGAGGGTCTGCCTTCATCACTCACATTCAACATAATGTTATAAGTTCCACCAGAACAATAAAAAGTAAAGAGCATGCATATCTAAAAAGAAATAAACTGACCCTATTTGTAGTTAATATTATAACTTTATTGTCTGCACATAAAATTCCAAGACATCATAAAAATATCTCCTGAAACTAGTAAGTGATTTTAGCAAACTGGCAGAATATAAGATCGATACAGAAAAATCAATTGTATTTCTACAAACTATCAACAAACCAGTAGAAAGCAAAATTAAAACCAAAATGTAATTTATAATTGTGTCAAAAATACTTAGTTGTAGATCTAGTGATATATATATATATATATATATATATATATATATATAGCCTCTATGCTGGAAATTGAACATGACTAACATGACTAATGAAGGAAATCAAGATCTAACTAAATCAAGACATAACCATATCTACAAATTAGAATAATCAATATAGTAAAGGTACACGTTCTTCTCAAATTGATTGATGGGTTTAATGCAATTCTGACCAAATTCCCAGAAACATTTTTTGTAGATATAGACACATTTATTTTATAAAGAGAAGCACAGGCCCTAAAATAGCTACAAAGAATTCTGATGAAGAATAAAGTGGGAAATCTCAATTTATAGAAATTCAAGACTGTATGGTGTTGGCAGGAGGTTAGACACATAAAAGTGGATCAGAATAGAGAACCCAGAATTAGTTGTACACAGATATGCCCAACTGATTTTGACAAAGATATAAAAGCAATTCAACAGAGGAAAGATAGCTTTTTCAATAAATGGTGTCGTAGCAATAGGACATCCACATGCAAGAAACAAAACACGAACCTCTATCTAAATCTCCCACTTTATACAAAAATTAACTCAAAATGGATCTCAAATTTAAATGTAGTGAAAGCATAAAACTTTTAGAAAACAAAACAAAACAAAACAAAACCAACAACACAGGAGAAAACCTTTAGGATCTGGAGCTTGCCCAAGAGTTCTTGGACATGACACCAATAACACAAATCATAAGAGGAGAAATTGATAAAAACAACAACAACAACAACAAACAACTTCATAAAATAATAAAACGTGTGCCATGCAAATACTCTGTTTAAGACAATGAAAAGAGAAGTTACAGACTGGTAGAGAATATTTGAAAACAAAGAATCCAGTTAGAAAATGGGCAAAAGACATGAATAGACATTTTACCGAAGAGGATGCACAGATGGTAAATAAACACATCAAAATATGTTCAGTAGCATTAGTGATTAAGGGAATGCAAATGAAAAACACAAGGAGACATTACTGCACACCTAAAAGAATAGCTAAAATAAAAACAGTGATATCACCTCATGTTAGCAAGGATGCGGAGAAACTAGAAAACTCAGATATTGCTAGTGGGGATGTAAAATGAAAATGAGTATGGCATTTAATTGTAAAACTAAACGTGTATACCATATGACACAGCAATTGTACTCTAAAAAACCCATTTGGGACAAAATAGCTATTTATCCAAGATAAATAAAAACTTGTTCACAGAAAAACCCGTATAAAATTTTTCAGAGCATCTGCATTCATAATAACCCCAAATTAAAACAACTCACAAATCTTTCAACTGGTGAATGATTAGAAAACAAACCAATAAGCTGTGGTATATCCATACCATTGGACGATGCTCAGCAATATAACACAACAAACTATTGATGTGTGCAACAACTTGCATAATCACAAGGACATTATACTGCATGAAAAAAGTCACTCTCAGAAAGGTTACATACTATATTATTTTACCTACATAACATTCTTGAACATGAAATGACAAGGTCATTAAAAGAGAGCGCACTGTGGTTAACATGTATCTGTGCCTATGACAGGTGGTGTGAGGAGCCCTGGTGAAGGAACTCCTCCACATCTTGGCAGTGATGTTTGTCAGGTGAACCCACACTATTATAAAATAAGTGTATGCGTGAAACTGGTGAAATCTACATGGTGCTGGTAGATTTCATCAATAACCTTCTTGGTTGTGATATTATACCTAGTTATGTAAAATGATACAATGGTAAAACTTGGTCTATTATTCCCATATAAATATTCTATATTATATTTTCCAATTGTGTGTGAATGTACTATTATCTCAAAAGAAAAAATATTTTAAAAATAGATCTTAGGGGATGTTTTGTGGTAATAATATTATTTTACTCTATTGATTTCATGTTAATAGATTTCCCATAATGAATCAGCTATGCCATCCTAGACTGAAGTCTAACTGGGTGTGGCATATTAATTTTACTCTGTACTCCAGACTTGATTGATATTCTAATATGGTTTAAGATCTTTACATCCATACGCACAACTGAGATTAGTCTATAGTTTTGTTTTTTTTACAAACTTTGCAAATGTAACCAGGACATTTTTCATCTTTTTTTAAATACCATGGAATGTCTTTTAATTTTTTGAAAGAATTCACCCATAACACTATTTGTATCCATAGCATTCCATGAGATAATGCTTTGAGACTACTCCAGTTTCTTCTATGTTGTTATAGTCACTTTGTCCATTTTTTTCAGCCAATTTATTCATTTTATATTTTCTTACATTCTTCAGTATTTCCAAATGTATTATCATCAAATTCATATTTTAAATTGTTAAAATTCTTCCATCTTGTTTATGTAGTAAAAGTTCCTGCTTCAGTTCCACCTGGTCCTGGTCCTAATTGACATGTAAATGTTCTTCTTATTCCTTCAGTTTCAGTTTCCCATGCAAACTTAAGTTCCGTGGGAGGCATTTTGGTGTTAGATATCTTGAATATCTAACTTATATATAATCTCACTTTTTACCACAATCTATCCCAATTGGATTAAAAAATGGAATAAAAAAAGAGATAAGAAGAAAATTTAAAGTTCCTGGGGAAAATTTAATTTGCTTGATCTTTGGTTGAGAAGGCTTTTCTAAGCATAAAAGCAGCAAAATAAGAAAAAGAATTGGTATATTTAGCTGAACAAAAAGCTTAAAGGAAAATTTTATGCTACAAAACAACACACACATTGCAGCAGGCAGTGCAGGGCCAGTTAGATATCCAAAACTGAAAAGTGAACTTTGACCCATATAATCTCATGTGAAAAATTAACTCAAAATGTATCTGAGACCTAATATGAAACCTAAAGCTATACAACTTCTAGAAGAAAACGCAAGAACATCTTTGTGACTTTGCCTACCTGGAGATTTCTTAGAGACAACAGCAAACGTCATCAACATTAAGTACCCCTTTCTCCAATGATACTACTAATAGAAAACAAAAGCAAAGCACATATTGGAGAAGTTATTTTCAAAGCACATATTTGAGGAAAGCATCCAGAACAAGAACTCTCAAAACTCAACAATAAGAAAATAAGAATTAGATGAAGTGGGCAAGCCCTGGCTGGTGTGCTCAGTTGGTTGGAGCATAGTCCCCTACACCAAAGGGTCACGGGTTTGATTCCTGCTCAGGGCACAGACCTCGGTTGTAGATTTGGTCCCTGATCTGGATGTTTAGGAGAGGCAAATGATAGATGTTTCTCTCTCTCACATCATTGTCTCTCTATCTCTCTCCCTCTCTAAAACAATCAAGAAGCATATTGTCAGATGAGAATCAAAAAATGTTTAATGAGAAAATTTTTAAATAGATACTTCACCACAAAAGATATATAGATGGCACATAATTGCATAAAAAGCTGCTCAACATCAGTAATGATTAGGGAAGACAAATTAAAACCACACGATACCACTATACACATATCAGATTAGCTAACATTAGAAACACTGATAATCACACATGATGAGGGTGTACAGGAACTGGAATGTTCACACTGTGCTGGTGGGAGTGTAAAATGCTACCACTGTTTGGAATATCATTTCACAGGTGAGGCAAAGAAGCCTGCTCTGTGAGCCATCCGTCCCACTGGCAGGTTTAGGAAATAAAGTGACAGTGGAAACTGTACTCCATACAAAGCCTTGTACATTAATGTTCTTCCAGCTTTATGTGCAATAGCCTTAAGCTGGAAATAACCACATATTCATGAAGTGTTTCATAGATAAACAAAATGCAATATATTCAACAATGGACTAGTACTCAGCAATACAAAATAATGAGCCCTTGGTATACACAACAATATTGATGGTTCTCAAATAAGGTGTATTCATATTATATGTGTAACATTTAAATAACTCCTCAGAGTTGTTATGCTGATAATACTTCTCAGATTCAAACCCATCAGTGAGTCAAATCAGTAGTCCTAACTAAGTAGGAACCCAGCTCTGATCCACAGCATTGGAAAATGTTCCATTTCTTGGATGCTCCTCTCTGCTGCAAACCACTCTATGTTTCTCTGTCCATGGATAATTTGACATTTTATTTCTGAGAAAAATAATATCTTAGTTTCAACATCCTTATTTAAAAATCCATGCTTAAATTTAAGAGAAATTCCCTAATTGAAGTAGCATTTTGTATATATAGAAAAGGAAGTCCTTTACTACATTGCTTGGTTTGTATTGGTTTATTCCTGTTGCTTCTACCTGTTTCTATGTTATTTATTTCTTTATTTGACAAGCATTCAAAATATTCCCCTGATGGGCCAGTCATTGTCCTGGGTTGTAGAGATATCAAGTGAAATATAGCACAGTCCTTTTTCTGAAGCTTTCATGGTCTACTTGGATCAAGAGACAAGGATAATACCAATGAGAAGGATGTGCACAGGGGCTGTGGGGAGGGCCATAAGGGTTCTTGTCCTGAAGTGTTCTAAATTCTAGCCTTTGAATGTGCTGGAAAGCCAATGAATGCCAGGGGCAAAATATCCAGCCATTGCTTTGTAAGTGAAATATAAAGCACATGGAAATTGGAGTCATCATTTTCCTTTGTAACATGGCATCTGGTAAAGATCTGGTAAGGGGATGCTTAGATTTCTGATTCCAGTATTATGTACTTAGATAACACGGAGGCTCTCCAGGTACCAAGGGCAAACAGGCTATTTACAATTTAACGAAGAAGCTTTTAAAGCCACTGAGCTTTAAAGGTGCCGGGGTAAAGAACAGTGCCTTGTGTGGACTGGAAGATCATAACTAAATTGTTAGCACAGAATACCAAGCGCAGATAAATAATCATTGAAATTTAGAGATTTTCGCACAAAGATTTAGTGTCTACCATACATAAGCATCATTGAAGGACAACTACATCAGGAATAAAAACTTGAACCCTAAAGTAAACAGAAAAGTGCAAGAGGAAATAAAAAAAAATCATGCAGACAAAGCAATTAAATCATATAAGGATAATAGTGAAAAAGAAGAAAACAAATATTAGAGCTTATTATAAAGCAATAGTGATTATTGTGGTGCTCCTGGAAAAAAATCAGAAAATTGGCCACTGAATATAACCAAGACTCAGGATCAGACACCTATTCACAGAAATGTATGTATGTATCTATATCTATCTATCTATCTATCTATCTATCTATCTATCTATCTAATCTTTGTCTATAGCTATCTACTTCTCTTTATGTTTATTTTTATATCTGTGCTTGAGTATATATATATGTGTGTGTGAGTGTATACACACACAGGAGTTCAGTATAGCACCCCTATATTGAGCTGGGTTGACAAATAAGGAAAGAAATAATGGACTTGTCACTAAATGGTTACTACAGAAGAAATGCACAATCTTAGACAATGAAGATACTAAAATTGTTAAAGAATTTGCTTGGTATAATAGAGACTATAGCCAATAAATCAGGAGAAGGGCAGCAATGGAAGAACTAGGAAAGATCATTAAGAACAAGAATGTGGACAGAGACTGAAACAAGATGGTGGCCTAGGTAGTCTCCTAAGCTGCCACCTCATCAACAATTTGGAAAAACAACAACAGCTAAAATCGAAAGGGATTGCACCAGACCCACAGGAAAGCTGGCAGAATGGGATGGCTACAACTAGACACAAAGCAAGGTGCTGCTGCCATGTGGAGTTTAAAACTACGGTGGAATCAGACCCACCTGAGCTGCCGCCACCAGGAATGAGGGAAGCCAGACCTCGCTCCACCCCAGGCCCATGGAGTGGGCCATCCCAGCCGGCTGCCGTGGGAGCGAGGGAGCCGGTGCCGGGCCTCTGCTGCACCTCCGGCTCCTGCCCAGAACGAGACGCCTTTGAGCGCAGTCTCCCCGCCCGCAGCCATCTCAGCCCGCCCGCAGCCATCTCAGCCCGCCTGCAGCCATCCCAGCCTGCCTGCCGTGCTGGTGAGGAGATAACGTGGCGCTTTCCATTCGCGGCCCCTGTGAGCCCTTTGCCAGTCAGGCCCACCGCCGCAGGGCCCAGCTGGAGCCTCTGCTGGGACCCCAAGGAGGGAAGCCGCTGCTGCCATGTGGATTTTAAAAATACAGTGGAAATTGAGCCACCGCCTCTGCCGCACCCGCCACCGCTGCTGTGAGTGAGGGAAGCTCACTGAGAACAGAGCTCAATCCACCCCGGGCCCAGGGAGTGGGCAGCTTCAGAGCTTGGCCTCCGAGTCCGCAGCCGTTCTGCTGAGACTCCTTGGAGCACGGTCTCCCCACCCTCAGCTGTCCCAGCCCGCCCGCTGTGCTAGCGAGGAGTTAGCGTGGTGCCTCCAGTTCGCAACCCCAGCTCCCCAGAGGGGCTGTGTGCCCCGGGTGAGCTGTGTGTTCCAGGGGGCGGTGTGCCCCGGGTGAGCCGTATGTCCCAGGGGTATAGGGTGTACCGGGAGAGCTGTGTGCCCCTGGGAAGCAGTGGGACCTGGGGGGGAGGGGCGGTGTGAACTAGAGGAGGAGCGGATTCTATTCGTGTGGTCCTGAGATAGTCACCATAAAACAAGCAGACTGTCAAATGACAGCGGGGAGGGGAAGGAGACCTGGGGGGAGATAAGAGAACAACCGAAGGACTGGTATGCATGCATATAAGTACAATCAACGAACACAGAACTCTGGGGAGGGAGGGCATGAATGGGAGGTGGGGGGGGCAATGGTAAGCTATGTACACATATAATACCTTAATAAATTAAAAAAATTTAAAAAAAGAACAAGAATGTGGCTAAGATAATCCATACCCTCATATGTCCAGTTATGCCTGAATGAAAAGTTAGTGAGGAAGACTGAGAGCTCTGTGATTGGCTCATTTGAAACAGGGTGGGGAGAGAGAGCTCTGCGATTGGCTCATCTGAAACGGTGGCGAGAGAGAGCTCTGCAGGCCGGCAGAAGATGATCAAGTATGTCCTGAGCAAACTGAGCTGAAACATCACTGGAGGCAAACATGACAGAACTGAAGGTGACCTAGTTGGGCTCCACATGAGATGGCAGGGTCTTTGGAAGAGACAACAATGCTGAGAAAACAGAAGAGAGGGAGGTGAAATGTGAGATGATGACTGCTTAACAGGAGCCTTAGGCTGCGCCTCAGGAGCTGAGAGCCAGGCTCATTCACAAGGCTTCTGGACACCCCTGAATAAACAGGAAGGACTGGTAGAGCAGAGAAGAGATTGAAAAGATAAAATTAGACCCCTACCTTACATTGTTTAAAACATATTTTCCAGATGGACAAGTGCTTTAATTATGAAAACTAAAACTAAAATTTTTTAAAACTTGTGAAAAAATATGCTTTTGTAATAGAGTGTAAATATTTCTCATTTTTAAAGATTTTAAAATTGATTTTTAATTTTTAAAAATGTTTCTATTGATTTTACACCTCCCATTGCGGATCAAGCCTGAAACCTGGGCAAGTACCCTGACTGGGAATTGAACTATAAGCTCCTGGTTCATGGGTCGACATTTAATCATTGAGCCACACCAGCTGGGCAAAATAGCATGTATTTTTAATTTGTAAGCTGATAGAGTAATTTTGGGGTTTTACTCCAGCAGTCTAAAATAATTCCTCAAGAAATACATATGTAAACATTATCTCAACAATGTAAGAGTTTGGTCTGTAAGAGCAGATATTTTTCTTTTTTCTCCTGAAGAAAAGGAAGTTGGCAATTTGCCTCAGTAATTAAGTTGGAAAATTTCTCTTATATCAATAGCAACAAGAATTTTTTTCTTTTCAACTTTGTGAATGAACTAGTGTAGGCAAAAATGCTGGTGCATGCTGAATGAGGCCTGTTAGCATGCAGTGGCCGGGATTTCCAGGTCTGCCCTTCCCCGACCCAGCTTTGCCCTTCCCTCCAGACCACGGATATCTTAGTGACACCTGCATTCCTGCTCCTCTCAGCCTTCCTCAAAGTGGGACATAATTTTGGATCTTCATTCAAACTACAAACACAATATTTGCATCCATTGTTAAAGTTCATAGATATCTGAATTGTAATGGCAACAAGTCATTTGTAGGGTGAATGTCTGTTTCTCTAATTAAAGATATAGTGGCAATGTCAAGCTGAGGGAACCTAAATTTGAGATGGGCTCTTCACTGAAACATGCGAGTTGCTAGGGGGGGCGGGGGAGGAGGGGAAAGGAAGGATAGAGGTGGGAACTATGTCCTAGAACAAGAGATAATGCCTAGGTCCCCCCTTCCCTCTCCGTTCTGTCCAGTATGCTGGGACTTGGTGAGCAGAGGGCACCTATCTCCTGCCTCAGAGTCAGGGTTGGGTTCCTGGGCTATGGCAGCTTTGGGAAGGAGTGAGGTGGACCAGGACCACTTCCTTCTACAAGCTCAGGCAGGGCGGTGGATGCTCAGACTCGGAGACTGGCTAGAGCACTCAGAGCTTCAGGGGGAGAGATAAGCAAATGCTCTAGAGTCTTCTGATGAGCAGCTAGCAGTCCTCCCGACACCCTGAGTGTGCCTGCTGGGCCCCTAAGGGTCAGTGTTATAGTTCTCGGTGTTGTATTTGTCTACACTGACAGCCATCTTGTGCCATCTGCCACCCTCCCTCTCTCATGTGCGGGTGTGGAGGAAAAGAAAAGTGAGGGAGCTCAGTTGTTAAGAATTGTGCTTTTGGTCAGAAAGACCCTGGTTTGCATGCCCCTCTGTGTGACACTGGGCCACCCCTGTGCCCACCTCCTCCTCCTGTCTGTGAACAGGGGAACGGCAGCTGCCTCCCATGTCATTGGGAGGGCTGATTGGAACATTGCGTGTTCAGTGCCTGGTGCATAGAAAGCACCCAGTTAGGATAGATGCTGTCAGGAACATAATCACACGAGTTCCATTTCCATGATAACAGAAAGCAGAACAAATACCATTCCTTTATTTAATGGTATATTCTGACATCTTAAAATAGAATGTTATTCAACACATTTAAACCACCAGGTGAGTACAAAACAAGAATTGGACATCACTGAGGGATCAAACATTGGTAATACAGCCCGGCCAGTGTGCCCAGGGGATTGAGCCTCTTCCTGTGCACCAGGAGGTCATGGGTTCTACTCCGGATCAGGGTCAGGGCACGTGCCCAGCTTGTGTGCTTGATCCCCAGTAGGGGGCCTGCAGGAGGCAGCCCATTGATGTTTCACTCTCATAGATGTTTTAATCTCTCTCCCTCTTCCTTACATTTCCTAAAAAAAATTATTAAAAACATATTAAAATAACTGTATTTAAAAAACTTGGTAATATATTGAATTTGTGAAATCAATAGGGAACACTAAAGAAGTAGCTGATACTGGAGTGCAAGACAGGCTGATGCAGGCAGAGACACTCTGACTCCGAGCTTGTCAGTTACTATGACCTATAACAACCCATGTTTTCTGAGCAACCAACGTTTATTGCACCTCCTGCCTTTTTTTCCCTTCCCCATAAAAAGTGAAAGTTACTAATGAGGACATGTTCATTGGGAAGAGAACAAAAGGGAGGAAAAAAAAACCAAGGGCCTGAGTGAATCACCGATTGGAGAAAGCAGTCACAGTCACAAATGCAGTGGCCCACGGTTAGGGAGAATCCATTATTCATGGGCTATTGTGGGGAACAAAGTTTTAGCAGGGTAATTTCCCCTAACAACCCCCCAACTGAACTAGTGTGCAATGTTTTCTCCCTAAAAATCACAATGCAAAAGGAAGGTATGGCAGGGACAGGTAAAGGTGCCGTCACCGCTCAACTAGCATCTGGTTTTAAAAGTTACAAAGAACAGAGGTTTCTGTGGTTCCTTGGAAAAGCTACAACTTTCAGCTCTCTGCCAACAGCCACAGCCCACACTGACGAGGTCTGACACCTCCCCCTGCTCCCCCTGCTCCATTTTCTGAGAGAATACTGCGGACACTGCGTCAGGAGAGACAGCGGGGCCTTAAAATAATCACCCTTTCAAACTGTCCCGTGTTCGTTTCCCTGGGAGACCAAGTGGAGCTGCAGCCTCCGCAAGGACTGTGTTGTTAGAAGCCTCCCTGTCCGTTCAGCCGAGACTTTTGGCTGCCGTCAGAAAGCGGCATTTTTCAAACGGCCCTTTGGCTCCGGAGCCCATGGAGTTTTCACTGTGGAAAGCAATAAAAACGAATGAAAAAAGTGAAAATTACTCTCAACACCCAGTTTTCGTATACCTTAGGATCCTATTTCTCATGCAGAGAACTTTTCATGTCTGCCAGGTAGCTGATGGGGGTAACTGGAACCCCGTTACAGAAGCGAACGCGTGCATCGGGGTGTGAAGCGCACGTCGGGGGGGACCTGGGCCAGGGCTGCCTTCCCTGGGGACCTGGAGGGGAACTGCGTCCGCAAACACCCCACGGGGGGCAGGCCCTTTCCGCCGATTCATCCTTGGTCCCTGCATGGTCTGCAAATGCAACCGAGTCACACACGCTGGCAGACTTCCCGGAAGGAAGGTAGAGGTGATTCATAAAGAACCACAACCAGCCATGGAATGCAAACGGTTTTTAAAATACAGGGTGTCCTCAAAAATGTACGCACACTTTAACAGCCGGTAGCTCAGTTTTGAAAGGCATTGTAGTAAACACCGCCTTTATAATTACTCACAGTGCATGTGTTTTGGGGGACACCTCATATATCTACTCGGAGAAGAACGTTATGTCCTCTAACCAGCGCTTCCCGTACTAATTCTGGTTCAAGCTAAAAGGAAGAGGCCTCAGAGTACACTCATTCTCAAAGGGCTTCGCTGGGGAGAAAGCCTTTAAAAAACAGCCGCTGCTGTGGGTCCCAGCACAGTGTTACAGTGGTTCTGTTCTGGATAAACATTCTCTAAAAATCTCTGCGGCCTCCCAAGATCACACAAACACTCTGAGCCACGCGCCCTGGCGTCCCTGCCTCTCCTCCAGAGGGGGGCCGCCGGCAGAGGGAGGCCGAGGCAGGAGCAGATTCACAGCCGCCAGGCCGGGGGCCAGCGGCCCGCGGTGGGCACAGGGCACAGGGCACAGGAGCCGGAGGTGCGGGCGCAGGGGAGCAGCGGCCCGGAGCCGGAGCCGGGAGCCAGGTTCTCTGCACAGCTGCAAGCGCCACCGTAGCACGCGTGACTGATGGTTTCTAATTTGACATAAAAGCTTTTCATAATCTTCACATTTAACCTTTGTTTAAGATGTTAATATTTATACCAAACAATCTTGTTCTTATCACATCCACACTCCCATCACCCGGGCCATTGGTGTTCACACGGCTGGCTTTTTAGAAAATCAAAGGCCAGGCCATGTTTTGGTACACATTTACATATTTCTCCATTCGACTGAGAATTTTCAGGTAATTTGAAAGAACATTTAAGGCTCAATGTTGGGAACAAAGTGAGTGCGGGGTTGGCAGGTGCGGAGGATGGTGGGGTGTGAACCGCAGACTGGAGGAGCCGGCCCAGGCCTCTGCCAGACGGCCAGGCGCCGGCCCATGCACCGCGGGGCCCGGTGTGAGCCCCGCCATCTCCCCTCCTCACGCCCCAGAGCGCCTCTGCCCCGGCTCCTTGTGGGCACCGGTCAGGGGTGTCCGCTAACCACCATTTAATCCCACTACACCCCCTTCGCAGTGCCTGCCCCCTGCCTGCTCTCCCTCTGAATCACGCCTAATAAAACGAGTGCTCACAGAGAGGACTAAAAAGACACAGACCCTCCTCTTCCAATGTTAAAACTTACAAAAGTGACTGCAATGTAAGCAAAACAGGCAGAGTGGGCGGGGTATATAATGGTGTGCGGAGCAGAGAATAGCCCCCCCCCCCTCCTGTCATTAATAACCACACCTGACAGGACAAAGCTCACTGCCCTCTGGAACAAAACTGCACAAATACCCAAGTTTCTGTTAAACAACGCATTTTAGAAATGAAATCATCAAGCTGCCTCTCCTTGGGCTCTTCGGAAGAGCTGTCTGAGAACAAAAATGGATGGTCTGCAAACTTTTACCCTAGCTTTGCCTCCAGAGCAGTGGCATTTAATCATTAAGCCATGGTATTAATGGCACATGCAATCTTGGAAGGGAAGCTACTTTTATCATTGCACATGGAAGGCAGAAATGTGGTGTACTGCCTGCACTGTACACACATTACAGATGCATTTGCTTCCACCTTCCGAATAGCAAGCACCCGGCTCCCCCGCCCTCCTGTACAGCTGCTCAATCTGCAAGAGTGTGCAGAAGTAATTTATCCGAAATGGCCACTATTGTTCTTGATTCTGACTTGATTCCAAAAAAGCCAAATAATAGGAACCGTTTTAAACATCAATCTCGTGCACCTGTTGTGCTGCGCTCTGAGCCCCTGTGATTCCGTGTACGTCACTTCTCTGGCAGGCTCGGCACACCGTGCCGCCTGCACAGCACACGTCAGGATGCCGGGGCCAGTGTCAGCTTGGTTCACTGACAAAATGCAGCGGCACGGGCTACTGAATGAGGACTGGGAAGGAAACAGGAGTGAGTCGACCTCTCTGCCAGCTAGAATAGGAAATAGACTGAAAGTAGCTCAGCAGCCCAGAAGGACTCCATAAAACCAAGATATTAATAATGTTAGTGGTTCTGTTACTTAGGCAAAGCAAGGGAACCTTGGTCGTTTCCTTTCCCCTTGTTGCCCCTGTGCTTGCACGGAACGGTGCGGAAAATCTGAGAGATTTTCCTGCTCTGCTGTCTGTGTGGGCTGGTTTCTTTCTGATCCACTCAAGAAGGCATGTGATTCCACCTTAGCTGCTTTCAACCCTGCAGCATCACCTCAATTTGCATTTCAATTTATGACTTCCACATTTTCATTTACTTCTTTAGTAGCTTCTTACCTTAGCTTCTTTTACTTATTTATTTATTTATTTTGCTCTGGCTGGCGTGGCTTTGTGGTTGGAGTGATGGCCAGAATACCAAAAGGTCTCAGGTTTGATTCCTATTCAAGGGCATGTACCTGGGTTGCAAGTTCGATCCCTGGTCAAACTGGGGCATGTGTAGGAGTCAACCATTGATTTGTCTCTGTCACATCTATGTTTCACCCTCTCTCTTCCCTTTTCCCCTCTCTTCCCCTCTCTCTAAAAATCAATGGAAAAAATATCCTCTGGTGAGAATTTTTAAAAAATTGACTAAATAAACATTTAATATACTTACAATTCTTTTAGCAAGCCAGGATTGTTTGTGTGACTGCTCATTCTGCTCATTAAAATGACTTCTGTCCAGTTGGTGTGGCTTTGTTGTTGAGTGTTGACCTATAAACCAGCAGGTCAAGGTTTGATTCCTGGTCAGCGTTTTGGGCTCAATCCCCAGTGGAGTGTGTGTGTGAGGCAGCCAATCAATGATTCCCCTTGATAGTTGATGTTCTCTCTCTCTCTCTCCCTCTCTCTCTCTCTCTCTCCCTCTTCTTTCCTTTCTCTCTGTAATCAATAAAAAACAATTTCCAAATTTTAAGTTAGTTTCTCTTAAAAAAAAAAATATATATATATATATATATATATATTTGATCAATGAGAATCATTCATCAGCTGCCTCCTGCACACCCTCTACTGGGGATCGAGCCCACAATCCAGGTATGTGCCCTTGATCAGAATCAAATCCTTGACCCTTCAGTCCACAGGCCAACACTCTACCCACTGAGCCAAACCAGCCAGGGTAAATTGGCTTCTCTTTTTAATGACATCACAATTATACTAAGAATTGCAATGACCAAAACAGGTTGGTTGGAATACTTCATGGGTGAAGGAGGACATGATTGCACAGCACTGACAGATGCCTGGACTCTGAAGTTATGAAGCACCATAGCTTGTCCTTCTTGTTTGTAACTAGATCCTTCCATACTGAGTGAGTCATGCACATACGCATGGCACCCAGGTATCTACACCACCTTTCTGATGTCAAGTGACCGTAATGTCGGGCTTTTATAGCCCTAAGATTTATCATATCCATTTGAGGTGAAAGTGTCAAGAAGTTTGGTGTCCTTCCTGGTGGCATTAACAAATCATATGCAGTGACTCCTTCCGAACACCTGAAGAAAATGAAAATTGTCTGGTTCACAGAACTGTAGCATGAAGAGGAACCTCTAAGGTCAAACTTGGCTCTGTCCTTATGTAGGAATCACTCCTCACGCAACACTTTGACAGATGGTCTTTTGGGTTCTGTGTGAACTTTCCACTGAAAGACAAACTCTGCTTAATAAAGCAGCCTGCTCTGTGTGCAATCAGCCCTAATTGTTAGGTAGTTCTCCTTTTTATTGAGCTGGTTGCTGGGCCTTTCGATGGCATGGAGAAAAGTCAGTGCTAGTGGAGGCCTCCTTGCCAGCTGCGGAGCCTGTGCGGCCACACAGGACTCCCTGCCGGCTCCGTGCTCTGCTGTCACTGTCCTGAAATTCCCCATCGTTTCCTACAGGCCCCGCAGTCCTGTTCTGCACCGGGCCCCAGGCTGTGCAGTTGGTCCTGAGGCCATGTGTGATTTAAGATGGGGAACTGGTAAGAGCTCTTATGCTACATAATCTGTTGGGAGTGTTTGCAGATATTTTATTTTGCCTTATCTTGTCAGCAGAATTACATAGTATTTTCTGGTCTTATTTGCAAACCAATTTAATTCGTGCATTTTTTCTGTTTCCTGTGCTTTCTCCCTCACACCTGTCCTTATGCCATTTAATTCAATGGGCTGCCAGGGTGGGGTCGGAAGACAGAATTGACTAAGGCAGCCTCTGAACTTCAGCATTAATACGCTTCTCTGCTGTGACATATTAACTGAAATTCTCCCTTGTCAATCAGAGTGGAAGCACATGTATTGGCTAAGTGAATCTGGGTTTAAGCTAACAAGTAGCTTAAAGTGGGAAGACTTGGTCTGAATGCTGATTTATGCTTCTCACAGACTGTGATTTGGAAATGACACCTGCCTTGAAGGCCATCCTTTCCTCCGCTGACCTGCCTGCCTCCAAGGTTGCAGCCAAGATTGATGGAAAGTGCTGGAACGCTGAGTAAACCTTGGATTTCACTGAATGTGGGGCTTCTCGGGTGCTAGTCTAAGTGTTGTCTCTCTCACCCCATCCTGCTTCAGAGCCCGCAGAGAAATACCGGGGGACTGCAGAGGACAGCCACGCTCACACCGCACAGGCCTGGCATTGCTTCTTTGTTTTGCCTGCTGCTATCCATGTGCTTCATGTTATCTTACCATCACGAGAAGGAAATTCTGCAAAACGTTATCCAGAGAGAGCAAAACTATTGGACTTTCCAAAGTCGAGGGATTTGGGCATGAGTATATGGGAAAGTCATTTAAAGCATTAGCTGTTAAAGTTGGGGAAATGAGGAAGAAGAAGGAGGAGGAGGAGGAGTGGGGGGAGGGGGGGAAGGAAAGGGAGGCAGAGGAGGAGAAATCCAATCCTGCCTCAGCCAGGACTTTGTCTAGTGTAGAAGTGAATGACTGGGAGAAGCCAGAACTCCAAGAGATGGACTGGGACATAAATTATTTATAAAATATAGAATCTAAACACTCTGCCAGTCGACAAAACAAAGAGCGTTGGTGCATCTCTAATGTCAAGAACTCATACTTTTTATGTGAAATAAACATACCAGTCTCTTTTGAAAGCTTACTGCAGCACGTATAATGGGGAACATTACGTCATGATCTGTTGATCTATTATTATGACAAAGATTATTGTTGTATGTGAATATTCTTGATGTTTAGCTACAAATCCATTTGCCTTCTACCAGTTTGTTAAGTGAAACTAAGTTACATTTAAACATTTTTTAAAAAGGTAAAATAAAATTATAGTTAAATGTGAAGTATTATTGTCTCAAAGTAAATTGTAATATTTAAGTCTAGGAAAAGAGTTACCCCTTCAATTGAACCCCAGAAGTAAGCCCTGAGATATTTTCATACTGTGTCTACTCAGCTGTCAAGATAGATTTGAGTGACTATAAAATATTCCTAGACATGCTGCTTTTTATAGTAAAAAATAGTAAAAACTTTTCTTTGTATTTATTTCAGATTAATAACATTGCTCAGATTTCATATTTTGACTACAAGATACTCTAATTTTGGGAGGCTAGAATCTTGACCAATCACTTTCATGAAAGCAAATCGCTTGCTTTCTTATCTAGAGAATTTAGTTTGTCAACCATCAGCCTTTCTTGTCAGCTTGGTCAAGAATGAAAAAAGAAAAGAAAACGGACATAGTGTTTTTGTATTTCCTCTCAAATTTGGGATCTCTCTTTGGCTTTTCAGGTGAAGACTGTGTTGCAGGCTGTGACCCTCCTGGCGGTGGCCCCCGTCTCAGCGCAGCTCTCGCTCAGGATGCACAGCCTGGTGGCTGGCACACACTGCCTGTTCCTGAGAACCCTGAGCTGAAAGCAAAGATCCAGGTTTTCCCCAGGTGCCATTCCTATTAATTGTGCCACATGAATCTGTTTTAAGCACCAGAGCAGAAGCAACAGTGTCTGAACTCTGAACATAGATTTCCTTGTATACAATTACACATTTCTGGAGAAATTGTTTTGTCTCAAGGGAGAAAAAGGTAACTTTTTTTTCCTGAAAAATATTCATTTCATGTGTGAAACCCATTGGTAAGAGTGAGATAGTTTTATTGACTGATTTAGACTTCAGTAATTTTGTAATCGAGTAAAACATTGAACTCATAAAAACAATTTACCATGAGGAAGAAATGGAAAACAAGAACAGTCCACATTTATGTAAGATACAAATGTTAATATTTTAACTCTCTCCCTTCTTGTGCACACACTTAGAAGAGAATTTAAACCCTGCATTGTGCTTCCTTTCTCCTGCCCCAAATTCCCTTCTCTGAAGACCAAGGGCTGCTTCGACAAGCATTGGCTACCAGAAGATATGAAGACAGGGGTCTGTTGGATTCTACTTGGCTGAGGAGACTAGTCTTCCTGAACCCAGACTTTCAGTGTTCAAGCTCTGTCCTCCTTCCCGTGACGCCAATCTCTGCCTCCCAGGCAGCGGTGAGAGGTAGCAGGCCTGGGCACCTGATTTCCATCCTCACAGTTCTGATTTCCCTGTTCATTCAGCTCTGAAATTTACATAGAGATGTATATTATCTTATGCTTCACTTCTATGTGAGTCTGGGTATGTTTATTTAAACCAAAAGAGAGAGATTCTAAGAAAGACTAATCTAATACCAAATGAATATAACATTCTTTCTTATTTTATTAGGATTGACAGAATCCCTATCAGAGTAGTATTACATTAAAATTAGAAGAAATAACCACATCTTTGCTAACATATTAATGTCCAGAAATGTTCCCATTAAGTAAATAAAGCCTTTTCTGAAGTTGACTTCCAGGTACCACAGTAGGCTCTCAGGGAACAAAAAGAAATACCTTTTTTCCCCCTCATATAATTGCTACTATACACTGGTATAGGACCCTAGGTTATGGCGGAATGCTTACCAATTGCTAATGGGATCTGTTCTCACTCAACCTCTAGCTCTCATTCTTTTCCATTCCCCCCTCTCCTTGTCTTCCAAGAAAGAGAGCACATATACACTCACACATGATAGCAGCATCACTTTAATGTCACTCTCTGGTCGCTGCAGCTTTTACTGTGCTGAAAGGCAGAGTGCTACACAGATCCTATGTCCGGGAATCTCAGAAAGATGTCATCTTGGGAAGGTCTTTGTTGTCAACACAAGCTGCCTTTTGGGGATTTCTGTCCAAGTGTTAGGAAGACTGTTCCAGATGAAACGCAGCGTAACTATTTTAAAATCCTCCCCCATCACTTGGACGTGTTGGGTCTGTGTGGGGCAGACTGGGTACGCTTCCTCCCTTCTCTCCCAGGTCACCGGGAGGTGTGAGCCTATAAAGGCAGCCAAGGTGAACCCCCTTATTGCACACAACAGGCGGCTCCTTCACCACGGGGTGCTCTCCATAGCGCTCTGTCCACTCTAATTTTAAACATGTAAGCAATGGGAGTTCCCCCACTTCCCCTGGAAGATTACCCTACAGCCTAATGGACCTCAAAGCTAAGATTTTCAATTGGTAATTAGTAATCAACCTAAATTTCCCTTTTCTTAATTTCATCCCATTACTCCAAGCACTATCCCCTTGTTCCACCTAGCTCTTCACTCTCATTAGTGTTTACACTCTCCAAATACTTACTGATAGCTGGGGAAAAACAACAACACAAAACAAAAGTACCGCAAAACTCTCAGTCCACAGGTAGTTACTGCTTCGAAAAATATTTCAGTTCCCACATATACTATTCTTTTAAAAAAATACTTTTAAAAATATATTTTTATTGATTTCCGAGAGGAAGAAAGAGGGAGAGAGCAATAGAAATATCCATGATGAGAGAGAATCATGGTTTGGCTGTCTCCCGCAACTCCCCCACTGGGGATGAAGCCACAACCAGGGCATGTGCCTCTGACAGGAATTGAACGAAGGAACCTCCAGTTCGCAGGCCAGATCCACTGAGCAAAACTGGCCAGGGCAAAACAAACAAACAAACAAACAAACAACAACAAAAACCCTTTTAATGTTAAAAGGTTTCAATATATTTTAAAAAATATATTTTATTGATTTTTTACAGAGAGGAAGAGAGAGGGATAGAGAGCTAGAAACATTGATGAAAGAGAATCATCAATCAGCTGCCTCTTGCATACCCCTACTGGGGATGTGACCGCAACCAAGGTACGTGCCCTTGACCAGAATCGAACCTGGGACTTCTCAGTCCGCAGGCTGACGCTCTATCCACTGAGCCAAACCGGTTTCGGCCCAATATTTTTTAATAAAAAGAATCTATAAGTGAAAAGCACAGCAGACTAAAATGGACTAGATGGGAATACATACATTCTTAATGTGGGCAGGTGATAATGGTATAGTTAAATTCACATTCTTTCACCCTTTATACAGACACAGAAACCATTATAAAAATTGGATGAAGTCTTTTCCCCAAAAGTTGTCTATTTTTATACTGGTCCTTTCATATTATCCTTTCATATTTTGAACTAAAAGGTGTTTTCCTAGTTTATAAAAATATTCATGTTAATATACTATCTACCAATAATCATTAGTTTAATAAAACCATTGACATTAGTTCTACTAACTTGTGTTACTGTATAATTACATAAAACTTTACAAGATGGTAGTTAGGTGAAAATCAAGCCTTAATTTATGTCTTATTCATAACATTAACTGTTCTTTTTTATATTGAGACCATTTCATCAATTTGATTTATTGGTATAGTTAAAAGATCCATGTATTAGTAGCAAACCTTTAGAATGATATATATTTTTAAAACTGAGATTTTTATTTATTTTTCACCAGTGTTCTCAAAACCCCCTTCCTGGTTCAGGGAAATAATTAGATCCCCATTGTATCTAGATCCCTAGAGCAGTGGCTTGGTTCTGCCTCTATTCTTGAATGCTGTCATACTTCTTGATTCTTTTGACTTTTATCTTGAAATTTAAGCTAGTTTTCTGCTGGCATCCATGATACCTCATGCATGTTTTACATTAATAAAGAAGCACATGGAGCAGAAGTAGTATGCACAACTTTCAGAAAATTATTCTAAGGATCATTCCCTGGAACACTTAATCCTGTAAGATGTCATCCTCATGCTATAAAGCACTGGTATTTCTGAATACATCTAGTGCCTTTCTGGAACACTTCTGGCTGACATCATGACATCCACCATCTCCATCTGCCTCTCTGTTTCAGTATGTGGACACCAGGCCCAGGAGAGGTGAGTGTTTGTAGTCTCCAACTTTTTTCTTTACTCTATGTGGCTGACTGTTCACGATGTTGCACTGATTTCTAAGAATTTTTTGTTCACATACTTGTTGGCAGCATATAATATTCTTTTAAGTTGGAAAAACCCCAGAAATAAACTCTAGAAAACTTAGTGAGAAGGGGATTGATTGAGGTAACACGTGGCATTTCAACATACTAAAGCCAAGGAGCTGACCAATCAGTTCTGCAGAAGGAGAAGGAAGACCATCTGCTTCTAGGTCTGCTAGAAAGAGTTAAAATCCGTGTCTTTTGCCCTGTTGATGTTAATATCATTAAGTTTCAACAACTCCCAGCAAGCAGGCTCACTGTTTCCATTTTTAAATTTCTGGGAGGGGGATCCTAGCTTTATTTGTGCCTCTGTTGAGGTTGGCCCCTGAACTAGGCCAGGCTTGGATTCAAGATTACTTCCAGTGCATCTGGAGACCCAGCCTGAGGCTCCACGGGTCCCCCTTAGAGATAGGGAGATTGTTATGAGAAATCCATGCATGAAAGAGGTTGAATCTTCTGCAGTTAAAATTACATGGCAAAGCAGATATTGAAGAAGATTAATTTGACATATGGCAGCCAATGCTACTCCCACTTTTTTCTGAGGTTGACATATGAAGTTTTTAACATTTCTTTGGGTCATGGATGAAAGTCTAGGATCTTTCAAATGTAGTGATTGCAAGTCATCAGTCACAATGCAACTTGTATATAAAACAGAAATATAATTTACTTTCTTCATTTTGGTTGCAGCTCATCTTGGCTTCTTCTTGAGCCCTCAGTCAGTAGTGAATGAGGATAAGGGAGAGAAATTAATTATATATTCAATCAAGTTTGAAGCTGTCAGGCCTGATCATTTAAACCATCTTCTTCGGTTGGTAGCCATTCTTCCATTTGGATACAATGACCTAACTCTTATGTATTTACCCCCATTCCTGCTTCTTCCCCTGAGATGACAATCTAGAGTATGGGGAAATGTGGGCATGATTTAAGAGTCCTACTGGCCTTGGGAATAAAGTAGGAATTCTTAGATTCACATGCTAACTTTGCATTATTTTCTGGACCTCCTCTCCTTGCTGAGTCCATTGTCTGGTCTCTACATGCCTGCTTGTGTTCCTGGAAGCAGTGTGGAGATGAATTCATGATTCCTTATTTTGTCTTGGGCAAAAGGATAGGGGAAGAGTACAAAACAGCTCATGTAGGCATGGCCTCACATCGGCTCTCTCCATCTGCAGAAACCAAGTCCCCATCCATGCTCAGTCCATCTACGTGTTTTGGTTCATTCCCAGGCTTTCTATGAGATTTTCCTTCCCTGTGTCAGCAGCAAGCACCCCTGAGTGACAAGAGTAGCCAGGGAAGTTCAACCACAGGGTCTCCTGCTGCCTAATCATGAGATAAGAACAATGGTCATTTTAATGTGGGATTTGTAAAAAAAAATATCAATTCTTCAATTTCTTTGAGGACAAGCATTTTGAGGAGAATATCAAGAACTGTATCTTTAACACGCAAGTACTTTTTTCCCCTTCTTTTTCTGAACATTATAATTTGCTTAACACTGTCATGAGATAAAAATATTGAGTTCTAAGATTATTTCCATGTCTATGAAAGCCACCATATACAGAGTTTCTCTGACCATACAACTTTTGATTTCAAAGGTCCAATAGAAGTCTTCTCTTTATCAATAAAATTTGATTTCAAATTGTTCAAGAATTAACCCAATTTGTGTCTCTTCCCTAGTCTGTTGCGCCATAGATATTTTCCAGGGTTACCTAAGTCTTAACAGAAAATCTAAATGTTCCTAGTTCTTGATGTAGTTTTCAGATCTAGAATGTCCTTTAATATTACCACATATATCTAAGAGCAGAGTATTTTTTGCAGATGAAGATTGGTGTAGGAAATAGCCTCTCTATTAAATGTAACTATTGTTATTAAAATAATGTAAGCAGTTTTGTCTTGGCCCAGTATTCTGCTTCGAGAAAAAACTGCAGAGATGTTTGGTCAGTAGCACCTCACCAAGTCTGCGTTCTGACTTGCATTCTCTTCATTGTCCCAGGCTTTTTATTACCATGCTTATAGAAATGTCTGTAAATAGAACATAAACTTTCCATAGAACTTTTTTTTTATCTGCACTTCTTTAGAAAGTATGCTTTCTTTATAATTAGGAAGTAGTTACAGAGTATAAATAGATCAAAACTCTTTTCTTATTTTCATACTGACGTGTTTGGGGAATATTATGATTTTTTTCTTCCTCTGCCTCTTATGACTCTGCTCTGGCTATATTTTCTTAGAACTCCTGGATCTCTAACATGTAGGGTTCTATTTAGACTGGTTTGAGCATGTCACAAAGTTATTTCTTTAGACAAATGCACATGTGCTTTGGTGGATTGGCACACCTGGGAAGACTGTGGGTCCCAGTTGGCTTGCCAGTCTCTTTGCTTCCTTCATGTGTGATGGCCATGAGGAGGTTGAAGAAGGCACCAGCTGGTGAAAGGGCCTCCTGGTCTCTTCTCCAGCGCACAACCACAGTCTTTCATGCTCTCAAAAAACATTTCTTGTGTATCCACTGTTTTCTAAGAGCTGGGAAGGGTCAACAGGAAGCAGAAATCTCTTCTTTGGCCACAATTTACATTGGACTCCAGGCAGGGTTGTTTCTTTCTCTTCCCGGTAGAGTAGGGGTGGAAATGTCCAGGGCCTGGGCCGTGTAACGCCCACAAATCATTTGGTCTGGCCCTGCCAAGGCAACCACTGGCAGGACTCAAAACTCAACAAATCTAGGAGCTTTTTTCAAAGAAGTATAAATTTATATGAAGTGAATTTCATTAAACAAATGATCTTACAATTATTCAAATGGCCCTTGGCAGAAAAAAGGTTCTCCACCCCTGTTGTAGAGGGATCCAGATAATGCAATATGGAAGGTCAGATTACAGTCATCCCGAACATCAGCAAATGAAATATGTATAACTAAATTCACACGCCAAGGGCCACTGTTACATTCATTATGGTTAATATTTCCACCAAATTATTGTATTAAGTGTTTGCAGACACATTGAGCTGTGGTGTTTAAGAAACACATGGAGGTCAGCAGGCACAGCAGACATCAAAAGACAGGGATGAATAGACTTATGCCAAAGTCAACATTTATGCTGCATTGAGGTCATCTCCCCAAACCACATGATAGCTTAAATCATACAATAATAATTTGTTTCTTGCAAGTGGAGTCCTAGATAAGTTAATGAATCAATACATGTATTAATGGTAACCTTTGGTGTATATTACATGATGTGATAAACCAAACATAGTGTAGGATTTTGTCTGCTGTATGTATTTATTCTTTTTGTCCTCAAGATAAACTCTGTGACATTTTAAAATAGCATTTCGTGTGTGTGTGTGATATACACTGACATGTTCTAAGATTATTTCCATGTCTATGAAAACACACACACACACACACACACACACACACACACACTATAAGTCCTCACTTAACATCATCTATAGGTTCTGTGACTTTAAGCTAGATGATACATAACAAATTTCTTAAAGGCTAATTGATATAAATGTTCCTACGGCATCTCATCAACATTATAGCAAAAACAATGTTGAATAAAACCAAGGACCTGCTGGTAAATCTATCTATATTTTCATGGACAAACAAATACTCCATCAGTACCTTGTTTTTAACAATTGTAGTTTTAAACAGCCTATGTAACAAGAGCAGATTTTGCCTTTTAAAACATTCATGTAGTTATAAAAAAGTTCCCATAATGCTAATGAGTAGCCCCTATAAGAACATCTCAAATTTAAACAAACAAACAAAACCCCCGGATTTGGTCCTCAGCTAACAGTTGTAGTGAGCAAGGGCCTCTGCCAGTGAGGCCAGAGGGAAAGGACGTGGCACGGGGAACCCTAGAAGTTACACATGTGCCAACCCAAACCCTGCCCGCCTGCCCAGAGTGCCATTTCCTGTTTCTTCCCAGAGACTGTGCCTACTTTGCCAAACAACTCGCAGGGCTGTTTCCAGGGACGGTTTCACCCGGTCTTCTGGACCTAACGCTTTCATTGTTCCTGGAACTGCTGTGCATGAGAGATGAGGGGCACTCAGTCAAAAGCTAAAGCTTTGCCGAGGCTCTCTCCCACGCCTCTTGGCTAACAAGTGCGAAACAGTGAACTCTGAGGTTGTGTGGTTAAGGGACATCTGGCTTGTAACGGCAAAGGCCTCCCACTGTGCAGAAATGGCATCAAGCACGACCCCCGGAGGCCCACTCAGCACCAAGCAGTGGGCTGGCCACACATTATAGAGTTATGATAGTTAATCCTGACATCAACCAAGTTGCATGATTAATTTTGTTTCTACACTTCTGGGTGGGTGGGTGGGATTCCTATTAGGCTAATTAGCATTTTTTCTTTCTCTCCATATCTTATGTGAAATCATTTATGCTGAACCCGGAGTCAAAGTGCACTCACTCATGCTCTTCTTCTAAGCGATTTATTTTCACTTATTTCATATCCAGCATTACTAGTTTGCTATAATCCAATTTAGATTAATAATATGCCCATATGCAAACAGGGAAAACCTCTTTCCCCGTAGGGCACCATATGAATGGGTCAAGGGCAATGGCAGTTCCAAGGAGAAATCCGGCCTGAGAGCTGAGTTCCAGCTCCCTGGTACCTCACCAGCGTGCCCCTCACCCCGAGAGCTTCACAGCGGGCCGCCCGCCAACGCCGCTACCTTCTCCACCAGGCGGGCAGGAGGAGCTCACCTGAGGCCAGCCAGCGGTGAGGCGCCGGAGTGAAGGTCACCATTCAAACACAGCCCTCGTTAGCTCTCTTCAGGCAAACCCCGCAGTGCATTTTGTAAAACACACCGCGATGGCAAGAGAGCTCAGTCTCAGGGGCAGAGCCTTTATTTTATATTTTCTTCCTTATCTAAAACGGGCGATTGCTTTTCTGCCAAAGAGGCTCAAAAGGGCCATGAAAACGGAAGTCCTTCAAAGCTGTTAAATGCATCTTGAAATTTACAATAAAATCCAGCGTGACAAATCTCCCGGTGAAATCTCCGGGGCCTCACAGCAGCACTTACATCATTTTTTTATTTTATTTTTTTAGTTCCTATTTTAGTATTCGGCACCTTGAGAAGCAGGGAAGGCAAACGTGCAAGGAAAGCAAACAAAACAAAAACCAAAATAGAAAAAACCCACCCCCAACAAAGACGGTGAGGATAAAAAGCAAACTGTCGTGCAAGCTATTAAGCAGATGCCAAGTAAACAATGGTGCGTGCCAGGGTCTGCCCACAGGTACACCCCGGCGGGCGGGCGGCGAGGAGCCGGAGGGCCGGGCTGCAGCCAGGGAGCCGCGGGCACGCAGCAGCCACGCGGAGCGGACATACCTTTCTTCCTGGTTCCGGCGGCTGAGACAAAGCAGTCCCACTCGCAGCGGGAGGCCAAATCAAAATGAAATTTTATTTAGTCTGCACCGTCCCCAGCTTCGGTTTCAGAGTGACTGCTTCAGGAGCTGGCGTGGCAGCGGCTGGTGCATGCTTTGCATATGAAACTGCGGTAGGAAAAGAAATCTACATAATCAAAAAAATCTGCCTGCGAGGGACAGAACCTGGGCTCGGGGTTCCTCTGCAGGGGGTGCTCTCAGACAGGCCCTCTTGGGGTGAAATGTTTTTTAAAAAACTTCCTATTACAGTATTAACTACAAATGTTAATGAATCTATAATACTCTGATTTATGAAAATACACAGGGCTGTGCTTACAACTCTGCCACATCAAAATAATAGTGATTTTTCTGGAGATTTATGAATGCATCCAGAATTTGTGTGAGAAAAGAAATTAAATTTTAAGACACGTGCGGATTAACGGGGCTGTTCTTACAATTACTGTGCCTCTGCACCTCAGCCAAACGGGTGAGAAGCCGGTCCGAGCCTGAAGAAAGACTGAGCTGCTGGCCCTTTTCTCTGGAAACACACTGAACGCATTCATGTTTGGAGGCTATTTTTAAAAACAGAGGATAATGTTTCAAAAACACTTTTTAGACATTGGGCATATTTTTAAAATCAAGAAAAGAGACTGCAGAATGCATCCAGATGGCACATCAGGGCATCTTTGACAACACGCACCTACAGACACATGGCTGTGCCTCAGCGGCTGTCACAGGCCAGGCCAGGGACCAGGACTGGCTGCGGGAGCCGGAGAGCATTCCCCAGAGATGCTCCTCCTTCCACAGATCAGTGTCTTGGCATTCGGTGCTGCCCGTCCTCTTCTTTAAGGAGAAAAGAAAGTAAGAAAACGAAAGAAGCCTACCTGTTTAAAACAAGGCAAAAGGCCAGGAAGGTCTCCACTGGCTTAGGATGCGCCTGGGGCCGGGTCAGTGCCCAGGGCCGGGGTCGGTGCCCAGGGCCGGGTCAGTGCCCAGGGCTGGATCGGTGCCCAGGGCTGGTGCCCGGGGCTGGGGTGGGTGCCCAGGTGCCCTCCCAGGGGACGCCTGCCTCTCCAGCAGCGCAGCCCTCTCTCAGCGGTGAGATACAGAGGGCTCGCACAGACCCCCAGCAGCCCCAGCTTCAGGCCGAGGACACACTGAGACCTGTTTGAGAGAGAGAGACAGCCCAGGCTAATCTGCGATTCCAGTTCAGCCACAATGTTCTCAGCAAAGCTTTCCCGCCCCAGCTCGAGCTGGCTACCTGTCACTGTAATATTTACAGCTGCCAGGGTCTCTTGCTGGGCCCCTTGGCGCTCGCTATGATGGCATCTTGCTCTGCTGTGCAGCCACCAGCGTTGCTCAAGCCTTGGACGCCAGCCGGCAGGGAGTCTGCGTCCTCTGGGCTCTGGGACCCGCATCCAGCCCCCGCAGCCGGGCCCCTCTGCCTGGCCGCCGGGGTCATTCTCTAGAGAGGCATTCACACAGTTTTGCTTGCATATTATTTTTAGTTACAAGATACCCCTTTTCTGAGGAACAGGATGTTAATTCTTAACAAACCCTCTACCCCCCAAATTCTGTGCACCTGGCATTCACTTTCTACCTAATAAGCACTGTGAATATGCAAATGTGCAGTGTCTGGGTAACCTCATTAATTTATTCCTCAGGCAATCATGACTGTGAACCAGGCCTCGCCACCGAGCTGGAGACTGATCAGGGCTGCGAGCGCCCGGAGTCTGGCTGCACCCCGAAGCAGCCTCACCTCGGCCTGGCCTGTCCCCTGGCGCTCTGATTCCCCCCGGCCCGGCCCTTCCCTCTAGCCGACAGCAAAAGGCAAAGGAAAAAGAAAAACACGCCGAGGGGTGGCAATGTAGGTCTCCACCCTTCCCACCACACACACCCGCCGTGGCTGACGGGTTGAACATACTCTCCACAGCAAAACAGTTTCCAAACTGCCCAAGCTGTCTTACTTTGTTATCTCCGGGGGTAGGGAAGGGGGTGGGGGTGGGGGTGGGGTGGGGGTGGGGTGGGGGTGGGGGTGGGGTGGGGTGGGGTCAGAGGTGACCTGCTTTCCGTACTGCCAGGCAGGGCGGTATCTTCCTCTCTGCCCACCTAAAAATCCATGAGTAATGTTTGTGAAATGTTCGGGGTCCCGGGAGGTTTCCTCTTTAACAAACCATGTATGACAAATCACAGTGTAATGCACTACGTTCTT
Source organism: Vespertilio murinus (assembly GCA_963924515.1). Taxonomy (NCBI): domain Eukaryota; kingdom Metazoa; phylum Chordata; class Mammalia; order Chiroptera; family Vespertilionidae; genus Vespertilio; species Vespertilio murinus. The sequence goes on from OZ004713.1 coordinate 5,016,871, forward strand.
AATCTTTAATTAGGATGTGAATATCTGCTAGAGAGCGCAGTTAACTTTGACACGTTAAATCTTCTGGTTAAAGTGCCTGGCAGGGCGAGCGGAGCCGGAGCGCCGAGCAGCGCCTGCCCCGCTCGGCACGGCAGCGGGGAGGGACGATAAGATCTTGTAATACCTGCTCGGCAGTAATTAATCGCTGTGGTATTTAGGACCATTCAAGTAGACAAATATGACAGAGACAGGGACAATTAGGAACCTTGTTCAAGCTACATTAACTTTCCCGGCTATTACAACACAGCAGCGCGAGTTTGCTTGTAAAGCTGCACGGGGACTGCTAGGCATTAGCCGTGCGATTATTAATGAAAGAAAAGGAGAATTGTGTTTATTGTAGTTTGAAAATTGCAAATAAATTTCAATTATCTGCTATGTCATTTTGCTAAACATGCATTCTGGAAAAGCCTTCGTACTCTAAATCATGAGCTGCTTATAGCGAACCGGTGCCAGAACCCTCCGGGAGGTAGAAAGTCAATATTTTTGCTGAATGGGTTTTCTCTGGTGAGGGAAACCAGAGGCGGGCAAAGGCACCGAGTGAGCGAGCGGGTGTGGGCGGCGGCCCGGAGCTCCGCGCACCCTGGCCCCCGTCCAGCCGCCTTCCCGGGCCGCGCCGAGGCCCGCGCGGACGGCGGGGGCAGCCCACTCGGGAGAAGGGTCCACGGCCAACCCTCCTTTGGAACGGCCTCCAACAAGCATGAGAGATCACTTCTGACAAACCAAGGCCTGCCACCCGGCCGTCGCTGCTCCTCCCAGTAGCAAACCAGTTGTTGTTGTTGGTTGTTGTTGTTTTAAAGGAAAAGAAGGGAAAACCTATGGAGCGGTTTGCTCAGCGGCTCAGGTGAGGGAGCGCCAGCATTTCTGGAGAGAGCCCCTCACGCCTATCCTTTCAGAATAACTGCCCGTCACCTTGAATGGCAAACCTGGTCTGGAAAGCATACTCCCCGCCCCCCCCCCCACACACACACACTTGGGGAGCAGGAATAAAAACACCCGTTTCTGTTGCCTTTTGTGACATTATTCATTTCTCAGAGCTTACAAACAGACACAGCTAGGACCAAACCTCCCCTCGCTATCCCCGCCCCAACCCTGTCTCCGGGCGGACAAGACGCAGGGCCCGTGACCAGACGGCACCCGGGTCCAGGCAGCCTGCTGTGCTCTCGCCCGGCCCGCTCCTGACACTTTCCCACCACGCCGGGCTCTGGTTTTACTGGCCATCGGGAACTGGACACAAACACATAGTCTGGCGCGTCCTGGACCTGGGGGCCCGGTCCGATTGTCTCCTTTAAATCAAAGAAAGACCGGCTTAGCATGGCACCGCTGCACCCCACCCCGGAATCTGTTGTCACGCGCACACAAAAAGCGCTCAGTGCTCAGGGACAATCTCCCTCTCAGCGCGCTGGATGATGTCAGCCTTCTGATTACAAACTGCTTATTTATGCTTCAACAGCTGCCAAGAGCAGCAAATAAGTGGCTAAAAGAGTGTCTAGACCAGGCTTTCAGGCCTCCATTGTCTGCCGGTTGTTACCTGGTTGACAGCGACGGGTCCAGCTGCCTGGTGTGAAAGGGAGCAGAGATGGGGAGGCGTGATTGACGGGAGGCCCGCCGGGTCAGCCACGGCCCCGCGTCTTTATGTTCCCGGCTCCAAAGGGAACGCCAGGCCTGCCTGAGGTTGGAGGTGAAAGGAAACGCTGTAGGGTAATGAGAAAATCTTTTGGCCAAATCTGCCACCATGAACACTTCCCAGGGGGAGTCCTAGCCAGGCCAAGTAGCCAGAGTAGCCACAAGTGGGCCGGCGCTTCAGGTGCCGCTCACAGGTCCCCGGAGGGGAGCATATGTGGGCACGGCACAAGCTCACTGTCCTCCTTTTCCTTCTCTCTTTCCTCTTCTTCTCCTTCTGTTTTGTGCTCTGGTTTGGGATAGTCTGTGCCCGCCGTTTCATTCACTATCCGGGTCGTTCTGCGAGAGCTTCAGAAGCCGCCTTTTTTAGGACTTTCAGTCCCAGACTGACAGAACGTGAAACACTCCAACATTTGGGAAAACAAGGAGCTGTGCAGGCTGACGTAAATGTCTAATTAGAATTTTCCACCGCTCCTTGCAACTTTTCATCCTTCCTTCTCATTTGTTTCCAACCAAGCTCTCCATTTAACACTTCTCAGGGTTGATTTGAATGTACCACATCGTTCCCTTCATCCCGTCTCACAATTCACTGCAGTTGATTGGCATCAACATTTGTGGCTTTAGCTCTGCTCCTCCTCTCACCCCCACTTTATAGTTTGGGTTTCTGTGAAGGAAAGAATGCTGTTAAGTAGTGATCCCAGAGAGGCACTCGTTTGAAAATAATGATAATAATATTAAAATATCTTCCTCCATGATGCCCTCCCCTAGCCATTGCTGCTCAGACACTTGCGCCTTCTCGGGAGTGATGGCACCGTTACTCAGACGGCATTGTTCTTACAGGGGCAATTAAGATGCGGCCATAATGCTACACATCCACATTTTCATTCGTATGTACTCTTCTCAAGCTCTGAAAAAGTGCTTTCTTTCAAATGTTGGCCATGATCAGTGATGCAATTGTACAAATCTGATGATTCTGTAGCCTTAAAGATTGTTGCATTTAAAAAGGGAGAAAAAAGAGGAGGAGGAAGAAGAGGATCAGGAGAAGGAGAAAGAGTAAGCTTTCCACTATGTGAAAAACAGCATCCGTTTAAAACCATGGGATCCCCAGAAGGGACCAGATTTGAATGAAATGCAGGCTAGCAGCTGAGGACGCAGAGCAGCTTACTTTGGGTATACAGTTGGCTTTCTCCGTAATATCTGAAGCAAACTCGGTAACGAAAATGAAATCACGTTAAATTAACTGTGAAAAATAAGTTGATTTAATTAAACACAGAAAGACTTAATAGATATAATAAAATGTTAAAAGTCAAATGATGTGCAGTTACATTGCAGTTAACACTGCTCAACGAATGTACTAAATTTATTCCTTTCAATAATGATGTGTTTTGAACATTTAATTAGATAAATAATATCTAATCACTTCAGCAAATCTGAACTGGAAGGATCCTTGTCATGGAAGGTGACTCGTGCTTGGTACCTTTTAAGGAGAGGTAAAGCAGGCGAACCTCAGCTCTTTTCAAGGAGATGAGCAAAAACTGAGGGCAAGTCTGTCTTTCAAGCCTCATTAAAATTCAGGGTTTGCTAAAGAAACTATTGTTTACAGTAAGATGAGTATTATTCGAAATAGACTTCTACTTGTCTGCCTTTTTTAAGCATTGGAAACTATAAGCAGCTGATAAAGAAAAGTATTCAGTGTGAGATGTCCTATAATTCATCATAATACTGTTTCCTTTAATAACTACTTTGCTCAAGTGATTGGCATGATTACAAGAAAATTACTTCAAATTATTCATCTCTTATCTTTCAGCTAAGATGTCCTAAGTTGGATGATAGTTACCGTAATGGGGCCCTATTAATTACTAATGTGGAAAGTCCTTCACAATCTGGATAGAGTTTGTAGCCCAAATAAAGAAAAGACTGACAAACTCGACCTTCTTCCTCTGCCGCTTAAGATGGTGCCACCCACTGTCTGTTCAACAGAATGCCAAGGGTTTCTATTTCTTCATTTAGAATTTGCTAAGATGAGCCTGGTCTGTACGTGAGAAACAGACTCAGAGGTAACATCTCTATATGTCTACGCTCATATGAACACACACACTCTAGAGCGTATTTGAACATAGCATGGAAGTATTGATGTACTCTGAAATGTAGAGGGTGATTAACATAAAATTACCATTTCAAGCTTATGGTGTTAATTCATCCATATCTTGCTGCGGGGAAAAAAAAATTCTTGGTACAGAATCTTTCCATGTATGATATTGCCTCAAATGATTTGTTTTGGGAAATAAACCTATAAATCTATATAGTTCACACCAAGCCATAATATTGTTTGAAATTCTGTTAAACTCTGAGACTATTTTAAGACTATAGAGAGATTATTGTTAAAAACATTTTTCATTTCTTCCCTTAGTTAGAGGGAGAGTTTTTGCATAAATAGAACCCAAACAAACATACAAAATCAGAGTTTTCATTCATATTTATTCTAAATAGTCACCCTGTTTTAAATTCCGTTTCTTTCTAGACAATGCTTTGTGGAATATTTGTCTTTGGTATTACTTTTTCTATTTTTGTAAAAAATGTTTTTTCTCTAATTATGTAAGTTTTATAACTCAGTGCTGAGCATCCAGGAGCAGGTACCGGTAAGCCTAACCAGGTTAGCAATGTAAATGGAAAGGTTATTTTGTATGTAAACAACAACACTGGCTATTTGGGCATCATGTTATCTGCTTGTTGTGTTTGCAACTTAAAGAATCCTTGAAAATGTACCTAAAGACTCAAAATTGTTTTCTTTGCATCTGCCAGGCTTACAGAAGCATCGCCACAGGCACACAGAGTTCAACGTAAATAGTCAAGAGTCATGAGCAATGTCCATGGAAGAGTGGAAAGAAAAACTAACATCACTGACGCTATTGATTAGATGTAAGTTCTTTACTAAAATCTCACTGCTCTAGGTTTGATCTACCTGCACTGGGATGCTTTCTGTCCATCTTTAAATCCTGTGCACACCCGCTGGGCCAGGACAGTCTGCCATGGTCACATCCTAGAGAAACATGCCGCAGGGCAGTGGGGTTTGCTCCAAGGCAGCCTTGTTTTGCGTTGAGGCCTTCTCTCCTTCTGTACCCACTTCGCTCGCCCTGGCTGAGCCTAAGCACGTAGACTTTTGTTATTTCTGAGCACAGACTTGGTGATTTTTGCCTGTAGTGGTCTTTTAGCAAGCATTGAGGTTTAACCTCTGGGGCCGCTTCCTGGTCTCCAGGTGTCTTGCCTTGTTATTATCTTGCCCATATTTTGGCCTGGAAATGAAAAACCTGTGGAATGTAACATGTGCGAGAGTGTATAAAACATGATCAAGTACATCACAGAGCAAAATGTGTGGGAAACTGTAATATAAAGTATAAACATAAGCTTATGATTGGTTTGTTCAGTTCTCTGTTATTTAGGCAACATTTTTCTAAGAGTCATAGGTGAGCCCAGAACATTTAAAAATGTCCATAATGGGAATGTGGACATTAAATGTCAATAAAATGGGGATGTTCATACTAAATTATATCTTAATTGTATATTGGTGATCTCCCAACGTGAACAATACATCCTACAATGTAATTTAATGTTCTAAAAAGGGGGGTGATGGTTCTTATTTGATTTATTTTTTAATTTAAATTCTTTATTGTTGAAAGCATTACATGTGTCTCCTTTCCCCTCCTGACCTCTCCCCCTGTTCCTGCCCCGGCCTCATCTGATTTATTATTTCCTTGCTTATTTGTCCATCTGTGAGTCTGTAGTGTAGGATTCTGCACAGTAAAACTTGGAATTTTGTGCTTCCAATTTAAGACTTCTATTTAAAATTTTAAAAAAGTTGTTTTGTTTGGGTTGCCTTTTCATGTGTAAGTTTTATAGTATGGAACTTGGCTCATCTTAGGAATAAATTAAGTTCCAAAGTCCAAATAAGCTTTTGCTTAGTCATGAATGAATAGCTTACTCATTCTCTACCTCAGTTTCTTCATTTACAGCTGGTGTATCTGACACATCTTTCTAGCAAAACTATTTTTAAAACTCACACTTAATGAAAAAAATAATGTGTGCATCTCTAAAACTCACTAATTTAGATAATAAAAATCAGAAAAAAATGAAAGAAAAAATTGGATTTTATCTATTCTTTGAATGGGCTGATTTAAACTTCTTATAATGTCTTTCCATGCTCTCTATGAATTAAAAAAAAAAAGAAGAAGAGCAAGAGAGAAAGGGAAACAGGAAGGAAGGAAGGAAGGAAGGAAGGAAGGAAGGAAGGAAGGAAGAAAGGCAGGCAAGCCCTATCTGGTTTGGCTCAGTGGATAGAGCATTGGTCTGTAGACTGAAAGGTCCCGGGTTTGATTCCAGTCAAGGGTACATGCCTGGATTGTAGGCGCAATGCCCAGTAGGGGGCATGCAGGAGTCAGATGATCAATGATTCTCTCTTATCTCTGATACTTGTATCTCTCTCTTTCCCTTCCTCTCTGAAATCAATAAAAATATATTAAAAAAAAAAAAAAAGAAAGGAAGGAAGGATGGAAGGAAGAAGACAGGATGTGAACTGAAATTGACTTAGGCAAAATATGGATTCCAACCCAAAGCCCCGATGCTTCCCTGACGCTGTGCAGCTGGGGCTGCCCTGGGGGGGGGGGGGGGCGCGTTCCACTCAGGCTCAGCACCCCGCCCGGGTCTCGGCTGGCTCCAGGGAGGATGCACCTGCTATCTGAGCTTGAATTAAAAGCACAACCTCAGGCACCAAAGAGGCAGTACCTGTCTTCTAAGCAGTAGCACATAACAGGATTGACACACACACTTACTCACTGGGATATAGCACAGTCATTTGACACACGGCCATTAGGTTTAATTTTAAATGAGATAAAGACCAAGGCTTAACATTAGCAGTCAGTGAGTGCTATGGAATATATATCCATGATACACTCATATATCTGGTTTAAACAGTATTATCCACAATTAACTAAGGTGGTGGATTGAATTTAAACAAAATTCCACGTGTACGTTTGGCCAGTTAGGTGTGGAGAAATGCGTATTGCAGGGAGCTAGCTGCATACACTTACAAGTCAGGCGGCACGTTTTCATTCATTCGTTCAGCGAGCATACGCCGCACATCTACCATGGCAGCCAGAGGAGAAGGCGCTCTGATTTTTCTCCCTTTTTTTCGAGTTGTTCATGGTTGTGAGATAGACTGCGACTTCAACAAGTGTTTGTGACATAATCATCAGGAAGAAACAGAGGTGCCTCCACGTGGCCACAGGACGGAGAGGAGGGCTGCATGTTCTGAAGTAAGAAAAGACAATGGGCGGTGGGCAGGGAGCGCTCAGGCTGAGGCAGCTCGGAAGGCTGGCCAGCAAGGGGGAGGAACCCCGGTCTCAGGCAGCGGACAGCGCCTCCGGGGGCCAGCATGTCTGTGTGCCCACCAGCGTCTTGGTTAAGAAACTGGCCTCCTGATGTTTGGGCCAACTGACAGGTATGGGGGTGGGCCTCAAAGAACGAGAAGTTGGCACAGGAAAGGGAGGGGGCAGGGGCTGGAATCTGAGAGGAAGACTGGGCCGTGGATGCGGAGGCACCGATTGGAGAGCACGAGGAACTCGGATCTTACTCTGTCCTCTAGAACCGACCACTCCTCACGGAAGGCCTATTTGAACACATGTATGTGGTGGAGCCCGTGTCCTCGTGGCAGCCCCTCTCCCAGAGCCTGGCTGTGCAGGGCCAAAGTGCGGTGCTTACCACCCACCCGGGCGTGCCCAGGAGCTGGTCTGTCCTCCCAACCCCATGGCAAGGAGCACGGTTCCTGAGGCTTGGGCTGTGCTCCCCACAGAGGGGGTGCCAGCCCCGTGTCAGACCAAGTTCTCTGAGCCGCTCTGACATTGAACCCGGAGAGCCACCCGCTGACATCGCTGTAACTGGAGCTGCGCCCTTTGGGGTCCGCTGAGCCTTCTTCGCTCCCTAAACACCAATAAAGGAAAAAAGAGTGATTCCCTGAAGGTCAGGAGGCTTGGAGACTGTGAAAGGTGGGGGGCCAGGCTGTGGGCAGAGAAAAGATCACCCTTCGTGACGATTGTGAAAAAAAGCTGCTGTTCTGGGTAAAATCGGATGCATGGGAAGTCTGAGGGGCTGATGGCGCTCCGCTCCGTGGCCTGGGCCTGGGCCTGGGCCTGAGTGCGAATGCCGGGGCGAGCGAGCCCCTCGGGGTCTCCTCAGCCAACGGGACCTCTCCTCGGACACCCTCCTGTCTGGGCCAGGACAGGAAGACATGTGACGGCGTGATGAATTCAGGGGCAGTGGAGCTCGGGAGAGGAGGGCACGTGGGTAATGAGGTGGGTTTCTCCAAGGCTCTGCCTTATCTGCTCGGTGGTTCAGGGCCGTTGTGGCCGCTGTCTCTGTCCCCAAGTCCGAAGGGAGGCGCCGTCCCCACGTCCCTATGTTGACGCAGAGTAAGTCTCTGTGCATTGAAGATCACCCTTAGCTGGTAATGTAACCAATCACATCATCAGAAAGGATGTAAAGAATATAAAACATTAGTTGTTTTGCTAATTCCTTAAAATTATAAGACATTACAAAACATTCACTATTTTTAAGAGCAGTATTTGCTGAGTTTTTAAAATCAGTTATTAAAAAGTACAGGCTTTCATTATAAGATAAATAGGTTCTGTGTACAGCTCAGTGACTAGAGCTAACAATACTGTTTTTGAATATTTGAAAGTTGTTAACAGAATAAATCTTAAAAGTTCTTTTCACAAGAAAAATATTGTAACTGTGAGGTAATTGAACTTAATTAAACTAATTGTGGTAATTATTTTACCTATATTAAATCATGTTTTATACTTATGCAATGTTTTATGTCAATTATATCTCAATAAATCCAGAAAAAATAGTTACTAAAACAAGACAAATGGAGAAAAAGAGGCTAATGGGTCATGATAGTATAATCTGTACTTACAAAATGTTTTGAAATAAAATATGTTTTCTTCCTGTTCAAATTCAATTCTTTACTCTAAAAATGGCCGATATCTAGGTGCGTGTGTGTGTGTGTGTGTGTGTGTGTGTGTGTGTGGTATGTCTGTGTTGGGGAAGAAGATGTATTAGGAAAAATGCTTGCTGCTTTGTTATTTTGCTCTATTATTCTATGTTACATTAATGAAAATAATTCTATATAGTATGTTACCTAGCAGAAGTCAAGGTCATAGTGAATAGGAAAAGTGTACCTGTAAACCAAAGACATCACAGCCTGAAAGTTGAAAGAGAGGACCTGCTTGTTTTTAGGTTTTGTGTGTGTGTGTGTGTGTGTGTGTGTGTTTTAGCATCCCAATTGGTTAACTTTGATATGAACTTGAAGAAAAAGAATGAAGGTAATTTTAACCTCGTTAGTGTAGAAGAGTATGGTGTCCTATAAGGCCCATAATATGATAGAGGGCACAATGAATTGCACAGTGAAAAGGCCCTCTGGAGAACTTGAAATGCTTCGAGTCAGAAACACGATGCTCCTCAAGACAGTAACCCGAGGACGCACATTACAGACAGGGTAAGCTTTGGATAACTTGTGTTCCATTGCTCTTTTCCTAGTTTTCCATTTAGTTTCTCACAATATTTTAGAATCCGCAAAAACCACCTTAGTCTTTGTTTGCTTCCATTTCAGATCACCCTTGCACGTGGTACATCTGTCACTTGTGCGGCAGATTTATGAACAGCCTGCACCCCATGCCGCTCATGTGACACCAGAGTCCAGTCCGGCCTGGCACCCTGCCCTTCCGTACTCTGACCCCCGCCCTCCCAGCCACCACCCCGGCCCGGGTCAGCGGGCTGTGTGCGGGGCTCACAAAGGCTCCCCGCGGCGGGTAAGGAGGTGCTGACAGCTGGCCCTGCTCTGCCTCCAGCCACAGCCGGCCCGGCAGGAGGGACCGCCTCTTCCCGAGGAGACGGGCCCAGCGGCACTGAGGCCGGATAAGCAAGGCGCTCCTCACGGCCTGCGCCTGCAACCATTTGGAGGAATGGCGATTTCTATCGATACAGCAGAAACGCCAGAACGCTCCGCAGGCAGTCAAGCTGCAATGTTTTTATATCCGTTATGATGACCCAGGTGCACCCTGGCTTAATATATAAAATGTCTTTCTTTCTTTAGGTCATGGTTAAAGCACACTTGAAAGTTATGTCTATCATCAGAATAGACTGATAATAACAATGGTTATGATAACGTACCCACACGGCACATTCCACAGTATTTAAAAGCATGCATGTGGTATTGCGCTTGGCCTCGGAGCTGAGGAGTGGGCTGGGTTATAATCCTGACTGACAGTCAGGTGAGGACGTAACCCGAGGCGGCGTGCGGTGTGGACATCTCCTCTCACCAGACCCAGGGCTTGGGACGACAGGGAAGATGAATGGACGCAGTGAGAGCCGAGGCTTTACTTGGAGCAGCCGTGGTTTATTTTTAAAGTTGACCTGGATGTGAGGCCACGTGGCAATAAAACGCTGTGGGTGGCGGAGTGCAGAGGTGCGTCCGGGGCAGTGAGCATGGCCGGTCACCTGTGCCGGCCCCTGCCACAGGCGCCGGGTCCGCAGGACTGGACCGGGAGATGATTTGGAAGATAAAATCCCTCCCTGAAAGAAGAGAGATCAGGCTAGAAGGAAACATAATTATTTATCTTAAAAAATATTTTTATTGATTTTTAGAGAGAGGAAAAGGGAGAAGGAGAGAGATATAGAAACATCGATGAGAGAGGAATAATTGATTGGCTGCCTCCTTCATGGCCCCCACCGGGAATCGAACCAGCACCCGGGCATGTGCCCTGACCTGGAATTGAACTGGCGGCCTCTTGGTTCCTGGGTCGATGCTCAACCATTGAGCCACACCAGCTGGACAGGAAATAAATTTTAAAATAAGATATAAAACAAGACAAAACAAAACACAAAAGAACTTTTTTAATTATGTACTTTATCCTACTTCCAGAAATACAGTCTCAGAAAGTATAGCAACTGCTTCTGCATGTAATTCTTCCCCAGGTTTCTGTGGCCTGTGGATCAAAGCCTCGAGCTACAGGGGGTTCTAAGCCAACAGTACACCCTGTATTCTGCTTGGAGGCTCTTTCTTAAATGGTTCCTTAGGGACCCCAAGACTTAGACAGAGCCCCACACTCAGGGACCCCAGGTCATGCCTGAACCACCACTGGTTACTGGGCTGCTAGCAGCCTTCAACTGGGCCAGGAGGCCTTTAAATTAGCTCCTGCCTGTGCTTACCTCAACCACAACTAGAGCTGTCCAGCTGGGAACGGTCCTCGGAGACTGAACACAGCACACTTCCCTTTTACAGAGCAGGAAGCAGGCTCCCACACACAGGCAGCTACACACACATACACACTCGCACACACATGCATATATACATACACACTCACACATGCACCCGATGTGTGCGCACACACACACACACACAAGCACATGCATGCACCGGAAGCCGGGGCCCCCTTGGGTTGGTCTTTGCTCCTGACACCTTCCTGTGCTCCTGGAGGAAAGGTGAAACCTCAGCCTCCCTCACGCTGAGCCCCACCTGATAGGGCTGTGCACACCCTGGTTCCTTAAGTCACGTGGCTTTTGGCCCCGGGACCGCACCTCCGCCTTTTCCTCCAGCGGCCCGGCCCCGCGCCAGGCCCACGGGCACCCACATCACCTGTAGGAAGAGACGCCACTATGGGGAACCCGCTGCCAGGGACCCCACACCACAGCCACAGCGGAGGAATTTAAGAAGCCAGGGAGGCCATATTTTCTAGGTTTTGAAATTAAAAAAATAAAATAAAAATCAGATAAAAAAAACCTACCTTTTTCAATTCTGCAGTGAGATTGTAATTCAATTAAGCTAAAAATAATTTGTTAAGTTTTAAAAAGATTATCACATGCTAAGATCACAATGATTATTTCCAAGCAATATGTTAAAAGTCTTTTTTTTATTATTATTATTAAATGAATTGTACATAGCTGTCATAGGATCCATCTTTTCCAGATTGGGAGAAATTTCCTATGAATCCATTAAATATTAATTTTTGCTGTTGAAAATATTTTCCCCCGTTTACTATTTTTATTTTTTTATTTTTTACAAATAACGAATTTAGTAATCATTAAAGAAGAAATAATTAACAAATCAAACCCTGTTTATCAGAGGCACATTTTCCAAAGACCGAGGTTCCTGCTGGTGGATTTCGGATTTGATTTGTGTCCATGTTTCGTTGGCTCTTAGGTGCAGATAGTGGACTTCCTAATATAATTTCCCCAAACTGAGGTCACCTTTTATTCAATATTCCACCATCAAATGCACACGAGCCTCGAGAGATCCAAAACTAATTTTTAAAAATTAATACATGATTAGTGAAACCGATACAGCTTTTATTTTTTAAAAACGTAAGAGTGCCATTCCGCCTCACACAATGGCTCTGCACTCCCGCCCCCTCGGAATGAAGGCGGGCGTCACGCGGAGAGCACGGCCCGCAGCCCCCGCCAAGGGTGATAAGCCCGCGTGCGTTTTACGAGTCTCAGTATCAAGGTTGCCCTCGCCCAAGGGATTTGAGAACGAGGGCGGGGGAGAAGGCAGATGTATGAATAACGGCATTGTAAATCTTCACCGTGGCAACCACTGCCAGGAAAAGTCTGTGATGGGCTCAGGACTTGAGAAGAAAGAGACACAGCAGAATGTGAATGGATTTTCTTCAGCTACTTAGAGCACTGCTTAGAGCGGCTTAGGGGGTGCGTGAGAGGGTGTGTGTGGGCGCACCGGTGTGTGTGTGTGTGTGAGAGAGAGAGAGAGAGAGAGAGAGAGAGAGGGGGGAGGGAGTAAATGTAAGAGGAGGAGCTCTCTAGAAATTTGTTAGGAGAATTACTAGCGTTGTGCAGATTGCCAGCTTTGGGGACAAAAACAATGCCGTTTAGCCTCAGAATACAAATGACTGGATGCTGTTTGGGGGAGGGAGAAGAGCTGTGGGGGAGGGGCGCGGGATTATGAAGCGAGTAACAATGAGCAAATTGGACCCTCTGCAACACAGAGCAAGGTCACGGCGAAAGTCACGGTGTTGGTTGGTGGAGGTGGTTGATAGGAGAAATGGCTCATGATAAATCGCTTCCCATTTTGCAAAATCTGGCAGTTAATGAAAATAAGATGCATCTGAGTGGTCTATATGAGCACCTGATTTCTCTTTCTCCCCCTCTCCCCACCGCATGCACACGTACGCACATGCGAGGCCTGCTGATGTATGAAAGTAGCCCTGGCTCTAATTGTGCAATTATAAAACAGAAATGATGCAGGTTTGGCAACACAGGGAAAGAAGGCAGCTCAATAACATTGTTTAATAACAAGCAAATAAAGCTCAGAGGGGAAAGAGGTGACTATTTCTGCTTTAGACTCATTAAGGAGCCTGGAACATATTGTAAAGGAGTGATATTTAATTATGGGCTGGACTGATAGCACAGAGCAGGCCCTCGCCGGGAGAGAGACCCCGTGCTCCCAGCAACTCACAGCTCCAAACATCAATTACCGTGATTATCTACCCGGTGCTTACAAAACGCGCGTCTCCCTGTTCATCAGCGACCCGCAAACAGGCGTCGCCTCGGCAAATGTATGGGCACAGGCAGCCAGGCCAGGTGGGCAAGCTCGCTTCCCGTCGGCGGCTTCTCGGGGAGGAGGAAGGAAGGAAGGGAAGGGAAATCTGTCTTCTGTGCTGCTGAGAGACGATTTATTACAGGGCCTTGCAGAAGCCGTTGCTGGCTGCCCTGCTGCTTGCTCCTTCCCCTCGGCTGGGGCCTGTCTGAATGAGGAATGGGAGCATCCAAAGGGCGTCCTGGTTACAGGGGACCATGTGACCTGGTCCATCAAACCTTTTGGTGCCACACGGGCCATAGGTCCAAACCACGAGGTGTGAGATGTTCCTTTCTCAGGGAGGAGAGAGGACACCATGCCTGTATTAAAAGTGTAATTTCATAGTGCGGCAGGTGTGGCTTGGTGGTCTGAGTGCTGACCTACGAGCCAGAGGTCGCCGTTGGGGTCCCGGTCCGGCCACATGCTGGGGTTGCAGGTTGGGTACCCGTGGGGGCGTACAGGAGGCAGCCAGTTGGTGATTCTCTCTCATCATTGATGTTTCTAACTCTCTCTCCCTCTCCCTTTCTCTCTAAAATAAAAAAAAAATCGGGTTGGGTTGAGTCACACGTGTGCAGAGGAGACAGTGTCCTCATGGATACACAGTAAGTGTCTTTTTGTTGTCCTGTGCTTTTTGTCGTTGCTGTTTGTGTGGTTCTGCTTTCACCGTGGTTTGTATTGTTCTTGGAGACTCTAGTTCTATCAAATCTACTAAAAATAATAAAGTACTAAGAGTATGTCTGTCTACATATTACCAATTCAACTAAAAATATAATCTCTTATGTACAAATCATTCCAACAACTGGCAAAAGATTTTTGACCAAATTGCTCAGATATTTTTCATCCTCTGTGTTAATGTGTATATTTTAAAATAGAAGGTGTTTTTCTACTTTAACCTTGATAGCAAATTTTGTAAAAAATACTTTTTACAAATGTACTTTTATTGATTTCAGAGAGGAAGGGAGATGGAGAGATAGAAACATCAACGGTGAGAGAGAATGATTGGTCTGATGCCTCCTGCACACCCCACACTGAGGATTGAGCCCACAACCCTGGGCATGAGCCCTGACTGGGAATTGAACTGTGACCTCCTGGTTCATAGATTGATGCTCAACCACTGAGCAACACCGGCTGGGCAGCAAACGTTTTTGAGGCAAGAGGTTGGATACATGCCATTTGGACTTAGTCAAGCTCCTTTGTAACCACTTTCTGCAGCAACATTGCCCATAAATAATGCATTCTGATTGGCAGACAGCAGCCACTTGGGCAGAGACACCCTGTGGGACTGTAGGTGGTCAACTGGACCACAATTTGAGCCAGGACCCTGCTCCACTCCCACCATCTGCCTGTGCAGCTAGAATTTCTCATGCCTTTCAAACTGATAAGGACTGAGGAATATACTGGCTGCAAACGTGCTTGTCAACCCCAGCCTGCAGAACAAAGGGAACCTGGGCTACTTTTTAATTCTACCCTCTCAGCTCATCAACACTTGGTTTGCATTAAAATGTAAGAACATTACACTCCACACTCTGCTAATAATCAGAAACTACTGCTTTGAAGTTCCCCCTTTTCTCAGCTACTACCAATGACAGATGTTTGCCAGAGAAAAGCTCAGGGGGCATTTTCTTGCAAGCCTCTTGCCATTGCGCCACTTAATATTTCAGCATTCTCCGGAGGAGTCCGGAGATCTCAGTGACTTATTTATCTCACGTCCCGCTCCTTGCTAGGTCCTCACCACCATCAGCGAGACCTCTGAAGACAGGCATTAATTTCACCCCAGTATTTCTATAGCCGCAATTAATAAAAACTGACTACATTTTCAACAAGTGCATGTCCTGATAAATGAGGGTCTTGACTTAATTGCTCTGTAAATTAAGAGCTCATGATAGTGACAATAGAGAAGAGTTTTAATATTTAAAAACTCATTAACTTTGTGTACTTTTTGAATAATTAAAGTCGCAGGACAGTTTTGAGGAGCTAATTTAAGTTTCGTTTTTAAATGTATGTCCTGGATGAGGGCACTTCATCCGCCCCGAAGCTGGGCAATGGCACTGGTCGGGTTACCGGTGTCCTGATGGGTACGAGGCTCTGGTTTATGCCAACAGCCCCAGTTACCAGGATTGAATGAAAACTCCTAGGATTGAGGGTTTAATGTCAGTCTTGTATTTACCCAACGAGAAGGATCCAAAGTCAAAAGACTCATGGCTGTCTTTACCTTTTTACTTTTAGATGAACTAATTTTTTTCATTTGCATTTATGACTTTGATTTGAAGTATGTTCTAATTTTAGGGTCTAAATATTTCTCAGGGGAACGTTCTGTTGTTTTGTTTGTGGCTTTCATCTGTGTGAAGATCTACATGCTCAAGGATGCGTGAGACAGGGGTGAAAGGGCTGTACACACCACAGACCCCGCCAGGACAGGGGGTTCTTTCTGAAGAGCTGGGGCTGAACACCCACTACACGCCGAGGGGAGAGCGCCCCGCGGGCCAGAGGCTTCATTTAAAAGTGACGATGTGCTCTGGGCATGACCGATGACTGTCCACCGGGTGTTAACAGTCGGGAAGACTCGGATTCTGAGTGGACGAGGCTTCTGTGTCATTTTCGCGTGCTCACGGGCTCCCTCCTGGTGTCCAGTGTCAGTGTGAGTGCCGCCTGGAGAGGCCTCAGAGAGGGCACCACCCGTCTGCTCCGCCTTCGGCAACGCCTGGGCATGGGAGGTGTGAACTCCATGGGAGGTGTGAACTCCATGGGAGGTGTGAACTCTACGGGAGCTGGGCGTATGGATGGAGGCCTGTCTGCGCTTTGTTCCAGGAAACTTGCGAGTCATTTTGCCAGTCAAGAACCATTTTTCCTGGGAACCTGATGGTTTCAAAAATAAAAATTAAGAATCTGGGGTGGGGAGGTTTTACTTACAAGATAACATCGATCCGTCCTAAATAAACTTTTCTGTGGAAGAGGTGAGTACGGAAGAGGAGACACTGTTCAGAGAGCATTGGTTCCCAGGTTGGAGGGAATGACAGCTTCTCTAGGCTCTGACATGGGAAGAGGGAGCTCTGACATGGGAAGAGGGAGCTCTGACATGGGAAGAGGGAGCTCTGACATGGGAAGAGGGAGCTCTGCCATGGGAAGAGGGAGCTCTGCCATGGGAAGAGGGAGCTCTGACATGGGAAGAGGACATGCACAATTATTATGAGCCCGGGAGCCAGTCAGAGTCTGTGTTCCTGTGCCCTTCCAACAGAAGGGACTGTAAAGGTGCAGGGGAAAGCAGGAAAGAAATGTACACACAGGAAAGAAAATGTAAAAGAGAAGCTATTTTTCCTGCCATCCATTCATTATCTGAACCCGGCTTAATGTCCTCCTGCCTTAGACTAGGAGCTATCATGCTGGCGTTTTCCACTATAAGAAAACTATTATATTAAACTGCGCTCACTACGAATCCCGTGGGGCTGGGGAAAGCTATGCTGCAAATGGGATTTTGCACCGTGTGAATTGCCAATCCCCCCAAATCGCGAAATCCTGTGGCTACGCACAGGTTGTACAATATGTGCATTTGTGAAAAGGGAATGTCATAACTACACGTTATTTTTACCTTTGGCAAGAATTTTATAAAACTTCAGAGCAGAGCATACTCAGAAATACTTCTGTAAGGGGGGAAGAATTAAAATAAAATAAAATTTTTCTGGGTACCATACCATCATGTATGTATTAATTTGTTCTAATATTGCTTTTATTTTATATGACCTGGAAAATAAATAAAAACACTAGGTTTCTGTTCCTTTAAAGTCATTAGCCTGTTGAAAGCAATAGTATCCCAAACATGCTACAGGGCACAAGAGAGATAAAGCCAAAAAGGAGAACATTTTTACAGGATGGATGCCAGGAAAAACGTCAGAGGAGGAAATCAGGAGAGATCAAAGTGCCCTTTCTCTTTTCTGCTTCTGTTTTGGATAGAGCACATGAGGAGGGGAAGGAACTGATAGAGCGACACATGGTGGGAGTAACTGAAGACCACAAGACCAAAGCCACTGGTCCCGCAGAAACGTCAGTTCTCATAAGGAAGGCCACAGGAAGCACGCGCTTGCCGTAGTAAACGCTTGCTTGGTTACAATGTATTCCCTAAAAGGAAAAGTGGGTAACTCTAACCGCATCATACTTTGCCTTTTTCAGAAACCAACTTTTAGAAATCCATTGGAGTCTCCTTTTACAACTAACACGATGGGCGTGTAGAGATGCGTCTCCGTCCACCCCACCAGGGGGCAGAGAGGAGCCTTTTGGTTGGCCAGAGATTTTTTGGACATGAACTTTGGTTTTGAATGGTTGCAACTTTCAGAGCTTTTTTGCTGTCAGTGGTCACGCTCTGGGATTCATCTGCATGGGCTTCTCTAAGAAACCTTAGTTCTAGGGCAGCTCAGAACTTCATTTTACTGTATTCATTATTGTGATCCCTGAACGCATAATCATCTGGTCATTCAGTGTACATCCTATATAATAAAAAGCTAATGTGCAAACTGTCCCCTCAACCAATTCCACCAGCAGGCAGGCCTGCCATGTCCCCTCCCCCTGGCCAGGCTGGCTGGACCCCACTCCACCCATGCACGAATTCATGCACTGGACCTCTCAATATATATATATTGAGTGGCCAGATTATTATGTGTTCAGAGATAATAATAATTTCACTCAGTATATAACTTGCTTCCTTTACACAGAAGAGATGTGTTGAAGGTCCTGGATGTAACATTTGGGGGTCTTCCTGTTTCAGTGGACTTGTTTTCTGAGGATGCGTTTGTGTTTCCTTTTTTTTTGGTGTGTGTGTGTGTATGTTTCAGTGTCTACAAGATTCGTCGGCTTATTAACTCTGCCACTCTTTTACAAGAACACAGAAACTGGACTGTTAAACACTTTAATGTCTACCATTTTATACAGCGTTTTCCACTGAACGTGGTTTTCAAAATATCAAATTATTTGTCCCCCTGTAAATGCAGGAGTTCTGTGCTCTGTTAGTGGGGATGTGAACAGCCCCTTGAAAAGAAGAGGCAGGCCTGATGGTCATAAGGTCATCGTGTGCTCCCCTTGCTCTGCCCAATATGGGTACTCAGAGGTGATGGTCTTTCTCAGTGGCAGAATCAAAGAAAAAGTAGCCATTCAGGAGAAAAGCTATATGTTAAAAATAATTAAAATAACTACAACTGACATGCACTCAGGGGAGCTATAAAATGTAGTTTTCTCTACTGGTGCCAAATGTCTAGCCAAACTGAAATATAATCTTTCAACAACTGAACAAGTAAAAAAAAATCTGCCTCAGGAATGGTCACTGGAGTTGGTTGTTCACCACATTTCCAAACAGTTTACATCTGTTGACCATCTCTAAATCCTACTTACCATGAACTCTGATGAGAGGTCACAGTCTGAATTAATAGATGTGAAATGAATTGAGTTTAATTAACACATCTTTACAATTCCATGTTGAGGATTTGGCATTTAAAGAAAACTAGAGCAATATTCAGTAGCACAAACATCATAGTACATAGAGATTTAAAAATAAACCATAATAAGAAACATAAAGCCCACAAGACACTAAAAAGGCAAAGGGTGTGGAGATGGAGGCAGCCAGTGGGAAAAGGACGGCCCCTGTAGTGGCTTCAGCCATCGGCAGGGAAGCCAGGTCTCTATTGCTGGATCACATGTGATTTCAATGTGATCTTCTCAGAAGAAATGCACTAATAAAACAAATGCAGGTGATTTCATAACTGTTCTTATTTCCTCCAAAACAAGACAAAAAAGTGCTCTTTAGAACATTGCTAATTCCTGGCAGAGAGGGCCGCCTGGCCCCCAGCTCACACGCTCTGCAGTGGCCCCATGCACATGAATTCAGATCCCCTTTGCGGGTCATGATCTGTCCCTGACTGCTCCATAATGATTTTCTGGGATATGCTCGGCATTGTGTAGAGACACACTGCATGCACTACAACACACGGTAAAACCCATAATAAACGAGTCCTCCAATCACGCATAGGTAAGCCAGATGGCCAATAGCTCGGTCTTTCCTAGAACTGTATTCCCATGTGTGGGCGGTGCCGCCCTCTTCACCCAGTGCTTTTCTACCTGTTCTCCTTCACCTCACCTCTACGTCTTCTAGATTCTAACCTCATGAACGTACTCTTTCTTTTTCCTTATACTTCCAGCTATCTACTTTTAATATTTTAACTACTGGTGATTTGGGTTTTCTTTTATAAATGACAGTGGAGGTGCCATGAGCCCCTGCTTGGCATGTGAAAGTGCGCTATGGTTAGTAGTAGGCTATTTGCTTGGAGTTCTTTTTCCAGGTGGATTTGTATGTTTACTTTTCTCTTTTCTGGCCCTGCCTATCCCCCCAACCACGATCTTCCCAGCAGCAGTCCGTGTTGTGATGCCACCAGGCTTTGTCACAGGCTGGGATTGACAGGCCTATTTGATGAAAGTGTTTGTGAGCTGAGTCCCAGCCCAGTTCTGTCCATGAGTCCAGCCAACCCCGGTGCCGTTTGCACAGGAAACTCTCTGAAGCTATCATGCTCCCATCTGAGTTCCTGGTAGGCACTTGCAGAACGGCAAAGCTTATTTGTAAAAGTCATCTACCGTAGTCCAAAACTCACCATGGGGTTTTTCAAGGTAGTGCCTGTGGGAGGAAACACCAGGGATGTCAACACAGTCACAGGTACAGCTGTCCAACTGCCTGCACACTGGCGGCCGTCAGGAACTGTCACGGAGCGACCAGGCGCGGGGCCGGCCGTGGAGAGTCTATGGCGAGCTCAGAGCTCTGCCGAGGGTGGACTTCTGCAGGTTCCAGCTCCAGGGGCCTGTGTCTGTGTGAGGGGTGCTGCTGGATTGTTCTAGGTGTGATTATAAGAAGGTTAGCATTACCCTAATGAGACAAAACTGGAAAGCCTCAGAAAAGAAAATGTTGCTTTGATCTAAACACAAATCCAGCTTAAAATCCAATAATGTAGTTCAACCACACACTAACAGAACTAAAGGTGATATTCCGATGAAGACAGAAATTTATATATCATTGGATATGTATGTTTACGGGGCGTCTTGGACTGGACGGAAAGGAAGGCCGAGACATCACCTGGGGTCTGTGCACTCCAGGCACACATAGCTGCACATCGCATTTCAGGAAGGAAACTTGATCACCAAGAGCACTGAGCACGGGGCGATTGACCTGTAACTCAGATAATAATCCCAGTGCTGCAGAAGCCACTGGGTGTCGTTATGATGAAGTCTTTGCCAAAGCCCAGCAGATGAGGGTATTTTTCCAAATCTAGAAGTCAGGTTTCAATGAAATCTTGACCGTTTAGAAGAGTATCACATGCAACGACTGCATTGTGCTTTTTCTGAAATTGTGGTGTGCCCACAGCCTTCCTCGGTTCACTGTCCCCTCTCCCCCCATCACACGCCTTAAACCAACTGACTGTGCCGGAACAAGGGCTCATGGAAAGGCTCAGAAGCAAAATGCTGACGTGGCCGCCATTTGCCTCATCTCTGCTCCCCCACTGCTCATCCTTTGTGTCCGCGGTGTCTTCCCCCACATGAAACTTCTGAAGGAAACAGTTTGTGGATTATCATCTGTAATTAACTGAAACTCCATGGTTTGGTCCTCCCTTTAATTTCTCTTGGTGGTTTGATCAGTGAATTCATTAGTAATCAATCTAGCTAATAAGTGTGTGTGCATATTTGCTATCACACACTGCTCTTTAAACAACGTATCATGTAACTTGTGCAGAGTTCCAAATCTTGATTATTTAAACAAAAGCAGATTTTACCTCCGCAAAACTTTACAAAGATTTCCAACAACAGAAAGGAAAAAAATGACAAATAGTTATTTGGTTTCAATCTAACATGTGCATCTTTTTGGCCTTAATAATTTCCCTCTGTTTATTTTCCATTTAAAAAGGAGGTGGTTATCCACTCCAATGTGAATATTTATAAAGACCCAGAGCTTCCTTTGAGAGTGTTCATTAGTTCAGGCCATTGTTGTCCACAAGGATGCGGGTGTTACTTATGATACAGATTGCCATGTAACGGTTGAGTTCTGCAGCCGGGGTGTGAACACCGCGTTGGCCTCAGGGTGTCCCTCCCGTCAGTTTCCTCCTCAGATGCGCTGGTACATTGTTGATTGCTTAGAAAACAAAGTTGCAATATTCATCACTTTGTGAGCACCATGACAAATTACAGAGCATTGTTGTTTAAATTAAATGTTAAAGCAGGTTAGTCCAGACATTTATAATGGAGCATGTAATTAGCCCAAACACCAATGAAATATCAACAAATTAACTGTTTCTGAGGAAAAAATATATGTGAAATACTCCAGCATGAGCGCTGGGGCCTTTAAACAAATGATGTCACACTGTCTAGGAGGCTTTGTCATGTTCAGTAAATTAGCGTGGCCTAACCACAGCACAGAATTTCCTTGAGCTGCAATAAAGACTAAATGCTTTCAGACTCCCATGATCCTTTGTAGTCATCATCTGAAAGCACTGCCTCGGTGAGCTGAACCTGTAAAGTTTTCTTTGGAGCGGCTGTGCGTTGATTAGATCTATTTCAGCCTCGTCGCGGTAATGGGCTCCTCTCTGCGAGCCTGCTTACCCTCTGCTCCCGGCAGCTGGAGAGGCTGGGATTAATCAGGTCTGCCGGGGACTTCCTCGGCGGCTCCGCAGGCCAGCGATATGGAATCATTTACCACAGAATCCGACTGTCAACTCTTTGTCATTTGGGCTTTTGATTATGCTTTCTTTCTTTTTCCCGTTTTCTTTCTTTTTCCCCCCCTCAGAAAAAAAAAAAAAAAAAGGAAATGCATGACAGATTACCCTAATGCAGAATTTTCTAGTGACTTTTCCAGGTACCCCTTATCACCTTTGATCTGTCTGTTAAAAAGTTATGTGTGTGCTAAGATAGTGTTGGCCTGCTATTAAAATTAACTTTCTCCCCATTAAGGTATCCAGCCACCTAAAGAAAGAAAGAAAGACGGTCATTGCTACATGATCTTTGGATCTGAAGCAGGACACTTTAGAGAACTCGTCTCTGAAGAACCCGCTGCTCGGATTGGCAGCGCCCGGAAGGTCTGCCCCCCCCCCCCACGCAGACCCCTCCCCAGAGCGGGTTAGCATTCACGGCCCAGCACCCACCGGGTGACAAAGAAGCAGACTCACATCCACATAAAAGTCTGAGTCTAATTTCAGTATTTGATTTTCTCAGATGCAAATATCTTGATAATTGAGTTGCCTGATTTTATGCTTAAAATTAAAAAAAAAAAATCCCATAATGTCATAACAAAAATAAACCACCCAAATCAAAGTACAATTTTACATTAAGGATTTTTTCTTGGGGCAACTTTTCCTTCAATTTAACAACCAAGAATATTTTCTCTTATTTCAGCATTATAATTGTTTGACATGGTTCTCCTTCTGAAGAAAATACATACCCAACAGACAGGGGAAAGGCATTTAAATATCTTCTCTAGGGTATAACCATGATAATTATATGTAAATGCTGGGACTTAATGCTTCTAAAATTGTGATACAAAATATTCTAGAATAAATGTAACCCTGAAAAGTATTTTTACAACCAATATTTTCTTTCACCGGATTGGCACGAAGGCTGTAACGAGTCAAACAGAGAAATGCTGTATATTGTAAATGCCACGATGCAGTGCATACATTGCTGTCACATAGCCCCTCCCAAGGAGAGTGTGACTGAAACAGACAACAGGCGGGTGTGTTTACCTTATGGCTTGAACGCCCGGCTTTCTGTATGGCGTTTCCGAGCTCTGCAACAAGTCTGAGCTAAGAATCTGTGCGTTATGCTGGGCGCGGGCCTGTGTGGAGCGCCGCCTTCTCATTTGTTCTTCTGACACTGTTTATGTCTGGCTGGGCCACAAACAGACATAAATATAGCAGAGATCGCGGGCTCCGTTCTGTGTGTGTGCGGAGGTGGGAGTGTGAGAAGAGGGAAGGAGGCCCTAGAATAAACCGTGCGAAGGGCACATGACGGATTTACATCGCAATGGCCTTTGGGCGTATGCGTTTTTAAGAACTGAATTATGTAAAAGGGGCTCAGGCCCAACTTAAGGCCATGCTGACCCGCATGGCTTGGCAGAGCCTTTCCTTTGTGGCCTGCAGGCCCCTGGTCTCTGGCCCGCCTCTCTGCGCCTCTCTGCTCAGGGCGCCAGCCCCGCCCGCTGGCTGCTGCCTCAGTGCTTCTTTCTGCTGGGGCGGGCCCAGGTGCGTGCCCAGGTCCTCACCTCCATGGCTCCTCCATGGCTCCTCCATGGCTCCCTAGCCGCCCTCAGAGGCAGAGCAGCTCACGCTGCTCCTGTTCCCACAGGCCCGGCGGGGGCGGCGTCTCTGCTGCTCGGAGCTGCCCTGGCCGTCCGGGCAGACAGGGAGGTTGCTAGGCTGACTTGGCATTGCCCTTCCAGCAGTGTGGCATGCACTTGGCAGCATTCAGTGAGGGAGAGAGCGGGCAGGAGAGGGAGTGAGGGAAGGAGGGAGAGAGAGACAGAGAGAGAGGCAGAGAGGGAGGAGAGCTGCTCGCTAATTGAGCGATTTACCAGCCTGCGGAGGCACCTGGACGGCAGCCAGCCATTACTCAGTGTCTTAATAGCAGAGACTCTGGAACCCTCACAAGCAAGAAGTTTCACATGTTTGCTTGTTCCATTCTGCTGTCTTTGGGCCACGTGGGGAGAGGAGCGGTGGGGGTGAGCATAGGAGAGGGGTGGGAGGGGCAGCAGTGGAGCGTGTGGAAGCCCAGGCATGGAGGAGGAGAGCCCGCCCGTGTCCGGTGTCCTCAGACTGGCCAGGGGCGAGTTCCCAGGGCAAACCCAGCGGCCACACAACAGATGGGCCGGGGGTTTGGGAGGCTGACTGTCTTTATAACGTTTCTTTTTTCCTTCCCTTTGACGAGACGGCCTTTTACCGTCCAGGGCACTTGTCAGTGGCCACGCTGGCCTGTGGCCCGGGCCTGCCCGGCCTCGGCGGGAGCGTGGGCACGGCCATCAGGTGTGCCGGGGAACCGCCTGGGAGAGGACTGCGGGCTGGCAGGCCCTGGCGGGGAGGCTCTGCCCTGTCCCCTTCCGTTCTGAACTGGCTGGAGAGCCCTCTCCTCCTGGGAGCTTCTGGCCCTTTCCCTCTGGGCTCTCCCTTCAGGCCTCTGTGTGCAGTCTCCCACCAGCGGGTCCTCAGCTCGGGTTTCCACCGGTGATTCCTCTGTTGGCGGGTCCTCCTCCCGAACAGATCGCCGGGCAGACCTCCCACCGTTTTCCTCGGGCTTTCTCGGTGCCCCGGGCTGGGAGCCTTCACGCACGGCCTCCGGCTGCCCAGGAGCTGACCGCACCTTCCATCGGAGGCTGGACCGTCTGCTCCAGGCAGCGCCGGGCAAGCGCCTCGCCAGCCTCCCACACCGCCAGGCGCCGCTGAGACACGCACCTCGCGTTCCTCCTCCCGGGGGAGGCCGGTCGCCCCCGGGCTGATAGACGGGTCTGCGGTGATGGGACACTGAAGCGGTGATGGACCCCTGCTTTCTGAGAGCTGGCGGGAAGGAGGGCGGCTGGCGGCTCCTCTGCAGCTGCCCCCTCTCCGGCTGGGCCGGGCGGCCGTGGGGCGGTGGGGCCCCTTCTGGGCGCAGGGGGACCGCAGCCAGCCGCCCACCCTGCCCACACGGCTTCCCGCCCAGGGTGCCCGCCGCGGCCCCGGGTCCTCTCCGCCGGCTTCTCCTGTGACTGCCGACCTTCGCACGGGTGGCTCTGCCAGAGGCCGGCTTTCCCCTCCAGATGCCCACATTCTCTGTGGCTTCGAAAAAGTGCATTTCCCTGCGTGCATGTAATTTGTGTTTCTCTGTGTGTATGTGTGTGTGTGTGTGTGTGTGTGTGTGTGTGTGTGTATGTGTGTATGTGTGTGTGTGTGTCCTGAGGCACTAGGGTGACATGTTTGGGTCTGATTTATGAGTGATTACATCAGTAATTGAACTTGGCGGACTCTGAACACAGACTATAGATGTGTCCAGAGTTTAGTCAGCAGTTGCTGACGTTTATAAATGCTTAGAGAGTGTTTTCCCTAGCTTAGTATTTTCATTACATGAGCCTCTTGTAAATATTACAATGTTTTGTCTGTTAAAGTCTTGGCTAACCAGTTCAAATTCTCTGTGTCTCGTTTTATCAATGTGAAGAACAACCACAGTGATGTATTTTCCAATGTTCTATGAAAAGTAATGGATAATTAATGGCAACAAAAATAAACAATTTATTTTATTATTAAAAGTAAACATAATGTCATCTTTATTCCTAGAGCAGTTAATTCAGTTTTCTAAAAAAAATAAAAATAAAATTAGGTATTCAACATAAAACTTTTTAATATATAAACTCACTTGGAAATATTCTCACTTTTATTAATTAAAACATTACCACCCTTACCTTTTGGGCTCAGTGGTATAGAGCGCCAGCCCGAGGACTGAAGGTCCCAGGTTCAATTCCCTTCGAGGGCATGTACCTTGACTGCAGGCTGGATCCCAGCTCTGGTCAGGTGCATGCAAGAGGCAACTGATCGATGTGGCTCTCTCACACTGATGTTTCTTTCTGTCTCACCCCCTCCCTTCCACTTTCTCTAAAAATCAATGAAAAAATATCCTCAAGTGAGAATTAACTACAACAAAAATTACCAAGATTCAAAGGCATTTAGGATCCTCCCATAGCAATTAAATGGGACATGGATTATTTTTTATATTTTATAACAAGAGCATTTTCTGGAATAATTATATCTTCCATTTTCTGAGCACTAATTACTTTATTAGATCCTAATTTAAAGCCAGAGGAAGCAATGTGACCCCCATTGTACAGATCAGGACCCTGAGGCTGAGAAACAATTCTGTGTATGTGGGCCACATCCGGGTACCAGAGCTTATCCCACACAGGTCTCCCTGACTGCAGCCTCACCTCTAACAGCCATGCTCTCTGGCACCTGAGTTTCACCATAAACACATCGGAAACTCATATTTTGTGTGCAGACCAGCGTGGGGTCAGATTCCAGATTCCAGATAAAATTCAGGCTGTTGGTTACATTTGGATTTCAGATAAACAGGTAGTTCTGTAGTGTGTTGCATGGGGCATACTTATACTAACATGTATTCATTGTTTATTTGAAATTTAAGACTAACTGGGTGCCTGTGTTTCTATTTCTTAAACCTGGCAACTCTGGCTGAATGTTCTCAGAAAGCACGTGGCCACGCAGCTTGCCTGTCTCCAATGAATTCCCTGTTGTCATCAGGGTCCTGAGAGATTGTTGCTTCCTCCCCTTTCCGTTTCCTCTTCCTGTTACCCTCGGTCCCTCTGTCGCCCTCCTGCTCTTCCTCGTTGTGTCAAAGCCCCCGGAAGCTGCCGCGGTCAGACAGCAGGAGCCACGTGGGCCTGGCTACGACGACCCCCCTCGGGCTGTGGCTGCTGGCTGGGCGCAGTGCCTGCACCGGGCTTGCCGTGATCCTCCGTGTCCATGAGTTACAGTTTCATGTCCCACATAGGAGTGAACTCATATGGCTCTTAGCTCTTTCTGTCTGACTTATTCTGCTTAGCATGATATGTTCAAGGTCTTTCCATGTTGTTGCAAATGGCAGGATTTCATCCCTTCCCATGGCTGAGCAGTACTCCGTTGTGTATATGTGCCGCATCTTCTCATTCCTGTCCTCAATGGAAGAGCACTTTGGCTGTCCCCATGGCTTGGCCACCCTGAACAGTGCTGCAGTGAACACAGGGGGCATATATCCTTGGGAAATCGCAGACAACAGTGAGGTGGTTACCAGGGGGAAGAGGTGGGCGAGGGTAAGGGGTAAAGGGGGCCAATACTAGTATATGGCGACCAAAGATGGTTTGACTTTGGTGGTGGCACACAGTGCCATATGCAGATCACACAGCATAGAAACCTACACCTGAAACCTATGTGATCCTACTGACCAATGTCACCCAATAAATTTAAAAAGTAGGAACAATTACATGAAGGACACTGACAATTCCAATTCTATGGCGGTGCCCAAGGAGGCCAGGTGAAGCTGCTCTTTTAGGCTCACACTGTGCAGCCTGCACCCTACGTTTTGATCAGAAATCAATGAGGACTGAGCGGGAAGAGCATTTGAGTATTAACCACCACAGCCTGCTCAGATGGCCTGGCATTCCTACCACATCCCAGAGGACACCTTTCCTGTAAGCCTCTCCAGCCCTGGTGTCAATAAACCCCATCTGCTCTCCTCCCTGCCGACCCTCCCCGCCCCGGATCACCTGCTCTACCATCCCGCCATAGCCGATGGCCATCATGTTCTATGCTCTGCTGTTGACACCCGCCATGTCCCCCTGGTTGTCAGTGCATGTCAGAGCAACCGGTTGTTTAGTTGTTCTGCTGTTCAGTCTATTTGCATATGAGGGCTTTCTATAGAGAGATGTGGATATTAGGACATTGTAAATTATAGAGACAGCTCACTACCTGTGCCTACACAGGCACCTTAGCGATATGAGGGCTTCCTCTAGGCCACCACAATAAAGTATCACAGTAAAGAGAGGCACATGCATCTTTTGGTTTTCTAGTATGTATAAAAGCTATGCTTATACGATACTGTAGCATGTGATGCTGTGTCATAGTATTTTACTCACTCAGAGTAGAACTTCTTTCCTAATTGAGTTAGTCCTCCCAAACCCTGACGCTGCTTCTCAACTCACTTTATGTGATATTCTAAATCCCTTTTTTGTCAGCTAACAATAGACATAGCATTCACCAAGAGTCAATTCTATCTCTTAAAAAACCCCCAAACAAAACGCTTTCTGTGTTCCTCTCTGACAAGCCACTGCTCACCCATGATCGTCCACCATGCGGCTGCCGTGACTGCATGTCCTCGGGCCCCCTGCTCACTCTGGTTCTGCTGCTGTTCCCACCACCTGCAGGCACTTTCTCTACTGGCGTCTCGAACCTCCAAGTCGTCCACAAGGGTTGGAATCAACATCTTTCAAACTCCTATTAATCTTGTTTTTCTGACCTCTTCTCATGAATCATAACAGTTTCTAATGCATGTAGAGTGGTGAATCCTTTCCAGACGTTTTCAGTTTAGTTTGCCCAGACCCATCAGCAGAGTCGTAGCCTTACGGAATGTTTTTCTTAAATTATAGGACTTGAAAGATAAAATTACTCTTTGATCTATTAGCTGTAGAATGGGTATTGTGTTAGCAGGCATTAAAACAAGATTAATCTCATTGTACATCTTCGTCAGAGCTCTTGATGACTGGCACACTGTCAATGAGCAGTAATATTTTCAAAGGGTCTGAACAGTTGGTCTCAACAGTGGGCTTAACACATCTAGTAAACAATGCTGCACACAGATGTGCTGCCACCCAGGCTTGCTATCCGTGCATAGAGCACAGGCAGAGGAGCTAGCATCACTCTTAAGGTTCCTAGGATTGGCAGAATGGCAGTGAGCGCGGCTTCACATCCTCAGCTGCTTTAGTCCCTAACAAACAAAAGAATTAGCCTGTGCTTGGAGTTGTGGAACCTGGCATTTTCTTCTCTCGGCTGTGCAAGTCTTAGGTGGCACCTTCTTCCAACATCAAGCTGTTTTGTCTACACTGAAAGTCTGTGGTTTGGTGTGGTCACCGCACTGATGATACGAGTCAGATCTTCTGGACAACTTGCTGCAGCTTCACCCACACTTTCATGTCACGGAGATGGCTTCTTCCCTTACCCTCATGAACCCCCCTCTGCCAGCGTCAGACTCTTCTTCTGCCCTTTCCTCGCTGCTCCCAACCTCCAAAGATCAGAGAGACTCGGCCTTGCTCTGGCCTGGGCTTCCTGTGAGGGATGCTGTGGCTGGCTTCATCTTCTCCCCAGACCACCCGCTCTTCCTCCAGAGCAGCAAGAAGGCCGGCTTCTTGTCTTGTTCTTCGTGTGTTCAATGCAGACACGATTGTAATTTTCTCCAAGATCTTTTCCTTTAGTCACAGCGTGGCTGTTTGGTACAAGAGGCCTGGCTTTTGGCCTATCTCAGCCTCTGACCTCCTTGCACACAAAGGCTAATTATTTCTAGATTTTGATTTGAAGGCAGAGCCATGCCACCCTTCCTTTCGCTAGAACACTTACAGGCCACTGCGGGGCTATTAACTGGCCTGACCCCAATATTGTGTCTCAGGGAATAGGGAGGTGGAGGAGGGGGCACAGGGAAATGGCTGGGTGGTGGAGCAGTTAGAACACCCCAATGTTTGTCCACTACGTTTTTTGTCTTAGATGGCCCAGTTTGTGACACCCAAACCAAGGTGAATAGTAACATTCAAGATCATTGATTACAGACCAGCACACCAACATAATGAAGTGGAAAACTTGGGGAAATTGGAAAATTTACCAAAATGTGGCACCGGGACACAAAGTGAGCAAACGCTGTTGGAAAATTGGTGCATGGAGCAGGTTGTCACCAGCTGTTTCAGTTTGTAGAAGCAGCAAGGACACTGCCATGTCCACGAAGCACAGGAACGCGGAGCAGACTGACTGCATGAGGTCTGCCGGCATCACATTTCCACTGGGCGCATGGCTCTGGGGAACTCAGATAGTAGGACTAAAGGAAAGTGAGATTCAGTTGAGTTCTTTTCTCTTTTATTTGTGTTTTAGGGAGACCTTTTTCTGTAAAATAACATTTTGTAAAAGATTTCCCCCTAGTAAACAGAAAAAGGCAGAGCTAGCAAGGGTGAAAAATGTAGAAGGAACCAAAACAAATGATGACAACAGAGTTTGTTACATTAAGAGGTGTTCCATGTTACTTTGAAATGGACAAATCAAAACAAAACAAAACAAAAACAAAAACAAAAAAAAACACAAAAACAGCTCAGTTAATTATGTCTGGACTTATTTTCAATTCCACATAGCAAGAAATCTTCACTGCAGAACTTGAATTGCAAAGTTTACCAAAATGGAAGATTAGCACCTGTATGTTTGCGGAAATATTTGAGGAGTTTATTATTGACTCAGCTAATGAACTTTTATAGAAAAATAATCAAATATAGCATATGTGTGATTGTGTGACTCCCAATTAAAACATTCAAGGTCTTCATTTGTCAGACAACATCTAATAATTTTCCACATTATATAAACAGGTAGAAAAATCATGAGTACACCCGGTATGCATCAGACAGTGTCCCCAGGTCCTGAAATTTCCCTTTACCCTCTTTGGATGTGAAACTCTGGCCAAGCTTTTTAAAAAATATATAAATAGAAGTACTGCCATTGTTGTTTTATGTTTGTTTGTTTTTTGCTTTATGTCTTTGCTCTATGCAATGCTGTTGAACCTGCCCTTTTAAAGATTAATCAAAATCTGCATTCACAATTGGCTTAAGACTGCCACTATACTCGAACTCATGTAATGTGATAGGAATTAACTCAATTAAAACAAAATTAAAACATATACAACCCCTAACAGCAGATCACATTTTCAGGCTTCTTGGAGCCATGCTGCTGTTGAAAATTTAAAAGGGGAGGGGTTTAGAATTAGAGAGAAAATATTGACTATTAGTAAATGTCAATGCTAAGAGGCTGTGTCTGGGTATTTTACTGCAACATTTAATACTCTCATAATTATCACATTATGTTCAGAAGATGAAAGAAAGGAATGAGGTGAAAAAGAAAGCCTTGCTTTGTCACTCCCCACCAGGCCAGCTCCATGGAGGGAGGCCAGCTGTCCCAGCCTCTCCCCTCTGTCGTTTCTTGGGGAAGCCTCGCCCCTCTGAGTTTGGGACAGAGCTATTCTTATGGACGTGGTTGTTTGTGGGTACTGAGGAGGTGGTCTGGGTCTCACTCTCACGTGGTCCTATTAAACCTGATGTTGGTGACTTTCTTTCAATGTCCTGGCCTCCGTATAGAAGGTGTGGGGGTTTCTTAGAGCGGTGCTGAGCTGAGGACACCTCCAGAGAAAGGTAGCCCCTTGGTCCTTCAGCGGTCCATGCCCCCAACTCCCTCTCTAGGAAGGGTGTCCCCTCCTTTCTTCTCTGGGCTCCTTCCATGGGGTCAAGTCTGTTGCTGAATTTCAGTTTTTCTGCCTCTGGGTGTCCAGGGAATTAGGGAAGGATGTGCCTCATCTCTGCTCTGCCGCCAAGGCTACTCCTGCAGGCCTTCTCCCTCCTCAGGTATTGCAGGGCCAGTTGTAGGCACTGGTTCTGATGTTCTCTGTACTGGTTGGTCACAACCAGAATATACATGTCGAGTTTATACTCTGTGTTACTTTCTGTGAGCACCACAGCTCAACCACTGGTTCTCGTACAGACCCACTAATTTGACTTTGGAGAGGGGAGGAAGAAACCTCTTCATTACAACATTTCCTACCTCTGAGGTCACCCATTCTACTGGCCAGTCCATCTATCTGTACTATTCAATCTTCTTAAACAGATAGAAAAAAAGGGAATGAAGGAGGTTATAGCAAGACCAATTCTGCCATCTATAATAATAAAAGCATAATATGCTAATTAGACTGGATGTGCTTCTGGATGACCTTCCGGAAGAAGACAGGGCTATGAGGGAAGCCCCGGTCCTGAGTGCCTGCCGGCAGCTAAAGGGAAGCCTGAGTCCGGGGGCCAGGGGAAGCTGGTACAGGCAGCCAGGGGAAGGAAGGCCTATTCCTGCATGAATTTCATACATTGGGCCTCTAGTTTCTTAATAAACAGAGAATGGTATTTGGCCATATCAGTTGTATTATCTTTTACTTGTCAGTTTTGGGTCTTAGAACATATTCCAGCCCAAAGTAAAAAATGCACTTATCATCTTGCTGGTGTATTTTATTTTATTTTATTTATTTATTTTATTTTACAAAGTCAGTCAAGTGTGGTTATTTGGAGGGAGACAATGCAAATCAGCTTAACAATAACCCACAATTTTAAAAAAAGCATTATTATCACTTGGCAAATACTTTTAATTCCCCTTTGAGGGACATGATAGATTGCATTTCCTTACCTCCTTTGGAAGGTTGTTTTGAGGAAAACCTACCTGCTCCAAAACAATGAGTGTCCCAGCCACCACTGGCATGCAGGGTTCAATCCGGGAGAATCTCAGGTCCCGAGCTGCCATGTAAGCACATACTGGGTAAAAGCAGCAAAACTGACTGAACAAAGAAGCATGGTCATTAAAAGTTAAGTACATAAAAACTGGCTAACTGCATGCTGCTTGTTATCCTGACACACCTTGTGTTAAAGGGTACTGTGTAGAACCATCTTCTTGGAAAATAAATAGTTGAGATGATTCAACAAATGATTGTCTCAAAGTTCTGTCAGGGAGAGAATGCCCACTGCTCATGAAATACCTCACTCAGAGGCCTGGCACACGTTAGACACCCAATAAATCTATATTGAGTCTATTTGTGTATGAATGTAAGCAAAAATCTTATCTTTCCACTAACATGGAAGTGAGTACAATAGAGGAAATTATTTGAAAATATGTCCCAGAAGCAACACAAATTATCTCCATGTGGCTCTTAATTAGCTTCAAGAGTACATTAGTGTTATTCATTTTCAGAATTTGTTTAATGCTCATGAAATAGTTGGAATATTTGTGCTATCTTCTCCATTGTAATAATGCATTTGGCATCCTTTCTCTGAAGTGCTTGGGATGTATTTTAGAGTTACTAAGGAAAATGTCTGGGTTATAAAAACCAAATCAGGATTTTTTTTGCAGCTTCAAGCTAAAGACAGTAATTCTGCGCTGAGTATATATGCAATGAAGTCATGAAGGGCCGAGCCTTGGGGATTGTTTATAGAGTGTAGATAGTTTTATGCTCAGTAGACGCTCTCTCGCCGACAGGTAACTAGTGAAGTGATCCATAGTAGTGTATGTGTTCAATTTGATTGTCTGTGATCTGTGGGAGGTGAGAAAACATACACTTCCCATTGCTGATTGGTAAACACTGCGTCATAATAGCTTTAAAAACCCTGAATTTCCAATATAAAAAAATCCTCATTGAGGGCGGAGGACTTGTCAGGAGATGTTTTACAGAGAATCTCTTGTGAGATTCATTGGAATTTCAACTAAAAGAAGACCTGGTGCTCGTTACTGTGGTCCTTGCCCCTTTTGGGGAAAACTTTTCTTTCTTAACCCTCTACAGAGGTCAAAGCTACAGAGGTCAAAGCTACCTGTGGCCAGGCTTCAGGTTTGCTTTCATGATGAGGAACCACCAGTCCTTTCCCCTAAAGCACATCGTATTGCCCCTCCAGGATTTTTGCATTTGGGGGTGACCTGACATTTTTGAGAATAAAATTTAGCCCCCAGGGAACCTCACTCTTTCCTCACGCCCCTGTGTGTCCCACCACGGGGCTTGCCATTCTATAGTGCTAGTTCCAAAGAGAAGTGGAGCTAAAGACACACTACCGGACATGCTCAAAGTCACAGCCACCCACTGGGGTGAGGGGTAAACATTTATTTCAGGCTCCGGATTCGCTGTTCAGCTACTTGCCCACAAGCGGTGGGAGCTGCCCTCTTCCTCTGCTGGTGGGTGGTGCCCTCACGTGACCCAGAGCCCAATGCACAGGCAGTGCACGGAACACAGAAAGCCCTGCAGTGCTGACCGGTCCTCCTGACAAATGCCATCACAGGCCGGAGAGGGGTTTCCTTACTTTCTCCAAGAATGCTAATGCTTCCACACGATGGGCGATGCTGCTATCATTTGGAAATCATGCTTTTATATATTCTGAAGCACTTTACTTCATCCTGTACTTCTACTGACACCACATCACAAGGTAACCTTCCTCCATGCAAATCAGCTTTGAATTCAGCCGTCACCAAGGTCATTGTCAGGCACCCACAGTGACCTGCACTTTCAGACACATTGACTCAAACTCAGGATTTCATGCCCCAGTCAGCTTTGGGGGTGTGGAGCCCAGGCCGGGGTCAGCTTTGGGGGGTGGGGTGGAGCCCAGGCCGGGGTCAGCTTTGGGGGGTGGGGTGGAGTCCAGGCCTGGGTCAGCTTTGGGAGGGGGGGTGGAGCCCAGGCCGGGGTCAGCTTTGGGGGTGACAATCTCGGTATTTTTGAAATTCTTCCTGCGGAGAGCTGCACCCCTGACCTGAGCCCCAGTGGGGAGCGGGGATGTCAGAGCGCGTCCAGCTCCAAACCCTCCCCAGGCGGGCTCTCGCCTCAGAGCTGTGCTGAGCAGCCGGGTGTGCGCAAGCCTTAAATAAGATCTTCCGACTAAATTGCCAACCTCCTGAGAAAAACCTGATAAACTAAATTTTAATTAATCTCCTCTTGCCCTTCTCATCTCTCCTCCAGTGGATTGACTTTTCCCACAGCAACTCAGCACCGAGCTCCCTCACCACGAGGCTTTCCTTCCAGGCTGTGCTGGTTTCTTTCATTTTCTCCACATTGATCCCCCCAATGTACCCCCCTCCCCCAAGCTCACGTTTTTAACCTCGGCGATTCTTCCCTGGGTGCAGGTGGGGTTCTGTCTTTACATGGAACCAATTCACCGAGAAAACATTCATTGAGGACCTTCTCTGTGCTGGGTCCTCGGGCACACAGCAGAACAGAAGGCCATTCTGGCCATTACAACCCATACCGAGGGCAGTGGGCCACCCAGGAGAGGGCAGTGGGCCACCCAGGAGAGGACAGTCACCCACCCAGGAGAGGGCAGTCACCCCCCCAGGAGAGGCAGTCACTGTGCAGGCCTCCCACAGGGCGCTGGGGGCGGCCGCCTGTGTGCCCTCTGCAGATGGTGCCCAGTGAAGTGCTCTGCTTTCTCAGCTGTCTGACCGGCTTTTGAGGTTCTGTCTGGAGGGCAGTCAGCCCCCTTCTTGCCCAAGGACTTCACTCGAGGGCTCATCACCCAGGGCCACTAGACACAGTCCAAGTCTTGTGGGGCCAGGTACCCGACAGCCACTCAGCCGGATGCCCTGGAGCCCCAGAAAAGATTCAAGTTAGCCTTTTCCATTTCTCCCCTCCCTCCCTTCTTCCCTCCCTCTCTCCCCTCCCCTCTCTCCCTCCCTTCTTTTTTCATTCTCTCCCCTCCTCCCTCCTTCCCCCTCTCTTCCCCCTGCCTTCTGTCCTTCCTCCCCCTTCCCTCCCTTCCTGCATTAATTTATTTTTGTGTGGGGGAGGTTTGAGCATATTTACCAGAAGGAGAGCTGGAGTTGAGGGAAAAGAATGGTGGTGACCCAGTGGTGCTAGAAGTGATGAGGGCAAAGGCAGAGGACACGTGTTGGCACCAGATTGCAGAGACCTCTCTATCTCACGGAAGGGCTGTGACATATGTGTTTCTGTGCATGGACAGGTAAGTCTCATTTTATACTCATGTTTTGCCTACTTGCTAAAATTGATTTGTACACCCCAAATCAGTACCCATAGTGCTCTGCAGCCATCCAAGGATGTGCAGAGTGGGGGGGAGCTGAGACATCCAGCCTGCACATTTCCAGCCACGTGGAGCAAAGCAGTGCTCTGCCTCTGCCCAGCTCTCCTGCGGGGAACAATGCCCTTTCACAGTCTTATTTACTAAAACTTTTTTTTTTTGCATTTCCATGCTCTTTTACTTGTCAGTTTGCTGTTTAATATGACCCTCAAGCATGATACTAAAGTGCTGGTTAGAGTTTCTCAGAGTAAGGAAGGTACCTTTAAACAGAAACATACATGAAAAGGTTTTATCTTGACCAGAGGATGAAAATGTGACCAGAAGCTCACAGGAACCTAAGCATGTATTTCCCAGGAGCAGTGGTTCAGCGTTTGCAGTAACTTTGTAAGACATAACTATGGCAAGTGATGAAAATTGAGTGCATATATACATAGGCACCCATATCAATAAGCATATATGAACCAATTTATGAATCATTTAGAGACTTACTTAATAGCTCATTTAATCTATATACTGCCCTGGCTGTGTGGCTCATTTGGTTGGGCATTGTCCCATGCACCAAGGGGTTACTGGTTTGATTCCTGATCAGAGAACATGCCTAGGTTGCAGGCTCCATCCTTGGGGGGGGGGGGAGGGGGAGGCATGCAGGAGTCAGCTGATAGATGGTTACTCTTATATCAATGTTTCTTTCTCTCTGAAAATCAATAAAATTTGATTTTTTAAAAAACAGCATCTCTATGCCATAGGCCCCTGTGTTTTCTCGCCATATAAATGAGGATTTGGAGACTGGTTGGTTAATGAATTGCAATGGTTGGGTTGGGTGTGAGGGTAGGCAGTGCAGCTCTAGGGCCTGTCATGTTAATTACTCTGTCAGCGCCTGTTTGTGTGGCTATGGACTAGGGTAGAGGCATCAGTAGGGCATCTCATTAGCACCGTTGGTCACCTGGTACACAAGAAAAGGCAAGTGGATCAGAGGCATAAGAACAAAAGTAATGAGATCTTGGTATTGAATGTTTTTCCCAGGAAGATTCAGAGTGGAGAGGAAGAACACTAATTGAAGGCCAACATTTAATTGTTATTCAAACAAACAAACAATCAAAACTAAAACAGA
This sequence comes from Vespertilio murinus, assembly GCA_963924515.1. NCBI lineage: Eukaryota > Metazoa > Chordata > Mammalia > Chiroptera > Vespertilionidae > Vespertilio > Vespertilio murinus. The sequence goes on from OZ004713.1 coordinate 5,053,642, forward strand.
AAGTATCAGACACTGTTCATGGTCCCAGGGTTGCATAAAACATGGTCCTATCCTCAGAGGATTGCCATGCAGAGTCCCGAGTCACGCATGACTCAGAGGGCCATGCTGGTGTGTGTTAAAGGCAGGGGGAGTGCCTTCCTGGAACTGCCCAGTCCAAAGAGGCTGCCTGCAGGAAGAGCCACCGAGTTCCATCTAGGAGTGTGAGTAAAGATGTGTGACTTTACACACCGGAAACTTCAAAGTTGATGCCTCAACTCTGAAATGGGAATCTAAAGAGTTTAAGAGATTTTATGAGAATCAAATAGGTTAATTCAGGGAAAGCATTTAGTATGGTGCCTAAGACATTCTAAAGCCTCATTAGATAGTGCTATAACAATATTATTAATAGGGAAAGAGCAGAAAAGTATATGTGAGAAGGCTGAGGGAAGAAACAACATATTTCATGACAGAGGGGTGGACAGAAAATGATGCTTTTGTTGAGTAAAGAGTGCCACGGACTAGGGTGGGTAGAAGTGATGGGGAGCCAGAACGTTGTTGATGGACAAAGAGGAAGGGTGAGTTTTTCATGAGATACACTTCAGGAGGCAAAACTTTGAGTAAATGAAGGGTCCAGGTAATTGTCTTCTATGACTGTGCTGAGATTTAGCAGATTTTTATGATTTCAATGAAACATATTGTAACGCAATTTAATCTGCTGTTGCTTCATTTTCCTAAACTATCAGATTGAATTTTAATCTAGATCCTCAGGGAAAATGAGCTGGACATATCGTCTCTGGACAGCTCATTTGTCAGCTCATGCACCCACTCACTTATCCGAAAGATGTCAATTAACTCCTGTGCACAGGGCTTTCATTTATATGCTGAAGAGTGCAGAAAGAGTAGACATGGGGATACTTAGAATCATGGCAGAGAGATAGGAAAATAAAGAAGAAGAATACAGTTGTGGAGGGCACTGAGACAGTGATGAGAACAAACTATTAGGGAAAATACCCGAGGCATTTGATGGAAGATCCAATGGAAGGAACCCAGTCAAGTAGACACATATTTGTGAGTGTAAGGTGCTCATGCTTGACCAGTGGAACTGACAAGCCACTTACATTCTGGCTTTTTTTTTTAAAGTGTGACAACATCTTACATTTTGGATAAGGCATGCCCAAAAAGCTTCCTTTTAGGCAGTTCTTCAACATTTTTAGGTCACCAATCAGAAGCTGAAGAAGACAAACCATTTCCATAGGGAAAAAAGAGTATATATAATCACAGAATCTTGGGTATAAGATAAAAGAATTACTAACCTTCTGATATCCATTCATGGCTGACAATGCTGATTTTTGCATTGAATGGTAAAGTTATGTGATGAATTTCATCTCTTGTGGGACCAGCACAGCCTTCATCAAGTCCAGGCCTGATGCTCCAGTAAGGGATAATGCAGAGGAGGATATGAGCCAAGAGGCCATCAGTTGCCTCCCACCCACCTCAGGCCACCCCAGCACAGCTAGTCATAAGTTCATCAGTGTTCCAATTGAAAATACCTTTCTGAGCACTGGGAAGGATAACTCAGATAGCCAATGGCTTTCCGAGAAGGCATGAGTACCTCTGTTGACAAAATTACATAGATTATTTTGTTTTTATTTGGGGGATTCAAAATATAATTGCTATGGCAGTGATGCAGTGATTGATCCTATAGGCTGGGTTGGAAGAGATACTTTTTCTTAGGAGGAATTAAACAAAGTGGGATTTTTGGAAACATCAGCCCAAGTTTATATTAATCTATTGATAAAATAGAGTCAAAGTTCTTTAAGGAAACCAAATGTATAGTCAAAGTATTCTATAATTTTTTAAAAAGGACTTTATGTTGTAGATGGCAAGAAAATAAATAGGAAGGTCTTTTGTTTTCCTCTCTATCACTATGATTAGTGAATTACATGTCAAACCTTCAATAAAAGAGTTTATGTGAATTTGGCCTATCTCTAATAACCAATAAGCACTTCAAACTCCCAACTCAAGAATTTTTTCATGATTGTTAAGAGTCATTTCTTAAAATATTGAACTTTTCTTAACCCTGCCTGTCTGATTTTAAGACTTTAGCCATCTTTCTACAAAGCTATGCCTGCTATCTAGAATTCAGAGATCACAGTGATTCTATTCACTGAGTGGTTATAAAAAGTCAATTAAATATTAGGAAATAGTAAAAATTATAGAAATGTTATATGATACCACTTTAATGTCTCAGTGAGTTCAGGAACAAAGGAAATATTGGGTACATATATTTGTGTTTTATTTTTAAAACATTTTATTAGTGTATAAGTGAATAGAATATTATGTGTGTTTCAGGTGTACAACATAGTTATTCAACATCTTCATACCTTATAAGTGACCACTGTGATAAATGTAGTAACCATCTGTCATTGTACAAAGTTATGATACTATTGGCCATATTCCTTATGCTGTGTTTTACATCTCCATGGCTTATTTATTTTACAACTGGAAGACTGTGGGTACAAATGTATTAATCACAATAAAATTCGGTGTGACTTTTATTTAAATTTAACATTTTCCCCGTCTGATTATTCTGGCAAATTGCAGCTTCAGACTACGTGTACCTTAGAATCTAAGACTGTGTATTTCCTCCAGAAAGGAAAGTCATCTTCAAGAAGAAGCTCTGTCTTGGCAAGTAGAAATAATTGACTGAACAGGCATAATGTGATTCACTTTTAAAGTATGTTCTTCAACATGACACTTCAGTAGTAACACTGACTATCTTTCTTATTTTATGCTCCACTAGGGCATATGTGGCCAATTGTATCGCCAGTGTAAGTCTGGATTACTTTCTATGACTTACTATTGATAATTTTTAATAACTGCAGACATTTGAAACTAGAAGGCAGTCAGTGGTGCTTGCAACAAAGCCGGGGCAATTAAGATGGTGAGGGTTTTAAACTCTGCATTGGTCTGTGCACATCGGAGAGGCAAAGGCAGCCATTAAGAAAAATTAAACCATTTAGGCCTTGGCTTAAGGTCTGTGAACTGTTTAATGTCATAATTGCCTGCTGCCTCAATCATCAAACTGAATGAACTTCTAAGTCGAAATGTCATAAACGCTCAGCATAAAGATTTATATAACCCAGGTATCCGACCTACCGCCATGCTATGCCTGTGGCAGGAAGTGTTTGTTATGTCTTACTCAACCTTTGGGAAAAAAATAAATAAATCCGGAAATGTGCTTGTTCTGGCAATGATCAAAACATTAAGAACCAATTCTGTTATCTGTATGGCGTGTTCAGAATCTGTGATAAACATAGCCATTTCCTATAAAAATAATTTATATCCAAATTCCTTTCGTGGATATGTGCATGTTTATTATACCAAATGAAAATGGTTAGTATAATGGTTTTCCACGGTGCGTTTTTCTGACATAGTTAAACTCTATGTTCTGAAGCGGGACATTATTTTGTTAATCTCAGATTTTGATCCTTCTTTAAAAAAACGTCCTCAAATTTTATCATGTGTATATTAAAAATTTAGTTAAATAAAGCAATATTTTGTAGTCACATGCTATTTGCAATTTCCCCTTTCTATACAATATGGGAATATTTTTTAAGTCAATGACTTTTATAACTTAAAATAATGGCATACTTGCTTATTTATAAACATTATTAAATCAACCAATTTGAGAGACACTGTGACAAGAGTTCTTTTAAGAAGTTCTAGTATATGTTATATGAGACCAAACTATTAGTTGTACATAACAAATTATTAAAATTGTGTGCATGAAATTTTACAAATGAAGACTATGTGTGTGTGTGTGTGTGTGTGTGTGTGTGTGTATTCAAGAATCCATACTTTAACTCTCACACATACATAAACACTGGGTGTCCCCCAAAAATCTATACAGACTTAACAGCTGATAGTTCAGTTTTTAAAATGAAATGTATTTTAATAAACACTGCCTTTGTAATTATTCAAAATGTGTCTATATATTTTTGGGGATACCACACACACATAAGTGGATAATAAATATGTGAAAAGCTAATCAACATCATTAGTTTCTAGGGAAATGCAAATTAGCATGACAATAAAATATTACAATTCTACTAATATGGCTAAAATTTAAAAATGCTAAAAATACTTAGATTTGGCAAGAGTATGGATGACCTGGAATTGATAGTGAGAGTGTATATTAGGTGTCTAATATATACCAAACCTCAACTTATGCACTGATAAAAATAGGAAGTGTACGAGATGTCCCTGCCCATGATATGGCTAGTCTTGTCTGGGAACTGGACAGATGGACAGCAATCACTGTGTAAAGAGCAGGAGCAGGCACCTTAGCCTCAGAGGACAAACGATGGAAAACATGGGGAGGATTTTAGGTGGCATGACAGCTGAGCTTGAGTAGACTAGGAAGGATCAGAAAAGAAGAAAAGGGGGGAGAAAAATACTGTAGCCACAACAATATGCTACTCATAAGTGTAGTCATGAAGGAGCATGGCAGGTCTGAAAGCCAGAGACAACCACAGGAGGACAGAAGGAGCGGGGGAGCAATCAAAGAGACAGGTAGGAAAAACATATTTGCAGTACTATGTACAATACCATGCTAAAATATTTGGTCTCCATCCCGAAAACTTTAAAAAATTCAAGAAAGCTTTTAAGACTCATGATCAAATGGCATTTTGGTTTTTGGAATGAACACTCTTAGCAGCACTGGAAATTGAGTGTAGGTAAGATTGAAGACAAGGTGCTAATTTGAACAATTAAACGACACTTATAATTCAGCAATGCTAATTAATACACAGTTGTCACGTTTGGTTATCCAGGTCTTAATATTAGAAGTTTCCACCAAACGTGTGTGTGTGTTTGTGTGTACATGTTATTTGTTTAGATATTTATTTTCCTACCAGAATTTATGCAGTAAATTATAAAAATGCCAAATATCCCTGAGTAACACTGCTAAAGAAAATTCAGGCATATGCTGACAACATTGTTATTATTTTTAAAAATATTTTTATTGATTTCGGAGAGGAAGGTAGAGGGAGAGAGTGACAGAAACATCAATGATGAGAGAGAATCATTGATTGACTGTCTCCTGCATCCCCCCCCCTCCCCAATCCCTGCAGGTGCCCTGACTGGGAATCCAATAAGTGACCTCTTAGAACCTGTGTAGGTGCTCAACTGCTGAGCTACACAGGCCGGGCAATGACATTATTTTGCCCAAAGGTCATCACATTTAAAAAATCATCACAGAGAAACCACCTTCCAGAATAGACCATTAGAAGCCAAGGCTCCAGTCTAATATAGAATGAGTTGCAGAGGTGTTGGAAGATCCAAAAACAGGGTAATGAAACAATCCATAGCTTACAATAGCAGGAAGTGATAACCACTCCAGGGACCGGAGGGGCAATGAAAGGAGGGAGCTGGGCCTTTGGAGGAAGCTGCCAGCCATCTAATACCCTGCCAGTGTTCCCATTGTCTGAAACCAACAAGTGGGCAAGGAGTTCTGGGAAGTGTACTTTGCAGTTGTTTTTCTGCTGCCCTACAGGACAGGGGAGCTGCCGAAAGGCTGACAGATGAACAACCTACCCACCATGGGCAGTCTTTACTGTTGGCCTTGGCACATCTTTCCTAATTCAACAAAGAGCGGTCAATTCATCTGCTTCCAGTGAGAAGTCAACAAATATTGCATAGTAAGATCAGAAGGTCTCAAGTTTCCCACAGGTGCTCTGTAACATCATTCAAATTTAAAAATAGATTTCAAACAGTCATACTTAGTTTATTTAACAGAAAATATGGTTCTGTTTTTCTAACACAATAGCTGCACAATAAGGTTTATTGAAAGAACAATTTTAAAATGATTGGTACACAAGTGTCCTCCATTTTAGTCATTTTGAAATCTGAAAGCAAATTCAGAGCTCACTTTTAACAGTTCCTTTAACTACAAACAGAGATGACCATGTTACTGAGAAAGAGATTTGATTTTTGTAGAGGAGGCATTTAACAAAGATGGTATGGAAGCAGGAATCGGATGCATCTATAAGAGGTAACACCAACCCTGAGATATGTTGTAATAATGAATGCCCATTCCAAAATTTTGAGAAAATAAATGATTCACAGAATAGGAGTGAAGAAGAGGGACAATAAAAATGACTGTTCAGACCCTCCTACCTCTGTCCTTTCACCATTTTCTCCTACAGCACAGTCTGTTGTATGTCACAAATTGTGACTGTTTCCCTTGGCCTCTCAGAGATCCAAGGTTTGGACAGTTAGTTAAGCTCCCTCTCCCATGTGACTTTATTTCATTTTGTGTTCATCTAATTCACTCCTCCCATATTATACTTTTGTTCTATAATTTGACCAGATGGAATTATTATTTATTATTATTTAACTATATGGAATTCTTGTTTTAAGTTTGACATTGTGTTAAATATGGCCCAAAACCAACCAACCAACCAACCAACTAACCAACCAACCAACCAACCAACCAATAAGTAAAAAGAAACAAATGAAGCTCATGGTATGACTTTTTTCTTTATTAAGGTATTACATATGTGTCCTTATTGTGCCATTGCCTCCTTCCCCCCGCCCCCCCCCGCCACTGCCCCACTCATGCCCTCACCCCTGGTGTCTGTGTCCATTGGTTAGGCTTATATGCTTGCATACAAGTCCTTTGGTTGACCTCCCCTCTTTACCCCCACATTCCCCTACCTTTCCTCTGAGGTTTGATGGTCTGATTGATGCTTCTCTAGTCTGGATCTGTTTTTGTTCATCAGTTTATGTTGTTCATAATAGTCCAAAAATGAGTGAGATCAATGGACTTAAATAGATAATTTTCCTTTTTTAAATATATTTTATTGATTTTTTACAGAGAGGAAAGGAGAGGGATAGAAAGTCAGAAACGTCAATGAGAGAGACACATTGATCAGCTGCCTCCTGCACACCCTCCATCTGGAATGTGCCCGCAACCAAAGTACATGCACCCGACCAGAATTGAACCCAGGACCCTTCAATCTGAAGGCCTATGCTCTATCCACTGAGCCAAACTGGTTTCGGCTAAATAGGTACTTTTTGAAGGAGGACATAAGGAAGGGCAATAGACATATGCAAACATGCTCAAAGTTACTAATCCTCCCAGAGATAGAAATCAAAATGACAATGTGGTACCATCTCACACCTGTCAGATGGCTATCATCAACAAATCAACAAATGACAAGTGCTGGTGAGGATGTGGAGAAAAAGGAACCCTTATGCATTGCTGGTGGGAATGCAGACTGGTGCAGCCACTGTGGAGAACAGTATGGAGTTTCCTCAAAAAACTAAAAATAGAACACCCACTTGACCCAGTAATCCTACTTCTAGGAATATATTCCAAGAAACTAGAAATACCAATTAGAAAGGATATAGGCAACCCTATGTTCATAGCAGCACAATTCACCAAGTCTAAGATTTGGAAACAGCGTAAATGCCCATCTGCAGATGAGTGGATTAAAAAACTGTGGTACATCTACACAATGGAATACTATGCCACCTTAAAAAAGAATGAACTCTTACCATTTCCAACAGCATGGATGGAACTGGAGTGCATTATGCTAAGTGAAATAAGCCAGTCAGAGAAAGATAAAAATCACAAGAAGGTATGATTCTTAATCTCAGGGAATTTGAGATTATCTTCTCATACTTTTTCTAAAAGTTTCTTCATTTAATAAGCATACATTGATCAGCTGTGGATAACAGTTCACATTCCTTTAGAAGTTATTAGACATGAGGCACTCTGTTGAGCATTTGACATGCTATCATCCCCTCCCCCCCTTGTAATCAATGCTAGTAGGTATGTCCTATTGTCATTGTAATTTGACAGAAGGTGCAAAAGAGGTTATGTCGGCTTGTATATGGTAGACTCAGGATCAGAACTCCAAGGACAGAGGCTAGAAAACAGGTGTGGAGTTCATAAGTTTTGGTGTGATCATGACTAATCAGAAAGGGCACCCTGATGTACATCACACTAGTCTAGTAAGTGTTAGGCACTGTGCTAATAACTAGAACACAGACCATAGCCAGGAATCACTCTGGAACTGTGTAAATTGTAGTCTGATTCATAAGACGGTGTATAAAGGGTAGTAAAGGGTGCTACAGATGCTGAGAGATGGAAGTTGGTAAAAAGTGCCTAAGAACAAACAAAAAAGTATGATTAGGTTAGTTCTACCTGCGAAGTGGTAGAGACTTGGGGCAAATCATGGAGCTTAGCTCTCTCACATGGAAGGTAGTAGAGGATGATGATGGGGAAAAAGACATCAAAAGAGACTCAGTAAAGACTAGGTGGAAATCAGAATGCTACTTGAAGCATGGGCCAGTAGATCATTCAACCTGTTGGTTACCAGCTGAGAGATAGCAGAGATAAGCACCCAAGAGATGAGGATGGGACTATCTTCACCTCACTAAGCAGTGTGAACTACACCCTGACAGTAATGAGACAGCATCAAAGGATTTTCAGCAGCTTTTGTTTATAGAAAGGCAACCAAGAGCAGTAAGAAGCAAACTGGAGGGGCCTGAGACAGCAGCAGATTAGGTGTGATAAAGTGAAGACTTGAAATGGGTCAGAAGCAGTGGGAATGCCTCTGGGAAATTCTGGGCGGTGTGTGTGTGTGTGTGTGTGTGTGTGTGTGTGTGTGTGTGTGTGTGAAACTATAGCCTTGTTAACATACTTGCACTTAGAGACTGAGGGGAAAAAAGGGGAAATAAAAACCTGATTTGAGTAACAAAATACATTTTGGTAACATTCTTCAATGTAATTAAATAGGAGAAAAGGTTGGCTTGAGAAAATGCTGTTTTTTTCTTCTCCTGCCTTTACAACCTTTGAGATTTTCCTCTTTCCATCTCTTAAATTTGTATTTCATATTCTTTTCTTGTGTCCTTCAAGGTCAGACTTGTGAGAAGGTGGTGGGTTTTGTTATATAATTTGAAATTAGCATGGCAAGAATCTTTATGCGAACATAGATCCAAACATGAGAAATTTCTCATCCACTTTTAGAGAACCAAATATTCCCTAGTGACTTTAAATGTTTTTTATATTATCGGAATAAATTGCTCATATTTAAAAGATAATTAAAAGGTAAATTTGAAGGCTGTGAATAAGTGAATGTGGAGTTGGATGTCTGGGTGATATGAGTCATACTCAACTATTTTAAAAAAAAAAACAGCAATATGGGGGTATCGATAAGGGTTTTTGTAATGCTGCCTTTGTGTCTGGGTTTCTATTAGGAAGGTAGATACTGGTTCTTCAGCATAAGAGTAATATTTAGTTGGGATATAGAATTATTGGTGACATCAACACATATGATAGGTAGACATAGGATTAATGTCACAATCATAAGATTATAGGTATCAAGATGGAAGAATACCACAGGCAGTATCCTACAATTCACAATGATTAAAGTCAGGCAGAGAAAGAGGAAGGAGAAAAATTGTTGGAAAAAAAGATCAGAGAAACGGAAGATCCCCCCAAACCTAGTTGATGTCAGCTAAGAGAGGGTAAGATTAAGAAGGAAGAGATCAATGTAGCAGAGCTCGATGAGATTGAAGATGGAAGGAAAATACTCTGGTTATTAAGGGACCATGGTGATTTTGACATAGCAATTTAGTGGAATGTTAGGAATGGAAAGTTGATTGCAATGGGTGATCATCAAGTCTGTGTATGTGGGAAAGTGTGCCTCTGAAAAACTTTGCATGAAAATCAAGTAGAGTAGGGTGCAGGGGAGTTTACTCTTCATGGGCACAGAGATTGCCATTATTGCTGGAAGCAGTGGTGAGGAGGTAGGAGTGCCTTGTGCACTGCGCCATGGAATTTATGCAATTGAAGCTGGGGCTGAGGATGGGGAGAACTACATCAAAGCTAAGATAGCTAAGCTGATTATAAATAATTCCATACACCACCCCACCAAGATCCCAAAGTATTTCAGGCTGTTCTAAGAGTTCCAATACTCAAACCACAAAATAGCCCACGGACGTCACGGCAATCTGAGGCATATCCAAACGAGATTAGCCGATGTGCCACTCTATTCCTGCTCCTATTTACTGACCCCAGTCTCTCCAGTAACATCAAATCCCTCTAATATCAGCACAGCGGGTCCAGCTGGGGATGTTTAGATATTTGAGTGATAGCCTTAGGCTGAGATAGATGGTAATATCTAACGAAATGAAATTCACTGTCAGAGGAAATTCCAATGCCCAAGCTTTCAAGTGCCCCACATTTTCAAACTGGAACTAGTATGTGATAACTATGTGAACAAATTAGGCACATCACCCAGATAATATATAGATAGTCAAGATCATGTTGGTCATTTTCCAACCCGAATGTCTACCTTTAGGCATGCTGCTCGGAAAGACCCTCTGGTGAATCATAGTTCATGGTCTGCTGATCTGCTATTAATACAATTTCTGTTGCCTTTTGAGCTTTTAGCCCCACATGTGTAATTCCTCCAAGAAATTCAGTATGTTATCTGAAAGGTCTCTCAATGCCACTGCATCAATGCAAACCAGACTGCACTGAGATGAACAAAGGAAATTTAACTTTCATAAGTTGGTTTTAAAAATGCATTTTCTTTGACTGCACTGAAAGAATCTAAAAAAAGATGAAAAGCATCTTTAGCATGCCAAAAACATCTGGTTTCATATTTTCAGACCAAAAGGAAATTGCGTGAAGACTAAAATCTTATGTTTTGATTTATATTATTATTGGAGGGCTGAGAAGCTGCCAGTCACCAAGTAACATTTTATGATGATAAATAAATAAGGAAAACAATCTGACAAAACATGCTGTGGAACAAAGCTGTATTTCAAGTTTAATTAACTGATAATAATGTTTATGACGGGAGAACTGTGCCACCAGTCCCATAGTTAGTAGGCGGATGATCCCAATAAGAAGACAAGCCCAAAACGCATATAAGGGCTCTTACTCAACATGGTATTTCAGCCTACCCAAGCAAAGCTTTGCTTCATGCAGTAAACCACACACCTTTCAGACCCTTTCTCCACACCTGCAGTAGGTGGTCTCTTAGGGGTATTTTTAAATTGAACAATAGTAGGAGCAATGCATTCCTCACAAGCTGTGTGATGGTGTCTTTTGCAAGTGGCAGGCACTGATACAGCAGAAATATCACAGTCAGGAAAGAAAGAAGAGAAAAAAAACAGCAAAAGAAAAAGGTATGTTTCCATCTTTTTAGTACTAGCTTTTCTCTCCCCGAAAACCTCATCTGAAATTCTAAGAAAGTATGCCTGTAAGAAGGCTTTCATACAGCCTGCGATCCTTTTCTTAACCGTGTGTGGAACAATACATCCTTTGCTGTTCTGCATCTTGCTCTTAAAAGGACAGCATACTCAGTTGTTACAGTTCAAAGAATTAGGATCACAGCTATTGTTTGTTCTCAGAATAAATTGTTAGCTTTGTTTACCATTGAGACTATCCCATGCCATATTTTAGCACTTATTATATTTCTAGAGGGAAACTTTTAGCAGATCTTATAAGTTGGTTTATGCAAACTACTGAAAGAGATAAAGCTAGGCTGATCTGCTCAAGATTTTTATATCCAATCTTCCTCAGTTGGAATGCTGTACTATATCACCAAATTTAGGAAATACTAAACTCCAGTGACTCATGGCCCATTAACCATTCTGCTCTCACCCCAACAGAATTACTTCAATGGCAATAACTGTCACTATGCTTTCGGTCTTTCTGACAGTGAGCACCTCACACAAATAAGATCAGTTAGCACATTAAGCAAATGTTCCAAATATCCGGCAGTTCCCCAGTGGATACCAAATGAAATTGAAAATGAATATATATCTGATATTAAGGGAGTAGTATTCAATCAAATGCTTTTGTTGGTAAAACTCAATATTCTGTAGTCAGACAAAAGACCAGGAGAATGCAGAACAGTTGCAGAAAATTCCTGGTCTTTAAACTTAGGCACAGCTGCCATCAAAAACATTCTGAAGAGCATTTGTTGATTCAAAAGGAAGTACAGAGAATTTGGAATTTTGTTTTCCTAGAATCCACTCAAATGTGTGCATGACAATTTCCTTTGTGATCCCCTCCCCCATTTCTCCAGTTATATTCTTTCATGAGTTAATTTAATGCTTTTTTCTCTGCCTATTAGAATTATTAGCAATCAACTCAATTGTTTGGTCAGCTAACCTTTGTTTCTCTCTCTTTTTTAGGAATATGCAGTAATTATAACCTGTTCCTTTAATGAAATGCACTTTTCCATATGAGGGAGGCTGTTTTGGATCATCTCATGTCTGTCTGCATGCATGTATGTGCGTGGAAAAGTTAACATCCTGTCTTCAACGCAGTTGGGAATTACTAGTGGCATGTTTTGACTCATTATCTTGAATCTTAATCAGCTGATGAAAAAAAATTAGTTTCATCAGCTGATGAAGGCTCAGGGTAATGAGTCAAAACATCCTGATAGGGCTTCTCAGCAGCCAGAAATGGGACGGGAGCACTTCACCTGCCACAGCTGTCTCTCAGTGCTGTCCAACAACTGACTCACCCAGGCTCTGTGTTTACACATGTGGCAACCACAACATGGCATGGAAAGGGATTGGCACATCATGAGCTCTTTTATCTCCTAGGAAGATGAGTTGGATGCTTATTAATGTCTCTATTGTAATAAATATGCGTAACTAACTTTCCTTTCTAGCCATCTTATAATGCACAGTTCGGTGGCATTAAAAACATGGTTGTGCAATCATAACCAGTGTCCATCTCCAGTATGATTTTATCTTTCCAAGTTGAAATTCTCTCCCACAAATAAATCACTCCATCTTCCCCAGTCCCCAGCCTCAGTCAACCACTTTCTACTTTCTGCCTTCCATGACTTAGACTATTAGTCCAAGTACTCTCAATAAGTGGAAGCATGCAGAATGTGTCCTTTTGTGACTGGCTTATTTCACTTAATACAGTGTCTTCAAGGCTCACCCAATGTTTTAGCATGTATCAGGTTTTTCTTTTAAAGGCTGAATAATATTCTTTTTAATGTATAGACAAATTTTGTTTATCCATCCAATGATGGATTCTTGAGTTGCTTCCAAATTTTGGCTACTATGAATAATGCTGCCGTGAACATGGGTGCATGAATATCTGTTCAATTCCATGACTTAATTCTTTTGAGATGATTTATATTCTATTTTTAACTTTTGAAGAACTGGATACTTTAATTTTAATAGAGAGTGTCTTTTTATGTTTTTAAATTGATTTTAGAGAGAAAAGAAGGGAGAAAGACAGAGAGAGAAACATCAGTCAGTTTCCTCCCATATGCACTGCACTAGTGATTGATCTGCAACCTGGGTATGTTCTCAGACTGGGCACTGAACCAGTTAACATTCGGTGAGTGGGGCAATGATCAGCCAACTGAGACACACTTGCTGGAGCTGTATACTTTTATTTATTTATTTATTTATTTATTTATTTATTTATTAAAAGGTATTTTATTGATATTTTATGGAGAGGAATGGAGAGGGATAGAAAGTTAGAAACATCAATGAGTGAGAAACATCGATCAGCTGCCTCCTGTACACCCCCCACAGGGGATGTGCCCACAACCAAGGTACATGCCCTTGATCAGAATTGAACCTGGGACCCTTGAGTCCATAGGCTGATGCTCTATCCACTGGGCCAAACCGGCTAGGGCTGTATACTTTTATTTTTAAAACAATGGTAGCTACCTAACCTGGAGAATATCTGGAGGTGTGTACAGAGTGCATGGCTTGCAATGCTTCTGTGACTAGGTAGCAAGTGTAGGGAGAAAGTGAAATCTACATCACAAAACTGTTGTGATGGCTCCTTGCTGTTCATCATCAGGAAATTTAGTAAAAAAAAAATCAATTGTAACTATGAGTTTTGAATAAAAATAAAAATATCTTCACAAAAATATAAGCCAACGATTAAAACATTATGATTTTTAAAACACTTTCTAAAGAATCAATAATTGACCATGTATACGTGTTTTAAAATGAGATACTGAAAGGCTGTTTCTCTTGTAGACAGGACAATGAGAGCAGAGACTGAATTGTTGTCCCCAACATTGCATTTTCTCACTCTCATTTGTGACTGTCACCTTGGCTCCCTTATTCTCATGTTTCTTTTCCAAATTGGCACTTTATTTAGGTCAAATCTCCTTGCTTCCATAGCACAACTAGGAAGTCACTCAAAGGAAAGATGAAATAAATAAGAACATGCGAGACTTCATATACACAGCTCTGAAAGTCCCAAGAATAAGCGCTATAAATTTTTTTTTTTAAAAAAAGGCAATTGTCATTTTGAAGTAAGAAGATATCAGAAATATCAGAAAATTTGGAATGGTGGAATACAAGGCCAATGATTTGGAATGGCTGTCTATAATTTTTTAACTTATAAATACTAGTTTTCAAATTGTCAGTGATAGAGTGGCATTGGCATTGTAACCTGTAACATATTTATTTATTGCTTTTAAATTCATCTTTATTGTTGAAAGTTATACAGATGTACCCTTTCCCCCACATCCCCTTTGATCCCACCTCCAACTCCAGGCCTTCACCACACTATTGTCTGTGTCCATGGTTCTGCATATATGCATATAAGTTCTTTGGTTAATCTTTTCCCACCCACCACTATCTTACCTATGAGATTCTAAAGAATAAAATAAACTAGTAAAAAAACAGATCCAGAGACATAGAAACATGAAATAGACTAATGAATATCAGAGGGCTGCAATGTTTTTAAACCAAAGGGACTTTAAGGACCACTGACCCCCTTATCCCATAGCTGAACAACAGAAGACCTAGCAGTCATGTAGCTGGTAACTGAAAAGCCTACTGAGAGAACAAATTGACTGTTTTTCATTCTTTAGTATGTGTCTAAAAGTGATTTTTCAAGGTGCTTTCACATTTTATTCTTCATGTTCCTGCCTAAATAACTTTGATTTTTCCTCTGTTCCTATCATTCCTTCCAGATGAGACACCAAATCATATATGAGCCTTTCCAAATTCTAACCATTGCAGATGGATTTCTCCATAGTACATTTTCAGTTCTTCCTAGTTGACCATGTCTCTTTGTTGCATTTCTGTTACCCTTGTTTTACCGTATTGAGTTAATATTCACTCAAATTACTTAAACCCCGATACTGATCATGTCCTTAGGGTATCATGGTTCGAAACTCCCTTATTTTTAGAGTTCCTCATAGGCATAGTAGTTGTTTAGTGGGCATTTGATGAATTGAAAGAACTATTTTAAAAGGAGCCAATGAGAAAGACATTGAGACATAACTATCCTTCAATCCTCTCGTATTCTATGAGAAAAGTTAAAAATTTCCCCAGATTATCTTAATGTATTACTAAGTTTAATTTTGTGAAGAAAAAATTCAATTTTTACAACAAAGGTTATGAAGTCTACTTGCCCCAAAGTCCTTATGCCATTTACTTTCTCGGTAAGTATCATTGTATTTCTGTCCTTCTAGAAAAATGGTTCTCAACCTTCCTAATGTCACAACCCTTTAATACAGTTCCTCATGTTGTGGTGACCCCCAACCATAACATTATTGTCCTTGCTACTTCATAACTGTAATTTTGCTACTGTTATGAATCGTAATGTAAATACCTGTGTTTTCCAATGGTCTTAGGCTCTACAGCAGTGGTCTCAACCTGTGGGCTGGTAGCATGGTTCTCTAAGACCATCGGAAAACACAAATATAAACAATTCATTGACAGTAGCAAAATTACAGTTATTAAGTAGCAAGGAAAATAATATCACGGTTGGGTGGTCACCACAACATGAGGAACTGTATTAAAGGTTTGTTGTATTAGATAGGTTGAGAACCACTGTTCTAGAACATAGATGATTTAAAAATCTCTGTTAGGTCTTAAATGTGATCTTCTTAGCTGGGCCTTTCTTAAGTACCCTGCATGAAAATACAACCACCAGTGCCTTGAGGCCCTCTGCTATCTCCCAACTTCATCACCCCCTCTCTCTACCAAATCTTCTTCACTTCTGTTCCCTTTTTTTATTTTTGTTTTCTTTCTTTTTTTATTTGATTGCCATCTGATGAAACTAAAAAGGCAAGGATATACTTTTCTGTTTTATTTATAGCTATATCCCATCATGGGTGTTTCATAAATATGATTCAATGAATGAGTGAATGTCTTTTTACTCATTCCTCCTCTATATTTCAAATCCTTCCTACTACTGACCAGGGATGAGTTTTTTCTTTTTTTCTGTATAAAATCAATTTGCATTGGTTAGAATTTATAAAGTCTAAATTAATTCTTTCTTCATCTCTAAAGCATTTTCACTATTGGACTAGTGAAACTATTTTGGTTAGTACTACATTCCTTTTATATATATATATTTCTATACCAAAGGTATCATATTTTTAGATGCTTATAAGAATAGCTCCTTAATCCAATCTTGGAGTAACACTCAGGTTGCTTTTAAATTGAATTAAATTAAATTAAATTAAATTAAAGCAGTTTTGTGTGTGTATGTGTGTGTGTGTGTGTGTGTGTGTGTGTGTGTGTGTGTGTGTGTATGCACACATTTAAGGTTTCTTTTCTCTTAAGACCATTCTTATTATGTTTGGGACTGACTTTCAGTATTCCAGGAAGACAGGCCTCCATTCTGTTCTTTTTTTATCCTCAAAGATACTATTTTTACCAGTTCCAATACTTTCTTCCTAACTTTCCAAACAAACTTTGAGTCTCCCTGCCTAGCTGCCATTTGAACTGAGCATTTGCAGTCCAAAGTTAACCAATTTATTAAAAATTAACATGTCATTCAAAACATACACACTGAGGCCTAGCCAGTTTGGCTCAGTGGATGGAGTGTTGGCTTGTGGACTGAAGGGTCCCAAGTTCAATTCCAGTTAAGGGCATACACCCAGGTTGTGGGCTCAATCTCCAGTAGGGAGCATGCAGGAGGCAGCCGATCAATGATTGTTTCTCATCATTGATGTTTCTATCTTTCCCTCCCTATCTTTTCCTCTCTGAAATCAATAAAACTATTTTTAAAACAAAATGAGTGTTAGGCAAGAAGAGGGTTTGGGAATGTGATAAAGAACAAAGCCCCCGACAAGGTAAACATAGGATGAAATTCTAATTCTTTATTTCTGCCTTCTTACCAGGTACTTAGGTACACAATATAAGCACACTGTGTAGCATGCACCCAGAGTGATATTTAAGGTAAGGAGGCTGGTTCATGCATGGTTCATGTATGGATGGAGGTCTTAGTTTCTGTGAGTTAGAGTCATCTTTCACTTTCTTTGTGTGCTTACACACACACACACACACACACACAGATATGTATATGTATGGGTATATATACACATATATTGAAGTAAATACATATTTTATTTATATTTTATAAATATGTAATATACTTTTTAACATTAAAACATATTCATACACCTTCCTTATTTATATATATAATCACAAACTCTGGACTGTATTTTTGCTCATCTTTCTAGCTCCATTTCTTTTTATTTTACTTTTTTTTCCATCAGCATTCTCTTTCCTTTTTATTTTACTTTTTTTCCATCAGCATTTATCCCTCCTTTACCCTCTGCCACCTCCACCTACTCCCCTACCCCTGGCATTCACCACATTGTTGTCTATGTTCATGTGTTCTTTCTAAATCCCTCTACTCCTCTAGCCTTACTCCCTCCAGCTGTCAGCCTACTCTCTATCTATGAGTCTGTCTCTATTTTGGTTGCTAGTTCAGTTTGTTCATTAGATTCCACATGTGAGGGAGATCATGTGATCTCTGGCTTATTTAACTTAGCTCTCTGATCAATCCATGCTTTTGCAAAGCTTCCATGTTTCCATGCCACCACATCTTCTCCTTCTTCTTCTTCTTCTTCTTCTTCTTCTTCTTCTTCTTCTTCTTCTTCTTCTTCTTCTTCTTCTTCTTCTTCTTCTTCTTCTTCTTCTGGTTCTCCTTCTCCTTTTTTACAGCCAGGTAGTATTCCATTGTGTAAATCTACCATGGCTATTTCATTCACTCATCTACTGCTAGACACAGGGACTACTTCCAAATCTTAGCTATTATAAATAATGCCACAATGAACACAGAGGTACATATATTTTTGGAATTAGTGTTTCAGATTTCTTCAGATAAATTCCCAGAAGTGGAATCACTGGGTCTAAGGCCATTCCATTTTTTAATTATTTGATTTAAGCTCCAAACTATTTTCCTTATTTTGCCATATTCTTAAGCAGAGAGGACTCTGAAGTTTGGGAAGGGACTGGTCTGTCACCATGATTGATCCCTGTACAAGGAGAAATTAATTACAAAAGTGAGAAGGTTTATAACAAGTTTCTGGTACCACTTTTACCTGGTATTTCCTTTGGAATAATATACAGGCATTTTCATAACTGTAATATTACTACCCATCAGGCCCCACCAACAAGATTACAAGCTACCTGGTTATTCAGAGACACTTTTAGGCTTTGAATTAAAGTTTAAAACATCAAGTGTGGCAGAATGTGGAGGAAGGTGCAAAGTCCTTCCTTCCTTCCTTCCTTCCTTCCTTCCTTCCTTCCTTCCTTCCTTCCTTCCTTTCTTTTTTTCTTTCTATTTTATTATTTAAAGTATTACATATAATAGTGCATATATATCCCTTCCCCCCCCATTGACCTTCCTCCAGTCTCTATCACATGCCCTCATCCACCCCACACTGTCTTGTGTCCATTGGCCATGCTTATATGCATACATACAAGTCCTTTGGTTGATCTCTTTTGCCCCCTCCCAAACACTCCCCAGCCCCTTACGACTGTAATTAGACAGTCGGTTCATTTGGTACTTTACTGCTTCTGTATCTATCTTTTTGTTCATTAGATTATAATGTTCTCTATGTTCCGTAAATGAGTGAGATCATGTGGTATTTTTCTTTCATTGCCTGGCTTATTTCACTTAACATAATGCTCTCCAGGTCCATCCATGTTGCTGCAAATGATAGGAATTCCTTTTTCATAGCAGCCTAGTATTCCATTGTATAGATGTACCACAGTTTTTAAATCCACTCATCTGCTGATGGGCATTTAGGCTATTCCCAAATCCTAGATACGGTGAATTGTGCTGCTATGAACATAGGGGTGCCTATATCCTTTCTGATTGGTATTTCTAGTTTCTTGGGATATATTCCTAGAAGTAGGATTACTGGGTCAAAGGGAGTTCCATTTTTAGTTTTTTAAGGAAACTCCATACTGTTCTCCACAGAGGCTGTACCAGTCTGTATTCCACCAGCAGTGCAAAAGAGTTCCTTTTTCTTTGCATCCTCACCAGCACTTGTTGTTTGTTGATTTGTTCATGATTGCCATTCTGACAGGTGTGAGATGGTACCGCTTTATCATTTTGATTTGCATCTCTTAGAGGATTAGTGACTTTGAGCATGTTTTCATATGTCTCTTGGCCTTCCTTCTGCCTTCTTTTGAGAAGATTCTACTTAGGTCCATTGCCCATTTTTATTGGATCATTTATCTTCCTTTTATTAAGTTTTATAATGTTGAAGATTAAACCTTTATCAGTGATATCATTTGCAAATATGTTCTCCCATACAGTGGGCTTTCTTGTTGTATTGTTGATGGTTTCTTTTGCTGTGCAAAACCTTTTTATTTTGATATAGTTCCACTCGTTTATTTTCTCTTAAGCTTCCATTGCCCTAGAGCAGTATCAGTGAAAAAATTGCTTGGGCATATGTCTGAAATCTCTTTGCTTGTGGATTCCTCTAGTATTTTTATGGTTTCTCATCTTATGTTTAAGTCCTTTATCCATTTTGAGTTTATTTTTGTGTATGGTGTAAGTTGGTGATTTCATTTTTCTGAATGTGTCCATCTATCTAATTTTCCCAATACAATTTATTGAAGTGACTGTCTTGACTCCATAGTATGTTCATGCCTCCTTTGTCAAATATTAATAGAGCATTGTGGTTTGGGTCAATATTTGGGTTCTCTATTCTATTCCATTGGTCTATATGTCTGTTCTTGTGCCAGTAACAGGCTGTTTTGAGAACAGTGGCCTCGAAATACAGCTGGAAATATGGTATTGAGATCCTGCCTACTTTGTTCTTTCTCAGGATTGCTGTGGCTATTCTAGGTCGTTTTTTTATCCCACATGAATTTTTGAAGAGTTCTTTCTAGGTCTGTGAAATATGTCATTGGTATTTTAATGGGGAGTTCATTAAATCTATAGATTGCTTTGGGTAGTATGAACATTTTAATAATGTTGATTCTACCAATCCATGAAGATGGTATGTTCTTCCATCTGTTTACATCTCCCTCTATCTCTTTTTTCAGTGTCCTGTAGTTTTCCATGTATAGGTCTTTTACCTCCTTAATTAAGTTTATTTCTAGGTATCTTATTTTTTTTGGTGGATGGTAATAGGGATTTCTCTTTTAGTCCCTCTTTCTGTAAGTTCACTATTGGTGTATAAAAATGCCATATATTTCTTGGCATTAATTTTATATCCTGCTACCTTGCCAAATTCATTTATTAAGTCTAATAGTTTTAATGGAGCCTTTCAGGCTTTTTATGTAGATCTGCAAATAAGGACAGTTTTATTTCTTTATTTCTTTTGTGTGTTTTTTTTAACTTGGATTCCTTTTATTTCTTCTTCTTGTCTAATTGCAATGGCTAATACTTCCATTACTATGTTGAACAGGATGAGAGTGGGCATCCTTGTCTTGTTCCTGTTCTTAGGGTAAATGGTTTTAATTTTTCCCCATTGAGTATGATGTTGACTGTGGGTTTTTCATATATGGCTTTTATTATGTTGAGGTATGATCCTTCGATTCGTACTTTAATGAGAGCTTTTATCAAGAAAGGGTGTTGAATTTTGTCAAATGCTTTTTCTGCATCGATTGATATGACTATGTGATTTTTACCTCTCAATTTGTTAATGTGATATATCACCTTTATTGATATGTGGATATTGTACCATCCTTGCATCCCTGGGATAAATCCTACTTGGTCATGGTGTATGATCTTTCTGATGTACTGCTGGATCCAATTTGCCAAAATTTTGTTGAGAATTTTGGCATCTATATTCATGAGGAATATTGGCCTGTAATTCCCTTTCATTTTGTTGTCTTTATCTGGTTTTGGTATTAGGGTGATGCTGACAGCATAGAATGAGCTTGGAAGTGTTCCTTTCTCTTGAATTTTTTTGGAATTGTCTGAGGAGGATAGGTTTTAGTTCTTCGAATGTTTGGTAAAACTCTCCTGTGAAGCTGTTTGGCCCTGGGCTTTTGCTGGAAGCTTTTTGATGACTGCTTCAATTTCTCCCATAGTTATTGGCCTATTGAGATGTTTAGGTTCTTCCTGATTGAGTTTTGGAAGGTTGTATTTTTTCTAGGAATATGTCCATTTCCTCCAGGTTGTCCAGTTTGTTGGAATGGAGCTGATCATATTATTTTTAACAATCCTTTGTACTTCAGTGGGGTCATAACCTAACTGAGCAGATGATAATTTGGCAGTCAATAACTATATCATAAAAAAGTAACATTATCTCAAATATTGTAATTTTACAAATGCATTTTACTTTTCACATTTTCTAACATTTCCACAGATACTTTCAAATTGGAAACTCCTTATACAAATGAATTTGGTGGAAGAACAATCTGCCTGGTAATTGCACACACAATGTTTATAAAGTCTATAAACTACTTCCATAAGTCAGAATACAATTTTCTTTAAAATTTTAAATGTATCATTTAAATTATATATATAGTTTTTATAATTGTTAAAAATACGTATTTTTTATAATTTTATAATTGTGTGAGGGAGGAGGGTCAGTGTCTGAGGGAGGAGGGTCAGTGTCTGAGGGAGGAGGGTGGTGTCTGAGGGAGGAGGGTCGGTGTCTGAGGGAGGAGGGTGGTGTCTGAGGGAGGAGGGTGGTGTCTGAGAGAGGAGGGTCCATGTCTGAGGGAGGAGGGCCCATGTCTGTGGGAGGAGGGTTGGTGTCTGAGGGAGGAGGGTCGGTGTCCCAACAAGGCTATTATGTAAATTTGAAGGAGAAATATAGTGTTTCTTAGATAAGAAAGTATTATAAGAAATGTTAAAGTTTCTTCTTAAAGAAGAAGGAGAAAAATAAGAAGAGAAAGAAGGAGATTACAAAGAATAAAATGGCAATAATTATGTGCCTATCAATAATCACTTTAAATGTAAATGCTTAAATGCTCTAATCAAAAGGCATAGGGTATCTGAAAGGATAAAAATAAATAAGACCCATATACATGCTGTCTGTAAAAGGCCCGATTCAGAAGAAAAAATACACACAGACTAAAAGTAAAGGGATGAAAACATTTATAATGGAAATTAAATAAAACTGGAGTATCAATACTTATATCTGATAAAATAGTTTTTTTTAAAAAGTGAAAGACACTACATTATGATAAAGGGAGCAATCAAACAAGAGGATATGACCCCTGCAAACATTAATGCTCCCAACATAGGAGCACCTAAATATATAAAACAAATATTGATGGACATAAGGGAAAGATAGATAGTAATACATTCATACTAGAGGACTTTAACATCCTGTTGACATCAATGGATAGATCTGGACAGAAAATCAACAAGGAAACAGCAGCCATAAATGATACACTAGGTCAGATGGATTTAATTTATATCTTCAGAGCAATTTTACTCCAAAGTAAGAGAATTTACATTTTTTTTCAAGTTGACATAGAAAATTTTCTAAGATAGAACACATGTTAGGACACAAAACAAGTCTTAAAAAATTTAAGAAGCTTGAGTATCTTCTCAGACCATGTTATGAAACCAGACATCAGTCACAGGAAGAAAACTGAAAAATACACGAAGACACGGGTGCTAAACAACTTGTTACTAAATCATGAATGGATCAATGATGAGATCAAGAAAAAAATCAAAAGATACCTTGAAACAAATAAAAATTTATGGACACAGCTAAAGCAGTCCTAAGAGGGAAATACATAACATGCAAACATAACTCAAGAAACAAAAAAAAAATCTCAAACTAACTTTGTACTAAATACACACACAAAACAAACAAGCAAAACTAGAAAAAGAAAGACCAACAAAGTTTATAGAAGGAAGAAAATAGTAATGATTGGAGTTGAAATAAATGAAATATTATCTAAAAAATAAAAAATAATAAAACCAAGAGCTATTTCTTTAAAAAATATAAACATGATTGACAAACCTTTAACTAAACACCTTAAGGAAAAAAGGGAGAGGACCCAAATAAATAAAATCAGAAATGAAAGAAAAGTAACAACATACTCCACAGAAATACAATGGATTATAAGAAAATATTATGAACAACTATATGCCAATAAATTGGAAAAAAGAACTAACACCTATCTTCCTCAAACTATTTTAAAAAATGCAAGATATAGGAAGACTCCCAAGATCATTTTAGAAGGCCAGCATTATGTTAACTTCAAAACCAGATGAAGACATTACAAAGGAAAACTTATAGGTCAATATCCCTGATGAACATAATTGTGAAAACCCTCAACGACATATTAGCAAGTCACTTCCAGGGATACATTAAAGAGATCATATGCCATGATCATATGGGATATATCCCAAGGATGCAAGGCTGGTACATATTTTCAGATCAATAAGCATAATATACCACATAAACAAAACTGAAGGATAAAAATCACATGATCATATCACTAGATAGAGAAAAAATGGATAAAATCCAGCACCCATATATGATAAAAACTCTCAGCAAAGTGGGAATAGTGTTTCTTAGATAAGAAAGTATTATAAGAAATCATAGCTCAACATTATAAGAGTCAAATATGACAAATCTACCACCAACATCATACTCAAGTGGCGAAAACTAAAAGCATTTCTTCTAAGATCTGGAGCAAGATGTCTGCTTCCACTATTCTTATTCACCATATTACTGGAAGTTTTAGCCGCAGCAATCAGACAAGAAGGTATGCAATTTGGAAAGGAAGAAGTAAAAACCTAATTATTTGCAGATGACATAATACTGTATATAGAGAACCTGAAGGTATCACAGAAAAAATACTATAAGTGGTAAGTGAATTCAGTAAAGTAGCAGGATGCAAAATAAATATCATAAATCAGTTGCATTGCTATGTACCAATAATGAACTATTAGAAAGGGAAAGTAAGAAAAGAATCCCACTTACAATTTCATAAAAAAATATGTCAGGATAAATTTAACCAAGGGTATAAAAGTCTTGTACTCAGAAAATTATTAGACTCTAAAGAGAGAAATTGAAAATAGATACAAACAAGTAGACATATACTGTGTTCATGGATAGGAGCAGCATGATTACAGTTTCCATACTATCCAAAGCAGTCTATAGATTCAACACAATCCCTATCAAGATATCAATGGTGGCGCTAGCTGGTTTGGCTCAGTGGATAGAGCATCAGCCTGTGAACTGACGGGTGCTGGGCTCAGTTCTGGTCAGGGGCACACGCCTAGGTTGTGGGCTTGATCCCCAGTGGGGGGCGTGCAGAAGGCAGCCGATCAATGATTCTCTCTCATCATTGATGTTTCTGTCTCTCTCTCTCTATCCCTTACTCTCTGAAATCAAGAACAATATATTTTAAAAATATATCAATGGTGTATTTCACTGGACCAGAACGAATATTCCAAAAATTTATAGGGAACCACAAAAGATCCCAAATAGCCACCAGAATCTTGAGAAAGAAGAACAAATTTACCTGATATCAAAATATAGCAAAGGCTGTAGTAATCAAAACACCATGATACTGGCACAAAAACTGGCATATATATCAATGGAACAGAATAGAGAGAGTCCAGAAGTGAACTCATACCTTTATGGTCAATTCATATTTGACAAAGAAAATAAGAACTTACAATGGAGTAAAAAAGACTATTCAGTAAGAGATGTTGGAAAAATTCAACAGCTACATGCAAAAAAAATGAAACTAGACCACATTCTTATACCATACACAGGATCAAGTCAGAGTAGAGTAAAAATAAATTTTAGGCTAGAAAATATAAAAATCATAGAAGCAAACATAATAAAATCTCAAACATTGCTCGCAGCAATATTATTTTTCTGATTTATCTCTTTAGTCAAAGAAATTTTAAAAATAAGCCAGTGGGACTACATCAAACTAAAAAGGTTTTGGTCCTACCTGGCTTGAATCAGTGGTGGACAGAAGGGTCACAGGCTTGATTCCAGTCAAGAGCACATGCCTGGGTTGTGAGCTTGATTCCCAGTATGGGGCGTGCAGGAGGCAGCTGATCAATGATTCTCTCTCATCACTGATGTTTCTATCCCTCTCTCTCCCTCTCCCTTACTCTCTAAAATCAATTATATATATATATATTTTTTTTCAATTTAAATATATTTTTTTAAAAACGTTTTGTTTAGCAAAGGAAACTATCAACGAAATTAAAAGACAACCCACTGAATGGGAGAACATATTCATTGATACATCTGATAAGGTGTTAATATCCAAAGTGTATAAAGAAATTATAAATCTGAATACCAAAAAACAAATGATCCAATTGAAAAAAACTGGCAATGAACTTGAATAAACATTTCTCCAAAGAGGACATACAGCCCTAACTGGTTAGCCCAGTGGCTAGAGCGTCGGCCTGTAGACTCCAGGGTCTCAGTTTTGATTCCAGTCAAGGGCATGTGCCTTGGCTGCAGGCACATCCCCAGTAGGGAGTGTGCAAGAGGAAGCTGATCGATGTTTCTCTCTCATCAATGTTTCTAACTCTCAATCCTTTTCCCTTCTTCCTCTCTGTAAAAGAAATTAATGAAATATATATTTTTAAAAAGAGGACATACAAATGATTTGTAGACATATGAAAAGATTGTTCAATGTAACCAATCATCAGCGAAATGCAAATGAAAACCACAATAGCTATCACCTCACCCCTGTCAGAATGGCTATCATCAATAAATCAAGAAACAAGTGTGGAGAAAAGGGAACCCTGGTGCTTGTGTGCTGTTGGTTGGAATTCAACTTGGTATAGTCCTGTGAAAAGCAGATTGGAGTTAACCCAAAAGATTAAAAATAGAATTGCCCTATGACCCAGCAATTCCACTTTTGGGAATTTATTTGAAGGAACCCAATTCAAAAGAATATGTGCATCCCTATGATTATTGCAATGTTATTTACAGTAGTCAGATCTAAAGCAGCCCAATTGCCCATCTGTAGATGAGTGGATAAAATAAGCTATGATAATTTTACACAATGGAATACTACTCAGCTGTAGGAAGGAAGGAAGGAAGGAAGGAAGGAAGGAAGGAAGGAAGGAAGGAAGGAAGGAAGGAAGGGAGAAAATCTTACTTGTGACAGCATGGATGGACCTGGAGAGTTTTATGCTAAGTGAAACAATCAAGTCAGAGAAAGGCAAATACCATATGATTTCACTTTTTTGTGTGGAATCTAATGAACAAAACAAACTAACAAACAAAATAGTAACAGACTCATAGCTATCAGAGGGGTGTGTGTAGGAAGTTTAGGTGGAAAAGGTGCAGGGACTAAGCAAACAAAACAAAACAAACAACAACAACAAAATAAAAAGCACCCCAACACCTCATGGGCAATAGTATGGTCACTAACAGAGGGAAATGATGGTGGGACAGCCAGGAGAAGGTAAGGAATAAATGGTGTTAGAAGGGACATGATTTGGGGTGGCAAATACACAATACAATATACAGATGATGTTATACAATTTTACACTTTAAATTTGTGAATTTTATTAACCAATGTAACCCCAATAAATTCAATAAAACATTTAAAAAGTAGAAAAAACACACAGCAGTAATCTCCAATTCTGCAAAAAAAAAGAAAATACTTGCTTATACATGTATCAAAAGACTCCTTTGATGATAGAACTGAATAGCCAGCGAAAGTGGGGCTGCTGACTTTGTAAGAAACAGAAAGAAAGCCATATGCTATCAATTTGTTACTAATTAAAGGTAAACATCCTGGAACTTTAAATTGTTTTTGAGTCAGGAACCAAAAATAAATTTGTTATCTTAAAACTAAAAAAAAAAAAATACATTTTGGCATACCTTTCCATACAATTTGATATGAATTTTTACCATTCCAATCATTCATAGATTCTGGTTTGCAGATGCTTTTTCTGTAATTAACATTTTCACATCACATGATGATAATATATTCTGTTGTTTCCACACTACTTCTATTAGCATCATATCTTTACTCTCCTGGTGAACTATTAGAGATCTTTGTGAAGGAAAAAACAACATCTAACTTTTTCTTGACAAAGTTTTCAGATAATATGAATAGAAAAAAACAAAACAAAAATAAAACAACAACCTCAAAGGATCCAGCCTACAATATTGATCTACTGGAGATGGGTACAAAGCACATATCTCAAATAATAAAGACTGTGCAAGTGTTCACATGAACAGAAATGAATGTGCAAGAAGGTGAATCTGAAATCTGTTAAGAGGATTCAAGATACCAGCAGAGTAGGTGCAAGTTGCACTTCCCTCTTCCCAGGACCACATCAGAATAGTGGTTGAAATACAGAACAATCAACTTAAATAACCATATGAAGACTGGCTGAAAGGAAGTCTTATAATTAAGGATTTACAGAGGAGCTGAAGTTGAGATAGATTGAAAGGAGTTGGACCCATACCCATGTGCATTGGGGCAGTATCCATCAGAGGGGTTCTCCCTGGAAGTGTAAGGGGCCTCAGCACCAAGCCAGGCCCCCTCGCACAGAGTACCAAAGCAGGGAAGAGGAGCCCACACAACATTTGGCTGTAAAAATGAGTGGGATTCTATCTGCCCATGTGAGAAGGGGGATGGCTTTCCTGAAGGGCCAGTGAACAGAATCTCAGTCACAGCACTTAACCTGGCCCTAACCTAGGAGCAGCAGCTCTGAGTGAACTGTGGCATAAAGGGAGAAATGGAGTGGTGTGGCTGTGGGAGAGGCCTAGAATGATAGCAGCCAGTGTCCCTGTGCTGGGTCCCTCTCCCGCACCAGCCACAGATTCCTTTCCAGGGCTGAGCATCTCCCTTCAAACATCAGCCTAGCGTCAATAGCTCCTCCCTGCCAAAGCCAGGAGGTTCCACCCTGCAGGGATTGCTCTTCTTGGAGATGTTTCTGGCAAACTCCCACCCAGCCTGATGCTAGTGCATGGCCCTCATCAAGGAGCTCTCCTGGAGGTGCCGGCAGCATGAGCAGAACCAGCAACACAGGAGAAGAGACTGAGTTGTGAGCTGGAGGGACAGCCACTTTCTCCCAGGGCCAGAGTGGGGCCCTGTTCTCTGTAGAGCCTTTCCTCCACACAGCCAAGTAATGCTCTCTTTTTGCCTAGTGAACTCTACTGGCCTCATCTGGATGACTATCTGAGACCCTGTACCACCACAGAGTCCCATGGATCCCCGGCAGGTGGCAGCTGGCCTTGTGTACCATGATAATTTTGCTGAAAAGCCTCAGACTCAACCCTTGCACTGAGTTTGAATCTCCATCCACCTGGTGAATGCCACTTAGCCTTACCTGGCGACTCACATCATGCATCTTTGCAAATTACCAATGACTTAGTTTAATAGGAAGCCAGCAGGCAAAGGTAAACCTTAGGGTGCCTTGGGCCTATTGCTGACCTGGCTCCAATCTCAGAACCAGTGGAAGCTGACCTTGGTACACAGCTTGACCTCTCCCAAAGGGCAACAAGGTCAACTAGAGGGAAACCTTTGTAGCTCCCAGCAGTTAGCTCAAGGTCAGTTATAGGCAGCATAATCAATTTGTAATGACTTTCACTGCATTCCCTCCCAAGAGGCTCCAGAACAAACACTCCCAGTAGTGTGCTGCAGACCACACCATAGTGCAACACAATTAGCTTTATAAGTGGCACAACTAAAAGGAGAAACTGGCACACCAGACCCTGCTGGGTACATTCTGCCTCATGGGGTCAGCTCTTGCACAGTAGCTCATAAACTGTGGTCAAGGTGGATCCTCATAGTCAGCCAGCCGGAGGGTCATCCCCACCCATGAATGGGCCAGCATCAATCAAGACTCAACTATAATAGAAAGGTTCACATAACCCAATCAAGGCACAATTCTGGACCACCACCTCAGATGATTAGGGAAACTGGGCACTAAGCTTCATAAAACACCTACTACATAAGGCTATCATACCAAGATTAGGAGACATAGCAGATCTACCTAATACACAGAAATAAATAAGGGAGGCAACCAAAATGGGGAGACTAAGAAACATGCACCAAATGAAAGAACAGAAGAAATACATAGAAAAAGAACTAAATGAAATGGAGGCAACCAATATGCCAGGAGCAGAGTTCAATACATATAAGGATTCTCAAGGAACTTAAGAGAAGATTGATTGAAATCAATAAGAATGTAATCAAAACGATAGTAAGAATGAAAAAGGACATAAAACCATAAAAAACCTGTCAGAAATGAACAACACAATATATAAAATGAAGACTACATTAGAAAGTATGAATGGGATGAGCAATTCAGCAATTTTGAAAATGAGATAGCAAAAAAATCCAAGCAAAGCAGCAAAAAGAACACAAGAATTTTTAAAAAGTGAGGAAAGTCTAAGAGACCTCTGGGAAAACAACAAGCATAACAACATCCACATCATAAGGGTGGGTTGAAAGAGAAAGAGAAGAGAGAGAGCAAGGGGATAAGAACCTATTGGAAGAAATAATGACTAAAAAATTCTCTGAACTAAAAAATGTCCTGAAGACTCACAAGTCCAAGAAGCACAGAGTTTCCCAAGAAAAATTAATTCAAAGAGGCCCAAACCATAATATGTAATAAAATACTAAATCATAATTAAAACAGCAAATGTTATAGCCAAAGAGATTATTTTGAAAGCAGCAAGAGAAAGACAATTACTTACAAGTGAACTCCTACAAGACTGGCAGCTAATATCTCAACAAAAACATTTCAGACTACAGGTGACTGGCACAATATATTCAAAGTTATGAAAAACAAGGACCTACAACCAAGACTACTCTATCCAGCAAGGCTGTCATTTAAAATTAAAAGATAAATAAAGAGCTTCCTATACAAGAAAAAAATTAAAAGAATTTATCACCAATAAAATACTATTACAATAAATGTTGAAGGGGTTTCTACTAAAAGAAAGAAAAAAAAGAGAACATAGTTATAACGACTAAAATGACAATAAATATGTACCAATCAATAACTACTTTGAATGTAAATGGATTAAATGCTCAAATCTAAAGACATGAGGCAGCTAAACAGATAAGAAAAGAAGACTCAGGGGATCCCAACATGGTGGCTGGAAGGATGGCAGGTAGGGAGAGAGTGTGAGTGAGTAAAGGAGCGAGAGAGAAGTGGATGGACATGTGGTGTGTGTGGGTGAGTGAGGGACAGTTAGTTCTCTCAGGAGTCTTGGGGACTGGCAGATCCTCCCCTAGGCAAGGAGCCCCTGCTACTGCCACAGGCAATCCCAGGCCAGGCATGACTTTGGCATGGAGCCCATGCTATCTTTTAGAGGGGAGCATTGATCAGAAGGGAATGGAATAACATATACAAAGTGATTCAAAGCAAGGGACTGAATCCAAGAATACTCTACTAAGCAAGGCTATCATTTGTGATTGATGGTGAAATCAGGTGCTTTACAGAAAAACAAAGGCTAAGAAAGTTTATTACCACCAAGCCAGCAATGCAAGAAATGCTATTGTAAAAATAAGAAATAGAAAGGGAAGAAGGAACACAGGCATAAATAATAAAAATGACATAAAAAAGTACCTATCGATAATAACTTTATAAATGGATTCATTGCTCCAATTAAAAGACATAGGGTGGCTGAATGTATAAGAAAACATGACCCATATATATGCTGCTTGCAAAAGACCCATCTCAGAACAAAGAGCTCACACAGACTGTAAGTGAAGGGATGGGAAAACATTTTTTTTTCAGACAAGCGGAAATGGAAGAAAAAAAAAAAAAAGAAAGAAAAAAAGGCGCCAGGGTAGCAATACTTATATCTGACAAAATTTACCTCAAAATGAGTGCAAGAGATAAGGAAGGCCACTTCATAATTATAAAGGGATCCATACAACAAAAGGATATAAGTCTGGTAAACATATATGTACCCAATACAGGAGCACAAAATAAGAAATGAAAAAGGTGAAGTAACAACCAACCTCATAGAAATACAAAGGATTGGGGTGGGGAGAGTTAAAAAAAAATCCACAACACTTTTGGAAGATATCAAGGGAAAGATCAACAGCAATAAAATCATAGTAGGGGACATTAATACCCCATTGACATCACTGGATAAATGTTCTAGACAAAAAATCAGCAAAAAAACAGCAAGCTTGAACAACTCACTAGATCATGTGGAACAAATTGACATCTTTAGGACATTTCACCCAAAGCTTTGAGATATATATTCTTCTCAAGTACACATAGGACATTTTCAAAGATAGATCACATGTTAGGACACAGGTGAAGTCTCTTTAAATTCAAGAAGATTTAAACCATATCAAGCATCTTCTCGGATCACAATGGCATAAAATTAGAAATAAACTACAATAAAAACAATCAAACAATTGCAAGCTGAATAGCATGCCATTAGCAATGATTGCATTACCAAGGAGATCAAAGAAGAAATAAAAATACATCCAAGAAACAAGGAACAGTGAAAACACAACAATCCAAAATCTATGGGACACAGTGAAAGCAGTCCTGAGAGGGAAGTTCATAACACTACAGGCCTACCTCAAAAATACAAGAAAAACTGGCAAATAAGTTATTTAACCCTACAACTTAAAGAATTAGAAGAGAGCAACGAGAAAAGCCCAAAGTAGAAAGGAGGGGAAAAAAATAAAAAGATCAGAGCAGAAATAAAAGACATTGAGAACAAAAAATACAAAGATCAATAGAACCAAGAGCTGATTTGTTGAAAAGATAAACAAAATTGATGAACCTCTAGTAAGGCTCACCAAGAATCTAAGACTGAGGACCCAAATGAACAAAATCAGAAATGAGAAAGGTGAAGTAACAACTGACCCCATAGAAATACAAAGGATTATTTTAAAAAGTACTATGAACAACTTTATTCCAATAAACTGATGAAATGGACATATCCCTAGAAAAATACAATCTTAAAGAAGATTGATGGTGAAATCAGGTGCTTTACAGAAAAACAAAACTCAATCAGGCAGAATAAAAAAAAAAGCTCTGAATAGGGTGATTACTACTGAGGAAACTGAAGCAATAATAATAATAATAATAATAATAATAATAATAAACTTCCAGAAAACAGAAGCCCTGGTCCAGATGACTTCTCAGGGGAGTTTTACCAAACATTAAATAAGAACTAAAACCTACCCTTCTCAGACTATTCCAAAAAATTCAAGAGGAAAAACACTTCCAAGCTCTTTCTATGAAACCAGCATTATCCTAATCCTAAACCAGATAATGACACTACAAAGAAAAATAATTAAAGGCCAATATCCCTGATGAACATAGATGCTAAAACCCTCAACAAAATATTAGCAAATCACATCCAACAATACATTAAAAGGATTATACCTCATGACCAAGTGGGATTTATTCTAGGATGTAAGGCTGGTACAATATCCAATAAACATGATTCATTACATACACAGATTGAAAGACACAAATCAAATGAAGATATCAATTGGTGCAGAAAAAGCAGTTGACAAAGTCTAATACCCTTTCTTGATAAAAACTCTCAGCAAAGTGGAAATAGAAGGATCATACCTCAAATTAATAAAAGACACATATGACAAACCTATAGCCTACATCATACTAAATGGGCAAAAAATAAAACCCTTTCCCCTAAGAACAGGAACAAGACAAGGATGCCCAGTTTCACCACTCCTGTTTAACATAGTACTGGAAGTCCTAGCCATAGTGATCAGACAAAAAGAAGAAATAAAAGGCACCCAAACTGGTAAAGAAGAAGTAAAACTGTCATTTTTCACTGATGACATGATATTGTACATAGAAATCCCTAAATATTCCATCAAAAAACTACTTGATATAATAAGTGAATTTCAATGTATCAGGATAAAAAATTAACACCCAGAAACCTATGGAATTTTAATATACTAATAATGATCTCACAGAAAGAGAAACTTAAAAAAGAAACACAGCATTTACCATTGCAACAACAAAAAAATTAAGATATCTAGAAATAGTTAACTAAGGAGGTAAAAATCATGTACTCAGGAAACTACAGTTCTTTCAAAAAAGAGATAGAGGAAGTTATAAAAAAGTGGAAGAATATACTGTATTCATGGATTGGTAGAATTAACATCATTAAAATGCCCATATTGCCGAAACCGGTTTGGCTCAGTGGTAGAGCATCGGTCTGCGGACTGAAGGGTTCCAGGTTCGATTCCGGTCAAGGGCATGTACATTGGTTGCGGGCACATCCCTGGTAGGGGGTGTGCAGGAGGCAGCTGGTCGATGTTTCTCTCTCATCGATGTTTCTAGCTCTTTATCTCTCTCTCTTCCTCTCTGTAAAATATCAATAAATATATTTTTTAAAAATGCCCATATTACTCAAAGCAATCTATAGTTTCAACACAATTCACATTAAAATATCAACAGTGTATTTCACAAACCTAGAACAAACTCTCCAATAATTTGTACGGAATAAAAAGTAAAATAAATAAATAAATAAATAAATAAATAAATAAACAGAATAGCTGCAGCAATCCTGAGAAAAAAGAACAAAAGTCAGAGTGATCACAATACCAGACATCAAGTTATATTACAAAGCCACTGTTCTCCAATCAGCCTCATACCTGTGCAAGGACAGACAAATAGATCAATGGGACAGAAAAGAGAACCCAGAAATCTACCCAAGCCAATATATTTAATTACTATTTGACGAAGGATGCAAGTTCATACAATGGAGTTAAGAGAGTGTCTTCAATAAATGGTTGGGAAAATTGGACAGATACATGCCAAAAAAACCAAAAACAAAAACAAACAAACAAACAAACAAACAAACAAAAAACAAAGAAAGAAAGAAAGAAAAGAAAAGAAAAAGAAAAAGAAACTTGACCACCAAATTACACTATAAACAAAAATAAACTCACAGTGGGTAAAGACTAACATATCTTAGGATAATCCAGAGGCAGCAAAATATCAAATATAGCTGGAAGCCATGTATTTACTGACATATCTCCTAGGATAATAAGAAAATAAACAAATGGGATAACATCAAAACAAAAAGCTTCTGCACAGAAAAAAAAATCAACAAAACAACAATGCGGGGGCCTGATGTGGCGGGATCTCCCTTCTCCTCGTCCCGCACGGAAAGAGAGATGAACGAACCGGTTCTAAGGGGAGGCGGCCAGGGATTGAGAAATATTAGAAATAAAGAGAGAAGACATAGAGAAAGATTTTAAGCTGGGAGCTTGGAGGGCCTCTGACCTCCCCTGCTGGAGAGGCAGACTGATGACTCCTGAGCCACACAGCACCTCTATTTATACTCCAATCTAACAAGGGGGTTTCACAGAAAAACAAGGAGTCTGGGAGGGGTCAGATCCCACCCACTCCTTCCTGCCTGACAAACACAAGCCAGGAAGTAAGAACATCTCCGCACTTCCAGGGTGGGAGTGCAACTGACATGATTCTGCCAGTATCCTGGGCCCAGTCAGCAACAATCTAAACAATGTCCAGGTATCTTCCCATTTGGCTCTCTACATCTCACCCTTTTTTTTTTTTTTAAATTTAAACATTAAGAATAAAACTCTAAATTGAAACAATTGAAAACAATGCCAATGCAAAACGAAACTACATACATGATATCATTTTCAAAACTTGAATGTCAAGAGCAAATCTCTGGCTATTAAATAATAACAAAACAATGTCAATTTAAAACAACAATATGAGAAATCAGAACTATGGACATATTAACATTTTTAGCTACCAAATGAAAGAAAGTCTCTTGCCGCTGGTGTATATTTACTCAGAGTCCTTGGACTTGGTTGCACAGGACTGCAGAAGACGCGGAAGCTAGTAGATGCTTGAAGAAGTAGCTTCCACTTCAGTCTTTAACTTCTTCAGATGATTCCATGTTGGCACCACAGTCCCAAACTGAAAGCTTTCAGTTTTCTTCTCCTTCGCTTTGTTGTCAATGGGCAACTCTCAGTCCTTTCTTGCCCTTGGTCCTGGGCAACCTGCAGCAATGCACAGGTGCTGACTGCTACAATGGCAAGGCATCTTCACTATCATATTAGTAGACTATTTCTCCTCTTTCTTGTGAGCTCCTACTTATTCTGTGGCTGGAAACAGCCCTATCAGGTCCTCTCTGGGATCCGTTGTTGCAGGAATCCATAAAGTCTTGGAGTTTTCTGGAAATATAAACATATTCTCGACCAAAGGTTAATAATGGAATCTTTTCTACAAATTAGACTTGGGATTCTTTTGATTTTTGTCCAAATGATTTTCCTTTGGCTATTTTGATACCATAAGATTTTTCATAGGTGCCTTATAAATGAAAATTAACTTTTCAAAGTAATTTTTTTTTGTCTAGATGTAAATTACTCACAGAATATTTTTCCTTACATGGTATTTTTCCACTATCCCCCCTTTTTTATTTAATTATTAAGAGGCTTTTGGAAAAATTTTTATGATGCAGTTTTGATAAATTTTAATTTTTGTACAAAAATATGACTGCTTTAGGCTTAATTGCATGTTAAGCAATTTTACCATGAAATGAACTACCAGTAGAAACTTTGGTTAATATTTTAGGAACAGCTTTTTGTACAATTAGATTTTCTTGAATATTCACTTATTTAGCCAATTGAAATTAATCTGAAAACTTGACTACTATTTTACTGTAAAATTTAATACTTTAACAACAATCTTAGTTTACCCTGCAAATATTAATGAAAAGGATGATATGTATCATTGAGAAAGTTCTAAGCATTCCTGGATTTAGGATAGCTTTAGATATAAGGCAGCTGCCATCAGCCACTTCTCTGTTGCCTGGGTCTCAATATGAGCTGGACCAAGTCTCTTGTTTGTAGCTGGGCCACATCTCTGTTGCCTGGCTCCCCATCTGAGATGGGCATGGGAAGCACGAAGCAGCCATGGGGCAGGAGACCTCCCTCAGAAGGGGCGAGTTTTCAAGCCCCTGCAACGTTGGGGGGGTGAGGATCTGTGCCCCACCTCTGTTGACCCCCAAGTTCTCTCCTGATGGCCCCTATGTGACTGTGCCTGTCTTAGGTTGTTCCTCCCTTGAGGAATCTTACCCATCATTGGCTAACCAGCCATCCTCCGGGGCCAAGCAGGGTGATGTGAGGTTCAGTTCTGTCTCCTTGGTAGCTTATGTCCCTATGGCCTCCATGCCCAGTGCCTGCCTTGGGATCCCCTCATCTGCTGGCGGGGTCCTGGCATCAATCACATACCTTGGGGAACCCAGGTTTCTTCTCCATTGAGGACCCAGCTCACGCCACTGGGCAAGAGACACCAGCTACCATGAGGCTTCAACCTCAGCATGAACTGAAAATCCAGGCAACAGCTGTAATTGGATTGTGAGAAGTGGGTCCCTCTTTGGCAAAAAGAGCAAAAAGGGCCAATATAGAATGCTTAAGTGCCTTCCCAAGGGGCCTTCCACACAGTGGAAGGGATTAAATCCTTTCATGTGCTTTTTAAATTGTTGCCAAACATTCAAATAATTAGTTTGCAAGCTTGTTTGGTATATGCTGTTTATGAAATATCAAAATTATGACATTGTAGAATATCATGTAAGGGTATTCTTTGCTTTAGCCATGGCAATTCACAATTTCAAACTGGAAGAAATATTTAGTTACTTCATTTTGCCCTTCTAAAAAGGCCAAAACTTTTTCATAAAATTTGAAATATATGTATATAAGTAACATATTAATTTTTATTTTAAAGCAATGACTAGCTGTTTCTGATCTTTATTATAATTATTTATAAAATTATTGGCTTTTCATTTAGCAGAAAACCTTGATTATAATTTGATAATCTAATTTAAGTAATTAAAGTAGGTATCTTCATTTTAAAAATAAAGCAAATTTGCTTCTGAATTCACAAATGTTGCCCTGCCTCTAGCTTAATTAAAAATGCAGGTGGCTACATAAAGTTAGGATTCAATAACTTATAAAACATTGGTTTCTCATGTAACTTAATTTATATGGCATTGATTATTGCAAAAGCTAATTTTTAAAGTAACTTAAGTAGGTATCTTTAATTTAAAAAAAAGGCAAAAGAAACTTATTCAGTAAAACTTAAAGGTTTGATACTTTATTGGTCTGATCCAAAAGCATAAAGTGTCCCCCCTACAGCCAATTCAAAACTGCAGGCTGCATGAGGCCTTTTGTCTTTCTTGAAATTCTATTGCTGTTGAAATTTTGGCTATATTTAAGAAATATATCATTTTTTGATTTTCTTACAGGCAAAAACTTTCATAATATTTAATATACAGTATATAATTTTTATTTGATAAAGCTTTCCATGTTATTTCAAGTATCAATCTGTTTAATTCAAAAAATATTTATTTTAAGAGAGAACAGACTTTTGCACATTTCGGGGCCCGTGAAATATGTAAAAGTTATTCTTAAAAAACCTTGAAATACTCTTGGAAAGATCAAATATATAATTTATAATATTTTTATATATATAATTTAAAGAGATTATATACATTTAATTTGGATCAATGAATTAATCCTCTTTCTTTTAAATCAGACCAAACAAGTAACATATTTTGAATTCCTAATTATATAAAAGAAAATACATTTTAACTATATAATTTCTCCCTATGCAATTTGCACTTTGAACTTTTAAAGCTAGTAAGTCAAATATATTTTGTATCTCCTAGATTAATAACACTTTATATTTCTAAGAAAAATACAAGTCATAATCAATTAAAGAGCTTCATTTCTGTCCTCTAGATTTAATACAAGTCATAATCAATTAAAGAGCTTCATTTCTGTCCTCTAGATTTTTTATGGGGCAAATTTAAACTTTACTTTTTTATTTATATAATTAAGCCAACTTCCAAAAAAATTTTTCCACTGGTGTTTGGAGTAAGTTTGTAGCCATTCAATGCAGATTATCACCTTTCTTTAGTTTACTGGGAGAGTGGTTAGAGCAATTAAGGTTGCTGACCAGCCTTTCTGGCTTCCTGTCAACATCTCTCTTAGTGAAACTGATTTGTTTCAGGTATCATGGCAAAAAAAGAAAGATACTTTAAACTTTCAGAACTTTAAACTTTTCAGGTAGCCTTTCTCAAATCAATAATACTTTTATATTTTTAAAGATATATTTCAAATAAAATATAAGGCATATTTAATTAATAGACTAACTTCAGTTCTCCAGACTTCATGCAAGGCATACTTATTACAATTCTATACATTTAAATTTGAGTTTTTATCATTTGATTTAGTAATTTCCAAATTTTTTAAAATTTCAAGCCAATAGGCCTGGCCCATTCTCTAGATTTCAAAACTGTCACAAATTTCCTGTTGGCGAAGTCAAGAGATAAACTCTCAGCCATTCCTATGTAAACTTGCTATCTACTTTCTGGTGTTTACTTGCTTTTTCCGCAGAGATCTTAAGTGCTGCTTCAAATGCCTCAGGAAACTAGCCTGTATTCATCTCCACCACCTATAAGGCTAAAAAGTCTGGGGTTTTTATTTTGTACTCAGTAAAAGTTAAGCCCAGTTCAAAAACTATGCGCACTCGTTTTTGAAACTGGCCTTTCCCCTTTACATGTGCACAGAAATCCCCGATGCATAAAAGCTTTGTCATTAGTTGGAAAAAAAGATGGTAAATATGAGGCATCTTAAAGTGGCTTTTTTGGCGTCGTTTATCTATTTTTTTTAAAAATTTTATTACTTTTTCAATTTTTATTTATTTTTATTTTTTAAGGAAAGAAAAATATTTTAAGATAAAGAATTATTGGCAGTTGCTAAGAAATTCCTTTAATCTTTTTTACTTGGTTACAAGTAGTTTACACGTGGAGGCGGTGGAAGTGCAGATGATATTCTTAAAGATTTGCACCCTTCCACTCCAGGCTGTAAGGTCATGGCTGCACCCCACTTAAACATTCTTAAACTCTCCTGTGTTGAATCAAAAATTAAAATAGGAATTTTCTCTGGGCTTTCTGAATATTGGTCACGCAAGTGCTTTCTAACCTTTTCCCGGGTTTCATCAACTAACCATAAGAAAGAAATAAAGAAGCTGACTACACTTAACAGAATCTCTTTGAGCCATGAGCGTAGTTTAAAGCGTTTAGAAAGATTACCCATGTTTTACTCCCAGCTGATTCAATTTCACAACAATACACTCCCTCTACATTACCATTCCTTAAATCTGTGGCGCGCGCAATTCTAGGGAGCGATCCCTTGCCTTACCTCTTGTTGCCTCTTTTGGCCCACACCCCACGTCAGGCGCCAGAATGCGGGGGCCTGATGTGGCGGGATCTCCCTTCTCTGCGTCCCGCACGGAAAGAGAGATGAACGAACCGGTTCTAAGGGGAGGCGGCCAGGGATTGAGAAATATTAGAAATAAAGAGAGAAGACATAGAGAAAGATTTTAAGCTGGGAGCTGGGAGGGCCTCTGACCTCCCCTGCTGGAGAGGCAGACTGATGACTCCTGAGCCACACAGCACCTCTATTTATACTCCAATCTAACAAGGGGGTTTCACAGAAAAACAAGGAGTCTGGGAGGGGTCAGATCCCACCCACTCCTTCCTGCCTGACAAACACAAGCCAGGAAGTAAGAACATCTCCGCACTTCCAGGGTGGGAGTGCAACTGACATGATTCTGCCAGTATCCTGGGCCCAGTCAGCAACAATCTAAACAATGTCCAGGTATCTTCCCATTTGGCCCTCTACACAACAAGAAAACCCACTGCATGGGAAAAACATATTTACCAAAGTGACATCTTAAGGGTTTAATCTGAAAAATTTATAGGGAACTCATACAACTTAACAAAAGGAAGATAAAGAATCCAATCGAAAAATGGGAAAAGGACCTGAACAGACAGTTCTTGAAAGTGGACATACAGAATGCCAAGAGGCATATGAAAACATGCTCAAAATTACTTAGAGAGATGACAATCAAAACAACAATGAGGTTCTACTTCGCATTAGTCAGAATGACTATCATCAACAAATCAACAAAGGACAAGTGCTGGCGAGGATGTGGAGAAAAAGGAACCCCTGTCCATTGCTGGTGGAAATGCAGACTGCTGAAGCCTCTGTGGAAAATCACATGGGGTTTCCTCAAAAAATTAAAAAACAGAACTCCCATTTGACCCAGTGATTCCACTTCTAGGAATATATCCCAAAAAGCAGAAAAACCAATCAAAAAGGATACATACACCCCTATTTTCATAGCAGCACAATTTATAGTAGCTAAGATTTGGAAACAGCCTAAATGCCCATCAGCCAATGGATGAATGGATTAAAGAACCATGGTACATCTACACAATGGAATACTATGCTGCTGTAAAAAAGAAAGAATTCTTACCATTTACAACAGCATGGATGGACCTGGAGAGCATTATGCTAAGTGAAATAAGCCAGTTGGGGAAAGATAAGTATCAGATGGTCTCATTCATTTGTGGAATATAATGAACAACATAAATTGATGAACAAAAACAGATTCAGAGACATAGAAGCATCTAACAGACCATTTGATGGGAAGGCAGGGGAGGGTGGATGGCTTTGTAGGATTAAGAGGTCAATCAAAGAATTTGTATGCATATAAGCATAATGGATGGACACAGACAACAGGAGGGGGTGAAGGCAGGGCCTGGGGCGTGGGGGCCAGCTGGGAGAGGACGATGGAGGGAAGAGGGGACATAGGTAATACTTTCAACAACAAAGAATTTAAAATAAAATATCATCTATAATTTTCATAATTAAGATTTTAAAACCTATTTTGATAT
Organism: Vespertilio murinus; assembly: GCA_963924515.1. Classification (NCBI taxonomy): domain Eukaryota; kingdom Metazoa; phylum Chordata; class Mammalia; order Chiroptera; family Vespertilionidae; genus Vespertilio; species Vespertilio murinus. Next base: position 5,094,570 of record OZ004713.1, read on the forward strand.
ATAATGTTATTAACCAAAGGCACCCCAATTAATTTGATTAATTGACAGATAGCCAATAGACATATGATAAGTTGATTAAAGTGACTAATTTTCATAGATGTGCAAATTAAAACCACAATGAGGTACACCTCACACTTCTCAGAATGGGTACCATCAATAAATCAACAAACAGCAAGTACTGGCAAGGATGTGGTGAAAAGGAAAACTTTGTGCACTGTTGGTGGGAATGCAGATTGGCATTACACTTTTGGGCATGTATCTGAAGAAATTCAAACACTAATTCAAATATATATATATATACCTTCATATTTATTACAGCATTATTTATAATATCCAAAACCTGGAAGAAACCAAGTGCCCATCAACAGATGAGTATATATATATATATATATATATATATATATATATATATATATATAATGGAATATTACTGGGGTTTTCAAAAAATGAAATCTTAACTTTTCCAACAGCATGAATGGACCTAGAGGGTATTATGCTAAGTGAAATAAGTCAGACAGAGAAAGACAAATAACATATATTTCACTTAAATATGGAATCTACAGAAAAATAAACGAACCAGAAGGCTCATAGGTACAGATTACAGACTGATGGTTAGCAAAGAGGAGGAGGGTTAGGGTGCTGGGTGAAATAAAATTAAGGGACTAAGAAGTACAAATTGGCAGTACTAAGATAGTCACAGAAATGTGAAGTATAGAATAGGAGTATTATCAATCATCCTATATAATAAAAGCCTAATATGCAAATTGTCCCCTCGGGTGGTCGTTCCCCCAGGAGACCGGGAGTTGACTGCTATGGTGTGCACTGACCACTAGAGCTGGCGTGGAACACGGCTGGTGTTGGCGACCTGATGCAACCTCTCAGTGGCTATCTGGGGGCCTGGTGAAGGATATGGAGATGCAGTGAGAAGGCGGGTTGTCCACCGAACTCACTCTCACTCCCCCTTTTAACCTCCCCCAGGATGCCGGGGAAGCCCCAAGCTCTCAGGTGCTGGGCGCCCGTGAGGACCCCACCAACACCCGCACAGCCTCCCTGGGTGAGCCTGGCTGCAGCTGCCGAGACCACAGGGGCGGGCGGGCTCCCGGTAGGTTCATGCAGGAACCCCTCTGCGATGCTGGCCAGGAGAGCCGTGCTACCCGCCCAGCATCAGTGCAGCGCCCCTGGGTGACCCAGAGGCCCACACCGAGCCCGGCCCGTGTCCTCTGGCCTTGCTCACCACATCTCCACACGGGGACTCAGGCACCGTGACCTAGGTGGAGGGGGGCTCACAGGGCCCAGAGGCCAGCTGGTTCCTGCCCTTCCATGCCAAATGCTCGTGCTTTGATTGCCTGCCAAGCCTAGAGACCACGCCTGTGCACGGATTTCATGTCCCCGGGCTCTGCCATTGTGATAACTCTGGGGCCAGGTGGATCTTTGAACTACCAGGAACAACTTTGTAAAGCAAGCATGTCAAACTCACAGCCCACAACAAATATTTTTGTGGTCCAACCAATATAATGGCATGTAAGAAATGTTTTAGCAAAAATTCGTAACTTAATTTTTACAATATCCTGTTATACATAATTATTCACAAACTTCCACGTTCAGTAATGACTGATGACTATCATCCTGTTGCATTCATTTCCCTCACAAGCCTTACTTACACACAGGCTCACTGTTTCTCTCCACTTATATTAGCAGCAACCAATTGCCATGCCATTAGTCTTGGACTGACTTATTTGGTGTGCGCAACAGGAAATATTTTGTTTTGGGAGAACAAGAAAAATTAGGTTTGTTTGCATTATGCTTATTAATTTGTGCAGTTATTCAGTGTCTGGTAAGTTAATGTTCAAGAAAAAAATATGAATTTTTATTAAAATGTTCTATTATTTTATGTTAACAATTACTCATTTATTGCATCCCTTTGTATTCAGCATGTCTCTATCAAAATAAACCTACATTTGTATTAAAATTGAAGCTTTTGTTTTTTGTGGCCCACATACACTTCAACCTTGTTTATTTGGCCCATGTCAGCCTTTGAGTTTGACATGTTTGTTGTAAAGTATATGATTGTCTTATCACCATGCAATACACTGGAGATTACTATGGAATGATATTGAAAGTAAATGAAAAAATAATTTTAAAAAGCAAAAAGAAGAAGAAATGACTTTTTTTATTGCTATCGGTTTTACCTAAGTGCTCATAATTTTCATTTACTTTCAACTTCTCTTTTCATGAAAACTACATTTGCATCAGAAGAAAAAAGTAGAGCCATGCCACATTTCAATGTTTACATGGAACACTTCACATTATTACTATTTAACTCTGTTTCTACTTTCTGACAAGTTGGCAGGTGGCCCTCTGCCTCTTATATGTGGACCCTATGTGCTTGCCATGTGAGCTTCCCAGGGTGCCCCGCTGCCCAGCCCCGAAGGAAGACACAGAAGATAGGGAAGACGAAAAGGTGCTGCTTCCCCCCAGCTCCATGCTCCTGGAAACACAAGTCTAGATTTTCCCAGGGAGTGGGAATGCTTAAAGTAGTTGGAATATTCAGACTTTTAACCTATATTGCATTGGTCTAGGGTTCACTGTAATACCCAGAACATCACGCAATCAGAAAAAGAGAACTTGACTAAGGTCGGAACAGGGATTGACAACATACAATAATTTCCTATCTCTAACTCAGTGTGTTGGAAGCCTTCAAGGAGCCAGATGCTTATTACATAATGTATGCGAATTGTACTGGGGGCTGACTCAGTATTGATTTGAGGCAAATTCAGAGTGTGTTGTATATTATGAGAGTGGGGTGAATGGTTTGACATTGTGCTGTGGCTTGAGGCTCTTAGACCTTATAGACATGGGGCTTTTAAGCCCAGAAGCAGTCAGTAGGGTTTGTGAGAGCCACCACTATTTATTCGGAATTACTGTCTCTGGTTATGGGTAAGGAAAGGGGAAGGGCAGAAAACTTGCCACAGATTCTGTAGTTACTTCTTACAGAATGTGGAATCAGGCCATGGACCTGGGTAATTTCCAGGTATAGTTTATTGCTCTTCCCCATGTAAAAAGAAGCAAACACTACCAGTTCAGTTACTTTGAGTATCTCCTGGAGCTTTTATATGGTGAGGTTTTATTGGCTAATCTGGTTTGTCTGAGATACCATCTTACAGTTCTCCCAGAGATCTAAGAAATGAGCATCCTCCATGTTTAATTTCTATATTTCTAACTTTATTTTTCCTTATTTTCTCCCTGACAAAAGTGTGAATGAGAAAATCTGGCTTGAATCACTTAAATGAAGGGACATTTTTCTTAGAAAAGCACACTAGATGACAAGGGGTCCACTGGACTCACATTTTGTTGATCAGGTCCCAAGTCCAGGATGACAAGCGTCTCTCAGGCATGTCAGGTGGCGTGACCCCTGTGGTGGCATCCTGTCCCCGCCTTTGAGGATGTGCCCTGCCCCCAGGCACAGGCACAGACCCATGCTCCGGGAAGAGATGTCACCTCAAGGCGCAACTTCTAAGCTGGGTTGTGCGGTCAGGATCTTCACAAGAGGGATCTCGGACAATGATCTGTTTTTGGTGAACATTTGAATTTACTGTGATCATTTTCCATGAAAAAATGTGATTGCCTCAGGTGCCGGCTTTGGGTGACTAACTCCTGTTTTCCCACCCCATCCACAGGATGATTTCCATGTGAGAAAAACATTGTGGTTTTGGTATGCTGATGTATAATTGTATAGTTCTTTTCTTCTGCCCCTCTGCGTGCTTTCAACATGGCACTGGGCCCTGAGCAGAGAGCAGAGAGGTGGACACTCAGCACTGTTTGCTGATGGACGGCCTTCCAAGAACAAACACCTGCATTTGACACTGCCACTCCGTACGGGCCTCTTTCCATCTCCACCTGGACCCCAAACCTCTGCTCCATGTTTTACATTTCAGAGGCTCTATGCATAACAACATGCTCCTGACACATAAGACTACCTTCTCCTTCAGTCTGGGGCACATGCCTTGGTTTTCTTTTCAAATAAATATTGTGGGACACTAGGTAACTAAAGAGGGGAGGGGCTGTAGGTTTGGGGAGCTCTTGCCTGAGGTGCAGTGTCTCAGAGGTGCTCAGTTGGAAGGTTCTGATGAATCCAGGATCAGATTGGGGTCTCTGGTAGGGTCTTAGGCAAACTGTTCAACTGTGACCCATGTGGTGGCATCACGAGCTCACCTCTGGGGCACAGGGATGCTCCTGCTCTGCCGTTTCCCTCTCACCCTTCCAGCACCCGCCAGCTTTCTTTCTAGTCTTCCTGCCCTACTGGCTTCAACAGCACTTCACTTGGTCAAACCCAGCCCACCTAGAGCAGCTGCTCCATAGCTCTGCTAGACGGCCTACTCCTTCCGCTAAAAAGCACTTGGTCAACCCACGCCATCCCACCTGCTCAGGCGCTGTCTGGGACCCTGGCAGCTTAGAGAAGCTGTGACTCACACGGCCTGAAGATGGGATTCAATTCAAGGCCATCTGCACCCAGGCTGTTCCGGGGAGCCCACCAAAGACGGGGCACTGTGTGTCTTCTGAATGGGCTGCCGTTTCCCCATGAAGCCGGACCCTTAGAAAAGCAGAAGCATAGGGTTTGGACAGAACTGCTGGAAACCTAGGCTGCCTTGTGGTCTTCCACACTGACTGGGGGAAAGAGATTTCAGATGCGCAGTCACTTCTGAGCGGCTGTTCTGCTGCCCCCGAGGAAGCTGCTGGCGGCTGGCGGACTGTGTGCCAGGCCTGGGCTAAGCACAGCGTTTGGAAGGGAGCTGTGCAGCCCCTGGTGTTTCCGTTCCTCAGCCAGCCTTGCTGGAGGTGGCCGGGGACACGCCTGCCTGCTCCCAGCCTGGAAATCCAGAGAGCTGGGTTTCCTTCTGATAATTTTTCTTCCGAGTAATCTCTCCAGACTTTATCCCTAAAATGTGGATAATACTAATATCTGTCCGACTACACTCCTGAGGCTGGGAAGATTTAGAGATTAAAAACTTAAACCGTATTTGTATCGAATTTATTGGGTTTCAAGTATACAACTGAATAACACATCCTCTGCACACTTCATTGGGCCTCACTGTCCAAAGTAAAGTCTTTCTGCCACCACTCATCTCCTCTTCCCCCATCAACCATACTGTTGCCTACCTGTTCTTTTCTTTCTTTTATTTTTTTATCTTTTTTGGCTTAACCCCTTTAACCTGTTCAACCCAAGTTCTCATCAATAGGTGAATGGATAAAGTTAAAACATACAGTTATAAGAAAGGAAAGTTGCTATGAAACTGCTGTCTTCAGGTTGTATTTAAAAAGCTATTTTCAAGGAAGTACATTTGCACAGGACAGAAATGAGTATAAAAATTGGGCAATTACACAATGATTCAGACACATCATCTGAGAAGAAATGAAAGGGGGAGTTTGGTTTGAACTATATATATTGCCATAACTCTTTATTTTATTTTGCTGACTTTATGAATTAAACTAAGCATTTAAAATGATAAATTATATGAAAGTCTTTTCTTTTTTCTTATTAATTTAGTTTGAGGAGCAAACTGAAGATTTCTGAAATGTTTAATTATATTTCTGGTGACAAAATATCTGTGATTAAAAGCTGATCATATGATTTTTTTAATCACTGGGGATGTTTTTATATTTGAGATTTTAATTCAAGAAAAAGTTTCCATTAAGTCACAGGTAGCTGAAAAGTTTACCTATTAGAACAGTTATAATTAAATTCATGATAAAAAGTAAACATGTTTCAGTTGAAGATATGGAAGCTTTATTTGCAAAATTTTATTGATCAATCTGTTGTTTTATAAACTTTCATTGACTTCAGAGAATTTTCTTTTAGGGCAGAAAACAAGTGATTTCTCAGAGAAACACTGCAATCACCAGTTTCCAATCTGCATAAACTTTATCTAAACAGGTTTCTACCCAAACTGAAATTACTAAAGAACAGGAGAACCATTGATAAAAATTACTAATAAAGCAGCTGGACTGATGTGAGAATGATGAATTTATGGTTTCATTGAAGTCATTGTAAACTAAATTTAAATTCACACAATTAGTAGAAATTCATTTGACAGTAATCAAAAGATATATCATATTTTGATATACACAAGTTGAATTCTGTGTTTTCTTGAATTATGACAATTACAGCTACTTTCCTCTGAATCATGTTTTCATGCACATTATCTCATTTGTCACAATAATATCCTTGGAAGGGACAGATGTAACAGTCTTCAGTTTACAGATGAGAAAAGTTAGGCACAGATGGACAAACTTGCCCGAAGTAAAGCTGGACTACCAAACTGGCTCCACTGAGATTTCCATGATTTTGATGTTAAATTCTGTGTTTAAGCAGGGATAGGGAGGTGTAAAGGATATGTAGCAAGTGGTAAATGTTACTCAATCCCCACTTTCTTTCCTTCCCAAACTAAGAGTAGTAGGTCATCATTTACCAGTTCACTCTTACTACAAAGGTAAGCCCCAAACTTCTTGCTATCCATCTTACAGTGCAATTATGAATGGCTGAATTAGCAGCAGGACTGTGTTGGTTGTAAAAATGATCTGACTCAGGTGGATCAGTGTGACTCAGCTGTTGAGCTTCTACCCATGAACTAAGAGGTCACTGGTTCGATTTTCAGTCAGGGCACAGGCCCAGGTTGCAGGCACAATCCCTCCAATTCCTTGAATGTTTCCAGCTTTCTATCCCTCTCCCTTCTTCTCTCTCTAAAATAAAATGTAAAAATAAAATAAATAATTTAACTCAGATAAAATTTTGAAACTATCTAAGAGGTTTGCAATCTTACTCAAACCTTATCTATCTCATTTTGCTCCATCAATTCAGAGAGAAAGTATAATTTTATTTAGGGCTTGCAGAGTTTTAAACTTCTGTGTTAGTCCCATCATTGGCAGGGGCTGATTAGAGTCCTGGTTGAGAAGGATTCCATGCCAAGTTAGGACTCAGTGTGGGATATTGCTGATCCATTAGGCATACTCTGATAGATGCATGTCAACTGGGACAGCAGCAGGGGACAAAGGTGATGATAGCTATGTGTATCATTAATAATAAGCTGCTCCAAGATCCAGTGGCCTAAAAAAAACAGCTATTATTTTTTTTTGCTTATGATTTCGCATTTGGTTTGGGTTTAGCTGGATGGCTCTGGTCTTGGCCTGGGTTAGTTAATCAACTTCTGTCCACTTGTTTCAAGGGGAGGGTGCTTGGTGATTCAAGACGAGCTCACTCACTTGCCTGGAAGTTAATTGAGGTAGTTAGTTGACTAGAGCAACTTGGTTCTCTTCCTGTGTCCCCTTCAGCTTGATAGCCAGGATTTTTTTTTTAATGATTCTGGCAGTGTCCCAGGAAAGTAAATATCATGGTGCAAGCAGTTATCAAGCTCTTGCTAGATCACATTTCCCAACGTCCCATTGACCAAAGCATTCACATGACCAACTTTAGAGTCAACGTGGGAGGAATCTACTACAATTGATGAGTTTTAAGTAGGTTTTGTTGATTTATGTCTCAGAAACATTATTATGCTTCTTTGAACAGGTCGTTCAGGAAAGAGTGAGCATGGGAGAAAGAGGAGTCAGTCAGAAAGCAATAAAGAGAGCCATAGATGGGGCTGAGAGAGAGCCTGGCAGTTGGTAAGCAGAGATTGTTGGTGGATTATATGTGGGGGTAAGAGAAAAAGAGGAGAGAAAGTGTGAGGAGCTAGTCCTATACCTGTCATATAATGAACTGGGAACCCACGGAAGAGGGATAGGTTTCAGGGTGTGGCTCTGTTTAAAAGAGTGTTTAGACATTTGATTGACGATATAAGAAAGGAAGTTGCATTAGATCCCACATATTAGTGAGATCATATGGTATTTACTTTTCTCTGACTGGCTTTTTTTTCACTTAGCATCAAATGAACAAAATAGAACCAGAGGTATAGATGCATGGAACAGACTGACACATGTCAGGGGAAGAGAGTGGGGAAGAAGGTGAAACTGGATAAAAGAATGTGAAGAAATTAGCAAAAGACCATTCATGCATAGACCAAAGACATAGATAAGAGTGTTGGAAGGCCAGGGGAGGGAGGATGGGGTCAGTGTGAGGGAAATGGGAGACATCTGTAATAGTGTCAACAGAAATAAATAAATAAATAAATAAATACACAAACAAAAAAGTAGGAACTCAGTGAATTAAAAATAATTTGGAAGCTAAAATGATAATAAAATAAAATAAAATAAAATAAAATAAAGAAGGAAAGTTGCAATCATCAGTTCTGAATCTGAGGAGAGATGTGAGCTGAGGCCCTGTGAAGCAGGACCAATTGTACCTAAACACAGGGATGTGAACCTGAGGCCCCAACGTTGCCACTGCTTGTCTTGTAATATTGAGGAGTAGCCCTGACCTGTTAGCCCATGTCGGTCCAAAGTGGTGCTTTTCCACTGGACTCTGTGTGCCAGGACTTGCACAGCACCAGCCTAGGCACAGAGGAAGACACAATTATAAAATGTCCCTTATTCTCAGACTGATCATATCTCAGAGCACCCTATTTTCAGTGCTAGGGATTCTGGAGGAGGAAATAAAGCTACATGGCAAAGGATAAGTTGTTTTATGAAATATATCTGGAAATTATCTGGTTTATGACTTATGTGTGAGTATTTGGAAATTTTTTTTTAAAATTAGAATGGTTGCTTGCTCTTAAAATGATTTATGAGCATCAAAACCCAAAACAACCAGGGTTCTTAAAATAGTTAAAATGTTTTAGATTTAATTTTTGATTCAGTATAATCTAGGATAGTCAGGTTGTGTGGTGCTATCTTAACAAACATTACCTAGCATTTCTAAAATCACTTTTATATTTATCTTATAGAGGAAACATATCTTCTTCCTTATGTCAGGATCTAAGATAAACTGTTAATCAAATACAAACAGAAAAAGGAGGAAGATTTAGCTTAAAAGAGTTCATGTGGGGAAATAGTATGGATATTTATTTATTTATTTTAATATATTTTATTGATTCTTCACAGAGAGGAAGGGAGAGGAATAGAAAGCTAGAAACATCGATGAGACAGAAACATCCATCAGCTGCCTCTGGCACACTCCCCACTGGGTATGTGCCCGCAACCAAGGTACATGCCCTTGACCGGAATCAAACTCGGGACACTTCAGTCAGCAGACCGACACTCTGTCCACTGAGCCAAACCAGTTAGGGTTTGGATATTTGTTGATTACAGTCTGAAGAGGATAAACTATTCATAAAAACAAATAAGTATTTAGAAAATATATAAAGAAATCATTTCTACAAACATCAGTAGCTTAACATTAAGATAATTTGTTGCTGAAGCAAGTCAGGTGGCCTTTCTCCATTTGCATTGAGACCCTCCACGTGGCCGCTGGAGTCCAGGGAGGGACAGAGACAGAACAGTGGCTCCTCATCACCTCACCCAGGAAGTGACACACTTCACTTTCCTCCAGAACCCTTTTGCCAAAACTAGATGCAAGCTCCCAACCTAATTGAACAGAAGGTAGACAATTCCAGGGAAGCCCATGGAATGTTTGATGGTTTGGCCATACTAGATGAGTCAGTGATGTGGGAATTAAAACTGAAGGCTGAAGTGGTAGAAATAGATGCCGAATCAAACTGGGAAGAGGTGGCGGAACCTGTGAAAGGCGACCCATGTAACTGCACTCAGAACTCACTGGGTGGGTGGAGGGTCACTCATTCAGAGGCCCGAGAGGGATAGTCAGTGGGAAGAGATTAGGACATTGGAAGTGGGTGCAACTCTTTTCAAATGCCTGCAGATTCATTCCACTGACTCCAGAAATGGCTGGCAGATGTCATATAAATAGAGAAAAGAAACTCTCTCTCCAAATAGAATGGGGTTCCTAGAAATAGAGTGAGCTTCCCATATTTGAAGTAATTGTGACAGCAGCGGACCAACAAACATGAGTGGACTTCTGCAATGATTGTGGTAAAGGATCTCTGAATATTTATAATTCAAGGATTCTCCATTAACTGTTGTCCCCGTTAACATATTAAGCTTTTTTGAACTTGAAACTGTGAAGATAAGGACATTTGAAGTTATAGAAGGATGATGACACATATCTATTCTGAAAATATTTTCCCATTCAAAATTACAATTAGGTCACGTTAATAATTGGATGTTGTCCCCCACATGTCCATTTATTTACTACTAGAGGCCCGGTGGATGAAATTCGTGCACAGAGGGGGGTTGTCCCTCAGCACAGCCTACATCCTCTCAAATTTGGGACCCCTCAAGGGATGTCTGACTGCCCATTTAGGCCCTATCCTGATGGAATTGGGCCTAAATGGGCAGTCCGACATTTCTCTCAAATCCAGGACTGCTGGCTCCCAACTGCTTGCCTGCCTGATTTTCTGATTGCCCCTAACTGCTTCTGCCTGCCATCCTGATCACCCCCTAACCACACTGCTGCCAGCCTGACTGAAGCCTAACTGCTCCCCTGCCAACCTGTTTGCCTCTAACTGCCCTCCCCTTTAGGCCTAGTATCCCCTAACTGCCCTCCCCTGCAGGCCTGGTCCCACCCAACTGCCCTTCCCTGCAGCCCCGGTCACTCCCAACTTTCCTCTTCTGCCAGCCTGGTCACCCCTAACTGCCCTCCCCTGCAGGCTTGATTGCCCCCAACTTCCCTCCTTTGCAGGCCTGGTCCCTCTCAACTGCTCTCCCCTGCTGGCCTTCTTGTGGTGACCATCTTGTGTCCGCATGGGAGCAGGATCTTAGACCCCATGAGGGCAGGATCTTTGACCACCTGGGGGCAGCCATTTTATTTGTTGGAGTGATGTTCAATCTGCATATTACTCTTTTATTAGATAGGATAGAGGCCTAGTGCATGGGTAGGGGCTGGCTGGTTGGCCCTGAAGGGTGTCCCAGATCAGGGTGGGGGTTCCCTTGGGGTGTGGGCAGCCTGGGTGAGGGGCCTGTGGTGGTTTGCAGGCCAGCCACACCCTCTGGCAACCCAAGCAGAGGCCCTGATATCTGGAATTTGTTTACCTTCTATCATTAAAACTTTGTAGCCTTGAGTGGAGACTTAGGCAGGCAAGGGCAGGTAGAAAACTTAGCTTCCTCTATTGCCCGGGAAACCCAAGCCTCCCTCCTGCTCTCTGTGGCTGTAGACAGCTTGTTTGGGTTTATTTGCATACTCACTCTGATTGGCTGGTGGGTGTACCAGGGGTATGGTCATGTTGCATATTACTCTTTTATTAGATAGGATAGATCTTGAAGTGTAAGGAAACAGGTCTGCTCATTGCCTGACCTAATCCCATGCTGACATTGATTTTTTTTTGTCTGTGCAAGGTTTCCTTTGGTATGTTTTTAAGATCTGATGGGAATGAGAAAAGAACTCACACAAAATGATGAGTTTTCCATATTACTTTTTAAATTAGAAATTCCATTTCTTCTTTGACTTCATTTTGTTGTCATTTCATTTCAGTATTGATCCTGCAAAGTTACAGCTACTGCCTTAAGTTAGAGGTGCACAATTGTTTCATTAGGTTTCAATCATTTCAATACCCAAGGTCTGCATTTGTTTATTGTCTCTTCCCTTCTGTCTTGTAGAAGAAGACATCCTACTTTTTTTCAAGTTTATGTTCAACCTGAATTTTTATTGGATTTCTTTCTTCCTCTTATATGATTATTCTCTTAATTCCTTTCCCTCTCTTCTTCCTTCACTATCATTTAACTGGCTCATCCTCTCTCTATGACAAAGAGGCAACTTCAACACCATATTTAGAGGAAAAACTCACTCTGTTGCTCCCTGCAGGGCCCTCTCTCTGCAGCCATCTACCCCTATAAAGCTAATGCTGATGCCCTGCCTGGCCCTCAAAGCACACGTGCCCAAAAGGCATCTCTTTAATTCCTCCTTCCCTCTAGGTCTCCGTAGAAGGCAGCATCTTGCTGTCCATCTGGCTTGATTTGCCATCATTGACCCAGATCCTAATTAGGTAAGTTCTACAGAATCACAACATCCATTTTCCAGTAAGGTTAGTGGCTAATTTCTGACTGTTCTGATCTGTTCTGCAAATAGTTGTCAGATTAATTATCTGCCCCCAAATACATTTGACTGTCATTCTAACCAGAACCCTCTACTATCCACCCCTGAGACTGTTGTAAAAAATCTGTAAGCAGCATGGTTTTTTTTTTTTTTTAAGTTTTACCCCTGTCTCCAGCCTCATCTTTAACCATTATCCAAAACAGGCGCTATGTAGCAGCCATTCCCCAAATGCACTCCACACTTCCTGCCATTGTTTTGCTTTACTTGCCCTCTTCCCATTCACATTCCCTGGTGCAAACCACACTGAGATCCTGGAGCCTTTTTCTGAAAGAGCTGCAATTCTCCCTGATGCTGACCCCCACATCAGTCTGCTTGTATTTAAAAATCTTCCATGTCATTTATGCTTCACACTCCTTGAAGGCAGGACATGTGTTTATTTGATTTGAACACTAAAGCTCCCCTAGCAGGACACTGAAATGAGTAAACTAACAAAATGATTGCTGATGAAGAGAACATGCTCCTTTGTTTACAGCACAGTAACTGGTCTATAAAACCTGGGAAAATCTAGATGCTTTAACCTTATTTGTGTTTTTGTTCTTTTGTTATTCTGTATATGGTCTCTAATTTTGTCAAAAACAATAACTAAACTTATCAGAGTGACATTGGTTAATAAAATTATATAGGTTTCAAGTATTCTATCTAATAAAAAAGTAATATGCAAATTGACTGTACCTTTGCTAATCCACAAAGCCACAACCACCAGCCAATCAGGATAACTCAGCCAAGATGGCTACAGCCACATGGCTGGCAGGAGGCTTGGGTTTCCTTGGCAATGTAGAAAGCCAAGCTTTCCACATACCCTTGCCTGCTATGGACTCCACTCAAGGCTACAAACTTTCAATTATAGAAAATAAATCCCGACAAAAAATGGCCACAGCCAAGGAGTGAGCAGGAGGCTTGGGTTTCCCCAGCAATGGAGGAAGACAAGCTTTCTGCCTGCTCTGGCCTGACCTAGCCTCTGCTCAAGGTTACAGTTTTAATTATAGAAGATAAATAAATCCCAGATACCAGGGCCTCTGCTTGGATCACCAGGTTGTGTGGCTAGCCTGCAAACCAACACAAGCCCCTCACCCAGGCCACCCCATTTCCCAAGTGAATCCCCCCCCCCATGATCTGGGACACCATATAGGGGCAACCAGCCAGCCCCCGCCCATGCCTTTATCCTATCTAATAAAAGAGTAATATGCAGATTGACCATCACTCCAACACACAAGATGGCTGCCCCCATGTGGTCAAAGATCCTGCCCCCATGTGGACACAAGATGGCTGCCACAAGATGGCCAGCAGGGGTGAGACTAGATCTGCAAGGGAGGGCAGTTGTGGGCAATCAGGAAAGCAGGGAAAGGAACCAGGCCTGCAAGGGAGGGCAGTTGTGAGCAATCAGGAAAGCAGGGGAGGGCAGTTGGGAGGAACCAGGCCTGCAAGGGAGGGCAGTTGGGGGCAATCGAGCCTGCAGGGGAGGGTAGTTAGGGGTGACCAGGCCTACAAGGGAGGGGAGTTAGGAGTGACCTGGCCTGCTGAGGAGGGCAGTTAGGAGCAATTGGGTTGGCAGGGGAATAGTTAGGGGATGAGCAGGCTGGTAGACAGAAGCAATTAGGGGCAATCAGGAAGGCAGGCAGGTGAGCAGTTGGGAGCCAGCAGTCCTGGATTATGAGAGGAATGTCCGACTGCCACTATAGGATCAGGCCTAAACTGGTAGTTGGACATCCCTCAAGGGGTCCAAGATTGGAGAGCTTGCAGACTGGGGTGAGGGACTTCTCTCCTCCCCTCTCCATGCACTAATTTTGTGCACTGGGCCTCTAGTGCAATTCTATAATGCATCAGCTGTATATATTTTTAAAATATATATTTTTTTTTACAGAGGAAGGGAATGGGATAGAGAGTTGGAAACATTGATGAGAGAGAAACATTAATCAGCTGCCTCCTGCACAACTCCTACTGGCCATGTGCCTGCAAACGAGGTACTTGCCTTGACCGGAATTGAACCTGGGAACTTTCAGTACACAGGCCAATGCTCTATCCACCAAGCCAAACTGGTTAGGGCCATCACGTGTGTATTGTATTGAGTGTTCACCACCCTAAGACAAATCTTCCATCACCATTTATGTGACTCCTTTTTATCTCTTTATCCTACCCCACCCTTCTTCCCCTCTGGTGACCACCATACTGTTTTCTGTGTTTGTGAGTTTTTGTTTGTGTCTTTTTATTCACTTTTTTTTCCATTTTATATCCTGCATTAAGTGAAATCATATGATGGTTTTTGACTTTTATTTATCTGACTTATTTCACTTAGCATGATTTTTTTTTAATCAGGTAAATGTGTGTGCCTGTTTTTCCTCCTACAATAAGTTAGTTGTTTTTGTTGGTGGTGATGTTAGAGTTGATATTCTATAGGAGTGTTTGCAATTCCAGGCACATGTTGGTGAAAGAGAGTTCAACATGACTCTCTAGGATCCTTAGGTATTATCTGGAGAGCTACTGTTGTTGTCATTAAAGCCTGTTACAAACTTTACTTCTCTAAATGCAAGTGCTATTCCCCTTAGTTTCTAACCTGTAATCTTCAGGATACTTCAATTCCTGTACCAACAATGCTGCTTTGTTGATTTTTATCATTGGGTTTTACTATTGAAGACATGAATCAGAGCTGTGACTTATATTTTCTTGATCATCTAATGACAATTGCATTTTTAATGTCAACTAGTGTCAAAAATTTGTCCAAAATGGTGAAGCCCCAAAGAATGAAGCCTCAGACTTCTATTTTCACCAAATCTGGGTTATTCTGTTCTAATCCTCCCCACCTTCGGCATGAACACTGTTTCCCATCTCATAACAATTTTCAGCTTTGCTTTCTTCAAAGGAGATTTTTAAACATTTGAACACACAGCATCATCATTTCTCTAATTAACTCTTATATATCTCTAAGAAGAAACTTATAAAAGTATTTTTATTGTTTCTCTTCAAAATATAAGAAACAATAGGATTGCATTTTTATTGCAACATCAAAGCAATTTAGATAGCATAACTAAATTTATTTTAGTAGCATGTGACTCCTAACACAGAGTAGGTCCAGAGTAATATTTGTCAAATTACTCATTTGACAAATAATAATTTTGCCTGTTGCTATGTTCCAAGAGACTTTTTCTATCATCTTGCCTTGTGCATTTCATAGTTCTCTGGGTGGAGACAGGCAAACAAGTGATATATGCCTCTGTTTCTATTTTGTTCATTAGATTTCACATAAGTGCGATCCTGTGGTATTTAGCTTTTCCTAATTTACTCATTTCACTTAGCATATTAATCTCCAGGTCCATCAGGCTGTCACAAAAAGGTAGATTTCCCTTTTTTTCTTCTTCACAACTGTGTAGTATTCTATTGTATAAATGGACCAGAGCTTATTATTAAATCATCTACTGATGAGCACTTGGGCTGTTTCCAGATTGGTTACTTGTAATAATAAAAGCATAATATGATAATTAGACTGGACAGCAGAACGACCTTCAAAACGTCCTTCTGGGTGGCCTTCCAGAGAAGCCACAGCTGTGAGGGCCAAGATAAGCTGCACAGCTGCAAAGGCCAAGTCTCTTGTATGAATTTCCTGCATTGGGCCTCTAGTCTATCTTACCTAATAATAGACAAACATGTAAATTGACCATACACCCGCTAAACCCCTAGCCAATCAGAGTGAATATGCAAATCAACTCAACAAAGATGGCTGTTAATTTGCATAAATAGGCACCCAGCACCTGGGTCCCAGGAACATCCTGAGCCAGGAGGCTCCTGGGCAGGACCAAGCCTGTGATCAGAGCTGAAGGGTTGGGGGCAGAGGTGGTGATCAGAGGGAGCTGGAGGTCTCCTGCCCAGGCCTAATGCTTCATCCAGAGGCTTTAGGCCTGGGCAGGGCCCAGCCAGCGATTGGTGTAAATTACAGAGGAAACACCTTTTCTGACTGCTCATTGGCTAAGCTTCCTGTAGGCCACTGGTAATATTCTTAGTAACTTGGGTAATAAGAATCCAGAAAGGTGATCTAGAGATTTCTACTTGGAGAAAAAAACAAAGGTCCACTTCTGGAGGGGCTAAGAAATGCCATATCCTGCCCCAGCCAGTTTGACTCAGTGGATAGATAATGCCTTGGCCTGCAGACAGCAGAGTCTGGGTTCAATTCTGATCAAGGGCATACACCTAGGTTTCAGGCTCCTCCCGGGCAGGGCCCAGGTCAGGGCTCATGCAGAAGGCAACCAATCAAGTGTTCCTCTCACTTTGATGTTTCTCACTATCTATCTCTTCCACATTCTCTAAAAGTCCATGGAAACATATCCTCAGGTGAGGATAAAAGAAAATAATAATAAAGAAATGTCATATCCTATGCAAGACACATCTTGAAAATGCCTAAAGAAAGTTGTCATTTTTTCAAGGTGAAAAGACTGGAGTCCATGTTGAAGAAAACACCTTGATGGTGTGGTTACTGGCAGTGGCTGCAGCAATGGGGTGATGGGGCTGGTGGATTCCCTTGATCAGCCCAGTTGCCTCCCACAAAGGGAGGAGCTTAGGCTTCCATGGGGAGCGGACCTGAGCTGTCAGTAGGACATCCCCTGAGGGTTCCCATTATGTGAGTGGGAGCAGTTTGGGCTGAGGTACACCCCCACCCACAGTGCATTAATTTTGTGTACTGGGCCCCTAGTGTGTGTGTGTGTGTGTGTGTGTGTGTGTGTGTGTGTATAAAGCCTAAGCAACTGAATGACTAAATGGCTGAAAAATTGGTCAACTGGTCACTATGATATGTCCTGATCACCAGGGGGCAGACAATTAATGCAGGAGCTGCCCCCTGGTGGTGAGTGCACTCCCACAGCCAACCTCCAGGGTCTGGCTAACTTCCCATGGTCTCCCACATCGGCTGGCCAGCCCTGATCACCAGCCATAGCAAGGGACCCCGTTCATGCACAAATTCATGCACTGGGCCTCTAGTTGCAAATAATGCTGCAATTAACATAGGGATGCATATATTCTTTCAAATTACTGTCTCAGGTTTCTTTGAATATATTCCTGAACACACACACACACACACACACACACACACACACACACACACACACTTCTCCCCACTTTGGAATATATTTTAATTATTTCTATTTATTTTTTATTAAAGTGGCTGGAATCTCCAGTTCTGTGTTAAATAAGGAAAGTGAAAATAGAACCAAATTGCCTGACAGAGGAAGTCAGTTTGGAGAGAGATCAGGCCAGCAGGGGAGGGCAGTTGGAAGTGATCAACCAGGTAGAGACAGTTAGGGATGATCAAGCTAGTAGGGGAGAGCAGTTAGGGGCAAGATCAGGCCAGCAGGGGAGGGCAATTGGGGGAAAGATCAGGATAGCAGGGGATGACAGTTATGGGCAATAAGATAGGCAGGCAGGCAGAAGGGTGAGGGTTGATCAGGC
Organism: Vespertilio murinus; assembly: GCA_963924515.1. Classification (NCBI taxonomy): domain Eukaryota; kingdom Metazoa; phylum Chordata; class Mammalia; order Chiroptera; family Vespertilionidae; genus Vespertilio; species Vespertilio murinus. The sequence continues at coordinate 5,112,094 of OZ004713.1, forward strand.
AGTCAGGCAGGCAAAGGGATTAGGGGAAATCAGGCAGGCAGGCAGGCAAAGGGATTAGGGGAAATCAGGCAGGCAGGCAGGTGAGTGGTTAGGAGCCAGTGGTCCCAGATTGTGAGAGGGGTGTCCAACTGCCAGTTTAGGGCCACAGGAATTCGGTCTAAACCAGTGGTTGGACTTCCCCTGAAGGGGTCCCTGATTGAAGTAGGTGCAGGTTTAGCTGAGGAATTCTCCTCTGTGCATGAATTTCATGCACTGGGCTTCTACTTATATTATAAATTATTTTTCTTTCATGGCTATAGGACTATCCAGATTATTTTGTTTTACCTTGTTGAGTTTTGGTTGTTTGTGGTTTCTGAAAATTGGTCCATTTTTTCTGGTTGTCAAATGTGTGAACATAAAATTGTTTATATTCCATTATAATTGGTTTATTAGCTACATAAAATGTAGTAATATCCCCTGCTTAATTTCTGTTATTAGTAATTTTTGTTTTATCATTGTCAGTTTTGTTGGAGTTCTGGCAACATTATTATTTTTGAAAAACAACATATTTTTCATCAACTTTCTTTAATTTTGCCTCTCCTTCCTTCCACTTGCTTTGGATTTGCTTTGCTCCTCTCTTTCTAGTTTTCTGAGGTAGGACTTTAGATCATTGATTGAGAACATTCATATTCTTCACTATAACACTTTCCCTGTCAGCATTGCTATAGTTACATTCTACATATTTCAATGTCATATTTACATTTTAATTCATGTCTAAATATTTATTGACTTATTTTGAGACTAGAGGCCTGGTGAACAGGATTTGTGCATTGGTGGGTGGGTGTGGCCTGTGGGGATTGGCCTGCTGTGGAAGTGCTGCTCATCCTGGTCAGCTGTGTGTTGCACCCACTGTGGGAGCACACTGACCACCAGGGGAAGCTCCTGAGTTGAGTGTCTGCCCTCCTAGTGGTCAGTGTGCATCATCGTGACTGGTCTACTGGTTGTTCTGGTCATTCCTCAGTTTGGTCACTGGGCTTTTATTGTATAGGATAGTAAAGGTTCCTGGGCTTGGCCACTTGTTTTGTTGAGATCCGCTCATGGCAATCCCAGCTACTTTGTGTCACTTATCTGGAGCCTCCCCAGCTGTATCTCAGTGGGGAGTGCAGTCTCAGGCCCAGTGAGATGGAGAAGAAGAGCACTTCTGATTGTTGATAATAAGCAGGATCCATAATTGTTCTCCCTTTCCTGAGCTGCTCAGCTCACCTTGTACTGTTGGTGGGACTCCAATCCTCTGGAAGAGTGAGCCTACATAGACCTTCTTCTGTTGCTAGGTTGGGAGATTCCAGCCTAGGTTTTATGTCAGCTACTGGGTGAGTGGTCCTAAAATTCCCTGCCACAAGTTGTTTCTCTAGTCCTGGGTACACAGCAGTTCTCATTTCTCTTTACACCTTTGAAAGTTCTCCTTTGGTTGCCTCTTCTGCTATTTCCAGGGATTATAGTTATACTTAGAATTAGAGGAGCCAGAAGAACTGAGGCTGCACCATCCTGTTTGAACAAAAGATCAAATATCTTTTCAAAAGCTGTTGTTAATACTTTTTTCATGTCCAATTAGAATATCAGTTAGCAAAAAGGTCATTTGAGCTGTGAGAGCAATGATAGCATAAGTATTGCTTTCACAGGCTTGTATTTCAAGTCAGATATGAGGCAGTGTGTGCTACAATAATTCCCTCAGCCAAAGTATGCCCAATGGCCATTAAGAACCACACAGAATGTGGTAGGATTTAGGGACTGGTATACAAATTGCTGCCACTAAAGAACTTTTTAGCCAAGGAGAAGTGGGTCCCCTCTATTTAATGGCCGGCAACCCATGACTGCAGGTGTCCCTTTGAGCTTGAAGGACACTCTCCAAGATGTCATGTGCCTCAACCAGTGCAGCAGCATCCTCCACAACAACCGTGACTTTTAGTCCTGAGGTTTTCAAGTGCTTCAGACATATAATGTTTCATGAATAGAGCAGGGGAAATATTTCAGTTTCAAATAAATCACCAAAGAGACTTGCTTACTCATTCACATGTCAAATTACAGAACTTTGTTCTTTGGTTTTGAACATCTTTGAGGTTTGATTGCAATATAGAGTGATTTATTCAGATCAATTGAATATTTAAAAATGATTATACACCAGAACCTATTTGGGGAAAATACCCTGTGTGATTTTGCTTAATTTTGTGCCATATCAATTCACAGAGCCATGCTTCTAATATGCTAAAATGATTATTAAGATTCTATGATATGCACATTGGTGACTCAAAAAAAAAAAAGATAAAATCTCATTTTTAGGACTAAGCTCTGCTTGAAGTGATTTTACTAACATGCCTAAAAAGAGCCTTTGATACAGAGAAGCATGTAATTATGTGTCAGTGGTTGATGAGGAAAATGGCAGCAGGGACTTAGAAGAGAGAGTGATCACTGTGGATTGGGTTGATAAGAGAATGTTTCTGGAAGGTTGTGTATTCAGGACAGGTATGATCGGGTGAGTGGGTGGTGGCACTGAGAAGAAAGTCATGAAGGTTAATATAAACAAATGCTACGCTGAGACCAAGCTGTCTGTTGGCTGAGTGGATGTTTTGCAGATGGGAGTTATGCTGAGGCCATATTCGGAAGACTTGACTGCCAGACTGAGGGGATCTTTATTTAATGAGAATCTGTGGACTTGGAGGTGTTTTGAACTGAGTAGCAGTGCAAGTCAATACAGGGTGGGTGGACATCAGTTTTCAAAAGGAGGTTGATTTCTGTGGCATTGATAGGACTCAAGAGGATAATGGGGTTGAGGTGGGGGAAGTGAAGACCTAGAAAGGACCACTGTCAAACTTTGAATAATACATTTTCGAAGGATAAAATTACTTTGTAATTGAAAGACCATATTAAAAAGTAAAAACACACACAAATGCACATGAAATAGAGTGAATATTTTAATAGTATGCTAATTTGAATTTTTTGTCCATTATCACTGTTCACATAAACTGCTCTCTCCAATGCTTTAAGTATAATTTCAATTTATCCATGTGTAGTTGAAAGTAAATAATATTAAAATTAGTGGTTTGACTATTACTTTGCTATCTAATTCTGTCTTTATCAGCCCTGAGAAGGCTTGGCTGAATACATGGGATGAGAAAGTGAAAAGAGTCAAAGATAACACCAAAGTATCCGCTCTAGTTAGTAGGAAGAACAATGAAAAGTGCATTAATTTTGATTTTAAAATTTTTAGATTCATAAAAATAGTTTATATCTTATACATGGTAGCCAAAATACTGTAAGTAATCCTATCTAAAAAAGAGCAATATGCAAATTGACCATCACTCCAACACACAAGATGGCTGCCTCCATGTGGACACAAGATGGCCACCACAAGATGGACAGCATGGAAGGGTAGTTGGGAGGGACCAGGCCTGCAAGGGAGGGCAGTTGGTGGTGACTAGGCCAGCAAGGGAGGCCAGTTGGGGAGGACCAGGCCTACAGGCGAGGGTAGTTAAGGGTAACCAGGCCTGCAGGGGAAGGCAGTTAGGGACAAACAGGCTGGCATGGGAGCAGTTAGGCATCAATTATGCTGACAGGGGAGTGGTTAGGGGGTGGTCATGCTGGCAGGCAGAAGCAGTTAGGGGCAGTCAGGAAGGCAGACAGCCAAGCAGTTGATATTATGAGAGGGATTGTGAAAAAGATGTCTGATTGCCAACTTAAGCCTAATACCAGTAGGATCAGGCCTAAACAGCAGTCGAACATCCCTTGAGAGGTCCCAAATTGGAGAGGGTGCAGGCTGGGCTGAGGGACACAGTCCCCAGTGCACAAATTTTGTGCATCAGTCCTCTACTAGTAATTTTACACGTTTAAAAAGCATAAAGTCTTTTAACTTATAAGGTTAATAATCATTTATTGATAAGGTGAGAGAAAAAGCAGATAAAATAATGGATTTGTAGGAGAAATTAAAACAGGCATTATAAACCAACAGTGAGAAAATCTCTCTAAAAAGCATAAAGGTGGCCTTTGATTGAAATAATTGTTACCCTAATGTGATTCCTAAGTAGTAAGAATACTATCCAGTTGCACATAAATTATGACTCAAGACTGACCTACTAGGGTTAAATAAATGTTTTAGATTCTGGAAGGAACTCAAATGGAATAAAACTCAGTATAATATAATAATTATTTTATTCACTATGTTACTGCTCTAGTGATAATTTTAAGTCCATTGACATTGCCAATATCATTTTTGTGTGTGTTTTCATGTGTAGTATCAGTGATATAAAAATGGTAGGAAAGACATTAATAGATATTTCTTAAGTGGAAATAAATCACTGAAAGAATACATGATTACCCACTATCTATTTTTCCTTCAAAGAACCTGACATAGGAAAGGAAGTGAAGCAAAGGGAATGATCCATGGAAATGGCTGTGGAAAGTCAACTTATTGACAGTCTGGGCTTAAATCAGATTTTCCCATCAATTTTATTTAACCCCTCAAATAATCTTTCATTCTACTGTATCATTGACATAAAACACACCAAAAATGATATAAAAGCAAAATCATAAACCTCACCTTTTGGAACTTACATGTGTATCTCATTTAAATTCATTTGAGCGCTGTTAAACTCACTAGACAATGTTCAGTGTGCGTGAGATTTAAACGATGCAGCTCTAGTTAACTGCTCTGCAATTCCTATAAACAATAAAATCATTAGTGTTCATTTAAAATAAATAAATAATGAGATGTGAAATCATTATCATAGTGTCTTTCTAAGTAAAAGTAGCCAACTTTTATCACAATTGTGTCATCCATAACTTAAATAAAGTTGATGCATTCCCTAAAGTGCACTACTGTACTGTGTTATCACAATCATCTGCTTCTTTGAAATGAAGTGTCTATTCCACCTCTTAAAAGTAATTTTAAGAGGCTGAGAAGTTGCTGCTGTAGTCTCCTTCAGCCTTTGTGTCTGAAACTCTGGTTCCTCACCACTTCACCAGCAGGCTCACTGATGTAGAGAGGAGCTTGAGTAAAAGGGTGAAGACCCAGCTGAGGTTTTGGTGTTGTGGGGTGAGGTTATGCTATCTTCACCACTGAGTGATTCAGCAGTGAAGGTAGCATGCTTTCATGGTTGACGACTTTTTTAGGTTCATTTATACTCAGTGCTCAGATCATATTATGTGGTCTTTGATTTACAAACCCAGGAGGTTATTTTTCTTCTGCAAAATCTGAAGTTTAGATAGAAGAGAAGAAACAGAAGAGTAAAAGGTGAAGTGTTACCCTGTCCGTCCTTCCAAATCCAACCACAAATACCCACTTAATGTTGAAAACTCATCATGTCTGTTTGGAAACCCTGCTCGAGTCTTGAAGTGATACCTGAGCTTGTACACACAGCTTGTTCACCTAGGTGACCCGAGAACCACTCCTTTACCTAGAAATAAATGTTATTTTAAAAAATACAGCTACTCGTGTGTCCCAGGGGAAGCAGTGGGACCCGGGGGGAGGGGCGGTGTGAACCAGAGGAGGAGTGGACTCTATTCGTGTGGTCCTGAGATAGCCTCCATAAAACAAGCAGACTGCCAAATGACAGCGGGGAGGGGAAGGAGACCTGCGGGGGGAGAGATAAGAGAACAACCGAAGGACTGGTATGCATGAATATAAGTATAATCAATGAACACAGAACTCTGGGGAGGGAGGGCATAAATGAGAGGTGGGGGGGGCAATGGAAAGCTATGTGCACATATAATACCTTAATAAAAAATAAAATATAAAATAAATAAATAAATAATAAAGAAAATACAGCTACTGCTTTCAAAGAATTAGCTCCCTTGTTACAGAACAAATATGGTATTAAAATAGTGAATATTGTTACAGAATAAAGACAGGTGGTATCAAACAAGAGACCATGAAGTATAAAATCCAAGCAAGTTCACTGCCTCTCAGAGCACTCCACAGGTGAAGTTAATTTTCTTCTGGTTCTTGACAATAACATACAGTTTCAATGAAGTGATTAGGAAGAGAAGGGGCAGGGTGATTAGTTCTGGAACTACCATGTTATGCATTTTGAAGTAAAAGTGATTGAGCCCCTAGCAAACACAGCTCTTGCCTTGCCCCTAACTCTTGGTCCACCTCTGAGCTCACTGCAACTTAAGAGCACAGTTGCTATATTTAGGACAGTTAAGCAACCATGTTTCTCTGCTTCTCTGCCTGAGGGTCTTTTCTTGTGTTGTAGGAGCTTGCTCATAGAACAATCAAGAAGGGCCTCAGGTATAGTGTCCCCAGAATAACCCCAGCCAATTGTTGATGAATGGATCCGTCTACTTCCTCACCCTTCTTTTATACCATTCCTCACAGGCTGCCCACAAGGGAAAGAGATATTGCAATAAACAGAATAACAATTCCCAAAGATAACTACATCTTACTTATGAGAATCTGTACATATGTCATCTTATAAGAGACTTTTCAGATGTGATTAGTTAAGGATTTTGAGATGGAGAGGCTATCCTTGATTATCTGGGTGGAGAACATGTAGTCAGAAGAATCCTTATAAAAAAAGGAGACAGGCAAGAAGGTGAAAGTCAAAGGGATTTGAAGATGTTACACTGCTGGCTTGAGGTTGGAGGAAGGGGCCACAAGCCAAGGGAAGCAATATTTTAGAAGGTAGAAAAAGTCAGGAAACATTCTTCTCAAGAGACTCCAGAAAGAAAGCAGCCTGGTCAACACTATGACTTTCCAGGGCATGGTCCCCTTACATCTCGAGTTGCTAAAATAGCCTACTTAAATTCACCATTCTCTCTGTTTCAATCCAGGCTGCACCAAGCTGATGGGTTGCTCCTTCCCAAACACATCACAGAAACCCTGAATTGGTCTTGTGACATTGCTGTCAATTAATAGAATTGACTTTATGAGACACAGGCTTTGGAGCCTACCTATCTCTTTTTATATTCTGGAGTTCTTAAACATTGATGTGTAAAAGATTTTCTTAAACTCAGGAGAGCATGATAAAATTGCATATTATCAATCTCCATCCACTATGGTAGACTGATTACATTGCTCGCCCTAATTAATGGCATTTCTATATCCAAGCCTTTTGCACTGTGACTTTGTAGCTACTCCTATCAAGTGGTAGCATCTGTTTCTCATATTGTGAATTGCTATTTGTTCTAATTTCTAAATATTCTGATTCCATAAGTAGAAATAGGGCAAAGCCCTGAAGACTCATTATGTGTGGGTGATTGTATTTCAGGATGGTCCAGAGACCTAAATTGACAATGAGTTTGGAGAGCCAGGGGAATTAAGTTATTGCTATAATGACCTATAACTGAGTCAGGTCTCACAGTGCAGAATGTGCAGGTGCGGGTGCACCACACACCTGGAAGAGCCAGCACAGTGTCCATAAGAAGGTATTCTGCTTTACAAATGTGACTTTATTAGAGCCATAGCTATTGATTTATAGACAAAAAACCTATAATTTGTTAATTTTGGTATGTTAGTCCTTAAACAAAGGCTTACTTAGAAGCTCAGTATGAAAGTGGTAGAAGTAAATGGCTGTGCAATCTAAGTGTTGTCTTCCTTTTCAACTCTGTGCTCCACTTGGTTACTAAAGTGTCTGTGGACCAGAGTTAGAAAATCATTGATTTTCAGGATGCCTTAGTCTGCTATGCAAAGTTTCTGTAATTTAGTTATATTGTTTCTGTTATTTACTGCTTTATAAAACCACCACTAACTCAGTGGTCTAAAACAATGATTCTTTCATTGTTCTCACTGAACTTGTGGGTCAGGAATCAAAGTTTTGCATGGTAGCAATGCCATCTCTCTGCTATTTTGGATGTCTGAAACCTCATCAGGGAAGATTCAAATGTCTGTGGCTAGGAGCTTCCAGAAGTTTCTTCACTCACATGTCTGGTACCTAGACTGGGATGAATTGAAGGCTGGGCTTGTGTGGGGAGTGGTGACTAGAACACTTCCATGTGGCTTCTCCATTTGGCGTGGGTAGCTGGGTTCCAAGATGGAGTGTTGTGATATGATAGTGATTATATAGGTAGAAAGTGTTTTAGGAAATTCAGAAGTTGTGTGAACTTTTATGAACTAGCCTTGAAAACCTCACATGCTCACCTCTACTGTACTCTTTGGTCAAGGCAGTCACCAGAGGTTCATACAAGTTTCACAGGAAGAGATGTAGACCACATTCATTATTTGGTAATGGGAGGATTGCCAGTTCATTGAGGAATGGGAGATATTCATGCTGCCATCTTCAGGATACAATATCTTCTACACCCACCCTATGGCCACAATAATTCATACACATACAAAAATGCACAAAACCTTTCAAGACACCCCCAACGTCAAGACCTCACCAAATAGATCAGGTGCAGACTAAGCTCATGAAGCTCAAGTCAGAGTCCTTGCCTGCACTTCTTTGAGGCAAGCTATCTGCCTCCCAATGTGGGGAGCAGCATTACAGATTACACAGGATGTAAAAGGCATTATTGTGCCCATATCTGGAGAATAGAACTTACTATAGTTGTTTTTCTCCATTTTCCATCCACTTACTTCTAATGTGAATCTTGCACTCCCTAAATGTGTCATGCTTTTACAGGGCTCTTTGCTTTTGTTCACAAAATTCCTACTTTTATAATTCTGTCACTCTTCCCTGTCATCAAAATTCGTCTCTTTCAAAGTTCCCCAAAGACTTTCTGTTTATAGAAGTCTCCTGTGATACTCTAGCCTACAATGACCTCTTCATATTCTCAATCATTGAGTCCCCACTATGGGCCATCTTAGGGATAAAGGAATGAGCAAACAGAAACAGGCACAGAAAAAAATCTAGACCTAGACCTTATACCCCTGACAAAAATTAACTTAAAATAGATCACAGAACTAAATATTAAATGCAAAACTGTAAAACTCCATAAAGATAACATGAAAAAATCTAGATAACTTGGGATTTGGTGATGACTTTGAAGATATAATGCCAAAGGCATAATCCATGAAAGAAATAATTGATAGCTGAATTTAATCAAAATTATTATTTTTTTCTCTGTGGAAGACAACATCAAGATGAGAAGCCACACACTGGGAGAAAATTATGTGTAAGACATCTTTAATAAAGGACTGTTACCAAAAATATACAATACAATCTTAAATCTCAACACCAAGAAGACAAATGATTTAAAAATGGGCTAAAGACCTTAACAGACACATCAGACACACAAACAAACAAACAAACAAACAAACAAACAAAAAAACAAACAGATGTCAAATAAGCATACCATGGGAGGGCAATCTGGCTGTGGCATCTGTCACCCCTTTGATCGCCAGGGTTGATTCAGCTGATCTGGCTGGGTAGGCAGGTGTCCCCCTCCTCCCTCACTCATACATGTGTGTCCCTTCCACAGCTCCATGCTAGGTCAAAGACGATGACCTTCCCCCCAGGGGAGAGGACTGGTCTTTGGCCAAGGGTATACCAGTAGCTGTGTTCCCCTGCTAGAACCTTCAAATGCTCTCAAATAAGCACATCATGAGAAACTTTCCATCACGTCAATGAGGAAATGCAAATATCACTACCCACCTATTAGAATGGCAAAATCTAGAACTGACAACACTAGATGGTGGTAAGAATGTGGACCAACAGAACCCTCATTCGTGACTGGTGAGGATGCAAAATGGTATGGCTACTTATGTACACAGTTTGGAGACTTCTTACAAAACTAAATGCACTCTTATCATTTTATCCAGCAATCATATTCCTTGGTATTTACCCTAATTGGCTAACAACTTATGCTCACAAAAATACCTGCACATGAAACGTTATTCATAATTGACAAAAGTTGAAAGCAACCAAGATGTCCTTCAGTAGGTGAATGAATAAATAAACTATGGTAAAACTAGATAATGAAATATAATTCAGAGCTAAATACAGGAATTAGCAATCCATGAAAAAGATATAGCAGAGTTTTAAATGCATATATCTGGAGAGGAATGAAGATGACTGTGTAGGTAAATGGCTCCTAAATGGCTAACTCCTAAAACTCCTAAATGGCTGTCTTATACAACAAGCTAAAAAAACCAAACAAACTATCAAATAAACATCTGTCTCCCAAATCCAAATGAAAGCTGGCTGAGGGGAAGCCCTACAACCAGACTGAAAAGGAAAGAGGAGAATCCAGGGCACAAGCACTAAAAAACTGAGGTAAGGGGGCAACAATGTGATAAAGGCTGGCAGCAGATCCAGGCTGGTGGAGGGCAGTGCTTTCTTCAACCTGAAGAGAGACAAGCACCCAATCTCTCTGAAATCCAGTTTCTGGGGAGTGGCTAGACTGTCTGCAATTTGGTCAGAAAGTGAGGCTGGCTTGCTTGCAGAGCTGAGATTGTTTGCTGTGCTGTGGTGCAAAATGTGGAGAGATGTGGGGACACCATCAGAGAGGTGGCGGATGGGCAGCCATTGCTGTTGGCCACGTCCCAGCCTAGTGATGCCATGAGATTCCACCCTGAGACTCCACCTCTCACAACACATCCAAGCTCCAAGCAGCAGACTTTGCATATGAATGGCCCTCTCTGTTTCAGTTTAGCAAAATTGCAACCTGGGGCAAACAGATCCATGGAGGACAGGAATGTGGTTCATGCTTAACTCTCCGGTGACAGTACTGGCCTCAGACAGTAGCTGAACTGCACCTTATTGAGAACCAGAAACCAGAGTTCTAGTGCTCAGTTTTAATCTCTCACACCCTTAAGTGAGACATTCTGGAGACAGTCTCAGTGAGCACCAAAGCCCCACTGAAACAAGGTGTGTCACCAGTGCAGCAATTCTTCCTTTCTAGATACAGCAGATCCTCACAGACAATTGGCCTGGAGGTCAATTCCTCTCAGTGTACCAACAGCAATCAAGGCTTAATTACACCAAAACTTTGCACTAAACCCATAAAGGGATATAGCAAAAGTGACCACCTCAGGTGATTGGGGAAGCTGAGCTACTGACCCCATAGGTCACCAACTGCACAAAGCCACTCCATCAACACAGGGAGGCAGCCAAAATGAGGAAACACCGAAGCATGACACGAATGGGAGAGATGGAGGAGAGTAAACTACTGGATGACACACAGTTCAGAATCACATTTATAAGATTACTCAACAATCTTCTTAAAACCTTTGAGAAACTTGATGAGACCTCCAAGAAGCTTGGTGAGACCTTCAAGGACCTTAATGAGAATACAAAAGAAAAAAAATGGAAAAGGACCAGCCAGAAATTAAGCATACAAAGTCTGAAATAAAGAATATACAGAAACTCAACATGCCCCAAGAATCAAACCAAAGATCTGGAATATAGGAAAGCAAAAATCACCCAACCAGAGAGGCAAAAAGAAAGAAGAACCCAAAAGTGTGAGAATAGTGTAAGGAGCCTCTGGGACGGCTTAAAGCGTACCAAAATCTGGATTTTTGGGGTGCCAGAAGACGAGAGCGAGTTGAATATTAAAGGCTTAATGGAAGAAATAATGACAGAAAACTTTCCCTACCTGGTGAAAGAAATAGACCTACAAGTTCAGGAAGTGCACAGGACCCCAAACAGGAGGAACCTGAAGAGGAACACACCAAGACACATCATAATTAAAATGCCAAGGGCAAAAGACAAAGGGAAAATCTTACAAGCAGCAAGAGAAAAACAACTAGCTACCTACAAGAGAGTACCCGTACCACTGTCAGCTGATTTCTCAATAGAAACTATGCAGGCCAGAAGGGAGTGGCAAGAAATATTCAAAATGATGTACAACAAGAACCTACAACCAAGATTACTCCACCCAGCAAAGCTATCATTCAGAATTGAAGGTCAGATAAAGAGCTTCACAGACAGAAAAAATTAAAGGACTTCATCAACACCAAACCAGGATTACATGAAATGTTGAAGGGTATTCTTTAAGAAGAGGAGGAAGAAGAAAAAGGTAAAGGTAAAAAATTATGAACAACAAAAAGGCATCAAATACATACCTACCAACAAGCAAATCTAAAAATCAAGAGAATAAAAAAAAATCTGAAGAACAAAATGGACTGGTGAATATAATAGAATCAGAGACATAGAAAGGGATTGGACTAACAATTAATAAGGGGAAAGGGGTTTGTGGGGTGTGGGGAGAGATTGGACAAGAATCTTACATGTATGGATGAAGACAGTGGCGGGGTTAAGGGCGTGGGATGGGGTTGGGAATCAGGTGGACGAGAGAAAGAGCCAACCTGAAAAGTCACTAGAGAGGTGGATGGGGCCATCATTCCACTAACAATGGCAGTGTTGATGGATTTAAATTGGGGTAGGTTTAGGTGGCAGTGGCTGACATAAGATTCATTCATTAAAAGTATTTTTCTTCATTTTGCTATGTGGAGAATGGATTAGGAGGAGACTGATTGTGGGTAGCAAGTCAAATACCTTTGAATAACTTAGTCGAGGGTGTAGTATTTGAAGTATTGGCAGGGATGAACAAAAAAGATACCTTATTGGACACTTAAGCCAACCCTGTCTTTTAAAATCTCATTATTTTTGTGGCTTTGAGTCATCCTCAAATACATTTATTTATCTGATTACACAAGCACACTTCTTTATTTCACTCAACCTATATGATAAAAGCCTTGCGGTAGAAAGTTTTATTTATATATATTTTTTAGGACCCACCATATTGGATATAGTAGTTACTATTAAGTAAGTATTTAAATGAAATACTGTCTTAAAGAACAAATGAATAAATTAATTTGAGGACATTATTATTTATATTGATCACTTTTTTAAATTCTCTCTCTAAAACTTCAGCAGAACTCATTGAAATTTTACATTGTAATTTGTTATGCAGGGAAGAATTTGGGGCCACACCCCAAGCAAAATTCTATGGTGGCTATTAAAGATCTTTAGGGAGTCATCCTGGATGGGTAAGACTCTAGTCAGGGAAAGACTAAGCCATCACCCCTTACAGAATTTAGAAAAAATACAGGAATAACTAACCCTCTTGTGATGCGGAAGGTACATCAGGTATGATGTACAATCAGGTACATTTTAAAAGATGGAAGAGGTGGTAAAGAGGGTGCACAGCCTCTGGTAGGCAAAGAGAATAACCCCAGAATTGTACCCTGAGCTTAGGAGATTTTCACAGTAAAGCATGAGCCTAGAAAGGCTGCCTGGACCATGTTAACTGACCAGGTCTGGGAACACCAGAACCCTCAGGGCAGAATTCAGATAAATGGCAAAAGCATTAGATGTCCAGCTGTGATGTCTTTTTTCTTTCATTAAAAAAAAAAAAAATATATATATATATATATATATATATATATATATATATATATATATATTATTGGTTTTTCACAGACAGGAAGGGAGAGGGATAGTTAGAAACATTGATCAGCTGCCTCTTGCACACCCACTACTGGGGATGTGCCCACAACCAAGGTACATGCCCTTGACCAGAATCGAACCTGGGACCTTTCAATCCACAGGCCGATGCTCTATCCACTGAGCCAAACCGGTTTCAGCGAGCTGCGGATGTCTTTGATAACAGTCAAGAATTATGGTATTCAGACATGATTTAGTCAGGCAACGGGCCCTTTCCTGCTTCACCAGTCTAACATTGGACTGTCCTTACAGTGAGAGATGGTTGTTGAATCCTGCAACAACCAAATCAAGACAAATTGCATCCACTCTGTCCTTGTCACAGACTGGTGTACTGGCTGATCCACTTCCCTAGAAATAATACAAGCTCTGAATCTACCTATGATTCCAGGGGTCTACCTTCCCCATCTCTCATCAATTTGTGACCCAGAGTCTGAAGGAGGAAATGCTTCAGATCAGCACCACTGCAGGAAAGATTTTACCCCAAAGACTTGACTTTCTCAAGCAGTTGAGACAACTGGACAAAGCCTGTGCCAAAAGCTGGGCAGGCACAAACCTGCAGGCATTACTGGCTCTGACGTTAATAAGCTGGGTGTTTAGTGAGTTATGTGTGAATGTCTTTTGTTTATTTGTTTGTTTTTTTCCAGGATGAAAAAGACTTGAAACCACTGGAAAATATTTGGAAGCAGTGTTTCCCTAATGGCCACTGAAGCAGGCCTTATGACGTCTGGAATAATGTGTGTCCCGGAAATTGCTCTTACTGATGTCCATCTCTTTTCTTACTGTTGCAGCCTTCCAGTCATTTCTGAACATGCTTTAATGTCCTCTGTGGCTGTGTCAGTGAATGACTCATGCATGTTAGAGGTTTAAATGGTAAGGGTTGTGGATAGAAAGGAGAATTAAACTTGGGACCATCTTTTGGGTTGGCAGTGTAGACAGAGGAGCAAAAGGCATCTTACCTAAAACTGATCTCAGAAAAGAGCTGGCCTCTCACAAATATCCATGCAAACTTCCCCAGGCCAGGGCTACGACACTCAATCCAGTCTGCTTCAAGGTTTAGCCTAGTTCTTCCCTCCCATGCACAACCCCTGCACCCATCGCCACAAGAGAAATTACTGCTACTCCTAACCACAGCCATTAAAATGGCAGGATTCAAGGTTCTGTCATGTTATGCCACTTTTATGTCCTGGCCCCTTGTTGTGTCACTTTCCTAACCAGGCATTATAGAAGTTGTGCAGTGTGAGGGACAGGTGCCTGCCTCAGCTGTGACCTTCAGCCTGCTGGTGATCAGGGTTGTCCTCTCGGGAAAGGGCAAGGAGGAGCCCACCTGCTCTGATGGCCACAGAGCTTCTTTGCTGCCGCTGGGCAATGTGCAAGACACGGAGACTGAGAGGCATTTGATTGTGCCTGCTTTGCCACGAAGGCAAGCTTACAAAGGCAATGGATATGAACATGGAAATCAAGCCCGGGCTGTGGAAGCTGGTGGAGCTCCTCGTCGCAGGCTCTCTGAGGCACGTGGTGCTGTTGAAACTCTCAGATAGGTGGAAACCCTACCGAGGATGTCGCAGCCACCGAAAAGGCAGCCCCTTTGATCCCACCTAACTGTTGGCCTATGTCATTGATTATCAGCATAAAAGACTCTGAATTAATCTCATTGTTCCTTAAACTGTGTTTTTAATGTTCCAGACTATTAAACAACAAAATTATGTTAGTACTTTCCTCTATAGGGTCCTAGTGAGCAAATTATTTGTCAACTAGTGTGGCTTGTAACTTATTATACAGTGTGGACAAAAGTAGGCTTATAGTTATTTATGTGGAAAGTCATACAATAATTAATAATTCACAAACAATACAAAAGTAAACTGTTTCCCATACTCACAGTTGTAACCCCCTCCACCCCCACCACCACATGTACATGATCAAATGTTACAGCCAGCAATGGAGCATCAGTTTTCTGACGTTTCTGAGAAAAACATTGTGCCCATTCTTAGATCCTCATTTCTGCTGGCCATGGCAGCTGGTAGGACTGACTCTTTCCTGTGTTTGGAAGTTGGGAAAGGGTCCTCTGGAAGGGTGGTGACAGAGTGGCGACGTACTCGGCAGCCCCGGGGGTAGTGCGGGCTGGAGGACCTGCTCATCGGCAGAGGCCATCCCTCTGCGCTGACGAAGAGCCGGGGCCACTAGAGCCCAGAGTGAAACCACAGCAGCATTAACCTGCTCTCAGGCTTCACAGGGCCTCACAAGCTGATTGAGGAAGCAAGACTCGTACCCAAAAGAGAATTAAGGAATGGTGTGTTTTCAATCTAATGTTAGATTGCTAACAGGTAAGTCACAGCGATCAGAGGTGTTCTGTCCTGTTCATGCTGCAAAGAAAAAACGACTCCATGGCGCTTAGATGTGAAGAGGGCACAGGCCAGCATGACATGGGCGCCTGTGATCAAACTCTCACACATTCCATGCATACTATTAAACAGATATTGACTTTCATGAGGTTATATCAGGATTTATTGGCCCGAGAGGTAAATATTGACTGATAAGATGTCGAGGTCAATAATTACCTCCAGGGACAATAAATCTTTATATTCACAGACACACAAATTCAATAGTCAGTGTGGTTTGTTAGATTAAACGCAAATTCCAAGTCATTAGACATATCTGGAAATCCCTTTTCATAACGGTGGATTCTGACAGTTTATAATTCACCTTAAAATAGCATATTTTAAATCAGATCTGATATAACTCCAGAAGAGAGAGAGTCAGCTTTATTTTTAATCATAGCCTTATGGAAAAAATCCTGTTATATATGTCTTCAGGTTGGCTGGTGCTATTCCGGCAGTCAACCAGTGATTGCTGCGTGGTGGTACTCAATATACATTTAAACAAATTAGTCTCATACAATTAGGCACTTCAACTCTTAATCAACAACAAAAGCTGATTTAAAAGTATATATTATATGATGACCACAAACGTTTTAAATTCTCTTAGTCTACCATTACAAACGTATTTTAAATATCAGGCAAATAATTTATGCCACTGTTGAACTTTGAAGTATTTGGATGGTTTATATTAGTTTTTTACTTCAAATTTGTTCAGAATTTTATTTTATTCAGAAATTAAAATTTCAGTGCTTTTTAATTTAAGTGTTTTATATAATCGAGAATTTAAGTTTATACAGCATGGAAACACTACAGACTGTCATTTCAAAGGGCTTGTTATATGGAGGCAATCCATTGTTTTGAGAAACTGTATCTAAAGACTGTCTGCATCCACATCAAGCCAGTGTCGCCTGTGGCAGGAAGATGCCAGGGACTGGAGAGAGATTGGAGATGGGCCTGGGGACTGCAAGCAGCAGAGTGCTGGTACACAAATGAGTGCCCTTGCACAGTGCAAAAAGATGCTGCAGGAGCTACAGCCATTTTTTACATGGGCTGCCCTTTGCTGACATCCAATGCCACACTGATGGCCACTCTCATTAGCTGTCTCTGCCCCCACAACCACTCCACAGCACCCTGCCATCAACATGCCAACATTCTCCTTTAGCAAGAGCAAAGAATTGGTCCTGAGAATGGCCAAAGGCAACTGGACTACGCTTGGTACTATTGGGAGATTTAAAACATGTCTTCCAAAGCACAAAGAATAATCATGCCAGCCTTCATGGATCAACAACTATAAACAATTTATCACGTTTTTGCTGTTTTCTCACACAAAAATGGAGATTATCTATACCAATTTAGTTTTGTTGTTATTTCTCTCCCTCATGCAGGGCAACCACTGTTGGAAGTCTGGTAGTTGCGGGGGTGGGGGGGTCAATCAGGGAAGAAGGAGATGATGTAATACTTTAAACAATAAAATAAAAAGAAGCCTGGTAGTGCCCCTTGTACTAGGTTTTGTACACTTTAACGCATACACATACACACATATAAACATACATCCCAAACATTATTCATTTTTGCATGTGTATTTTTATGTATGTACAATATTATTTTACTTGGACATTTAAAGATTACTTAAATGCCCCATATCTATATATTATATGTATTGTCCTGCATCTCTTTTCTCACAGTGCATTTTTGACATCTAGTCAGTAAACTTTTTAGAGTAATCGGTGCACCGGCTTCAGCCCCTAATAGTCTTGCAAATGGACGAGGGGATTAATTACATCCCAATATGTTTCCTGGTTCAACTGTATCAGTCTATACATCAGACTTTCTTACAGTGACATCCTTATGTGCTATGGAAATAAAGCTATGCCTGGGGGAGATGTGTGTATAAATGTATTTTGTATGTGCATATGTGTGTTTATACATGTGTATTTTTATGTAAATATATTATTTCTAAGGAAACATTGAATAGCTATTGTAAGTTTCAAAAACAATTAAATGAGTTCCAATTTTGGAACCACTTTTAAGAGTTTCAATTAATTTCAGTGCCATAAACGGAAGTAAAATTTTCTTGGTATTAAACTAATGAAAATAAGAGGCTTAGTCTTCTAAAACAAACACCAGTGAATTTGTAAACCATAAAAATTCATTTTTTGTAGCTGTGGAGACTGTGAAGTCCAAGACCAAGGTGCCAATGCAGCATCCTCCTCTGGAAGAGGCTCTCTTCCTGCCCTCCAGCCACGCCTTCTGTCTGTCCTCTGGTGGTTGAAGAGGCTGGGTCTCTCTGGAGCCTCTTGTATAAGATATTAATCCCTTTTAACCTCAAGGCTCCACCCTATGACTTAGGTACTTGGCAAAGACGCAACTCTAATACTGTCATCTTTGGGGATTAGAATTTTAACATATGGATTTGCAGGGACACAAATATTCAGACCATTGCAAAATATTCAGACCTGTTGGAAGAAAGAGAGATACAGTTTGAAATCATGAATATAACTTTATTTTTAGGAACTTGGACATTTTACAAGACACATGCAAATATTTAACCCATGAAATATAAAAATTGAATCCATTAATACATGTTTGGATTTTAAAGATAGGAGGAATCAATTCCTAGGGATCTTTTACAGGGAATTCAATTATTGAAGTAGTGGTTGGTCTAATGATGTCTTAATTATTTCTGCAAATTATCTAATTCAACCTTTTTATGTCACAGAGAGGGGAAGCTGAAACCCAGAGAACTAAAGAGACTCATGTGTAATCACCTGTTCTAAATTTAAGATTATTAAAATATTATGAAGAACTTCCAAATCAGTTTGGTGGAGAAAGAAAAAGATATGTGGCCTGCCTTTGATATCCTTGGAGGACATTTGCATATAGGCAAATAGTGGATATCCACTTTCATATTCTTCTCTGGACCTAGCTGATGGAACACTGAAGCAGTGAATCTGGACACATGGTTCAAAGTGATGTATACAAATGTTAGGCACTTGAGTAGTTCAATGTCCTGGCCAAAGGTACGAATGGAAACAGGTAACATGTGAGCTTTAAAAATCGGGTCTCAGAGGCGAGCACAGATGGCACTCCTCAGTGAGCCAGGCTATGCTTCCGGTCCTGAGGTAGAGCAGTGTGAGCCAGATTGTAGTTTTGTTCCTCAGTTGGTGAAAAGGAGCTTTAGGATTAGGTTCTTTCCCCACTCAAATCAGTCAGTCAGCTACTTATAGAAAAATGTTTATAGGTAAAAAGAGAAGCTAATCTTGTCCTACAACTTGTAAGTGAAAAATGAGACAAAAAGTTTAAAATTTATCTGGAGAAGGTGGGATTCCTTGTGGTTGAAGATCTTAGTTCTAGCTTCACTTTTCTGCAGAGGTTGGCAGAGCTCAGTTTATCTGTGTATAAAGGTATGTTCTTGTGGGTGCATGAGGAGCCGAGCATGCAGTTAAAATGCTACTGTAGCCCTAGCCAGTTTGGCGGCTGAAGGGTTCCAGGTTCAATTCCAGTCCAGAGCACAAGCCAGGGTTATGGGCTTGATCTTTGGGGTGGGGGGGTGGGGAGGGGGAAAGGCAAACAGGAAGCAGCCAATCAATAATTCCCTCTCTTCATTGATGTTTCTCTCCCTCTCTGAAATCAATAAAAATATGTATATTTTAAAATATATATATTTTAAAATGCAACTGTGAGGTTAGAATTTTGACCTAATGATTCCAAATCCTCACTTTTAAAATATACCTGGACTCAAAGTCCTGATTATTGATAGAGCAACCAAAGCTATTACATATGTGATTAGCAATGGAGGTACTCTAGTTTCCAAAATTGTGAAGAAAACATAAGCAACAAAATATCAGACATCCCAAGTAGCAAATTTTCCACTGATATAATGCCTAGAACAAAAGAAACAAATAATCAAAATGAAAAGGAAACCCACTGTATGGGAAAACATATTTGTCTATAATACATCTTATAGGGGTTAATATTTAAAATATACTATAAAGTACTCACACAACCCAACAAAAGAAAGACAAAAAAATAAAAACCAATAAAAAAATGGGCAGAAGACCTAAATAAACACTACTTCAAAAAGAACATATAAATGGCCAAGGACATATGAAAAAATGTTCAACATCATTAATCACCAGAAAGTGTGCATTAAAATGACAATGAGGTATCACCTCACACTTTTGAGAATGGCTATATCATCAACAAATCAACAAACAAGTGCTGGCGAGGATGTGGAGAAAAAGGAACCCTAGTGCACTGCTGGTAAAAATGCAGACTGGGGCAGCCACTGTGAACAGGGTAGAGTCTCCTCAGAAAATTTAAAAATAACTGCCATTTGGCCCAGTTATCCCACTTTAGGAATAGATCCTAAGAAGCCTGAAGCACGACTAAGAAAGAATATATACACCCCTATGTGCATAGCAGTGTTATTTTCCAAGGCTAAGATCTGGAGACCTAAGTGCCCATCAGTAGATGAGTAGATTAAGAAGCTGTGATACATTTATACCATGGAATACTGGGCAGCAGTAAAAAAGAAGGATCTCTTACCTTTTAAGACAGCATGGAGGGACCTGGAAAGAATTATTATAAGAGAAATAACCCAGTTAGAGCAAGACAAGTATCACATGATCTCACTCATATGTGGAATCTAGTGAACAAAATAAACTAGAGAACACAATAGATCCGGAGCAGACTGAGGATCCTCAAGGGGAAGGGGTAGGGTGGGAGTGGGGGAAGAGATTAACCAAAGGTCTTATATACATAAGCCATGGACACATGATAATGGGATGAAAGAGTCTAGGGAGAAAGGTCTGTGGGGGGAAATGAAGACATCTGCAATACTATCAACCATAAAATAAATTTAAAAAGAACAGTGAATGAACAGAAAAATGTCTGTTTTCTTTTTGAAACTAAACAGTAAAATTCACCATTATTGTGGTATTTATTGCAGACAAAAGCCTCATTCTTGGAGTTTCTTAATTTACTTTCACTGACTTACGTTTTTAACTTTATTTTTCTAGGACATTTTTAAATGTACCAAAAATCACAACTTCCCAAATACCCCACACCCAGTTCCCCTTGTTTATGACATCTTGGATTAATATGGAACATTTGTTACACTTAATGAACTTATATTGATGCATTACTACTTAAAACAAAAGCCAATACTAATTCCATTTCCTTAGTTTTTACCTCAGTGTTTTTTCTGTTCTAGGATCCCACATTTAGTTGTAATGTTTCCTTAACTGCAGTTGGTGGTGACCATTTCTGACACTTTCCTTGTTTCTTATGACCTTGAAAGTTTTGATGGATGCTGCTCATTATTTTGTACAATGTCCCTCAATTGGGACTGTTTTTCTCAGGGTTAGAATGGAGTTAGGAATGGGGATGAAGACTGCAGGGGTTAAGTGCCTTTTCATCACATCATATGAAGGATACATATTGTCAACATGACATCACTGTTGATGTCAATCTCCATCACCTGGCTGTGGTTTCAGATTTCTCCACAGTGAGGGTCCTCTTTCCTGTCCCCACCCCTTCCCACCCCACACCATCCTCTTTGCAAAGAACTCACACTTGAGGAGTCAGGACTTGTGCTCTACCTTTTGGAGGTTAGAGAACCTGCTAAATTATATAAAGTAGTCTCTTCTTCCTCATTTATTTATTTATTGTTTCTTCAATCATTTTTATATTGGTACTAGATGCCCAGTGCACACAATTCATGCACTGGAGGAGGGGTGACCCTCAGCCCAGCCTGCACCCTCTCCAATCTGGGACCCCATCAGGGGATGTCAGATTACCAGCAGTCAGACATCCTTCTCACAATTTAGGACTGCTGGCTTCCAACCTCTCGCCTGCCTGCCAGCCTGATCACCCCTAACCATTCCCCTGCCAATCTGATTGACACCTAAGTGCTCCCCTGCCAGCCCAATTGCCCCCAACTTCCTTTCCTGATTACCTGATTGCTCCCAACTGCCCTCTCTGCCAGCCCAGTTGCCTCCTACTGCCCTCCCTGGCCAACCTGGTAACTCCTAACTGCCCTCCCCTGCCATCCTGGCCACCCCCAACTGCCCTTCTCTGCAGGCCTGGTCACCCCCAATGGCCCTCCTCTGATGACCCAGTCACTCCTAACTACCCTCCCCTGCAGACCTGGTCCCCACAACTGCCCTCTGTCTCCTGTATACCTGGTCCCTCCAACTTTCCTACCCTGCTGGTTTGGATGCCCACAACTACCCTCCTCTGCCAGCCATCTCTTGTTGGCAATCTTTGACCACATGGGGTAGCCATCTTTGATCACATGGGGAAGCCATCTTGTACGAGGGGTGTGAGGGTAAATTTGTGTATTACCTATTTATTATATAGGATGGACTAGATATGTATTGTGTGCTTTGTGTTAAAAGCCCACACTGCTTGACTTTACTGTGCCAATGGCTCCAGCCTCCGTCATGGTGAACGCTTTCAGTTGGCCCCTGTGTGCCTTTGACATACTCCCACTGTTGTGGGTTTTGTTGTCCTTATTTTAAGAACTTTCTTATTTTCTGGATACTAGTTGATCCAGCTTCTCTTTTATAGGTCCTGTCCCAGTTATATAATGCTGACTTACCTTTTATAATTCTTCTAAATTTATTATATAGTGTGATTGTGTGTGTGTGTGTGGGAGGGGTGCTAAAACCACTGGCTGGATGACTTCCACTTATCTCTTCAGGTTCACATTCAACCCTTTTCTGCCTGCTCTGTTTCCAGAGAGGCTGATCTGAATGGACTTCAGAAGTCCCTTGCCCGCTGGCTTACAGCTGGGCCCTGACAATGGGGCCTTCCTACAGGTGACACAAGAAGCACCGATACTGAATGTATTTTTCTATTCTTTCTCTGCATGCTTAGGCATGCTTCATGCTTTGTTGAAGATCTCAGCTCACATATGACAGTCCTCTCCACATGGGCATCTCTATCTTAGTACCCTCCATCCTGTCTCCCCATAAGCCTCCTATCCACCTCTCCACTTTGGCAACTTCAGTTTAGAGGTAAGACTTAGGTCATTGCCCTAAATCTTGCAGTTTCCTCCTACCTTGCTTATGTTTTTGTAAACAGTCATTTTAGTAAACTCTCCATTTAATTGTATCATCTCTTTTCTCCTGGTACTCTTTCCAATATCTTTTGGAATAAAGTGATCATATTGTAGAGGAAAAAAGAGGAAATTAAGGAAAAAAGGGCAAATGAGGGAGAAGGAAAGGAATAGTGAGGGTGACCAAGTGGGAGAAGAGGTTAAGAGAACTCCTGAGATCATACAAGTGTTTTGTGCTAAATTGAAGGATGATGCTTGGATCAATGTCAGAGAACAAGTTTCCAACTCACCACCAATTTAAACATTCTTATTCTTTTTAAGTCCATGTGGGTTAAGTGATTTTGTTTTAGAATTTAAATTTATAGCTAATACTTTTAATATGTGAAGTGACTATTAATAACTTTATGGTATGCTGGCAATGTGTTAAACACTGAATTCTCAAGTTGCCTAAGAGCAAACATTTCTTATTAGTCCAAAACAACTATGCAAGTTCCAAATGTATGTATTTATGATGTTTCATATTTTTATTTGCATTACCTTGGATTGCTTCTTAATGAACAATAAAACTCATCATAGACAATTCTTTAGATTTTGCAAGGAATATGATGAAAATGTGTTCTTGCTAAAAGAATCTTGAATTTCCAAGTAATTTAGAATGCTTTCATTGCATTATATATATTTTTATAAATATGGAAATATGAACTTAGTTTATTAATTACAAATAACGATCTATTGATATGTTTTTATTGCTTTCTAACTACATAGGTCAGGACTTAATATATATTACATAATTTAATTCTCAAAACAATATGTTCTGTTAGAAATGAAAATTTTATAGATGAGCAAATTAGACAAAAGACTAAGATTAATGCCAGAAAACACACCACTGGGACTGGAATATGAACCTTCTTAACCATAACATGTGCTTTTAAAATCACACTATCCTATATAATAAAAGGCCAGCGACCATAATGGTGTAAGGACTGGTACAACCGGCCTACCAGTTGCTATGAGGTTCACTGACCACATCTTGGTCCCTCCCCATAGCCTGCAGGCTCTGATCACTGGAGGACCAATAGAAAACTGTGGGGGAACGAGGTGGTGGTGAGGTGGGACTGGGGACTGTCCAGTGGGTGGAAAATGGCCCTGATCGAATGCTAAGCCTCGGGTCCCTACGAAAGCACGATTTTGTGTGCTGGGCCTCTAGTTAGTTAATATTAGCATTTACTCTTTGGGGCAATTAATTTATAAGCATTGCAATACACTAAAATATGAAGTGAAGACTTAATTTTATACTGTGCCTTAACTTTTTAAGTAGTATTGAAAATTCTTTTACTGTATGTGTTATGCTTTAAATAAGCCAATTTTTTTTCTTTTTTTAACAACTAAAATGAAATAAATTTTCATGATTTTTATTATTTGTTGTCAAGGCATTTAATTCTGGTTTTATTTGAGAGAAACAAATAGTCAGAATTATATTAATGGGAGCAAGAAATAATCTTTCCTCCATCTGAAGTTTTGATTCATTTAACCTGATCAAACTTTCCCTTGGTGAAGACAATGGAGACACACCGCTTTAATGCGAGCAGTGGGCTAATGTGCGTACAGTCAGTATGAGAGTCCACACGGCAATTAAAGTCAGTACTACTCTGCCTTGCACAACTCCTTCTACTCTAATCTAAATAATGATCCATTCACCAAGCTGTAACACTATGCTTTCATTCATTTCACAAATGATTTCGCACATTTCACCATGGGTTAGGCCTTCCACCAGGCTCTGCAGTGACAGACCGCCATGTTATATGCAAAAGCAGTCTTTACTAAGTACTGGTTATTATTGTGTCCAAACATACTTTCAGTTATGTTAACGCTTTAAAATATCTGTTACAGACAGTTGGGAATGACTCTCAGAGTCCTAACGATCCAGTTGAGAAGGTCCTCAGAGGCCTGAGTTCTGCCAGTGAATATGCCCTGTGTATTCCCGGGGTCAGGAAGTTGTGGAGAGAGTGACTTTCTCAGTCACAGAGCAAAAGCAGGCACCTGTTTGCTGACTCTCAAGTATGCTCTCAAAGAGGACACAGGCTGTGCACGGGTACTTCGTGAATTGTTCATTCACTCACTCACTCACTCACTCACTCATTCATTCATTCATTCATTCATCTGTTGGCTCACTCAGTTAACACATACCTGCTGAGCATCTTTTCCAGGTGGGTGGTTCATAGGCCAGGGGCTGGGCACTCACTGTGGATAGAACAGGTCAGACATCACCTGGCTATTCTTCCTCTTCAGTACGAGATATGTGGTAAAATACTCACTGATATGTTATTAAGTAACACTGACATAATTCATTAATTGAGGAGATTTACCTATGGGTATAGGAGAAACTAGAGTAAACTGATAATTAGTGAACAGAGTAGGAAGCCGTAATAAAGAAAAAGAAAGCTTTTCTAACATGTTTTTGGAAGGGGTGGGCTTGGCTAGGCCTCTCCACAGATAGAAAGCTGAGTTATAAACGGAAAGGTGTGAAGGAGTTGGCATTTGGACAACCGGATGGAGGTCGGTAAGGGTGCTTCATGCACAAGAAAGAGAATGTGAGGAGGCCCAGAGCTGCTGCTGAGAAGGAGCCAGGGAGGTGGTTGTAGGATGTGAATGTGCACGTTTATGAGGAAATCAATGATGACAACGTCTATTCCCTGCTTACTTTGTGCCAACATATTCCTCATACACCATTTTCCTCAATCCTCACACCAAAACTATGAGAAATATTATCCCCATGTCTTTACAGCAGAGTATACTAAGGATTACAAAGGTTAAAGATCTCACCCAAATCGTACAAGAGGGACTGATGAAGTGGAATTCACCCACCTCAGGGTCAGTGTTTGCCCTTACCCACAGTCCTGCATTCTTTCTGAGCTGAGAGCTAGCAGTGGCTATTTTATGTCCTTCAAGTCTTTCTCCATACTGAAAGTTCAATTCATATGATTGGAAAAATTGCTCAAACCTCCAAACAATCTGAATTTATGCCTTGTCATACTGCATTTGCTTAATGAATGCAAACCTCTATATTTCCTTTATTTGTGGGTTTATGAACGTCAGCATCATACTTTATATGCGTTCTGACGCTCTGAAATGCCTGACCTGCTGGAATTAAAGACGCCTACATCGTACAAAACACCTCTCCCCTACCTCAACCGCCCCGCCACACACACACAGAGGAAGTCAGCGAACACCAGCCTGTGGCTCAGACAAGCAGCGCTTTATGCCGTCAGTGTCCCTGCCATGTAACGTGTCCCTGGCCAGCTCCGGGGCTGCTCTCTCCCGGTTCCCTGTATCATTTCTCTGGCTGCCTCAGCATGTTTAATATTTGCTTATCCTCGCGGAAGTCCCCAGCGCAGAAACCCACAAACCAAACAAAAACGAACGGAAAACACCGAGCAGCTCCGACGTCCTGGGAGACACTGGTGTGTGTGTGTGTGTGTGTGTGTGTGTGTGTGTGTGTGTGTGTGTGTGTGTGGCATCCTCTGCTCAGAGAGCCTGTGAGCGCGCAGGTCAATATTCCCGCAGCCCAGGCCTGGCCCGGGCCTGCACCTCGGCCAACTCCGCTGAACCCGAGGGGCCCCGCCCCCCAGGCCCAGAAATAACTGTCTGAGTAAGACGGCCATTTTTCATCCTTTGGTCAAAACTGGTGACAAAAGAGGGAATAATGGTTGCTGACGTTCGAAATGATAGATTGGACACATGGCGTGCTGAGCCGGGAGCTCTGGTGCCAAAGTCGGAAGACGGATAATCAGGCTGCTGGCCCCGCTGCCTCCCCGCCCCTCCCGCCCCTCAGATACCAAACAAACTGTCATCTTTGCTTTTGGCCTTTACATTGAAGAAGTTTTGTCTATGACTCTAGGAAGCAAGTAAATGCACTACTGTTCCCCCCAAGTACACTTTCCCTGGTCCTGCAGAAACGACCCCCTCAGCCCCTGCCCTGCCCCTGCCCCTGCCCTGACCCTGCCCTGACCCTGGCCCTGCCCCTGCCCTGCCCCTGCCCCTGCCCCTGCCCCTGCCCTGCCCCTGGCCCTGCCCCTGCCCCTGCCCAGCCCCTGCCCCTGCCCAGCCCCTGCCCCTGCGGGCGTCGGGGGCAGGAACAAGGCCACTGAAGGGCGGCCAGGCCGCTCTTTGCTTCCGAGGGCCCAGCGCCCAGAGAGCCCTCCTCCCCGGCTGGCGGGAGGCGCCGCGGGGCGCACAGAGGGGCCTCTCCGTGCATCCGGCCAACAGCCCCGGCGGCACTGCTGGGGGGCCAGGACAGACAGACAGGTGACCCCGCCTGGGTGCGACTCCGCAGGACCCACGTCGCGCACACAGAGCTGCTTTCAGAACCCGAGCAAACCCGCGGAGCAGGCTTCCCCCCCCTGGCTCCTGCCTTTGGCCGTTTACAGCCAGTTCCCCGGAAAGCAGCCTTTTCCCCGGAAAGCCGCCTGCCCCAGGCTGCAGCGGAGCACAGCTCAGGCCTGGAGCCAGCCTCGCCTCCCTTTTTCCTCCCAGCCGCTGCTCTCCTTCTGTCCGTCCGTCCGTCCATCCGTCCGTCCGCCGGGAGCCGTGCTCTCCCCTCTGCAAGGAGCACTGGCAGACCCCACCCTGACGGTGAGAGGTCTAGGGGGTGCGATTTACAAAGCCACAGAGAGTCCCTTTTCAATTCCATTCGGAAGACTGTGGAGGAAGCATTTTTGACCTTTCTCACTCAGGGATCTTTTAAAACGTCCAAACGTGCCAGGAGCACCCCTGCCAGACACAGCAGTCTAACCCAGGCTGCTCTCTCCTCGCAGGCTCTCCTCTTTCTCCTTCTTTATTTTTCTCTAATCCTTCCTGTGTGTGTGCATTGATGAAAGACATTTTTCTTGTAAAATATTATTCAACACATTCTATGGTATTTCTCACACTTTCTACATGTTTGGCATTTTAGCAAACCTGTAAAAGGGGAAAACCAATTGAAGGATTCTAATATTTAGTTTCAAATAACCATTGCCAATATAACGGTTGAAGGAAATAAGTATTTTTTTCAGGGAGACTATATTTCAGTATAATTTTTAAAACTCAAAGATAGTTTACAGGAAATAATAAAGATGTATAAATATTCTGAGATGTGTAGACTGTGAGGAGAAAAAGAGGAGAGGAAGTTAAATTTGAAAACAACAGCATCAAACCCTGATAGAAATAAAAGTTTCCCATAATGAAAACTACTATGTAAAAAGTGTCCAAGTAAGTTATTATATTTATTCTTTTCCTTAGGAACTAGGTTCCTAGCAAAACTGTGAGTTACCTGAGAGTGTGGCTGGATGTTGGCATTAGTCTGAAGGTCGTGAGTGAAGCTGCATTTGCCGCGTCCAGCCGCCCTCAGTGCAGGAGAGAGCAGCCTCCGGCATCTGCTCTGCAATAGCAATTTCCAGTACAGGATTGCCGCATGTAGAACCACTCTGAACACGCTCCCCGAGGCAGCAGTGCGGTGAGGAACATTGCAAGGCGTTGATGAAATAGAAATGAACTGGGCAGCCTTCTCTGAAAGCAGTGCTGCCACTCCCGGACCTACCTACCCCTGGGTCTGCCTCCCCCCTGGGCCTCCCCCCTCACCTGCCTCCCCCCTGGACCTCCCCCCTCACCTGCCTCCCCCTGGGTCTCCCCCCTCACCTGCCTCCCCCTGGAGCTGCCTCCCCACCAGCCAGCGGGCTCCCAGAGCTGGAGGGACACCAAGCTGGGAGCTGCCTCGACTTCCCTTGAAGTTTTTCTTAGGAAAAAGTCCCTTTCTTACCAGAGAATTTGGCGACGTGGCTTGCCTAGGAAATGTTTTCCTTATTCTTCTGTCCCGGAGGATCTGAGGACAGGTGTGGCTGTAGAGGTGTCTGCTAGCTCCCGGCAGTCTCCTCACCGGAGAGTACAGAGCTAAGATGTGGTTTCGGGCCGGGAATTAACCAGACTCACGTTAGCTGGAGTAAATGTCATGTCGGCGCCTTTTCCTTCCCACACCTCACCGGCCCAGGCTCCGCCTGAGGGAGTAGTGAAGTGGAGACAGGCAGTGCATGTACCGAGCACCTGTTTGTCCGGCTGCATGGGAAGTAAATTGTATCTGCTACCGGGGGGTCATACGTGCAGCAAAGTAAGAAGACTGCTTAAAGAAATACCATGTCTCCGAAACCAGTTTGGCTCAGTGGTAGAGCGTCGGTCTGCGGACTGAAAGGTCCCGGGTTCGATTCCGGTCAAGGATATGTACATTGGTAGTGGGCACATCCCCGGTGGGGGGTGTGCAGGAGGCGACTGGTCGATGTTTCTCTCTCATCGGCGTTTCTAGCTCTCTATCTCTCTCCCTTCCTCTCTGTAAAATGTCAATAAAATATATTTAAAAAAAAGAAATTCACAGGAAACAAAAACTTTTCTTAGTACTTCCTAGGTGGACTGCCTTTTTGGAAATAAAATGTTCACAAATACCCCTCTGCGGAAAGGCGTGGTCACTTTCAATTGCCAGGCACCAAACAGCACTGAGGTTCTCACTGCTTCCTCCATCTTTCTACATTTGCCTTTATACATTTATCTCCTTATTCTCCTAACAGAACACAAAAATAGGCAAATAAAATTAATGTAGTGTCCGGGTTGGCATCTGGAGGAACGTGTCCTCTATACGTCTATACTCCTGTGTGATGCAACGTAGGTGAGAGCCGACTAAAGGGGAGGACCGACTTACATGTTATATGGCAGAGAATCTCTAATGTTGGTCAGGGAGGAGTGGAAGAGACCTCTAGTGAGTGAGACCATGACACTGGACAGGGGTGGGCCAGTCAGAGAAAGGCAAGTACCAATGATGTAACTTATATGTGGAATCTAATGAACCAAATAAACTAACAAAACCGAAACAGAGTCCTAGATGCAGAGAACAGAGTGACAGCTGTGAGCGTGCAGGGGGCTGAGGGACTGGGGAAAATGGTGAAGGGATTAAGGAAAACCTCATAGACAGACAAGAGTGAGGTGATTACCAGAGGGAAACAAGGTGGTAGAGAGGGTAAAGGGGGGTGAATGGAGATTGAAGGCACACTTGACTTTGGGTGGTGAACACACAATACATTATACAGATGACGTGTTATAGAATCATACACCTGAAATCTATATTTTATTAACTCTTGTCACTCCAATGAAATAAATGAAAACTAAAATTAAAAATATCATACATGAGTTCCCCATGTCTCCCATAAGCCCTGCAGCAGGCCACAGCTTGGCCTCAGTTCTTGCTTCTGACAGATGCTTGGTGAGGACAGAATATGGCAGAACACGGGCTCAGTTGCTAGGGAGAGCTTGGGAAAGCTGGCAAGCCAAGAGAAAACGGTGACATTAGGCTGCCATCTCAGACTGAACAAAGAAATAATTTGGCCCCAAACTAAAGGTCACTGTTACAGCCTCTTCCTTCTTGACTTTTGATGCCTGGCAGGTCACTGGTCCTTGGGGGCTGCCAATGTAGGCTTTCCTTTGTCTTTGACCTCTGCCTGGGAGACTTGAGTGGGCATCCAAGGGCTTCAAGGGACAACACTTGTCAAATATATTTCCTTTCCCAATAACTATGAAACAAGAAAACAAATATCATTGGATATGACATGTATTTAACTGTTTAAATATTTTTTAAATTGATTTTTGAGAGGAAGAGAGAGGGATGGAGAGATAGATACATCAGTAATGAGAGAGAATCATTGATTGGCTGCCTCTTGAATGCCCCACACTGGGGACAGAGCCCTCAACTCCAGCATGTGGCCTGATTGGGAATCAAACTGTGACCTCCTGGTTCATAGGTCAACATTCAACCACTGAGCTATGCTGGCTAGGTCTATATTTAACTGTTTAAATCAAGAGATAAAATATAAAGACAGTATACTTTCAGCACACACGACAGACAAGACTAAGATCTCAAATACATAAATAATTATAAATTATTAACAAAAATAATGTAGAGGAATTAAAAAGAAGAAATTATATATCAGGAAATTGCAAGTAAAAAAGAAGCAATCTTTGACATCAGCTGAAAAAAGCACAAAGAAGTCTTCACACAGTCATGACACAGTCATGAAAGTGTATCCACATGTACTGCCACAGGGCTATTTAAATTTTTTAAAATTGAAAATGAAAGGAAGATTTTGATATTCCTTTTCTTTTGCCTTCAGCAGATTAATTGGATAAAAATAAATATGGATTTAATAGACTTGCATCAAACTTTACATTCTACAAATAAACAATATGCATTACCTTCAGAAGCACTTAAGACGATTATTTTAATTAAACATGTGATGAGTCTGTACAATGAGCCAAGAGAGTTTACATATTTATTTATTCTTTAGAATATTCATGTGATGGGCTGTTTTTCCAGATTTCCTGATAAGTAAAAAGTTATCAGGTCACATAGTCTAGAGTGATCCATTTAAACAGATGAAGATTTTTAAACCTTTTTATGGAAACAATTTTAGATTTTAAAAAATTTTGCAAAAATACTAGAATAGGTTCCTTTGCCCTTTACCAAGCTTCCCCTAAATTTCATGCCTTATGTGCAATTCACAGTGGCACATTTTTTTAATTGAAGACCTTATTCAAATTTCACTCACTTTCCCACTAATGTCCTTTTTCTATCCTGAGATCCAATCCAGGACCCCACTCAACCTTCCTCTTTGGTCTTCTTCAGCCTCTAATTGTTCTTGTCCTTACCTCTCAGGATCTTGACATTTTTGGAGAGTTGTCAGATGTTTTATAGAATGTTCCTCAAGTTGGGCTCAACTGACATATTCTGACTGAATACCACAGATGGCGTTGGTTCTGTCTGATAGCATCATATCAGGGGATTCATGAGACTGACATGTCTAAGTATTTGCAATGCTGACTTTGGTCAGTTGGTTAAGATGGTGTCAGCTGAGTGTCTCTAACTAAAAAGATTATATTTGCTCTTTGCTGCTAAGAAATACTTTGAGAGATATATGCAAAAACTGCAAATTTTGTTTTGCTTCAACTTTGGGAAAAATTTAAAAATTAATAATTTGCCAGGCAACAAAGTAAATAAAAATAAACTACAGTTTTATTTTACTGAATAGGAGTGTACATGTTATGTTATCTGAGAAAAATTTCAATAATATAATAGTTATTTCACATCAAAATATATAGAGTAATACTTTGTTTTATGGTAAATAATGAATCTACTTCTAATTTCATATTATTTAGAAAATAATGGAATAAATTATGGGAATTGCCAATTATAGGAAAATTTATATCCTTACATTTTAATTAATTAATTAACTTTTTGTTTACTATATTCTGAACACTAACTACATGAATGGTGAGCTAAATAGACATGATCCTTGCTGTAGAATTATAATAGTAAATAAATTAACATTTAATCTCAGGTATCTTTAAAGGAAACCATTAAGTAAATGTAGGAAAAACAAGAGAAATGCAAATTAATTCATTAGCAAATAGAGAAACATTAGAATTAATAAGTAGAGTATAAAGCCGAGCTCTGTCCTCTTGAAAATACAAGCAAATTCATGTTAAGGTTAATCAGAAAATATACCCAAAGCATCAAAACTCACGAACTTCATTTTAAAAGAAAGACAAACTTTACCCTACAGTGAAAAACTTAATGAAGGATGCACATAGACAATTCATTAAAACAGCCAAAACTATGTTTAATTCCACTACTAATTAAAATCTAAAGCAATAATATCCTGTCTTCCCCATCAAACTTATACTGAATAAAGAATGCAGATACTCAGGTTTCCCTGAGAAGATGTTCACACATGGGAATAGCATTATTGAGTGAAGGCTTTTGACGGACATTTTCCTTAGTATCAGAACAAATCCTGAAAGCACTTATGTATTTGACCCATCTCAAATAAATCTAAGCTTTTATCCTAAGGATATAAGCATTCATAAATTTAGAGACAATAATGTTCACAACAGCATAGTTGATAATAGATGAAAAAATAGAGGTAATCTAAAAAAGAAACTTTTTAAATAAAATATGATAAGTTCACAAAATAGAATGTCATGTGTACATTAATAATAACATTGTAAAGATTGCTAGTGCCTTAGAGGAATATTCACAAAATATTTCAAGTTATTAAAGCTGTTTTCCAAATAATATGTTTAGTGTGTTTTTGTCACATAGAATATTAATTTACATATATACATAACATATACATAAGTTGTTAATAGTGGTTCTCACTATGAAGCAAGATATAGACAATTATTTATACTTTTAGCATTATCCCCCAATTGAAACAGAATTTAAACATATATACTAATGTATATATGTATAGGTATAAATTTATATCAATATATATATCCATATATCAATATATATCAATATCTATCTATATCTATCTATATCTATCTATCTATCTATCTATCTATCTAATCTGGTATAAATCACAAGCTACATCTGTGAAACTGATTTTACTTTTAAGTTCTGGGGATCATTTTAAAGTGTTTCTCATTTTTTTAACTATGCCACTTAGTCTTTTTACTGAAGTTTTTTTTTTCTTCTGAGAAGAATAGAGCAGTTCTTTTTAAAATCCATTCTTGGAAGTTCTTGTCAAGATGGCAGCATAGGTCAACACAGTACTCAGAGCCTCCTACAACCACATCAAAATTACTACTGACTACAGAACAACTGCTACTCGGAACCTGTAATCCAGCAGATCAGAAGTCCTCAAACTAAGGATCTAAAGAACAGTGAAGTGGAGACTGTAGGAGGAACAGAGACATGGGAGTTCCACACCCACACTTGGGAAATAAAAACCAGGGAGTGTTTCTAGGCTGCAGAGCTAACCCCTGAGGAACAAGGGCCCCAGCCCTGAATTGTCTGGCTTCAGGACAAAGGAAGGAGGGCAGTTTTATCCCGTAGAGAAGTGCTGACAGAGGCCATTGTATTTGCTAAGCCCTCTCCCCTCAGACCCTGCAGGTGGGCACCATATCTAAGTTTCCTTCAGCCTGGCTCACACTGTTCACCCACTCTGGTGATTCCCTGAGGCCCTGCCCCAGTGTATTTTTTGGCCTGCTTAAGCACATTCCATTGGCTTTTGCATACAAATGTCCTGTCTTGGACATTCCTAAAATATCTCACACAAGCAGCATCTGGCCTTGGTATGCCCTGTATCTCTTACTAAGTAGTCCCAGGCTCAGCACTAAGTGGCAGCCAGACTCCGTTCACAGCTTAGCCTCTCTTAAGGCACCTGCAAGCCTAGCCAAAAAGCAGTCACCTTCAGATCACTCTGTGGCTCATGCCAGGTGGCCCCGGCAGAACATAGGTGGTGCCTGACCTATCACCTTCTGGGAGGCTCCAAACCAGTGTTCACTGGTCAGCAGTTTCAGACCACACCAGATTACAACCCAACCACCTCTACCAGCAACACACTCAAGAGACAAACTGAATCCCTACTGTTCAAACCAAATTTTGTTGAAACCAAATCCCTACTGAAGTGAGTCCAGCTCCATGGAGTTGGCCCCTGCATAGAACCATCTCTGCTGTAACCTTATCTGATCCTTGTAGTCATGAGTCTAAGGGACAATCCCTCCAGTGATGTGTTGTGAGGAATCATGGGACTTGGTTGGAAAGTCTGTAAGGAGGATTCTCTGACAGGTTGGAGGCCTCCAGGGGAAACTTGGCGATGGTTGCAGAGCTCCAAGTTGTTCTGTAGTCAGAGTAATTTTATATGAATCTTTAGGTTTAAACTTCAAAGCATCCTTGTTTTAAAGACACTACTGATACATGTGTTTTCTCAAGCATATTTACACTGTTAATAGTATCTAGAGGTTAATTTTAGTTCAATTTGTTGGTACAATAAAAGCCTAAAGCAGCAGGCAAATGGGGCTGTCTGGTTCCTTTATCCAGGCAGTCCCTTAGCCCTCTCTTTCACAGAAACATGTGTCAGAGTAATCACTCCTCCTTCACTCAGGGTCTGCTGGTCAGCCCCGACAAGTGGTGCCCCGGGTGAGGACCCAGGAACACAACAAAACCTGATGAAACTCTCAAAACAAAGAGGAAAACAATGAAAGTAACAGCACAGTAAGTCATTGGAGCACATTTTGGATTTCCAGGTTTGAGGGAATTGTTTCTCAGCTAAGGTTTCATAATAGGACAACAGTTGTCTACAGAACAGCAGCAATATATCATGGGGCTAAAATGGTTATTAATAGCGGACGGTGCCTCTGTTACAAGAACAACTAAAAACTTATTACACACTGCTATAATTTATAACCCTTAGCTCCCTGATGCTGAAACACTAGACCTCAATCTCTGGGAACAAATGGGCACAAATTTAAAGAGAAATCAGACCCAGGAATTTAAAGAGAAAAGGAGTGACCTTATCATCATTAACAATGTGGGCTCTTACCGGAGCTGCATTCTGCTCATTTCATATTGAAGAACGAAAGCCTACAGAGGCCAGGAGGGTTTACCACTGCCCCTCCTCCCGAGACAGCCTGTAGTAGCCAAAGCCCCACTGCTGGAGGACATGTTTCCGATCCTCTGCCTCCGGTGTGGGAGAGTCCACCCCCAGGTCCTCTATTATGTAATCCTGTGTCAGGCAAGTCATGTTAGAAGGAAAGCTTTTGGCTTGCCTAGTAATGCAAGATCAAAAAGTAATACAATTCATGATCTACTCTCCTTTAATACCTTTAAAGAAATAAGGAAGAGAAAATGGGCTAACCGCCTATTTACAAAAGGACTACTTAATGCTTTGTCTGAAAATTATCACATGACTCCGTAGGACTGACAGATTTTGGCCAAAACAGCTCTGGATGCCAGTCAACATTTATTATGGAGAGAAGAATATGATGAGATCTGTGAACAACAGGCTGTTTGTGGGTGTTCCCTGGCCACCCAATCCAGAATCCCTCTGTCCACATCCTAGCTGTAAGTCTCGGGCACTGTAAGACATCTTCGGAAAGAGCCATGGAAAGGACTCTGGTGTATTAAGTCTTGTCTGTAGGTTGTGTGTACCTAGATATTGTACATAGACTGGCTCTGTTGATTGTTGTTTTGTGTCTTTGTTGTTTGGTTTAACTTGTTTAAAGATGGGTCATATCTCACTCTGCTAAGGGCCCCAGCTACTTGCAGCAGGCTGAATACATGGCAAGGATTGCAGGAACTTCCCAGAAGCTGCCAAGAATTCTTAATCTTGAGGACCTTTCCTGCTCTTTCTCTCAAGGCATCAGCCACTAGAAACTCTGAGTTAGTAGAAGTTCCTGTCTGTCTGTAATGTAATGTGGCTACTGCTTGATGACCTTTACTTGCTTTCTTATCTTTGGGGAACTTAGTTTGCATTTCACCATTGAATGAATATAGGAAATCCTCAGTTTCCACTGTTTAGTCTTTATGCCACTCAAAACCCATTTGCTGTACTGGGTTAGTATAACATAAAGGCTACTGTTCCAGTACATCCTTTTGTGAGTACTCATTTATTTACTGTAGGGTTTTTTATTTCTGGTTTTTAAATCTCTTCTTATGAAGATTCCATGTCATTAGTCTATTCAAAAAGAGAGAACTATGGGAAATACTCATTTAAACTCCCCAAGTATTTATCTTAGAGGGCGGAGCTACAGATGTATCCTTAAAAAGGCTGCAGAAGTGGCAGCAACAGGGTAGGGGGAGGGAGGCAGTCACTTTGTAAAGAAAAAAATCATGGTACTTTTATACTAAAGCCTTTAGAGGCCCAGGAGTTACTGCAGTCCTGGGAACTAGCACCAGGGCCTGCAATCTCCCCACATACACACACTCCCTTTCTCCAGCCTCCTGAGAGTTGTCAATCTCACATTTATCTCTATTATACTTTAAAAAAATATTTTTATTCATATTTTACAGAGAGGAAGGGAGAGAGAGAGCTAGAAATGTCGATGAGAGAGAAACATCAACCAGCTGCCTCTTGCACACCCCCCATTGGGGATGTGCCGACAACCAAGGCACATGCCCTTGACCGGAATCGAACCCGAAAACTTTCAGTCTGCAGACCGACGCTCTACCACTGAGCCAAACCAGTTTTGGCTCTATTATACTTTTTAAGACTATATTTTCCATTGGAAAAATAAGCCTATTTCTAAAAGTAAAGGAGAAAAATAAGTTTTTCCTGTATTTGCCTAAGAAGCAAAGGTTTTATATATACACACTAGAGGCCTGGTGCACGAAAATCATGCATGGGGTGGGAGGGTCCCCTCAGCCCAGCCTGCACCCTCTCCAATTCAGGACCCTTCTGGGGATGTCAAACTGCCGATTTAGGCCTGATCCCAGGCAGTCAGACAGCATAAAAAATGACATGGAAAACATTTTAAAAAATCAGAAATTATTTTAGTTAGCAATGAGAATAAGATGTGCATAAATAAATATATGTGTTTATAGTTTTCCCTTATTGATTTGGAGCCATTATCTGAACAATTAAAAAAACTTATTTAGAAAAAATAATTTTGAACAGGACATAATTACTTACATGTAATATTTTAAACTCAAAAAAATGCATTTTCTTTACAAGTCCTTTTTATTACTATTTATGTATGTAATCTTATATTGTGAATTTGAAATAAAGTTTCTTGATACAATTTAGGAAAAAAAATCCACCAAATCTGTTCTTGAATTCTTAATATAGGTTTTAAATACATGTCTGGTTATGTTTTCTCATCTATTTTGCATTTGTCCATATTTTTGCTTTCTTTGGCTTTTCCCTCAATAATTATTATCTAAAAAGAGAGCCTTTTGATTATTGGTGACTTTCACATTCTCAAAAGCAATCAATCAAAACTTGGCTCTTCTCCCTCCTGCTTCCTCCAAGTTTAAGAAGTTGGTGCTTTACACATTCAATCCTCAACAGCTCTTCATTTATACTTTCCAGTAGGTTTTGAATTTTTTCCATTTATATTTTACCTATTTACATTTGAGTGAATTGATTATTCCTGGCATTTCTTTCCATCGGCACCTCACACAATTTTGGAGGTGGCACCTTTCTTGGTCACATCTGCTCCTGTTCCAGTTCTTGGCCAGTGCTTAACTAGCTGGAAAAATAGAGAAATGGCACAATTCCAATTTCAAAGTTTTCTTATTTTACCTTTTGTTCAAACGTGAATTCTGGATTCTTTGCACCTTCCTGTCATCATACCTCTGCGCAGAAGTGGGACACTCCTCAGCACCACTTACTAATTACCACCCGGGCGGCCCAGCCAAGGAGTGCTGCCTATGGCCGGGAGGGGGCATCTCCTGGGGAATTCAGAAAAGTAAACACTGTATAGTCAGTCCCTGAGAGAGGGGAAATAATGGTAGCCAATAATAATTTCATTAGCAAGTAACATCTGAAAAAAATCGGGAGGTATCTTTACAGGAAATGGTCGCATATAAAATGACTTGCAGGGGCAAACATTTGCATGTTCCTTCTCAAATTCTAAACCCTCCTAGCCCAATCCCAGAGAGACAAATGTGTGCTGAAGACAGTTGTCCCTGGTTTGATAGTGAATTTAGGCAGCCCCAGGTTGGCTTAAACTATTTTTCACTAAATAGGTAATTATGACCGGACATCTTTTTTATTACTCTCCTTGAACAGGCGGTGAGTAATAAATAAAATAGCAGTGCTATTTTAAGTCATGTTGGAATAGCTGACAATTGCATGACCTGTGTGAGTCTATGAGGTAAGTCCTGAATTCATCCAAATCCTCACACCAAGCATATCTAGATTATTTTATTTATGAAGAAAGCTGAACTGAAATTCATTTCCTTTACAACTAAGTCAAGATTTTCAACAGTTAAATCTCCTTTAGGTCTAGTTATATTCTAACAACTGTTTATTAAAAACTGAAATCAGACATTTCATGTTCTTATAAGAAATTTACTCAAGCATGTATTGAGTCCTGCTTTGTGCTTACCACATTTTAATAGCTACTTGCTATTCTGTAGGCCACCCATTGCTATTTCTAGGCATTGGGAGAGAATCAATGTGAGATAGGACCTAGATCCAGCATATCAAACTCAAAGGCTATCTGGGGCCAAATAAACAAGCTTTAAGTTTATGTGGACTGCAAAGAAACACAAAAGCTTCATTCTTCTTGGAAATCTAGGTTTATTATGGTAGGGACATGCCAAATACAAAGGGCTGAAATAAATGAGTAATCATTAACATGAAATAGAACATTTTAATAAAAAATAATATTTTTCTTGAATATTAACTTACTAGACACTGAATAACTGCACAAATTAATAACTGTAACACAAATAAAGCTATTTTTCTTGTTCACTGAAAGTGAAATATTTCCTGTTTCATACATCAAACAAGGCAATCCAAGACTAATGACGTGGCCACCAGCTGCTAGAATATTCACTGCTGGTATTAGTGGAGAGAAATAGTGCGCCAGCAAGTGAGGCATGTGAAGGAAATGAATACAACACGATTTTACTAATCAGTCATCAGTGAACGTTGTAGTTCATTATAAATAATTATGTATAACAGGATATTGTAAAAATTAAGTTATGGAATATTTATTAAAATGTTTCTTACATACTCTTACATTGTTTGGGTCACAAAAATATTCCTTATGGGCTACATGTGGCCCATGGGCCATGAGTCTGACATGCTTGACCTCAATGATGAAACAGGCATTCAGCTCATTGCTTTCACTAGAGTTGTTTCTAATTCCCTCAGTTCCTCCTCTGTAAAACAACACAAGTCAAACCACACTGTTCCACTGGTTACTTCTTTGATGACATCGTAAAGAGGTAATCTGTGTATTAGAGTTTCAACACTATCAGCCACCTGGTCTCCCATGAAGATTGCATAATGTTGTGGTTAGAAGCAGGAATTTGGAATCTGACAGAACTGGGTTTGCATCTTACTCTTACTACCAGGATCCCAAGTGTCTTGACTTTCTCATGCCTGTTTTCTCTTTTGTCAAGTAGTGCTGATACTACTCTATATTCAATGGGTTGGCAGATTAATAACTGGGCACAAAACCACTCACAAAGCAAGTTTCAATTAATATTAATTGTTATTAATATTATGATTAATATATATATATATATTAAATAATAAAATTCCTCCATAATTATGTTATACTCCTTGGAGGCTTAGATAGTTCAAGATTAAGGTGACCATATGTCCTGCTTTTGGCGGGACAGTCCCAATTTTTAACAATTTGTCCCGCGTCTTGCAGTGTTTTAAAAAAGTCCCCAAAATCCAGCTTTTACAGACTGGGAGAACGGGATTTCATAAATGGAAGCTGAGTCAATAATAGGGACAGTGTAGATTGTAGACTTTGAGGGGGGAGTGCAGCTCTAATGCTGGTTCTTCCTAACTCAACAACCACAGAACAGACAATTCCAGTTATAACCGGACGGAGGGCTTGAATGGACATTTCTCTGAGCACATGTCCATGAAACAGTGCTCAGCATGGTTAATCATTAGGCAAATGCAAATCAAAACCACAATGAGATACCATGCCATGCCTACTGGGATGACTGATACATAAAAAAGTAAGGATATTGCAACTGGAACCCTGTGATAACTGGTGGAGAAGTAAAAAATGCCACTGTGGGAAACCATTTGGCTGTTTCTCAAAAAGTTAAACCTAGGCAGGGTGGAGGGAATCAATGGGGGATAAAGGGAGTACCTAGAATGTTTTCAACAATAAATTTCAAGACAAATTAGGGGAAAAATTTAAACCAAGAATCACCATATGATCCAACAATTCCCCTTGTGAGTATATATACACAAAAGAATTGAAAGCAGGAACTCAGTTGAACACCAGTGTTCATAGCAGCATTATTCACAATATTTGAAATTAGAAACAACCCAGTGTGTATGGAGAAATGACTGGATATACAATATATGGTATATGCCTAGAATGAAATATTTAACCTTTAAAATGAAGGAAATCCTGAGATGTGCTACAATATGGATGAACCTTGAGGATGTTATATCCAGCGTAACAAATACTGCATAATTCCACCTTCATGGGGGTACTTTTCTTTGATTAGGCAAATTCATAAAGATAGCAAGAACAATAGAAGCTGAGGGAGGGAGAAATGGGGAATTGTTCTGTTTGGGATAATGGAAAAATTCTGAAAATGGATAGCAATGAGGTTGCACACTTTATGAATGAATATACTTAGTGCTACTGAAGTTGTATACCACTAAATGGTTAAAATGGTAAATTTTACTTGTATATTTAACCACAATTAAATAAAACATAAAATACCATTAAATAATTTCAAGTAAGTGATTGTTAGGCATGCTAGTGAAAATTGGCATTTCCTAGTTTATATTTTTGAAAAGTTTAGTT
The DNA here is from genome assembly GCA_963924515.1 of Vespertilio murinus. Lineage (NCBI taxonomy): Eukaryota > Metazoa > Chordata > Mammalia > Chiroptera > Vespertilionidae > Vespertilio > Vespertilio murinus. The sequence goes on from OZ004713.1 coordinate 5,153,208, forward strand.
TCTCTAAAGATTTTTTCTGAAGTGAGTCTAAGAATGTCTAAGAATGATAAGATCATTGAGAAATCCGTAGATTATAAAATAGTTCTTCTGATATTCTTTAGTTTTATAGAGGACATAGGGTCAATATAGGTTGAGCCGCTGTTTGAGGTCACTTTTGTGGCAAGGCTAGTAGGTTTTTAAATTTTTGTCTATTCAACATAAAATTTAATTGCACACATAGTTTATCTTTCCTTATAATATTTTTAAATAATTTGTCTAATTTTACTTTACCTTGTTTTTTTGTTCCCCTGGTGCATGTGTTGAGCTGGTGAGGAGATTGTGTGTGTGTGTGTGTGTGTGTGTGTGTGTGTGTGTGTGTGTGATTATTTATTTTGAAAATATTTCCTTTTGAAAATATTATACATGTACCCCCTTTTTTATTGTTCCCTTCTAGCTCACCATAATTCTTATTAGATACTATTTGTTAATAGGCTATCATTTAGATGCAATTTTCTTAGATACACATTTTGTTTTAATTTTAGGCATTTATTATATCACAGGATAAGTCTGAAAAAGCCTAACAATAAGTTTATTTTTGGAATTTTATTGAATTTTAAATTCTAAATGTATACCTCTTTTTTGTTGTTCAAAATAAGGAGCCATGAATAATGGTGGTTTTGCCTAAGCATTTTTATATTATTCGTTAAAGAGTCACACAACTCCTGCAGAAGGTGCTGCGGAGACTGTGGAAATGACAACAGAGGATTTAGAATATCACTGAAATCACATAGATATTTTGATATTCCTTTCATTTTACAGCATTGTGATTATTTTAAAAAATGTTTTTATTGACTTTAGGGACAGGAAGGGAGAGGGAGAGAGATAGAAATATTGTTGATGAGAGAGAATCATCTGTTGGCTGCCTCCTGCATACTTCCTCCTGGGAATAAAACCAGAAACCTGTGCATGCGCTCTGGTCAGGAACTGAACCCTGACCTCCTGGTTCACAGGTTGATGCTCCACCACCAGAAGGTTGAGCCTCACCTTTTGAACAGATCTTTATGTCTGAGTCCTTTGGAAGTTTCTCAGATAAAGGATAAGGACTTGTCACAGAATCTCAGTCTGGATTCTTCTACACTTCTCTTGTCTCACATACCTGCAGTGCTTTTTCTTCTTCACCAGGTCTTTGAGGAGCTTACTTTGACTACTCTGATGGCAGAAGGAATTCATTCACTTGTGGACCTCTTAGTTCAGTTGGCAAGGTAAATACTGTGTGTAGAGTGAAAATTCCAGGAGTGCTCAGATGACTCAGAAAGTGGCTTTCTTAAGAACCCAGATAATTTTTTTGTAAAATAGAGTTGTTTGAAGATATTGATTGTGTAGGGTGTGTGAGTCATTTTTGTCCTAAGATCAGCAGGAAGTCAGGAAACATGCATGTTAAATCCTGGGGATGATCTGCAAGCATTTCATGTTGACAAGCTGACTGGCTATACTAAGGTAGAAGTTCTATAGCAATACCTGCTGTACTGTAACAACACCTACCTTCTATAGGTGCTTACAGTTCAGAGAATTGCAATTTAGCTACATAAATTGTCAACAAGGTCAGGGAGTCATGATCCCCATTTAGTGAGGAGAAAACCGGTCCGAGTGTGTTTGCAAGACCAGGATGCTTTGGTAGCTGTGGGCTCTCTGCTGCACTTGTGCTGTCGCCTTTTGTGTCTTTCAGGCTCCTGGTGGATCTACATTAAGATGGTTCTAACTCTGCACTTTTACAGCCTAGCCAGCACTCTATTTGGCACTGAATTCTAAAGAAAATTGAATGAAATAATAAAGAAAACTGATTGAAATAAAAATGTCAACATCTGAGTTAAGATTACAGCATATTTTCCAATTTTTGTTATCTTCCTTGAGATACTGAAGTTGAATTCTAAGACATGGATGGCAGTTTTAATTTTTTCATTTCTCTTAGGACAAATTATTACTATCATGAAAATTATTTTGTGATGAAATGATTTCCAACCCTAATTGTGGGGTCTGATATTTTTCATGTAATCTTATTTAGTTTTAAAACTTCACAGTAAATTAACTGGTATTTCCCCATTTTGTGGAAGAAAATGTTGAGGTTCTAGAGATGGTTTGCTGAAGATGACATGGCTAATAAGTAATGGAGGAGAACCTAGACCTCAGTGTGTTTACAGTAGTTTCACCTCCACAAAACGTGTCTAGCAAAAGGAGTTCAGGTTGCACTTATCATATTGGGCACTGGAAAGTCCAGAAATGGAAGAAAGGGATTCTAGATTGAATTATCTTCTTTCTCACAGGTAAGTTTTTAACTTGGAAAGCTCTATTGATGAATCCCACCTGTTGGGATAAAACGTTGTAACACCTTCCTTGTTATTTCTATTTTATATGTTCTTGTTTTAGGGATTTAAAATTGGAGTTTTACTTAAATCATTACTACAGGGATTACGCAGTGCTTTTCAGAGCCACTGAACACATATGCACAATTGATTGAAGTAAGCATCTGTGTTGTTAAAGATTTCGTGAACAGCATAGTGACATTTGCTTGTATTTCTCTTAAGTTTAGACTCTATATCATAAACTGGACTCCGAATAGTATAGAGTATAGCTGAGATGATGGGAAGTCAGGTCCTGTTACTTCTCTTGTACTCTCACTCTTGAGATCCCTTTTTTCCTCTCAGCATCTACTTCAGTTTCCCTCTGTATGTGAGTCTATGTCTCTCTGTCTGTCTGTGCCACTGACGTGTTATTCCACCTTTAAGTTGAGTCAACACCTTTTTCCATACCATGTTAGTAAATCTTAATATTAATATTTTGGTGTATATATTTCCAGATTTTATTTTTAAATTTAATAAGTTTATACTTAATTAATAGAAAAAAATAAATGTTTCAAAACTTATTTTAAAAATTATTATATAGTGAGCATTCTTTCATATCAGCATATATGTATACTAATGTATGTGAGTATATACATATATATATGAAATTATGTATGTGTACATAAATATATAAGGTCTACACATGTTTTTAATCAACAATTTTATTTCTATTTATTCAAAAGAGTACTTAATTTAATGGATTATAGTCTACATAAATAACTAGGTACTATTGGAAATTATCATTATTTACTATTATAAAAATACAGTTGGGGTGTATTCCTCTTAGTTATTTAAGATAATTGCCTAGAACTCTTAGGATAGCAGCAGAGAAGGCTCCCAGCATCACGAACAGCTGGCTCCATAATGACCTCAGGTACTGCCTCAGGCCAGGCCTTGCCAGGGCGGGGCTTCTGGCTGGACCAGGTTCTGGCTCCTGAGCAGATCCTTCTTCTGGCTCTGGAGAGCTCTGGAGCTCCGGGTGTGGACCTGGAGCAGGAGAAAGAGACAGATTTACACACACACCTGCTTTCCCATGACTTTCCACACACAGGAAAGATGTCCGCGCCTGAGCCTGCCCTCCCCAGGTTACCTGCCCCGGTTATCAGTCCCCCTCACCTTCCCGAGGTGCCTCAGTGGGCTCAAGGTGCTCCAGCTCTAGATTTTGGTCGTGGCTCACCAGGTGTGATGCAGGGGAGCTGATGGGCACCAAGGCCTGCTCTACCTCCAACAAGGCGAAAGGAAGGGGCTGCCCAAAACCCTGGACCTGGTCCAGCCAGGTCCCCACCATCGAAGCAATAGCCCTGGAGAGAGGCAGGTGGGCAACAGAGTATGAGTCCTGGTCTTTCCTTCCACTCCGCCCTCCCATGGCACTCTTGTTTGGGACTGAGCCCCTGTGCAGGCCTCTCTATATCCAATGGACAGCACCATGCCACCACCCCCAGCCCCCGTGTAGCTATTCTGTTTGTAGCAGGTGTGGGATCCTGCAGGTTTAACACGGAGTCTGTGTGAGACCCTTCTTCCCACTGGCAGCTCTCCTGAAGGTCCTGTACACTGCCCACAACAGCTCTCCATGCCTTTGGGCATCTGGGCTGAGAGCTGAGACAGACTCCTGAGCAGCCTGCTCACCGCATCCTGTTCTGAGCCCTCCACGGTGGTCAGTGTGGGTGGAAGGAGAGAGGGGCAGGCAGAGCGCGAAGGGTCTTGGTGGGAAGGAGACTCTGAGGGACAACTCAGCCCAGCCTCCCCTCTGGGTCTGTAAGACCAGGGACCCCATCCTCTGTCCTCTTTGACTCATGTCCTCCTGGAATATAAGCCACCAGAGCTCAGGCCTTTCTTGGGAATCAGAATATGTATAAGATCAGGGTTCTAGCAGGCCATCCCCCAACTCATAGTCCCCACTCTGCTGACACAGGGGGGCCTTCTTCTGGACCCAGAGACCACTCACTTTAAGACTCGGTCCTGCGGTGTGTCACCCCGGTCCTTATGAGGAGGTCTGCGTGCAAATGTGGAAAGCACCTTGATGGCATCAGCTCTGATGGACGCTGGACAGGACCTGTGGATGATGGACAGCGTGACTGCTGAACCCACTGCCTAGAACTGAGGCCCAGGGCTTGTGTCTGCTTCATTCCTTGCATCGGGCTAAGTGTCTCCAAACCTGCTGCCTGCGGTAGGAGCTTCATACACATTGTCAAGTAAATAAACCAACCAGCACCATCCCATCCATCTGAGTGAGCTTGGGGTCCCTGCTACCCGCCCGAGATCCCCCATGTGGCTACACCAAGGCCAGGACCAGTTAGGTGAAATCTCCAACTGCTTGATAGGCTGCTTTCCATGTGCTTTTCCAAACTGCAATGCCACAGACAGCTGGTGGGCGAGTCAGCCTTCTTTCCATGGGACAGAGTGAAATCATTGCCACGAACACCCAACGCACATCCGTCAACCGTGTCTGAAGAGCCAGGGAGCAGGTAGGAACTGCCATGGATTGTCCCCACAGCAGTGCTATGAGGTTTAACCCCCAACACACCACTTTTCAGAGGAGCATATTGAGACTCAGGAAGGTGTGGTGACATTTTCAAGATGCACAGTTTGAAGTGGGCAGAGTCAAGAGTGTGTGCTCACCTCGCTAACAGCTCCTCCAGGAACTGTTGGGCTCTGCCAAAGGCCAAGGTGGAGACATGGGGGACGTTTCCCCCGGGGAAAGCTGGTACCATGGATGTGGCCCTTTGCTCCAAGGTGCCTTCATGGAGGGCCTGCATCCTGCAGGACTCAGGTAGGTTACCAGTTACCTCAGCTGCACACTGGAGGGAAAAGGGAGGACATCCAGTCAGCGGCATGACCGTGAAACCCATGAGGATTGAGGTCTGGAGCTCATTCGGGAGGTTCCAGCTCCACAGGGATGTGCGCAAGAGGAGGGACAGGAGTGCTCAGGCTGAATGAGGTTCTAGGTCTTCCAAGTGCCACTTAAGTTCTGTGCATGTTCATACAATTGCCACCTTCTAGGCATCCTTTTTTCCCCCCTCAGTTGAGGAACAAAAACCCTCCTTGTAGGAACAGTCTATATAAAAAGCACAGGCCCTGTGAGTTATCTAGAAACCTCCGCGTTACAGAGATGAGGACACAGAGGCTTAGGGACATCAAATGTCCGGTGAACGGCATGCAGGTCAGAACTGGGACCTGTCCTGCATGACATGCCCTCTCAGGTACTGGGCACTTATCTGCTCATGATATGGGTGGAAAAGGTGTGGGGACCTTGTCCCTCCCAAGCATGGGAACAGTGTACACAGTAGACATGGTCTATGAAAACCATTGACTTCAAAGGAGAAAGTTATATTTCATCCTTTTACACTAAAGGGCATTTTAAGATCCTCATTATGGCTGAAACCGGTTTGGCTCAGTGAATAGAGAGTCGGTCTGTGGAGTGAAGGGTCCCAGGTTCGATTCCGGTCAAGGGCATGTACATTGGTTGTGGGCACATCCTCAGTGGGGTATGTGCAGAAGGCAGCTGGTCGTTTCTCTCTCATTGATGTTTCTAGCTCCTATCCCTCTCCCTTCTTCTCTGTAAAAAATCAATTGAATATATATATATATATATATATATATATATATATATATATATATATAATTTTTTTAACGACCCTCATTATGGAGATCCCAGGTTCTGCAAGATGGCAAATGCTTGAAGACTGCAGAGTGAAGAAAGGTGATCACCGGACTGAGGAAGGAGCCAATCTATGTGGTGGCTGAAAAGTGACAGATGACTCAAAGTACCCATGAGGCAATTGCCAATGAAGGAACACTGTGATTGAGTTGGACAATCTGGTATCGGACAGGACAGGTGAAAATTTCAATGAGTGAGAAATCCCCGGGCCAGGCTGGGAGCAAGGCAGCAGCCATCCTCAGAAACTGCTTTTGGCTGGGTCCCTCCTGCAGCCGTTAACAATTTTCATGTGCACATCCTGTCCTTCTTCCAGCAGTGGGCGTCCATCTCCAGCTGAGGGCATTACATGTACTGTGGTCTGAACTGGGTCCCCTAATTCCATGAATTTGCAACCCCTAGAACTTCATTATGTATCCAAATTTGAGTTTTAATTTCAAGCATGTAATTAAGTTGAATTAAATTCAGTGGTGTGGGTCTTAATCTAGCCTGACCAGTGTCCTTAGAAGAGGAGGGGAGGAAGCATGGCAGTGCAGAGGGGAGTCCATGTGACACACAGGGAGACGAAGGCCATCTACAAGCTGAGGAGAGACCCCTCAGGAGACACTAGCCCTGCTGACAGCCTCCTGTCTCACGCCTAGCCTCTGGAATAGTGAGAAAATGAATGTCTGCTGCTGACACCACCCAGTGCGGTCCTACGTTAAGGCAGCCTGAGCAGCCTAACCCAGCCCATTCCGACACACTTAGGTGTTGCGGGCAGCACTGCTGATATGGCAGCCGAACTGAATCAGGCCCATATCCAACAGCACTGAAGGGCTGCATCGCTGGGGGAAGGATATATGCTATTGGCCAAGTTCTGCAAGGACTATGGAGCAGAGTGGTAGGGGTAGTTTAAACAACATCATCAGTGAAAAGCCCAAGTGCTCATGGAGTCTACTGTGAAGTCAAACCACACCTATCTGTCTCTCTCATATTTCTACAAATATGTGAGGAGTGTCTTTCTACCCCCCCCCCCCAGGTCGTCTTGGGGTTGTGGGTGTGGAGACCCTAGAGGCCGGCTCTCACCTCTGACAGGCACTGGAGTGTGTCGTCAGCCTGGTGCACCTGCACCCTGACCGCATAGGTGGTGTAGTCCGGTCCTTGGGTCAGCACTTCAATGATGTCCTCCTGGGAGCTCTGCAAAGACAGAGTGGGTACTGAGCCAGCAGGCATCCGGAACCTTCCACCCAATCTGTGGTCCTGTGTCATGGCAGACCTCGTCTATCAGGACACAGGGAGGATGTTCCTGGCAGCCCTGCTGAGCTAGCAGGCATTGATTTGTGTCAAGGTCTAGAAACAGGGAAAGCCTGAATCACTGATGAAAACTGTGCCCTTGTTGGGATGGTATGGAGCTGGGTAAGGCCTCAGCTCCTGACCTGGCTGCACTGCAATGATTTGTCATCCTCTGTGAGGTGATAGGTTGCAGAGAAAAGTATTCAAGACCTTAATCCCTCCCTTATCAGCAATCCTCTATTTTTAAAATACAAAGCACTATCAAATGGGGTGATGTTTAAGACTTGGGAAAGGTCAACAAGGACAGTGGAGTTGGGACCGGTCCACAGGTTACTTGGGTAACTTGAGTTAATAAATTGAAATGGGGCATAAGGCAAAGGCAGCAACAAATGTTTCCTCTGTGATCCCAACAAACATGAAGAAAGATTGCTTTTCTACCCTCCCAGGGACCTGATCGGGAGGATTGAAGGTACAGGTTTCTTTGGGAGTGAGTCTGTGAGATCTTTGAGGCCCCTGATTTGAGTCTGACTTCTGGTCCCACCCCAGTCGCCTCAGGGTCCTGGGTGTGGGCCAGCTCTCACCTCCGTTTGGCACTGGACGGTTTTCCTGGCCTGACGCACTTGTCCTTTGTACCCGTTGATGGCATAAGTGAACCTGTCTGCCAGCTCCTCTACGACGTCCTTATTGGAGCTCTGCAAAGACAGAGCCCGCTACCAGACCAGGCACTGGACCAGTGCCAGTGGGGCAGAGGCCCACCACTCGCTCTGCTCCCCGGATCAGGCAGAGAGGGGAATCTGCAAAGACCTCCAGGCAGGGAGTGAAGTTGATGACTCCTTGAATACCTCCCACCCCTGACCCATCCTAACAAGCGGGTAGCAGATCTCTGAACTCAGCACTCACATGACACACCCTCCAGGCTTCTGACACTGACCAACCTACTCCTGCCCAGTATGTGCGTCCCTCATCCCATGCTGTCCCTCACCATCCTGGAAGTGTGGGACACACACACACACACACACACACACACACACAGGATGAGGGGTAAGAGGTGTGGGGCTCCCCAATATGACCCCAGCTGGCACATGGCCTGGATGGACCTGGCCCGGGCTGCCCTCAGTTACCTGTGGGTGCCTCCTGCCAGAGGGCGAGGGGTATCGGTGGTGGCGCTTGCGCCTATTTCTACACCAACAGAAACATCTCTCAGCCTGGGCTTTCTTCTGCCCAGAGCCTCGGAAGAATGGGAAGCAACACAGAGACATCCTTTTCTCCTGACCCTTTCCACTCAAGTGAGCTGCAAAGGCAGTTGCCTCCAGAATGTGGGCATCTGGTTACCACGGTTCCAATTTCTCTCATCAAGGAAGTGAGGTCACTCCTCAAGGTTCCACGACCTGTGTCCCTTCCTCCAATCAGAGCCAGCCAAAGGCCCCAGTGGGCTGTTGACCTCTCACTCTGCTGGCCCATGTTATCTCCACACTTGTACACCAATCAGTACCCAGTCTCCAACACAGCCCTCTCCCCAGCTCTCTGGGAATGTGCGAGGCACCACGGCTTGGCAGAGAAAGCTGTGTTCACACCTCCTTTTCCTTACTTGTCCTGTGCCCTGAGGAAGCCTCTGTGCCTCTCAGGGCGTCTCCCAGTCTGCAGAGCTGCCCAATGAGGATGATGCTAGACACTATTTCCATAGGAAGTCGTCAGGTGTAGCTGAGACAAGGCCCCTAACACCTGTGGGCTGGCGTCCCAAAAATATGATGAACATAGAGGCGGAAGCTTGACAAGAATGAGTGGGACACAGCATGGGACACTGGACAAAACAGGCCTGAGGTCCAGCCTGAGATCTCAGGGAATCACTGCTCATGTCGGCCTCATCTTCATGTCTGCACCTTAAAGGTTTGAAATGACAGGAAATTCAGATCTTGTGACTCACTGCTCTAGAACCTCGCAGTGGTGTGTTTTTACACTTAGCATCAGTCTCAGTGCCTTGTGTGGGCCCAGGTGTCAGGAGCCTTCACAGTGGCTTTAAGTGAGTCCAGCCTCCTGGTGGGAACATCCTTGTGTGTCTGCCGAGAGCTCAGTAGCTGGCTTCTGAACAACATAGCGTACAGCCCAGGGCATGGGATGTCAGGTCTTATCACTTCTCTCGTACTCTCTCTCATTCTTGAGGTACCTTCCTTCCTCTCAGCCTCTATCTCACTTTCTCTCTGTATGTGTGTCTGCCTGTGCCCATGAACTATTGTTCTGTCTTTAAACTGAGTCCACACTCTCTTCCTTCCCACTTTAGTAAATTTTGGTTTTGGTAAGTTCTCTCCTTTGTCCTTAGAGTCTCTTGGTCTGAGAAGAGATATGGCATCTTTTGCTACTTTATTATAACTTCTAGACATAACCTGTCAAGTCCCATGAGTGTGATAGCTTTCAACCTTAACTTTCCTGATACAACCATTCTAGTGTGAATCCATCAAGGTTAGCACTGAGAGTACTAAGCCCCATTGACCCCAGGACCTCTTGATACCAAGTGTTCTCTCTGATGTGTCAACCTCTAGTATCGCTGGGTCCTTAACCGTTCTCTACTTGCAGCCCAAAGGATCTTTTGAACATGTAATTGTGAAATTGTCTCTTATGGAAACTTAATGGTTTCCTATGGCCTTTAGAATTAAGTCCAAAATCCTTAGTGTCTGTCCAGGCCCCCCATGATGTGACCTTATCTTCTTTTCCAGTCTTGTCTCCCTCCCCTCTTTTCTCTGGTCACACTTTTGAGATCCTCATTGGCATCACACTCTCCCAGCCCAGCTGAGAGCTGTATCATTGCCATGCCCAGTCTCCCAACATTTCCCTCTGGAGTTGTTGGAAGACTGGTATTCTTTCAGGCATCTACCATCTTTCCTCTGTACTCCTCTCTGCTTTCATACTTTTTTTTTTTTTTTTTTTTTTTGCTATACTATGAAATGCTACAACCTTGTGCACCCTCAGGAATTTTAAGGATCTCATTCAGTGTGGAAGCTGAGAATGATAAGCAGCAGAATACTGATGAAACTAACAGTAGGGATGTGTTTTTCTCACAAAATAACCAATCCACGGGTAGGTGGATCCAATGTTGAATTCAGCTGCTCAGTGATAGCAGGGTAAGCTGCCAGCAACAAAGTGGCTGCGGCAACAGCTCCCAGCGTCCAAGAGAGGAAAAAAGTTCTCTGTTAGCAATTGTGCTTTTTATCAGGGAGGAAAATAGTGTCTCAGAAATCAACTATGAGACCCTTGGCCAGAACAGGCCAAATTGCAATGGACATGGGGTCGTTTAGTAGCAAACTGCTCCTAAAGGAGGTGTCTCAGCCCAGGAGGAGGAGGGCAAGGAAGAAGAGGAGCAGCAGGAAAAGGAGAGGGTCAGGTCAGTTGGGAGTGTTTGATGGTGAGCTTCCTGTTTCTGCTGTGAAGACTAATGGCCCCGTACATTTCTTCTGTGTGGTGTGGAGGAAAGGTGACCCGAGATTCAGGGATGACTGTTTTCAAATCTGTTTCCTAGTGCCTTGAAGTACTCTGTCTAATAGGGCCCATATTATCCATATGCAACTTAAAAAAAATCTATGTATTGATCTCAGTGGGATGAAAAGAAACAGAAGGGAGAGAGGGGGAGTGGGGGAAGAGAGAAACATCAATGATGAGAGAGCCTCATTGATCACATAGTCCCTAGCCTGCAACCCAGGTATGTGCCCTGACTGGGAATGAAACTGGGACTTCCTGGTTCAGGGTTTCATGCTCAACCATTGAGCCACAGCAGCCTGGCCACCACATATCACTTTTTAAAATTAAACTTTCATTAATTCAAATTAAGTAAAGGTTAAAATTCACTTAGACATTTAGGTTTCTCTTGTTGGATACCCAAGGAGGAGTGTTGGCTTGGTGTATAGACCAGCCGGTTTCCCTTGAAAGCAAGTATGAAATGAAAGAAAGGAAATGAGTCTCCCCTCAGAGCAAGAGTGCTCATGGGAGAACAATGAGCTTTGGATGATTGGGCCAAGGCACTGTGTGGATCCCTCTTGCACAGCATGCCTCCTTTTGAAATACTCACCTACTAATGGCATTCCTTTTTCCTTTTGTGCTTAGAAGTTTTTGACATAATGGTTTTAATCACACCGCCCCCCCTACCCTGGGGAATTATTTTATTTATTTATTTATTTATTTATTTATTTACTTGTTTGTTTATTTATTTATTTTAAATAAATCTTTATTGCTCAGATTGTTGTGATTATTTCTCCCCCCCCCCCCCATAGCTCCATTCCAACCGGTTCCTGCCCCACTCTTTGCCCTTAACTTCCCCTCCCACCCCATCATTGTCCTCATCCATAGGTGTACAAAATTAATCCAGTCTCTTCCTGCACCCCCACACTCCTTTCCCCATGATAATTATCAATCCACTCCCTTTCTTTGCTCGATTCTATTATATTCACCAATTTATTCTCTTCCTCAGATTTTTAATTCACTTGACTTTTAGATTCACTTGTTGATATATATGTATTTATTGATCATAATTTTTATCTTTTTCTTTCTTCTTCCTCTTCTTAAAGAATACCTTTCATCATTTCATTTAATACTGGTTTGGTGATGATGAACTCCTTTAGCTTTTTCTTACATGTGAAGCTTTTTATCTGCCCTTCAATTCTGAATGATAACTTTGCTGGATACAGTAATCTTGGTTGTAGGTTCTCCCTATTCATCACTTTGAATATTTCTTGCCACTCCCTTCTGGCCTGCATAGTTTCTGTTGAGAAATCAGTTGATAGTTGTATGGATGCTCCTTTATAGGTAACCAACTGCTTTTCTATTGCTTCTTGTAAGATTCTCTTTGTCTTTGCCCTTGGAATTTTAATTATGATGTGTCTTGGTGTGGTCCTCTTTGGATTCCTCTTGTTTGGCATTCTGTGCACTTCCTGTCCTTATAAATCTATTTCTTTCACCAGATGGGGGAAGTTTTCTGACATTATTTCTTCAAATAGGTTTTCAGTATCTTGCACTCTCTCTTTTTCTGGCACCCCCATAATTCTGATGTTGGTGCACTTGAAGTTGTCCCAGAGGCTCCTTACACTATCTTCAACTTTCTGGATTCTTTTGTCTTCTTGCTTCTCCAGAGGAGTGTCCTTTGGCTCTTTGTATTCCAAATATTTGACTTGATTCTTGTGTTCCTCTAGTCTGCTGTTGGATCTCTGTAAAATATTTTTTATTTCAGTCAGTTTATGTTTAATTTATAGTTGGGTCTCATTAAATTTATTGGCCTTTTCTAGGAAATTCTTGAAAAACGTTATAACTGTGGTTTTGAAATCTATATCCAGTTTTTTTGTTCTCCTCCATCTCTTTCGTTTGAGATCTATTTCCTTGTCTCGGCATTTTAGCTGCTTTCCAGAATTGGTAGGATTGCTTTGTGTGCTTTGTGTCCTATATGGCCCAGTGGGTCAGCCTCCCAGTTACCTGAGGTGGACACTCTTGGTGCTCCCCTTTGTGGACTGCGTGTACAGCCTTGTTGTAGTTAAGACTTGATTGTTGTTGGTATCACTGAGAGGAATGGACCTCCAGGCCTGTTGGATGTGAGTATCAGCTGTGTCTACTGCAGGATACCTTCTGTATTGGAGACAGTCTTATAGGATCAGACTTGCAAAATTGCAAACACCTCTGTGCTCAGCTTGGATGGGGTGGAGTCTCAGGGCTGAGCTGACAGTCTTGGTTTTTCGTCAGCCCTGCCCTTATATACTCGCCTGAGTTTCTGCCTGACCATTCAGATTCCCCATGTAAGAGCATGGGTTCCCCAGGGGCTTGCCCAGAATTGAGTTGGGTCTCTGTAGTCTGGAGCTTCTGACTCCTTTCACTATAGAGAGGCCATGCAACCTCTCTGCACGCACTCACTTGTGCGTGCAACTGTAGACCCTGCTTGCTGTGGCTCCTGGCTACCCCATTCTCCCAGTCTCTTGAGTCTCCAGGTGCCTTTCTCTACAGACTGGACTTCACCCATATGACCCTGGGTCCAAGGGTTTTGCCAGGGGCTGGGGTTCAGTACAGTCAGAAAGGTTTCAGTACAATCGGGGACTTCATTTTCCCTCCCACCAGCCAGGTATTTGGCTGCTCTCCTCTCTGCACCCAAGTATCTCCCTACCTCAGTGCTTTGCAGCTCCCAATCCAATCCTGTATTTCCCATAAAGCCCTCACCCCAACACTTTTGTAGCTACCCATTATCAACATCCCCTGATGACAAGAGTGATACATTTGGTGCAATAAGTGATCATACATTGATACATCATTATTACCTAGAGTGTATAGTTTGCATTAGGGTTTGCTTTGGTGTTGTGCAAGGGAATAATGACATCTATAAGCCAGTTTTGTGTCATATAGAGTAGTTTTGCTGCCCTAAAAAAACTTCTGTGCACTGCCTCTCCATTCCTCCCTCTTCCATATTTCTGACAACCACTGATATTTTCACTGTCTCCATAGGGTTTTTGTTTGTTTGTTTGTTTGTTTGCTTTCCAAAATGGCATATAGTTGAAATTATATAGTGTGTAGTCTTTTCAGATTGACTTCTTTCATATAGTAATATGCATTAATATATCTTCAAAATAACATGTTATTTCAAGCCTAGATAGTGAATGATATTAGAAGTGAATCATATTTAATTATCTCAATGGACTATTATTTATCTATTCACCTACAGAAAGACATTTTGATTGCTTCCAAGTTTTGGCAATAGTAAATGAATAAAGTTGATATAAATATTTTGTGCATATTTTGCATGGACATGTTTTCAACTCTTTGGATAAATATCAGGAATGTGATTTGTCAGATCATAGGGTAAAGGTATGTTTAGTTATGTAAGAAACTAACATACTATCTTCCCAAATGTCTGTACTATTTTGCATTCCCACCAACAACGAAGAGAATTTCTGTTGCTCCAAATCCTCACCAGCATCTGGTGTTGTCAGAGTTTTTACATTTGATCATTCTAATATACTAGAGACCCAGTACGTGAATTTCATGCACAGAAGGGGTTCCTCGGTCTGCTTGCACCCTCTCCAGTCCAGGACGCCTTGGGAGATGTCTGACTGTGGGATTAGGCCTAAACAGGCAAGTGATATCCCTCTCACAATCTGGAACTGCTGGCTCTTAACTGCTTGCCTGCCTGCCTGCCTGATCACCCCTGACCACATCTGCCTGCTAACCTGATGTCCCTAACTGCTCCTCTGCTGTACTGATTGCCCCTAACTGCTCTCCTGCTGGCCTGATTGTTCCCTAATTGCTCCCCTGACAACCTGATTGCCCCCAACTGCCCTCCCCTGTCAGCCTGATCACCCCTAACCACCTCTGCCTTGGCCCCTGCCTCCATGGCTTTGTCTGGAAGGACATTTGGAAGATGTCTGGTCTAATTAGCATATTACCCTTTTATTAGTATAGATGTGTAATGGTATATTTTTGTTTTAATATGCATTTCCCTAAGGATATATAATGTTGAGTATCTTTTCAGATTCCTGTTTTTCATTTGTACATATTGTTTGGTGAAGTGTCTGTGAAGGCCTTTTTCCATTTTATGATTGGGTTGTTTGCTTTCTTATTGTGGCATTTTTAAAGTTCTTTGTATATTTTGGTTAACAGTCCTTTATAAGATACATCTTCTATAATGTTTTCTTAAAGTCTAGGGCTTGTCTTCTCATCAAGTTGACATTATATTTCAGAGGGAAAATTTTTAATTTTAGTGGAAATCAGCTTATTGATTATTTCTTTTACATGAGTTGTGCCTTTGATGTTGTAACTAAAAAGTTATCACCAAATCCAAGTTCATGTAGATTTTCTCCCATATTATCTTTGAAAAGTGTTATAATTTTGAATTTTATAGCTGGGTTTGTGACCCATTATGAGTTCATTTTTGTGAAGGAAGTAAGGTTTGTGACTATATTTAATCTTTTCACAGAAATGTCCAATTGTTTCAGCACCTTGGTTGGAAAAAGAAGCCCTTTGCTCCATTGTATTGTCTCTGCTCCTTTGTCAAAGATCAGTTGATATGTGGGTTTATTTCTGGGCTGTCTGATCTGCTCCTTTGATCTAATTGTCTATTCTTTAATAATAGCATGCTCTCATTACTGTAGCTTTATCTAAGTCTTGATATCAGGTAGCACCGATCTTCTCACTTTGTCCTTCCTCACACTGTGGTGGTTATCCTGGGTCTTTTGCCTCTCCACTCCAACCTTTTGTTTGTTGATATCCACAAAATAACATCTTGGAACTTAGCTTTGGATTGCAATCTAATCAGTACTAGAAACTGACATCTTGACAATATCAAGTCACCCTATCTATGAACATGGAATGTTTTTCTGTGTCTTTAGTTTTCCTTTTCTTGGTCTTATCAGAGTTTTTCAGGTTTCCTCATATTGATGGTGTAAATGTTTTGTTATGTTTATAACCAAGTACTTCATTTTGGGGGGTTCTAATATAAATGGTACTTTTTTAGTTTCAATTTTTATTTTTTGACTACTGTTATATAGGAAAGAGGTTGAGTTTGTATATTAATTATCCTTGTATCTTAGAACCTTAATATGATCACTTATTAATTTCATGATTTTTATATAAATTATTTTATACTAGAGGCCCAGTGCACAAAATTTGTGCTTGGGGGGGGGATTCCCTTAACTCATGCTGCACCCTTTCCAATCTGGGACCTCTTAGGGGATGTCTGACTGGTGGCTTGGGCCTAATTCCAGAGGGATCAGACCTAAACCTGCAGTTGGACATCCCTTTCACAATCTAGGATTGCTGGCTCCCAACTGCTTACCTGCCTGCCTTCCTGATTGCCCTTAACCACTTCCCTGCCAGCCTGATTGATGCCTAACTGCACATCTGCCAGCATGATTGCCCCTAACTGCCATCCCCTGCAGGCCTGGTCACCCCTAACTGCCCTCCCCTGCAGGCCTGGGTCCCCCTCAATAGCCCTTCCCTGCAGGCCTGGTCACCCCAACTTCCCTCCTCTGCAGGCTTGATCACCCCCTACTGCCCTCTCTTGCAGACCTGGCCCCTCCCAACTTCCCTTCCCTGCTGGCCATCTTTTGGTGGCCATCTCTGTCCACATAGGGGCAACCATCTTGTGTGTTGGAGTGATGGTCAATTTGCATATTACTCTTTTATTATATAGTATAGAGGCTCGGTGCATGGGTGAGGGCTAGCTGGTTTGCCCTGAAGGGTGTCCCAGATCAGGGTGGGCGTTCCCTTGGGGCATGGGGTGGCCTAGGTGAGGGGCCTGTGGTTGCTTGCAGGCCAGCAATGCCCCCTCCCCACAATGACTCAAGCAGAGGCCCTGGTATCTGGGATTTATTTATCTTCTATAATTGAAACTTTGCAGCCTTGAGCAGAGGCCAGGCAAGGCCAGGAAACTTGGCTTCCTCCGTCACTAGGGAAAACTAATCCTCCTGCTTGCTCCGTGGCCTCAGCCATCTTGTTTGGGTTAATTTGCATACTCACTCACGATTGGCTGGGAACTTGTACCCAATGGTTTGACCGAGGAACCTGGGGAACTTCTAAGAACCAGTGTTCCATGGAATACATTTTAATACTGTCTTCAACATTCCTGCCCTCATTTCCTAATCCTACATTCATGTGCAGTCCTGTGATGAGCTCAGGGTTCATGTTTTTGCAAGCTCATGTTCAGCCTGAAGTAGATATGTAGTTATGAGTATTTGTTCTCTACAGGAAATAGCAAATCCACTCTTTCCTCATGGTCATGCCCATTGCCTCATCATGTGAAGGTGCAAGGCCTACTCTTTGTGTCATCCCTCCTCCCCTTAGTACATATGTTAAAGCCTTAACTTCCAATATGGTGGTATTTAAAGATGGGACCTTTAGGTAATAATTCAAGTTAGAGGTAGTCAAGAAGGTGGGGCCTTCATAATATGATTAGTGTCTTTACAAGAAGAGACAACAGAGTGTTCTCACTCCATTAAGGGAAAGTGAGTCCTTCTCTGTTGAGTGTGAGGACAGAATAAGAAGGTATCTATCTGTAAGTCAGAAGCCAGTTCTCAGCATTTGCCTGGACTCTTAGTCTTGGACTTCCAGCTCCCCTAACTGTGAAAAATTTAATTGACGTTATTTTAAGCCATGTGGTATATGGAATTTTGTCATGGCAGCCCCAGCTGCCTGAGGCAGAAGCATATGTCCCCAGTTATACTGTGTCCACTTGACCTGCTGGTGGAAGAGGCAGATAGGAGATGAGTTTTTTCTAAAAGTTCCTCTGTGGTGGAAAAATGTGTTCTCATCCCCAGAAGTAAGGAAAAGAAAGATGTCTTAAGATTTCAAGAGATGCATTGTATCATTAATCTAGAATAGGATGCCCTCTTTGTTTCACAGGCTAGAGCACTAGGTCTCCCTGCTGTGATTGGCCTTGCTCATCTCAGCAGAATAACTCAGGGTAAAGAGAGCACTGTCTGTGTACACAAATATAGTAATTTATTTGTTCCTAACCCTCTACTTGTAAAAATGTAGACAAGGATTACATGTCATTATCTTGTTGAACAAATCACCTTTACATTCTGGCTGGCTAAATTCAAATGTAAACAAGACTACAGAGGAATTTGAAAGGACTTTGGGAATGTGTTTTCAAGAAAGTATACATTATCTATTCATTCAAAGAGGCCCTCACCTGCCATCCCAGATATAGAGTAATATTACCACCATTCACCTTGTCAGCTCACTGCTGGTACTTAATAATCCTTTTCCACTGACATTAATGAAGAACTTACTATGTAAAACATTATACGGAGTTCTGGATACTAAAGTGTGACCTGTCATTTTAAGGCTCTATGACACTAGTTCACAGGTAACTTATAACTCAGCGAAGTCAGACACATTCACTGTGCTGAGACAACCACACAGGGGGTAATGTGTGAAGTATAGTTTGCAAAATGAATGGGAACTTGTTTAAAAGAAATGAAACATTTTGCTAAGACTTTTTGTTAATTCAAACTAGTTCTTGGAAAATAATAAAGTAGGGCCAAGTCTGCCTATGGCTTCTTCTTCTTCTTCTTCTTCTTCTTCTTCTTCTTCTTCTTCTTCTTCTTCTTCTTCTTCTTCTCCTTCTCCTTCTCCTTCTCCTTCTCCTTCTCCTTCTCCTTCTCCTTCTCCTTCTCCTTCTCCTCCTCCTCCTCCTCCTCCTCCTTCTCATTCTCCTCCTCCTCTTCCTTCTCCTCCACCTCTTCCTCCTCCTCCTCCACCTTCCCCTCCTCCTCTTTCTTCCCTTCCCCCCCCCCTTCTTTTTTCTTATTTGTCCATCTCTCATTGCCAATTGATCCAGAGCCTTATTTATTTATTTTTTTGTCACACATACACCTGGGCCCCTGGAGTTCTTCCCAGGATAATTGTGCTAGTACTGCCTCCCCTAGACTATGCCTTGTGCCTGCCTTCATCACTAATCCACAGTTTACTTAGAAAAAGTACCTTCCCAGTTCTCATTGCCACAGGATCTTAGAGAGAATCTGCTTAATGTCTGCTTGCCTATATGTGTTCTTGAGAAAATGAGAGATAGGAAAAAGGAAGGTCTTTTCTTCTCCAAATTTTCTGGATGAATATGCTTGCTTGTAATCAAGAAAAATTTTAAAAATGCTAGAAACCTGGTGCATGGATTCGTGCACCAGTGGGGTCCCTAGGACTAGCTTGAGCCCTCTCACAATCAGGGATCTCTTGGGGGATGGTGGAGAGCCTGTTTTGGCCCAATCCACACTGGAAGGATCCTGATCCCCACAGGTCTGATCCAGGCTGGAGGAAGCCTGATCATGTTCATTGAGCATCTGCCCCCTGGTGGTCAGTGTGCATCATAGCAACTGGTTGAATGGTTGCTTGGGATTTTATCCTATATAATAAAATCCCAGCTACAGAAATGGCAGATTACAAGAATGGCCAGAGACTCAAATGACCACAGCCCCTACCTCAGACTGGCTCTGCCCCCCAGAGAGTGGTTAGGGGCAATCAGGCAGGTAGGGGAGCAGTTAGGGAGAATCAAGCAAGCAGGCAGAGTGGTTTGGGGTCATCAGGCAGGCAGGCAAGTGGTTAGGGACAATCAGTCAGGCAGAGGAGTTGTTAAGATCCTGAAGTCCCAGATTGTGAGAGGGATATCTGACTTCCAATTTAGTCCCGATCCCACAGGGATTCCTATACCGGCAGTCAGATATCCCCCAAAAGGTCCTGGATTGTGAGAGGATGCAAGCCGGGCTGAAGGATACCCCCTCTATGTACAAATTTCATGCAATGGGCCTCTAGTCTATACATAAGATCTCCCAGTCTAATTAGCTAAAAGGGTAATATGCTAATTAGACTGGGAGACCTTCCGGACAAACCATGATGGTGTGTCCAAGGCAGAGGCAGTTATGGGGTAATTAGGCAGGAAGGGAAGGCAAATCAGGCCAGTAGGGGAGTAGTTGGATGTGAATGGGCTGCCAGGGGGGCCAGTTGGGAGTGAGCAGGCCAGCAGGGGGGCAGTTGGGGGCAAACAGGCTGGTAAGGGGGCAATTTGGGGCAAGCAGGCTAGCAGGCAGAGTGGTTAGGGGTGAACAGCAGGCAAGCAGGTGAGCCGTTAGGAGCCAGCAGTGTCAATTGTGAGAGGGATGTCTGACTGCTGGTATAGGAGTCCCATAGGGATTGGATCTAAACCAGACCCAATTTGAGAGGATGCAGGCCAGGCTGAGGGATAATCCCCTATGCACAAATTTCATGCACTGGGCCATTGAGTTTATATAATAAAAGTCTAAGCTACCATTACTGTGGAACAATCAGAACAACCCAGTCACTATGTTGTGCACTGACAACCAGGGAACAGACACTCAATGCAGGAGCTGCCCCCTGGTGGCCAGTGTGCTTCCACAGGGAGAGCACTGCTCAACCAGAAGCCAGGCTCGTGGCTGGTGAGCACAGTGGAAGTGGCTCCCACCTCCAAGGTAGTGCTAAGTAGTAAGGAGTAGGGAGAAGGCAGGCAATAAGGAGCAAGTGGTCCCAGACTGCAAGAGGGCACAGGCTAGACTGAATGCCACCCCCAGATGCATGAATTTCATGCATCGAGCCTCTGGTCTACCTAATAAAAGAGTAACATGCTAATTGACCATATTTTTGCAACACTCACCAGCCAATCAGAAGTTAGCATAAAAATTAACCCAACAAAATGGCGGGTTAATTTGCATGTGCAAATGCCTAGAAGCCAGGGACCAAGCAGGCGTTCTGCACTCTCCCAGCTGCTCAAGGCCTCTGGGCAGCATGGGAAGGCAGAAATGCAGCTCTGGGCCAGAACAGAAAGGCTGCTCTGGCCAGAGCGAAGGTGGTACTGGCAGCCAAGGGAACAAAGGTCCATTCTTGCACGAATCTTCATTTGTGCATCAGGCCACTAATCTACATATAAAAGCCTAAGAAACCATTACAACTAGTCAACCAAACAACTGGTTGACCCGTCAGTATGACTAAACACTGACCACTGGGTCAGACACTCAATGCCCCCTGATTGTCAGTGTGCTCCCATAGCCAACCTGTAGGCCAACCGCCCATGATCCCTCCCCCTAGCCAGCCAGCCCCAATCAGTCCTGTTCAGTATCGATCTCTAGCCAGGCCAAGGGACCCCACCCATGTATGAATTTGTGCACAGGGCCTCTAGTACATATAGATTTAACAACTGTTAAGACAAGGTTACTGACCACTAAGAATGGGTGTCAGCCATTGGGTGGGCTCAAGCTGAGTCCTGAATGAAGATCTAATGACCTCTGGGAGCTGCCAATGGGGGTTGTGGAGGTGCCACTGTTTTGGGGAGGGCATTTCAAATTTAACTGTTAAACTATTGGTATGACAATATTGGCTTTTACCAGCTAAAAAGCAACCATATGTTTATGGTGAATAAATAGTTGGACATCTTTACTCAATAAGAGAATAAAGAACTTGCCATTTTGACTTGATGGTAGGGATTTTAGGGAAGTGAGAAGGGGAAAGTGCTGCTGAAAAGGGCTGATCAGGAAACACATTGGGGTGCTCTCAGGCTCCCCTCCCCATTGCCTTCCTCTGTGTCCTCTTCCCAGACACAGGCAGCTTGCCAGCAGTGTGATCAGCACACCCTTCCAGTGCTAACCTTGATTTTAGGTCTTGGGTTATGATGTTGTTCAATTATGAAAACATTACTCATACATGCATGACTTGAATTTATTCCTTAGTAATCTGCTCAGACTATTTACTTTGATTTAAAATCTTAAGGTGTTTTTTTTTTTTTAATTATTCTACTTAATCAGAGAACTTGAAAGTTTTCTTGATATTGGCCATTTATCCTGAAAAGAACAGGTGCTTCTGTCTGAGTGAGGCTTTCATATATATATTTATATCTGAGGAAGTAAGGGGGATTTTGAAGAGGAAGGGAAAAAGAGAGTGAGAGTGAGAAACATCAGTGATGAGAGAGAATCATTGATCAGCTGCCTTCTGCACACTAAGGATCAAGCCCTCAATCCTGTTTGAGCCTGCAAACCCGGGCATGTGCCCTGACAGAGAATCTAACTGTGACCTCCTATTCATAGGTTATACCTAATCATTGAGCCACACCTGTTGGGCTGGATTTCTGATTTCTATGCCATTGCATGAACCTTTTATGAATAGATCTTCAATGTCAGTATGAATAAAATAAAAGATGAGTATGAATTAAAGGAACACATTTATTATGTCAGCATGTATAACAATGTAAAACAAAGTGGAAAGATGTAACTGAACTAAAAAGTAAAAACATTCTACTGAACTACTAGTATTTTTTCCTTTGAATGCAAGCCTAGCAAATGGCTGGCTAATGCAGGTTCAGTAAGCCAAGACAGAAAGGAAGGAGTCTGCAGCCACCGCCTTCAGTGACCAACCAGAATTCAATGGTCATGCAACAGGAGGCAGCTTCAGTAACAAATAAAACTTTTATTGACTCAGGAATTGCTAGAGCATTTCTGAATGCATTTGTTTATTTTTGATAGCATTGGATGTTGCTTTATCTACCTTTGTTAGTGAGCAGGAAATCTGCTCCAGGACGCAGGTGATGGGGAATATTTTCCAACCGGTGAGAGTTTGCTATCTGCCTATTTAGGAATTGTGGGTGTTTCATTGCTCATTTTACTGGGCCACCACTATAGTTACTTAGCATGAATCAGCAAATCTGCTGTGGGAGGAGTTTATGTGATTTCCTAGCTTATGCCTATACCTAGGACATGGGTACAAGTGGAGGCTATAATGAATGACTGGAAAGTGGCACGTTAGGGTGGATGTGGTTTTGTTTTAGGCAAAGCTCTAACTATGTCTTTCAGTGTCCATGAAAACATATAGAAATGCTTGCCCGTTAGATGTGAAGATACTATGATATTGCCCTGACATAGACTTTTAATCTGTGGTGTTAGCTTGCCTCCAGCAAATCATGTCTATAGGATGTTTCTAGGGTGATTCTAAAATGTCTTTATTCAACTAGCACATAAAAACAGTGATCCTTGTGATATTTCAAACAAACCTAAAAGCAATAAAAATCCTCAACACATTTTAAGAAGAAAAAAAAAGCCCTTCTGGGAGGAAAAGTGGAAATTAAAGAAAACCACTCAACTAAATACTTCCTGACTAAAAATAAGTACACTGGAGGGAAAGCAGGCTGTTAACAATGCCCAATTAACACACAACATGGGCAAAGCCGACCCATATGTCCATTCCAAACGCTTTACATACCTTTCCAAGTAGAACAATGAAATGATTCCTTTAATGAAATAAAATCAGAGCCACGATTCCTATTATTTTATGATAAAGCAAAATTACAAAAATCTATAAACCCCAGAATTCCTTGTTCTAGATGTACCAATTT
This sequence comes from Vespertilio murinus, assembly GCA_963924515.1. NCBI lineage: Eukaryota > Metazoa > Chordata > Mammalia > Chiroptera > Vespertilionidae > Vespertilio > Vespertilio murinus. Next base: position 5,176,354 of record OZ004713.1, read on the forward strand.
AATTTATAATTGCAAGACACTGCCCGGGTTTTAATGAATTTACAACATGTGGATCAGTTCATGTCACTGCCTTCTTCAAGTAAGGTCCTCAAAAACAGGCTATAGCTTGTCAAGGACAAAGAAGATTCTGCAGATTAAATATTTTAGGAGTGATAATTTCTATTAATCTAGTGAGTTGTGCCATATCTGTGTCTAAATTGTTGTGCCTCGTGTATAATTTGGACATTTCTGAAGACTGACTACCAGCAGATTAGGCCTTGCCTACATAATTAACTTTTTAAAAAGTCATTCATCAAACTACATGTTTATGTCAAACCAAATAGTACAAACTTTCTCAAAGGCAGTGTGATTAGAATAATTGCCACTCTAGGCCACTGTGAATCATGCTAATTAGTTTTACCAAAATTTAGAATTCTATAATGATTTTGCTAAAAAAAAAAAAAAAAAAAGAGAGAGAGAGAGAGAGAGAAAGAAAGAGTCATGGGCTTAGAACAAATTAAAGTGGAATCCAACTGCTTCCCTTAATGAGAACATAGAGCAAGCTTAATCATTAAGTTAAAACCAGATATTGAGATAGGCATGGGAAGGGCTTGTGCCATTTGTGTGTTGTTGATCTACTCAACTTTTTGAGATGAAGAGCAGCACTTTGCCCACAAGGTACTTCACCCGGGGTTTCTTGAGGAAGGAATTTCTGGAAGAAGGAGGGTCTTAAAGAAAAAGTGTAAGAAGGAAGTGTTAATTTGGCAGATCAGGAAGGTGGAAGGGCTATTTAATGTGGCAGTTTTCTGACTTCTGAGGTCAACTGTTGTTTCTACTTAAGAAATGCACTCCATCCATATTTTACTTATGATGATCCTAGTTTGCCAAGAAATGGGACTCTTCACGCATGTAATTTTTTTTCTCTGATTATATATTTTCTTTTATTTTGTATAAAACTATTAAGTGAAAGGCAGAGTCTTGTTGATGTACTTTTAGTTAGATTCATTCATCCATAAACAGCATGAGGATAGTCAGCTATGAACAATAGAGGCCATTATGACACTTTGTTCTACCTACTGATTCCCCTGCAGTGGACACAGTGTGAATGTACTACAGCGGCTGCCTGTGGTGGACAACAAGGAAAGAAGGACATTATAGAAGTTAGGATTTGGAAAGAAACTGTTTATACTTTTCTAAGTTTAGATGGAAGCTTTTCAGAGTCTATGATGTGTCAGTGCATGTGTGACACACAGTCATTCATCACATCTATCCTTCAGTGGACACTAGTGTGAAAGTACTGCTACACCATGTAACAGACTACATGTGTCAAACAGTATGAATTTACAAAGGAGTAACGAGTACACCTGTCTTACTGATTGAGCTTAAAATCTAGGGAAATAAAAATGTCACTTAGTCCGCAAGTCTCATAGGATAACTAAAAAGTGATGAGATTTATAAGGAGACCCAAATCAGCTCTTCCTGTGTCAGAAAGATGTGGCACTAGAACCAAAGTTTGAAGACTGGCTAGATGGAGATGATTAGGTACATTTCAGTCTGGAGACCAGTACAGAATCTAACACATGAAAGAAGGAAGTGGTCAAGTCCACTGGGTGAGTCATCTGATTTATCAGCATTTAGAGTAAGAACAAATGGCATTTAATGCTTGTAAGATACAATATAGTATAAGAAAAAGACCTTAAGTTTCAGGTTTGCTGAAATAGTATTTTATTCAGCAGTCAAGAAAAAATATAAGTTGTTTAGCCAGAGAAATATACATATTTATTTATTTAACAACTAGAGGCCCAGTGCACGAATTTGTGCATGGGGGCAGGGAGGGACCATGGGAGGTTTGCCACTGGCCTTGAGGAGGGAGCTGGCCCTCTACCTTCCTGGGAAAGAGACAGCATCCATTGGCATGCACCCCTGGTTCCGCATCCCAGCCCGGGCCCAAAGGCCCTGGCAGGGTCGGGAGAGGAGGAGATGGTTGCCAGGTCGGGTGTGGAAGGAATGGATGCTGAACACTGATGCTGCCCTCGGTGCCCTGACACACTGTTGTTCCCCACCTCCCCCCTCTCCTCTTTCCCTTACCGCTGCACCTCCATACCCTCATGTCAAAGGCTGACTTTCAATATATCACAGCAAGGGAGCTGCTCTGCTACATATGAAACCCTGACCCAGAAGCAGGCCTCTATGAATGGTTTAGCACCAGGGACCAATGGGGGCCAGCTGGCCGGAGGGAGATTTGGCTGTGGGAGTGCAGTGACCACCAGGGGGCAGCTCCTGTGTTGAACATCTGAACCCTGGTGGTTACTGCACATCAGTGACTGGTCAACTGATCATTCTGGTTGTTCAATCATAATGGTCATTTAGGCTTCAGTCAGACATCCTTAGTGCTGCCTAGAGGCAGGAGAGGCTCCTCCCACCACCGCTGGGATCATCAGCTCTTAGCGGCTCCCCCGTGGGAGACATTGACTACCAGGGGGCAGCTCCTGTGTTGAGCGTCTGCCCCTGGCGGTCAGTGTGCATCATAGCGACCAGTTATTCCTCTGTTTAGTCAATTTGCATATTAGCCTTTTATTATATAGGATAGCTTTCACACACTTTGATTTTGTTTTCTGATACAATTTAAAACATTTTTTTTCTTTCACTTGATGACTTTACATTTATTGATATGAAAGATGGCTACCATCTGTTTTTATGTATGATTTTTAAATTATTTATCTTAAAAAGTTCTTTGCTGGTGGTTTATGCTGTTGTATATATGTTGTATGTGTATATTTATATATGTTTTGAAGATAAAAAGTCAATGAATCTTAGTGACTTGTAGATATGGGCAATGACAGAGAAGGCAAAACCAGGGCTAACCACCCGTGTTTTGAATATGAATGACAGTAATGATGGCATAGAAATGAGTAGATAAATCAGAGAAGGAAGGATTTTAGGAGAAGAGCAATCATCTTAAATGTGTGAAGGTGTTTGTGTGTCACTTTTGTGGAAAGGTAAGCAGATATTTGGATGGGATGGGAATGATGAGAAACAAATTTACCAGAAAGGCCAGGTTAGAAGGACCAAAACAAGATGGTGGCCTAGGAAGTCTCTTAAGCTGCCACCTCCTCAACAATTTGGAAAAAAACAACAGATGAAATCGAAAGGGATCTCACCAGACCCACAGGAAAGCTGGCAAAATGGGAAGGCTACAAGTAGACACAAAGCAGGATGCCGCTGCTGCCATGTGGAGTTTAAAACTACAGCGAAACCGGACCTGCTGGAGATGCTGCCGCCAGGAATGAGGGAAGCCAGACCTCGCTCCGCCAATGGGCCCAGGGACTGGGCCAGCCCACCAGCCCTGGGAACCAGGGTACTGATAGGGGACCTCCACCGGGCCTTCGGCGCCTGCCCACAACCATCCCGAGGAGCTGGCTCGGGGTCTCCCAGCCTGCAGCCGGCTCGGCCCAGTCTCTGCACACACCTTACTGGTGGGGAGCTGGCGCGGCGCCTTCTGTTTGCGACACCCAGCGAGTCCCTGCATCGCAGTCACTGCCTGCAGCCGGCTCAGCCAGGCCTCCGCACGCCGTGCTGGCAAAGAGATGGCACGGTGTCTCCCGGCCCGTGGCCGACTTGGCCCGACCTCCGTGCACTGTGCTGGTGGGGAGCTGGCGCAGCGCCTTCCCTTTGCACCCCAGCGAGTCTTTCTGCCGCCACTGCCAGCAGCCAGCTACAAAGCTTCCGCCACTACCGCCATGTGGATTTTAATACTACAGGGGAAATTGAGACACAGGAGCTACCATCGCTGCCACCCCCGCTGCCTCCCCGAGAAAGGGAATCCAACGAAATCAGAGCTCACTACGCCCCGGGCTCAGAGAGAATGTGGCTTCAGAACTTAGCCTCTGTGTCCACAGGAGCTCCGCTTCCGCACCAAAGGAGACACTATTGAGGGGGAACTCTCTGCCCACCCACAACCTTCCCAGCACACCCGCCATGCTGGTGAGAAGCTGGCATGGTGCCTTCTGTCAGCGGCCCCAGCGAGTCCTCCCTCAGCCGCCACATGACCAAGCCGAAGCTCCCGCCACTGCCGCCATGTGAACTTTAAAACTACAGTGGAAATTGAACCACAGAAGTGACCATCGCTGCCGCACCGGCCACCACCACCCGCCACCGCCACCTCGAATAAAGGAAATCCACCGAGAACAGAGCTCACTACGTCCTGGGCTCAGGGAGTGGGCAGCCTCAGAACTTAGCCTCTGCGTCCGCAGCTGCTCCACTTCCGCACCAAATGAGACACCTTTGAAGGCGGTCTACCCACCTGCAGCCATCTCAGGCCGCCTGCAACCTTCCCAGCCTGCCCGCTGTGCTAGCAAGGAGCTAGCTCGGCCCCTCCAATACGTGACCCCAGTGCTCCAGAGGGGCCGTGTGCCCTGGGTGAGCCGTGTGTCCCAGGGTCCGTGTGCACCTGGAGAGCCGTGTACCCCGGGGAAGCAGTGGGACCCAGGGGGAGGGGCAGTGAGAACCAGAGGAGGAGCGGACTCTATTCGTGTGGTCCTGAGGCAGCCACCATAAAACAAGCAGACTGCCAATTGAAGAGCAGATTCTATTCATGTGATCCTGAGATAATCACTATAAAACAAGCAGATTGTCAAATGACAGCAGGGAGGGGAAGGAGACCTGGGGGGAGATAAGAGAACAACCGAGGGACTGGTATGCATGAACATAAGTACAACCAATGAACACAGAACTCTGAGGAGGGAGGGCATGAATGGGAGGTGGGGGGGGGGCAATGGTAAGATATGTATACATATAATACCTTAAGAAAACTATTCATCTGGATTCTACCAATAACTTACTGATTGGTTATAGTCAATGCATTCTTCCAAAGAGTAATAAAGTAAGCAAATTAAAAAAAAAAAAAAAAAAAAAAGGCCAGGTTAGATCTCTCAGTTCCTAGAGTGGCAGTTAGCAGGGCCAAGCCCAACAGTTAGGAACTTGGTCTCTGCAATCAGACTCAGGGAGGTCCTTTACTCACAACTGAGCTATTCTAAGAGGAATGCTCAGAATTTTCTCATTACAAAAACAAAATGTAAGAGTTTGTACCTTTTATAGTTGTTTTAAAGACTAAAATCATAAAAGCAAACCTGAACTTAGTATAAAAGCTGGCATAGACTGATTCCTCAAAAAAAAAAAAAAATTAGCTATTATAATTATACTAGAGGCCCAGTGCACAAAATTATGCACAGGGTGAGGGTGTAGGAAAAATCTCTTCAGCTCATCCTGCACCCTCTCCAATCTAGTACCCCTTAGTGGATTCCACAGTTTTGGCCTATACCAGGAGTCGGACATTCCTCTCACAATCTGAGACCACTGCTCCTAACTCTGCTCACCTGTCTGCCTGCCTGATTGTCTCTAAATGCCCCTCTGTTTGCCTGGTCACCCCAACTGCTTCCCTCTGACAGCCTGGTTGTCCCTAACTGCCCCACCTGCCAGCCTGGTCGCCTCTTATTGTCTTCCTTGTTGGTCTGGTCACCCCAACTCTCCCCCCTGCTGTTCTGGTTGTCCCCAAATGTCCCCCCTGCTGGCCTCATCACCCCCAACTGTCCCTTCTGATGGCCTGGTCACCCTAGACAGCCTGCTGTTCAGTCATTACCGATACTATGATGACATCCCGGACAATGTTATTAGTATAGATGCATAGTGATTATTATAAGCATCATACCAACAGATAAAATAATTGAGAGAGTGAGATAAAAACAAGGGATTTTGAGGGGCAGGGGATTCAAAAGTAGGAGATAAGTAAAGGAAAAGGAGGAGGGATAAAGAAACAAGAGTAGGGATCATTTGAATGTGAGAAGCTGACTTTAGAGTAGCAGACAGAATAGAGGTGATGTTTCCAAAGCAGCAGCTTAAGTCTGTTCCATGTCCTGCTCTCAAGAGAAATGATGGGGAATGAGAACATGTCACTGAGCTTGGCAAGCCAATTGTCCACAGAGATATGTGATTTGCCAAAGAGGGAATATCAAAGCGGTTATGAATTACATATTTTAGAATTATTTTTAATTGTTTAAGAGAGAGAGGAAGGGAAAGGGAGAGAGAGAGAAAAACATCAATGTTAAAGAGAAATATAGATTGGTTACCTCCTCCACATGCCCTGATCTGGGATTGAATCTGCATCCTAGTACATGCCCTGACCAGCAATCAGCAGCAACCTTTTAGTACATGGGACAACCCTGACACTCAACCAACTGAGCCACACCAGCCAGGACTATGAATTGCACTCTGATTACATGAACCTGTTTCAGAGATTGTTCTTTTAGGAAACCTGGTTGTGACTGGAATGAAGCTAGTGCCATGACAAAAAATGAGCATTTCCTTACATATGTATTTCTGCCCAATTGTAGGAAAGATCTAGAGCAGCCTTGGGCAAACTATGGCCCGTGGGCAGAATCCAGCCTGTTCGACTGTTCTATCCGGCCCGAGGAGCAGAAAGAGCTGAGGGTTCTCTTGCTCTACCCTCTGCTCCTTCACCAGCAGCCCAAGATGAGAGTGCCAACATGGTCAGGTTGTTTTTGTTCCGGCCCTCTGGTCCAGTTTAAGAACCCATTGTGGCCCTCGAGTCAAAAAGTTTGCCCACCACTGATCTAGAGGCTTGATTGGATTTAGGTTCAATTACTTGGCAAGACTATCTCCTGGGTGAGGTATGCATCCTATAGTACTTCAAGGCCCATAGGTCTGGCTCTCTCTCTGCAATGTTAATATTGATCAGGATTTAGAAACATTTATATGCTTCAAAGTACTTCCACATATGGAGTATGGGATGATGAAAGAAAAATAGGCAAGCAGTAGAGCTGCAATATGATGCATACATGGGAGTTCAATATACGCGTTTGGACTGTGCTTTTGAACATTTCTGTTGTAAAAGCATTTCTAAAACAAAATATGGAGCACTTAGGGAGAATCAGTGAAGACTGAAGACATGAGAGGAAAATCAGTTGATGTGACAATTGGTGGCACCACATAGTTTAGATACTCAGTCAACTTCATTCAAGTGAATAACTGAATTAATTCACTGCAAAAGGAATGGATAAAGAAGCTTGCAGCAGGAGCTTCTGAATAGTAAAAAAATAAAAGTTTTAATTTAAAAATTACCTAATGCAATTTTAAGCTGACAGTGTATTATTGTAAAAACAACAGAATATTACATGAAATTTAAATGGTGTGTGTGGGTAAAACTCCTATGATTTCCATCATACTTATATAATTAAAGTAATTTCTGTATATTCCCTTCCAGTCCTTTATTCATAGGCAATCATATTTTTACATAATTGCAACCACAATATATACACAATTTGCATTCTGCTTTTTAATGTGGTTCAAGGGAAGTTTAGCTACAATTATTTAGAATAAAAATATTATATGTGAATATTCACTATGAATGCAGGAAAGTATCATTTCTCTATCTTCATATACTGTGTAGAAAGGGTGATTGATCAAAATGGGATAAAGTTATTCACCAACTCTTTGCAGTTCTTATTGGGGGGAAAAAGAACCTTCAAACTTATGAAACTAAATAATATATTATAGCTAGATGCACTGGTAGCTTCTGTAATATTTTCCTAAGCATTGCTTCAGGCTAAATCTTTATGCATTCTCTTAAATTGCTTTTAATGCGTTATTGTAAATATCTGCTTTGTAATAGAACATTATTATTATTATTATTATTATTATTATTATTATTTGACAACATGTAAATTTACCAACAACTTTTGAAAAACTCCATTTGATCTTTACCTAGGGGATATTATATAGATTAGACAAATACAATGTTGGAAAAATTATGATGACATAATATGATTTCAGCAATGGTTGGGTTTCAAGCTAGACTGGCCCTGCAAAGGAAGCACTGTTGAGATTATGTTTGAGCAACATATAAGTTTCTGTTCTGAATATATTTTGCCTATGATTCATGAGTCTGGTGAAGTTTATAACTTTTGCTTTCCTGAGGCACCCCCTCACAAGTTCTGCAATTTCCCTAATACTCCTAAATTTAAATTTAAAAAAATGTCTGAATCTTGAGGCAGCTTCCGAAGATGAAAAAAGGAGACAGACTTATTTTCTCAGCTCCAGTCTATATTATCTATTAACATGTTTGCAAAGCATGGTCCCTTGCAAATCTGCAGTTGGAGGTAATCTAAATAAAGACAAAGAGAGGATTTATCAGTTAATGGAATTTAAATTTATTTTTGAATTAAAAATGTAAGTTTCAAAATTATTAACCTCTTGAGTAATTTTTAATAGTTCACCAGTGACTTTTAAAAAATCTTTACTGTTGAAGGATTACATATGTCCCCCTTTTCCCGACATTGACCTCTTCTAGCGCATCCAAGCCCCAGGTCTTCACCATCCTATTGTCTGTGTCCATGGCTATGCATACATGCGTACAAGTTCATTGACTGTTCTCTTCCCACCCACTACCCTTCTCCTGCCATCTCTCTGAGGTTCAGCAGTCCGTCCCATGCTTCTGTGTCTCTGGATCTATTTTGTTCATCAGTTTATTTTGTTCAGTAGATGCTTCATATGAGTGAGATCACGTGATGCTTGTTTTTCTCTGACAGAATTATTTTGCTTAGCATAATTCTCTCCAGGTCCATCCAGGCTGTTGCAAAAGTTATGAGTTCAGTGTGTTATTTTTTTTTTTACAGCTGCGTAGTATTTAACAGTGTAAATGTAGCAGTGTTTTTATCCACTCATCTGCTGATGGGCACTTTGACTTTGTAATTGCACTGGTATTAACATATGGGTGCATGTATTCTTTCTAACTGGCATTTCCAATTTCTTATGATATATTCCTAGAAGTGAGGTCACTAGGCCAATTGGGAGTCCCATTTTTATATTGTGCTTTTATTTTATTTTATTTTATTTTATTTTATTTTATTTTATTTTATTTTATTTTATTTTATAGTTGAAACTCCATACTGTTTCCCATTATGGCTGTACCAGTCTGCATTCGCACAAGCAGTGTATTAAGGTTCCCTTTTTTGCACATCCCCACCAATATTTATAGTTTGTTGATTTGTTGGAGATAGCCATTTTGACAGGTGTAAGGTGAAAGCTCATTGTCGTTTTGATTTGCATCTCTTGGCCACCTGTATGTGGAGAGGTGTCTGTTTAGGTCTTTTGCCCATTTTTAATTGGATTGTCTTCCTATTGTTAAGCTGTATGAGCTCCCTATATATTTTTTATTTTAACCCCTTATCAGATATATCATTGGCAAATTTGTTCTCCCATGCAGTGGGCTCTCTCTCTCTTTCTCTCTCTCTCTCCCTCTCTCTCTCTCTCATTTTTATTTTTTAAAATATATTTTATTGATTTTCACAGAGAGGAAGAGAGAGGGATAGAGAGTTAGAAACATTGATGAGAGAGAAACATTGATCAGCTGCCTCCTGCACACCCCCCACTGGGGATGTGCCCACAACCAAGGTACATGCCCATGACCAGAATTGAACCCAGGACCCTTCAGTCCGCAGGCCTACTCTATATCCACTGAGCCAACCGGTTTTGGCTGGGAGCATCTTTTCATATGTCTATTGGTCATCTCTATATCCTCTTTGGAGAATTGTCTATTCAGATCTTTTGTCCAGTTTTTTTAAAATAATTTCTTTATTGATTAAGGTATCACATATTTGTTCTCAACTCCCCATTCCAATACCTCAGCCCCCCTCCTTTTATTTTGTTGATGGTTTCTTTTGCTGTGTATAAGCTTTTTATTTTGATGCAGTCCCATTTGTTTATTTTCTCCTTAGTTTTCATTACCCTAGGAGCTGTATCAGTAAAGATATTGCTACAGCATATGTTTGATATTTTGCTGCCTATAGATTCTTCTAAGATTTTTATGGTTTCATGTCTTACATTAAGTCTTTTAATCATGTTGAGTTTATTCTTGTGTATGCTGTAAGTTGGTTATCTAGTGTCATTTTCCCCCCATGTTATCTGTCCTATTTCTCTAACATCATTTATTGAAGTGTTGTCTTAACTGCATTGTATGCTCTTACTTCCTTTGACAAATATTGAGCATAATGACCAGGGTTCATTTCTGGGTTCTCTGTTTTGTCTCAATAATCTATATGCCCATTCTTGTGCCAGTACCAGGCTGTTTTGAGAATAGTGGCTTTGTAGTAGAATTTGATATCTGGTATTGTGATTCCTCCAAATTTGTTCTTTTCTGTCAAGATGGCTGTGGCATTCGGGGTCCATATAATATTTGGAGTGTTTGTTCTAGGTCTGTGAAATATGTCATTGGTATTTTAATAGGGATTGTGTTGCATCTATAGATTGCTTTGGCTAGTATTGACATTTTAATGATTCTAACAATCTATGAACAGGATATATTCTTTCACTTGTTTATATCTTCTTCTATCTCTTTTTTAATATCCTATTGTTTTCTGAGTACAGGTCTTTTATCTCCTTGGTTAGGTTTATTTCTAAGAACCTTAAATATTTTTGTTGCAATGATTAATGAGATTGTTTTTTTTTATTTTAGTTTCTGTTTTTGAGAGTTCATTATTGGTGTATAAAAATGCCATAGATTTCTGAGTGTTAATTTTGTATCCTGCTATGTTGCTGAACTAATTTATTAAATGTAGTAGGTTTTTTTTGATGGAGTCTTTAGGGTTATCTATGTACAATATTATGTAGTCTGTGAATAATGACAACTGTACTTCATCTTTTCCAATTTAGATATTTTTATTTGTTTCTTCTTATCTGATTACTATGGCTAGGACTTCTACTACTGCTTTGAAAAAGAGTGGTGAAAGTGAGCAACCCATCTTGTTCCTGTTCTTAGAGGAAATAGTTATAGGTTTGTCATATATGGCTTTTATTATGTTAAGGTATGACCACTCTAGTACTATTTTGCTGAGAGTTTTTATTTAAAAAGGGTGTTGGATTTTGTAGAATGCTCTTTCTGCATCAATTGATTTGATCGTGTGATTTTTTTTGTCTTGCAATTTATTTATGGGGTGTATCATATTTATTGATTTGTAAATATTATACCAGCCTTGCAGCCTTGGAAGAAATCCCACTTCGTCATGGTGTGTCATCTTTTGGATGCACTGCTGACTCAAATTTCGTAAAATTTTGTTGAGAATTTTAGCATCTATGTTCATCAGGGAGAATGGCCTGTAATTCTCTTTCTTTGCAGTGTCTTTATCTGGTTTGGGATTAGAGCTATGATGGCCACATAGGAAAAACTTGGAAGTGTTCCTTCCTCTTGAATTTTTTGTAAAGTTTGAGGAGGTTAGGTGTTAGTTCTTCTTTGAATGTTTGGTAAAACTCCCTTGTGAAGTCATCTGAACCAGGGCTTTTGTTTGCTGGATGTTTTTTGATTACTGCTTCAATTTCATTGGTAGTCATAGGCCTATTCAGGTTTTCTGATTCTTCCTAATTGATTTTCAGAAGATTGTTTTTTTCTAGGAATATTCCCATTTTGTCCATAATAAAGTCCTTCATGTTTTTTGTTTGTTTGTTTGTTTGTTTTTTGTGTATTTTTTTCCTATACTTTGTATTTCTGTGGGGTCAGTTGTTATTTCACCTCTTTTCTTCTGATTTTGTTTATTTGGGTCCTCTATCTCTGTTTCTTGGTGAGTTTGGCTACAGGTTCATTAATCTTGTTTGTCCTTTCAAAGAACCAACTCTTAGTTTTATTAATATTTTCTATTGTTTTCTTTTTATGTCATTTATTTCTGCTCTGATTTTTACCATTCCTTCCTTCTATTTACTCTTGGCTTTTCTTGTTGTTATATTTCCAATTGTTTAAGTTGTAGGGCTAAAAAACTTACTGCAAGTTTGTGCAATGAATTTGCCTGTCAGGACTGCTTTCACTGTGTTCCATAGATTTTGGGTTGTTATGTATTCATTTTCATTTGTTCCCAGGATGTTTTTTTTTATTTCTTCTTTGATATCTTTGGTAACATAGTTATCATTTAATAGTATTCTATGTATCTTATTGTTTTTTGAGTGGTTTTATTTTAGTTGATTTCTAATTTCACACCATTGTGATCTGAGAAGATACTTGATATGATTTCAATGTTCTTGAATTTGTGGAGATTTACCCAGTGTTCTAAAATATGGTCAATATTTAAAAATGTCCCATATGGATTTGAGAAGAATGTATATTCTGTAGCTTTGGGTATAAATGGTCTAAAGATGTCAATTAATTCCATCTAATCTTGTGTGTCATTTAAGATTATTGTTTCCCTGTTGATTGTTGTCTAGATTTATCCAGTGATGTCAATGTATAGTTAAGTCCCCTACTAAGATTTTATTGCTATTGATCTCTTCCTTTATATTTATAATTTGGTTGCACCTGTATTGGATACATGTATGTTTATCAGAGTTATATCCTCTTGTTGTATTGATCCCTTTATTATCATGAAGTGGCTTTAAATATCTTATTATGGGCTTCACTTTGAAGTCTACTTTGCCAGCTATAAGTATTGCTACCCCAGCTTTTTAAATTCAAGGGCATGTACCTTGGCTGTGGGCATATCCCCAGTGGGGGGTGTGCAGGAGGCAGCTGGTCAATGTTGCTCTCTCATTGATGTTTCTAGCTCTCTTCCTTCCTCTCTGTAAAAATCGATTAAATATATTTTCTAAAATTTTTTTCACTTGCCTGAAAAAATTTTTTCATCCCTTCACTTTTAGTCTGTGTGAGTTCTTTGTTCTGAGATTGGTCTCATGTAGACTATATATATATATATATATATATATATATATATATATATATATAAAATGTTTTTGTATCCATTCAGCTACCCTATGTCTTTTGTTTAGATCATTTAATACATTTACTTTTAAGGTAATTACTGATAGATACATACTTGTTTGTTGTCTTTTTTATTCTTTATGCCCGTGTTCCTTTCTCTTCTATTTATTTTTTATAGCAGTCCCATTAGCATTTCTTGCTTTGATGATTTGGTGGTAATAAACTTCTTTACTTTTTTTTCTGTAAAGCACCTAACTTCATCTTTAATTTTGAATGATAGCCTTGCTGAATATAGTAGTTTTGGATTTAGTCCATTGCTTTTCATTACTTGGTATACTTCATTCCACTCCCTTCTAGTCTGAAGTGTTTCTATTGAGAAATCAGTTGACAGTATAATGAGATATCCCTTGAAAGTAACCTTCTATCTCACTCTTGGAGTATTTAAAATTCTGCGTTGTTTTAACATTTGCCATTTTAATTATGATGTGTGTTTTGATGTTGGTTTTTTTGTTGTTGTTGTTGTTGTTGTTTTGTTGTTGTTGTTCATCTTGATTGAATGTCTCTGTGTTTCCTGGACTTGGGTGACATTTTCTTCTCCAAGTCAGGGAAATTATCTGTCATAATTTCTTCAAATAAGATTTCTATTTCTTTCTTAGCTTCTCATTCTGGCACCCCTATTATGCAGATTTTGTTTCACTTCATGTGCCTAAGCTTTGGTTGAGTAGTTGCAAATGAAAACTCCTGTGCTCTGGGTTTAGCTGACTAGATCAGAAAACTATGGTATATCTGCACAATGAATACTATGCTGCCATAAAAAGAAAGAAGTCTTACCATTTTCAGCAACCTGGATGGAACTGGAGAACATTATGTTAAGTGAAATAAGCCAGTCAGTGAAAGAAAAATACCATATGATCTCACTCATTTGTGGATAATAAAGAACGTTATAAATTGATGAACAAAAAGATAGTAGTTACAGAGGCAGCAAAGCATCAAACAGACTGTCAAATTACAATGGGAAGGTTAGAGAGAGGTAGGGGAGATAAGAGATTAACCAGAATGACTTGTATGCATGCATATAAGCACAACCAATTGAAGCAAAACGGGGCGGGGGTGAGGGCATGTATGGAAGTGGGGTGGGGGAGGAATGGTAAGATATGTACACATAAAATACCTTAATAAAAATTGGAAAAAATAATAATAATGAAACTGCAGCATTTTCTCCTACCTGCCAGTCTGCTGGTCAGTTGCATGCCACCTGTCTTGGCTGGATGTTATGTAGGTCTTGAGTCTGAGCTCTGGGGTTAGGGAGCTAAGCCTGGGCCCTGGGCCTCTGTCTTCTCAGGGAACAGCCCCTCCTACAGCCCAGCACTCCCTCCTCTCTCATCTGCTGGCCTGCCGCCCTGGGAGCTGTGTCAGCTCTTCTCACCACTCCGCCCTTCCTACCTACCCTTCTGCAGGTCCTCTTTCCTTCCTTGATATGTCACCACCGCAGCTGGACCTCCGTTGGTAATTCCAGGTGAATGTTCTCCAGTTTAGTTGTATTTCCAGCTGGGCCCTGGGATGGGGTGTTCGACAGGTGTGCCTTCTCCGCCACTGTTTTTCTCTCCCCTAACATTGACTTTTGATGAAAATAGAATGGAAGAAAGTTAAATAACCAGATGCAAGAAAGTAAGCATATGCCTTTGATTAAAAGATGCTTCTCCTAAATAAATGAAGTTCCAATTCATGCCCACTTTTCTGTCTAGGCAGTTAGAGAGCAAAAGTAAAGTATAGGTAGCCACATAAAATAATTGGCCAGAGGGGGAGAACTTCAAGAAATTTTAATAATTCATTTCAAATTGGCTAAAATTCAGCCATTCCACAAAAGCAGGTGTACCTAAGCACATTGATGTGTTTACGTGTTTTCTTTAATCCTTCAAAGGAAGGTTGCAAATTGGGAATGGTGCAAATTTTATCATAAAAATATCCAATTTCCATTTTTTAAATGAGAAACAAAGAGATGGCACTGTTAGTGATAGAGCTAATATTTAAACCCAAGTAGTCTTTCTCTGCTCATACCCACCTAATTATATGCCTCAACTATCATAAGGATTAAATATAAATATAAATTTAAAAAAAGAAAAAGAAAGTTAATTTTTACATAGTTCTACTTTAAAATAGTTCATGTCATAGTCAAATTGTTCTTATCCAAAAGTATTCCTTAAAAAATACTATAAATTGGAGGATGACCAAAACTAGCAAAAATTGAAGGAGCTTTGCACTTGGAAGAAGGAATACCACTGAGTGAGTTACCCCAGTTCTACAGCATTTGGGTTGGGGCAGGCCCTGCCTCCCCACGTGGCTGGCCTGTGCGAGAGGAACACATTCAGTCTTCTGGCCAGGGCGGTCTGGGCACTGGCTTAGAAGCCATCACAACAGTTGGGAGGTGAAGGACCAGAGGACTGCTGGAAAGAGAAAACCATGGATAGAGTATCCTCAAGTGATGCATTTATTTCTCCCCCACCATTGAGCTGTCCATGCACTGGGCAGATTTTAAGTAGTGCAGCCAAAGTTAACAGAATATCTTAGCTTCTGCTTACCATTCAATTTAAAGATTTAGTTCAGCCCAATTAAATGTCAACTGAGTGAAACATTATTCTTGGGAGGAATATAGCAGGTCCCAGAATCTCTACAACATAACACAAAACCATCAGCATTTGGTCTAAAATTACTCATCTACAAAGAAACAGCAACAAATGATTCATACTTGGGTGGGGGGAAGCTGTCTATGAGGACCAACTCTGTAAGGAGACAAATACTACATTTGTCAGAAGTTTTAAATTGATACTTGTAACCAACATAACAAATAGAAAATATCAAAACAAAAGGGACAATATAAAAGGAACAAGTGAAAACCCTAGCACTATTAAACACATAATCTAAAAATTTAAAAATGTACTTAATGTGAGTGAGAGAAAACTCAAGAAGACAGAAAGAAGGATACTAAAGCTAAAGGCAAATTAATAAGAGTTACTAATATAAAAAGGAGAGAAAAATAGAAAAAAAGGGAACAGGGCCTTAGGACCTGGGAGATAGAGAAAATAGGACAGTGAAGAGATTTAAATAGAGAACAGAAACAAAACATTTAAAAAGGAATTTCCAATTTTTCTTCAAATTTATTGAGAGATATAACTTCAACAGAGAAGCTCAATAAAGTAAAGAGAAAACATTGACCAGGAGGAAAACAAAACAAAACAAAACATCATGTTCCCTATAAGAAAGTAATCATGAATGAGGACTAGTAAAAAATATAAAAATGCACTAAACTAAGATAGAAAACTTGGGTTTAAGTTCCAAATCTTCCATAATCCTTCTCAATGACTGTGAGTATGTCATTTAGTCTCCCTAAGAATAGGTTCTCTTACCTATAAAATGAGGCAATTTTTATAAGTCTTAAGTGATGACTGATAACTGTTCTTGGATATAACAGATTCTTACGGACTCTAAGGGAAAAACAATAACATTATTCAACATCCTAGAAGTATCCTTAACTGCTGTTGTCTTTACCCTTCTTCATACTTCAGATATAACTGGATTTTTGTATAAATTATATTTTATTACATAATGTCTTTATATTTTTATATACCGTATTTGCCGGCGTATAAGACGATTTTTTGGCCCTGAAAAATATGCCTCCAAGTGGGGGGTAGTCTTATATGGCGAGTATATAACAAACTCTGTATTTTTAGTGGAAATGTTAGGGGGTCGTCTTATACGCCCATTCGTCTCATACGCCGGCAAATACGGTATTTTCAGGGCCAAAAATCGTCTTATACGCCGGCAAATATGGTAATTTTATCTCAGATATAAGGAACAATTTAATGACACCATTCTCTGAGTTGGGTATATATAGGAAGAATTAATTTATTCAACGCCACATCTTCTGTCCCTGACACTGAGTGCAAATACAAACCTTTAAAATGTCCGTGGAGTCGATGCCTGTCTCATAGGGGCTGCCTCACCAGGAAACGGAGTCTCCTTCTTCAATTGTTCTCAGGAGCAACAGATGGGAAATCTAGTCTAATTCTAAGATATAGACCATGAAGTCTGCTATTAATTTAGCATTTTCTACTATAAAGGTGATATACTTGTTGTAGAATATTGAGACAACAGAAGAGAAAGCACTTTCATTTTCATAAACTATAGAGATATTTTGGTGCATTTCTCATTAGATTTTTTTCAACTCCCTATTATATAATCTGTTCTTTTCTAAGAGAAAAATGACAGAAAGTGTATGTGTCTTTATAAATACTGATGACTTTTGAATCATGAAAGTGTTGATTTAATTTTGGAGTCTGCTTTTTGAAATGTTTATACCCAAACACAGATTTGTGAGTCCAAGAAATCGCCTCCTCTAACGTACAAACACGTTTCGCTACCATCCAAGGTTCCTCCTCTCCTGCTTCTTAAGCGAGAGACTAAGACTTTCTCACTTAGGGATCTGTGAAGACAGTGATTGATTTGGAATTTAAAATGGGACACAGGGTCACACACAAAAATCCCTTCAACTGACTAAAGTAACCGGCCTGCAGTCACTAAGCACTTGGGCTGCAGAGTTTTCTGGTGGGGTTGGGGCCGCGGTGTCACAGTCCCAGGGAGGAAGGCACAGCGATGGGGCTTTGACATCTGCTCCACTTCTGACAAGAGAGGGAGAACCGCAGAACCCCCATGGCATGCGGGCTCTAAAAGCCAGCAAGCATTTAGGGAGCTCTGTTTTCATCTTGTGGGGATGTGGAATTGTGCACCTGTTATAAATATTTGGCATAGTGCTTTAGGTCCATCGTGGCTTCCCAAGGGCCAGTGTTAAAACTGTTCTCATGTCTAAGCAAGGAAAACCGCCTGCATATTGGTTGTCCGAGCGGGGAATGAACAGGGTAATTGGCCCAGTGACAAGGCAGTTTTGGTGGGTATTTACACTCTGCAGCACTCAGAGGGCTGTGGCAGGAACGCCTTTCCCAGGACAGTCCGGGCCGCCCGCGCCTCTGGTCACTCAGCCTCCTGTGCGCACCCGTGACCAGCCGCCAGGGGCTCGCTCGCTGTGGCCCTGCCTTCCCTGGGTGAGGGCAGGGTGGTGCACATTACATTCTTGGTCAAGTTTCTTGCTGCTTGTTTTCATTATTTTGCTACACCACTCATTTTATTTGTAGTGAAATGTTTTAGGCAACCTAAGAGCAAACGTAAAAGTAAAGATGCAGTAAATTAATTGCTTGATATTCATTACTGAATCAAACAGAATCAAAACAAATGACAAACAAAAAAACAACACACATATATTTACATTTTTTATTTTCTTTCTTTCTCCTCTCTCTCTCTCTTTCTTTCTTTCTTTTTCTTTCTTTCGTTCTTTCCCCTACTTATCTAACATCCATGTCCCCAGGGAAACCACTGGCGATGCTGGCCAGCTTTGTTTTACCATCTTATGAAATTTTCATGAACAAGCTAAGCATAACAGTTGAGAACACGTGTAGTAGCCGAAACCGGTTTGGCTCAGTGGATAGAGCGTCAGCCTGCGGACTGAAGGGTCCCGGGTTCGATTCTGGTCAAGGGCATGTATCTTGGTTGCGGGCACATCCCCACTGGGGGGTGTGCAGGAGGTGGCTGGTCGATGTTTCTCTCTCATCGATGTTTCTGGCTTTCTGTCCCTCTCCCTTCCTCTCTGTTAAAAATCAATAAAATATATTTTAAAAAAAGAACTCCTGTAGTAAGTTCATGTGAGTGGAATAAAAGTTTATGAATTAACTTTTCAACAACTTCTCTACAGATTTTCATGTAAATTAGTTTTTTGGTTCTGAATCTTCTCTGAAAGAAATTGTGCAGTTTGGGGAATTTATTCCTCATTCTCTCTTGGCAGCTAATGGCCTTTACTGAGTAGTTTAAACACAAAGTTCGGACCGGAACCAAGATGGCGGCCTAGGCAGTCTCCTAAGCTGCCGCCTCATCAACAATTTAATTAAAAAACAACTAAAATCAAAAAGGACTTCACCAAAACCTCAGAAAAGCTGTCGGAGTGGAATAGCTACAACTAGAAAGAAAGAGAGAGGCTCACGGATCAGACTGGGAGCTGAAAAGCGCTGAGGTAGGGAGATGCTCGCACGCGGAGAGGAAGTGCGGCCGCTGAATGCCTGCCTGGTGGGAAGGGAGGAATCCCCGATTGCACGGAACCCTTTCCCACTGTACTGAACCCAACCCCGGCAGTAATTCCGTGGTCCCAGGCTCATACGGGTGGAGTCTGGACTGTAGAGAAAGGCACCCAGAGACTCAGAGTCTGGGAGACCGGGGACCGGAGCCGCAGCCGGCAGGGTCTACAGTCGTGCGCGCGCGAATGAGAACGCGCTGAGGTCTGACCGCCGAAGGAGTCAGAAGTTCCGGGTCTGACCGCGGAGGCTGCCGCCGCCTCTCTGTACAAGGTGGCGGCCTCTCTGTAGCGGAAGGAGTCAGAAGCTCCAGACTACAGAGACCAGCCCAAGTCCGGGCGAGCCCCTGGGGCACCCACGCTCTTGGGAAGGTCAGGCGGAAACTCAGGGAAGCCGCAGAAGGCAGAGGTCAGGCGGAAACTCAGGCGAGTGCACAAGGGCAGAGCTGAAGCCAAGACTGTCAGTTCAGCCCTGAGACTCCGCCCCATCCAAGCTGAGCAGAGGCTTCTGCAGTTTTTCAAGTCTGATCCTAAAAGACTGTCTCCAATACAGAATTTATCCCAGAGTAGACACAGCTGATACCCACATCCAATTGGCCTGAAGGTCAATTCACAACAATAAAGACTTAGCTACAACAAGGCTGTGCACGCAGTCCACAAAGGGGAGCACCAAGAGTGTCTACCTCAGGTAACTGAGGAGGCTGACCCACTGTGCTATATAGGACACCAAACACACAAAGCCATCCTACCAACTCTGAAAAATAGTGATAATGCCGAGACAAGGAAATAAATCTCAAACAAAAGAGATGGAGGATAAAGAGTTCAGAACTACGGTTCTAAGGTTATGCAACAATATCCTAGAAAAGCTTGATAAACTTCATGAGACCCAACTAAAAAGTATACATAAACTGACTAAATTGGAAAATATTATGCAGAGATCCAATAGCAGAATGGAAGAACACAAGAATCAGGTCAAAGAGCCAAAAGACACTTCGCTGGAGAAGGAAGAAGAAAAGAGGATCCAGAAAGTTGAAGATAGTGTAAGGAGCCTCTGGGACAACTGCAAGCGCACCAACATCAGAATTATGGGGGTGCCAGAAGAAGAGGGAGTGCAAAATACTGAAAACATATTTGAAGAAATAATATCAGAAAACTTCCCTCACCTGGCGAAAGAAATAGACTTACAAGTACAGGAAGCCTACAGAACCCCAAACAAGAGGAATCCAAAAAGAAATACTCCAAGGCACATCATCATCAATATGCCAAGGGTAAAAGACAAAAAGAAGATCTTACAAGCAGCAAGAGAAAAGCAGTTGGTTACCTATAAGGGAGCACCCATACGACTATCAGCTGATTTCTCAACAGAAACCATGCAGGCCAGAAGGGAGTGGCAAGAAATATTCAAAGTGATGAATAGCGAGAACCTACAACCAAGATTACTATATCCAGCAAAGTTATCATTCAGAATTGAAGGGCAGATAAAGAGCTTCACAGATAAGAAAAAGCTAAAGGAGTTCATCACCACCAAACCAGTATTATATGAAATGCTGAAAGGTATTACTTAAGAAGAGGAAGATCAAGTGAATTAAAAATCTGAGGAATAGAATAAACTGGTGAATATAATAGAATTAGGGGCAAAGAAAGGGAGTGGATAGATAATTATCAGGGTGAAAGGGGTGTGGGGTGCAGAAAGAGACTGGATTATAATTGTATAACCTATGGATGAGGACAATAGTGGGGGGAGGGGGTAAGGGCAGAGGGTGGGGTGGGAATCAAGTGGAAGGGAGCTATGGGGGAGAAAAAGGAGAAACAATTGTAATAATCTGAGCAATAAAGATTTATTAAAAAAAATAAAAATAAAAATAAACACAAAAAAAAACAACACAAAGTTCATCTAACAACAGAATACTACTAATAGAACTACTACTGTTCCCAGCACATTCCATTGCTATTTCCATCAACTTCCCTGAAATAAAACTGTTGTTTTTTTTGTTTGTTTGTTTTTGTTTCTCATAGGCGGGAGCACTGGTTGGGAAAAGGTAACTTGTTCCATTTAAAGTGGCAGTACACTGCATTTCCTAACTTTGGAAGACAGTGTTTCTTGGTCCATCAGCACCCTGAGTAGCATTAAGTTTTGCGCTTTCAAATCACTTCTGTTTTGAAGAAATCCTTGAGCTCTTAGCCTGCCTCCATCTTTGTTCCTTCCTTCTTCCTACTTGTTGGTGCACTGGGTCTCCTTTTTAGCCTTCTGTCCCGTCACCAATCATTCCAGCCTGGAGGCCCTGCTCCTGGGACAAAGGCCTCCTGATCTTTAGGCTCCGCTGTTTCTAAGGCGGCTCTGCTCCCTTTGCTTGCATCCCGCACACTGTCTCCCTCCCCCTACTTACTCAGCAAATCTCTCCTTAGGTGATGAGATGGTGAAGGCCACCTACCCGGAATGTCTGTCATTGGCTGCCTTTTAAATGCTTCCTCTTCTCTTCTTTAAATAACAGGGCTAAATTGTACCCAAAGCTCACCCTGCAGACTATTTCCTCAACACCCAGCGAAACACACGTGAAAACGCCACTACAGAAGAGGTGCATGTCTTTCTCTCAGAAGTCAAGCCCTCCAGAGCAGGGCCAGTGTTTGCTGTATGTTCTGCTGTCCCAAGCACGCTGTAGATGCTCAATGAAGTTTGATAGTGGGAATAAAGAAGAGATCTCCACACCACTGCCTTCTTTGCCTTCTTCAGGCGATCTTCCTCCAAGGAGAAATAAATCATGGATTTACAAAAGAGGAAAGGCCTTGAAAGCAAAGCATGGAGAGAGCAAGTGGACTACGAGAGTAGCCTTTAGCTGGGCAATGGAACACTTAGCCACACTATTTATATATTAACCCTGGGCTCAGTAGAAGTTAATGTTCACATACCAGAAAATAATCATTGTTCAACCTTACACCTCCTATGCTATCAAATCTTGGTATATGTAATATCAAGACACTCACTGCAAATACACCTGCTATTCTAGTGTAGAATGCAGTCTGGAAGCGAGCTGGAGGCCTCCACAAGCATCAGGGAGACTGTACATCCATAATATTTGCATCAGAGCATGCTCCTTTCACATCAGGAGAAAACTGGTTATGAGGGAAGGAAGTGGAGTTTTCCCATGGAACTCAAGCAGCGGCTTTCCATGAAAGCCCACGACTTGTGTTTGTGCCTGGTATGCAATAGGGAAACTCCTTGGAAGCTATATACGTAGAAATGACAAGCAAATGTCTCTCAGAAGTTATTTATTGGAACAGAGTCCTGCAGGTAGCACTTTTCCTGTTTGTTTTTCTAATATTACTGTAGTACATTCAATGTTACTGCTATCAGAGAACTTAGTCCAAATATTATGGCTTTAATAGCTTTTAAGTCATTGAAACTTTAGTGGTAAATCCTTTGTGAGAATCAGGGAGAAAAAAAGCACAGGTTTTAGGTAAAAAGGAGTAACATGTGCATAAACACTTTATTTTATTTTATATATTTTTAATTTTTGTTTCTTAGAAGATGTCCTGAATTTTTTCCTCTTCAGAGTTAGCACTAAGTGATAATAACATCATGTCTACATTGGATAATATCTTATGGCATAAGTCATTTTCTGCCATTTTTTAAATAATAACAGTAGGAATTTTTGATTTCTTAAAAATGGATTCCCCTAAATCAGTGGTTCTCAACTTTTCCAATGCCTTGACCCTTTAATACAGTTCCTCATGTTGTGGTGACCCCCAATCATAAAATTATTTTCATTGTCACTTCATAAATATAATTTTGCTACTGTAAATAAATCATTATGTAAATATCTGTGTTTTCCAATGGTCTTAGGCTTTACAGCATCAGTTCTCAACCTGTGGGTCTCAAACCGGTAGCAGAGTTGCCTAAGACCATCAGAAAACACAGATATTTACTATATGATTCATAACAGTAACAAAATTACAGTTATGAAATAACAACGAAAATAATTTTATGATTGGGGGTCACCACAACATGAGAAACTGTATTAAAGGGTCACAGCATTAGAAAGGTTGAGAACTACTGCCCTAAATAGAGCAGATAATTATCATATTATTTTATCTATCTATCTATCTATCTATTTTTTATTTATTGTTAATCCTCTCCTGATGATTTTCTTTCTTTTTTTTAAAGAGAGAGTGAAAGGGAGGGAGAAAGGAGGGGGAAGAAAGAGAGAGAAAGAGAGTGAGAGTAAAGAGAGAGAGAGAGAGAGAGAGAGAGAGAAAGAGAGAGAGAGAGAGAGAGGAGAGGAGGGGCTGATCAGCAGTGGCAGTGGCTGCTGGAGAAGCCAGGAGAGAGAAGCAGGGCTG
Organism: Vespertilio murinus; assembly: GCA_963924515.1. Lineage (NCBI taxonomy): Eukaryota > Metazoa > Chordata > Mammalia > Chiroptera > Vespertilionidae > Vespertilio > Vespertilio murinus. The sequence continues at coordinate 5,199,594 of OZ004713.1, forward strand.
CTGGAAAGACCAGGAGAGAAAAACAGGATGATCAGACCCTGCTTCTCTCTCCCTTGCCAGCAGCCACACCTCTCTATCTTCTCCCATTGGTCAGCAGTTCAGCTGCTCACCAGGAGGCTGGGACAGCCCCACCCCTATGATCAGGCTTGGAGATGGGCCCAGGGATATTGACAGGCATAGAAACTGACCAATCAGAACCAAACCTGGGTCAACTGTGAGGAGCCAATGGCTGCTTAGGAGGCAGAGCATTTGACCCTGATTGGCATAGAAACTAATCAATCAGAATCTGGGTCAACTAATTTGGCGGGAGGCGGGGGGGGGGGGTAAGGCTGACAGACAGAAGCAGTTAGGGGCAATCAGGCAGTCACACAGGCAAGTGTTTAGGAGCCAGCAGTCCCAGATTGTGAGAGGGATGTGGAATTGTACCTAAACAGGCAGTTGGACAACTCCCAAAGGGACCCAGATTGGAGAGGGTGCAGGTTGGGCTGGGGACGCCCCCCTCCAGTGCATGAATTTTGTGCACTGGGCCTCTAATATATACATAAACATACATATATACATTAAATGAATTAAACCAAATGTCACCATATAGTCAGTAGTCAATCTTGCTGTAAATTACCATCATATGAGGGAAGATTAAAACAAAACTCTCAAAGCAATGCCCACTTGCAAAGCCTGATGCGTGTGTGTGTGTGGAGGGGGAAGAGGGGGATACAGGCTCCAGATTTTCCAAAGTTGAAGGTGATTCCCAGGTACAGACAGGGCTGATGGCATTACCTTTGAATGACATTACTGTTCCTTCTTCTTTCCCATTTACTAGTAACTAATTATTTCATTAACCTTTTCTTTTTTTAAATTTATTTTACTGATTTTTGTTGTTGCTGTTGGGGCCTGGAAGGGCAGGATGAAGGCTGCAGGGGAGCTGGTGGAATGAGATGGTCAGACCTATAGCATCTCTCCTTTCATCGTACTCTCTGCGGTCCCACTGATCTTGTCAGTTCAGAGATTTTGTATTAATAATGTGTAAACCTCTGTCTAGAAGACTGTGAGTTTAGCTCCTTTGGTTACCACAGCGAAACAGGTAACCTGAACCGGGCGCGGTGAGAATAAGGGACTACAGTTTCCCTGAAAGGTGTAGGGAGTCTCCCAGGCCAGACAAGCTGCATCCAGCTCTGGGACCTTCCAGGCGAGGCACCGCCCTCTGGAGCTGCTGGGAGGCATCCTGGGGGAACTGAGGGTCCCACTGAAGTGGGGGCTGCCTGGCTCTGCAGCTACCTCCAGCCCAGGCGGTTCCTCCGAGCCTCAAGCAGCACAGGTGGAGAATCGGAGCGATTACCAGTGTTACCACAGCCAAGCACCTGGTCACCCTCTGCCTGCTGGGAAATACTCACTTTAAAACCACCCTGAGTATGTCTCATTCACTTCAAAAGCTCTGAACACTCAATTCCCTCAGCCTTGAATAGAGTTGTAGATTGTCTCAGAAATGGCTGGAAGAACACAGATACTGTAAATAGAATTCAAAGCATGGTGGCAAGTTTTATGTTTTTCCTTTTTTAAAATACCTGTCAAATACAAAATAGATGTTTTTTGAAAAGGAGCTTGACTTAAATATTTTAATTTTGCAAAACAAAAGTGTGTGTGTGCGTGTGCATGTGTGTGTGTGTGTGTGTGTGTGTGTGTGTGTGTGTGTAGAGAGAGAGAGAGAGAAAGAAACAGAGAAAGGAGGGAGAGGAGAGAGAGACACACAGAGAGACAGAGTGAGATAGAGAAACCAATTGCAAATGTCAGAGAAGTCTATTGTCAGAGACCGGCAGCCCTCGGGCTCCTGGATGTGGCTGGGAGAGTGAAGTGAGCTCCTCAGGTCTCTAGGGTGTCACTCTGAGTGGTCAGCTCCAGCTGGCTCTCTTGTGAACAGAAAGTTCTGACTCACCTGCCAAGTTACTTTTGGAGATGTCACCCCCAGAAATGATACCGGCTCCCAGAAAGGTTCCTTTTGATGTTAAAAACCAATCTTGTATATATTTCAATTCATAATCATTGAAATTGCATGACATACAAAAGCATAAAAGAAGCTGACCTTCCAATGTATTCAAAGAAAAAAATGCAACAAATATACAAGTAGAGTATATATTTTTATCATGCATGTGCTGAAAATATCAAGGTCAGTATTTGTAATGTCAAAATTTACATATTGTCTTAATAAATTAGTGACTCTCTGAAAAATATAGTGTCATTAAATTAAACCAAATAATAATTTGCAATTGAAAGAGGGCTAAATATTTTCATTTTCCTACCAGATCTGCTCTGACCATCCCCAATGTGCTCCGGGCCTGGAGGTGTTCTCTGTGGCCCCTGGGAGCAGGCTCCCTTACCCTCGGAGTTGGATTTGACTTGAGCTGTACAGAGCACTGACGGATGCTCAGGAGGTGGGAAGAGAGACTGGCAGGGAATTCACTTCTTTTTCCTCATCACAGGGTGTGGCTGGGCAGTCCTCCTTTACCCAGACCTGTTCTCTCCCTGTGGGTCTTCAGGTCTAGCCATCCTCAGGTCATATGCTGCACTCACCCTCCTGGTTTCCATTCACCCTGCCCACATTCCTGCACTAAGCTCAGTCCCAACACCCTTTGTGAGTGGGCTGCCACAGGATTGGAAGTGCATGGCTGAAGACACTTTCTAATGAGAACCCGTCACATCAACAATTGCTTTGCGGAATGCCTTTTACATACATGGCAATAGAGGTTATATGAATAAGTTATTTATTTTAAATCCTAGTCAACCCCAAATCTATAATTTTGTTAAGGAGTGTGATATTTGCTTCTCATGTTACAGGCTGAACTTGGAGGTACTTAACAGCAGTTATTTTGGATCATTTAATGCAGACTGTGATTGCTCTCTACTTGAATGTGTCTCACTAAAATTCAGGTCTTGCACTGAATACAATAATATTTGGAGGTGCGGCCTTTGGAAAATGAGTAGATCTTGAGGGCAATGCCTTAACCAGTGTGATTAGTGTCCTTATAAAGAGGCCCCATGAACTTTCTAGTCATGTGAGGGCATAGTGAGAAGCAACATCTGTGAACCAGGAAGCCAGTTCTCACTAGGCAATGAGTTGGCCAGCACCTTAATCTAGGACTTTCAGCTTCCAGAACATTGAGAAATAAATGTTCTTTAAGCCACTAGTCTATGGTAGTTTGTTATAATAGCTTGAATGGACTATGGAAGTGATGTGTTAGTTCAGCAATGGGAGCAAAAGTTATTTTTATTCAAGAATCAAAGTAATGGAGAGATGTTAGAAACTCAACAATACAATTATGTGTCCTTATTAAAACTAGAGGCCAGGTGCATGAAAATTAATGCACTGGAAGGGGTCCCTCAGCCAGGCCTACCCCTCTCACAGTCTGGGAGCCCTCAGGAGTGGGAGGTGACCCTATGATCAGGGAAAGGTACCACCCTCATCACACCTCTACTGCTGCCACTGCTGGCAGCGCAAACCTCGGCTAGCCCTGGTTACCTGAGCCACAGGCAGCCATGGGTGGCTGGATAGCCACTACTTGAGGCTTACCTGCACCTCAGGCCAGCCCTGGGAAGCTGGGTAGCTGATACCCAAGGCTTGCTTGTGCCTCAGACATTGGCTGGGAAGCCAACATCTGAGGCTTGCCTGCACCTCAGGCTGGCCATGGGTGGCTGGGGGGCTGAGGAGACTGGGTGACTCCAGAGGCAGGGGTGTGAAGCATCCAGACCTGCCTCAGAGCAGGCCCGCCATGCTGTGCACCTGCCACCCCAGCAGGGCTGAAGGGACTGGGTGCTGCCATCTTATGGCTGTGGGCACCTCCATCTTTGAGGATGTGCCAGTCATTTAGCATATTCCCTCCTTATTGGCTGTGGTGCCACCATCTTTGTGACAGTGTGATGATCAATTAGAATATTCCCTCTATATTAGATAGTATGTCAGAGCAAGTATTAACTCTTAATTGTTAAATAGTAGTGGCCCGGTGTACAAAATTTGTGTATGCAGAGGGGGCGGGTTCCCTCAGCTCAGCCTGCACCCTCTCCAATCAGAGACCCCTTGGGGGATGTCTGACTGCCTTGTGGGATCGGCAGTTGTACTTCCCTCTTGCAATCTGGGACAGCTGGCTCCTAATCACTCACCTGCCTGATTACCCTTAACTGCCTCTGCCTGCTTGGTTGATTGCCCCTAATTTCCCTCCTCTGCTGGCCTGATCTCACCCCTACTGCCTCTGCCTGGCTGATTGCCCCAACTACTCTCCCTGCCAGCCTGATTTCTCCCCCAACTGCCCTCCCCTGCCTGCTTGATTGCCCCTAATGGCCTCTGCCTCAGCCTCCACCACCATGGCTTTGTCTGGAAGGAAGTTGGGCATATGGAAGATGGCCGATTGACCCGGTGTAATTAGAATATTACCCTTTTAGTAGTATAGATTATATAGGATAGGATTGCTTAAATGGTGTGTGTGGGGTGGGGGACTTTTTCATCAGGAGGAGATGCTCTTGGCAGACAAAAATACATAATTCCTATATCTGGACTGATAGCCAGCCATATGCACTATACTGCCAAACCAGTCATTAAAAAATTGAACTGCTGCTGAAACCAATTTGGCTCAGTGGTAGAGCATTGGTCTGCGGACTGAGGGGTCCCGGGTTCGATTCCGGCCAGGGGCATGTACATTGGTTGCGGGCACATCCCCTGTAGGGGGTGTGCAAGAGGCAGCTGGTCCATGTTTCTCTCTCATCGACGTTTCTAATTCTCTATCTCTCTCCCTTCCTCTCTGTAAAATATCAATAAAATATATTTTTAAAAATTGAACTGCTTTCTTACACCTTATATCAAGCAGCTGTTGTCCTTAAGACCCCTCCTCAGCCCCCACCTTAGATTCTGCCTTAGCAGTTCACCCAGATGTGGTTCTGGTTGGTCAGTTTCTATGCCAGTCTGCATCAAATGCTCCACCTCCTAGGCAGCCATTGGCTCCTCACACTTCACCCAGATTTTGTTCTGATTGGTCAGTTTCTATGCCAGTCAGCATCTCCAGGCCTATCAGCGAGCCTGAACAGATAGGCAGGCTGATCAGCAACCCCAGAGGAGAACAGAGAGAAAGAGAGGTGCAGCTGCTGGCCAGAGCTAGAGCAAAAGAGAGAGTCAAGTTCTGATTAACAGCTGCCACAGAGGCTATAGATCATAACCTGCTTCTCTCTCCCCATCCCTCTCTCCAGGCCTGATCCAAAGCCCCCTAGGCAGTCAGTGCTGCACTGACTTCCAGTTGGTCGAGCCTCTGATTGTTGTGGATGTTATGCACCCTGGGTTTTTACATATTAGGATTACATGTGAATGTTGAAGGATAATATCTGCCTTCATAAATAGTTGATCTAAACACCCATTACAAAGAATAAATGGTTATTCAGGAAATGATTTAGTTAGACTCAGAAATAGTATTACTCTCTTTCTTTTTGTATTGCTTATAGGTGGACCCCAACAAATACTGTTCCTCAAATGCTAGCATCCACTATTTTGTGGAATTGGATATAATCTGAGCTGCAAATTACAAAATTGAGCTCATACTAGCTTAAGCAACCTAGATAATGGTTTCTATAAATGAAAACTCATAGTTTGGGTTTCAGACAGAGAAGAAATCTGGGACTTAACACCATCCTGGTTTTATTATCATTTCCTCTTAGAATTTCTGTGTGTAGTTTTATTTCTTGTGATAAAGTTTAAAACAAGCTCTACTTTCCATTTTTCTTGTCAGTTATGACACCAGAGAATGAAAGTATATTTTCAAATTTCTGTGCTAGAAATGTTTTGAGGGGACTCATTGTCCATTTGGATCCTGTGCCCACACCATCCCAACTGCAGGAGAACAGATGTCTGGGATGGATCACACATACTGACAGGGAGAGCCAAGGAATTCGGGGAGACATGGTAGAAGATGAGGGGTATGTATGGTGAGATATAACTGGTCAAGACTGGCATGGTTGATTTCACACACCTCTACTCACACAGCAGCTTGCAATTGGTGTTAGAGATAGAGCCCACCCCATTATACATTTTCTTGGCAGCAGCTGCAATGACATCTTAACATGTCTAAGAATAGATTCCCACACAGATGAACCCAATGGTTCACAAAGAAAAAATGAAATATAACACTTTTTCTTTTACATTTATCAAACCTCCGTGGGGCAGATGGCTCCAGAGACTATACGGACTAACCCACCATGTTTACTGCAGGTAGACCTCCTTAGCTGGTATCAAGGCCTGAGTATGGCTATCTGGCCATTAGTCCACAGCCTCTTTCCTTCTACTCATGAGGCCTTAGTTAAGATGATTTCAGTCCAAAAGAAAGTTGTTAATAGCCTTGGATCTTAAGATCCAAGGGATGGGGTAGGTATATTAACCCTTTTACCAGTATGCCTAGCCCCTCTTCAGCCCATCAGAACAAATTCTTCCTTATGTAAAACTAAACAAAACATTAAGAGTCAAATTTAATCAATCTGCAAATACCAATCATAGCAAACTCAGACTCAAATTATTCACTTGTGTCATGTTTATTAAACTAAGTTATGTCTCTAAGTAATTGCTTAGGGAACAAAGAAATGATAAAATATTTTAGAGCACCCTTTTATTGCCCAAATGCCACCAATAAGTTTACCACCATATAGGGAAATATTTCACTCAATGTGAGTAAGTTAGCATAGCCATCACAGCACAATATTCTTTGGAAAAAATCACATAAAGGCCAAATCTACTTTGTTTATTAGTTTGAATGCAAAATGCTTTGAAATATTAGAAATTAGTTATTTAAGAAAATATTATTAAAAGTATTGTTTCTGCTAGTAACATAAGATTTATATGTTATTAAAACATAATGTAAATAAAGTGAGAAACATAATTTTCATCTCTGGATTGGAAAATCAATAGAGACAGAGACTGTATTGCTGTTATTCAGTACTGTATTAGAATATAGTAACTGACAATAAATACTTAACAAATGAATTAATTAGATAATTAATCTCATATAAATGGGCCTTTGGCAGTATTAAAACTCCCATTTTGATATATTTATAAATTTAATCCTGATATTATAAATTCTACTTATATAATTCCAAAAGCTAGCCTCATATTAAATTATGAAAACTAGGAAGACAATAAAATCAAGAAAAAAATGTGGATGTTACTATGACCAATATTTTCAAACACTGGCTTAAAGATATTAGTCAGTACAATGAGAGTGAAAATACAAATAAATTGGATGTTTTTTTGTAGATCAAATGCTTACCAAGAAAATCTTAAAGCAAAATAAAAACCTATTACAACTAATAAGAGAATTTAGTAATATCTAATTGACTGTAGAGTATGGATATCAAAAACTTTTCCATATGTTAGAGATAGAAAATCCTATAGAACAAAATTGACTATATGCAAAGAATGTACAAGAAAACCTTATGCAGCTTTACAGATGGGCATGATTTAAATAATATACAAAAGAACCATAAAATAATATGCAAATTGTGCTACACATGGGGTTCTACAAAACCCCAACATATCTGGCATTGGCTTCATACTATGTGGTGGGTGGTGAGGAAAATGGTATTACATGGCGGAAAGATGGTGAATCATAACAGTCTTGGCAAGGTATCACAAAAAAGAGACAAACCCTAGGAAGAACTGTCCAGCTTGCAAGAGAAATAAAAACAGAAAAGGAAAATGCCAGAAATTTGGACCCTGACAATATTGAAAAAGTTGACTGCTTATAAACCCTAAACTCTAAGAGATATTGTTGTAAGATAGGTCTTTGCAATGTAAAGGATCCTTACATGTCAGCTTTGTGTTAAATATATGTGTATAACAGTGGGCAAGGTTTTACATAGAGTCAACATATTTTAATTAAGTCCAGAGAGAAAGAATATGGACAAGAATGTAAAGAAATTCCATGTAGAAAATTAATTGTCATGAGAAATGTAAACCATGTAATTGAATAAATGAAATATGTAATGGGTCCACTAACTTCTGATACATGCCATGTCCTAAGTATTATGTGAAGGAAAAGTTTTGTATTCAAATGAGTAGAACATTAGTGATTTTAACAAAGTTTGATGTACTTCTCAGAACTTATTGCTAATGAGCTTCATAAATCTCTAGAAAAGTGACTATGAAAGCTAGTGTTTCTCAAGATTTGTGTTCCTGAATGTTCTATAGCTCTGTTCCAATAATAAAACAACTATCAGCATGCCTACCCATGGATTAGATTAAAAATAGACATTCCAAAAGTATAAATGTACTAAAAAGAAAATGTAAAAATGAAGACAAAATCCACTTTCATGAGGCTGAGAAAGCCCTTACCATTAGCCCGCCCAGAGTAACACTATAAACAACATTCTGAAGGCCCTGTGGAGAATAATTAAAAAATGAGTGACAAAATGTCAGTAAAGTTACAGATTATCTGAATGACATATGCAACCACTTCGACCTCCTTGGCATTTGGAAAACCCTACTCTGACAATTTCAGAATACACATATTTTTGCATGCATATGCATTCACCATCATAGCCATAAAATAAACAATGAATTTAAAAAGGTTAAAATCAGAGTATTGTTTGACTATAGTGGATCTAAATGAGAAATTAGTTCCATAAAATATCTGGGAATACATAAAATGAGCAATGAAATATGTACGGAATTAAACAAAGAAATTAGAAAGTATTTTAGACGGAATGATAATGAAAACATTTCAGATTTCCAACTGTGATGGTCTGAAACCCTTCTGAATGGCCCTCTTCTCCAGAAAACCTGGGCATAATACAAAAGAAAGCAATATGTAAAGGTTTTGGGGAGTGATGAGAAGCTGACAGACATTGGTGGGAAATTCACATTTGGAAGAGGGGAGATGGAGAATCATACAAGTCATTTCCTCCAGCCTGAGACTAAAGAGGCTGCAGCAGAGGTGCTTTTCGGGTGCTTCTTTCTCAGTACAAAATTCTTTCTCTGCATGATGAATCACTCTCACTCTTGACACCACCCCAGTTGTGATTTCTGTTGGAAACACATCTGACTAATCAGAGAACTTTTTTTAGATCTCATTTTCATAAAATTCTTTGTACCAAATTCTTATCACATTGTATTTTAAACACCAGTCATGTTTGATAAATTGCTGCACCTTAAGAAACTGGACTGTGCCTTACTTTTAGACATTTGCAAACATCCAACTCTACCCTCCCCCTGCCCAACCCCAAAATAGAGCTTAATGAGTATATGGTTTTTATGTAGCAATTTCTAGTTTACTAAAGAACAAGTTTTACTAAGGAGATTTCCGGGTTTTTATTTTTATATTTGACACTGTTGTATACGTCCCAATTCTCTTCCTCCACTTTGCCCACCTCCATCCAGCCTCGGCTCCCCATTCCCGCGGCCATCATCATGCTGTTGTCTGTGACTATGGGGAATGCATACACTTTCTTTGGGTAAGCCCTTCACCGTCCTTCCTCCAGTCTCCCCTGTGCCCTCCCCTCTGACAGCAGTAGTCTGTTCATGCATCCATACCTCAGTTCTATTTTGTTGGCTAGTTTAGTTTGTTCATTAGGCTTCACATATAAGTGAGAGAGTATGGTATTTGTCTTTCTCAGACTGGCTTATTTCACTTAGCATCATACCCTCCAGGTCCCTCCACACTGTCTCAAAGGTTAAGAACTCCTTTTTACTGCTGCATAGTATTCCATTGGGCACTGCAGCCTTTTTATCCAGTCACCTACTTATGGGCACTTGGGCAGTTTCCAGATCTTACCTATTATAAATAATGTTGCTATGAACATAGGGGTGCACCTTATGATTGGTGTTTTGGGATGCTGAGGATATATTTCCAAAAGTGGAATTTCTGAGTTAAAAGTAGTTTTATTTTTAATTTTCGGAGGAAACTCCATATTGCTTTCTATAGTGACTGCACCAATTTTCATTCCAAGTTAGGATTCCCTTTTTTCTACTCCTCGCCAGCACTCATTATTTGTTAACTTCTTTATGCTAGCCATTCTAGCAGGTCTGAGGTGATAGCTCAATGCGGTTTTAATTTTCATCTCTCTGATGATCAGTGATGTTGCGCATTTTTGCATATGTCTACTGACCACTTGTCTGTCCTCTTTGGAGAAGTGTCTATTCAGGTCTTCTATCCATTTTTAAATTGGATTGTTTGTCTTCCTAGTGTACAGTTGTGTATGTTCTTTATATACTTTGGAAATTAACTTCTTAGCCGAGTACTTGGAAAACTATAGGACACTGAGATAGAAACTGAAGAAGAGCAAATAAGGGGAAGCATACACCATGGCCACGGATTAGAAGAATTAACATCATTAAAATGTCCATATCACTCAAAGCAGTTTATAGTCAACACATTTACTATTAGAATACTGATGGCATTTTTCACAGATATGGAACAAATATTTCAAAAATTTATATGGAACCTTAAAAAAATAGCATCAGCAATCTTGAGGAAAAAAATGAACAAGTTGGAGGTATTATAATACCAATATCAAATTATACTACAAGATAATTGTAATCCAAACAGCCTGGTACTGTCATAAGAAGAGGCATATAGGTCAATGGAACAGATCAGAGAGCCCAGAAATCAATCCACATCTCCATGGTCAATATTTTAAAATAGAGGCAAAACCCACAAAGGCAGTCTCTTCAGTAAATGGTGGGGAAATTGGACAGATACATGCAAAAAAAATGAAACTAGACCATAAACTCACACCATGCACAAGAACAAATGCGAGCCTGATTACCCCTATCTGCCTCTGCCCAATGGCTTGATTGTCCCTCCCTGCTCCACACCACTCACTGGCCTGGTGGCTCCTAACTGACCACCTGCTGGCCTGATCACTCCTAACTGCATCTGCCTGTTGGCCTGGTTGCCCCCAACTGTCCCCTCTCCCCCCAGCCAACCTGGTTGCCCCACACAGCCTGCTATTTTGTCTTCAGGTCTCTCCTCACTGACCCCCTGCCAGCTTGGTTGCTCCATGCAGCCTGCTGCTCAATCGTCTGGTTATCCCTCACTAACCACCCTGTTGGCCTGGTCGCCCCATGCAGCCTGTTCGGTCTCCTGTTTTGGTTGTAATAGAAACCATCTTTTTTTTTTTTTTTTTTTTTTGGTGTGTGTGTGTGTGTGTGTGTGTGTGTGTGTCTGTGTGTCTGTGTGTGTGTAGAGAGGGCCAGATTGTTGCCAATACTTATTTTTATAACTTTAATTTTTGGTTGACACTATTATAGATGTCTCCACTACCAACCTCTTTACCCACCTCATATAATTTTGAATAGTATTAACATATTTCTCAACCTTGCCCCAATTTCTCTAAAACTTTCTTATAGTATTTACATTTCCTTAATTTTAATCCTTTCTAGACCTTCTCAAGTATTTTCTTACCAGTAGGCATACATGCTCTAATGACTTACAGTTCACTGGGGCCTGTGATGATACTGTGAAGTAATTACACACCACAATTTTGTTATTATGTCATGATAAGCATTTGAGCTGCCTTAATAAAAGCACTATTTCCAAGAAGTCTTCAGGAGGGGATTTCTTGCTAATGATAATTAGAGTAGCATTGCATAGTAGTAGTCGTATATTTTATAAATACGACTTCACAGATTCAAGAATCCTAGCAACTGCTTGGTGATTAAGAGGTGATTTAGACATGTTGGGTGCAGCCAGAAACTTTGTGACTAATAATCCTCATTAGTAAAACATTGTCAAGAGGAGCATCTTTCTTCCACATTCTAGCTATTATCTTAGAAAATCTAATGCCCATTTTGTACATGACTCAGTGAGGATTAGTAGACATTGCTTTGTGGAAGTAAATAACTTTCTCTAACCCAGGGATCAAATGGCAGAGCTAGATATGACCTCAGGTCTGTCTGGTATCAAACTGAATGCCTTTTCTGAGATACCAGGCTGCCTTGTGTGATGATCTTTATATATATATAAAAGAGGTGCTATGCAAGTTGTCCATTACACATCTCAGTAACGACCATTCGACAGGCCGTGCACACAGCAGGGGGACTTGCGTGAGGCCGGATTCCCTGCCCCTGGTGCCAGGCCAGTAAGCGGGGCTGTGTCCCCTGCCCGGTGCCAGAGGCCTCTTTTCCTCCCTGGCACAGGAGCCTGACAAACACCCTGGTGACACCAGGCCTCATCGGAGAGCCCTCTGCCCGGGGATGCCATCCCACCCCTGAGGTGACAGCCACACAGCAGAACCCGGTTCCTGGGGCACAGTCAGCAGACACCAACTGGGGGTGCGAGCCTTGGCAGTAGCCCCCGGGAGGGGTCACACACGCAAATGGAGAGGGTGTGAACTTAACATAAAGAAGGGCAGGGCAACAGAGTGGATGTGGAGATAAGGCCCCGGACCTGGACCCACCGGCCCAGACACACAGGGCAGCCCCGTGGCGCCAGGAACGCTGGGCGACCCTCCCAAGCGCACAGCCTTGAAGCCTCCTCCCGCCACCTTGGAGCCCACAGGCGACCCTCACACCACAGGGAGGGCCCCCGTGGCTTTCTCCAGACACCCAGCCATTCACCTGCCTGGTCCCACCTGGACCGGGGACTTGCATCCTGGGCAGAATGGCCCAGAGGACAAGCCGGGCCCTGACCATGCCTGTGCAATCATGCCCCTCACGTGGGAATTCAGGATGGGAGTGGGCGGAGAGCTGCTGGGGCATGGGAGCAGGAACGCTGTGGGATGAGAAAGGCCTCCATGTTGCGCCTCCCTCCCCCTCCCCTTTGGCACCCAAGAGAAAAGCCTAGGGTGCTCACAAATGCACATGCACAAAGCGCAGCAGTCCTCAAAATGGATGCTGGCCTTGGCCTGGTGGGACCCTCCCCCGACTGGGAGCGGGGAGCACTGGCCTTGGTAGGAAAGACACAGCAGCAGCATCGCTCCGCCTCTCCAAGCCTGTGCCAGAGAGGCCCCAGGGCCCAAACAGAGGTGTCTACAGGTCCCAAAGAGGAAAGCAGTCAGTACTAAGGACGAAAAGCATAGAATTTTAAATTATCCTGTAAAAAGAGGAAAAGAATGGGGAGGAGGGGGGAAGATGGGGAAGGAGGGAGGGAAGAATTTATAAAGGAGTCGGTAGAGAGCAGAGTTAAAGAAGGAAAGATGTATGCGTGAACTGTAGGAGCGATAATGAAAAGCAAGTATAGCTGTGCACTGGGGGAAGATTTCAAAAGTAGGAGTCAGAAAAGAGAAATGATAAATGATAGTGAATAATTAGGCAGGTAGGTAGATAGATATTAAAACAGTGGAAGTAAGTAGAGAAGAATGTATGGGAAGGGTAGGATGAGAGAGAAAGAGGGAGGGAAGAAAGTTTTAAAGGGGAGCCCCTAAAGCTTAAAAGGAGAATGGGAAGAAGGAAGAAATGGGGGAGGGAGCAAAGCAGGTCCAAGGGAGGAAGTGGAGAAAAATTAAGGTGGGAAGGAAGGAAAAGAGGAGGGAGGAAAGGGGTAAAGATAAAGGAAAGAGGGAATGTGGGGAGGGAGGGAGGGAGGGAGGGAGGGAGGGAGGGAGGGAGGGAGGGAGGAAAGAAGAAAAATGGGAAGAAGGATGATGGAACAGAAGTAGGAAATGAAAGAAAGGTTTATAAATGATGAGTCAGCAGGAAAAAGTTACATAAAGTTACATAAAGGAGAGAGAAAAATTGTGTGAGAGGGAGAAGCCAATAAGGAAATCAAATACAATTGTGTATGAAGGGGATAAGATTTTTTTTAAAAAAAAGAAAAGAAAGTTAATAGGGATGACCAGGCCAGCAGGGATGGGCAGTTAGGGGGATTAGGTAGGAAGGCAGAGTGGTTAGGGCAGGCAGGCAGGTGAGTGGTTAGGAGACAGAGGTCCCAGATTAAGAGAGGATGCCCAATTGCCAGTTGGAATTAGGTCTAAACTTGAAGTTGGACATTCCCAAAGATTCCCAGATTGGAGAGAGTGCAGGTTGGGCTGAGGGAACTGCTTCCTGTGCATGAATTTTGTGCACTGGGATATATATATATATATATATATATATATATATATATATATATATCCAAATACACAGAAAATCTCAGAATAGTATAACCAACACTTAGTATCAGATTCCACATTTATCAAAATTCTGCCATATTTCTCTCACCTAACTATGTGTATCTCATTTTCCTAGCTATAGTAGAAGCAAATCTCAGATGCCATATCTTCCATTCCTATATATTTTTGTATGCATATCAAACAAAAATAAAACTTTTCTTGTTTAGCAATGCCTTTATTACACTGACAAAATTGACAGAAGGCTTTGGTATAGATATCTAAAAATATCTGTGAAGATTATAGATCAGTATCTAGACTAGTGTACACAACATATTTCAGTGCCATGACACCTAAGACTTTTAAAATTGAAAGCAGTCCCCTCTCTCACACACCTCCTTCTATTTACTATTTTTATGATGGGAAAAACTTTGGAGCAGGAATTAGTATTCTTGTAGACTGTCCCAGCTCTGGCCTTTTGTTATAACTGAACTTTCTTCTCTGTCCTTTACATTTCCATAAAAGTTCCCATGGGCTTTAGAGGCTTGATCAGAGTCAGGTTTTGGTTCATTTTTTTTTCTTCCAAAATCCATCATAAGCAGTTGCTGTGTGTTTCACACAGTCTGGTGGTCCCATTTTCAGAGATGCTGAGATTGATCATTTTCAGATGCTGAAATCTTGTCATTGCCAAATTTCTCATCAATCGTTAATTCCACTAAGGATTACTTTACAAATGCATGAATATATTTGGTATTGAAAAATGCTGATTTTCTAAATTTTCATTCTTTATTGGCCACATTTCTTCTGAAAGAAGAAACTTATCCGATCAAAGAGCCTTATTTATTTTATGTGAATTATAAGGTACAAGGGAGAGTCAGAATCAGTGTTGTTGTTTTTATTGACAGTTTGTTGGTACAGAGTTAGTACCTCGGTTATTTTATATCTCTTTTCTATTCCCCACCCCATGTCATTGTGAATTTATGGATTTTCACATATTCAATATTTTCAAATAAATTATTCCGTTTGATGCTAAAGTTGTCCCAGCCTTGGCTCTTGGCTTGTGAGAGACCATTAAGTTGCCTTCTTTGTCCTTCATGCTCAACTCATCTGTCTCTTATTGGTTTTTTGCTTTCTGCCGCAAGACATTTCTAAGCTCATCATATATATTTCCTGATTTACATTTGAAATTATCCAGTGCTCTAAGACGTTCTAATACATTTTAGTTGAGAACAGCATTTGGAAAACATAATATGGGCATTAGGGGTGCTGATTGGTTCTGGACATTCTTAAAAGATAAAGCCAGAAAATAGATGTCTAAAGTGAAACATGAATTTATATAGATATGTCTAACATGAAGATTTTTACTTAACTTGTTTGCTTTTATACATTTTTATCTTAACCCCAAATATCTATTTCTAACATCATTAATATGTTTGGGTTTTATTTTTTGCATCAGCTGGATCTACACAGATTAAAGTGGTCCTAGAAATAACATAAATATTACTACTAACAAATATACTACTGAATATTTTAAGATACATGTGCAGCTCTTATTTATTTGTAGCATAACTTCCTATGTATACATTTGTGGGTTTACAGTTTAAATCCTGTGTTTTTTAATCATTTGGGATTGTTCACTGACAAATTTAATGTTATGATATATTCAGGAAAGTCTGGCTTTCTTTGCTAGATTTTCTAACCTAGACCTTTCTTAGTTTCAGTAAATTATCTACCCAATAAAAGAGTAACATGGTAATTGACCATACCTTCACAATGCCCATCCGCCAATAAGGAGTGAGTGTGAAAATTAACCCCAAAAAGATGGCAGGTTAATTTGTATACATAGGCGTGAGCAGCTGGGGGCTAAGCGGTACACAAGCGTTCTGCACCACTCCAGCCACTCTGGGCTTCTGGGAAGCCAGAAAGGTGGCTCCAGGCCATAGTAGAAAGGTGGCTCTGGCCGGAGCCAAGGCGGTGCCGGCAGCCAGGGCAAGGGAGGCCCATTCTTCCACAAATCTTCATGCATTGAGCCTCTAGTACATTTTATAAAATCCTATTCATTGTTTTTTTGTTTTGTTTTTTCCTTCCCTTTTCCCCCTCAAAGTTGTATTAATGAGTTTAGTTTTGGTTCATTGTTTTAAACAATTTACTCTATGACAATCATTTTCTTTTTACTTTTTCTCTTAATTAAATGTTTTGTGATAACATTGATTACTAACATTATATAAATTTCATGTGTACAACTTAATAATATGGCATCTATAAACTCCATTGTGTGCTCACCACCCAAAGTCTAGTCTCCTTCCATTTGACACCCTTTATCCTCTCTGTTTTCCTCTTGTCCCTCTTTCTCATGGCAATCACATTCTGTTATCTATGAGTGTGTTTGTTTATTTTTTGCATTTTGTTTTATATCCCACAGATGAGTGAAACCATGCAATTCTTGTCCTTTTGCATCTGACTCATTTCACTTACCATGATGCTCCCTCTGCCCATTCTCCCTGTCTAAGATGGCAGTGCTTCATCTTTTTGATGACTGAGGAGTATTTCATTGTGTATATGCACCACTTCTTTATCAATCACCCTTTAAAGGACACTTAGGTTGTTTTCACGAAACAATGAAATAGAGATAACAAAACAGAGGCACTACATTTATGGACTTTGGTCTCAGAGGGGTTTTTGTGAACCTGAACCCAAGGGCAATGGAAGTAAAAGCAAAAATAAATGAATGGAACTCCATCAAACTAAAAAGCTTCTACACAACAAAAGGAAGTTGTTTTCTACAGGCTTCTGGAAAGAGTGGCACTGTACGGGAAGATTCAGGAGAAGTGAAGATATTCTTGTAGAACAGGGGGATGCCAAACAAGACAGCACATTGATCCTAATTTTTGCATCTTTACAATGTGTGTCTAGGAGGGCCACCTTCTCCAGTTTCCATAAGTAAATCAGGACCTCCTCAAAATGTGTGGGATTCACATTTCCTCTTTGAGGTGACTTTGGGGAAAGGGAATAATTCAGGATGACTTGCAAAACTCAGTTACTCTTAAGTTCTTAATGTTCATTTTAGTGTACCACCTAGATTTCAGAAACAATACTTTTAGATATGCATACATTTTAAATCAAATTAATAATACTAAATAGCCTTACAAACTCTGTGTGTGTGTGTGTGTTTACATAATATTCCTTATAAAATAATGCTTTCATTTGGGAGATAATTTCTGAGAGTGCCTTCCAAAAATATAATTATTTAAAGAATATACTACAAAAGAATACACTAGAAAATTCAGATTAAATGGGAAGGCTTTAAGCATAGATTCTTACACAGATTTCATGGGTGGTTCATTATATTAACCAGCTAAATTTAGTTTTATAATATTATATTATCTAGTTATTCTGTGGAATAAATAGACAATAAATATGGTGAAAAGAAAAATTAAAACAATTAAGTGTGAGGTTTTTTTAAATGTTCAAATTGTGTAGTCTCTGAAATCATTCAGAACTTTTATTGTCATGAAACTTATTTGAGAAACAACATTTTCTTTTCTTAAAAAATTACTTTTTTCTTTTCATGGCAGAAAAACCTAGTTGGTTGGGACAGTTTAAAAGGAGCCTTCAGAAGAGGGTGAAAAGTAAAAGGCTTTGCAGTGGCCTGTGGGAAGCTGGGTCTGTCAGGAGGTGGAATTTGGCACACAATAGTTCCCTGAGTAAACTGTCATTCAGTTGATAAGGTGGGATTTAAGAACCCCATTGTTTTCTAAGAACTCTTACTTTGACCACAATGTTCTCTGGATTTACAACTGCATTGATTCTTTTCCAAAGCCTTTACTTTCAAGATCTCTTCTTGAGTATTATGCTGTTCTGCCTGAGACTTACTTTTTCATCAAAATAATGGAGCTCATACCTAACAATTCTGAGGTGAGGAATTTAATTTGACTTTCCAGAGGCCAAACTCCAAAATATAAATTTGTTCATAAGTGAATACATCATAGAATTTCAAAAAATAAATAAATCCTCTTGACATAGGAAAGAGAAAAAGTCCTCCTGACTTTAGTAAAGGGTTGGCTTTGAAAAATTAGTTACTGCAACACAAATATTAGAATGATTATTTGCTTTTCCTCTAGTATTTAGAGTATATTTAATAGTTTAAAATGAAATACATCAAATATTAGTACATAGTTAATATCTTCAGGATGAAATATTTGAATCATAAGATCCAATAACTTTGAGCATTAAAGGAGGGTCTCTATAAGTTTCAGGAGTTTATTATAAACCATTATTTGCAATAGTCTTTTTACCTGAAAGTTTTTTTTCATAATACTATCCCACATGATACTTATTTATCATGTGTAGATATATGATATTGTTACATGGCATAACAAATAATCCATCCAACAGCGATCATGGTTTGAACACTTTGTTGTTTCACTTAGTTGTCTATCTATTATCTAGATATCTATTGTCTATCTCTCAAATGCTCTAAATAATGATCCTAGAGAAACTGCATAATTTGCCTAATGTAACATAACTAGCAACAGTTTGGAATTAAATATTTTCTTTTAATCAAAAGCTCATACATGGAGAAAAAGTTAATGGTGTAAAACAAGATTAGCAAATATATAAAAACCAGGGGTCATCACATTCTAAATGACCAGTGATAGATTAATTAAAGAAGGTAGCTGAGACTGGGAGACCAGGACACAGGCTTTTATTGGAGTTGGGTATCCCCCTGCTGGCTGCTTCCAGAGGGAAAGAAGAAGAGACTGGAAGAGACCATAAAACACCCGGGGTCTGCTTTTAAAGAGAAGATAGGGGATGGGGCTTAGGGTACTCAACACACGCTGATTGGTGGTTAGGGACCTAGGGCCTTAGGATATTTGACAGGTGCTGATTGGTGGTTCAGAGCTCAGGAATGTCTGGCCACAGGTGGGGTTTACATCTGTCAATCAACTGGGGGAAGGGAGGATCTATCATTCCAGGCTTCTGGTAATATTTTTTAAAAAATATATTGAGAGTCCGGGTAAGGTCAGTGGGTGAAGGTCAGTCTTCAGTAGCTATTTCCAGCTGCGAGGGGACGGCGTCTCTTGGGGGCATCTACCCGGGGTCTCAAAGATTTTGGTGTTGGGTTTTGAATTCAGTGCCAGATAGATCTTTCTCACCTTCTGGTTGGTGAACGCCTACATTCTGTTCTGTAAAAGACTAGTGAAACAAAGCATGAGACATGGGCCAAAGAGTAAGATTAAGAGTATAGATACCAATGGGCCTAATAGTGGAAGGACCCATGGAGTAAGTGATCCAAAAATAGCAAACCCACCTTCTAGCTGGTCATATCGTCCTTGGTCGATCCTGTCCCGGAGGGTTTCAATGTGAACTTTTACAATTCCTGACTTATTCCCAAAGTAGCAGCATTCTTCCCCCGAGAAAAGCATAGGCACCCCCTTTTCTGCTGCCAGGAGATCTAGAGCACGCCGGTTCTGTAGGGCTACTGCTGCTAAGGAGTCCACCTGCCTTTGACGTGGCTCAAGGGAGTTGCTGATGATGGAGATACCTTCTGAAAATTCAGCAATTTGTGGTAGAAATGAACCGATGAAGAAATGCCTCCCACCCCTGTCCCCACTGCAGTGAGGACCCCTGTGCCTACTGAGAGGGGAACAAGGGCCGCCCTCTTGTGGCGGGGCCTGAGGAGACCCAGAGAGGATTCGAGTTCTCCCTCTGTTCTCATAGAGAGATTGGGGGTGAGGAAGACATAAAGACAGAGTGTGTGGCAGGTCTTGAGGGATGCAGGTGGAGGCTGTAGTCCCGCAGAGGAGAAGAATGTCCAGTGGGGGCAGGCTAAGGGAGGGGGTAGTTGTATAGGTTGTGCACAGTAATAAGGTGTAGTAGTAGTTGAGGTAGTAGTTTGAGAGGTGTTTGTTACAAGGGTAGTGTTTTCCATATTGAAAAGGGAGATGTATAGGGTGTGTTGTGGTCTAGTATAGGAAAAAGTTAGGTTAGTGATCCAGTTGGTTGAGGTAGGAGTGGCTATGATGAGGGTTTTTGCCAGTGACAGACAAATCCAGCAGGATGTAGAGAAAGAAGGATTGGTATTAGATGGTAGATGGAAAGTTGTGGGCAAATGAGTGGGTCCAGGGTTTGTGGGGCGAGAGAGAATGTCCTTTAGTGAGGGAGGGATAGGTCGGGGATTAATATGTTTTAATAAAGATAATTATGCCCCCAGGATCTCTACCTTCTCCATCTTTCTGATTCCTGCTGGCTGAGCCTGGCTCCAGAGTGGGTCTGCTGGGATTGATATAGTAAAGCTGACAGGATTACACGTAAGGGGGCCACAGTCCAAGGGGGGTCTAAGATTTACTAGTGGACTGTGTAAGGCACCAGAGTGGTAGTAAGAACGCTGTCAATATGGACAGAAGAACTCCCCTACATCGTCACAATCTCCCTTTTGGCGATATTTCATGCATAGATATTTGTGGTCAGTGGCATAGGCCTGATGCCACCCATCACAGCTGGACCACCCCGGGGCCATGGCTGCACAAGCATCAAAATAGAGAGTGACACTAGAGGATCTCTCATCCCAGACAGTAGAGTTGATGACTCCCTCATCATCCCAAGTTTGTTTTACCTGAAAAGAGCAGAAACCAGAATGATCTGGGTCTCTATTTTCTTCCTCCTTCATTTCTCCTTCATTCTTTTCTTCTATCCTTAGATTTTCAGGAGGAAAAACAAAAGAAAAGAAAACAAACAACAAAACCCCTCTGCAACTGACTTTCTCAAGAGGTTGGAGATGGAGATAGCTTGAAAAGTAGGTCTTTTTGATGAGAAAAGATACATTAACTTTAACCCACTCTGCACTGATGCAGGAGGAAACCCCAGAGCTGGGGCCTGAGGTCTGGAGCGCAGGCCGCTTCCTCAGTCCTCCCAAAGGCTCTGCAGGACAGCAGCACCGGCACCAGCAGGAGAGCACCGCGCTTCAACCACAAGCCAGCGGCATGGGCAAAGGGCACTGACAGCAAACCACGGCGCTCTCGCTGGCTTACAAAGTGCGCTCTCTTCTAGTCAGCTTTCCAGAATGAGTGGACGATTACCCGTTGCTGGAAGTGTTGGACTTACGCTGTGGATGTGGCAGGCAGACAGAGGGCTGCAGTGGCCTGAGCGACTGCCATGTGGGGAGGACTGCCTTCCCATGAGCTGCTCGGGACGTTTTCAGGAGGAAGGAAAGGGGATCGATCGGTGGGCCTGGCTCCAGCACCGCTGACTCTCAGGGTGTGGCCTCGCCTTATCCTGGGAGGAGCCGTCTCAAGGGCGCCATTGGATCGTTGCTCCCTTCTACTTCCTCCCTGGGTGAGCTCTGCAGGTACCGTGGTGGGAGGAGGACATGCTTTTCTTGTTTTTTTGTGATTTTTCTCGATCTTCTTTTATTTGTAGAAGGAACTTTTTTCTAAAGGATTGCAGTTATGTTATAAAATTAAGTGAACATATGTGTACCTTTTGCTGTGCCTTATCTAATAATTTCTTTACCATTTGGATTGCAATATCAACTACTGAAATGTTAATCCTCAGTGATGTGGCCCTGAGGTGCACGTAGCTCCAGGGGGATGATGAGATGGAGAGCTGGTTCCCCCTTCTCCCCAGAGGCCGCTGCGGAGATGCCGAGCCGTTGCAGCGGACTCGGCTGTGCGGGGTGCTGGGCCGGGCTGTGGTTCGCAGAGTCCCAAGCCTGTGACAGAGTGTGGACACATTGTCACAAGCAATAGGCATCCCTTGCCTTGGAAATCACTGGTCACAGATGTGATTTTTGCAAAGTTTTGTTTTTCCTGCAATATTTATTATTTTAATGAATAGACTTCATGATGTTTGAGCAGGTCCACGTTTACCACAAAACTGAGCAGAGGGCACAGTTGCCATGTGCTCCCATCCTCCCACCTTCAGCTTCCTCTGTGAGCGTTTGGCACCAACGATGACCCGCCTCGTTAGCGGAAGCCCGTAGACTGCCTGCGCTGCGCAGTCCCCGGTCTGGCCGTTCGTGGTGCCGTCTGTCCGCAGTGAGGTGACCACACGGGAGGGAGACCCCCGCCACGGCCTCTGTGAGGTGACCGCACGGGAGGGAGCCCCCCGCCACGGCCTCTGTGAGGTGACCACAGGGGAGGGAGCCCCGCGGCCACGGCCTCTGTGAGGTGACCGCACGGGAGGGAGCCCCCCGCCACGGCCTCTGTGAGGTGACCACACGGGAGGGAGCCCCCCGCCAGGGCCTCTGTGAGGTGACCACAGGGGAGGGAGCCCCCTGCCAGGGCCTCTGTGAGGTGACCACACGGGAGGGAGCCCCCCGCCACGGCCTCTGTGAGGTGACCACAGGGGAGGGAGCCCCCCGCCACGGCCTCTGTGAGGTGACCACACGGGAGCCCCCCCGCCACGGCCTCTGTGCGCTGCGCGCGGACTCCTGCTCCGAGGCCCTGGCGCTGTCTCCACGGCCCTGCCTGGAAGCGGCTGCAGTCTGCCCCATGCAGCCTCTCTAGATGCTTCTTTCACTCAGGACTATGCATTGAAGTTTCTTCCACGTCGTTTCATTGATTAATGGCGCATTCCCTTGTAGCGTTGAATAGCAAACACCGCCTTGTACGTCTGTGCGGCTGGTCGCCCTTTCCCGGCTTCCTGGGCGCCAAGAGGCGCTGCCTGGACGGAGCAGCCTTGGCCATTACCGTTATCTGTCCGCCAGTCCGGAACGCCCAGGCCCGGCCGCTGCTCCGGTGAGGCCCGGCTCCTGCAGACCGCACACTCCCTCCCCGAGGCGCCCTGCCTCTCCCTCCACCGGCCGCAGCCATGGCCTCCGGCCTGGTCAGTGAGGAGCTGTGAGCCTGCCATGGTGCAGCCATCTTACAGGGGAGTATGGAATCTCCTTGTTTTGTTATATGTAGCTCTTAATGGCATATGCTGCTGCATAGCTTTATATGCTTATTTGTTACATAGTTTTAAGTATTATTAAAATACTTCCAATATTTTTGAGAGGAAACAATACAAGACCTCAAATGATTCCGAAGAATCGGTATGAATTTTTGAATAAAACCCCCTACTCACTTTCTATAGAAAAATTTTAACTAGCAACGATGTCAAGTAATCTGAGAGGGACAATTCAATACAGTTATTTTAAAAAATATATATTTGATTGATTTTTTACAGAGAGGAAGGGAGAGGGACAGAGAGTTAGAAACATCGATGAGAGAGAAACATCGACCAGCTGCTTCTTGCACACCCCCCACCAGGGATGTGCCCCCAACCAAGGTACATGCCCTGACCGGAATCGAACCCGGGACCTTCAGTCCCCAGGCCTACGCTCTATCCACTGAGTCTAACCGGCGAGGGCAATACAGTTCTCCTTACATATCAGACTCCAATGTGTATCAGCGACCAACTTTTCCCTCTGTGCTTGCCTTTGGCAATTGTAAGCTTTGCAAACAGCTGCCCATGATAAAGGATGACCTCTCAAAATAAGGAACGCGTTTTTGGCAGGAGACACCTTTTACTGGCTGGAGACTCCTGCGGACGCCTGTGAGAAATCTTTCTGTCCGCTTACCTGTGTGCTGCTCGTGTCCGCGTCAGGTCCAGTGAGGCTGCGTGCCTTTGGCCCGTGCAAAGCAGGTGCGCCCAGAGAGCTGAGCCCCACACGGACCTCAGAGTGCCGCCAATGGCCTTGTCACAGACACACGTGTCCATTAGGGTTGCATTTGGACACCCCGTCTCCCTGAGGGAAGGGCGGACATCCCTGAGGAGGCTGATCCGGGAAACTGGATAATTCCATTTCCTGGAGAACTCAGCACTAAGGGTGAACTGTTGGGGCAGAGTGTAAATGCTCTCTGACACTTATTAATAGCAAAGCACAGTCACTTTCTGCCTGTGCCTTCTTTAAAATGGCTTTTATATTGAGTGTCACTCTTGTGCACTGTATTTAAATAGCAGAGTTAATAACTTCTTGATTATTTTAAGGTTTATTAAAAAACATTAGAATAAACAGGGGTAGAAAGAGATTGGAGATGGTCTTTCAATCCCACGGAACACCTGGCATGGTTTATTTTCCTAGCATCACTGAATTTTCTTAATATATTTCCGGCAGGCTATTGTTCTTTTAAAAAAAAATACCTTCCCTTGTCTAAATAAATTAAACAGTGCTAATCTCCACATACACTTAAAAAGGGACCAAAATTATGACAGATTTTTTAACACAGAACTCCAAATATTGCATCTCTTGGAATGAGAGGAGAAAAATGAATCCAATAAAAAAGAGTTGTTCCTCTTTTATGACAATCCTTTTCTCTCCTGTAAGGTAATGAAACTAACTTAAGAGATAAGAATGTGAGGGTCTGAAATACAGAAAGCGATTTCGAAGGCCAAAAGTGAATGTTTGCTTACAAGACAGATCTGTTAAAGTCATACAATCAACAAAATGTGCATTATATTATTATGAATGGTGAGATGACCTAAAATGATACCAAATGTAAAAACATTATTCTCTCTTAGGAAAGGCTGCCACTTAAAGTGTTTTAATAAATGAAACGTAATTGGAATAATTGTGTTGTTAATTATAACTTAATTTCCTCTCCCCCACCTTCCACTTTTGTCTTTGAAAAAAAGCATCATTGGTTTTATTAACTTTTTTAAAGGATGTGATGGTGGAGGATGGGCGTCAGCTAACAATAATAGTAAAACATGTTGGCTGCAGTAAGAATAGTTAACTAAATAGTCTAAAATTTACCTGATAAATTAGAGAAACACTTATCAAAAATATAGGAGAATTACAAATATAAACTACGCACAGGCATGTTTTTAAATTTCTCACAAATAAAGAAGGTGGCTTTTGCACCCAAGATCTTGAATAACATCACACACGAATGTGCAACACACACACACACACACACACACACACACACACACGCACACAGGAATAAAATAAGCAAGGACATTTTTTCCAATAGTTGGCTCCAGGAGCACAACTGCTCCCCTGTTCCCAGGGCTGCTGCTCGCCAAATAAAACACCCTGCCCCGCTAGGAAATGGCTAGCTAAACAGAACGGGCAATCAGTCTGCCGCTGATGAACACACAAACTTCTCCACGAAGTCCCAGCGTCAGAAATTGTCATAGAGGCTTTTTTGTTGGTTAGCACATTTCCAGCACTGGGTGCTCAGTGTTATGTAAATGACAAATGACTAGAAACAACATTGGCTAGTAAATAAGGAAGTCAGTTTCCTAGAGAAAGGGTCCAAGCTGGTTCAACCACCATCTAAATGAAACTTGTTAGTACCTCAGAGAACACACTTATATTCTTTAGAGAATTTAAATATTATTTTCTAAAGCAGTATGAATTTGCCTTGTTGGATCTTAAAGGTTGGGAAGGGAGGTATTCAGAAACTAGGGTTAAAACCCTTTTGTTAATTCATAAAATGGACCACTTTCAGTTTCATCTGACTCTACAAATAAATGGCTAAGGATTTTGTGACCTGGTGAATCAACATCACAGATAGTTCTTGTGTTTATATTTTATGTTGACAGGTCTTTTTTTAATGTTTTGTATATTTTTTTAACATTTTTTACCGAGAGGAAGGGAGAGGGATAGAAATTTAGAAACCGTTGAGAGAGACACATTGATCAGCTACCTCCTATCACCCCCCCCCCCCAACACACACACACTGAGGATCCAGCCAGCAGCCAAGGTACAGGCCCTTGACCAAAATTGAACCCAACCCAGGACCCTCCAGTCCCCAGCCCGAGGCTCTATCCACTGAGCCAAACTGGTCAGGGTTGATAGTTTTTTTAAATAATTGATTCTATAACATATTAGTCACAGTAAAAAGATTCATTAATGTTTTCTCTTTTTGCAAAAACTTGCCCATGCTTGTTTTTGTAATGATTTAAGATGTATTACTAATACATTATATGTAATCATTTTATTTATAATTGTCAAATATTCCAAATCCATATAAAATGCTAAAAATAACAGGCTTATGTACAGGCACCACCTGTATCAAACAAATATTAATACAAAATGTTTATTATATTTCTTTATTGAAAAGTGAATTTTTAAAAATCTTAAAACAAAGTTGCTATTATTTTTTATAGCATAGTTTCAATTCCAGGAAAGAAGGTAAAATTAAAAACATAGACACCTTGCAATGGAATTGACTGACACACACCATGATGAATTGCCACACACCTTAAATTAGTATAAACTGAAATGAGGGATGAAAAATTTACATTAGGAATTTCTTTCAGCTGACAATATATAATATGCAGGTGAGAATACAACTATTTTACTTGCAGGCTTGTTCTGAAAATCTAAAAGTAGCCATTTAAATAGTTTTCTCCAGTTTCATATTTCACATATGAGTGAAATCATATGGTTCTTAACTTTTCTTTTCTGACTTATTTGGCTTAGCATGGTATTCTCAAGGTCCAGCCATGTTGTTGCAAAAGGCAGAGATAAATTAATTGAGACTATCATTATTAAAAAGCTATTAGGTGACAGGCATTATGCTGAGTTCTGGAAGAGAGAAAAGTGTGTGTGTGTGTGTGTGTGTGTGTGTGTGTGTGTGTGTGACACTTATGGGAAAATGAAGGTTAGGGACTTGAAAATAGTTTCTAACTCCTTTACTAATCATAAGGCCATCATATTAGATTTACTATACTTTCACTCTCCTTTTCAACCCAGGTCTCACATTTTCTTTTCTGTGGTGTCTGACCCAGCACCACAATTTCATGAAGTTGTTTTTTTCTGATATTTTAAAGTTAGGAACTATATCTCCCCTTGGCCCTTATTTCTTGAAAAGCAGCTCTTTGTAACTGTTAACTGTTACATTTGAGCTTGCAAAGTTAGCACCTCAAAGCATGTACCCGCAGTTGCTATGCGCCCTTCCTAAGTGAGCAATGGGTTCTGAAGGGACCAGTTGTTTTTGCCACTGAATGCACACATGGGGAAGTTAAAGGAAAACGCGGTCAGATATGAATTTCCACCTTATTGCCTGGTGGCTTTAAGGGCTGTTTTCTCTTGCAGTGAGGAATAAATCTGGCAGCTTCAAGGACTGGGAGAATTCTTACTGGGAACCCACAAATGCGAGGGCTTTGTTGCAGATGAGCCTTCCCTTGTAGAATGTGGAAAGGTGTTGGGCCCACGAGGTACAATTAGGCAGAGCACTGCCTGCACCACCATCACCTGGAGCCCTGTGGGAGGGTTTGCGATGGGAAAAGCTGTCACTTGGTGGTGGTGATGAGTCCTACGTATGGTCAGTGATAAAAGGGGAGCCAGCATTTAAATGAGTTGGAGGAGGACTCAGCAAAAGTCCTCCTAATGGTGAGATGGGGGAAAGTCAGAAAGTGCCATGGGAAGATAAGGGCAATAAGCAATCTGAGAAAGAAACAAATCTGTAAATGTTACCTGTGAAGGTTTCCATCACAATTCATAAATCCACATGCCAATCTTGGTAATTAATAAATATTTGTAATTAACACAAGTTGGAGAAATCATCTCCATTTTCTAGTCCTATATGTTGCAATATTTTTAATATATATTTGTATTGATTTCAGAGAGGAAGGGAGAGGGAGAGAGATAGAAGCAACAGTGATGAGAGGGAACCATTGATTGGCTGCCTCCTGTACGCCCCCTACTGGGGAATTGAGCTCCCAACCTTTGACCAGAATCAAATCTGGGACCCTTCAATCCACTCTATCCATTGAGCCAATCAGCTAGGGCACAATTTTAAATTGTTCTCAATTAGAAAGATGATTCCAATGATTCACTATTATTCACTCAATGTCAAGGTAACTATTTTTCCTAAAGTACAATAGCAATAGATCCTATCTAACAAAAGGGTAATATGCAAATTGACCATCACACCAAGACACATTATAGCCACCTCCATGTAGTCAAAGATGGCTCCCCCATGTGGAAACAAGATGGCCACTACAAGATGGCTGCCACAAGATGGCCACCACAAGATGGCCACCACAAGATGGCTGCCACAAGATGGCCAAGTTGTGGGAAGTTAGGGGTGAACAGGCCAGCAGAGGAGGGAAGTTCAGGGAGACCAGGCCAGCAAGGAAAGCCTTTGGGTGGGGGGGACCCAGGCCTGCAGGGAAGGGCTGTTGGGGGGGGGGACCAGGCCAGCAGTGAAGGGCAGTTGGAAGCTAGCAGTCCTGGATTGTGAAAAGGATGTCCAACCACTCATTCAGGCCCGATTCTACTGGGATCAGGGCCTAACCAGGCAGTTGGACATCCCTCAAGCGGTCCCAGATTGTAGAGGGTGCAGGCTTGGTGGGCCTATAGTTTTAATATATTCATCCATACTCTCATTCTCAGTCTCCCTGTAAGAAAATATAGCCAAAATTTACATGACTGATTAAAGTTTAACATGGAATCAGGAAGCAGCATAAAGATAAGTGCTCCTATTGGCTGTGAGCAATGTTATCAAGGAAGCTCAAGCACTACATACATATCTCAGGGGACAAAGACTTAATACAGAGCCCTCTAATGTCTAATTTGCTGTTAAGGACCTTGACAACTATATATATATAAAAGGCTAATATGCAAAGTGTTTCCTCAGGAGTTCAACTGGGAGACTGGGATCTCTCACTATGATGTGCAAAGACCACCAGAGGGTGGCACAGAACAAAGGAAGGCCCTGGCCAGTAGCTGGAAGGCCCCAATTGGCCCTGATTGGTGGCCAAGCCTGGGACCCTATCCATGTACAAATTTCATGCACCAGGCCTCCATTATTCATATAGTACACCTTATATAAATGATGGAACCAATTCCAGAACAAATAAATTTGATTTTCAACATACTTCAAAAGTTTGCCCACTATGCTTGGAGCTTTCCATGTTCCTATCAAGTTCCTCCCACCTTTTCTATCCCACTCTTTGCCCTGGAAAAGTGGCATTTAGGGGCTTGTAATCATGGTCCCCTTGCATTGGGCTCTGCTAGTTCCATCCAATGGAAAGAAGTAGTAGGAGGTCAGAGGGAAGAAACAGTGCCATTAAGTCATCAGTACCCTTCTGCCTCCCAGTGGTGTTACAGGACTGAAGGGTCCTTTTG
The DNA here is from genome assembly GCA_963924515.1 of Vespertilio murinus. Classification (NCBI taxonomy): domain Eukaryota; kingdom Metazoa; phylum Chordata; class Mammalia; order Chiroptera; family Vespertilionidae; genus Vespertilio; species Vespertilio murinus. The sequence goes on from OZ004713.1 coordinate 5,228,704, forward strand.
CCTGACTATGTCAAAGCCCAATGAGACACTAAAAAGAGTTTGCAGCCAAGAAAGGATTTATGAGTTAAAGAGATGAGGCTATTACCGGAGTCACAGGTTTGCTAATACTTACAAATCTGGTTCCCCAGTGGTTTCTAGGGGATGGATTATATAGGGAAACATCATTGGTCATCTTGACTAAAGGAGTTAGGGTCATAGACTCTACTGATTGGTTGGATAATTGATCATGGCATCTAGTCTTGACGTCATCCATGGAATTATTTCATCATTTTTCATGGATTTATTCAGTGGAATTGCTCCACTTTGCTTGGTCCAGAGTTAAAACACCACTGAGGCCAAGATATTATGTTCAGCTGATTTAAAACTCTGACTCAGTAGTCAATAGATACAGGACCTTTTTCCTGTGATTGTTGGATGCTGACCAGAGCCTCGTTGTCCTGAGAGCTTAATGATTTGGCTATATGTTGGGTAAATCCACTTTTAATCAAAGCATAAAACTGAAAAACAGAGGCCAGATTAAAGAAAATAAGGATTTTTGTGCATCACAATGTGCTGCATTTGACAGTTGCTGTTTCCTCATGAGGGTCACAGCTTCTCTCCTCAGATTCATGTGAGTCTGCTCTTCCTGTGCCCCCACGCCCGAGCTGGGAAATGGCTCCCTGCTGCTGCCAGCCCTGAGTGCTCTAATTGCCCTCCTTTACGTATCCCGATTCTCCAGAACCTTAGACATCAGTTCTCCATTCTCCTTTCCTCGGCTTGCCCTCTTTGCGTGATCTGTCTCCTTCTTGCCAAGACTGTGAATGACAACTTATGTTGCCCAAAGGATACACCCTCCAACTCAGGGCAAGATAACTGCAACTATGAACCATTCCTTTTTTAATTTTAGCAATTATTTTAATTTATTTTAAGTTATTTTAATTTATTTTAATTTATTTTAAGTTATCTGAGCTTCATTATCAGGAGAGTTTTATAAAATAATATATATTTCACAAGTTACTCCCTCAATTTCATTTAATTAAGAAAAAAGACCAGGTATGATCGTTACTTTAAAACAACAACAACTAACTGATAGCCTGTAAAGCTCTTATTATTTTCTTTGAATCTCCTGGATCTTCCCAATTTAATTTTGATGTAATAGTTAATGTAAGCCATGGTATTTAGGATTTCATTAATGTAAAGATGCATACAGTTCCCTATTTAAAACATGCATTTAGCATTTTTCAATCTTAATACTCTACTCTACAGCTTATGTTACTTCCTTAACATCTTTTCATTTTTCTTTCCCCTGAGGGTCACATTTCCTATCTCTCTCTTTGCTTTTCTCCATTGTAACTTCTGTCACATGTATAACTTTTGCAACATCTCTCTTCTTCCTTGCTTCTGTCAGAGATATTCCAAGTCATATTTAGTTCATGTCATTTGCTCGGTTTGAGCTCTTTGAAGAAGGCACGTGAATAAATCTCTACTGACCAGTGTACTCTTTCAAGGGATAATACTGTATATGTCCTGGACTGAGGTGGATTAACTCACACTTCCTTTCAATATAGTTGCATTTATTTTTATTTTGCTTTTTCCACTGGTGGCTTAAGTTAGATATCTACCTTTTATTTCTACACATGTAAGTATTATAATTTCAGATTTATTTCCATTTGACCATTTTGTTCCACAAACTGTTAAATGTTTTCAGGATGTATGTGATTGTATGACCTTGATCACCTCTGAGACAGCAGGCTTCCAGAGAGGAGAGCTCTACATATATAGGTGGACTGCAGCCCGGATTTGATCCAGGAGATCTTAGAGAAAATAATTTCATGATTATATGAGTTATTAGGACCTGATATAAAATTTCACTTAGAGGCTCCCATGAATTGCTCTATATGTCAAAACCCATCTCACACATATTATCTTGGTGTATCTGGCTGCCATAGAAACTGCACATGATGTACTAGCTTCTCGTGTGCTAGAGATAAATCACTGTTGGGGGATCCCTTTCATTTTTGTTTTTAACAGACAGTTTGGGTTTTATTAATGCTATTTGGGTTTCAGAAAGGGCAAATTAAATAGAGGATGAAATATTTTATCAAATACAAATCTCTTTTTTCCCCCCAAAGACACCAGTAAAAAGTGAAGTTCAAAATACATAATTAGTCTAGCTGGTGTGGTTCAGTGGTTAAGCATTGACCTATGACTCAGAAAGTCTCTGGTTCTATTTCTGTGAGTGGATATGCCTGGGTTTCAGGCTTGATCTCCAGTAAGGGACATGCAAGAGGCAGCCGATTGATGATTACCTCTCATCATTGATGTTTCTATCTCTCCGCCCTTTCTCACTTAAATAAATAAAAACATATTAAAAATGCACATTTAATACCAAGTGAATAGTATTTAAACACAACTGTTATTTAAAAGTATTTATATTAACTGCTTATAAAAAGGACAGCAAAATAGACTATTGTAGTTGAGTGTTATTTTAAGTGAGATTAAGATTTCTGAACCTTGATTTGCTCTTTCAGTAAACTGAGATGCATTTATTGCCTAGCCAGTATTGCTCAGTGTTTGACCTTTGACCCATTAACCAGAGGTCGCTGGTGGGCTCAGTCCTCAGTGTGGAGCGTGCAGGAGGCAGCTGATCAATGATTCTCTCTCATCATTGATGTTTCTATCTCTCTTCATCTTTGAAATTGCTAAAATATATTTTGAAAAAAACGCCACTGATCATTATCATCAACATAAAATAAATTTTCTCAAGTACCACACGTCAACTCTCTGCTGAGAGATTTCTAAAGCAAGGCCAACAGAAATGACATCTCCCTCTGGAGCTCACAGGAGATGCTGATGAGGAGGACAAATAGCCACGAATGCAATGGCAGTGTCTTACAAAGTCAGCCATTTTGTTCAATTACATTGAGAGATTTGCACTCTCATAGGAATGTATCAGGATTTGGTGCTAGAATGGTTGGTGAAGTAGTTGCTTAAAAAAGTAAGAATTTCTATAACATTACATTGCTATAAATTTATACCATTATGGAAGACAATTTGGAGCCATTTACTAAAGTAAAAAAACTTACATATTTTGTACCCTTTAAAATTTTTTTTATCCAATGGATTGACTTACACAGGAGCATCTATTCATTGTGACATTTTCATAAAAGAAAAGTTCAGCACCACCCCATGCTCATCACTAGGGTCTTGCTGAATATATGATGCTGTGCTCATACAATCCTAATATATAAAAACCCAGGGTCCATAATGACCGATTGAAGGCTCAACCAAACACCAGAAGTCAGTCCTGCAATCAGTGCTGGGTTGCCATGGCAACCCAGCACTGACAGTGAGGGGGCTGTGGATCAGGCCCAAAGAGAGACCCAGAGAGAGGCCTGAAGAGAGAGGGAGGGTCTGATCCACAGCCTCTGTGTCAGCTGTTGATCAGCCATCACCTCTCTTTCTCTTTGGGCTTTGCCAGCAGCTGTGCCTCTGTTTCTAAGGGGCTTCTTATCAGTCCTGCCTCTCCGATGAGGCCCAGAGATGCTGACTGGCATAGAAACCAACCAATCAGAACCAAATCTGGGTGAAGTGTGAGGAGTCAATGGTTGCCTAGGAGGTGGAGCATTTGATACTGACTGGCATAGAAACCAACCAATCAGAACCAAATTGGCCAGCCAGGAAAGGCAGTTGGGGATAAGATCAGACCTGCATGGGAAGGCAGTTAAAGGTGATCAGACAGGCAGAGGCAGTTAAGGCCAATCAGGCTGGCAGGGAGAGCATTTGGGAGCATCCAGGCTGGCAGGGTAAGGCAGTTGGGGGGTAGATCAGGCTGGCAGGAAAGGCCAGTTAGGGGCAATCAGGCAGGTAGAGGCAGTTATGGGTGATCAGGCTGGCAGGAGTGAGCCATTAGGGGCAAGATCAGGCCAGGAGGGGAGGGCAGTTGGGGGTGAGATCAGTCCAACAAGGGAGGGCAGTTAAGGGCAATCAGCAGAAAGGCAGAGAGGTTAGGGGCATTCAGGTAGGCAGGCAGAGGAGTAAGGGGCAATCAGGCAGGCAGAGGTAGTTAGGGGTGATCAGGCAGGCAGGCAGGTGAGTGGTTAGGAGCCAGCAGTCCCAGATTGTAAGAGGGATGTCCAATTGCTGGTATAGGTCCGATCCCTGGTTCGGGCCTAAACTGGAAGTTGGATATTCCCCAAGTAGTCACCAATTGGAGATGGTGTAGGTTGAGTTGAGGGATACTCCCTCTGGGCAGGGATTTTTTGCACCAGGCCACTAGTGGGATATAGCATGGCTTTAAGAAATGAGGAAATTTTAAGAATAAATATAAAAATAATTCCAAGTGAAAATTATCAATACACAGAGCATGCAGAATATGTTGTTTCTGTGGAGAATATAAAAATGTGCATGTAAATGTGTACTTATAGTAAATCTGGGGACAGAGATAATACTCACCAAATAGATTTTTATACATTAAAATATTTCTAACTCATGGGAAACATTATATATTTAGACAAATGTTAAAGTTTAAAATAATACTTTTAGGGAAACTATTTTATTTAGGTCAGAATATGTATTTTTAACTTACTTTTTTGTTGTTGCTACAATTTTTTTTTCTTTTTCAGTGAAATGTTCACAGTGTCAACCTCCAAATGTAGTTATGGTTACAACCTCTGAAATTCTTTACTTCTCTTTTCCTAGGAAACTTCTTCTAACAAAAATGTATACAAAAACTTATACAGACTCCCTTTTGAGTCTACTTCTGTGGTCAGTCTATATAACCTCTATAATTAACAAGTTTCTTAAATTTAGTACCAGCTTGATGAAGCAGCTAATCTTTTATCTGCTCTGTGGTATATAATCAATAAATAATCAAATATCAGAGGGGATCCAAGATGGCTGTGGAGTAAGTGGAAGCTACACTCACCTCCTCCCAAGACCAAATTGGGATTACAACTAAATTATAGAACAATCAACTTGAATAACTAGCTGAAGACTAGCTGAACAGAAGTATAGTATTTTATGCACCAATAATAAAGTACCAGGAAAGGAAAGACAGGAGTCTGCTAGAGACACAGGTATAATCTTAAAGGGCCAGCACACAAAATCTTGTTCACAGATTCTCACCCTGTGCTCCAACAGAGGAGGGCAGCACAGAGCGATGAGGTGAGAGTGGGTTATGTGTTTTGGAGGATGAAGTTGCAGACACAACTGCAGGGTCCTTGTGCTGACTCCCTCCTCACACTGACCACAGACACCCTCTTTCCTAGCTCAAGTACTCTCCTTCATACTGCTTCAAGATAAGGAAATGCACTAGCCTTACCCTCCCAAATCTCTCTCACCCCACCTTTCCAAGCTCACATCCTATAAAGCCTGATGCCTGGGTCTAAGGTGTAGATATTCTTTGAAGAATCTTGAAGTTTGGGAAGGCTCAGGGTGGTCAGAAACTGAGTTGCGTGGTTCTGGGGTGGGACACTTTTTCTCTCACATACATGACCGGCCACAACTGTTCCTGTTTAGAACTCTTTGTTGAACAGCAAAATCATGGCCATCTTTGGGCCTGCTGAACTATGCTGGCCTCACCCATAAGACTCCTTGAGATCTTGCCCCACAACAAAGCTTCATAGGCCCCAGGTGGTTCTGATGAAAGGTAGCCATGGGTGCAATTTGGTCGCCTCCCAGGTACACCCATGCTCCACAGAAGCAGCCATAAATTTGGAATCAACTTTGTAGCTCCAGACAGGTAGCTCAAGGCCAGTCACAGGTAATGCCTAACAGTGACATGAATGATTCCCTCCCAAGAGACCACAGAATAAACACAACCACTGGCCTTAGACCACATCAGAGCACAACTCAATTAGACACACAAGTGGCACATCCAGAGGGAGATCCTGGGAGGTATCAGACTCTGCTGGGGCAAATTCCACATCATGGGCTCTACTTCTGCAGCCATTCAAAAACTGTGGTTAGAGTTGATGCTTATTATGAGCCAGCTTGAGGTTCAGCCCCAATCAATAAAGAATCAACAACAATAAAGACTTAGCCACAATAGGTGGGCTCACATAACACAGGGGAGACATTTCTTGAACACATAGCTCAGGTGATAAAGAAGCCAGACAAAAGCTGTATAAGACACCTATTACATAAGGCCACCTTACCAAGAATTGGAGAAAGATCTATCTAACACACAGAAACAAGTTTAAAGAGGCAGATAATAGGGATACAAAGAAACATGCTCTAGCCGAAACCGGTTTGGCTCAGTGGTAGAGCGTCGGTCTGTGGACTGAAAGGTCCCGGGTTCTATTCCAGTCAAGGGCATGTACATTGGTTGCAGGCACATCCCCATTGGGGGGGGGGTGCAAGAGGCAGCTGGTCGGTGTTTCTCTCATCGACATTTCTGGTTCTCTATCTCTCTCCCTTTCTCTCTGTAAAATATCAATAAAATATATTTTTTTTAAAAAGAAAAGAAACATGCTCTGAATGAAAGAGCAAGAGAAATTTATAGAAAAATCTTATTTAATACAAGGGTTATATGCAAATTGTCTGTCACTCCACCACAAAATGGCAGTGCCCAATCCCCGTCAACCTTGCCAGAATCCCCCAGTTCTTGGGGGGCAGCAGCTAAGAGCGGGCAATGTGAGCAGCCTGGTAGAATGCTTCTTCAACGCCCCAGCAATGAGGTAAGCATTCTACCCAGGCTTAGGAGGGTTTCTGGGCAGTGCATACACATGTGGAGTGGCTGGGGCATGACACTTGCCTTGTTGCCATGGCAATGAGGCAAGCATCCCACCTTGGCTGCAGAGAGCCTCTCAATAGCGGGCGTGGAGTGGTCAGGCCCCACAGAGAGCTACTGGAGCACAGATTTCTGCACAGGACTATTAGTAATAAAATAATATGGAAACAACCAAGATATCAGATACAAAGTTTGGAACAATGGTTATAAGAATGCTCAAGGGACTTAGAGGAAGAATGGATGAACTCAGTGAGCACTTAAAGTGATAGTAAGTATAAATAAGGACACAGAAACCATTACAACAAACCATTTATAAATGAAGAGTACGATAAAAGAAATTAAAAGAAGGTTAGATAAAGCAAGTGATTGAATCAGATGTTTTGAAGACAAGGTAGCAGAAAACAACCTATCGGAACAGAAAAGGAGAAAAGAAAAAAGAAACAAAAAGAGGATAGAATAAGGGATCTTTGGGACAATATCAAGCATAAGAACATTAATATAATAGGGATACCAAAAGAAAAAGAGAGAAAGGGTTTGCAACCATATTTGAAGAAATAATGACTGAAAACTCCCCTAACTTAGAGATGGAAAAGACACACATGTCCAGGAAGCACAGAGAGTTTAAAACAAGATGAACCAAAAGAGGGCCACAGCAAGACACATCATAATAAAAATGGCAAACGTTAAAGAGAGAATCTTAAAAGGAGCAAGAGAAAGATAGTTAGTTGCCTGCAAGAAAACTCCTATAATACTGTCATTTTATTTTTTAAAAGAAACATTTCAGGCCAGAGGGATTGGCACAAAATATTCAAAGTGATGAAAAGCAAGGATCTACAACCAAGACTATTATAAAATTAAAGGAGAAATAAACAGCTTCCCAGAAAAAAAAAAGGCTAAAAGGAGTTTATTACTATCTAAACAGTATCACAAGAAATTTAAAGGGATTTCTTAAGATAGAGAAAGAAAAATAAATTAAGAAGAACATAGATAGTGATAAAGAATAAAATGGCAATAAATATGTACCTATCAATAATCACTTTAAATGTAAATGAATTGAATGATCCAATAAAAAACATAGGGTAGCTGAATGGATAAGAAAACAATAGCCATATACATTCTATCTACAATAGATCTAACTCAGAGTAAAAGATACACACCGACTAAAAGTAAAGGTATAACAAATTATATTTTATGCAAATGGAAGCAATCAAACAAACAAAAATCTGATATTTCAATTGTTATATCAAAGAAAATAGACTTAAAACTAAGGTCATACTAAGATAAAAATAAGGGATCAATCTAACATGAGGGTATAATCCTTGGTAACATTTATTCAGCCAACAAAGGAGCAACTTAATATAAAAAGTAAATTCTGGTCTACATAAAGAGAAATATCTACAGCAATACAGTGATAGTAGGGGACTTGAACACCCCACTGACATCACTGGATAGATCATGCAGATAACAATCAACAAGGAAACAGTGACCTTAAATGACATACTAGACCAAATGGATTTAATTGGTATCTTCCTAGCATTTCACCCTAAGTACACATTAAACATTTTTTAGAATATACCACATGTTAGAATGCAAAAGAAGTCTCAATAAATTTAAGAAGATTTAAATCATATCAAACACTTTCTACAACCACAATGCTATAAAACTAGAAATCAATCACAAGAAAGAAAAAACAAACAAACAACAACAAAACAAACGTTAGTGGCTAAATAATATGTTACTAAACAACAAATGGTTTAACATTGGGATGAAGGGGGAAAAATCAAAAGATTCCTGGAAACAAATTAAAATGAAAATATAACAACCCAAAATTTATGAGATGCTGCAAAAGCAGTTCTAAGAGAAAAATCCATAGCATTACAGACCTACCTTAGAAAATAAGAAAAATTTCAAATAAACAATCTAACCTTACACATAAAGAAAATAAAAAAAGTGCACTGAACAAAGCCCAAAGTGAGAAGAGATGAAATAGTAAAGTGCATAGCAAAATAACAAAAGAGTCTAAAAGAACAATACAAAAGATCAATGAAACCAAGAGATTTTTCTTTGAAAAGATAAACACGATTAATAAACTTTTAATGCTAAACAAAATAGAGTCTAAAAAATACAAAAGAGCCGAAACCATTTTGGCTCAGTGGATAGAGCATCGGCCTGTGGACTGAAAGGTCCCAAGTTGAATTCTGGTCAAGGGCATGTAACTTGGTTGCGGGCACATCCCCAGTAGGGAATGTGCAAGAGGCAGCTGATTGATGATTCTCTCATCAGTGTTTCTAACTCTCTACCCCACTCTCTTCTGCTCTGTAAAAAAATCAATAAAATATATTAAAAAATAATAATAGCTGAAACCGGTTTGGCTCAATGGATAGAGCGTCAGTCTGTGGACTGAAAGGTCCCAGGTTCGATTCTGGTCAAGGGCATGTACATTAGTTGCAGGCACATCCCTGGTAGGGAGTGTGCAAGAGGCAGCTGGTCGATGTTTCTCTCTCATCGACATTTCTAGCTCTCTATCTCTCTCCCTTCCTCTCTGTAAAATATCAATAAAATATATTAAAAATAATTATAATAAATAAAAATATTAATTAAACCAAGATTTAATTCTTAAAAGATAAAAATATTTATAAACCTTTAATCAGAATCATCTAGCAAAATAGAGATAACCAAATAAATAAAATTAGAAGTAAAAGAGGATAAGAAACAAGTCTCACCACAGAAATACAAAGGATTTTAAGAAAATATGTCTTCAAATTGGAAAACCTGGAATAAATGGATAAATTTCTAGAAACATACAATATGCCAAAACTGAATCAAAATAAATCAGGAAATCTGAAACAATGGATTACAACCAATGACATCAAGGCAGAAATAAAATAAAATAATAAATGTCTGGCAACCAAAAGTCACGGACAGTATGGCCTTATAGGTGCTTTCTACCATACATCCAAAAAGGACTAACACCTATCCTTTGTAAACTATTACAAAAAAATTCAAAATAAGGAAGAATCCCAAGCTTATTTTAGGAGTCCAGAATTATCCTAATTCCAAAACCAGGTAAGGATAATACAAAAAGAGAAATTTATAGGCCAATAACCCTATTTAACAGAGATGAAAAAAATCCTCATAAAATATTAGCATATTCAAGCAATGCATTAAAAAGATCATACACTATGATCAAGGGAGACTTATTTCTGGGTTGCTACATGGGAACAATATCTGTAACTCAATGTCATACACATAAAATGAAGAATAAAAATCATATGATATATCAATAAATGCAGAAAAAGCTTTGGACAAAATCTAGGACCATTTATTATAAAATGTCTTAGTAAAGTGCAAATAAAGGGAACATACCTCAATATAATAAAGGTCATATATGACAAACTCACAGTTAACATTATAATCAGAGGGGGAAATCTAAAAGCATTTTCCTTAAGTTCAGGAACAAGACAACAATGTGAACTTATACAACTCTTACTCCACACTTGAACACCCCACTGACATCACTGGATAGATCATGCAGATAACAATCAACTAGGAAACAGTGACCTTAAATGACACACTAGACTAAACGATTCATGCATGGGGACCTGAAACTGACTTTCTGTCATCACTTGAGGGGTCATGGATTGTGAGAAGGTGCAGTCTAGGTCGAGGGACCCCACAGGTGCACGATAGGAGCCTGGGAGGTTGGCCAGCCAAGGAAGGGCCGAGGGAGGGCTCCAGGGTGTGTCTGGTCCATTTCACTCAGACCCAATTTGTTGGACCTCAGCAGCAAGCTAATCTACTGACCAGAGCATCTGCTCCCTGGTGGTCAGTGCATGTCATAGCGAGCAGTTAAGTGGCCTTAGCATATTATTAACATATTACACTTTGATTGGTTGAGCAACTGACCAAATGACTGTACACTTAACATATTAGGGTTTTATTATATAGGATAGTACTGTAAGTCTTAGTCTTAGCAATCAGACAAGAAAAATTTTAAAAAGCCATCCCAATTGAAAAAGAATATGTAAAACTTATTATTTGCAGATGACATGATGCTACATATAAAAACACTAAAGATTCCACCAAAGAAATTCTAGAACTGATAAATAAGTTCATTAATCTAGCAGGATACAAAATATTCAGAAATTGGTTGCATTTTTACACACCATTAATAAACTACCAGAAAGGGACATTAAGAAAAAAAATCCCATTTGCAATTGCATAAAGCAAACAAACCTTGAAATAAATTAAACAAGATGTCAAAGACCTGTATTTGGGAAATTATAAGACACTGAAAAAAAGAAATTTAAGAAGAGACAAATAAATGGAAGCAAATATTACACTCATGGATAGAAAGAATTAACATAATTAAGATGGCCATACTGCCCAAAGCAATCTATAGATTCATCACATTTCCTATCAAAATATCAATGACATATTTCACATAACTAGGAGAAATGATTTAAAAATTTATATAGCTGTCGAAACCAGTTTGGCTCAGCAGTAGAGTGTCAGTCTGCGGACGGAGGGGTCTCGGGTTAGATTCTGGCCAAGGGCATGTACATTGGTTGCAGGCACATCCCCAGTAGGAGGTGTGCAGGAGGCAGCTGGTCGATGTTTCTCTCTCATCGACATTTCTAGCTCTCTATCTCTCTCCCTTCTTCTCTGTAAAATATCATTAAAATATATATTTTAAAAAAATTATATAGCCACAACAATCTTGATATATAGAACAGTGATAATCAAAATAGACTATGTACGATACTATAATAATCAAAACAGCATGGCACTGCCATAAAAAGAGACATATAAGTCAATGAGCATAAAGATCCCAGAAATGAACCATACCTATATGGTCAATTAATATTTGACAAAGGAGGCAAGAGAATACAGTGGTGTAAAGATGGTCTACTCAATAAGTGGTGTTGAAAAATTTGGACATACACAGGTTATTCAAAAAAATAATAATAAAAGAAAGAGTCTAAACCACTTTATTACATCATATACAAGAATAAACATAAATGTAAGACTAAAAACCATAAAATTCCTAGAACATTTAGGCAATACAATCTCTAAAATTTCTCTTAACAATATTTTATCTGATATAGCTCCTGAGTCAGGGGAAATAAAAGAAAAGGTAAACAAATGGGACTGCATATAACTAAAAATTGGGAGAGGCATTGGAGAGGGCAATAGGGGGAAAAGGAACATATGTAATATTTTCAACAATAAAAAAAAATATTTAAATAATAAATAAATCAAACTATTTTTTTGCACAACAAAGGGAACCATCAACAAAATGAAATGATAACTTAATGGGAGAAAATATTAGCCAATGATACATCTGATAAGAGGTCAATATCCAAAATTATAAAGAACTTATAAAACTCAACACAGAAACAAACAAATAATCCAATTAAAAATGGCCAGAGGACCTGAACAGACACTTCTCTAAAGAGGACTTACAGATGGACAATAGACATATGAAAGTATGCTCACTGTCACTAATCAGACAAATACAAACTAAAACCCCAGAGATATCGTGCACAAATTTCGTGTACTGTGCCACTAGTATATCTATAAAATGCCAGTGAGTGGCTATTTATCTATACTAATAAAAGCTTAGGTGGCCCTTGCATGTGATGTCATCACAACATTGCCACCACAAGATGGCTGCCACAAAGAGATGTGCACAGTGGAGATGGACCATGATGCACACTTAGGCCTGAGGATATAGCAGCTCTGAGGCATGGAGGAGGCTGAATTGGCGTCTCTGCTGCCTTGTGTTGAGGAGGTGGGTCCCAGCAGAGGAAGTGGGTCATGGCAGAGGAGGGAAGTTGGGGGCGATCAGGCTGGCAGGGGAGCATTTAGGCATCAATCAGGCTGGTAGGGGAGTAGTTAGGGGCAATCAGGCTGATAACGAGCATTTAGGAGCAATCAGGCAGACAAATGGTTAGGAGCTAGTGGTCCTCGATTGTGAGAGGGATGCCCAACTGCCAGTTTAGGCCGGATCCTAAACTGGCAGTCGGACATCCTCCAAGGGGTCCCAGATTGGAGAGGGTGCAGGCCGGGCTGAAGGACACAGCTAACTGTGCATGAATTTCATGCACTGCATCACTAGTATATCTATAAAATGCCAGTGACTGGAATGCCATAATGACCAGTTGCTATGATGCCCACTGCTGCCAGCAATCAGGCCTGATCAGGGGGGTGTGGATTGGTGGCCAACTTCCTGTGGCCCCTTGCCCCTCCAAGTCCCAACCCTGATTCTCCCCCCCCCCACCCTGATCTGGGGCATGGCTAGATGGCCAACTGCCTGAGGCCCTTTCCCCTGGCTAGCTCTGCCCCCAATAGGCTCCCACCATCCCAATCAGCCCACAGCTCCTCCCTCCAACCAGCTCCACACCTGATCCCCCACTCAGGCTGCTGGCCCCTGATGGAACTCCTCCACCCTTTTTGGGGATGGGGCCAGTCAGCCCACTGCCCACAGGCCCTCCCTATGACCACCTGCCTCAATCAGTCCCCCATCCCAATCGAGGGTGGGGCCTGCCAGCCAATCACCCCAGACCCCTCCTCCCAGCCAGCTCCACCCCTGATAATCCTCCCCCCACATCCATCAGCAGGGGGTCAGGGCCTGCCGCCCATCTCCCATGACTCCTCACCCTCGCCAGCCCATCCCTGATCAGGCCCCGATTGGGGTGGGATGGCCAGCCAGCTTCTTGCCATCTCTTCCTCCTGACAGTCCTGCCCTGATCTGCCCGGGTCAAGGCGGGCCAGCTGGACTTCACCCATACACAAATTCATGCTCTGGGCCTGTAGTCATACATAAATTTACAAGTGCTGGTGAGGCTATGGAGAAAGGGAACCCTCATGCGCTGTTGGTGAAAATGCAGATTGCTGAAGTGGAAAATAGTATAAACGTTCCTCAAAAAATAAAATTGGAACTGTCTTATGACCAGTGATTTCATTCCTTGGTATATATCCAAAGAAACCCAAATTATTAATTTTACAGAATATATGCACCGTTATGTTTATTACATTGTTACTTACAATAGCCAAGCTGTGGAAGCATCCAAGTGCCCGTCATATACAAGTGGGTGTAAAAGCTGTGGTACATGTACATAATGTGACATTATTCAGCCATAAAAAAGATGAAATCTTATCATTTGTATCAGCATGGATGGACCTAGAAGGTATAATTCTAACTGAAATAAGTGTCAGAGAAAGATAAATAGCATATGATTTCACTTACAGGGTTGGGCAAAAGTAGGTTTACAATTGTGAGTATGCAAAATAGTTTATTCTTGTATTATTATTTATTAATTACTGTATTATTTTTATTATGAACAACTGTAAAACTGCTTTTGACCTCCTTGCATATGTAATTTAAATAACTAAATAAGCAAGCAAATAAAATTAAAACAGACACATAGATACAGAGAACAGACTGATGGCTGCCAGAGGGCAGGAGGGTAATAAAGGTGAAAGAATTGAAAGGATTAAATAAATAATAAGCAAATTATTATTTATAAAATATCATGAATGTAAAGTATATTATAGCAAACATATTTAATAATATGTTGTTATAGTACAATAATATTTTAATAACTAAATATAAGGATAAGTGGTTTGTTTATAGAATCACTATGTTGTACACCTGAAACTAATACAAAATAATATTGAATGTAACTGTAATTGAAAAATAAAATTTTAAAAATAAAACGCCATCCTATATAATAAAGAGGTAATATGCAAATTGACCCTCACACCCTCACAAGATGACTGTCTATGGCCTGTCTGGCAGGGGAGTTAGTGTGGGACTATCAAATGACTGTAAAAACAGGCTGTGTGGGGCAAACAGGCTGGTAGGGGGGTTAGTGAGGGGTGGCCAAATGACTGAACAAGCAGGCTGTGTGGGGTGACTAGGCCAGCAGGGGCGTTGGGCATGAGGGGTGACCAGGCCAGCAGTGGGGGCAGTTGGAGGTAGCCAGGTTGGCAGGGGGCCAATAAGAGGTGACCAGGCTGGCAGGAGGGGAAATTAAGGGCAACCAGGCTGGCGGGAGGTGGTGCAGTTGGGGGCAACCAAGATATCAGGGGGGGCAGTAAGGGGTGACCAGGCCAGTGAGGGGGGAAGTTAGGAGCAAACAGGCTGGCAGGGAGGGGGCAGTTAGGGATGACCAGGCCAGCAGTGGGGGGGGGGGGCGAGGATATTGGCATTTAGGGGAGATCAGGCAGGCAGGTGAGCAATTAGGAGCCAGAGGTCCAGGATTGTGAGAGGGATGTCTGACTAAATCAACAGTTGGTCATGCCCCAAGGTGTCCCAGACTGGAGAGGGGGCAGGCTAGGCCTCTAATATTATATATGTATGTATACAAGGTGTCCCCCCAAAATGTATACACAGTTTAAGGTCTGATAATTAAAAATTAAATGTATTCCAATAAATACTGCTTTTATAAGTATTCAGTGTGTGTATACCCTTTTAGGGACTATATATATATATATATATATATATATATATATATATATATATACTAGTAGCTCATTGCAGGAAGATTCCTGCAATAGGGCTTCCTGCTGTGCTCTCCCCTGCCTTGCCTGCTTCCCTCCCTTCTCCCCCACTCTGCCTGCTTCTCTTCCTTCTCCCCTGCCCGGCTTGTGTGTTTCTCCACTGCTTCGCTTCTTTCTGCAGAGCTTGGCTTCTTTTTATGCTGTCTTGATATGCAAATTACCCACCATATGGGTCGGGCTAATTTGCATACTTGTCCTGGTGGGCGTGGCTTGGGTATGGTGAAGGTGCGGTCATTTTGTATATTACTCTTTTATTAGGTAGGATGGTATACATATTAAATAAACCTCATATTAAGTAAATCTCAAAAGGAGCACTTTAACGCTAAGATTTTATAGAATAATCAATGGTGATAATCCATAACCTTTATTTATGTATAACTTTACTAATGGGCTATATTTTTTCCCAATCTGTTAATTTACTGTTTTTATATGGCAGAACTTTATGTCTTTTATTTCTTTGTGCAACTCACAAACACGGAAGTTTGACTCAGTTTTTCCTGCATAGTACAGGTTGTTTCATGCTTTAGTTATGTTTTCTGATTTTGAGTCTAATTAATTAATTGTGTATTAATATTTGGAATAGTTTTTGAGAGATGAAGGATGAGCTGGAGAGGAATGGATTTCAAATAATAGACTATATCACCTGTGGATGGTTAGAAAGGAAAGAAAACAGGTTGCTGAGTCCCCTGTCCTCGGTCATCGCCATTTACCAGGCATCCCTAGGGCTCCCTGTTAGCAGTTCAGCATTTCTTTTCCTGGAGCAGCTTATCGCCAACAGCAGATTGGAGATGTCACCATATACTCATCATTCCAAATCGTTTCAAAAACATTATTTTGGTTACAGAACTTACCTTTTGAGAGTTTATATTTTACAATTCTCATAGTGAAAAGTGCCTATTCATCTCTCTCTCTCTCTCTCTCTCTCTCTCTCTCTCTCTCTCTCTCTCTCTCTTTACTGTTAACCCTCACTTCTATTCTTTGATTCCTTTTTCTGAGCTGGTTATTTATCCATAACCAAGCATTACTCTGACACCAAACTACCTATGTTTAGAGTATTTATCTTGCACAGAAAGTTTGCAAGAAATTTTGTGTTAAACCTTTATAATTGTGAGTATTACAGGCTTTCCTCTCTTCCCCCCAATACCCCCCTCCACCAGGTTCCTGCTCCACACCAGGGCTTAATCACCTTACTGTCTGTGTTCATAGGTAATGCATATATGCATTTAAGTTCTTTGGTTAACCTCTTCCCGACCCCTTCCCTCTGAGATCCATCAGTCTGTTCCATGTTTCCATGCCTCTGCTTCAATTTTATTTATCAGTTTATTTTACTCATTATATTTCTTCTTTTGTTTTTATTTTAGATTCACAATTGCTGATAGATATGCATTTATCGCCATTTTATTTTTTCACATTTTTGATCTCTTATTTCTTGACCACTGGGCACACTGGCTCTGGTGCCTCCTGGGAGGTTCAAAGTCAGCCTCTGCCAATGCCCTGCCCAGGGTCACCCAGCAAGAGCTACAAATCAATCCATGGATGGCTCATACTTGTGCTGAGTTTGGAGGTGCCCAGGAGAGGCCAAGTTGTGAACCAGGTTGGGTTGCTACTAATGCCAGGCATGGGGCCGCTTACTGAGCGGTACTGGGCAACATGAAACCATCTGCTGCTTGTTTGAGAGACTTTAGAAAAGTCCAAACAAGAAGCCATTTGTTTGGAATAACCACTGGAAATGGCTTGGATGAGCCTGCAAGTAGGGAGGGGCAGGGTCTCAGGAAATCACCAGAGAATGGTAAAACATGTGAGCCAAGTTATGGAGATTTAGCCTGTCAGCTCTGTGGCAGGGAGGGCTCAGCAAAGGAGCACTGGAGAAAAGTGTCCCTCCAGCTCTTGCCCTAATTCCAGGTAAGATAGTTCCTTCCCAAATGTTCCAGGTTCTTTTCAAGTTGCAATATTAGTGCTGGATCTCAGAAGGAGTAAACCCATGAATGGGCCCTAAGGGGAACTGCCTGGATTCCCACAGCCTGTGTCACTCAGCCACAATCTCCACTGTTTTTTACAAACAAAAGTTGTTAGGACTTCCCTTCCTGGTACTGGAACCCTGGGCTGAGGGCCAGGTGTGGGGCAGGGACCCGTGACTCCTCAGGGAAACCTCTACAGCCAAGATATCCCTCCTGATTTTCAACCACTGCACATAGGTGTGGGACCAGCTGGTTCCGTGATTCCACCTTGCAGCTCCACTCCTCCCACAAGTCTCAATATATTTCTTCTTTAATTCCCTAATTGTAGGACTTCTGTTCAGTTAGATTTCAGGTGGATCTGAATGACGGTTGCTCTGTGTTAGTTGTGAATCTTGATGTGGTTGCGGGAAGCAGCAAGAACCACGTTTCCCTCTGCCACCATCTTGTTTAGAACCTGCAGGATATTTTAAAAATCCACCTCATTAGAGCCACCAGTGGTCCCTTGTTAATTTATATATTTATAAATACTTCTTGTCCTCATCAGAAAGAGCAGGCATGTATACAGTGTCTGGGAGAGAGAAGTGAGTCTGTATTAGAAGCTGGAGGGCAGGGACTTCAATAAGTGGTGCAATTTTGAGTATTGTGTCAATTAACTCACAGAGAAAACAGAATCAAATGATTCCTCTAAGTTTTCACACAACCTCTCTGAGTTATGTTGAAGTGGTGTCTTCAGGCTGTAATGAATATTAAGGGTCTATGTGATAAGACAAATCACTGTAAAATATTAAGAAGAGAGATGGGTTAGAAAGAGTTCCCACCTTAGTTTGGGTGACAATGGAAAGTGCCTTGGCCCAATTTTACATGTTTAGAACTAATATTTTTAATGTGTTAATTAAAAAAAATCCAAATACCATATGAATGCTGAATCTCTTTTGGGCTTGGACCACCTAGCTGTCTAGTTCCTGCACAGGAGTTGGCCTGGGGCATCCCGAGTTACCATATAGGAATCATGGGCCCTGCTGTTGAACTCACTGCCTTCCATGATACCTGATGCAAGGGAGAAAAATATGGAGGACAGGCTCCTTACTCATATGCAGTGAGTCTTGGAATAATATCAAGTGCTTTGAATTCCATCCAGGGAGCTGGGAGGACAGCTTGCTATGGAGAAGGTTATTGGAAGGTGTGTTGTTCTCAACACAGAAGCACAGAGTGATAGCATCTCTGGGAATTGTCAGAAATGCTAAACTCTCTTACATTCCAGTTCACTTAGCAAGTGTCCCCATCCCCCTGCAGTTTAAAATACCAGGACAATGCAGTGATCTTTGCCTGTTTCCACCTCCCCACAGTCAGGAGAGGTCTACATCAGGAGAGGGTGCATGTACAGATCACAGGCTCTGAAGAGGTGGTTCTCAACCTTTCTAATGCCATGGCCCTTGAATACAGCTCCTCATGTTGTGGTGACTCCCAACCAAAAAATTATTTTAGTTGCTACTTCATAACTATAATTTTGCTACTGTTATGAATCATAATGTAAATATTTGTGTTTTCTGATGGTCTTAGGCAACCCTACTAGTGGTTCTCAACCTGCGGGTTGCAAACCACAGGTTGAGATCCGCTGCTGTAGTGCCTAAGCTTATTCTTACCTCTTGGCCCAGGAAACAAGAACCAAATCATCTGAGGCCAGTGGATTTCTTTACAGCGAGAAGTGGTCCTTTCTACTGAGGAGGCACAGCCATGGTGGAAGCTGGCAGGCTGTCCCCCAGCCCCACAGCCACTCAGGTGAATGCATAAAGAGTTCCAGTCTCTGGGGCTGTTAATGCTGGCATTTCACAAGTCCTAAATTTCCCAAGCTAATAAACAAATGTTTTCTGGTGTATTTATATTTTGCACCTAAACTTGAAGCACATAGCTGGCAGAGAATATGTAAGTGTTTGAAGACCTTGCCCTGCTGCAGCCGTCAATGGGAGTCTTTGTAGCTTGTTCGGCCCCGTCCGGCTCTCCAGCCTGTGGCCGCCCAGTGTGCACTTGGAAAGGCTCCTCTACTTGAGCCCACCTGAGTGGTGTCCAGGACCAAAGCCGAGCTCTACTTTAACTCTGAAGTGAAAAGCAAGTTGGTCCATATATTGTCCATGATTTATTATTTTTGATATACAATAAAGTCAGTTTCGTATGGTTCAGTCTACTACCTTTCAAAGCAAGGTTTTCATTGTGTTACTGAAGATGCTTGTGTACACTTTGCAAATAAATATAATTCTTTACACAAATTTTCTTGCTGCAAAATTGTAAATAATCCAGAAAGCTGAGACCAGAGTGATTAAGACTATAGATTATAGAGAGGCAAATTTGAGTCTGAAGGCCTCAGATGAGCTTTCAGACTCCAAATAATTTATTGAACTTCCTCATCCTCATTTTCTCTTTTGTAAAATGATGGGGAACAACACCCAGTTCTAGGAGAAGCTCATGAGAGAGTGATTGGACGGCTA
This sequence comes from Vespertilio murinus, assembly GCA_963924515.1. Taxonomy (NCBI): domain Eukaryota; kingdom Metazoa; phylum Chordata; class Mammalia; order Chiroptera; family Vespertilionidae; genus Vespertilio; species Vespertilio murinus. The sequence continues at coordinate 5,248,425 of OZ004713.1, forward strand.
TTAACAGAGTAACAAAATGATGAGAAGCGCAAAATGAATGTTTGCTTTTACTCTTCATATTTTTTCTACTCCTCCTCTTCTTCTCTCCATCTTCTGTTACCAGTGGGGCACACAGGTAACAAAAGGAAACAGACCAGAAGCCTAAACACAGACATACATCTTATAGCTGTGGTATGTAGCTTTCTGTGTTGTGCTTTGTAAACAACTTACTTTGCAGCTCATATATTAGGTATTCGTAACATACTTCTAGTTCAAAGGTCAGAAAACTATGGCTTATGAACTACACTTAGCCCTCTGCCTTGTTTTTATAAATAAACTTCTATTGGAGCACAGCTGTTATAGACTTAATTGTGCCCATTTCCTACTAATATGTTAAGATCCTAACCTCCAATAGAATTGTAGTGCCTTTATAGGGAGATATAGAGGTCACAAATGCCAGACCATTAACCCAATAAGACTGGTGTCCTTATAGAGAAAAGGAAGAGACATCATAGCTCTCTCTTTACACACACACACACACACACACACACACACACACACAGGAAAGGTCATGTGAGGACATAGCAAGGAGGCTGTCTGCCAGCCAAGAAGAAAGGCCTCTGGAGAAACCAACCTGCTGACACCTTAAACTTGAACACCCAGACTCCAGAACTGTGAAAAATAGAATTCTGTGGCTAAGCCTCCATCCAGGCTGTGCTGTTTTGTTTGGCAGTCCCAGAAGACTAATACAACAGCCTTGCCTATTCCTTCATATGTTGTTTATGACTCCTTTCTTGAGACCTTATGGCCTTCAAATCCTAAAATATTTACTATGTGGGCCTTTATACAAAAATCTTACCGTCTGTTCTATATGGTCTGTGCAAGTTATCTTTTTAGCAGCAGCATAGTATTTGATAATGAATTTCAGATGTGTCAAATTATGGCTTTAACATATTCCAGATTAGCATATATTTTAGAGCATGCCATTATTTTCTCTTGTTTAATTTCTTTTTTTTAAAAAAAATAAATTCCAAGTGTATGACCTTCTCAAAAGAGTATGAGCTCCTTTATTACTTTCTATATTAACATTAAAAATATTATCCCTACTAACCCATTAGCAGGGTATGTATGTGTGCATCTTAACAGTAGTATTTCTCCAATGAAGGTTGGTATTTGCTCTGATGTGCACATGAATATTGTTATTGTCTGTACAAATAAGCAACCTAAATGCATCTTCTGCACTCACAGGTGATGCCACAATGCTCCAGAAATGGTTTCATTAATTTGCTATAGCTGTTGCTGCAAAGGACCACTTCTGAATTTACATTTTGTTCCTTCTGTTGATTCTTTCTTATGCTATTTTGCTTAACCTGGATTTCAGTATTTTTCCTCCACACCTGGAGCACCTGGATTTGACAGGTCTTCCCTGTCTTTCTGGGGGGTGGCCCAGTAAGTTGTATTGTTTTCACATGTGCTATTTTTCATGCCTCAACCTAAGAGTTTAGCTCTATCAACTATCAAACCAAACTCATGCTTTTGAAATTCCACACAGGACTCTTCCCTTTGCTCTGGTGAGAAAGTTGAGTCAACTTTAACACAACTGAGTTACTACTTTAGCACATACCACCAGTATCCACTACTTGGATTTTTTTGTTGATGACAAGCTCTGTTTATATTTTCAGTGATATTTATATTATTTTTCTCTAGAAATGTCTTAATTTAGAGATAGGTTCTTCTGCTTTTCTTTTTCAAGTTAGTCTTAAAATCAGCTGGGTAACTTCATTCATTTACTCAACAAAAAATTATTGAGTGTCTACTTCATTGATGATTGAAGAATAAGGTTGAATTTTTTTAATGCCAGCTATTCTTCTAAGAACTGGAGATTCACAATGATAAGACTGATATTTGGAAAAAAAAACAGACAATGAGAAGGTTAACCAATAACACATATAGAATATTTAGTGGTGATAAGACCAAAGGTAAATGTAGGAAAGGAGGATCAAGGGTGCTGAGGTGGACGGTGGTGGCACTTTGCTATCTAACATAGCATTGTGGAGGAGCCCTGGCTGAGCAGAACTGAGAAAGTGACAGAAGGAACCATACAGATACTTTGGGGAAGTGAATTTAGGCATAAGAAACAAAAGAGTGATAAAGACCAGGGAGGACGAGAATCCTTCCTGGGATATTTGAGAAAGTATTTGGAGGCCAGTGTGGCTGGAGCAGAAGAATAGAGGGGAAAGCAGAAGAGAGTGAGATAAGACAGGTAACAGGGGCCAGACTTAGATCATGACAAGGACATTGCCTTTGAATGAAAGAAAATTAAAAATAATTGGAGCTGTTCAGTAAATGATGAGTTTTTACAGAATCATTTGGATTGGTAAGGGGAAGAATAGAAGCTGAACAAAAAATTGGGAGGCCACTGCAGTCATCTTGAATGGGTGGGAGTGGGAAGAAGTCATCAAATTCTGCATATATACTACAATCAGAGCCTACAGGCTTGATTGCCAAGCCAGTGCAAGGTTAAAATAAAGTGGAGTCAAGTTTTTTGGAATATATATAGAGAAAGTTGGTCTTGTCACTGATGGAGAACATGGAAGTTGAAAATAAAATTGGGGTTCAGTTGGAAGCATGTTAAGGTTGATAGGCCTATTAGAAAGGGAAGCAGGAAAATCTGGTAGGCAATTGCATTTATGTATCTGAAATTTAGAGGAGAGGCCCTGAGCTCCATGTGTAAAGTGGGAATGAATGCAGCTACAAAAAGAAAGATACAGTAGTTTTTAAAGGTTAGAGAACCAGTGAAAATTCAGAAAAAATAAAATTCAGAAATAGCGGTCAATGCGATACAGTTAAGTGAGGAGAGTCATATTCTGGAACCTAAGTGAAGATAGTATTTCTTAAGCATGGTGATTAACTGATCAGATCCTGCTCGAAGGTCAACTTCACTGAGGATTGAAGAATGGGTTGAATTTTTTAATATACAAGTCACGAATGACCCTGATAAAAACCATTTTGTTGGCACTGGGACAAACACCTAATTGGAACAAATTAAAGAGAATATAGGGAGAGAGAAGCTAGAGACATCAATATAGATGAATCTTTTCAGGAAGTTTGCTTCAAAAAGATAGCAATTAATTGAGGGAATGATCAAACCCCAGTAAGCTATTAGCAATACATAGACTTAATTGTGGCAGATACAACACTATGTGCTCACCCAAAACCACGTCCTTTTAATGCTGGGCAAACACCTAGAGCTCCCCTTCTCAGGCTCACAGGGAGTGGCTAGGTCCCACCCATGGAGTGTGGATGGAAATGCTGTCTTCTTTGCTGGGCCTCAACTTTAAAACTACTTTCTACTTTACCCTCCAGCTCTTTCTTCTTTCCATTAAGATTGGTTGCACTGGGTCTGGGGAGGACTCAGAAACTCTAGAGACAGTGAGTGTAAGTGTCTGCACGGCGTAGAGCTCTGGTACCAATCACTTTGGATTGCATGATACTAAGCATATGGTATTAGGAAGTAGGCCTGTGTTTTATAGCTATTGATTTACCGCAACTAACCTATCTTGAACTCACCCATATAAGAGAAAGGACTCTACAAGCCTCTATTTAACAATGATATTTCTTAACCCATTTAGTATTTTGGTAAGATTTCAATATTGTGGTGCAATATCTAAATTTACCTACATTGATTAATGAGTCATAGCAAAGAATTTCAAGATTTATAAGTGGATAGCTTTTGTGATACTCTTGAACTTTGAAATTCCTTGTCCTGTGTGGTTGATTGGTGAATTTCTTGATGCAAACACCTGAAGGCTCCTTCGTTGTCCACTAACTGAGATCTGTACCTTTTAGAATGTATGCAGTTTTCTACAACCTGTGCATAGATAATTAGTCCACTCTTGAATTTTAAAATGTGTTTGCCTTATCTCAACCCCACTCTCCAACGAAAACTGTTAAAAGTCTCAAGTAGAGTTACCAATGAGCAAATACCTTATAACTGCCCATAAAACTTTGTTAAGATTTTCATTGATCTAAATTATTATAATAACCTAATTCTTCAGGTAGTCTGGTTTTGAAAGAAAGCATTTTACATAATATATATCAATTACTTGAAAAGGTATTTCTGTATGAAGATCAGAGACAATCTGTAACTTTCAAATGCAGATTTTATAATGTCCATCTTCACTCTGGGGGAGTCTGGTGTAGGATTTCCACAGGAAGTAGACCACAGAATAATAGCCATTATTGTTAAGGATGAAGTTAATATCTACCTTTGTGCTTTTCACTTATAAATACAAGATTTCTTTAATTTTAAGATGATGTGAACTGAAAAATGCAACTATTTTGTCTAGAGGACAAAAGAAACATTATTATTAATTTAAGTGAAAACCTCAATGGCAAGAAGCATCCATATTATGAAAGTCACTATAATACCAGAGGAAAAGTGTTTCTCAGACTTGAGGAAATAGATCACTATCCCAAGTCTACATGGTATGGTGTGAACAGGTCCTGAGGTGCAGAAGTCCCCTGTCCACGGCCACACAGAGCGGGACTCCAGCAGGATGTGAGGCTCTCTAGACTGTGCTCTTTGTACCTCGCCATGTTGTCTCTCTCCCTGCCTTCACTCTTCAAATCCTGGATCTTGACTGACTAACCGAAATGGGACCATACGCCACTCAGAGCCAAATCTAGTGAGTTAAATATAGTTTAAACAGTGAAAAAAATAATGCATTTTACTCCATTGATAATTTTCTAAATCTTCTTTTTCAATTCATACATTTAGTGATTTTGAGCCAAGCATTTAAGGCTTGGTTGAATATGAAGATAATGTTAACACTTTGTCAAGCATCTGAATTGCTTCCAGCATATTGTAGTATAATCCTCTGTCCACAAACATCCCTTCATTATTGCCTAATTACATGCAAATTTCATAAAATGAATGAGTTTTAAGGACTTGTCAATCTGTCATCCTAGGAACCACTGAAACATTTTGACTGCTAGATAAATAATCAGCAATAATCACACTATGCAAATTTGATATTTTCTGTACAATTATCTGAAACCATAAATAACTGGACACAAAGACATTTGGCATTCTCTCCATGAGACCTGACCTATGGGGCTTTTTTTCCTCTTTCCTCTTCTAACAAATGTGCTAGTGGGAAATTTGATTTTTTTTCCCCTTCTAATTCCAACTGTGCAAATATACCCAGTGGAAAAATTATGAATACAGAAATGCAAAGAGAGTTTTGTTTATTTTTATCTGGAGCATGTTTCCCCCTGGCAAACATTTTTATTTTCATTTTTGCTTTTGGTAATTTTCACCTTTCTCTCTTGGAGTTTTCCTTTTTTCTTTTCTTTTTCTCACTAGTAAAGAGAATGTAACTGGGGAATATTAAGTGTAAATTTGTTTTCTTTAAATTTACTTTCTCCATGTTCTGCATCTTAAGTTTCCCTCTGTAATTTCTTTCAGGGTGGTCTAATATAGAGATCAGTCATTAGGGATCATCCAATAATTAAAGGCTAATTGTTATTCCATAGTCACACTCAGAACACATAAAAAGTCTACTCCAGCCAGGCCAACGTGGCTTAGTGATTGAACATTGACCCATGAACCAGGAGGAAACGTGCCTGTTGTGGACTTGATCCTCAGTGGGAGGTGTGCAGGAGGCACCCAATTAAAGATTTTCTCTCATCATTGATGTTTCTATCCCTCTCTCTCCATTCCCTTCTCTGAAATCAATAAATACATATTTTAAGAAGTCTACTCCAGTGAATTCATCAAACCTGCAACTACATTTTTCTGCCCATCTGTAATTGTTACCCATGCCACTGTAAGAATTTGAGGACCAGCCAGTCATCTGTACTTAAAAAACAAAAAACAAAAAGCCAAACAAACAAAAACAAGCTGATGAGTTCTAGTTATAGCAAAAAATGCTATTGAATATTTTATTTGCTACAAAGGCCCCCAAATTGAAATAAGACTGAAGCATTCAGGGGCCATGCATACCTTTGCTAAGTAATGTCTTTAAATCAGTACAAATTGGACAATCCACAATTTTTTTCAATGTTTAAAGTCCAATTAAAGCCATTACAGGATTATATAATAAAAACCTAATTGCTAAGTGTCCAGTTGCCCAGTCATCTATTCAACCAATCAAAGCATAATTTGCTAATGATATGCTAAGACTGCTCAACAGCTTGCTATGATGTGCACTGACCACCATGGGCAGGCAATCTGACAGGTAGGTTAGCTTGCTGCTGGGGTCCCTCCTAACAGGACTGAGTGAGGCAGATCAGACATGCCCTGGAGCCCTCCCACAGTCCCTTCTCAGCTGTCCAACCTCTTGTATCCCTCCCCGGCCCCAATCATGCACCAGTGGGGTCTCTTGGCCTGGCCTGCACCCTCTAGCAATCCAGGACCCCTCAGGGGATGTCAGAGAACAGGTTTTGGCCTGATCCCACAGGCCATGCCAAAGGACCCCACTGGTGCATAAATTTGTGTACCAGGTTTCTAATTATTTAATAAAAACTGCTTGTTTGGTTGATCAATTGATTGATCGATCAATTGATTGATTATAGAAAGAGGAACTTGTTGGTTATCATCAATCAACAAGTCATAGGTAAGAGTATAAATAAGAGGAGACTGTGCTTCTATATTTTGTTAATGGTTGGACTCATTGAGGGAAATAAATCCAGCATGCCCCTTAAAAATAAAAACACTGACTAATCATCCAATATGACTACTGAGTTTTAATTTTTCTTAATATTAAGATATATAGGCAAGTAAAGTACTTCCATTATCTTCACTTAGAAGGATAATGAAAGAGTTCCATTAAGAATCTTGGAATTTAAAATGATTAATAAAGTGTGTTGCAGTGTAACCACTCATTTTCTGCTATAAGGAGGCTATTAATCAATAGAAAGTCACCCTGACTCATTGACACTGCTTTCACTATGCCCAAGTCAGACATGTGTGGGTAACAGAGGCAGGAAACATGGAGTTCCCTTGCATGTCGCTGACAAGTTCTAGACTAGCTCATGGAAGCCCTCTGCCTTCTGGGCTGGTCCTGGGAGTATTGTCTCTCCTCATTTCAGTGTCCCCAGTGCAGGCATATTGTAATAGGCAACTGCAAATGGCTTCAAGGCCTGAGATGAGATGGCAACATTCTCAACTGATAAAGGAAGATAATGCATGTTTCCTCAAAGCCATCTTTACAAAATACGTAAACCTCTCATAGGGTGAGTAGAGATGGGACCGTTCTTGGGCTGCAGCCCACCAAAGCTGTTTACTCCTGGAAGGATGGCTCTCAGGACACCTCCAGGGCAGGCGTTCATTGGAGGGCCCGTTCTGAGGGAAGTCAAAGTGCTATCTGCACCTTGTCATATTTTACCATGTGGTTATATAGTTAGAAATGAAGACATAAGCACAACAGCTTAATTTACACAGAACGTATTTGGCAAGCAAATTACAAAGGCTATTTCACATACAACATTGACTAATAGTGTTGAATAGCATTAAACATTATGCTTTGAAAGTAGCATTGGAGGTTAGGATATGTACTTCAGATGTCTTATACAGAACTCTTGCTATAGTTTTGCTCTCATTTGGTCTTGATGCTCATCAACATGAATGTGTGGCTCTTTGTTGAATTGCCAGGTATAACCAGTCGCTCTGGCTGATGTGGCTCAGTTGACTGGAGTGTCATCAGGTACACTTAAAGGTTGCCAGATTGCCAGTCAAGGCAACCAATCCATGTTTCTCTTACACATTGATATTTCTCTCTCTCTCTCTCTCTCTCTCTCTCTCTCTCTCTCTCTCTCTCTCTCCTTCCCTCCTCTCTAAAATTAGTAAGCATATTTTCTAGTTAGGATTAAAAAAATAATATGTCATTTGTGTGTGTGCACATGTGCATGTGCTTGTGTGTGCGGGTGTGTGTGTGTGTGTGTGTGTGTGTGTGTGTGTGTGCATTTTTCCTTGGATTATAGCTATGAATACAATAATAAATAATTTGGAACAGACATTTTTCAACTGGCCAATCACCTATGCAAATTAGCATATACATAGATATTGTTTGTGTAAAAACTCCAGGCCCTGCTTTGCTGTTTTGTATCACAGGCTAGGTCTTCCATGTGCAGGGCTATAATTTCAGACACTGCTCTAGAAGGTGTCAAATTTTTGAGAAAATATGCACATGCAGACAGGATGTGTTTAAGAAAAACAGTTTGCAATTGACTCAGAAAAGTAATGGTTTAATTTTGCTTATGCTATTTAAAGCACACTCTTCTTATTCCTAAGGCATTTAAATAATATAAATCACATTATTTTTTATATAAAGCCCATCTACTTTAGTTTTTCTGTTCTTGAGTATATGTTATTGAATTTTCAAAGTGACTACAGCCATTTTAGTTATTGCAAAAAACATTCTTTTGCATTTCTGAATTCTGGGCTTAGTTGAATAGTAAGTAAACGGAAAGCAGCTCTAATCATGGGTTTGCGCTCTCTGCAAGGCAGCGTTCAGCAACTCCGTGCCACCGCCCTTCTGAGTGTCAGAATGCTTGACTTAAGACCCAATTGAGAATGTTTCCACCAGCCTACAGGTTTTAGGAGCTGTCATTAGCACCATGATTACTATTGATATGGTCTGGAATAAAAAAGTTTATTATGGCACAAATAAGGAGAAAAGAGATAAAACTTTCTCCTTTTGTGTATTTATATCACAACTTTACCTTGAACACACGATAGCTCGCTTTGATGAATTTTATTTAACACTGGAGGCCCAGTGCACAAAATCTGTTCACTGGTAGGGTCCCCAGTGGCTGGCAGCCCGCCAGGTACTCCCCAGCCCCTTAACCCTGCTGCCTACCTTTGGCCGGTGCCTCCCTCCCTTCCTTGGGCCGGCTCCACCCCCTGGTTGAGCTCCAGGAAGAACTCCCAGTCAAGGGGACAATTTGCATACTATGCTTTTACTATACAGGATATTTGCAAACATTGTAGTCATGAATATGACCTCTCTTCCTTTATCATTCCTGGAGTACATGCCACATGTTTTTAAATGTGCCACCAAAGATAGTTACAATTTTTCTTCACAAATATCAGAGCAAGTTCTCTTTTCCTGTAAAATAGAGCATGCAAGGAGAGAAGTGCACACATTACACAAGGAGGACTGTGAAGCAGCACTGTGCAGTCACCACCACAAGGAATTCCTCGCCAGAATCTCAGAAGCTCCCCTTCTACCCCTCTCTCCTCTCCAAAGACATAAGACTTTTTATTTTATAATTATTTCCTTGTGTGTGTTGATAGTTTTTAAACATAGTGATGTACTAAATGATATAACTTAGTTCATTGGTGTATTGAAAAACTCAGTGCCTGGCTCCTTTAATTCAGTAGGATTCAGGGGTGGCTATACCTGGCCATCTTTTCCATCATGAGGGAACCTGAGGGCAGACACTTGCCTTGACTTCTTTTTCTGCCATCTGCTCTACAGGATAACTGTATAGAAAAAAAATCTCCTATGTGTCTCCTTTATTTTCATGTAGAACACTTCACTTCTGACCTTTCAAGTCACCAAATGTGTGGGGTCATCCCCCTGACTCCCACATGCACACCCAGTAATTCTTCAGAACATCAACTGGGCATTTTACCATTTAATTCAACTTTGACACTATCTACCTGGAGATACTGTCACATCCCACAGATTAAATGCCCAGTCCCACAAAAGTGCCTTGACCTTACTTTGGATGCAATAGCACCTAGTGTCCAGGTTACCCACAACTTTTGTCTTACCTAATTAAAGGTTCCATGACCCCTCATTAGGTTCAATTAATTTGCTAGAGAAGCTCATGGAACCCAAAGAAATACTAATATTTATAAGTTCTGAGTGGATATCCAGATGCAGAGATACATGGGGAGGGTCCCAGTACAGGAGATTCTGTTGTGTGGGGTTTAGGTGTGTCAGCTCCCAGTGTGATGTGTTCACAGCTCTCTGATTTCTGTACTACTGGAATTTTCATGGAAGCTTTCTTACCTAGGCATGATCAATTATTAACTCCACATCTAGCCTTTCTCTCCACTCTGGAGTAGTGTTGGGAGGATGGGTCTCAAAGCTCCACGCTTCTAACATGGCTTGGTCTTTCCAAGCCCCCGATCAAGAGTGCACCCAGAGTCTCCTGGTGAGAAAAAGGATGATCTCAGTGCTCTTAATAGCTGGGAATTTGTAAGTGTTTCTGGACACCTGGGTCAAGGGTAGGGGGTCAAAGACCAAATATCAGAACAAAAGATGCTCCTTGGTAGAGCCCTTAGAAAACTACAGGGACTTTAGGAGTTCTGTTCCAGAATATATATATTCTCATACTAATCTCAGTTCACTGATTTCTGGCACCTTAAGTGAAATGCATACCTTAGAGAAGGGTTTGGTAAATATTGATGAGATTCGGCGAGAAAGTGATTAAGAAAGCACCAGGCAGGACAGAGATATGTGCAGTGATCAGTGAGAATGTGTAAGAGGCTCATTGCCAACAGGTGATTATCTGGAGACAAAAATGACCAGATGGTTGACATCAGAAGTGAAAACTATAAGGTAAACATATGTGCTGCTAGGTTTCTATATCTGAAAATCATCATGGTAGTGACCTGCTTGGTGTTTTAGATTTCAGAACCATGATCAGCAGTCCAAATATTCTAGACATGGGATTGCAGATCAGTGTGAGATTTCAGAATTTTGAGCACTTACAACTGTTCAAAAAAAGTTGGGTGATAAAAACACAACATTGGAAGCCAGCTGGGCCTGGGTTTATATCTAGTCCCTAGCCCTTGCTGGCTGCATACATTTGGGCAGGACCTGGGCAGGCAAGGCTCTAACTGTATGTATCCAATCTGCTAATAAGGGCTAAATATATATTCCACAATCCAGTGGAATAAACTGGATAGTATATGCATAACTCTTAGGACAGTTGTCTGCCATGAAATTTATATTAAAATAGAATAAATGAATCCCTCAGTCTGCAAATTACTTGAGATGAATGGAGATAGCTACTAGTCAAGAAAGTTTGTACAAGCAGAAGCTATGCCTGTCTTATTCTCAGCTGCATCCCCGACTCCTAGCACCCAGCACATTCCCACTTAATCCTATCTAATAAAGAGAGAATATTAAAATTGACAGTCACACCATAACAAAAATGGCTGCACCCACAGGCAAGGCAGGGATCCTGTAATACAAGATGGTTGTGCCCACAGTGGAGGCCAACTTCCCATAATAAGCCTTAAGGAGCAATCAGGAGGAACCTGAGGCTGCACCCCCACCTGGCATGGCTTGTCAGGGGACCTCAGGCCATGGCCATGCCCCCACTTGCAAGGCTTGATGGGAGATCTCAGGTGGTTACCCCCACCCACAGGGCTTGATGAGGGACCTCAGGCTGTGTCCACCACCCCAGTGCCAGGATGGGGGACTTGAGGCCACACCCCCTACCCAGCAGGGCTTGACAAGGATGGGGCCATCCGGGTCTGCATATAGCCGAATGGGGGTGGGGCTGGCTAGGACTGGATCTCCAGTGATTTTGAGGTACATGTGGGTAGGCGGGGACTTGACTCTGGTTCTTGTGGCATGCCCCAGACTATGACAGGAGGAAGATTTTAATATACATTTTACTAATCTTCTTTAATCTCTGACACTCCTATTATAAAGGGCAAATAGCAATATTAAATATTTCCTCTAATTAATTCCCTCTTAATGTACACACATTTCGTGCACAGTGTCCCTAGTATTTTTATAATCCACTAGAGGTCTGGTGCACAAAATTTCTGCATGAGGAGGTCCCCTCAGCCCAGCATGACATCCTTCTCATAATCTGGGACCACTGACTCCTAATTGTTCACCTGCCTGCCTCCTTTTTTTTGTTAATATATATTTTATTGATATTTTACAGAGAGAAAGGGAGAGAGATAGAGAGCTAGAAATGTTGATGAGAGAGAAACATCGACCAGCTGCCTCTTGCACACCCGCCACCGGGGATGTGCCCACAACCAATGTACATGCCCTTGACTGGAATCGAACCCGGGACCTTTTAGTCCACAGACCGACGCTCTACCACTGAGCCAAACGGGTTTTGGCACCTGCCTGTCTCCTTGATTGCCCTTAACTGCCCCCCTGCCAGTCTGGTCACCCTCAAATGCCCCCCAAGCTGGCCAGGTTGCCCTCAACTGCCTCCCCATGCCAGCCTGGTCACTCCTAACTGCTCCCCCCCCCACACACACACCCAAGCCTGGGCACCCCACACAGCCTGGTGCTCAGTCATTTGGTCATTTCTCACTAAGCTCCTGCCGGCCCGGTTGCCCCATGAAGCCTGTTGGGTCATTTGTTCAGTTGTTTTGGTTGTGATGGTCACTTAGGCTTTTATATATATAGATGGTGATAGAAGGGGTGTCTGCAGTAAGCAGAGTTTAAACAGATCCTTTATGTGATTGTTTACTTCTTTAAAGGTCTATACCTTTTTATTTGCTTGGCCTGACTGGAAAGATGAAAAACAAATCCCAAAGGAAGAGCTTCATCAACTAGATATACCATCATTTGTTAACACATAGCTGCAAACCCTCACAACAGCACTGCTCTCATTGTGAACTTCAGACCTAAAGCACTTGAAGGTCTCAGGGTGTATGAGTGTAGTTCCCAAAATTCACTGTAAATTGAGATCCTCTGAGGAGCCTTTAGAAATCCCTAGTTCAGTCCCTAGGATGTGCCAGTTCACATCCTATATCTATTAAATCTGCATCTCTAGGGGAGTGACTCAGGCATCCATGTTTTACAAAATCCACAGGTGATTTCAATGTGCACTCAGAGTTGCAAACCAGAACCTCAAGATTTACATGCCAGGCCCTGTTCCAGGTGTTGGGCAAGCAGCCACAAAATTCATTGCTTAAAGAGCTGTCAATTCCCTCAAAAGTTTCATCTCTGGTATGTGCTACAGGTGTTGTCTATTACTATGCACCCATGGTCAGACCTGCAGGGTGTTTTTCTTTGCTACTCCAGGCACTGGAAGATGTGAAATGGATGTTCACAGGGTTGGGTAGAGATAGACCTGACTCTAATATAAATTAAATATTTTTATTAAACAAATAAAGATTATTATGGTATATTTGACCTGAGGCTGCTACAACATTGCACTGCTGAGTACCAGCATCCACAACAACCTACTTGAGGGGGTTGCATAAGTCCCTTTGATCTCAGCATGTCTTAATCTCTTTCTGGGCAAGAATCTAGGAGTGTGGCTCATCTCTATTCCCATTGGATTCAGTTAGGATAGTGGTCGGCAAACTCATTAGTCAATAGAACCAAATATCAACAGTACAATGATTGAAATTTCTTTTGAGAGCCACAATTTTTAAACTTAAACTTCTTTTAACACCACCTCTTCAAAACAGACTTGCCCAGGCCTTGGTATTTTGTGGAAGAGCCACACACAAGGGGACAAAGAGCCGCACGTGGCTCATGAGCCACAGTTTGCTGACCATGAAGTTAGGATAACCAGCTGGCTAGGGATGCTGGCTGTTGGCTGCATGTCAGCTCTCAGTGCAGCAGTGACACCTGCACAGGACCTTTCCATGTAGCTGCTGAACTTCCTAATGATGTGGTGGCTTGTTCCAAGAGACAGGTGTTCCAAGAAGGAAAGTGGGATAGAAGTCATCTTGCCTTTTCCTTTCTAGCCTCAGCTCTTAAAGTCATGCAGCTTACATCCCATGTGTTTTCTTAATTAAAAAGGAGTCACTGTGGCTGGCCATACTCAAGAGGGAAAACAGACATTGCCTTTCCAGGGGAGAAGTACCCAAGAATATAAGGGAATGCTTTAAAAGCACCATATTGACCTGTTTACAGTTGGCCACACACTTTGGAGTGTTTCTGTTCTCGTGCCCACAGGTTTGTACATTCAATAACACTTCTTGATCTTCCTGTGACCAAAGGACTCACATCTATGGAAAGGTAAGCAAAGAATTTAAAAGATTGTCCAGTTTGAGACCAAGGAGTAGGTACCTAGTTTTCTTAGACAGAAGTCAATGTGGGAATCACATTTTCTATTTGATGTTATCAGCATCACACCCTAACCCCTTGACTGCCATACCTCCCTGGCAAACATTTTACTTGTGTTCTCTAAGGGTAACAGGAGTTTCCATTTTCCTAAGGATTTTATTAGATACATGGATACTTTGAGGGAATAAATTGAACTTCTAGGTAACTTAAACTGATTTTCTTAGGAATAAGTAGTAATATATATTAGAGGCCCAGTGCACAAAATTCGTGCACAGAGGTGTGTGTACCTCAGCCCAACCTGCAGCCTCTCCAATCTATTGACCCCTCAAGGGCTGTCCAACTGCCCATTTAGGCCAGATCCAGGTAGGATTGAGCCTAAACAGGCAATCAGATATCCCTCTCACCACCCAGGACTGCTGGCTCCCAACTGTTTGCCTGCTTGCCTTCCTGATTGCCCCTAACCGCTTCTGCCTGCCAGCCTAATCACTCCCTAACCACTCCCCTGTCACCTTGATTGATGCCTAGCTGCTTGCCTGCCATCTTGATTGCCCCTAACTGCTCTCCCCTGCAGGCCTAGTCACCCCTAACTGCCCTCCCTTGCAGGTTTGATCACCCCCAACTGCCATCCTTTGCAGGCCTGGTCCTTTCTAATTGACCTCTCCTGCTGGCCATCTTGTAGAGGCCATCTTGTGTCCACATGGGGGCAACCATCTTTGACCACATGGGGGCAGCCATCTTGTGTGTTGGACTGATGATCAATTTGAATATTATTCTTTTATTAGAATATATAAGCCTAATATGCAAATTGCCCCAGGAGTTCAACCAGGAGCCTGGGAGTTCAATCACTTGCTATGATGTGCATTGCCAGTTGGTGGCATGGAATGAAGGAAGGCCCCAGCCCGCAGCCGACAGTCAGGGAAGGTTGTTAAAAGGCCCCAATTGGCCCGGACTGTCAGCCAGGCCTGGGAAACCTAGCTATGCATGAATTTTGTACACCAGGCCTCTATTATGCTAATAATGACCTATGTTAAAATGTTACCAGATTCAAGGGCTACATAGGTAATGGTTATTTCTATCTTTCTTTATAATATTAGAATGTCACATAATTTGTGTGTAATTTTAAAGAATCAGGTAACTGAGATTGCATATAAGTATATAGATTGCATTTAACTACACATTAAAGTTATTGGGTCAAATCTCTATTGAAATAAGCAATATAGTTAAGTTAATAAATAAATGAATAAATAAAATAATCAACAAAATGAATAAATAGCAAATGTTCATCAGAAAAAGAAATACTTTTCACAAAAGAAGCTATAGAGGGGAAGAGCTGTAGTTAAATTGACATATTTTAAATGAGCCTGCTGCTGCTTGGATTTTCCCAAAGAATGCTACAATGAGTGTGTAAAAGTTTTGACACTTTTCACTGACTCAATGGACTGTGAAGCCCACTCTCCTCATCAGGTGGGGGGCAGGCAATGAATTCCTTGTAAGGAGAAGCTGTGTTGCTTTGATGTCAGACCAACTTAGTTCAAGTTCTGCCTAGGGATACCCCAGCACCCTGGCC
The DNA here is from genome assembly GCA_963924515.1 of Vespertilio murinus. Taxonomy (NCBI): domain Eukaryota; kingdom Metazoa; phylum Chordata; class Mammalia; order Chiroptera; family Vespertilionidae; genus Vespertilio; species Vespertilio murinus. Next base: position 5,263,989 of record OZ004713.1, read on the forward strand.
TGAGTAGGTTAACTTGAATCTCCTCACGTTTCCACAGAACAAGGATAGCAGAGAGTTGTCCAACGTGAGGGTCAGGTGAGGTGATTGCATCACCCACCCAGCAGGGAGCATGGGTGCATCACTGTCTCTTTTCAACCTCCACTCTCAGCACCTCACATGTAAGCGTCCTCAAACACATCTGCTGAGTGAATGGGTGAGTAGAGCACATGCAATTTAAACCCTGCTAGTATTTATGGAAAGTGAATATTTCCCATATTTTACCTGATTGGAAAACATATTTGCATACATAAAAAGATACATAGTGTTTCTCTCTGAAACACAGCCAACGTTCTGAAGAGTATTATGGTTTAGGTTGTATTCTAAGAGTAACAATATTTATCACATGCAGTAAGGCAACTTTGTTTTTCACATATATTCTTTTAAATGGATGTATAATTTAATAAGACAGGATCAATAAATCAATACATGTAAAATGGCTACAATCCCAGAACTTCTTTGGTCCTTTCACTTTCTTTCAGAAAGAAATGCTTTGGTAGTTAGTCGCATAAATTTTGTGTGTGTGTGTGTGTGTGTGTGTGTGTGTGTGTGTGTGTGTTTCTCTCTGAAGAAAGAATATGAGAAAGCCGAGTGTGTCAGTGTAAGTCATTTCCCTTCCAAAGACTAGAGGAGGTTCTCTCAGCCCCACGTGCTGCGGGACATGCCAGGCCCTAGCCCTGATTTCAGGTGCTGGTTTTGTTGCAGTTCAATTACACTGGATTGTCCCTTGACTGTTTATGAGCTTCGTAGCACTCTTCGACATCACCTTCCTCAATTAGTAATTAAGGCATGCATTTTTATTTTTCAAAAGGTTCTCAAAAATTTTAGAAATCAGTTAAAGCCCCTAAATACATATTTCAAACAGGCTCCCTCCTTGCTGGCACCCAGGCGTTGTGAGGGATTGCTAAGAGATGCATGCTATCCATCACAGGCAGTGCTCCTAGTTGCATGAGCCACCGATGGCTGTTGACACTAAATGACACAAAATTGGTCAGTGTAGTTCCTTTGGTAAGCATCTCTGCACCTTTTCAAATGCTAATTATATTTTGACCTTAGGAAAAGGAGCAATGCATATTCTCAAATTTGCCTTTCCTCTGCTTCACCCAGGCTCACAATAGTCACCTGATTTCCTCTCTCTGACTCTCAAGCTCCCTAATTTTTGCCCTGGAGCACTTACCTGCAGAAATGCTCTGGTTGTTTGTGCATTTGCATTTAAAATCAACCATTTCCTTTTGCAGAGACTATTGTGAATAAAGGGGTGACCCAGAGTTGTGGTCACATTAGCTCTCATGGAGGTAAAGAAAACAGGCTGCATGATGACTGATTGAGACATTTCAAAGACTTCCCTAGAATGCAACAGCTTTCTCTGCTGGTCAGCCAGTGTTTCAGATGGCTTAATTCCTGCACATTCAAGCAGGTAGCCAGGAATAACACATGGAAAGTCACTGGGAGGTCTCTTCTATTGTTTACCTTCACAGAGGGAATGTTACATAGCAAAGGTCTCAGCTCTGGCTTTCTGAGAACCCCCTCCATGTCCAGCATGGCGAGCATTTAAAATGCCTTTGAATCTGTTAAAATGTGTGGCTGGTTGATGGTTAATATTTTTTTTTCTTTTTAATTCTGCTGAGTTTCCAGATGGGGCTTGGTTTTTTTTTAAAAAAGAAAAGGGTTTAATATTTGGGTTCTTTGGAATATTTCTATGGTGGTGGGCCTGGTACCATTACAGTGCAACTCTGAGGTACACAGACAACATATGGGGATAATTGATTGGCAAATATAAAAATAACAATTACACACTCTCGTTGCTAAATTGAAACAAATCAAAGAACAATGGGAAATTGTAAAGGATGGAGTATCTAGGAACAGGTTTTAAAAACATTTTGACTATTTGCCTAAAGAGGAGTACACTATTTAGAAGCATCTTTCCAATGTTTTATTTTCCTCGGACCAATGGACAAAGGACAATGAAATACAGGAAATGTCCAGTTAGCCAAAGGCTTTGGAGAAGAAAAACAAATAAATTCAGTTCAACACCCAGTTTACAGTTCTCTTTTTTAGCTTTCTGAGAGATTTATATAGAGACTTCCTATTATAGACTCCCCTCTTCTTTGAGGACAACTCTTCAATCCTTTTCCTTCCACAGCCATCTGTTCTCCAGGACACATTATCCCAACACATTTCATCTTTTATATATTCCAAATTTGTACTCACAGGTTTTTCTTTTCCAGACTTAAATAAATTATATGTTTCCCTCCCCAAAGCTATAGGCCTTTCTATGAAGAAAACTACAGGTAGAGTGATACCTATAAATCATCATATGCTACCAGCATTTTTGCCAAGTTTTCAACTATTGAATTAAAAGATAAATAAAGTAAAGCCAGAGCCCTTCTTTCTGCCACAGAGCAGTCCTCTGGTTTCTCTCTCTCTCTCTCTCTCTCTCTCTCTCTCTCTATATATATATATATATATATATATATATATATATATATATAATGGAAGCCTATTTAGACCTCCCTCTGAAACACGCTTAGCTACGACATTTCAATAGCGTGCATATTTAAATTTTATAGTTTTCATTTAAATTGAATGTTTGGCCTTGGAAAGAGGGACACTGTCTCAGTTAATACCAAGTTTCTAACTGGGACGCTGGGGACATGACACTTCCATCCCCTGAGACAATGGTGGGAGACAAGCGAGCTTGTGATGAGTGGGAGGTGGGGAGGAGTTCAACTTGGTGAAAGGAAGGTGATGTTCTTGTGCCATATCCAGGTGGAAATATGTAGTATGCTATTGGATGTGACTTTGAAATTCGGAAGTATTTGGGCTGATATTGTAGACTTGTGAATTATCAATCTACAGATAGTATTTGGAATCTCAAAGGTTGGTGAGCTCATTCAGAAATAGTAAGAGATGCTTGCTTCTCACCGTTGTCTCAGGTGACGGTAATAAGAGGGGGAGGAAAGCAAAGAGCATCTAGTGTGATAGAAATGGGGATGGTGGAGAACTTTAAGTGAGGAAGGATTGACAGCGAAAAATACAAAGTGATGTCTCATAGGGTTAGGATGGAAAACCATATCTAACAGGCTGGGCAGATGAGAATATCTTTGTGCCTCTGGTGATAGCCCTTTTATATGAGTAGTAGAGAAAGAAGTTGGCTTGTTAATTGGGCTTTAAAGTGAGCCAAGTTTCAGGGACTTTAGTGTATTCCTACTTTCTTGCTCGAGGTTGACTGTTGTGTCCTCTCTGGCATATCAAGCTTACAATAAATATTGTTACTATATTGATTCAGGAAAATTTACTCAATCTCCATTCTAAATAACAATCAAAGTTATATACAGAGTCCATTACTTGAGATAGTTCAATTTATTATTTTTTGACTTTGTGGTTGCGCAAAAATGATACACATTCTGTCAAAACTGTCCTGTGAATTTTGAACTTTGACTTTTCCCCAGGCTAGGGATGTGCAGTATTATGCTCTCCTGTGATGGCGGGAAGCAGCAGTGTCAGAGGTCCTGGTTGGCAGGTGATGTTAAGAGGAAACAACTGGTACTCTACAGTGTACTCTGTTGTCAATGCTCTCTGGCTATTGTGTTCTGAGCACCTTTAATGTAGGCTAGGCTTCGCTATGATGTTTGGTAGGTGGGTTGCATCAAGTGCATTTTCTACTTACAATAATTTCAACTTACAGTGGGTTTATTGGGAAATAAACCCACTATAAGTTGAGGAGCATCTCTATCTCAAACTCCTAGCTAAGCTTAAATAACATGGAATTCCAAAACAGAAGCTCTTCCAAATTAATTTAATAAACCAGTGGCTCTGGGAATACAAGAAAATGCTTTGTATAACCTTTTTATTATTCTGATTTTAACTTCAGTGTAACCTCCTCAGAGTGAGTTATTGACCTCCCAATTTAAAGTAGATTCTCGAACACTTCTATCATATTATTAAATTTTCTGCATAGCAACTTACTTGCATCTGATTTTTTTCACAATCTATTTCCACACCCACCCATTATAAAGTAAGAGCCAAGAGAAGAAGCTGTGACTGTCTTGATCCCATCTGTATCTTAGACACCTTGAATGGTTCCTTCTTGCAGGAGCATTGAAAAATGAGTTTTCAGCAAATATGTGTGCATAGATGAAGGGTCTCCAACCTGAAGTTTATAGACTTAAACTCTGATTTGATGTCAATAATACAATAATCAGAGCAAATTGAATGATTATAGTGTGCCAGAAATTGTGCTAAATACATACTGTATCCTTCCAACACCAATCCACTGAGATAATCATTATTTTTTTCTTCTTAATATAAAATGCATTTAGGGCTTTGAATAGATAAATATTTTATCTTCTAATAAAACACCATTACATGATTGAACTTGCATTTAAACCCAGACTTGCCTGACTCTATGTATTTGGCCTTCCCTTTCCATTGAAAAGTTGGCATCAGGCTTGTATTCCAGGTACTGATACACTAAGCTGAGGATGGTCACACCAGGCTTCCCCCTAAAAGTATATTGCCATGAGTACTTCTAATCTTTAGTTAATATTTATTTCATTTGTGGTATGGACAGATAATTAGACCTAGAAACAGACAATCAAAACATTAGATAAAAGTCATAATATAAATAAACATAACATTTATTATGAAATATAAATATGATAGAGTCACTGCTCTAAAGAGCCATATATATTAATTAATTTTATCCTCACAACAACCTTAAGAGATAAATATATTATCTCTATTTTTACAATGAGAAGACTAGGAGAAAGAAGTGAAATAACCACTGAAGTCACATGCTGCGGAGGGAGTGAAGCCAGGACTGTGAACCAGGAAGGTTGGTGTCAGAATGCCTCAAGTAGCCCAAGCCACACAAACCCAACATATGCTAAGGAACTTGATGCCCTGAAGCTCATGATGAAGATCAGACCGTGTACAATTTCTTTTTTACTACCTTAAAATGAATCCTTATATTTAACTAGAGGCCCAGTGCACAAAATTAGTGCACTGGGGGGGAGGGGGTCAGCATGGCCTGTGCCCTCTCGTAGTCCAGGACCCCTTGCTCCTTACCACCCGCCTGGTCACTGCTCCTTAGTGCTGCAGCAGAGCCTATCTCCTGGCTGAGAGGTGCGACCCCAGTAGGAGCACACTGACCACCAGCACTCTTGCATTGAGTGTCTGCCCCCTGGCCGTCAGTGAACATCATAGTGACTGATCATTCTGCTGTAATGGTCACTTATTAGTAGGTTTTTATTATATAGACTAGGGACCCAGTGAACAAATTCATGAACCTTGAAAGTAACTGTGGGCTGTGAAGCTGCAGTGGGCACAGGGGCAGGTCTCTACCCATCCTCCATGCCCCTGCCCAGCCCCTCTTGCCATGGCCCACAGTGCCCTGTATGCTGGCAGCCCTGCTTCTGCCGCCACTGCTCCCACGTGCTGAAGGTGCCAGCCTCTCTCACACCTGCTGACAGTGGCGGCTCCAGCACTGGCAGTGGGTGAGAGCTGGACTGGCACCAGCAGCAGGTGCAAGCACTGGGCGGGACCGAGGTACATGGGAGCAAAGAATTTTCAGTGACCACCAGAGGCTCACCCTGATGATAGTGACCAACACCCCACCTTGGTCTGATGCCCCCACTCACCTGCTACGGCCAATGCCCTCAATGTTCTGTGCTCTACTGCATTCTGCTGATGTCCACCATGTTCCACATGCCCCCTGGTGGTCAGTGCACATCATAGTGACCAGTTGTTCTATTTGCATATTAGCATTTTCTTGTATAGGATTATTACTTCCAGCTGGATAAAATTTTTTCATATCAAAGATCTTAGCTAATGAAAGAAATATATGGTAAGTTATCTCAAAATGTTATACTGCCAAGTCTCTGTAACTTTAAGTAGATAAGTGGATTTAATCTCTGACATTTACTATGTTTATGTCTTGGCTGAGTAATTTTGCCCTAGATGGGAGACATTGGAGGCTATGATTAAAGCGATGATCTTAACAGATGATATAAAATTGTATCATCTTAGTCAGGATTTCCAAAATAACTTTTTGTGACAATGGAAATGTTATAAAATAGATGGTCATTGACAAATTGAAATGTGGCTAGTGGAACTGATATCTCATTTTTAATTAAATTCAATTTTAATTAATTAAAATTTGAGTTTAAGTAAGTACATGTGTGTAGAGGCAGTATACATTTACACCCCATATAGACATATAAGCGTATGAGAGTTTATACAATTAGAAATCATCAGAAATATTAGGAAAATGGACACTGAAAATGTTATTTCATGAAGGAGTAGGAAAGACAAGCTATACACTTATTAACAAGTGTTGGAGGATTTAATATATGAAATAAAAACAACTTTGAGTAAGCCTGAGCCTTGTCAATTTTATTGATTCGGTCCTACAAAGACAAATGCTGTTCTGCTTGCAAAGCAATAGTTATTGATAAAATCCAATCTGATCATCCAAATCTATAAATAAGCGACTAATATGTGAATACTACAAAGAATAATCTTAGACATAATGAGCATGATGACTAACATTATTTACTCACTAGTGGCCCGATGCATGAATGAAGATTCATGCAAGAGTTTGCCTTTGTTCCCCTGGCTGCCAGCACCGCCTTCACTCTGGCCAGAGCAGCCTTTCTGCTCCATCCCAGAGCCACCATTCTGCCTTCCCACTCTGCCCAGAGGCTCAGAGTGGCTGGGGGGGTGTGGAACTCCTGTGTCGTCACCATGGTGAAGACACAAGCATCCTGCCCTGCTCAGGCCTGCTCAGCACCTGCATATCCAATTTAACTGGGCACCTTTGTTGGGTTGATTTGCATATTCACTCCTGATTGGCTGGTGGGCGTTGTGAAGTTGCGGTCAATTAGAATGTTACTGTTTTATTAGGTAGACAAGAGAAAAAAATTGTAGCACTAAGTAGAGAGGAATATAACTTCTTGGAATCCTATTTCTAGAGAATATTGTAAACCTCTTAGTATCTCTTGTGAAACAGGTAAAAGATAAGGAACTTCAGAGCATCAAAGGAATTGAAAGCTACCTTTTAAAAGTCAAGGAAATCACCATGCTATTTTCAGTTACATTACTAACAGTGGTCAATCCAGTAGTAATGATTTCACCAACAGGGCAGGAGGTACCACGTAAAGCAACCCTTGTAATCTGCTACAGTATACCATGCACATCTGTAGCTTGGTGTTGCTTAAAGACGCGTTTTTTTTGTATAATGTATTGTAACAGCTTTTTTAGAATGTAAATACTATTTTGGCACATTGCCTATACATACATCATGTTGAAGTTTATTTTTTTTTAAATCCATTCAAAATTTTGTAAATTCAGAGTACCAGTTTGGGCTTTAAAAGAATTTAGCAAAGCTATTTGTTTTATTAACAAATCAAACATTCATTTTCCATTTGCTTCTTTGAATTTAATAATATAGCAGGAAGCAAAGGCGGTAACTCATAAATTGTTATTTTTATTACAATTATAAAAGTTTTGTTTTTATTATAAACAATGGTCTTTTCTATAGATTTTTATTATTCAATTTTATTTCCTGTCTTCCTACAGAAGTAGAAAATGAAAAGAACAGAAATACCTCAAACTTTTGTGGTTTTATAGGTCATAAATATACATAACATTTTTTATCCCCCAGACGTATACCAATCATTGGAAGTTTACACTACCTGCAGTTTCCTTAATATTATAAGCTTCCCTTCATCTCTTCTATCCAGACATACCACTGAGCTTCCTCAGCAGATACATTCAACAGCTTCTGTTTACACCTGACATCAATTTCCTTTGAAGTTCACAGCCTGATTGAGAATGCTCCTACAAGCTGTATTTGTGAAGTATACAGGATGCCTTTCAAATGATGGCGGGTATTTTCCTCATTAAAGGAGCCATAACAGTTAGTTAGATATGATGCTGCCCCTCACCTTCCTACTAATTAATGACTATGATTGCAACCCAAATAAGATCAGGCAATTAAATCTGATAACATTTCAAAAGCAAAGAAAATATACAATCTTAGAATAGCTTTTTACCAATAAATAAAGTTGATCTTTGGAAAATTACCATATAAATGTATTATTCTACAAAAAAAAATTATACAAACTAAGGAATATAATAATTTACTTTTTTATAGCAAAGGTGGAGATTTATTGAAGAATAAGTACAGAGTCCCATATAGAGAGAGGGGAAAAGTACCACAGAATGGACTCCCACGTGGGGAGGGGAAAAGGGTCCCCTAATTTTACTTTTAATTCAAACATGAGTTACAAACCCTATTAAATAAAAATGTTGTGATTTGGTTGTAGGAAGTCATCCTAAATAAGCTTGTCTGTATAGGACACAGAGCAAGCAGGGTTCATTCAAGCATGTCTTGGAAGCCATTTGGAGAACATGTACTCACCCTAACAAAATAAGTGATTTATTTTTGGTAACTGAGTTTTGACTGGGTCTAGATAAAAATGAAAGTCTACCCAAGAGAAATATTTAACAGAAATTGTTGGTTGCATGGTTCGCAAACAGGCAAGTACCACAAATATCTAAGAAAACATTCCAAAAAACATAGCATTATCAGAAAACCAAAATTTATTAAGTAACCAACTGCTTTTTTATATTATCAACTATAATGCATTTCTATAATTTTAAGTCTAGATACTACTTGCATTACATAAGCAGAAGCCATGAATACCAGTTGATGCTTGTTAGACCTTAGAACAATGGTCTTGTAAAACTGTAGAGCTAAAATTCATCCCTCTCACCATCTGGGACTGCTGACTCCTAACTGATCATCTGCCTGCCTGCTTGATTGCCCCTAACCACTTTGCCGGCCAGCCTAAATAACCCCCTAACTGCTTCTTCCAACTGACCTGATTGCCCCTAACTGCCTTTGCTTGCTGGCCTGATAGCCCCTAACTGACCTCCCCTGGCCACCCTGATCATCCCTAACTGTTCCCCCTGCCAGCCTGATCACCCCTAAACACCTCTGCCTCCACCCCTGCCACCATGGCTTTGTCCAGAAGGACATCTGGAAGATTTCCAGTCTAATTAGCATATTACCCTTTTAGTAGTAAACATAATAAAAGGCTAATATGCTAATCGACTGAACAGCTGAAGCACCAGTTGCTATGATGTGCACTGACCACCAGGGGGCAGATGCTCAATGCAGGATCTGCCCCCTGGTGGTCAGTGTGCTCCCACAGGGGGTGCACTGCTCAACCAGAAACCAGGCTCTATGGCTTCTGAGTGTAGCAGAAATGGTGGGAACCTCTCCTGCCTCTGTGACAGAGCTAAGGATGTCAGACTGCCAGCTTAGGTTTCTAAGCCAGCATTCAGACATTTCCCGAGAGCTCCTGGACTGCAAGAGGGTGCAGGCTGAGATGAGAAACCCTCCCGCCGAGTGCATGAATTTTGTGTACCAGGTGTCCAGTTTTATATGATAAAAGCCTAATATGCAAATTTTCGCCTCAGGCAGTTGTTTAACTCGGAGTTCATCCATTTGCTATGAAGTGCACTGACCACCATGGTGCGGCAGGGAACATGGCAGTTGTCCGTGATGCAGTGCTGGCAGTTGCAGCAGTGGAGGCACTGCCGGCCCCAAAGGGTGTGCTGAAAACAGGAGCATGGCAGGATTGTGAAGCAAGTGAGTGGGCGGTGCCAAACCAAGGCAGGTGTGAGTAGGGGCCCAATTGCCCTGCCAATCACCTGCAGATGGCGACCAGTGATGGTGGCTGGGTGCAGGGGTGCTGTTCTGCTCTCAGGCACTGAGTGATCCAAGCAGGAGGCCTGGTGCTGATCTATCATCCCACAGGCAGGATGGTGGAGCCGGTGAGGGAATGATGCCAGGCCAAGGCAGGGTGCCAGGCAAGGCTGTGGGGTTGTGAGGCTGGGGTCACCAGCTGGGTCTGGGAGGCCTGATCGCTGCAGGCCACCCTCAGGGACCCCAGCTGTGCACACATTCATGCAACAGGCCTCTAGTTGACTATATTCCCTCTGCTTTACTTTATATCCCCATGGCTATTCTGTAGCTACCAATTTATAATTTTTAATCCCTTTACCTTTATTACCCATCCCCCAACTCCCCTGCCATCTGGGAACTGTCAAAATGTTCTCCTTATCAAAGTGTCTATTTTTGTTCTGCTTGTTGGTACATTTCTTGATGGTTACAATGATCTGCATATTATAATAGCAAGAATAGTAGCAATGAGTGCCCGATGAAATAATGTGCTTGTCTGAAATGCTCAGTGTGATAAGACCCTGAAAAATATCTATAATAATAAAAAAGGTAATATGCTAATTAGACCAGGCATCCTTCTGGGTATCATTCTGGACGTCCTTCCAGACGGAGTCAGGGCTGGAGTGAAGCCGCCTGGGTCCTTGGTGGCAGCAGTGGCTGCAGGGAAGCGTCCCGGGTTCTGGGTGCCGGAGGAAAGCTGGTGCCAGCAGCCGGGGGAAGGAAGGCCTACTCTTGCACAAATTTTCATGCACTGGGCCTCTAGTAAGTGATGAAAAAAAAAAACCCAAAACATTTAAACCACCTTCTTCCAGGCATATGTGTGTGGTTTGAAGAATTTTCTGCAGCAAATTATGCAGCAAATTATGGTCATCATTGTGTTTGGTGCTCTGGAGGTACAGTGGGTAGAGTTGTTGTTCCTCAGAACATGAGAGAAAAAGGCTGTGCTGGGGAAAAGCTGGTCCTCATCTAAAGAGTTAAATATGTGTATTTCATTCCTACATAAATATATGGAATATGTATTTCATGAGATATTAGTATGTATACATTTATAATTACATACATGACTCCAATAAAGATGTAAGATTTTTAAAAAAGAGGACCTTATGCTGGTTGGTATCCTGAACACAGGACACAGAGCAGTACCTGTTAATTCTGAACAAAACCCACTGAAATCTTTTTAAAAATATATATTTTATTGATATTTTACAGAGAGGAAGGGAGAGAGATAAAGAGCTAGAAACGTTGATGAGAGAGATACATCGACCAGCTGCCTCTTGCACCCCCCCCCCAACCGGGGATGTGCCCGTAACCAATGTACATGCCCTTGACCGGAATCGAACCCGGGACCCTCCAGTCCGCAGACCAAAGCTTTGCCACTGAGCCAAACCGGTTTCGGCTCCACTGAAATCTTGTTGAGTGAGTACACGCACTCACACACAGGCATACACTCACCAGGTGTCATTAGGGTCACATTTCCAAGCTCTTTTTCGATGTAAATATATGAAGTGTTATGATGTCTTTGTCATAGCCTCTCCCTCTTCTTACTTTGTCCCAAGACTGTATTCCCTGTACCTCCCTCTGTTGCTCTCTCCCTGTGAAATAGCAGTGAGTACATTGCTCCCAAAGCCATACAGAGCTTGCAGTTGATCTTGGCTTTATGTGAAGACAGGATACTCTTGTACTCCTTTGTGTGTAAGAAGTTGAGCAAATAGAACAGTATTTCCAAAGGAGTGTTATGAGATCTAGTTATAAACAAAACTACAGGTGAGTTCATGCATGGATGGGATCCGGCCCCGGGTGAAGTCCAGCTGGCCAGGCCCACCCTGAGGGGGGCCTATCAGGCCAGGCAGGCCGGGGAGGGGGATTGTGGGTGGTTGGCAGACTGGAACTGCCCCTGGTCAAACTCCTGGTTGAACTCCCTGTCCAGGGGACAATTTGCATATTAGTCTTATTGTATAGGATAATTATTTCCATAGCTGACCCAGTGAACTCCAGAAGAGCTGCTTTGCCACCGATCTCTGCCTCTTACTTGCTGTGTATCCTGACTCAAAAGTCTTAATTTCACAAAGAATTGATTTATTCAATGAAAGTGAGAATAATACATAAATTCATGGTTTTATGGACATCAAATGAGATAATAAAACTACTTAGTAATATACAAATACGTCTAGTCCTTTGTGACAAATTTCAAAAGGGAAAGTGAAAAAAGTATAAATGCAGAGAAAAGTGGTCATAATTCTAAGAGATTTACAATTACTAGCCTGTGGGGAAGTTACGTTTGGAGGGGAGTAAAGAGGATGAACTTGAAAACTGTCTGATGATTAAAAGCATTTCTATATGAACAGATGTTAATATTTGTAATTTCATATGGTAGTACCATAATCTATTGATAAAATTTTCGAAGAATCTGACTGTACATCAATGTAAGGTAGAATTATCAGCAAAAGTTAGTGCCCAACGGGAATGAAATACTAAAAACAAAGGGTTTGGAATTGGATACCTGGGTTCCAGTTCTTGTTCATTAATTTGTTGGCTGCAAAGCACTGGGCATAAACATCAATCTTTCTCAACGTCATTCTCTCCCTTTTTAAAATGGAAAAAAAAATGTCTGTCTGGAATATTGATAAATGTTCAATTAGGTAATAAACAAATCACTTAACATAATGTCTGAAATAATTAACCCTTAATAAATTGTACTTAAGTTCAACTATTCCCTGTGAAAGCAAGGACTCCAGCCCAGTACTCTGGCCACTGGTCAAGGATGCTTCAAGAGGGCAGGGACCATGTCTGTTTCCCTCATGCAGACCACGTGGGTATTCACTCCTTACTTCTCCAGGAAATGAATGATTGAAGGGATGGTACCACTGAGTGTGGGGTGAAGGGGGTGGCCTTTAGTCCCTTCCAACTTCACGAAGCTATTCTTCTCACATTTGGGATCCTAACTAGGAAGTAGAAAAATAATCCTGAAAGTTGGAACTAAATCAACTAGATATATTCCCACCTCTACTTGTGGTTCAAACAAGCCGAAAGGACAGTTGCCCTATTCCTCGATTGCTTCTTTAGGTGTTTGTGATAGCCAGATAATCAACTAGTGCCTTAGAAATCAAATTATTCCTTTTGGTGGGAAATAATATAATGACAATTTTATGCAATACATCTTTAAAAATAAGAGTAAAGACTTATTTTTCCATTTATTTAGAAAATACAGATAACAGGATTCTCAGATACAAATTTTGGTAGAGGTCACAATTGCCAGAGAGTCTTCTAATTCTTCTAGTGGTGATTAATCAGTATTGTTTTAGAAACACATACATGCTAACAGTGCACCAAAAACTCACCAAAGGCCCTGACTGGTGTGCTCAGTGATTAGAGCATTGGCACTCTCACCAAAGGGTTTCAGGCTCACATCCATGTCTCTCTCTCTCTCTCTCTCTCTCTCTCTCTCTCTCTCTCTCTCTCTCTCTCTCTCTCCTCCCTGCCATTCTCTCTAAAAAAAAACCCACACACTGCCGAAACCGGTTTGGCTCAGTGGATAGAGTGTCGGTCTGCGGATTGAAAGGTCCCAGTTCGATTCCGGTCAGGGGCATGTACCTTAGTTGAGGGCACATCCCCAGTGGGGGTGTGCAGGAGGCGGCTGATAGATGTCTCTCTCTCATCAATGTTTCTAACTCTCTATAACTCTACCTTCCGATCTCTAAAAATATCAATAAAATATATTTTTTTAAAACCCCACACAACAATAATAGAAAAAATATCTTCAGTGAGGATTAACAAAACAAACAAACAAACAAACAAACAATAAAGGGACAGTAAAGTATTTCTTTTGTATTTATTTATTTTTGCTTAAGTGTCTATGCTTTTTACTTAACTCATTTCTATACATATACAATACTATCAGCAAATCTATGTACAAAGACAATGCTGGAAATAAGTCACAACTATTAAAAAGTTCTTCTAAAAAGTGCCATGATATTATTTAGGTTAGTAAAGAGCTAATGAGGATTCCTAAAAACTCCAGAAGGATCTAATAAAAGTGTGAGACTGTGAAACATAATGACAGATGGAATTTAATGTAGATAAGAAAAAGGTAATGCATTTTGGGAGAAGTCATTTATACTTTTCATGTATATTGGTAGGATCTGAATTAGCTGAACTTCTCAGGGAAAAAAAAATAGGGGTAATTATGGATGGAAGTATTCATTGAAGACATCTGCTCCATCTTCAGCAGCAGTTAAAGCTAATAGAATGATGGTTATATTAATAAGGCAAGGGAAATAGTATGGAAAATATTATGACATCATGTAACATAAGCCACTGATTTAATTTCACTTTGAACACTGAGTTAGTTTTTGGATTCCTAGCATTTAAAAAAAAATAATGTTTACCAAGAAAATGCTTTAAAAACACAAAGAAGAATGAGAGCAGAGGCAGGAGAAGCTCGGAGTCAGAGCAGGTAGCATGGGGCAGGAGCAGGCAGCTTCCCGAGCCTGGCTGAATTTCTAATTGCAGCTTACACGCACTGCAGCTTTCTTCTGAAGCCATCCCAGAAGATTATTTACCAACCAGAAGCCCAGAGCATGAAATTTGTGCACAGAAGGGGTTCCTCAGCCCAGCCTTCACTCTGGGACCCATAGGAGGATAACCAGCTGCCGGGATTGGGCCTAAATTGGCAGTCGGATATCCCTCTTGCAATCCAGGATGACTGGCTCCTAACCACTTGCCTATCTGCCAGCCTGATCACCCCAACCTTGCCCCCTGCCTGTCTGATTGCCCCTAACTGCCTCTGCCTGCCTGCCTGTTTGCTCCTAACTGCCCTCCCTTGCTGGTTTGATCACCCCTAATGACCTCTGCCTTGGCTCCCACCAACATGGCTTTGCCAGGAAGGAAGTTGGATGTCTGGAAGATGGCTGGTCAACCTGATCTAATTAGCATATTACCCTTTTATTAGTATAGATAGATTATATAGGATAGGATTGCTTAAATAGGGTGGATAGCCTTTTTCAGCAGGAGGAAATGCTCTTGGCAGACACAAATACATAATCCCTATATCTGGACTGATAGCCAGCCATATGCACTATACTGCCAAACTGGTCATTAAAACATTGAATCACTTTCTTACACCTTACACAAACAGCTGTTGCCCTTAAAATCCCTTCTCTGCCCCCACCTTAGGTTCTGCCTTCACACTTCACCCAGACTTGGTTCAGATTTTTTGGTTTCTATGCCAGTCAGCAAACCCAGGCCTATCTCCGAGCCTGATCATAGAGGCTCATCAGCAGCCACCCCAGGCTGCTGTCTAGTGGGCAGAACTGCTGACCTCATATCATTTAATCTCAAAAACATTTTGCTTGCCTGGCAATTTAAGTTCCCCACATAGGGTTTCTAGAGGCTCTTCTGATCCCCCACTGTCCCCTGGCTCAATCCCCATTTCCCAGTAAAGCCGTTCCCCCTCTAACACCTGGTGCTGAAGGAGTGATAGTATTTGCTCCTCTCTGAACCTCCTCCATTCTTTTCCAACTCGGGCCTGATTGGCACAGCCCTCATGTCTAATGCCCAACCCCTCCTCAGGGCTTGCCTCAGGCCCACACAGAATCACCCAGCCTACGTTTCTTTCCTTCTGGACTCCACTGTTACTTCAAGGGCATGTGGTCAGTGGTTCCTGAAATTTCATAGAACTTAATCTGGACTTCAATTTGCTTGTGATAGCATCATGCCTTGTATATTTATCTGGTCACTCCCCAACTTGCTTGTAATAGCATCATGCCTTGTGTTGTTTGTATTATTTATCTGGTCACTCCCCATTCTGTTATAAGCTACCGACCTTTGTACGTCCAACATTATCCAGAACAGGACAGGGCACATTAATGAACTAACAATGTGAAAGTCGTAGACTCCTTTCTAACCATGAGCTCACAGACACAGCAAATTCAAAGAATAATAAGCAAACTTCAAAAAGAAAGCTATAATCTCATGCAATAAACATAAAGATGTAGCTAATATTCATTTTTCCTGATGTTAGCATTCTAGAGAACTGTTATTAAAGAAGCCAGGATTTATGGCTTTCTGAAAACATGAAATCAGTTTCTACCAGAAGGACTACATTTTCGTCTCTGAGTTTGGACTGGATTAGATTAAAGTAGTTGAAGCTGATTTGAGGCGGGTGGGAGGGGGATGGATACCAATCTGCAATATGTGCAAGACTATTTTTCTCCAAAAGTTCACCATGGAGAATAAGCAGAATGTGTCATTAGTAGTTAGTTTATATCCTTACCTATTTTATTCTGTGTGCCTTTTTCCAATTTTAAGAATTGTTTTTACTTTATTTCCTCTCCTTTCCTTCATCATGACTAGCCATGAAGTTTCAGTGTTTCATATATGAATGAAGGAAAAGAAATAACATTTTAAAAGATCATTTCTTGCATTGGATTTTCCTGTTCTTTGGTTAGCATAAATTACAAATTTTCATGGATGAGGATCATTATGTCAGTCTGTGGTGAGTGTTATATGAGATAAAAGAGAAAGGATGAGATCAGCTCCTATACAGCTGCTAGGCATATCCCCTTTATTGAAAAACGTATTTAAAATGTCCCTCTTCAATGGATGGGCAATGATTTAAAAGACACAGCTGCTAGTTAAGTAACAGAAATGACACCTGGGCTCCAACTGGGCTTAGGTGTGAGAAATTTTGAGAATAGGATCAGAACAGAAAGCAATAAGGTGGGGGTGGAAATCCCTTTGCCATTAAAGTCAATGTCATCATCAAAGTCTATAGAGATCCCAGTTTTCAAGGTATCACACTTGGGAATTCAAAGCAATTTTGGGAAAAGACATGCACCATTACATTAAACTATCTTTTGAGTTAAAAATATTAACTGAATTATGTTAGATGATTGAGAAGGATTTTTAAATCATGCAAATGAAAGAGGTATTTTTCTCAGGGCAATGAAACTCACAGACAGAGGAACATTACTGATCATTAGCATGGGGAAGGCATACTTCTGCCTAATCAAATGTCCATTAATACTGAGAATGTCTGTCCTTTTCATTGATTGCAGTTTAAAAAGAAACACATGAAAAGGTGGTCACACAAGATAGAGATGCCTTCATTAGTCAACATGAATGGCATACCATTCTTTTTAATGTTCTTTCCTTCTCTTCTCTTTTTTTTCAGAGCTTCATAAAAAGTGGTGTGTGTAAACTCTATAGAAAATGCAATTAGTAAGTTAGGGATACATTAATCATATTCCTGTTAAAAAGTCTCACTTCTGCAGGATCCTCTTTACAGCCTCTTAGACACTCTTCTGGGCCGTGGGGATGGATGAGACCTTCCATTTATTTTTGCTGTTGTGATGTTTGTGACCCTGGGGGCTGGATACAAGGACATAGGATTCTGCTCTCTCAGTTTTAGTGTCGAGCAGCAGTAATTTGGTAATAAGACCAGAGACATGGCATAGTAGAGGAAACTATACTGGAATGCCAACCTTGATCTGAATCCTGTTAACTGGGTACCCTTGGGTTAGATAAGCTATAGGATGGCTCTCTGCACCTTTGATCCTTTATGTTTTCATTGCACAGACATTTATGGAACCCCTTTTCACTGCCAGGCACTGTTCATGGTTTAGCATCCCAATGGTAAACCAAACAGAAGAGGTTCCTGCCCTCCTACAGCCTGTGTATGAGAGGGGACACCACCAGTACATAAACAAGTGCACATATGCTATAGTGCCAAGAGGTGCCAAGAGGAATAAAGAAAAATGAGGCAGGGGAAACGGAGATCGTGATGGTAGATGCTATTGGAGACAGAGTAGGCACAGAAGGCCATGCTGCCCACATCTTAACTGGTGAGACCCAGGCGAGAGAAATGAAGGTTGTCACTTCCTCTTCTTTGCAGTCTGTAATGGAGATGATAGTAGCGATGTTGGTGACAGTGAAGGCAAAACACCAAGTGACGTATGGGAAGCGCAAGTCTGTAGCAACTCTTACTTACAGGCAGTTCTGAAACGGGCACCCTATTCTCCTGGATATTCACTTTGCAGTTTGAATTCAAACACAATTTCTATTGCTTAGAAAACAAATATCTTAGTATTAAAGAAGTGGTAATAACTTTTTTTTTCCTTTCAGTCTGTTGTTCGTAACAGAAATGAGGTTATTCTGCCTTTATTTTAATACTAGACATTTTCCTCATTATTTAGCACTAGGGAATGGAATATTTGTTAAGTGCGATTAGTCAATAACATTTGTATTGCCTTCAGCATTTAAATATTTTAAAATATAAATTCTATAGGATCTTTCCAATTTGTGTTTTGCTAATTAAAGGACATGAAATGCTGGTCATTGCATCTGTAACTCAACAAAGGACATGCAGGCAAATACAACATGGCGAGCAGGATAGAACCTGCACAGTGAGCTAGAATTCACAATTAGCTTCTAGAAAATGTTGAAGGTCAGGGGTGGAAATTCAGTGTAAGACAGGATAACCTAACCAAAGCATCTAGGCCAATCAGTTGAAGACAATCTACCTGGATAGATCAGAGAATGTCTCAGATGTGCAGGAGGTCAGGAGAAAAATAGAAGGTAAGAACCAGAGCCACCAAAGGTAAATTCCTAAGTGCAATAAACGGTTTTACAGAAGTCATGACTAGTATTCAACATAATGAATGAATAGCCCACAATTTAAAGAAGTCAGAAACGGGTATTTGAGTGATAACCAGTAGCCTCAAAAAGGGAGTCAATTTCTGACCACACTGAACTGAAGCTGAGAGAGCAGAGATATTGTAGAGGACAGTGGTACATTATTAGAGGACTTTTTCTTTCTTGGTTTATCCCATTTTGTAATCCCTGCTGGCCACTCCTTTATCCGCCTGGCATTGTTTAGTGAAATGAGCCAATTGAGCACTTAATGAACATATCTAATACTTAAGTTCACCACTTGTTCAAAACCCTTTAATTGAACATTATATGTTTTAATTCTTGGGTACATTTTGTCAAATAGCTGTAATGTTCCCCATTCAATGCAAGAGGGAACTAGGATTCAGAGATGTTAAGTAACTGTTGCAAAGCCACACAGCAAAGTATAGATCCTTAATCTTGACCTAGAGAGTCTGGCTCCAGTGTCCTTGCCATTATTGTACGCTGTGCTACCTCCTGCTTGTTCATTTAATTAAGCCATTTGCAAATTCTGGGGATTGCTATTATTATTTTTTAAATGAATCTTTACTGTTTAGATTATTACAAGTGTTGCTCTTCCCCCCCCCCATAGCTCCCCTCCACCTGATTCCCCACCCCACCCCATGCCATTACCCTCGCCACTGTCTTCAACCATAGGTGTAAGATTTCTGTTCAATCTCTTCCAGCACCCCTCACACCCTTTCCCCTGAGACTTGTCAGTCCACTCCCTTTCTATGTCCCTGATTCTATTATATTCACCAGTTCATTCTGTTCATCAGATTTTTTATTCACTTGATTTTTAGATTCACTTGTTGGTAGATATGTATATGTTGTCCTTTTGTTGTTCATAATTTTTATCTTTACCTTTTTCTTCTTCTTCCTCTTCTTAAAGAATACCATTCGGCATTTCATATAATCCTGGTTTGGTGGTGATGAACTCCTTTAGATTTTTCTTGTCTGTGAAGCTCTTTATCTCACCTTCAATTCTGAATGATAACTTTGCTGGATAGAGTAATCTTATTTGTAGGTTTTTGCTATTCATCACTTTGAATATTCTTGCCACTCCCTTCTGACCTGCATAGTTTCCTTTGAGAAATCAGCTGACAGTCATATGGGTGCTCCCTTGTAAGTAACTAACTGTTTTTCTCTTGCTGATTTCAATATTCTCTCTTTATCTTTTGCCCTTGACATTTTAATTATGATGTGTCTTTATGCGGTCCTCTTTGGATTCCTTTTTTGGGGTTCTGTGCACTCCCTGGACTTTTAAGTCTATTTCTTTCACCAGGTGGGGGAAGTTTTCTGTCGTTATTTCTTCTAATAGGTTTTCATCATTTTGCTCTCTCTCTTCTTCTGGCACCCCAATAATTAGGATTTTGGTATGCTTAAAGTTGTCCCAGAGGCTCCTTACACTATCTTCATATTTTTGGATTCTATTTTCTTTTTGCATTTCTAGTTGTTTCCTCATATTTCAGATCTTTGGTTTGATTCTTGAGGTCCTTTGATCTACAGCTGAATTTCTGTATATTCTTTATTTCAGACAGTGTATGCTTAATTTCAGACTGGTCCCATTCCATTTTTTTTTTTTTTTACTTTCTCATTAAGGTCCTTGAAGGTCTCACTAAGCTCCTCACAGGTCTCATCAAGTTTCTTGGTAGTTTTTAAAAGATTCTTGAGTAATCTTATAAATGTGTTTTTGAACTCTATGTCCATTAGTTGGCTTTCATCCATTTCTTTCATTCATGACATGTTTCTTTGTCTCTGCATTTTGCTGCTTCCCTGTGTTGATGGAGTGGAAGAACTGCTGTGCTGGAGACATGCTTATGGGGAAGGACTTGCTTCTGTGTAGCTTTGATGCTCACTGAGTCTG
This sequence comes from Vespertilio murinus, assembly GCA_963924515.1. Taxonomy (NCBI): domain Eukaryota; kingdom Metazoa; phylum Chordata; class Mammalia; order Chiroptera; family Vespertilionidae; genus Vespertilio; species Vespertilio murinus. The sequence continues at coordinate 5,284,313 of OZ004713.1, forward strand.
CCTCTTGAATGTGTCACATATGGATGTGAGTAGTTGAAATCTGGTGTTGTCTCACATTGACCACTAAATACACTATCTTCTGGATCTCCAATGGGGTACAGGTCAGCTACTGTCTGAGGCCACCCAGAAGGAACTATAGCAAGAACTATAGTTGTCTCCTTTTTGCTTGGGCTTTGGAGGTTGTAAAGCTGTCTGACCAGAGCTGCAATTTGTTACATTAAGCTGTAATAGGGAAGGCCATTTATATGCAAAAGCCACTGCTTGGAGCTTGGGTGGGTTTGTAGATGTTGTGGGGAGGGGTTTCAGGAAGTCACTAAGCTAGGACGTGGCAAACAGCTATGGCTTCTCCTAGGTTCCAAGTCCCCATGTAATTCAACAAATTTGGACAGATACATGCAAAAAAAATTAATATAACTCTGATTCTCTGAGTTTCCAAGTACCCCTGTCCTGCAGCAAAGTGTAGTAAACAATGATTTTTGCACATACCTCTGCAAGAAAGCCACCCTCACTTTCCGACCCAATGGCACACAGTCCAGCTTCTCCCCGTAGGAGTTTGGGTCCCCAGCATCTCCCCAGAAACTGGAGTTCAGAGTAATCAGGAGCTTTTCTCCCTTCAGGTTGAAAAAACAGCACACCCAGTCACCCACTGCCAGCCAGATTCGCGCACCTCCGTACCTAAGCTTTTCAGCACTTGTGCACATCTCAATGCTCTTTTCTCTTTGCTTCTAGTTGTAGAACTTCCACTCAGCCAGCTTTCCCGTGGTTCTGGGTGATAGACATTTTGTCTTTTAGTTGTAGTTTTGAAATTGTTTAGCTGTTTACCTATGCCACCATCTTGGTTTTCTTTCTGGGGGTTGCTATTATTATCCTCATTTTACATTAGTACATTATAAAATGAGGCATGGAGAGATTAAACAACTTTCCCATGATAGTGCTGATTATAAGCAGAATAGGACACCTACATTTTCTCTGGGTTAAAACCTTATGCTGTTTTTTAATTGTTGACAATATTACTCCCCTCCCCCCCTTTGCCCACCAAGCCACCCCCCAACCCCAAGTTTCCCCACACTATTGTCTGTGTCCATAGACTATGGGTATATGAATATATATGCTTTAGTTAATCTCTACCAATTCCCCCTCCATGCCCCACTGATATCTATCAGTCTGCTCCATTCATCCATGTCGCCAACCTATTTTTTTCATCAATTAATTCTATTCATTAGATTCCACATTTGAGTAAGATCATGTGATATTTGTCTTTCTCTGACTGGCTTATTTTGCTTAACATAACATAATCCAGGTCCATCATGCTGTTGCAAAAGTTAACATTGCTTTTTTTTTTTTTTTTACAGCTGCGTAGTATTCCATTGTGTAAATATACCACAACTTTTATATCCACATATCTCCCATTGGGCACTTGGGCTGTGTCCAGATTGTGGCTATTGAAAATAATGCTGCTATGCACGTAGTGGTGTATACATTCTTTCTGATTGGTGTTTTGATATTCTTAGGATATACTCCCAGAAGTATAGGTAAAAAAGCTGTTCTCTTTTTAATTTTTTTAGGAGAATCTTTTAAATAGTGGCTGCACTAGTCTGCATTCCCTCCAGCAGTGCAGGAGAGTTCCCTTTTCTCCATGTCCTCACCAGCACTTGTTTTTATAATAAAATGTTTTTATTATTATTATTTATTGTCTAAAGTTTTACATATGCATCCTTTTCCCCCAATTGACCCCTTCCCACATCCCTTCCCATCCTGGGCAAACTCCCACCACCCCAGTGTCTGTGTCCATTGATTATGTTAATATGCATGCAAATAAGTCCTTTAGTTGCTCTCTAACCCCCATTCCCTACCATCTATTTGTCTCTAGATTAATCTATTCTTGTTCATCAAATTATGTTGATCATTATATCCCACAAATGAGTGAGATCATGGGATATTTATCTTTCTCAGACTGGCTTATTTGCTTAACATAATGTTCTCCAGTTCCATCGAGTCTGTTGCAAATGGTAAAAGTTCCTTTTTTTAATAGTGGCATAGTATTTAATTGTGTAGATGTACCACAGGTTTTTAATCCACTCATCTGCTGATGGGCATTTATGCTGTTTCCAAATCTTAGCTATGGTGAATTGTGCTGCTATGAACATAGGGGTGCGTATATCCTTTTTGATTGGTGTTTCTCTTTTCTTGGGATATAGTCCTAGAGGTGGGATTACAGGGTCAAATGAAAGTTCCATTCTTAACTTTTTTAGGAAACTTGATACTGTTCTCCAGTGGCTGTACCAGTCTGCATTCCCATCAGCAGTGCACGAGGATTCCTTTTTTTCCACATCCTCACCAACATTTGTCATTTGTTGATTTGTTGATGATAGCTATTCTGACAGGTGTGAGATGCTACCTCATTGTTTTGATTTGCATCTCTCTGATGATCAGTGATTTTGAGCATGTTTTCACATGTCTCTGGGCCTTCTATATGTCCTCTTTAGAAAAGTGTCTACTTAGATTCTTTGACCATTTTTTGATTGGATTGTTTATCTTCCTTTTGTTAAATTGTATGAGTTCTCTGTAAATTTTGGAGATTAAACCCTTATCGGAAATATCATTGACAAAGATGTGCTCCCATGCAGTGGGCTTTCTTAATGGTTTCTTTTGCTGTACAGAAGCTTTTTATTTTGATGTAGTCCCATTTGTTTATTTTCTCTTTAGCCACCATTGCCCTATGAGCTGTGTCTGTAAAGATATTGCTATGACTTATGTCTACTATTTTGCTGCCTTATGGAGTCTTGTAGGATTTTTATAATTTCCTGTCTTACATTCAAGTCCTTTATCCATGTTGAGTTTGTTTTTGTGTATTGAAGAGACTGTTTTGACTCCATTTATGCTCTTGGCACCTTTTTCAAATATTAATTGAGCATAATGGCTTGGGTTGATTTCTGGGGTCTCTGTTCTGTTCTATTAGTCTATATATACCAATAATGCAGCCACAGAAAGAGAAGTGAAAAAAATCAATTTACTATAGACCAAATAAATTAAGATACCTAGGAATATACTTAACTGAGGTCATAAAAGACCTGTACTCAGAAAACTTCAGGGTATTGAAAAAAGAGATAGAGGAAGACATAAACAAATGGAATAACATATATTCATGGATTGGTAGAATCATCATCATTAAAATGTCCATACTACCCAAAGCAATCTATAAATTCAATGCAATTTTCACTAAAACACCAACAGCATATTTCAAAGATCTAGAACAAACTCTCCAAAAATTCACCTGGAACAAAAAACAAAAAAACAAAACAACAACAACAAACAAACAAACAAACAAAAATGAATAGCCACAGAAATCCTGCGGCTTTCTGTGGAAGAACGAAGTTGGAGGAATCACATTACCAGATATCAAGCTATATTACCAAGCCATGGTTCTCAAAACTGCCTGGTACTGGCACAAGCACTTGTTTTGGATATCTTGATGGTAGTGATTCTAGCAGCTGGGATGTAATATCTTATTGCAGTTATAATTTTCATCTCTCTGATGACTAGTGACAGTGAGCATTTTTTTTATGTATCTATTGGCCATCTGTATATTCTCTTTGGAGAAGTGTCTATTCATGTGCTTTTCCAATTTTTAAATTGGATTGTTAGTCAGTTGTATAAGTTCTTTACATATTTGAAAATATGTATGCCTAATCAGATGTATTATTGGCAAATATGTTCTCTCATACATTGGGTTCTCTATTCATTATGTTGGTGATTCTTTTTGCTGTGAAAACGTTTTTTTTTTTATGTAGTCCCATTTATTTATGCTTTCCTTTGTTTTTCTTGCTGTAGGAAATATAACCATCAAAGTACTGTTATCAGAGATATCTGAGATTTTATTGCCTTTGTTTCCTAAGACTTTTTATGGTTTTGTGATTTATATTTAAGTCTCATTCATTTTGAGTTTATTTTTGTGTATGGTGTAAGTTAATTGTATGGTGAAAGTTGATAGTCTAGCTTCCTTTATTTTTTAATTTTTTATTTTTTTGCATGTACCTGACCAATTTTCCCAACACAATTTATAGAAGAGACTGCCTTTACCCCAGTGTATACTTTCTACCTCCTTTGTCAAATACTAATTGACCAAATTTGTGTGGGTCAATTTCTGGGGTCCCTGCTCTGTTCCGTTGTTCTATATGTTTGTTCTTGTGCCTGTAATAGGCTGCTTTGATTACAATTGCTTTGTAATATAGTTAAATATCTAGTATTGTGATCCCTCCTACTTTGTTCTTCTTTCTAAAGATTGCTGAGGCTAGTCACTCTTTCATTTGTTTGTTTTCTATTTGATGTTTTGGAATATTTGTTCTAGCTCTGTGAAATATGCTATTGGTATTTTAATAGGGATTGCATTGAATTTGTAGATTGCTATTTGGTAGTATGGACATTTTACTGATGTTAATTCCTCTAACTCACGAGCACAGTATATGTTTCCATTTGTTTATACCTTCCTCTATTTATTTTTCAGTGTTCTATAGTTTTCTGAGTAGAGGTATTTTACTGCCTTGGTGAAATTTATTCCCAGATTCTTACTTCTGATTGTTGCAATAGTAAATGGGATTTTTGTTTGTTTGTTTCTCTTTCTGAGAACTCATTATTGGTATATAAAAATGCCATCAATATCTAGATGTTAATTTTGTGTCCTGCTACTTGCTGAATTCATTAATTAAATCCCAACAATTTCTTTGTGGGGTCTTTAGGGTTTTCATTGTACAATATCATACCATCTGCAAATAATGACAGTTTTACTTCCTTCTTTTCAATTTGGATGCCTTTTATATTTTTTTCTCCTTGTTCAATTGCTGTGGCTAGGACTTCCAGTACTATGTTGAATAAAAGTCGTGAATGCAGACATTCCTGTCTTATTTCTGACCTTAAAGGAAATGCTTGTAATTTTTGCCTATTGAGTATGATGTTGTCTGTAGGTTTGTCATATATGACCTTCATTATGTTGTGGTATGATTCCTATATTTCCAATTTGCTGAGAGTTTTTATCGTTAATGGTGCTGGATTTTGTTGAATGATTTTTCTGCATCTATTGATATGTTAATGTGATTTTTTTCTTTAATTTTGTTTATGTGATGTACCATGTTTATTTACTTGTGAATATTGTAACAGCCTTAAAACCTTGAAATAAATACAACTTGGTCATGATGTATGATCCTTTTAATATATTGTTGAACCTTATTTGCTAATATTTTTTCAGGATTTAAGCATAAATATTTATCAGGGGTACAGACCTATAATTATCTTTCTTTGTAGCTTCTTTATATGATTGTGAAATTAGGATAAAAAGAGTGTGGAAGTCTTCCCTTCTTTTGAATTTTTTGGAATATTTTGAGGAAGATAGGTGTTACTTTTTTTTTAATGATTGATACAATTCCCCTGAGAAGTTATCTTGTTCAGGACTTTTGTTTGCTGGGATTTTTAAATTACTGTTTCAATTTAATTAGTTGTCATTAATATATTTAGGTTTTCTGATTCTTCCTGATTGAATTTTGGAGAATTGTTCAAGGAATTTATCCCATACACTCAGGGAGTCCAGTTTGTTGGCATATAATTGTTCATAGTATTTTTTTTTCACAATCCTTTGTATTTCTGTGATGTTAGTTGTTACTTTACCCTTTTCATTTATGATTTTATTTATTTTTCTTCTCTCTCTTTGTTTCTTGATGAATCTAACCAAAGGCTCATAAATCTTATTTATGTTTTTAGAGAACCAGATCTTGATTTCATTCATCATTTATATTTTTATTAGTCTCTATGTCTTTTATTAACCCTCTGATCTTTATTATTTCCTTCCTTTACTTACTCTGGGGTCTTCTTTTTGTTCTTTTTCTAATTATTTTAGTTGTAGGGCTAGATTATTTCTTCCTTGATCTCATTGGTAATCTATTTATTGTTGAACATGCTATTTAGCTCCCATGTTTTTTAAACATATTTGAGGATGTTCCGTGTGCACTTGATAAGAATATATATTCTGCCATTTGGGGATGAAATATTCAGAAAATATCAATTAAATCCATCAGATCTAGTGTCTTTTAAGGTCGCTATTTTCTTTGTTGATTTTTTGTCTGGAAGAAGTACCCAGATTTATGAATGGGTTATTAAAGATGTCTACTGGTACTGTATTATTATAGATTTCTCCTGTAAAGTACTCCAAGTCTATTTTTCATATATGTGTATTGTTATCCCAACATTTTTTTCCATTTCCATTTGCATTAAATATATTTCCATGCCCTCACTTTCAGTCTGTGTGAATCTTTTGTCCTGATGTGCATCTCTTATAGACAGCATAATTATGGGTCATGTTTCATGTTTTCTTATTCAGTCAGCTACCCCTATGTCTTTTGATTGGAGCATTTTATCCATTTGCATTTAAGGTTATTGTTGATTTGTACTTACTGATTGCCACTTTTTCTTCAAACCTATGTTCTTATCTCTCTCGATTTCTTCTTCTTAAATCAATTCCTTTAAAATGCCTTACAATGCTGGTTTTATAGCAATGTGTTCCTTCTCTCTCTCTCTCTCTCTCTCTCTCTCTCTCTCTCTCTTTTCTTTTTTATGGTCTGGGAAGTTTTTTATTTCACCTTCAATTTTAAGTGATACCCTTGCTTTATTAATACATTTGGATTCAGGTTATTGCTTTTAATTACTTTGAATACTTCATTCTAATCCTTCTGACTTGAAGTGTTTCTGTTGAAAAACCATCTGACAGTCTAATGGAACTTTCTTGTAGATAACTATCTCACTCTTGCTGCATTTAAGATTATTTCTTTGAATTTAACACATCTTTTTTTAACATTTATCATTTTAATTATGATGTTTCTTTATGTGGGTCTCTTTGGGTTCATCTTGCTTAGGATTCTCTGTGCTTCCTGAGCTTGTATTCCTTCACCAGGTTAGGAAAGTTTTCTGTCATTATTGCTTTAAACAGGTTCTCTATTCATTGCTCAATTTCTTCTACTTCTGGTATCCGTATGATGCAGATGTTGTTATGTTTCATGCTATCCCCAAATTCCCTGAAACTATCCTCTGGCTTTCTTATTCTTTTTACTTTTTGTTGCTGTAATTGGGTGTGTTTTTTTTCTACCTTTTCTTCCAAATCATTGATTCAATCCTCTGCTTTATTTAATATATTTTTAATTCCTTCCAGTGATTTTGGATGTCAGATAAGTATTCTTCATTTCCAACTTATTCCTGTTAATGGTTTCTGTTTCCTTTTCCATGCTGTTATAGTTCCCACTAAGTCCTTGTAATTATCACTAAGCATCTTCTAACCATTACTTTGAATTCTATTTCTGTTAAATAACTTGCCTCCATTTCATTTAGCTTATATTCTGGAGTTTCATTCTTTTCTTTCATTTGGAGATTGTTTCTTTGCTTCCCCATTTTTTCTGTCTGTTGTATTTGTTTCTTGTATTAGATAGAACCAATATGCCTCCCAGCCTTTGTGGGTGGCTTTATGTTGTAAGTGTTCTGTGGGACCAAATGGTACAGTCTCTTTGATCTCCTTAGCTGAATGCTCTCAGTGTGTCCCTTATGTGAATTATTGATTGTTGTAGTACCATTCATGGATGTAGTACCCCTCAGGATGGCTGACTGTACAAGTTGTGCAAGTTGTTTTATATGTACTAGCCTTCTTGTCACTCTCCAGGCTACAACAGAGGCTATCACAGTGCCCCACACACTTCTGCTTCTGGCCCACAGCATCCAGGGTTCTTAGAACTGGGCGCCAAGGCCCCTCTCCAGCACCCTCATTATTATGGCCTCAACAGCTACTGAGCATTCATTCTGTATTCTTTGTATTATACAATGCTAGGAGAAGACTAGATACTTAGTGTATAATGTCTGACAATTTGATAGCAAACTCATTGTTTCTAGCTCATCCTACTTGAATATTTCCGAAAGGTAAAACATTAGATGAGCTATGATTTCCCCTACTCCTGTTCTTTCTCCACTCTGCATAGGGGCAGTCTACACAGTGTTGGAGTTGGATTGAAGACAGGACACACACACACACATACACATTTTCCATTACTTTTATTTTATCAAAGGGGGAATCCTATTTAAGAGAAATATTTCACAATTTGTCCCAGGTTGTCCAACTGGATTTTCTTTGCCATTACAGATTATTTATACTTGTTATTTCATTTAGTTATGCAAACATCACATATTTGTTAAGCACTTACTGTCTTCAAAGATCTCACTTGTAATCCTATGGGAAAAAGAAAATGAGAAGAACATTACCCTCAAAGGTGAGGCAGATGTAAACTAAGCACACAAACCACACTGCAGTATAAAAAGAAAAGTGGTAAATTCTGTGTGGAAGTTTCAAATATGGCAGGGATAGAGATTCAGAAATAAGAGCTTACTTGCAACTGATGGGAAAAGAAGGAAGATTTTCATCCTGAAGTTGAATTGAGAGTTGTGCCTGTAGAGACTACCAAATGAATTTGGTTCTAGGAAGATCAGTCAATGCAGCAGATGAATCAAAGCCCAGACATGGATTAATCTTCTACTCTAGTGGAGTACCAGGCTTGGTTTGGCTTCCCAGAAGTAACTAAATGTTGGAAAGTCCAGTGAGTGCCTCATTATATGTCAGAGATTATCTTGAAGCACAAAATAGTCATCATTCACAATTAAAAGATACTAAGGTTGTTAAGAAATATTTTTTGGAGGGTAATAAAAAGAGTATCTATGCAAACTGAATCAAAACCTGGGGCATTAGAACTAACACACTATTCAAAACACTCATTGAGACAATAGTCATATCCAACTATATGAATTATAATTAGCAGAATCAAAATCACTCATGCATTAAATTAGAACATTTGTATTACAGTGCTTGAGACAGAATGTGCTTTTTTATGCTAGATATATGAAATGCACAATACATGATAGAACTATTACCTGGACTCAGGATGTACTGGAACAGACACATTCTCAGCCAGTCCAGACAGTGAGAACATATTTTGGGAGAATATGCTAATTTTATTACATCTAAAGGTTACATATGATTCCCAGGTTGCTGTGTCATTTGATGCTCTGTCTAATAAAAAATGTTTATATCTGGTTTTTATTATGACTGCTGTTGTTTTACCAAGGTCGGTCCTTCTTGGTATCTTCTGCAGCTCCTAGAACCCTGCTAAAAGTTTAAACCAAATTTCTTCTGAAATTATGAAAATCTTCATGAACTTAAATGGATTCCTTATTAGGATACTTTAATAACTCCACAGATAAGTTTGGGGGATCAGGCACATCGTTATTCTTATTATTTATTTATTTATTTATGTTAACTTAGGTTACCTACACCCCCACCTTCAGGGGGACATGATGGTAACCTCAGGAAATCACAGAAAATTTCAAGGAATAGCAGGGGACTAAACAGGCAGCAAGAAAACCCAGGACACCAATTGACTAGCAGCATGCAAATCCTTGCAAGTGCACTTGTGAAATGTAAGATCATATTGGAAAAAGTGAAACCTAAGCTTGGTAGTAGGAATCTGTCTAAATTGATATAACTTCTAGACCTTGAAATACTCCCATTTCCCTTTGAGCACTGATTTAGTTAGTAGTTTCATTATCCAGCAGTTATCTTCATGTCTATATACTTGAGGGTTATTCTTTTTTGTGTTTTTGCTACATATGTCCTTAAGAAAGACTCAGTAGCCATGCCAAGAGTCTATTATGATGCCCTGGAGACCCACCTGATAAAGGTCTCTTTCTAGAAAACGAGAATACATGATAAAATATCACAAAGCTATGCTGTTAAGATGATGTGCTATAAACATCAGTGGCAGCAAATGAGAAACTGGGTCTTAGCTGGGGATTCAACAATTAATAAGACATGGTCCACATTCTTGGGAAAACCCCTTATGGATAAGATGGAAATTCAAAGAGACAAATCCTACTATTAAAATAGTAATATGCAAATGAACCATCACTCTGCTATGCCCATAGCCACACCCATAAGCCAATCAGAGCAAGTATGCAAATTAACTCCAACCAAGATGGCTGCAGCCACAGAGAACAGTTGAGAGGCTTAGATTTCCCCAGCAATAGAGGAAGCCAAGCTTTCCACACACCCTGGCCAGCCTAGGCCTCTACTCAAGGCAACAAAGTTTCAATTATAAAACATAAACAAATTCAAACAGAAATGGCAGCAGCCACGGAGTGAGCAGGAGGCTTGGCTTCGCTCCAGGCTATAAAGTTTCAATTGTAGAAGGTAAATAAATTCCAGATACTAGGGCCTCCACTTGGGTTGCTGGGGGGGGGGGCATGGCTGACCTGTAAACCACCTCAGGCCCCTTGCCCTGGCCACCCCATGCCCCAAGGGAACCCCCACCCTGACCTGGGACACCCTTCAGGGCAAACCAGCTGTCCCCCACGTGTGCACCAGGCCTCTATCCTATCTAATGAAAGAGTAATATGAAGACTGACCATCAGTCCAACACACAAGAATGCTGCCCCCATGTGGTTAAAGATTCTGCCCCTATGTGGACACAAAATGGCCACCACAAGATGGCCTGCAGGGAAGGGCATTTGGGAGGGACCAGGCCTGCAAGTGAGGGCAGTTGAGAGGGACCAGGTCTGCAAGGGAAGGCAGTCTGGAGGCAATCAACCCTGCAGGGGAGGGCAGTTAGGGGTGACCAAGCCAGCAAAGGAGGGAAGTTGGGGGCAAACAGGCTGGCAGGCAGGTGAGCAGCTAGGAGCCAGCAGTCCTGGATTGTGAGAGGGATGTCCAACTGGGATCGGGTCAAAACAGGCAGCTGAGCATCCCTCGAGGGGTCCCAGATTGGAGAGGGTTCAGGCTGGGTTGAGGAACACCCTTCCCATCCCGTACATGAATTTTGTGCACAGGGCCTCTGGTATGATATGACCTGATATGACCTGGGTGATTTTTAAAACAGTTTTATTGAGATCAAACTTCTGTTTCATAAGTTCACCCTTGTAAGGTGTACAACTTAATGATTTTTCTTGGTATACTCACAGAATTGTATAACCATCATATTTAGAATATTTTCATCAACCCAAGAAAAAACCTTGAACTGCTGAACAGTTACACCCATCTCCTCTCCATTCTTCTGGGAAAACTATTAACATGCTTTTTTCTCTAGAGACTTCTTAACTATTCTTAACTTTTTATACAGATAGAACCATAAAATATGTGATCTTTTGTGACTAACTTCTTTCACAAAGCAAATCTTAAGATTTACCCAAGTTTTTTAATGTGTCAGTATTTCATTTATTATTATTGAAAAATAAATAACATTCTACTGTATAGCTATACCACATTTTGTTATGTATTTTATTAATAATTGGGTTAGTTCCACTTTTTGCTATATATCTTTTAAAATTTACTAAGATATACTTAACAAATAAAATTATACACACACACACACACACACACACACACACACACACACACTGAGTGGCCAGATTATTATGATCTCTGAATGCATAGTAATCTGGCCACTCAGTGTATATCCTATATAATAAAAGGCTAATATGCAAATTGTTCCCTCGACCACGAGTTCGACCAGCAGGCAGGCTGACAAACTGCTCATGTCCCCTCCTCCTGACAAGGCTGGTCAACTCCACCTATGTGCAAATTTATGCACCAGGCCTCTAATACACACACACACACACACACACACACACACACACACACACACATATATTTATATATATATTGGGGTGGCACTGAATCTGTAGTTCATAGATTGTAATAATCTGACCACTCAGTTTATATCTGTGTGTGTATTACATTGTGATAGTTTAACATATATATTTTATCAAATGATTACACAATCATTTTTTCACACAGTATGTGTGTGCTGAAAATCATAAAAGTGTACTCTCAATAAATTTTAAGTGTATAACAGTATTATTCTAAGTTGCCACACTATACACTATATCTCTGAACTTACTGATATAGCTAAAAGCTTGAGCTGTTGACCAACACCTTATCATCTAGCATTATACTCTGTTTTTATTAATTTGTCTTTTATTTAAAGATTTCATATGTAAGTGAGATCATACAATATTTGTCTTTCTCTGTCCAGCTAATTTAATTTAGCATAGTTTTTCTAGCTTCATTTATGTTGTTGCAAATGTCAGGATTTTGTTCTTTCTCATGAATAAAATTTAATTTTAAAAATCACATTTTCTTTATCCATTCATTTGTCAATGGACACTTAGACATCATATATTGTTTACTGTGATCAATGGACATGGGATGGCAGATATATATCTTGGATCCTAATTTTATTTCCTTCAGGTATATGTGCAAATACAGGGCTGTCAGATAATATAATATTCTATCTTTAATTTTTGAGGGTATCCATACTATTTTTTATAGTGGTGAGACCAATTTACATTCTCGTCAAAAGGCATGAGGGTTACCTTTTCTTCACATCCTCACCAACACTTGTCATTGGACTTTTTGATAATAGCTATCCTAACAGGTGTGATATAATATCTCACTTTGGTTTTGATTTGCATTTTCCTGAGAGCAATGTTGACCATGTTTTTGTACCTGTTGATAATTTGAATGTTATCTTTGAGGAAATGTCTATGCAGGTCCTTTCCTATTTATTAATTAGGTTATCATTATATTTTATTGCTATTGAGTTATATAAGTTCTCTATATATTTTGGATATTCCTCCTTATCATATATAGAGTTTACAAGTATTTTATCCCAAGGTTAGTGCCACTTTTTTTTCATAGTTTTTATTTTTTTATTTTTTATTTTTTTCATAGTTTTCTTTTCTATGCAAAGCTTTTTAGTTTGACATATACCCATTTGTTCAGCTTTGCTTCTGTGCCTGTGCCATATCTCACAAAAATCAATGTCAAGACTCTATCAAGGATAATTTTTCCTAGGAGTTTTATGGATCCAGGTCTTATATTTAAGTCTTTAATTCCCTTTTGCATTATTTTTGTGTGCAGTATAAGATACAGGTCCAGTTTTATTCTTTTGAATGTGGACATCTAATTTTACACACTATTTATTAAAGAGACTGTTTTCCTACATTGTATGGTTGCCTTGTTAAAGATTAGTTGACCATATATCTGTGGGGTTTTATATGGGTTCTTTATTCTGGTCCAATGGTCTATCTATGTATTTATTTTTATTCCACTACCATACTGTTCTGGTTATTACAGCTTTGTAATATAGTTTGAAATGATAAAGTGTGATACTTCCAGCTATGTTTCTCTCCCTCAAGATTGCTTTGGCTATTTGGCTATACAAAAGTATGGTTTCACATGAATTTTAGGAAGGCTTTATCAATTTATATAAAGAAATATACCAATAAAATTTGGATTGGGGTGGCCCTGAATCTGTAGTTCATTTGGGTTGTATGGTATCTTAACAATATTAATGTTTCATTTCATGAACATGGGATTTCTTAGTATTTTATTGTATTTGATGCTATTACAAAACAGAATCATTTTCATAATTTCTTTTTCCAATAGATTGTTATTAGTGTATAGAAATGCAACTAATTTTATCTTAATTTTGTATTCTCTAATTTTACTGAATTGATTTATTAGTTCTAACAGCTTTTTCCTTTGTTTTTAAATGAAGTCTTTAGAGTTTTCTAAATAGAGGACCATTTTCAAAGACAATTTTACTTCTTCTTTTCAATCAGAATGCATCTTACATATTTTCTCACTCCATTGCTGTGGATAGATACTTTAGTTCTATATTGAATGAAGTTGGTGAGAATGGACATCTTTGTCTTGTCAGTGACCTTAGAGGAAAACATTCAGCTTTTCACCAACATAATAAAAGCTATATATGACAACCTCATAGCTGAGTTTGATGTCAGCTTTGAGGTTGTCCTATATAGTTTTTATTATGTTGAGGTACAATTCTTCTATACCTAATTTTTTAGAGTTTTTATTATGAAAATATGTTGAATTTTGTCAAATATATCTTTTGAGATAAACGTGATTTTTCTTTCATTCTGCTAATATTAGGCATTACATTTATAGATTTGTCTATGTTGAAATATCCTTGTATCCCAAGGATAAATTGAACTTGAGCATGGTCTATGATTCTTCTCATATACTACTGAATTTGATTTGGTAGTATTTTGTTGAGGAGTTTTCTGTCTACACTCACCAGGGATACTAGCCTGTAGTTCTCTGGCTTTGGCTTCAGGATAATGCGGCCTCATAGAATTAGTTTGGGAGTATTCTCTCTGCTCAATATGAGAAGTATAAGAAGTGTTGGTATTAGCCGAAACCGGTTTGGCTCAGTGGTGGAGCGTTAGTCTGTGGACTAGGGGGTCCCGGGTTCGATTCCGGTCAAGGGCATGTACATTGGTTGCGGGCACATCCCCGGTAGGGGGTGTGCAGGAGGCAGCTGGTTGATGTTTCTCTCTCATCAACATTTCTAGCTCTCTATCTCTCTCCCTTCCTCTCTGTAAAATATCAATAAATTATATTAACAACAAAAAAAGAAGTGTTGGTATTAATTCTTTAAATGTTTGGGAGAAATCACAAGTAAAGACATCAGATCCAGGGATTTTATTTATTGGAAGGTTTTTGTTTACTGATCCAATCCCCTGACTTTATTTTGATCTGTTCAGATTCTCTATTTCTTCATGATTTTATCTTGGTAGTTTGTACATTTCTAAACATGTATCCATATTGTCTATCTTATCCCATTTGTTGACATATACTTGTTCAGCGTAATCTCTTGTGATCTTTTGTACTTCTAAGGTATCCACTAAAATGTTTCTTCTCTCATTTCTTATTTTACTTATTTGAGTATTCTCTTTTTTCTTAGTCTACCTAAGGTTTTTGTTTGTTTATTTTAATTTGGCCTAAGTTTTCCAAAGGTCAGGCATTAATTTTGATGATTTTTCTAGTGTTTCTCTGATTCCTGTTTCATTATTTCTGTTCTGATTTTTATTATATCCTTTCTGCTAACATTGGGCTTCTTTATTTATTTATTATTTTCACTTACCTATGGTGTAAATTTAGGTTGGGTTTTGCCATCTTTCTTTTTGGTTAGTATAGGCATTACTTACTATAAACTTATTTTATAAAATGTTGATCTGCATCCCATATGTGTAACATATGTGTTTTTGTGTGTTTTTTTGTTTTAAGATTTTTTTACATTTTTTTAAAAAAATCTTCTTTAGGAGAATGATGTTCAATTTACTCATTTGTAAATTTTTCAGTTTTCTTCTTATAATTGATTTCTAGTTGTTACCATTGTGATTCAAAAAGATCTTGGCATATTTTGAAACTTCTTAAATTTATTAAGATATTTTTTGTCATATTACATATGACCTATTTTAGAAAATTTGCCATGTATGCTCGAGAATAATATGTACCCTACTGCTGTTGGGTGCAATGTATCATGTATGTCTTTTAGGTTTATTTGTCTAAGATATATTGTTTAAGTTTAAAGTTTCTTATTGATTTTCTCTATGGATACTTTATGAATTATTGAAAAGATTTTTCTATTGTATTTTTTTTAATTTATCCCTTCAGATATGATAGCATTTACTTAATATCTTTAAGTGTTCTGATGTGTGGATTTGTGTGTTTGTGTGTGTGTGTGTGTGTTGTGTAGACATATATATATAATTGTTGTAATCTCTTGGTAAGTTGACCATGTTATCTATACTAATAAAGCGGAGGTGGTCCTCACACCTTAGTACAAAACCCTCATGTCATCACAAGATGGCTGCCACAAGATGGTGGTCCTCCTGTCATCACAAGATGGCCTCCACAATATGATTGCCAGGGCAGGGCAGTTGGGGACGACCAGACCTACAGGGGAGGGCAGTTGGTGGTGATTAGGCTGGCAGGTAGGCAGAGGAGTCGTTAGCAGCCATCAGTCACAGACTGTCAGAGGGATGTCTAACTGCTGGCTTAAACCTCCCCTCCCTGCATGAATTTTGTGCACTGGGCCTATAGTAATTATATAATTATCTTTTTTGTTTCTTATTAATTTTTTTACTTAAATTTTAATTTGTTTGATGTAAGTAACACTATTCTTGTGATTTTCATTTTCTTGTAACATCTTTTTAAATCCCTTGTTTTCAGTTGACTTGTGTCCTTAAAATAGAAATGCATCTTTTGCAGGTAGAATATAGTTGGGTCTTGATTCTTTATCCATTCAGTCATTCTATGTCTTTTGATTAGAAAATGTAATCTATTTACATTAAAGTAATTGTTGAAAAATAATAACTTAGTAAAGCCATTTTGTTAATTGTTTTATGGCTGTTTGACTTTGTTTCTCTCTCTGTCTTCCTTTATGAATTAATGATTTCCTGTAGAAATATGCTTCTCTTTATCTGTTGCATATCAACTATCTGTTGATATCAACTTGTTGTTATCAACTTGTTTGTATCAACAGTTGTTGATATCAACTATCTGTTGCATATCTCTTTATCTGTTGCATATCATTTTTTGTGTTGTGATTATTACATAAAACATAATGTCTTTCTCTCTGTTACATTTCTTGTTTTATTAGTTACTAGAGGCCTGGTGCACAAAATTTGTGCACTTAGGAGGGAAGTCCCCCAGCCTATCCTGTGCCCTGTCACAGTGCAGGAGCCCCATGACTGACTGTTCCTATCAGTGCAGGAGCCCCAGGACTGATAGGCCCTGCCCACCTCTCCGAGGCTCCTCAATGGATTGCCCCAAAGAGGTAGGCTGGAGCTGGTGGTCCCGCCTCCATGCCACATGGAGCTGGAAGGCAAGACCCCAGGACCTCCAGGCAGGCCTTGCAGCATGGAGCCAGGAGGAGGCGGGACCCCCAGGCAAGCTCTGTGCCAGGCACACAGCATCAAGTGCAGCCCTGCCCACCTGTGTGCTCCAGCTGTGTTCACAGCTATCTTGTGACAGCCTGATGACTACTTAGGCTTTTATAGTAAAGATTTTTTTTTTCCTAATTTTGCTGAGTTGGTCTTTCTGTTTGCTTGTAGGACTTTCTTAAAACTATTATTTAAAATTTTATTAGACAAATCCTAGATCTCTTTTACTGAAAAAGTATTGTATTCCATTGGTAATGTCATTTTTTGATAATTTATATTCTTTAAATTTTTGTATTATTATTACACTCTAGTTTCTTTTTAGATCACATATACTATCTTTTGCCTTCTTTTAAAGTTTTGCATTATTATCTTTGCACTAGGGGCCTGGTGCATGGAATTCTTGCACTCAGCCTGGCCTGTGCCCTCTTACAGTCATGAGCCCTCTGGAGATGCTAACTGCCAGCTCCAGGGAGAGCGGGCCTAAACTGTCTATAGGACATCTGTGGCGCTGCCATGGAGGTGGGAGAGGCTCCCACCACTGCCGCTGCACTCACCAACCTTGAGCCTGGCTTCTGGCTGAGCGGCAGTCCCCCTGTGGGAGCACACTGACCATCAGGGGGCAGCTCCTGCATTGAGCGTCTGCCTCCTGGTGGTCAGTGAGCATCATAGTGACCAGTCATTGTGCCATTCTGTCTATTTGCATATTAGCCTTTTATTATATAGGATTCAAAGAAGAGTTATCTCCTCTAGACATTACTAAGTTGCTTGGAGGAGAAATGTCCATCTGTAAGTCCTGCCAGGGATTCTGAGGCTTACTCAAACTCTATCTATGGATACTCTTCTATACACTTCTTCTTCCTTCTTGGAAGGAAATGCTTAAGACTGTATATTTTTCTTAACTTCTGTAAATTTAGGTTGGGGGCTTTTCCTAGGGTGATATCAAATGCTCAATTTGTGTGATTTCTGCCAATACCACAGCCAGGCTGGCTTTTTGCATTTCTCACTAGCTGTCTTCAGAGCTCACCGCCCCCCCCCCCCCTTGGAAATACCTACAAGGAGCTGACAGGGCATTTGGGTGAGGTGTGGACAGCAGTGAAGGTGCCCGTGAGTTAGTCAGCATACAAGTTGTCCCCAGCAGCTTGTCATATCTTACCAATGAAGTCAATAGCTAGTAGGATCTAAAGTCTTTTGATAAATTCTGAGCCCTGGCTGCTATACTCTCAGCCTCTCCCCAAGTCTTAGTTGTTCATATCACCTCAGTATTATGTAAGTGAGAAAAAAAGTGTGTGGGGAGGCAACTTCATCAGCATCCCACATAGATGGGTAAGCTGGAAGCTTACTTACATACTCTCATGTCCCCTCTGGAAAGAATCACTGGCTGAGGAGGTTGCTGTTGCGACTGAGCTATGCTGCTAAGTGGAGGGGTGCTGCAAGTAAAGTAATATTGTTTCTCCTACCCTCTTTAACTCATCCAGTCTTGGATATGTTTTTCTCCAAAGGCATGTTGAAAATTTTTTACTGGATGTTAATACTTTTGTTTGTAAGTGATTATCAAAATTGGTGTACTTTTAGGGAGATTGTATAAAAACAAATTCTGCCATCTTGCTGATATCATGCTTTATGCCTACTTGTGAATTGGATTATTTGTCTTCTTATTAAGTTGTAGGCATTTTGTGTAATTAAGTTATAAGTCCCTAATCAAATATATATTTTGAAAATATTTACTTCTATTCTTTAGGTTGCCATTTTAGTTTAATTGTTTGCAGAACAAAAGTTTTGATGAAGTCTAATTACCTACTTTTGTTGGTGTTACATCTAAAAAAATTGCCTGACACATGGTAACAAAGATTTATTCCTACACTTTACATTTTATTCAAAGCATTTATAGTTATATCTCTTATATAATAAGTTTATGATCTATTTTTTTTGTGTGTAGAATTATGTAGGGTTCAACTTGTTTATTTTTATATGTTTGTCTAGTTATGCTAGCTCATTTATTAAATTGTTTTTCTGTTCTAGTGAAAAACAAAATGACCATAAATATATTTATTTCTGAACCCTCACTTCTATTTTATTAATCTACATGCCTATCTTTATCCAGTGTCATTCTTTGTTCCAGTGTCATATTTCAGTATTAAATGTACAAGACAGGTATTCCTTTGTCAAAGTTATTCCTAAGTATTTTGTAATTTTTGTAGTATTTTAAATCAACGTTTATTATATTTTCAAATGGTCATGAAAAGTGCAAGGAAGTACGTACACTGTTTTCTTATATTGATCTTGTATCTTCCAAGCTCTTGTATTCTCCTTTAATGGAAGAGTTCATAAATAATTGATGTTAATATTTAAATGGTTCATAGAATTAATCAGGGAAGCCATCTTGCCCTCGACTTTATTTTTGTGGAAAGTTTTAAAATTAGTAACTTAATCTCTACTTCTGATAGGTTCATTCAGCCTTTTAGTTTCTTCTTCAGTCATTTTTACAGTATATCTTTATAAGAATTTGATTATTTCATTTAAGTATCTAATATATTTACTCACAAGTATTAATGGCATTTACTAATGTTTTTATTTTATTTTATTAAATTTTATTAGGGTGACACTGGTCTACATGAACATATATGTTTCATGTATGGATTTCTAAGTTACAAAGTCTGATATAGTACCATGTGCCACCCACTCAAAGTCAAGTCTTCTCCTGTCACTTCATATTAGAATGCCCTACTCCCTTCCCTCTTGAAACCATCACTCTGCTATTTGTGTTCATAAGTTTTAGTTTTATATTCCAAATATGAGTGAAATTGTATGGTTCTTAGCTTTTTCTATCTAACTTATCTTACTTCACATAATGCTCTCCAGGTCCATCCATGTTATTGTAAATTATACTATTTCATCCTTTCTTATGGCTGGGTAGTATTCCATTGTGTATATGGACCACATCTTTATCCAGTGCTCTATCGCAGGGCACTTTGGTGTTTCCATGTCTTGGCCACCGTGAATAATGCTGCAGTGAACACAGGATGCATATGCCCTTGCATATAAATGATTCTGAGGTTTTCAGGTATATACCCAGGAGTGGGATTGCTGGGTCATATGGCAGCTCTATTCTTAATTTTTTTTTTTTGAGGAATTGTCAGACTGCTTTCCATAGTGCTTTACCAGGCTGCATTCCCACCAGCAGTGTGTGAGGTTCCCTTTTTCCCACAACCTGCACACTTGTCATTGTTTGTCTTGTTGACAATGGCCACTCTAACAGGTGTGAAGTGGTATCTTATTTTAGTTTCAATTTGTAATTCTCTAATTGTCACTAAGGTTGAACATTATATATATACTGTTTGTATGTCTTCTTGGGGGAGGCATATTTTCAGGTCCTCTGCCCACTTTTTAATCGTGCTGTTTATTTGTTTGGTGTTAGGTTTAACAAGTTCTTTATAGGTTTGGGAAATTAAACCTTTGGCAGAGCTACCGTTTGTAAATATCATCTCCCATCTGGTTGGCTGCCTGTTTGTTTTGTTGTCCACTTGGTTGGCTGTGCAGAAGCTCTTCAGTTTGGTATAGACCCATCCATTCATTTGGCCCTCACCTCCCTTGCTTTTGGAGTCATTTCCATAACATATTCTCTACCACCCAGTTCTGTAAATTTGATGCCTATATTTTCTTCTATATAACTTATAGATGTGGGCCTTATGGTTTTTAAGATAAAAATCATTATTCCCTTGTAAATTCTCTATTATTTATTTCTACTCTTTTAATTTTTAATTTATTTTATTGTTTAAAGTATTATATATAATAGTACATATATCTCCTTTTTCCCCCATAGAACTTCCCCCAGACTCCCATAATTTTAAGTCTATTTTGTCTAATATCAGTCTGCTCTCTTTTTTTCAATTATATGCATGGCATATCTTTCCTCATCTTTTTATCTTCAGCCTCATAGTGTCTTCATACCTAACATGCATTTCTGAGACAGCACGTACTGTGTCCTATTTATTTATGTACTCTTTCAGTCTATTACTTTGGTTTAAGTGTTCTCTCTACTTATACTTAATTAATAATAAGGCAGGATTTGCCTCTGTCATTTTGCTGTGTATTTCTATGCGCCTTATATTTCTGATACTTAACTTCTGTTACTACTGTTTTATATTAAATACATATTTTAGTGTGCCATTTTAATTCCTTTGTTATTTCCTATGTGTGTTTGTCTGTGTTCCTATGTGTGTGGTTTCTCTTTAATCGTCATTCTAGGGATTACAGTTATCATCCTTACTTAAAGCAACCTAGTTCAGATTAATGTTAATTTAAATAGTTTACAGAAATTTTGCTCCAAGATTGTCCTATTCTCACTCATTGGGATAATATTGTGATGTAAATTAATATTTATTCATTATTAGCTAATTATTAGTTTAGACACTCACCTTTCTTTTGACTTTGTATACATAGCATAAAAGTATTAATTATAATTATTGATTAATACAGTTGTCTTTCAAATTATATAAAAGGGGAAAATATTACCAAAATACATTTATGCTTTTTATATGGTCCTGTGAAATGAACCTATTATTTTGCATACTATCATTTTATTTGACCTGAATGATTTACTTTAGTGTCTTGTAATATTTTATACTTTAAAATTATATTTTTATATATTTTGTACACCCCAGGAACCAGACATTACATAACTTAATATTTGATCATCCCAATAAATCCCACACCCATCCAGCACCACACCTAGTCATTAGAATATCACCATCCATATTCCTTATGCTATACTTTACATCTCCATGACTGCTAGGTCTGACCAGCAGACCTTGATTAATGGATGAATTACTCTGAAGCAATGTTTGCTGTGAAAGAGAGGGCAAGACAGCTTTGATCACCTGCTTCATTAGGCTTTTATTGTAACAGTAGTTTGAGATAAAGTTTATCATTTAGATGCAACCAGTAGGGTAAGTACTATTGGGAGGACACATGTGTTTGCAGTGTCCTTTAAGCAAGAACACCCAAAGATTGAGCATAAGGATTCCAGTAAACATCTGGGGTCTGCACATGCACAGACTTGTTTGGAAAGCTCCAGGGATAATTAGGAGCACCACCTTTGACACTCCCATAAGTCAGAATTTCGATAAACAGAGTGGGGGGGGTCTTCCACACACTTCCCTTTTTTCGGAATGTCCTCCTTACAAAATTTCCAACCAATTCTCATGTGCTCCTCAAAACATGACTATTCTGTAACAACCAATTTTCACTTCTTAATCCCTTCACCTTTTTTATCCACCCCCTCCCAAACCTTCCTCCCCTCTGGCAACCAAAAAAAATGTTCTCTGAATCTATGCATTTGTTTCTGTTCTGCTTGTTCATTTTGATTGTACATTCAGTTGCTAACAGATTTGTTGCCATTTTCTTTTCCATATTTTTTATCTTCTTTTCTTTTTCTTAAAAAAATTCCCTTTAACATTTCATATAATACTGGTTTGGTGGTGATTAATTCCTTTAACCTTTTCTTGTCTGGGAAGCTCTTTATTTATCATTCAATTCTAAATAATGGCTCTGCAGGGTAGAGTATTTTTGGTTGTAGCTTCTTGCTTGTCATCACTTTTAAATATTTTTTGCCACTCCTTTCTGGCCTACAAAGATTCTGTTGAGAAATCAGCTGACAGTCTTATGGGAGCTCCCTTGTAGGTAACTAACTACTTTTTTCTTGCTGCCTTTAACTAAGTGACCCCAGACCCACACTAGCAACAGCCAGCCTTAGTTCCCAGCTTGATGTCACCTGGGCACCTTTAAGCCCAGCACAAGAAACAGCTATCTGTACATCACGTTGTAGTGTGTGCCTTATGGCCCTAACCACAGAATACATGTGGTGGCTGGCCTTGGTCTGCACCTCCTAAGAGGCCCCAGAGTGAGCATACCTAGTGGACAGCTTCAGACCATGTCAAAGCATCACCTCCATAAGTGACACACTAAATGGCAGACTCTGGAAGTACCAGAGCCCTGATGAAGTAAGCCCTGCTCTGTGTGGTGCATCATTGCACAGATGATCCTCCAAGGTAGTTGGAGGTTGGTGGTCAGTGGTCATACCAACATTCACATCATGGGGTGCCAGAAGGAGAAGAGAGAACAAGAAAAAGAGAGTTATCTGGAAAATTAATAACAAAAAGCTTCCCTAACTTGGTAAAGGAAACAGACATCCAATTTCAGGTTTTTTTATAGAGTGTTCTGCTAGCAAGAATTTCTCTCACTGTTTGTATGAAAATGCCTTAATTTGACTGAATGTTATATTCTTGATTAATAATATTTTTCTTTCAACACATGGAATGATGGGTTGCTTTCTGTTTCCATGCTTTTTGATAAGAAATCAGTAATTACTCACATTGAGGACCCTTTGTATGTGATGAGTCATTTTTCTGGTGCTTGGAAGTTTTTGAAAAAGTTGATGATGGCAATTTGCCAGTGTTTTTGTTGCTTTTAATTGATGTGTAGATTCAGGAAGGTCCTCACCCCACCATTCAGGAAATCTTGCCTGCAAGCTCTACTTCAAATGGATGTTCATGAAGTGCTCTCACACACAAGAATAGTATGTGTAATAATACAGCCTTTAATTTTGCCAATGCAAATCAAGTGAGCTATAGTAAATAAGGAACAGTGAGCATGGAATGATATGTTCCTCAACACTACAGATTATTTTATGTTATATTTTGAATCCTTTAATATTATCCATTTTTATGAAGCTAATACTTGTTATATATATATATAAATTTGATATTTGATATATATATTTGACAAATATATAGTATATATTTGATCATGGGTGTATTTAAATAATACAAATATACAAACCTTATTTTAAATTAACTATTAATAAATAAAATGATCTCACATACCTTTTATAAAGAAAACTATGGACCTGTTGCAGGAAGATTCCTGCAAGAATAAGGCTTTAGGAGGGCTTCCCTCCCACACTGCACTCCCACCTCTCCTACTGTGGTGGGCGGGGCAGGGTGGGTGGGGTGTGCACCTGCAGCACATGACTCTTCCCAACCTGCCCACCCATCCCACCCCATCCCGCCCTGCCCCTGCCACCTATCTCTGCAGCCACATTCCAGCTTTGTTGGGTTAATTTGCATACTTGCTCTGATTTTCTGTGGGCATAGCAAAGGTACGGTCAAAACAAAAAACAAAAAACAAACAAACAACTGTGTGATTTAGGATCATTAGCTCATTTTTGTTGTTGTTGTTGTTAAAATAAATAAATAAGAAAAAATGTTTCCTTAAAACAACTTATCCAAATTTTCTTTTACTTTTATTATTGAAGTACAGATAACATACCATATTATATGCATTTCATGTATATAACATAGTTATTCAGGATTTATATACCTTACAAATTGATCACTGTGATAAATCTAATCACCACCTGTCATTGTACAAAGTTATTTTAATTCTATTGATTATATTTCTTATGCTGTACATTTCATCTCCCTGACTCATTTATTTTATAACAAAAAGTGTGCACCTCTTATTCTCATTTACATTTTCTTTCTTCTTTATTCTTCCTCTGGAAATCATCATCTTATTTTTTTATATATACCTGAGTCTTTTTCTTCTTTGTTTTGTTTTTTTAGTTTCCACATATAGGTGAAATCATATGGTCTCTATGCAAAACCATGGGGGAGCCTGACTACCTATTTTTATGTCATTCCAGCTTCATAGATCATCAGTGGTAATATTAAGTTAAAGGACCATAAACACAAGGACAAATTAATTTTGTTTTATGTTCATTCATTTGTATTTAATGTAATAGGAATTCCATGGAATCCATAAAGTAATTTTATAATATTATCTAATATATCAATATTAAATTTCATCCTGGAAGAATCCAAGTTTTAGTAAATTTAAAAAAGTTAATACATAGAGAAATAAAATTCTTTCAAAATGTGACTACTTGGATCCATGTGCATAAAATTCACTAAGTCTGTTTTATGTATATAGTGTGCTATATTTAATAGCCATTTATACTTATAAGAGTTATTTCACATGTAATTACATGATATTATGAAATGGAATGTTGGGCTATTTTATTGATTGAAGGAGAGAAGTGAGACTAATATTTAAAGATAGTTAAACTGCACAACATAAAAATGTCAAAAATGGGGCAGATAGCATTATTTAGTCTCCTGGCTCTCTATAAAGTGCTATTTCTTATTACACTAGAGGCCCGATGCAGGAAATTCATGCAAGAGTAGGCCTTCCTTCCCCTGACTGCCATCATGGCTTCCCTCTGGCCCTGGGACCCAGGCTGGCTTCCCCCTGGCCCTGGCTTCTTCTTGAAGGATGACTTGTCTGATTAGCATATTATCCTTTTATTATTACAGAAGTGACTCTACTGGCTTGTTCTCCATTAATTCAAAAGACCTTTGTCTGAAGAATGACTCAGTGTGGCCATGTTTTAATTCATGGAGCTACATTGTTGAATCAAAAATAGAAGTCAGAATTTTTTTCTGCCTGGTTGCTAAGAATCTAGAAGACAGGAATCAAATAACAAATCCATTGTGATCACTGGTATGAATGAATTACCAGTAAATGAACACCGTGCCGTGACGTATAGGTCCCAGGCAGAAATATGTAATCAAAAAGGTAGCCTAGGATGAAAGTATACAAGTGTACCGGAGGACAAGGAGTTTGATAAGACACCGGAGATGAGGTGAACGTAGCCTTGCCCGTCCACAGGAGGAGAAGCCGTGAAGCATCCGGGGGATGACATGGGACATTGCCTGCCTCTGCCTAGGCCACGCTTCGTCTAGGGATCTAGAAGAAGGATCCTGTAGCACAATAAAAACTGTGGCATTTAATATGATTAACTTTGGTGAGTCTATTATAAAAAAGAAGGTTAAAGTTAGAATTTCATGAAGCACTAGACTAAAGAAAGGAGAAGACAGCAGCGGACAGAAGATTGTGTTAGAAGTTTCAAAGAACTGACAATATAAAATATAGCAGAACATCCAGTAAGTTAAGGATTTATACAAATCCTTTGCTTTTGGGAATAGAAGCATTCCTGGCTACTCTTGGCAGGGCTATTTTGGTAAATTCTAAAGTAGAAGCAGTACACTCAGGAAATAAGACACTGGGAAACTGGAGAATGTGTTATAGTTTGCCCTACCATCTCCTTCCGATCTTTTTTCCATCTTCTTTTTTCTTCTTCTTCTTTCTTGCTTCTTACTTCTGTCTATATTTCCTTTATTTCTCCCATTTTATTCTACCTTTTTGTGAAGAGAGAGAGGTGTGGTTCACTTTAGAGAATTTTAATGGAATATTTAACCTTTTAAACTCACAATCCCTCTTCAAATGTTAATCAGCTCCTACCAAGAAAGTCGTACATAGCCACAAGATTTTGTAAATAATTAAAAGAAGCTCAGAATCCCTTTGAAACCCATTCACTAAGTCCAAAACTTTCAGCGGATTCCCAGTTAAGAATCCTAGCCAATGTTAGAATGCAAATAGTATGGGTATGGATGTTAAATGGAGGTATGTGAGCATGTGGTATACAAGTACCAAAACTTGCAAGTGTTAACTGAAAAAGACAATTTGAAAAAGAAATATTACTCTCCTCAGAAGACAAATTTTATGGATTAATTTCATATGAGGGAAATAAATTTAGTTATTTCTCTATTCTTATTTGTAATAAAATATAAAGGAGCTTTAACTGATTACATTGAAAACATTCATTCATTTAATAAGCATTTATTGAACATTTCTTAAAGCCAGGTGTTAAAGTAGATGCTTGAAATACAAATAAGAATCAAAGATTGCTGTTGACCTCAAGATGCCTTCATGGAGAGATGAGAAGCAAATAAATGATGATGATGATACATGAGGTGATCTATAACAAATCTATATACATGACGTTTTCTCATACAAATGAGGATCTGCTTCATAAGATTGAAAAGTGAGTTCTATGATTTTTTTTTCCTGGTTACAAACCTATATATATATATATATAATTATTTAAGAGTTGAAGGTTGAATAATGTCTGCTGTATTCACTTATGATCCAATGAGTGAGTGTGAAGGATGAGCTCTAGATCCAGTCAGACCTGAATTCATGTCTGGGCATTGTCAACTGTATGACTTTGATAAAGGTATTTGATTTGTAAAAACTTCACGTCCTTTGTTTGAAAAATCAGATTTTTTAACAAAATATTGGTTTGCTATTCACATTTAGTCAGCTAAATACATTTACAGTACCCATCAGGATCTGATTTAAAATAATCAAAAGAATTTTATAAGTTGTTATTGATAAACTACTTATGAAATAATTAAGATTATGTAACTCTCAATAATAGAAAACAAAGTGGAATGTAGGTTAAAGTAAGAAAAAAACCCATTAAAAATATCAATGAAAAAATAGGTAAATCTAGCCGAAACCGGTTTGGCTCAGTGGTAGAGCATCGGCCTGCAGACTGAAAGGTCCCGGGTTCGATTCCGGTCAAGGGCATGTACATTGGTTGCGGGCACATCCCCGGTGGGGATTGTGCAGGAGGCGGCTGGTTGATGTTTCTCTCTCATTGACGTTTCTAGCTCTCTATCTCTCTCCCTTCCTCTCTGTAAAATATCAATAAAATATATATTTTTAAAAATAGGTAAATCTAAATAAGTACAAAAATGTGATTTTTAAAACCATTATATAAATATTTTACTTTTAACCAGGGTGCAGTAATGGAGATCATGTTTACCTTCCACCTGAAGCAACTGAAATGTTTGCAGCGATGATGTTCAGGCATGAACACCAGGCAGCACAGGACTGATTGTTTAGTTTGGAGGACATGAGCCCTATGATGGGCCCAGTTACTGCCTGGAGAGAATTTCCAATCTTCAGGACAAGAAAAAGAGCCCAATCAGAGGGAATTAATGAGGGAAAGCTGAAAGTACAGTAAGTCTGGGGCAGAGCACACAAAAAAGAGGAGTTTCCCAAAGAGAAAACTCTAAAAGTCCTCAGAGGGTTCCTGCAAGATCTTCAACCGATTCCTAATCAACACATATATGCGAAGAAACTATCTGAGCCTAAAAATAAACCACTCAAAAGGAGCAAACAATCTTTGGAGCTCACAGTGCTGCAACTGTATGTGTCATCATTAGGAAGAGCAGAAACTCTTGAAATTCAAGGGATCTTAGGTCAAATACTCAGAAAGGTATTGCACTGTCACTGAAACAAAGTTAACACTAACTTAAAGATTTATCTATTTCTGTCGATCAAAGGTTAAAAACAAGCCTGAAAGATCCATGAATTTTTATAAACGTTCTACAACCCAGGGCAATGATTAAGTACAACTATAGTTATTAAGTACAACTACAAAAATTTCTAACATTCAACAATGTAAATTTCCAATGGTGGTCATTCAATATAAAATTATCAGGCATGCAAAAATTGAGAGAATCTGACACTGAAAGTTGAGTAAAAAGTCAATAGAAATAGACCCAGAAATGATACAAGTGATAAAATATGTAAATTGAGTAAAAGTTATTTTTATTGTATTGTATATGTTCAATAAGTTAGTCAAAAATGATGCAGAAGTTAGGGACATAGACATTATAAAGAAAATAAGCAAAAATAAAGAAAATAAAAAATTAAATAAAAATTGGAATCAAGTTCCCAGAGATAAAAAGTATGTCTAGATTAGAAATACTATAGCTGGAGGGTTTATATCATGAGTAAGATTGAGCAAGCACATTTCACTCTGCCTCTCCCATTGATACCAATAATAAACATAAACAGAATAAATGGAACAAATATTTTAAGACTGATAGGAGAAATTTTGCCCACTCTTACCTTTATTCTCTGATATCATAGACCTGTGACTATGTTTGCGCTTAAAAACGAGTCCAAGAATGCATAAACAACTACATGGAGGTTCTTTGACAACTCATGCCCAAGTTGTGCATAAATTTGAAACCAAGCCTAAGCACAATAAAAGACGTGAAGAATTAAAAACAGTCTATCACCCAGGTTTCAGAACTGCCATTAGAGGCAACTACACAGTCATATTCATACTAGAGGCCCAGTGTATGGGATTCATGCACTGGTGGAGAGTGTGCGCTATGGGATTTGGTCTACTGTAGGAGTGTCACTCATCCCAGACTTGCCCTCTGAGTGGCTGCTCCCTGGTCAGGCATCTTCCAGAGCTGAAACTTCTATAGGTTTCGATTATAAAAGATACATAATTTCCATCAGTAAGGGCCAGTCTTAGGGACAATAGCCCTGAGAGGCGGTGGAGTAGGCCTCAGTTCCACAGTGGCCATGAACCTGCCTTGCAGCCTCTCGGGTCAGTTCTGTGAGCCTGGCAACCATGCTGCATGCCCTGCAGGCATCTGGCGGAGATGACAGGGGACGAGGTGGAGGAGCCTGGGCAAGGAGGCAACAATCACAGACAATGTTCCTGCTTATCAGCCTGGGGTTCACAGAGCAGCAAGCTCATCCTGGTCAGCTGAGCAGTGCTTCCACTGTGGTAGTGCATTGACCACGAGAGGGCAGCTCCTGCATTGAGTGTCTGCCCCCTGGTGGTCAGTGTGTGTCATAGCGACTGGTGGAGCAGTTGTTCTGGTTACGCCATACAGTTACTGGGCTTTTATTTTATAGGATAACACTGAAAATGCTATGAAAACTGAACTAATATTGGGACCAAAATGTTGGTTGGAACATGCAGCCTTAACATTGACAGGTTGATTTCTTGCTACAATAAAAATGTAAAATTCACCATAGGATTAAAACATGACTTAGTCTCCTACATAATATTCAAAATATCAGATACAATCCAACATTACTCAGCATATAAAGTACCAAGAAAATCTCAACATGTATAATAAAAGACCAATGCTAAAATGACATTATGTTGGAATAAGATGAAAAACAAACAAAAAACACACAACTTTAAAAGAGCTAATATAACGATGACATAGCAAGCCAAATGTGAATACTCATTATAAATTGAAAAATAGAAAGCCTCAACAAAAAACATAAAATATTTTTAAAAAGCAAAATCAAATTTTAGAACTAAAAAATTAAAAAATGCAGGCTCAATAGCATAATGAATATGGCAAAAAAGTTTGTTAGTAGGATGACAGAAAATAAAAATCATCCAATAAAAAACGAATTGGGTAAAAAAAGAACAGGTCCAATTATCTCTCACATTTATGGTATCAGAGTTATAAGAGAGGAGGTTACTGAAACAAAAACAACAGCAGCAAGAAAAGGAAGACAAGTGACTTAAAACAGCTCAAATTTGGTGAAAGACATAAATTTACAGATTCCAGCAACCAAAAAAATAACATTAAATAATCCATGCCCAGGCACATCTATCATAATCAAAAAACTAATATCTAAGGATATTTGACAAAAACTATAGAGGGGGAAATTAGCTGTATAATCTGAAGGGGGAACAATTTAAAGAATTTGAGTAATTGTGGATTTCTCATCAGAAACCATGCAAATGAGAAGAAAGTGGGCACTTTTAAATGCAGGACAAAAAAAGCTTCTCAACCCACAATCTTATAACCAGTGAAAATATGCTTCAGAAATAATGGCAACATTATCTATATATGTAAAAGGCTAATATGCAAAGTGTCCCTTTGAGTTTGATTGCTCACTATGATGTGTGCTGTCCAACAGGGGGCAGTGTGGAACAAACGAAGGCCCCAGCTGGCAGCTGGCAGCTGGGGATGGAAGGCCCTGGTATGCAGCAGGAAGGCCCTCATCAGCCCTGATCAACTCTGATCATCAACCAGGCCTAGAAACCCTACCTTTGCACAAATTTCATGCACTGCACCTCTAGAAAGTATATATTCTCATATAAAATAAATTCTTATATTTCATAAGATCTGTCTAAAACAATGAATAAATGAACTTCTTTATCCAAAGGAGAGAGAGAGAGAAGTCATGGACGTGGACAACATGAACAACAGTGTGGTAATTGTCGGGGGGTGGGAGGGCAGTGGAGTGGCTGGAGGTGGAAGTGGGCATAGAGGGCATGATGGAAAATATAAAATAAAGAAGGAAAATGATACTAGAAGGAAACTTTGTATATCAGAAATGAATACTATTTGCATGAATATAATACAGAAGTTTCCTATTCATTTTAAAAATGTGAATATTGTTGGAAATTTGGTATAGTTGTTGTAACATAAAATTATAACATGGAAGGCTGAGGACAAAGGAACATGTGTCATGGTAAAATTTTTATATTTACCAAGTACTCATAAAATATCAATTAAGGGTAGGATATGAATAGGTTATGTATGCATATTATAATACCTAGAATAATCCTATCTAATTAAAGAGTAATATGCAAATTAAGTTCACTGTGCTACACCCACAAGTCACACCCACCAACCAATCAGAGGAAATATGTAAATTAACCCCAACCAAGCTTTCAGCAGCCACAGAGAGCAGGAGGGAGGCTTGAGTTTCACTGGCAATGGAGGAAGCCAAACTTTCCAACACCCTTGTGGGCCCAAGCCTCCACTCAAGGGTATACAGTTTCAATTATAGAAGATAAATAAATCCCAACAAAAATGGTGTCAGCCACAGAGCTGGAGAGAGCAGGAGGCTAGGGTTGCCCCAGGTGATGGAGGAAGCCCAGCTTCAGCAAAAATGGCTGGCTCACAAAGTTTCAATTATAGAAGATTAATAAATCCCAGATATCAGGGCTTCTGCTTGGGTGGCCAGGGGGCGTGGCCTGCCTGAAAACCACAAGTCCCTTGCCCAGGCTGCCCACACCCCAAGGGAACCCCCACCCTGATCCAGGATACCCTTCAGGGAAAACCAGCTGGCCCCCATGTAGGCCTCTATCCTATCTAATGGAAGAGTATTATGCAGATTTACCATCATTCCAACACACAAGATTGCTGTCCCATGTGGTCAAAGATCCTGCACCCATGTGGACATAAGATGGCCACCACAATATGGCCAGCAGGGGAGGGCAGTTGGGAGGTATCAGGCCTGCAAAGGAAGGCAGTTGAGAGGGATCAAGCCTGCAGAGAAAGGTAGTTAGGGATGACCAGGCCAGCAGAGAAGGGAAGATGGGGGCAAACAGGCTGGCAGGGGAGCAGTTATACAGCATTCAGGCTAGCATGAGAGTGGTTAGGGGGTGATCAGGCTGGCAGGCAGAATCAGTTAAGGGGCAATCAGGAAGGCATGTAGGTGAGCAGTTGGGAGCCAGCAGTTGGATTGTGAGAGGGATGTCCAAGTGCCCATTTAGACCCAATTCTGGGGTGGAATAGGATCTAAATGGGCAGTCAGACATCCCTTGAGGGGTCCCAGATTGGAGAGGGTGCAGGCTGGGCTTAAGGATACCCCCCGTGCACAAATTTCATGCACCTGGTGTCTAGTTATTTATAAATCTATAACAGAATAATATAGTAAAAACAAAAATGAAATGCTGAAAATGTTCACATAATACAAAACAAAGAAGAGAAATAGTTAAATAAAATAGAGAAAACAAAAACATCTTAGATTTTAATTTAAACATAATAATAACTTACTAAGTATCAATATTTAAATACTCTAAGTCAGAAAGTATAACAATGGGAGAATCAAAAATGATAGCAGAGTAAGTGTTTGCTGCATGGACATGCTCCAAAAACAAACTAGAATTACAACTAAAATGCAGAAAAAAACTTCCTGAATATTCAATTGAACAGTTGCAGGAGAGAACCATCATACATGAGGATCAAAAGTGGAGACCACAATGTGATGAGTAGGAGGGGTGGAAAATTGTAATGGCTGGTTGGTCCATTGCCCCCAGACAACAAATGAAGTCCTGGAGAGATATCTCAGCTATGGAGGGGTTGCCCATGAGAACTTTGGGATCTAATCCTCAAACAGAGCCCCCCAGCTGACATGACCAAGACTGAGGAGGGTACCCATATAACATCTGGCTGTGAAAAGAAGCAGAGTGCTGTCTACCAGGGAGTGACAGTTGAAAATTCAGGCATCCTCTTAAAGGGCCAATTCCTAAAAGTCCCTGTGGACCCACCCACCTTGTGCTTCAGCAGAGGAAGGGTGAAGTGGACTAGGACTTGAGAGCAGAAGTCAGGATGGGGACTCCTGAGAGAGAGCTCAGAAGGAAGACACCCCAAGTTTCTTGGGCTGAGTTATTCCTTCAAGCAGCAGAGGGCATTTTTCCCATTTTTTCTGCCTTGCATGGTGGTGGGGGGGAATACAGTTGACATACCCTATTGGAAAACACCTTTCCCTGAGGCTCTTTAGAGATTAAAAATAATAATTATCCTCCAGGCAGAAGCAACTGCCCTATCATGTTGATTAAACACTCGCCACACCTGAGGATGATGGCATAGGGGGCAATTCAAGTCAGAATCCTCTCAGTCTGTAGGCAGAGGTGGTCTCTGGAGGCTTTGAGTCTTTGCCTGACCCAATTAGTCAGAAACAACCTTTAACACTGACCTGCATTAGAGATAAAAGGTGTAGAGGATCTACCTAATACATAGTAACAAACTCAAACAAACAACCAAAATGAAGAAACAAAAAACAACCCCCAAATGAAAGAACAAGATAATTCTCCATAATAAGAGATAAATGTAGTAGAGATAAGAAATTTATCTGAAACAGAGTTCAGAATAATGATGGTAAAGATGCTCAACAGCATGAATATATAATATATATAATATTATATTATATATAATATATATAATTTTATATATATATATATATATATATATATATATATATAATGAAAAAAGAACAGTCTGAGATAAAGAATGATATAAAACAAAACAAAACAAAAAACACATTGGAAGGAATACACAGCATATTAGGAAAAGTTGAGGATCAAATCAATAAGTTAGAATAAAGAGTTGAAAATATCACTCAAGCCCTGGTTGGCCTACAGGCTGAAGGGTCCCAGGTTTGATTCTGGCCAAAGGCACATGTCTGGGTTGTGGGCTTGATCCCTAGTAGGGGGCATGCAGGAGGCAGCTGACCAATTATTCTTTCTCATCATTGATGTTTCTATCTCTCGCTTCCTTTCTAAAATCATATATATATATATATATATATATATATATATATATATATATATTCAAAGAAAAGATCACTCAAATAGAGAACCAAAAAGAAAAAGAGAAAGAAAAAAGAAAGAAAAAAAACAGGAGAGTAGCTTAAGGGAACTGTGGAACAACATGAAACATATCAACATTAGAATAATAGATGTGCCAGAAATAGTAGATGAGGCAGAAAGGGACAAAGAGATAAAGAATGTAATTGGAGAAATAATGGCAGAAAATGTCTCTAACCTGATAAAGGAAAAAGTAACACAAGTTCAGGAGGCACAGAGAATCCCAAATAAGAAGAACCCAAATAGCCCTACTCCCAGCCACATCATAATTAAAATGCCAAAAATTAAAGACAAAGAGAGAATCTTAAAAGCAACATGGAACGAAAACCTATTATCTAAAAGAGTTCCTATAAGGCTGACACCTGATTTTTCATAAGAAACACTACAGGCCAGAAGGGAATGGCATGAAGTATTCAAGGTAACAGAAACCAAAGGTCTGAAACCAATATTACTATATCCAGCAAGGCTATCAGTCAAAATAGATGGTCAGACACCCCCGTCCAAAAAAAAAAAAAAAAGCTAAAAGACTACATCATCACCAAACCAACATTACTAAAGAAATGCTAAAAGGATTACTGTAATGAAAAGACGAAATAGAGAGATCAACCAAGACATTCAGAATTAAAGTGGCAATAAATAAGTACCTATCAATAATAACCCTAAATGTAAATGGGTTAAATGCTCCAGTCAAAAGGCATAAAGTAACTGACTGTATATAAAAACGTCTTGACTATATGTGTTTACAAGAGACATACCTCAAAACAAAGACACACAAAAGATGAGAGTGAAGGGATGAAATGAACAAGAAAAAAAGCTGGAGCAGCAATACTCATATCCAACAAAATGGACTGTAGAATGAAGGACATCTGCCGAAACCAGTTTGGCTCAGTGGATAGAGTGTCGGCCTGTGGACTGAAGGTTCCCGGGTTTGATTCCTGTCAAGGGCATGTATCTTGGTTGCAGGCACATCCACAGTAGGGGGTGTGCAGGAGGCAGCTTGTCGATGATTCTCTCATCGATATTTCTAACTCTATCCTTCCTCTCTGTAAAATAATAAAATATTTTTTTTTAAAAAAGAAGAAACTTTAAAAAAATGAAGATCATCACAAATGACACCAAAGGCCACTATGTAATTCTAAAGAGATTGATCCAAGAAGAGAATATAACTCTGATAAACATATATGCAGCCAATATATTTGTACCTGAATATAATAAACAAAAAACAAAACAAAACACCTTTTAGAGAACTTTACTTCTAGAGAACAATACAGTGATATTGATATTAGGGGGATTTAACATCCCTCTGGCATCACAGGATAAATCTTCCAGACAAAAACTTAATAAGGAAATGGAGATTGTAAAGGACCCAGTGGATCAGATGAATTTAATTGACATTCATAGAACATTTCACCTCAAAGCTGAAGAATATATATTCTTCTCAAGTGCACATGGATCATTTACAAAGATAGACCACATGTTATGACACAAAATAAGTTTCCACAAGTTCAAAAAGATTGAAATCATTTCAAGTATTTGCTCAGATCACAGTGGAATGAAATTAGAAATCAAAGACACTAAAAACACTAAAAAACATTCAAACACATGGATGCTAAAATCATCTTATTAAACAATGAATGGATTACCAATGAGACCAAGAAAGTAATAATAAAAAAATAAACTTCCTGGAAACAAATGAAAATGAACATACAACAACCCCAAGCCTCTGGGACACAGCAAAATTAGTCCTGAGAGGGAAGTTCATAGCAGTACATGCATACCTCAAACAAACAAACAAAAAATAAGAAAAATCAGCAACAAACTATTTAACCATATAAATTAAAGAACTATAAAGAGAATAAAAAGAAAATCTGAGAGTAAGTAGAAAGAAGAAAATGATAAAGATTAGAGCAGAAATAAATAACAGAGACTAAAAAAAAAATCAATTAAACCAAGAGCTGGTTCTTTGAAAAGATAAACAAGATTGGTAAACCATTAGCCAGAATCATCAAAAAATAAAGAAAGAGGAACCAAATAAATGAAATCAGAAACAAAACTGGAGAAGTAACCAATGACACCACAGAAATACAAAGGATTGTAAGAAAATAAACAACTATATGCCAACAAGTTGGACAATGTGGATGAAATAGACAAATTCCTAAAAAAATGTAATATGCCAAAAGTGAATCAAGAATAATAATAATAATAACCTGAATAGGCCAATAACAACTGATGAAATAGAAGCAGTAATAAAAATAATAAATAAATAAATAAATATAAATTGAAGAAGAAGAAGAAGAAGAAGAAGAAGAAGAAGAAGAAGAAGAAGAAGAAGAAGAGGAAGAAGAAGAGGAAGAAGAAGATCCTTCTAGTAGACAAAAGCCCAGGTCCAGACAGCTTCATGGGGAGTTTTACCAAATTAGTTCTTCAAAGAAGAACTAATATTAGTTCTTCAAAACTAATATTAGTTCTTAGAACTAATACCTATATTACTCAAAAGATTTCAGAAAATCCAAGAGGAAAATACTCAAAGAAGAACTAATAACCTATACTACTCAAAGGATTTCAGAAAATCCAAGAGGAAAAAACTCTTTCAAACTCTTTTTAAGCTGCCAGCATTAACCTAATTTCAAAACCAGATAAAGATACTACAAAAAAGAGAATTACAGTCCAATATCCCTGATGAACATAGATGCTAAAATCTTCAACAAAATATTAGCAAATCACATCCAGCAATATATTAAAAATATAATACACCATGATCAAGTGGGAATTATTCCAGGGATGCAATGATGGTATAGTATCCTCAAATCAATAAATGTGATACATCACATAAACAAATTGAAAGACAAAAATCACATGATCATATAAATAAATGCAGAGAACGCATTTGACAAAATCTAACACCCATTTTTTTTTAAATTAAAAAACAACAAAAACAACTCTCTCAGCAAAGTGGGAATAAAGGGAACATATCTCAACATGATAAAGGCCATATCTGACAAACCTATAGCCAACATCATACTCAATGGGCAAAAACTAAAACCATTTTTCCTAACAAGAGGAACAAGACAGGGATGTCCACTTTCACCACTCCTGTTCAACATAGTACTAGAAGTGGCAGTCATAGGGATAAGAAAGGAAGAAGAAATTAAAGACATCCAAATTGGGGGAAAAAAGAAGTAAAACTATCATTATTTGTAGATGACGTGATATTATATATAGAAAACCCTAAAGACTCCATGAAAAAATTACTAGACCTAATAAATGAATTCAGCAATGTAGCAGGATATAAAAGTAATACCCAGAAATCTATGGCTTTCATATATACCAATAATGAACGCACAGAAAGAGAAACTAAAAAAAGAAAAAAATCCCATTTATCATTGCAACAAAAAAATTATGATACCTAGGAATGAACTTAACTGAGGACGGAAAAGTCCTGCACTCAGAGAACTGCAGGACACTGAAAACAAAGACACAGGAAGACAGGAACAAATGGAGGAATAGACCCTGTTCAAGGATAGGTAGAATCAAAACCATTAATTTTGATTCCATACTACCTGTCCATACTACCCAAATAATCTATAGATTAAATACATATTAAAATACAAATGCCATATTTCATTGACCTAAAACAAATTCTCCAGAAGTACATATGGAATAAAAAAAGACACAGAATAGCTACAGCAATCCTGAGAAAGAAGAAAAGGTTAGAGAGATCACAATTTCAGATATCAAGCTATACTGCGAAGACACTGTTCTCAAAACTGCCTGGTACTTTGGCAAGAACAGATGTATAGACCAATGGGACAGAAAAGAGAACCCAGAAACTGACCCAAGCCATTATGCTCAATTAATATTTTACAAATGAGGCAAGAAATACAATGGAATCAGGACAGTCTCTTCAATAAATCCTGCTGGGAGGAAAGAACAGATACATGCAAAAAAAAAAAAAAAAAGAAAAGAAAAGAAAAAAGAAAAAAAAGAAACTAGAGCATCGATTTATACCATACACTAAAATAAATTAAAAATGGATAAAGGACTTAAACATAAAATGGGAAACTATAAAAATATTAGAATAATCCATAGACAGCAAAATATCAGACATATATTGTAGCAATATCTTTACCAGTACAACTCCCAGGACAATGGAAACTAAGGAGAAAATAAACAAATGGAACTACAGCAAAATAAAAAGCCTCTGCACAGCAAAAGAAGCCATCAACAACACAACAAGAAAGCCCACTGCATGGGAAAACACATTTGCCAAAGTTATCTCCAATAAGGGTTTAATCTCCAAAATTTACAGGGAACATATACAACTTAACAAAAGGAGATAAACAATCCCGTAAAAAATGGGCAAAGGATCTAAATAGGCACTTTTCTAAAGAGGACATACAGAAGGCCAAGAAACATATGAAAACATTCTCAAAGTCACTACTCATCTGAGAGATGCAAATCAAAACAACAATGAGGTACCATCTCACACCTGTCTGAATAGCTATCATCTACAAATCAACAAACAAGTGCTGGTGAGGAAGCCGAGAAAAAGGAACCCTCATGCATTGCTATTGGGAATGCAGCTTAGTGAAGCCATTGTGGAGAACAGTATGGAGCTTCCTTATAAAATTAAAAGTGAAACTCCCATTTGATCCAGTAATCCCACTTATAGGAATATATTCCAAGAAACAGAAACACCAATCACAAAGGATAAATGTATCTCTATGTTCATAGCAGCACATTTTACAATAGCTAAGATTTAGAAACAGCCCATCAGCAGATGAGTGGATTATAAAACTGGTACATCTACAGAATGGAATACTAAGCTGCTATAAAAAAAAAAAAAGAAGAAACTCTTACCATTTGCAACAAACAACATGGATAGATCTGGAGAGCATTATGCTAAGCGAAATCAGCCGGCCAGAGAAAGATAAATATCACATGATCTCATTAATTTGTGGAATGTAATGAACAACATAAAATGAGGAACAAAAATAGAGAAAGAGGAAAAAATATTTTGAAATGTAATAAAAGTAATCCTGTTATTTGAAGATTTTTTATATTTCCTACAACTTTTGTAAAATATTACTATAGTTTTAGAAATATTATTTTATTTAAAATATTTATTCTTAAAATATTAATGTTTATTGTATATAATATTATTATATTCAAAATTGTTTTTTCTTAAATATTAAAAATAAAGTATCACAATGGGTTTAAGCGGTTTTAACTATATGCTGTTCACAAGAAATCATTGTAAAATGTGACATAGAGAAAAGTACAGTGATTAAAATATACAAAATACAAACACATAAAAAAGCTGAAATGGATGAAACCAGTTTGGCTCAGTGTATAGAGCATAGGTCTGCAGACTGAAAGGTCCCAGGTTTGATTCCAGTTGAGGGCATGTACAGTGGTTGAGGTCACATCCCCGGCAGGGGGTGTGCAGGAGGCAGCTGGTTGGACATTTCTAGCTCTCTATCCCTCTTCCTTCCTCTCTGTGGAAAATCAATAAAATATATATTTTTTAAAATCTGAAATGACTAAATCAATATGACAAAATAAACTTAGGAGCAAAATTTTTATTTTATAATTTTATAAGGTTATCTCAGCAAAAGACATAGCAAACACAAATATGTAGATTCCAAATGTCAGAGCTTCAGAATAACATTCAGAAGTAAAATCTAACAGTTAAAGAAAAAATATCGACAAATTATAGTTGGAAAAATCAATCAAGATCTCTAAATAATAGACTGAACTACTAGAGAGAAAATAAATGAGAAAGCACTAAAATTCACCACCAACTAATTTGCTCTATTTGGCATTTATATAATTATTCACTGAATAACATAATAATACCCATCCTTTTGAAATGAAGTTAGAACATTCACCAGCATAGTTTATATTATGAGACAATAAACAAATATTAAGAAATTTTAAAAATTGTATATAGAGGTGACATCAGCAAAATAGAATAGGAAACTCTCTACTTTTCTACCCCCACCCCCACCTAGACAGACTGATGCTCTCTAATAAAAGAGAAACATGCAAATTGACTGTACCTTTGCTACACCATCAAGCCACACCCACCAGCCAATCAGGGTGACTATGCAAATTAACCAAACCAAAATGACAGTTAATTTGCATATCCAGGCCAGAGCAAAGGCTGAAGACAGTGTAGAAAGAAGCCAAGTGCTGCAGAAGAAAGGAAAGCTGAAGGGAAGCAAACAATTGGGGTGGCAGAAGCGGGGGAAGCAGGCGGGGCAGTGGAGACCACGCAGGAAGTCCTGTTGCAAAAATCTTCCTGCAAGGGGCCTCTAGTTAAATAATAATATACAGACCAACTCCATTTGTTTGAAATCCAGACACCAGCTAAGAAGCTCCTATACTCTTGGAAAATGCAAAAACAGGCACATTAAAACAATGGGAGAACAAAAAAGAACATATGTAATATTTTCAACCAAAAAATATATTCTTTTAAAAGCTTATAGGACAGCCAAAACCGGTTTGGCTCAGTGGATAGAGCATCGGCCTGCAAATTGAAAGGTCCCAGGTTCTATTCCGGTCAAGGGCATGTACCTTGGTTGCGGGCACATCCCCAGTAGGGGGTGTGCAAGAGGCAGCTGATCGATGATTCTCTCTCATCGATGTCTCTAATTCTCTACCCCTCTCTCTCTGTAAAAAAAAAAAAATCAATAAAATATATCTATATATATATTTTAAAAAGCTGATAGGACAGTTTGAGACAATCGTTTTATCAGCATCCATCCCCTTGGCACAGTGCCACACTATCAGGAGAAAACTGGCAGCTTTCCTTTGGAAAGAAAGCCAAGTATGGGATGTATTTCCAATGTGAATGTGCTGCCTTTTTCAGGGAATTGCCCAAGGGAATTTTTTTGTCCTACTCTGAATCTGAAAGGACCTTAGGTTGAAAGCCACTGAAAACAAAGATGGCAGTTTGGACTAGCATGCATGCACACACCCACATCTCTTCCACACATTTTCAACACAGACAGAGATAGCAAAAATTCCCCAATCTGGCTTCACCCTGGCTAAGGAACACATTGAACATACATTCTAGATGCCTGGACACCACTGAGAACAACAACAACAGAAAATAACACAGGACATCGCTTCTACTGATGCAGACCCATGGGAAAGCAGACAGACACCAGAGGGAACATGAGGTCATGAAATACTAAAAAAAAAAAAAAAAAAAAAAAATCTCTGATTGGGAATTTTCATGCACAAGTCCAGTGAAGTTGTATACAGAAAAAGACTTTGAGAGGATTCCCTAATTTGGGACCATGCTAATTGGTTAAAGTCTTCTTAAATGAGTCCACCTTAAAAAAATTAGATATATGGCTTTTTGTCTACTCCTTAGATAACAATACAAAGAACCAAGGAAAGTGATAAAATAGGAAAATGTGCTCCCTCCTAAAGAAAAAAAAAAAGTATCCACAACCAATCGTAATGAAGCAAAAGTAGACAAATATTCTGACAGATAATTCAAAATACCATCTTAAAGATAATTAGCAACCTTGCAATAAAAATGCATGAGCAAATTAAAAGTTTGAACAAAGAGAGAAAATATTTTTTTTAAAGACAAACAAAAATATTGGAGCTGAAGGGTATAATAATGGTACCAAAAATTTCACAAGAGCATTAAACAGCAAACTAGATCAAGCAGAAGAAATGATTAGAGAACTAAGAGATAGGTTATTTGAAACCATCCAGTCAGAGGAGCAAAAAGAACGAAAAAGAGTGAAGTAAGTTTAGAGACTTATGGGATATCACCAAGAGAATCAATATATGTATTGTGGGTGCCCCAGAAGGAAAAGAGAGAGCTCAAAAGATAGAGACTGCTTATTTGAAGAAATAATGATGGAAAACTTCCCAAATCTGGAGAAGGAAATAAAAACATCCAGATCTAGGAAATACCATGGTCTGTAAAAACCAAATCCATCAAACTCTACAAAAAGGTCCACTGTAATCAAATTGTCAAAAGTCAAAGACAAAGAGAGACTGTTGTAAATAGAAATAGAGCATTGATTGGTTGTACACAAAGGAATTCTCATAAGGTTATCAGCAGATTACTCAATGTAAAACTTGCAGGCAAATAATTAAAATGTGCTGAAATATTTAAAGTGTTGTAGGAAAGAAATAATCAGCCAAGACTATTATTTCTAACAAAAATTTCCTTAAAAAATAAAAGAAAAATACTTCTTCAGATAAACAAAAGCTGAAATAATTTGTCACCATTAGACAGTAAGAGAAATACTAGGTTGAAATGAAAGGATGATAAACAGCAACACAAAAACGTATAAAAATATAAAAATTTCAGGGAAAGATAAATAAATAGAAAAATACAGAATATATAATATTGCTACATGGTCCACAGATATTTAAGTCTAGTATAAAAACTAAAAGACAAAAATGTAAAATATACCTATAAACAATGTCATTGAATACATTGTATAAAATATGTAAATTTTTAACAATGACAAAAATATGTGTGGGGAATAGTAAATGATAGAATTTTTGTATGTGATTGAAGTTAATTTTTCAGCTCAAAATAGACTGATACACAGTGAAACCTTGGTTCTTGATCTTAATTCCTTCTGGAAGGCTGTTTGAGAAGCAATTTTTTAAAAAACCAAATCAATTTTTTTGCCATTAAAAATCATGTAAATTGAATTAATCTGCTCAATACTTCTAAATGATTCCCTATTATAACCTTGCTGGCATAGAGTACACATTTAACTTTCTGTTTAATCTATAAAAAGTACTTCATTTCTTAAATTTATCTAGTCTCCCCCTCTAGCCTTAAACAAGTTATTTTCAGTACACATTTCAGGAGTTCAGTATGTGACATCTTCAGTTTTTCACATATCACTGTCTCTGAAATGTTGTCACTGGCTAACTGCTTTTCATTTATCTAAATTAACAACAGTTTTTCTACCTCTTCAATTGCCTGTGATCATTCATTTTCTATGAGTGAGCACTTTTATGCCTTTAGCAACATCAGTACACTGATGGCCTCTATGTTTTAAAATTGTGCTAATCATCCATTTCTCCACCAACAAAAGCAAACAACACACACGCACACACACGCACACACACGCACACACACACACCACATCCACACACAATTTCTTGAGGTGTTAACAACATTATTTAGTGGTAAACTGACTCACATTCTCTCCTTTGTGGCTGATGTATAAGTATGAAAAGGTTGTCAGTTCAAGAACTGAAGTTTTGTTTTAAAAGGGAAATATTTTTTCCCCATAAACAACTTAGTTGAGATCTGAATTGTTCTAGATGGGGGATGTTCAAGAACTGAGGTTTGACTATAATTATCAGATATCCTATCAAATAAAGAGGGAATATGCTAATTGACCATCATGCCCTCACAAAGATGGTGGCACCCACAGACAATAAGGAGGAAATATGTTAATTGGCTGCCATGTCCTCAAAGAGGGTGGACCCATAACCACAAGATGGTGGACCCAGTCTCCTCAGCCCTGCCAGGGCAGCAGGCAGGCAAGTCCCAGGAGTGTCTGGCCACTCTGTGCACCTGGCTCTGGAGTCCCCCAGTACCCTCAGCCCCCAGCCACCCAAGGCCAGCCTGAGGCACAGGCAAGCCTAGGATGACAGCTACACAGTTGCCCAGGGCTGGCCCAACGTTCAGGCAAGCCTCAGATGGCAGCTGCCCAGCCAATCAGGTAACCAGGGAAGGCCAAGGCTTGCAAAGCAGCAGATGTGTGATGGGGTGTTGCCGTCCCCTGATTGCTGGGTTGCCTTCCACTCCTGAGGGCTCCTAGACTCTGAAAAGGGCAGGCCAGGCTGAGGGTCCCCCACCTCCAGTGCATGAATTTTCATGCACCAGGCCTCTAGTTTTATATAAGCCTCATTGTAACTACAAATA
This sequence comes from Vespertilio murinus, assembly GCA_963924515.1. Classification (NCBI taxonomy): domain Eukaryota; kingdom Metazoa; phylum Chordata; class Mammalia; order Chiroptera; family Vespertilionidae; genus Vespertilio; species Vespertilio murinus. The sequence continues at coordinate 5,328,187 of OZ004713.1, forward strand.
AAATAACTATATAAGAGCAATAAATAAGAAAGTAATTAAAGCATCCTATATACTAAAAGCTTAATATGGTAAGTGTCCAGTCATCCAGTAGGACATACAACCAATCAAAGCATAATATGCTAATGATATTCTAAGGTCACTCAACTGCTCGCTATGATAGGTACTGATCATCAGAGGGCAGATGCTCCTATCAGGACTGAGCAAAACAGGCCAGACATGCCCTAGAGCCCTTCTGCAGTTCCTCCTTAGCTGGCCAACCTCCTGCGACCCTCCCAGGACCATATTGTGCACTGTGGGGTCCCTTGGCCTCACCTGTGCCCTCTTGCAATCTGGGACCCCCAGGAGAATGTTGGAGAGCTGGTTTCAGTTCAATCCTGCAGGCCTGGCCTAGGGACTCTACTGGTGCATGAATTCGTGCACCAGGCCCCTAGTGTAATTATTTTTAAAAATCAATGAAATTAAAAGGTATGAAAGAACTACAAGATAGAAATAAAAGAGCAAATCACAAGTGTGAGTCCTTCCATATCAATAATTACTTTAAATGAAAAGAAATTAAACTCCCCAATCAAAATCTTATAGCAGCTGAGTGGATTCTCAAAATGCCCTTGTCTACCAGAGAACCAGTTAATTTAAGGACACACTTAGACCAACACTGAATGCGGTAAAAATGATATTCCATGAAAATAGCAACCAACATTGCAGGGTGGCTATAATAATATCAGACAAAATTGAATTAAATTTATAAACTAACACACACAAGAAACAAAGAATGAGAATTATATAATAAGAAAAAAATCAACTGACAAGAAAGTCATATCTGCCCTAAACAGTTTGGCTCAGTGGATAGAGCATCAGCCTGCAGACTGAAAGATCCCAGGTTTGATTTCGGTCAAGGGCATGTACCTTGGTTGCGGGCACATCCCTGAGGGGTGTTCAGGAGGCAGCTGATTGATGTTCCTCTCTCATTGAAATTTCTAACTCTCTATCCCTCTCCCTTCCTCTCTGTAAAAAAAAAATCAATAAAATACATATTTTTAACAAAAAAAAGTCATATCAATTTTAAGTATATGCATCCAACCTCAGAGCCCCTAGAAATATGAAATAAACATTGAAAGAATTGAAGTAAGGCATCAGTATAATAATAATAAGAGACTTCAATATTTTACTTTGAATAATGGATAGAACATACAGACAAAAAATAAAGAAGAAACAGAGAAATTAAAAAACAGTATAGACCAAATAATTCTAATGGGTATAGATAGAACACTCAATCATGGTAAAATTCATATTTTTCTCAAGTGCACACAGAACATTTTGAAGGATGGATTATTTGCAAGATTTAAAAAAAAAAATCTTAACAAATTTTAGAAGATGGAAATTCTACAAGGCAACTTTCCCAACTGCAATAGTATGAAACTAGGAATCAGTAGCGGAACAAAAATTTAAACATTCACAAATGTGTAGAAATGAATACAGTCTTAAACAACCAATGGATCAAAGAAAAAAGAAACAAATGGGAAATTGAAAAATATCTTGAGAGAAATAAAAAGGAAAACACAACATACAAACTTATAGAATGCTGCTCAAGGGGCAACTTTATAGAAATAATGACTACATTTTTAAAAATCACAAATAAACAGTCTAATTTTACATTTCAAGAAACTATAAAAATAAATGCAAACTAAGGCCAAAGGACAAAATGAGGATCAGAGCAAAAATACATAAAATAAAGATCAGAAAAACAATTTTAAAAATAAACAGAATTGCTTTTTTGATATTTCAACAAAATTAATAAAACTTTAGCTAGACTAGGAAAAAAGAGAGAGGACTCAAATCAATAAAATAATAAGTAAAAGAGCAGGCATTAAAAGGTATTTGGATCCAAGATGGTAGTGGAATAGCTGGATATTATCTCACCTCCTTCCAGATCAAACTGGAATTACAACTCAATTATAAAGCAATCGACCTGAATAACCAACTGAAGACCATATGAACAGAAATCTTATAACTCAAGATTTACAGAAGAAGCCACATGGAGACCACAATATGAAAAGGTTTGGCACTGCTTTCATGGTAACTGGGAATCCAGAGAAATATCTCAGCTGCAAATGTTTCTTTTGAGGTATGAATGGTCTCAACTCATGCCAAGCTCCACAGCCCAGAGCACCAGATCTGGGAAGAAGCATCCACATAATATCTGCTTGTAAAAATCAGTCAGGATTCTGTTCACCAGAAAGAGACAGGAGTCTGCTAGAGATCCAAGCAAACTCCTAAAGGGCCAAGACACACAAGCATTTTTGTAGCCACTCATCCTGGGCCCCCTTGCAGGAAGGACATACTGGACTATATTTGTGTGAGGAGAGACTGTGGTTTGTGCATATGGGGAGACAACTGAAGGGAGAGTTGCCAGGCACCATGTGATAAGTCCTTCTATTACACTCTACACACCATATTTCTTGGGTAGAACACTCCTGCCCATATGACTTCAGCCTGTAGGAATGCAATAGGATCACACTCAAGACTCCCTGTCACCTCACTTTGCAGAACTAACACACTGAAGAGGAGCCAGCAGCCTCAGCCTAAAGTTTAGAGGGACCTATATACTATGGGTGTGTCAGTGACTTGCTGGGACTGACCAGCAGACCCTGAGTGATGGAGGAATGGGTTACTCTGACAAACATTTCTGTGAAAGGGATGGCTAAGGGACTGCTTGGCTATAGCAACCAAACAGCCCTGTTTGCCTGCCACCTTAGGTTGTTACTGTAACAATAGCTTGTTAAAAAAATCAAGTCAGAGGCTGCTGCTTTCATCAATGTCCCCCTAGAGGTCCCCGACCTTTCAGAAAATCCTCCTTACAGACTTTCCAATAAGTCCAGTGCTTCCCACCTCTCCCTACTTTTTGTTTGTTGGCTGCAGAAGATAGAGGGAGGTGGTGAAATTTCTGCTTTGGAAGGTTAGGGTTCACGAAGCGGTTCACTGCTTGAATTCTAATTTTGTAGACTATAAGGAAAACAAATATAATTACAAAGACAGAAATGGTTAGTCTGATCAGGTACCAATTGATTCTAAGAAACCATGTAATGGGGTCTGTCTATTCCAAATACTCTTTTGCCATATTCCAAGTAGTAGTCTCTTTTTCATGTTCATTGATAGCAAATAAGGACTCTTTAATTTGCCTTTGAACATGCTTACTTCTTCAGTAAAGTTATCATGAAGGACTTCCCACAGATGCTTTTTAACATCAATCCACTGATAGTGACTACTGTTCCATTTTAAAGAGGTGACACCTATGAGCTTATGCTCCCAATTGAAATTACACATTTGCCAGTATGCTATAGTATATTGTCTTTCCCCCAGATATTTAATGGCTGCCTCTATTGGCTGTAGTCTAGCTAATATTTCTTGATCTATGTGCTGTTGTATAGTGAATTCCCTAGTTATATTATAGGCCATATTGTCTGCCAATGGGGCAGTTTGCATAGACTCAGAAAGGGCCTACGCTGGTGGAACTAAGAATAACAACAGCCGAGATGATGGCAGCAATGAGCATTCTCAAAAATCTTTTGGGCCATAATTGGCTCAATGCTCTTTCTAAGACTTTGATAGCTGATGAGCCTTGCCATTTCTTGGTGAGATTAACAGGTATAAGGGTTTATGCTTGTCTCCTAAGTAGTATAATAGTGTTGATGGTCAATGAGGTAATATTCTGGGTGGTAATACAAGATGCAAAATAAGCTCCTTCTCCAACTTGTATTGGAAAAGGTGTACTATGGCTTATTAGATATTGGGGCCCATAATAAATACATAGGGGTGAGGGGTTGAAATCAGGCTATTTTAGGTAAGATTATTAAGAAAAGTTATACTATAGTGGCCACAGGAGTTCTGGCAGTCAATGTGCCACAATTCCAAAGGCCAATTTGAAAACATGGCCTAATCTCCATAAAGTTTCCTGAACTGGCAAGCCTAATACTCAAAGTCATGGGGAACTCATCCCTCCATCAATCCAAACCTCTGGCATGACTGCATAACTGATGTAACTAATATTGGATGCACAGTGTACCAGAATGTCAGTATGGTTGGCTTATAAATGATCATGTGGACTCCAATCTATAACCTGTTGATTTACTCAACAAACTTCCCAATGGATTGACTCCTCAGAAGGGTCCCACTGCTTATTTTGATAACATGGAGGGATTGGAGGCACAGTAGCATTACTTTGATTGCTGCAGGCCAAGACTGCCTGCTGAAATAAATATATAATTTACCAAATTGCTTTAAAAATGCTTTCATATATCCAAAGAACAGAAAGTTTAAGAATTAGCAATACTTTCAACAAAAGCTACAAAAAACTATATAATTTTTTTTTTTTTTACTTATTCAGTTACATAATAAAATTGTTGTTCCTTCTGATTTTTCCTGCTGGTATTTCTATAAATACAGATATTTTTTAGACTAATGTAAATGACATGGAATCTGGTCCTATCTGTAAAACACAACTTTCCATAATAACAATTAGAACTATAAATAATAGCATATATAGTTATTATTATTTGACAAAACTTCCCATGTACTTTAAGTAGAAAAATTTCCTTCTGAGAGAGAAAGTAAACACTTAGTCATTCTAGAACCTATTGGAATGATCTAAAGCCAATTCTAGGTCAATAAAAATTTTCTTAAAATTCAAAACCTGGGGAAGGAAGTAAAATATAAAAGACTAAAATATTATGTATTAATATTATTAAACAGTATTAAGTAATTTATTAAGTTAAAGTAATCAAGTTACTGAATATATATATCAAGGATTCTGCCACATTTCATTGAATTCCTGGGTCCTCACAAGGGGCCACCACTTGTCGGGGCTGACCAGCAGACACTCAGTGATGGATGAATGGATTACTTTGACACATGTTTCTGTGAAAGAGAGGGCTAAGGGACTGTTTGGCTATAACAACCAAAAAGCCCTATTTACCTACCTCCTTAATCTTTTATTGCAACAATAGCTTGAACTAAAATTAACCTCTAGATACAATCAGTAAGTATCCTTGAGAAAACACACGCTTCTACAAGATTGAGTTTAAAGACTAAACACAGAAATTCCAATAAAACACCCCAGGGCTCCGGCTTATTTGGCAAAGTCAAGGCAGGGTTGTTGCCTTTAGCAAGGTCCCCACAGAGGGCCCCAAACTTTCTAAAAATCCTCCTTACATACCTTCCAAGTCCTGTGTTTCCCCACTGTGACTGCATTGTGTGGTTCTGGGGTGGGGTACATTCCATCAAACTTCCTGTAAGCCTGACTGACAACACTTTTTTATGGGAGACCCACTAGCCCTCCCTTCTGGATTCCCAGGGGCCTCACCCTACTGACCTCTGGCAGCCATCCCTGCAGAGCTATGGCTTTCCTAGAGGTCTTGGCAGAATTCAGGAGAGACTGAGTTGTGTGCCTGAATGATGGTGACCATTTCCTCCTAACACACCAGATCAGTACAGAACCCTTACTGCACACAACCAAATCTTGGCGTATTTGGGCCTGAATAAACTCTGCTGGCCTTATCCTGAAACTCTCTGAAATCTTGCCCCACCACAAAGGTATGTGGGTACCCAGTGGGTGGCAGCTAAACATGGTGTACCCTAAGACTTTGATTGTGTGTACTCAGACCAAGCACTGGCACTGAGTTTGAACCTGCATCAATATACTGAACACCACTTGTTTCTACCTAGTGACTTACTAAGAATGTCCTCTTGCAACTATAGTAACACCAGAGGCTTTTTCAGTGACAGAGCCTAGCAGGCAGCTGATAGGCAGAGACAAACAAAGGGGAGGGACTTGCAGGGTACCTGAGATATTTATTAAAGTCAAATGTATAAGACTAAAATATTATGTATTATAATTTTACCCCAGTGTGGTTCTGGTAAAAGCCAGCTTTGGTCCTCAGCTTGGTTCTTCCCATGCACACCCAGAAAACACAGAGCTACAATCTGTGGATCACTTTGTAGCTCCAAACAGGTTTCCCAGAGACAGTTACAGTAAACATCTGACATTGATGTGCACCAGGTTCCACCCCAAGAGATTCCAGAATCATACACTCAGTGTAGAGATTCAGAACACTTCAGAGCATGATCCAATCAGTTTCACAGATGGCACATACAAAGAAAGGTCTTAGAAGGCATAAGACCCTGATAAGCCAATATGCTTTGTATGGTCAGCACCTGCACAGCAGCTCAAAACCTGTGGTCATGGTAAATCCTCAACCTGAGGATTAACCGCACACACAAATGAACCAATAGTAATAAAGGCTTAATTACAAAAGGGGGATCCACATAACTCACACAAGGAATATTTCTGGAGCACTCAGCTAAGGAGACTACAGAACAGAGTCTCACAATACAGCTAATACACAAGAACATCCTACCAAGACTGGGAGACATTGCAGATCTACCTAAAGCACAGAAACACACACAGTAGAAAGACAAAATAAGAAGTAAGAAATATATGCCCCAGATAATAGAACAAGAAAAATCTCCAGAAAAAGAGCTAAATGAAATGAAAGCAAAAAATTTACCAGACATAGAATTCAAAAGAATAGTTATCAGGATGCTCAAGAAACTTAAGAAGAACTTCAACAGCATGTAAAAGAACATAGAAACCATAAAAAAGAACAAGTCAGATATGAAGAAGACAAAATATGAAATGAATACACTAGAAATATTAGTAGGTAAGATGAAGCAGAGGATTGAATCAGTTATTTGGAAAACAAGTTAGAAAAAATAAACAAAAAACTCAGAGCAGCAAAAAATGATTTTAGAAAATGAGGATAGTTTTTTTAAAATGGACAACATGAACTGTAACAACATATGCATCATAGGGTTAAAAGAAAATGAAAAGAGAGATAAATAAATTGAGAACCTATGTAAAGAAATAATGACTGAAAAATTTCCTAAGCTTGTCCAAGAAGCATGGAGAGTCCTAAAAAGATGAACCCAAAAGGCTCACAGCAAGACACATCATAATGAAAATGACAAAGATTAAAGAGAGAATCTGAAAAAAAGAAAAAGATAGACAGCTAGTTACCTGCAAGGGTGCTTCAATAAGACTGTCAGATGATTTATAAACAGAAATATTTCAGGCCACAAGAGACTGGCATGAAATGTTGAAACTTATGAAAAGCAATTACTTATATCTAAGACTAGTTTACCCAACAAGGCTATAATTTAATATTAAGGGAGAAATAGAGATAATTCCAGAAAAGAAAAGTCTAAAGACGTTCATTACCAGTAAATCAATATTATAAATGTTAAAGGGTCTTCTCTAAGAAGGAGAAATTTAAAAAGAGGAACTTAGTTATAAAGAATAAAATGGCAATACATATTTAGCTATCAATAATTTATATGTAAATGGCTTAAATGTTCCAATTAAAAGACATAGGGTGAATGAATAGATTAAAAAAGACCTATATATATTCTGTACACAAGAGACCCATTTAAGAACAAAAGACACACACAGACTAAATATAAAAGAATGAAAAAGAATGTTTCATGCAAAGGGAAAGAAAAAGAAAAAGCTGGGTGGCAATATTTATGTCAGACAACATAATCTTTAAAACAAAGGCTATAAAAAAGAGACAAAGAAAGGACACTGCATAATGATAATTGATCAATCCAAGAGGATATCACCCTTGTAAACATCAAGAAAAAAAAGAAAAAAGAAAGGACCCAATATTTTTTTTCCTTTAAATCAGAAATGAAAAAGGAGAAATAACACCACAGAAATACAAAAGATCATACAAACATAGTACAAGATATTTGCAAACAAGATGGACAATCTAGATGAAAGATGCAAATTATTAGAAACATAAAAAATTCCTAAAACATAATCAAGAAAAAAATCTGAATTCATTGATTTTAATTAGTGAAATTGAATCTGTAATTAAACAACTTCCAATGAACAGGGTCCTGGGCCAGATCGCTTCACAGGGGACTTTTGCCAAGCATCCAGTGAGGCACTATCACCTTTTATCTTCCCTCAAAAGATTTGAAAAGACAAGAAAAAAGAAAAAAAGAAGACTCCCAAGTGTATTTTACATGGACAGCATTATCCTGTTTCCAAAATTAGATAAGCTCCCCCCCAAAAACACTGCCACCCAGAGGTCTCTAGATCTCCTTAAAAAATCAGGCCTTGTAATCAACACGGAGGAACTGTGAAACACAGGGAACTGCAACTACTGCCCAGACAGGGATCAGGCGTGCCAGACAGAACAATACAGAAAGTGAATGACCTTCATTACTGCAAATTTTGTATAATTTTTTATTTTTATTTTTTAATTGTTTAATTTTTGTTTTTTACTTACATTAAGTGCAAAGTTTACTCAAGAAATTATTTTTTTGTCTTCCCTCACTTGATTTTACTTTTTTAATTAATTCATTTTTATAGGTAATCAACATTATTACTACTACTATTTTACCTTTTTTATCTTTTTTATCTTATTTTCTTTTGTTTATTTTTATTACTACTTTTTAAGTGTCATATTATATTCCTTTTTTTTTTTTTCTTTTTCTATTTTTCTCTATTTCCCCACTTTCGGGATTACTATTCTGAAGACTATTTGTACCTTTCCTTTTCTATCACTCTATTCTATTTCAAACCTACCTTTATGACATCTCTCTTTTCCTAACCCTTTCCCTTTGGTGTCCTGCTTATCTTAATCCTTTACTGCTCTAGATTTCCCTTATTCTTTCTGTTTACCCCTCCAACATTTTCACCTGACCTGTGTATATATAATTCCCAACCCCCTGCTCTAAGCGCATTCACACCTACCTTGTCGCTGCCCCCCCCCAAAAAAAAAAAACAATCCTTCTCTCTACCCCTTTGTTGTTGTATGTTGAATGCTAACTATATCGAAGTTTTATGCTTTTTTTTGTAAGATTGGTGTGCTTATTCTTTTTATTGGACTGTATGTTTTTGTTATCTGGGTTCTAGTCACCTTTATTATATTAATATTGCAAACATATTTCTGTTCAGTGCCTTGTGTGTTGTACCTGGTTGTGTTGTATTTTGTACCTTTAAATCTAAGCAGGAGTGAGAGAACTACATAAACAGGTATTCTTAAAAGAAAGATCATGGGGAGGCTAAGAAACAAGCTGCCTATGAAAGAAAACCAGGCATCACCAGAAAAGGAAGTAAACAATTTAGAGGCAAGCAACCTACCAGAGCAAGAATTCATAGTAATGATCATGGGATGGCTAAAAAGAATGGAAAACAAATTTGACAATATGAGTAAGACCCAAGAGGAAATGAAGAAGAACCAAGAGGATCTGAAGAAGAACCAAGAGGAAATGAAGGTGACCCAAGAAGAAATGAAAAATGACATCGCTTCTATGAAGAACTCAATAGAAAGCATCAAGAGTAGACTAGAAGAAGCAGAGGACCGCATCAGTGAGCTAGAAGACAAGATGGGGAAAAATACCCAATTAGAGCAGCTGCTAGAAAAAAAAAATAAAAAAACAGGAGGAAAGCCTACGGAAGCTTTGGGACAATACAAAACAAAACAATATTAGAATAATAGGGGTCCCAGAAGGAAAGGAAACTGAGCAAGATATGGAAAAAGTATTTCAAGAAATAATGACAGAAAACTTTCCTGAGATAGAGAAGAAAAAACCCACACAAATCTGAGATGCTCGAAGAGTTCCTAACAAAATGAATCCCCAAAGACCCACATTATTATTAAAATGGCAAACACCATAGAGAAAACCAGAATCTTAAAAGCAGCCAGAGAGAAACAGAAAGTTACATATAAAGGAACCCCCATCAGACTAGCAACTGATTTCTCAACAGAAACTCACCAGGCCAGAAGGGAATGGGACGACATATACAAAGTCATGCAAAGGAAGGGTCTGAATCCAAGAATACTATAACCAGCAAGACTATCAATCAAAATTGAAGCTGAAATTAGGAGCTTCCCAGACAAAAAAAGTCTAAAGGAATTTATCTCCAACAAACCAGCAATGCAAGAACTGTTAAAGGGTCTACTGTAAAAATAAAGAAACAGGAAGCGAAGAAGGAACACAGGGGGTTAGAATAAAAATGGCATCAAATACCTACCTATCAATAATAACTTCAAATGTAAATGGTTTAAATGCTCCAATCAAAAGACATAGGGTAACAGATTGGATAAGAAAGCAAAACCCATACATCTGCTGTCTACAAGAAACCCACTTCAGAAAAAAAGATGCTCACAGACTGAGGGTGAAGGGATGGAAAAAGGTTTTCCAGGCAAACGGAAATGAAAAAAAAGCTGGGGTAGCAATACTTATATCTGACAAACTAGATCTCAAAGTGAAGGACATAACAAGAGATAAGGAAGGCCACTTCATAATACTAAAGGGAGTAATCCAACAAGAAGAAATAACCCTTGTAAACTTATATGCACCCAATACGGGAGCACCCAATTACATAAAGAAACTGCTGGAGGACATTAAGGGAGAGATTAATAGCAATGCAATTATAGTAGGAGATTTTAATACCCCACTGTCACCTTTGGACAAATCATCTAAACAAAAAATCAGCAAAGAAACATCAATCCTAAATGACATACTAGACCAGATGGAATTAATCGACATCTTCAGAACATTTCATCCCAAAGCCACAGAATATACATTCTTCTCAAGTGCACATGGGTCATTCTCAAAGATAGACCACATGTTGGGACATAGGCAAAGTCTCTTCAAATTCAAGAAGATAGATATCTTATCAAGCATTTTCTCAGATCATAGTGCCATAAAATTGGAAATCAACTACAATAATAATAATCCAAAGAAATTAAACACATGGAGACTAAATAGCATGCTATTGAACAAAGACTGGGTTACCAGAGAAATCAAGGAAGAAATCAAAAACATCATGGCAACTAATGACAATGAAAACACAACAATCCAAAATCTATGGGACACAGCAAAAGCTGTTTTGAGAGGGAAGTTCATATCTCTACAAGCCTATTGCAAAAAACAAGAAAGAATCGTAACAAATTATCTAACCCTACAACTCAAACAGTTAGAAACAGAACAGCAAGAAAGGCCCAGTGTAAGCAGAAGGAAGGAAATACTAAAAATCAGAGCAGAGATTAACAACATAGAGACCAAAGACACAATACATAAGATCAACAAAACCAAGAGCTGGTTCTTTGAACGGATAAACAAGATTGATGAACCTCTAGCAAGGCTAACCAAGAAACAAAGAGAGAGGAACCAAATAAACAAAAATCAGAAACGAAAGAGGTGAAATAACCACAGACCCCAATGAAATACAAAGGATTGTTACAAAATACTATGAACAACTGTATTCCAACAAACTGGACAACCTGGAGGAAATGGACATATTCCTAGAAAAATACAACCTTTCAAAACTCAATCAGGAAGAATCTAAAAATCTCTACAGTCCAGTTACTTGGGAAGAAATTGAAGCAGTCATCAAAAAGCTTCCAGCAAACAAAAGCCCAGGGCCAGATGGCTTTACAGGAGAGTTTTACCAAACATTCAATGAAGAACTAAAACCTATCCTCCTTAGACTTTTCCAAAAATTTCAAGAGGAAGGAACACTTCCAAACTCCTTTTATGAAGCCAGCATCACCCTAATACCAAAACCAGAAAAAGACAACTCAATGAAAGAGAATTACAGGCCAATATCCCTCATGAACATAGATGCCAAAATCCTCAACAAAATTCTAGCAAATTGGCTCCAGCAGTACATCAGGAAGATCATACACCATGACCAAGTAGGTTTTATTCCAGGAATGCAAGAATAGTACAATATTCTCAAATCAATAAACGTGATACATCACATAAACAAATTGAGAGATAAAAATCATATAGTCATATCTATCAACGCAGAAAAGGCATTTGATAAAATCCAACACCCTTTCCTGATAAAAACTCTCAACAAGGTGGGAGTTTAAGGACCATACCTCAACATAATAAAAGCTGTATATGATAAACCCACAGCCAACATCATGCTCAATGGGCAAAAACTAAAACCATTCCCTCTAAGAACAGGAACAAGACAGGGATGCCCACTCTCACCACTCCTCTTTGACATGTACTGGAAGTACTTGCCATTGCAATTAGACAAGAAGAGGAAATAAAAGGCATCAAAATTGGAAAAGAAGAAGTAAAGCTGTCATTATTTGCAGATGACATGATATTGTACATAAAAAACCCAAAGGACTCCATCAAAAAGCTAATAGACTTAATAAACGAATTTGGCAATGTTGCAGGATACAAAATCAATGCCAAGAAATCAATGGCATTTCTCTACACCAATAGTGAACTTACAGAAACAGAGACTAAAAAAGCAATCCCGTTTACCATCGCACCAAAAAAATTAAGATACCTAGGAATAAACTTAATCAAGGAGGTAAAAGACCTATATGCAGAAAACTACACAACACTGAAAAAAGAAATAGAGGAAGATGTAAACAGATGGAAGAACATACCATGTTCATGGATTGGTAGAATCAACATCATCAAAATGTCCACACTTCCCAAAGCAATTTATAAGTTCAATGCACTCCCCATTAAAATACCATGGACATACTTCACAGACCTAGAAAGAACTCTCCAAAAATTCATTTGGAACAATAAAAGACCCCGAATAGCCTCAGCAATCTTGAGAAATAAGAGTAAAGTAGGAGGAATCACAATACCAGATTTCAAACTGTATTACAAAGGAACTGTTCTCAAAACAGCCTGGTACTGGCACAAGAACAGACATATTGATCAATGGAACAGATTATAGAATCCAGATATCAACCCAAATCAATATGCTCAATTAATATTCGACAAAGGAGGCATGAACATACAATGGAGTCAATACAGTCTTTTCAACAAATGGTGTTGGGAAAATTGGACAGATACATGCAAAAGAATGAAACTAGATCACCAACTTACACCATACACAAAAATAAACTCAAAATGGATACAGGACTTAAACATAAGACGGGAAACCATAAAAATACTAGAGGCATCCACAGGCAGCAAAATCTCAGACATATGCCTAAAGAACTTCTTCACTGATACTAACCCTAGGGCAATGGAAGCTAAAGAGAAAATAAACAAATGGGACTACATCAAAATAAAAAGCTTTTTTACATCAAAAGAAACCATCAACAAAACAACAAGAAAACCCACTGTATGGGAGAACATATTTGCAAATGATATCACTGATAAAGGCTTAATCTCCAACATCTACAGACAGCTTATACAACTCAATAAGAGGAAAATGAATGAGCCAATTAAAAAATGGGCAATGGACCTAAATAGAATCCTCTCAAAAGAAAATAGAAGGAAGGCCAAGAGGCACATGAAAACATGCTCCAAGTCACTAATTTTCCGAGAGATGCAAATCAAAACAACAATGCAATACCATCTCACACCTGTCAGAATGGCCAACATCAACAAAACAACAAACAACAAATGTTGGCGAGGTTGCGGAGAAAAAGGAACCCTCGTGCACTGCTGGTGGGATTGCAGGTTGGTGCAACCACTGTGGAGATCAGTATGGAGCTTCCTCAAAAAACTGAAAATGGAACTCCCATTTGACCCAGTAATCCCACTACTGGGAATATACCCCAAGAAACTAGAAACACCAATCAGAAAGGATATATGCACCCCTATGTTCATAGCAGCACAATTTACAATAGCTAGGATTTGGAAACAGCCTAGGTGCCCGTTAGCAGATGAATGGATCAGAAAACTATGGTACATCTGCACAATGGAATACTATGCTGCCATAAAAAGGAAGGAATTCTCATCATTTGCAGTAACCTGGATGGAATTGGAGAGCATCATGCTGAGTGAAATAAGCCAGTCAATGAAAGAGAAACACTACATGACCTCACTCATTTATGGATATTAAAGAACATTATAAACTAATGAACAGAAAGAGATATAGTGACAGTAAACAACAAGCAGACTGTCAAATGACAGCGGGGGGTGGTGGGGGTGGGTAGGGAGATCTGGGGGAGATAAGAGATCAACTGAAGGACTGGTATGCTTGCATATAAGAAATGCCAAAACTCTGGGGAGGGAGGGCATCTCTGGGAGGGGGGGGGGGCAATGGTAAGCTATGTACATAGACAATACTTTAATAAATTTAAAAAAAAAGTATTTCTCTTATGATGAAGAACAAGAAGAAATGCCCAGTTTTAACACTTTTATTCAACATTAGAAGCCTGGTGCATGCAACTCATGCACAGGATGGATGTTCCTCAGCCCAGTCTGCACCCTCTCTAATCTGGGACCCTGAGAGGATTGTCCGACTTCCCATTGAGACCCAATCCCAGGCATTCAGACAACCCTCTCACAATCCAGGACTGCTGGTTTTTACCTGATCACCTGCCTGCCTGCCTGATTGCCCCTAACTGCTTCTGTCTGCCAGCCTGATCACCCTCTAACCACTCCTCTTCCAGCCTTATCAAAACCTATCTGCTCCCCTGCTGACTGATTGCCCCTAACTGTCCTCCCTGCCAGCCTGACCCCCCCCCCACTGCCCTCCCCTACAGGCCTGGTTGTCCCTAACTGCTCTCCCCTCCTGGTCAGGTTGTCCCCAACTGCTCTTCCTTGCAGGCCTGGTCCCTCTCAACAGCCCTCCCCTGAGGGCCATCTTATGGTAGCCATCTTGTGTCTACATGGGGATGGCCATCTTTGACCACATGGGGTCAGTCATTTTGTGTGTTGGAGTGATGGTCAATTTGCATATTACCACTTTATTATATAGGATGATAAAGGGAGTCCTAGTTACAGCAATCAGACAAGAAAAAACAAGTAAAAGGAATCCAAATTGGAAAGGAAGAAGTAAAAATATCATTATTTGCAGATGACATGATACTGTATATAGAAAACCTTAAAGGTTATACCAAAAGTTATTGGAATAATAAATGAATTCAGTAAAGTAGCAAGATACATAATAAATATTCAGAAGTTACTGCATTTTATGCACCAATAATGAACTATCAGAAATGGAAATTTAGAAACCAATCACATTTACAGTTGCATCAATAAATAAACAAACTCAGTAATAAATTTAACCATTGAGGTAAAATATCTATAGTCAGAAAATTATTAGACAATGAAGCAAGAAACTGAATATACAAGTTAATGGAAGCATATACCATGGCCATTAATAGAAAGAATTAACATTGTTAAAATGCCTATGCTACCCAAAACTCAATGCAATTCTTATAAAAATACCAATGGCATAGTTCACAGAACTAGAATAAATAATGTAATAATTATCATGAAACCACAAAAAAACCCTAATATCAGTAGCAATCTTGAGAAAGCTGAAGTAATCACATTACCTAGTATCAAAATATACTACAAGTCCATAGTAAACAAAACAGCTTAGTACTGAATAAAAGCAGACATGTAGGTCAGTGGATGAGAATAAAGGCCACAGAAGCACACCTGTGCCTTCATGTTCAATTCATATTTGATAAAGGAGGCAAGAACATGCAATGGCATAAAGACAGTCTACTTGGCAATAATCCCACCTCTGGATATTTATGTAAAAGAAGTCAACAAAGGACCTCAGAGAAACATTCTCATGTTTATTACAGCATTATTCACAAAAAACAAGATGCAGAAACAACCTAATGGATAAATAGAAAAAGAAATTATGGCATAAGTAGGTGTTACAAAAGATAAGTATAGGGTAAGATAATTGTCTAGTTTCATTATTTTTTCATATGACTGTCAAATTCTTTAACACTATTTATTAAAGAGACTGTCTTTTCCCCCATAGTGTATTCTTGCCTCCTTTGTAATAAATGTTAAAAAAAATTAAGTGAATTTATTGTTAAATGGTTACATTGGTCAATAAAATTACATAGGTTTCAAGTATACAATTCTACATTATCTTCACATTGCACTGTGCGCACACATCCAAAGTCTGTTCTCCTTCCATCTCCTTATATCCCTGGTTGTTTACCCTCTTCCACCTATTCTCCGCCCCTTCCCTCTGACAATCACCATTCTGTTGTCTGTGTCTGAGACTTTTTTTTTTTTTTGCTTAATCCCTTTGTGTATTTCACCTAGTCCCCTAGTCACCCTTCCCTCTGACAGCTGTCAGTCTGTTTCTAATTGGTTTACTGTGTTCATTAGATTCCACATGTATGTGAAATCCTATGGCATTTGCCTTTCTCTGACCGGCTTGTTTCACTTAGCAAAGAGCCTCTAGGTCCACCCATGCTGTTGCAAGGGTAACGTGTCCTTCTTTTTTATGTCTGAGTAGTGTTCCCTTGTGTAATTGTACCACAGCTTTTTTATTGATGGCACGTGGGCTTATCCCAAATGTTGATAATAAATTAATTGACCATATATGTATGGGTCTATTTCTGGGTTCCCTAGTCTATTCCATGGATTTATATGCCTGTCTTTATGGCAATAACATAGAGTTTAGATTACTAAAGTTTTATTATATAGTTTAAAACCAGCAAGTATGATGACTCCAATTTTTTTTTTTTCATTCTCAAGATTTCCTTAGCTATTAGGGATATTTTGTAGTTCCATAGAAAATATTGGATTAATTTTTTTATTTCTGTAAAAATAATGCCATTAGAATTTTACTAAGAATTACATTGAATCTGTTTGTATCACTAGGTAGTTTGAGTATTTTGACAATATTTATTTTTCTAATTTGTGAGCATGGAATTTTCCCCCATTTATTTGTGTTTTCTTCTATTTCTTTCATTAATACCTTATTGTTTTTATTGTTTAGGTGATTTATCTCCTTGATTAAATTTATTTCTAAGTTTTATTCTTATTTTTAGGTGTCTTATCCTAATTATAAATTGGATTATTTTCTCTCTTTTTTTCTTTCTGATGTTTAGTATTAATGTGTACAAACAGATGAATTTATCCATATCATCTGGTTGTACAATTTGTTGGCACATCATTTTTCATACTTTCCTCTTAAATTATTTTTTTATTTCTGTGGTATCACTTCATGTAACTGGGTTATTAAAACTATCTACCACTGAATTGCTGCCTATTTCTTTAGTTGTATTTTTTTTTTTTACATTTGAATTATATATTTAAGGTTTATTTTGTTGGGTGCATAAATATTTACAAATGTTACATGTTCTTGTTGGATAGGCACCCTTAGCAGTATGTAATGCCCTGATTATCATTTTGTACAGGCTTTGCTTAAGGTCTATTTGTCTCTTATAAGCATAGTTAGCCGAGATTTCTTTTGGCTTCCATTTTCAGGAAACATAGCTTCATCCCCTTCATTTTGTATCTGTAAATGTCCTTACATTTGAAGTGAGTATCTTTCTGGTATAGGCAGCACATAGATGGGTCTTGTTTATTTTTCAATTCATTTAGCCATTCTATACTATTTGATTGGATAATTTAGGCTATTTATATTTAAAGTAATTACTGAGCCTGGCTGCAGTAGCAGTGGTTGAGCACTGAACTATGAACCAGGAGGTCACAGTTAGATTCCCAATCAGGGCACATGCCCAGGTTGTAGGCCACATCCCCAATATGAGGAAGCTGTAGATGATTCTCTCTCATCATTGTGTTTCTATCCTGTTATCCCACTCCCTTCCTCTGTGAAATCAATAAAAATATTTTTTTTTTTTACAATAAAGAATTTATTGCTAGGTTAGGGATTAGTAATGCCACCTTATTATTTTCTGTATTTTGTATTCCTTTGTTGTTCCATGTTTTACTTTGTGAACTAATAATTTTTCTGTATAACATACTTCTGTATTTTGTGTGGTTTTTTTGTTTTTTTTGTTTTGTTTTTTTGTCTAACTGCAGTTTTTAGATTTAATGTTTTAAAAAAATATATATATATATATTATTGATATTTTTACAGAGAGGAAGAGAGAGAGATAGAGAGCTAGAAACGTCAATGAGAGAGAAACATCAACCAGCTACCTCTTGCACACCCCCTACTGGGGATGTGCCCGGAACCAATGTACATGCCCTTGAGCAGAATCGAACCCGGGACCTTTCAGTCCGCAGACCGATGCTCTACCACTGAGCCAAACCAGTTTGGGCTAGATTCAATGCTTTGTGAATCTTTGTTAAGCTCAACTTGTTGAATGTGTTGCTTAAGACCAATGTCTCCTTATTTCTTTTTCTGTTTTGATGATCAATGCATTGATATTAAAGTTCTATTGTATTTCTATCAATTTCTCCATTTATGTCTGTTAATACTTGATTAATATTTTTAGATGCTCCTATGTTGGGAAGGTAAATATTTGTGACTATTATGTTCTCTTCTTGGATTAACTCCTTTATTATAATGTGACTAGAGACCTGATAAATGAAATTCATGCAAAAGCAGGCCTTCCTTCCCCCAGTTGCCGCCACCAGCTTCCCTCTGGCACATGGGCCCTGAGCTTCCCTCTGGCCACCGGCAGGCACCTGGGACCCAGGCTTCTCTTGCAGCCCCAGCTTCATCCAGAAAGTCATCCGGGATGATGTCTAGTCTAACTAGCATTTTTAGGTTTTACTAGAGGCCCGATGCATGAAATTCATGCATGGGTGGGGAAGACTGTCCCTCAGCCCAACCTGAGCCCTCTCCAATGTGTGACCCCTCAATGGATGTCTGACTGCCCGTTTAGGCCTGATCCCATAGGATAACCTGCTAGCCTGATTACCCTCTAACCACTCCCCTGCCAGCCTGATAGATGCCTAACTGCTCCCCTGCTGACCTCGTCACCCCTATGTGTCCTCCCCTGCCAGCCTGATTACCCTAATGGCCTCTGCCTTGGCCCCCACCACAGTGGCTTTATCCAGAAGGACTTCCAGATGGATATCCAAAAGATGTCTGGTCTAATTAGCATGTTACCCTTTTATTAGTATAGATAACATATATGCCCTTTTAGTGCAGAGGACCACACTCACGCTCAACCAACCTATCAACTTCAGCCTGGATGTTATTCCATTTCTGGAATTTTATTTCAATTAATTCTCGAAACAAACTCTTTGTTTTTAGACATTATTCTTCCTTCATTGCTGCGTTTTCCTGCCAGCCCTGGAAAGGCTCTTGACAGAAGTTTCACTGGTATCTAGAGGCAGAAGCATTCTCCTCACCACCACCCTCTCCACAGCCTCCTCTGCACTGGTACTGAGGCTGTCCTGGAGGACGCGGAGGCTAGATAACGGAGACAATGACAGGATTTGGACCACTGCAGCCACCGTATCCACCTCTCCTCTCCATGCTGGAGAAGGCAGGGCCAGCAACTTCCAGCAGCACGGAGCTTCTGGATAGGCTAAGGTTTGCAGAGCTAGCTCTTTGAACACCATAAGTGCTTCAGTCTCTCCCTCTCCAGAGCTGCTGTTGTCCCCAGGATATAGGGCTGCCCTGAAACTTCTCCACACGCATTCCATCCTCAGCAAACATGGCCATGGACTCAGTGATGGAACTACTATTTTTAGATAATTTAAACATCCCAGCACTGTGGTAAGATGTTGCTTCTTGATTCTGATTCTGCTTCTCGACTGTGGGACATGTACAAAAATCCTTAGGCATCTGTGGAAGAGCATGGGTGGCCAGGAGATGTCTCTGCCTTATCTTAGGCTCCTGTGTCTTTGGTTGAGTTGGCTGTTCTGCTTGCTTTGCTCCCCTCCCCTCTTACCCCCGTCAACTTTGGGCCTTGAAAATGTCCTGGTTCTCAGGTTTAGCTCAGGTGGAGTTGGGGAGGGTCTCAGACTGCTTGTATGACAGCAGTTCCAGAGACCCAGCTGGTCATGATGGCTTCCTGATTCCTAAATCCCTCCTCCCAGGTCCTTTTCCTAATGGGAGTTGGGTTGCCGGATGTGACACTCATTTGGTTTAGGAGTCACCCATGAGGACATGATGTATTTGCATGGAACAGCTTTTGTGTGGGGGACACCTGCAGCAAGGGGAATCAGCGGTGAAAGGAACCAGTATCGGACTGGAACCCCAGTCAGGCAACCTCGCTCGCTCCCCGCACATCTCCCCACTGCACGCCCTGCATGTCTCCCTCAGCGGCTGGCCTGGGCGTGCAGGAGGGTTGGCTTCCTCCGTCCAGTCCCCAGGTGACAAAGGAAGGCAAGCCTGCCACTGGCTCCGCCAGCTCCCTGGCTAGGCCTAGGCTGCATTCTTTGTGGCTATGGGTGTGGCCACCTTTGTCACAGAGTGATAGTTAATTTGCATATTACCCTTTTATTAGACAGTATTATTATAGATGCCCTCTCTGTCACCTTTTACAGTCTTTATTCAAAGTTCACGTTGTCTCATATGAGTATTGCTACCCCAAGTGTTTTTTTGTTTTGTTTTGTTTCATTTTGTTGTTTTTTTTACATTTATATTTCCATGGTGGTTTTTTTTTTTCATCTTTTTTAATTAATTGGATTTTCTTTAATAAAATAGATCATACAAATAAGAGAGTATAATTTATACATATAATTTAAAGAATAGTAAATTAAACATTCATGTACATATAATACAATTTAAGAAAAAGAACAGACCCAAAATCTTTGTTCCTTTTCTCTCTCTTTTTAATTAATTCTGCTTTTATTATCAAATATACTTCTCACAGTTTTCTGTTGTGGAAAGCATTACTGAGATCCCTTTTCACCCGCTTGACCCCTTCTGCCTGCTCCCGCTCCTGCCCTGCATTTAGTCTCTGTCTTTTCTTTTGAAGTGAGTCTCTTTTAGGATTTATATAGATGTGTCTTTTAAGTCAATTTATGATGAGATGTCTTTGATTGGAGTACCTGATCCATGAAAATTTAAAATAAATATTGATAGGCTGTTCTTATTGTCATGTTGTTCATTGTTTTTTGTTAGTTCTTGGTTACTTTTCTCAAATGTCTTCTTTTGTAGTTTGCTGGTTTCCTTTAGTGTTATATTTAGCTTTTTTACTTTTGTTTCTATTTTAATATTAAATTTATGTTTTATTTTTCTACTTTTGTAAAAAATCTATTGTAAATATATATATATTTACAGGTTGGCTTAGTTTATTTGAGCCAAACTGTCAATATATGCCAGGAATCAGAACCTCAACAAATTAAGATAATGCTCCAGAGAATGACAGTTTATTCATATATGCATTGCAATCAAAGGAGGGATGTAGGTGGGTTACAGTGGTGATAGATTAAGGAGGTGGGATAAGGCAAAGTGGGGTCAGGGAAAACCCCTGGGATTGGATGAAAAGTAAAATGATGGGCACACACTGAGGTGGGTGCAGGAACAATTAACATGATAATGAGATAATGAAGGAAGTTGTGGTCTCTGTCCTGGCGCCCATAAACATTAGGTTATGCCCCAGGGGCTCCAGAAAAAGGGAAATTACAAGCTACCCAGACATTTCAAGGGTGTGTTATCATAGATGCAAAAGGACAATAGGCTCAGTTAAGGTAAAGGTTGGCCTTGTCAGGGAAGATACCGGCCTAGGAGGTGACTGCCCACCACAACTGCTTTTAGTTATCATCTAATTTCAGACCGTCCTTTGTGGGGACTTTAGGTCTGAGTTTGCAAGACCCCCATGCAGGCCTCCCCTGAGCTTCTCAGGTCAGCATGTGGCCCCTTTGTCCACACTTTTAACTTCTGTGCTAGCTTTTTAAAGTGACTGATCCATTGCCTTTATCATATATTTGCCTTAACTGTGAGATTTTTCTTTTATATATTTTTACTTCTGACTATAACATTTCTTTTGCTTAAAAATGAAAAAAAAGCCTTTAAGATTTCATGTAAATCTGGTTTAGTGGTTATGAACTTAAAATTTTTTTGCTTGTCTAATAAATTCTTTATTTATCCTTCAATTCTGAACAATGGCCTTGCCATATAGATTATTCTAGGTTATGGTTTCCTTCCTCCAGTGCTTTACATATAACCTTTCTCTCCCTTCTTACCTTAAAAGTTTCTGCTGAGATATCAGCCGTATAGGGTTTCCCTTGTATGTGATCAGTTGTTTACCTCTTTCTGCCTTGGCTTCAAGATTCTTTATTTTTAACTTTATGTCATTTTAATTGCATTATATCTTTTGGGTTTATTTTGTTTGAGATGCTATACTCTGTAGAGTGGGATGCCAGTTTCCACCTCTAGGTAAGGGAAGTTTACAGCCAATAATTCTTTAAATATATTTCCTTCTTTTTTCTCTCTATAATGGGATCTCTATAATGTTAATGCATTTGATGTTGTCCCAAACAATCTTTTAATTTTTTTTTCCTATTCTTATTGATTGATTTTTCACTCTTCTCTCTTCTAGGTCACAAATTTGTTTTTCTCTATTGTATATTCTACTGTTAATTCCCTCTAGTGTGTTTTTAATTTTAGGTACAGTATTCTTCAGCTCTGATTGGTTTTATTGAATTTTCTTATGCTTGTTGAAGTTCTCACGGGCTTTCTCTGTTCTTCTCTGAAGTTGAGAATCCTTATGACCATTACTTTGAATTCTTTATCAAGCAATTGCTTATTTCTGTTTCATCATGGGGCAGGGGTCTGGTTTTATTTCTCTTGTTTTCTTATTTGAAACACATTTTTCAGTCTTCTCAGGTTTTTTTTTGTTTGTTTGTTTGTTTGTTTGTTTTTACTTTCAGTGTTTGTTTCTCTGAATTAGATGTAACAGCTCTCTCCTGACCTTGAAGTAGCCCTGTGTAGGAATGACCTCTGTGTAGACTACATGCAGGTGGTTTGGGCATACCAGTGAACACAAAGCATGTGCATATGGATCCTGGTGTGCCTTCATGTATTGGCTACCTAAGGGCTGCAGTGGGCACAAAACTAGGTGCTTTGCAGGCCCTTCTCAGGCCTGCTCAATGAAGCTGTATAAATTTAAATTTTGCAGAAGTCCAATTTATTGATTTTTAAATTTTTATAATATCAAATCTATAACTCTTTTGCTAGCCTTATATCCTAAGACTTTAAAAAATATTTATAGCTTTATATTTTACTAGAGGCCTGGAGCATGAAATTTGTGCATGGGGGTGGTGTTCCTCAGCCCAACTACACTCCAATCTGGGACCCCTCGAGGGATGTATGACTGCCCATTTAGGCCCAATCCCATGGGGATCACAATCCAGTACTGCTGGCTCCCAACTGCTCACCTGCCTGCCTTCCTTATTACCTCTAACCACTTCTGCCTGCAAGTCTGATCACCCCCTAACTATTCCCCTGCCAGCCTGATTGATGCCTAACTGCTCCTCTGTCAGACCAATTTCCTCTAACTGCCTCCTTTGCAGGCCTGGTTCCTCCCAACTACCCTCCCCTGCTGGCCATCTTGTGGCAGCCATCTTGTGTTCACATGGGGGAAGCCATCTTGTGTGTTGGAATGATAGTCAATTTGCATATTACTTCTTTATTAGATAGGCTAGAGGCCTGGTGCAAGGGTAGGGGCAAGCTGTTTTGCCCTGAAGGGTGTCTCGGATCAGTGTGGGGGTTTCCTAGTGGCATGGGGCACCCTGGACAAGGGGCCCGTGGTGGTTTGCAGGCTTGCCATGCCCCCCTCGCCACCCCTGGCAAACGAAGGATAGGCCAGTGCTGGCTGGAAGTAGGTATCTGGGATTCATTTATCTTTTATAATTAAATTTGTAGCCTTGAGTGGAGGCTAAACCAGGGTGTAGACCAGAGTAGGCAGGAAGCTTAACTTCCTCCATTGCTGGGGCAACCCAAGCCTCCTTCCCACTCCAGTGCCATGGCAGCAGCCATCTTAATTGGGTTAATTTGCATGCTTGCTCTGATTAGCTGATGGCTATAGCGGAGTGATGATCAATTTGCATGTTTCTCTTTTATTAGTGTAGGTAATTAATGCTAGAATCAATTCTGGGTTAATACTTAGGTAAGGTATGAAATTTAGGTAGAAGTTTATTTGCATAGTTTATGAATTTCCCATTGATAAAACACCATTTAAAAAAAAGCATATGCTTTCTTCTTTAAAATATGTATGCCTATTATTTCTGAGTTGTTTTATTCAATTTATTCTTATGTCTATTCATTTGCCAATGCAATACAATCTTTATTGCCAAGGCTATATAATGAAAGTTAATATGAGATAGTGTGATTTCTCCCACTATATGTTTCTTTATAAAAAAAATTATTTTAGCTATTGCATAGCTTGTGACTTTTTATATAAATTTTAGAATAGACTTATTTTTCTCTCCAATATATATTGCAGAGATTTTGATAGGGACTGCTGCAAACATCTAGATAAACTTGGAGAAAGTTAATGTTTTTACTAGGTTGAACTTCCCAAATCATGAATATATTTTGTCTCTCCCTTTATTTAACTTTCCTTTGATTTTTTTCATTAGCATTTTATCATTTTCTGCAAGCAAACACTATTCATGTTTTGTTAAATTTGTACCTAAGTATTTTATTTTATTTTGAGCAATTTAAGAAAAGGGTACTATGCAAATTGACCATACAGTGGAATAACCAATCGCTATGATGTGCACTGACCATTAGGGGGCAGATGCTTAATGAAGGAGCTGCTTCTTGGTGGTATGTGCACTCCCATAGGAGGAGCTCTGCTCCAGGAGCTGGCCTAAGCCACAGAAGGACATCCTAGGCTGCCAGAGGGATATCTGACTGCAGTTTAGGCCTAATCCCCCGGGGAGTGAGCTTAAGCTGGCAAGTGGACATGCCCCAAGGGGTTCTGGACTGTGAGAAGGTGCAGGCCAGGATGAGAGACCCCCAGAGTGCACAAATTTTCATGCACTGGGATTCTAGTAATATTATATTTCATTTGTTTCCACGTGTTCATTTTTATTATATAGAAATTCAAAGGAATTTTTGACATTATCTTAAATCCTGCAACTTTGCTGAATTCATATTTATTTTAGGAGTCTTCTTCTGTTTTATTTTGACAGTTTCCTTGAAATTTTTGGAATAGACAATCGTATTATCAAAAGGAATAATGTAACTTCTCTTTCCAATTTAATAATAATAATAAAATACAAATTGAGAATTTACTAGAACTATGTATGCTATGGTGAATATATAAGTAGTATGTTACATGTGAATATCTTTGCTTTGTGTTTAGTCTTAAAAGAAAGGTTGTGTTTTTTTGTTTTGTTTTTTTTTTTTTACTGTTAAATATAATGTTAGCTATATGTTTGAGTAGGTGCTCTTTATCCCCTTGAGGTAATATTCTTTTATATCTAACTTGTTTAAGTTAGATTTGATCACACATAGATATTGAAATTTACAAACACTATTTTTGAATAGTTAAATATCAAATGATTTCTCTTCATTTGCTATTGACAGAGCAGTTCACATTGATTAATTAATTTTCAAGTGTGAAATCAGTCTTGCATATCTAGAATAAATTCTACTACTCATAATATGTAGTTATTTTAATATATTGCTGAATTCATTTTGTTGATATTGTTCCTTAGACTTTTGTATCTAATTTCATGATAGATATTGGCGTGTAGTTTTCTTTTCAAAATGGTATTTGCTGAGTTTCAATATCAGGGTAATACTAAACTCCTTAAATAAATTAGGAAATATTTCCTCCAGTCTTATTTTCTAGAATACATTCTAAACTTCTTTGTTCATTTTTTTTATTAATTGCTGAGTATAATTATTCAGTGAATAACCATAGGTCTGGAGCTTTTAAAATTAAGTGTTTAATTTCTCAAGTAGTTACATATAATATGATTTAAACTGCTTAGTTTATCTTGATTGAATTTTGTTTGTTTTTTTGTGGGTTTAAGAAATTGGTCCATTTTTTTCTCAGATAATCAAATTTATGAGTATAAATAAAATTGTTTACATTTTTATTATAATCCTTAAGAATCTGTGGTTATATCTACTAGTTCCATCTTTATATTTGTTATTTTTGTCATCTCTTATTTTACTTTTTTATTTTTTTCATATTGCAATAGATTTATCAATTTTATCGATTTTTCTAAATTTTTAAATAATTTTTGTTGAATTTGTTGGGATGACATTAGTTAATAAAATTATATAGGTTTTAGGCCTTCCGCTCGCGCCCAGAGCGAGCCACCTTAAGCCTGGCCTCCGCTCCGGCGGCAGCCTTCCCAGCCTGCATGCTGTGCTAGCGAGGGAGCTGGCACAGGGCCACAGCCTCGCCTTCCACTCTAGGCGCCAGCGAGCCCTTCGCCCATCTATCCCCTGCCGCCGTGCCGGGCCAGAGCCTCTGCCGAGCCCGGAGAGCCAGCGCCAAGGTGGAGCATACTCATGAAGTGTGACGGAGGACCGAAAGGTTGTACCCAGAACACTCTTTGCGGCCTGAGATTCTAAACACCTAAATCCGGGGGACTGAAAGCCTGAATATGTGAAATGTGAGCGGCGGAGGATACTATAGCGGAGGCAGCTGGAGCCTCCCCATTCTTCCCCCTCGTTGTCAGCGGAGCTTCCGCTGCCGCCACAGCCAGTGAGAAAGGCCCACTGAGAGATGAGCCCACCCTGCCCCCAGACCAGGAAGCTGGTCACCTCGGAGCCTGGCCTCCATGCCCAAAGACTTCCTGGCCCGCCCGCCGTGCTGGCGACGGAGCTGGCGCAGGGCCTGGGCCGCACCTTCCGCTTGCGGCCCCAGCGAGCCCTTCGCCCATCTGTCCCCCCACCGCCGGGCCTGGCTGGAGCCTCTGCTGAGCCCCCGAGAGCCAGTGCCAAGGCGGAGCATACTCATGGAGCGGAGCGTGAAGGAATACCAAGAGGTAGTACCCAAAACACTCTTTGCGGCCTGGGACTCTAAACACCTAAACCTGGGGGACTGAAAGCCTGAACGTGTGAAATCTGAGCTGCGGAGGTTGCTAGGATGGAGTTGGCCGGAGCCTCCCCGTTCATCCCCCTCATCGTCCTCCTGCTCACCTGCAGCTCGGGCCCTGGGGGATCCAGGATAGGAGGGCATCAATCAATGGTCCCAGAGGGGCTGTGTGGCCTGGGGGAGCCGTGTGCCCCGGGAGAGCTGTGTGCCCGGGGGGGGGGCGGTGGTACCCAGGGGAGCCATGTACCGGGAAAGCCCTGCGCCTCAGGGGAGCAGTGAGACCCGGGGGAGCCGTGTGACCCAGGGGGGGTGGTGGGACTCGGAGGAGCCATGTGCCCCTGGGGAAGCGGTGGGACCCGGGGGGAGGGGCCGGTGTGAACCGAAGGAGGAGCGGATTCTATTCAGGTGTCCTGAGACATTTGGACAGTCTGCAGCCATTTGCTACAGAACACTCTGTTATATTTCCCTATAAAAACAAATGGGAGAGAGTGTCCCACTTGAAATTCATATACAAAAAAAAAAAAGGAAAAGAGAAGCAAAAAAAAATCTGAGGAAAAATAAATAAATCAATCAATAAATAAAGCCCTATATACTATAACCCAGCCCCAAGAACCATCAACCCATGACCAATCACTTGGGAATATCAACCATGTTCAGGTACACATTATCTTACTTAATTTCACAACAACTTTGATAGCTATATCTTAAGTTTATCTTGAATCGCATAGCTTGTTTATAATAAATTCAACTCAGGATTCAAAAAAAATTATATAGGCTTTAGGTGTACAATTCTATAATACATCTTCTGCATATTGTATTTTGTCCATCATGCTAAGGCAAGTCTCTTTCTGTCATCATTTGCACATCCTTTACACTCTTCTACTTCCCAAACCCTTTTTCCCCCTCTGGTAATTACCTTACTATTGTCTATGAAGTCTTTTTGCTAAATCATTTCCCCTCTACCACTATCAGTCTGTTTTCTATATCAATGAGTCTGTTTCTGGTTTGCTTGTTAGTTTATTATGTTCATTAGATTTCACATATAAATAAAATCATATGGCATTTGTCTTTCTCTGACTGGTTTATTTCACTTAGCATAATACTCACCAGATTCATATATGCAATTGAAAATGATAATATTTCCTTCATTTTTTACAGCCAAGTAGTATTCTGCTGTGTACATATACCATAGTTTGTTTGTTTTTTTTATTCATACATCTACTGATGGGCAATTGGGCTGCTTCTGAATCTTGACTATTATAAAACATACCACAATAGATACAGAGATGCATGCTAGTTATATTATTTCAAATAGTATTTGGTGTTTCTTCAGATATATTCCCAGAAGTAGAATCACTGGGTCATTAAGAAAGCTTCATTTTTAGTTTTTTGATGTAACTGATTACTGCTTAACACAGTGGCTGCACCAATATGCATTCCCATCAACAGTGTACAAAGGTTCCCTTTTCTCTACATCCTCACCAATATTGTTGCTTTTTGATTTATTGATGATAGCTGTTCCTCCAGGTATAAAGTGGTATCTCATTGTGGTTTTAATTTGCATCTCTCTGATGATTAGTGACATTGAGTATCTTTTCATATGTCTATAGGCCATCTGTATGTCCTTTTTGGAGAAGTCTCTATTCAGGTCCTGTATTTTAACTTGATTTTTGTTGTTGTTGTTGTTTGTTTTTGTGGTGTTGAGTTTTACAAGTTCTTTATAAATTCTTATCAGTGTATCATTGGTGAATATGTTCTCTCATTTAGTGGTTGTCTTTTTAATTTTGTTGATGCTTTCCTTTGCTGTCCAAAAAAAAAATACTTTGATGTACTCCCATTTGTTTATATTGTTTCTCTTTGCTATCAGAAATGTCTGAGATTTTACTGTCTATGTTTTCTTCTAGGACTTTTATAACTTCAACTCTAGCATTTAATTCTTTAATCCATTTTCATTTTATTCTTGTGTTTGGTGTTACAAAGTGGTATAGTTAAATTTTCCTACTACTTATTTCTAGCTGATTCTCTTATAATCAGAGAACATATAATGAATGATTTCACTTTTAAAAAATGAGAGTTGTTTTATAATGCATGATTTGGCTCATTTTGTTGAACATTCCAGTGTCCTTGAAAAAAAAAGTGTGGTGTTATGTTGTTTGGCGAAATGTTCTATATATTTAAATTAAATCTAGTTGCTTGATTTTGTTGTTTAATTATGCTACATCCTTACTTGCAATTATTCAGAATGGGATGTTGAAATATCTAACTCTAATGGAAAATTAATCAACTTCTTTCATTGGCTTTATTCATTGTTATTTCATGTGTTTTTTGTGTTGTGCATATGTGCACATTTTGGATTATTCTTTTCCTGTTGCATTGTCTTTTTACTGTTCATAATATGGGGTTTTTCAATCCAGTAATTTCTTCTGAAGTTTACGTTTTACTTAATATTAATAGGTCAATGTTTTTAATAAATAATTTTACAGAATACCTTCTCTTTTTTTCTTTAAATGTACATATGCTATTGGATTTAAAATGAGTTTTTTGTAGGAATACATATTTTGGATAACATTTTTAAATCTACTACCAATTTCTGGCACTAATAGACCAATTATTTTAGTATGATTATTGATATTGAAGGCTTACTTTGTCACTTTATTACTTATTTTCTATTTATTTCCTCTGTTTCTCACTTTTCTGTCTCTTTTTTTTTCTTAAATACTTGTATATTTGTTTGTGGTTCAAACATATTTTAGGGTTACATTTTAATTCATTTACAGTATTTTGATTATATCACTTAGTAAGTTTTCCTACTGTTGTATTAATTAGGTCCTCCAGAGAAACAGGACCAATGGAAGTGTGTGTGTGTATGTGTGTGTGAGTGTGTGTGTGAGTGTGTGTGTGTGTGTGTGTGTGTGTGTGTGTGTGTGTGAGAGAGAGAGAGAGAGAGAGAGAGAGAGAGAGAGAGAGAGAGAGAGAGACTGCAAAAAGCATACAACTAAACATGAAACTTAATGGTGAAAGATTGAATGTATTTCACCTAAGATGGAAAATGGGGAAAGGGAAAGGGTGAGAGAGAAGGTTGCATGTCCCAAACCTGCAGGGTAATTTGGCAGGCTGGTGACCCAAGGAAGAGCTGATGCTGCAGCTTGAGTTTGAAGGCTATCTGCTGGCCATATTTCATCTTTTTATGGGAGATCAGACTTTCTCTTAAGGTATCTAATTGGCTGAAGCCCATCAACATTATGGAGGATTTTTTAAAAAATTATTTATTCAAAATCTACTGATTGCTAACCTCATTTAAAATGCCTTCAAAGCACCATCCAGATGCATTTGATGCATATCTGGGTACCATGGTCTAGCCAAGTGGACTCATGAAATTAGCTATCACACTAGGCACTGCTACATTGTTTGGGCTATTCAAAATTGCACATTTACTTTATCACATTGTATTAGTGTCAGTATTTATCACTTTGAATAAATAGAAACATTGCCTTACCTTCTCCACTTTAATATAATTATCTAGAGTATGTCTTCTACATATATTGAATGCCACATCTTATTGTTTTATATGACTTTTGCTTCTATTACAAGTATTATTTAACACCTATAAGAAGGAGGGAAGTCTATTCTATCCTTATGCTTACATTTATACATTTCAATGTAATTCTTTCCTTTTTTTAATCTAACCATATTTCTGAATCATTTTCTTTTAGCTATTCTTTAAGGAAAGCTTTGTTAGCAACAAATTGCTTGAGCTTTTCTTCCTCTGACAATGTCTTACTTCATGTGAGCAGTTACAGAATTTGTGGTGTACAGCTTTATTTTTCAACACTTAGATTATGTTAAGTGACTTCCTAGTTTACCTATGTGGATTCAGGTAAGAAATCCATTGTCATTTGGTTGGTGGTTATACATGCTTTATCTCTGGATGCTTTAAGTATTTTATTTTTGCCTTTAGTTTTTTAAATTTAATTATGATATATTTAATTATAACATAATTAATTATGCCATGTATAGTTTTTGAGTCGTTTATCCTGTTTGGTTTTATTATAGCTCAGAATTTATAGATTATGTTTTATTTTGCTAAATTTAGAAGAGGCTGTATTTCTACAAAGGACCCCATTTTTTGAAAAAAAATTTGGTCCCACCTGTTTTCCTCTCCTAGGATTTGAAAGATATAAATGTCCCACATGCACCTGAGTCTCTGGTTATTGTTTTTTTACTCTATTTTCTCAATTTTGTTCCTTTGGCTAATTTATATAGTTTTATCATCAGGCTAATTATTTCCTCTGACCTTTCCATTGTGCTGTTCTCTCCATCCAATGAATTGTTTTTAAACATTTCTGTACTTATACCTAACTAGAAGCCCAAAATTTGTGCATTGGGATGGGAGTGTGGAGGTCCCTCAACCTGGTCTGCACCTTCTCGCAGTCCAGGACCCCATGTTCCTTACTTCCCATCTTCTCGCTGCTCCTTACTGCTTGGTTCAGTGCTCCTTAGTGCTGCCACAAAGTCAGGAGAGGCTCTTACCACCACTGCTGTGCTCACCAGCCATGAGCCTGGCTTCTGGCTGAGCAGTGCTCCCCCTGTGGAAGTGCACTGACTACCAGGGAAAGCTCCTGCATTGAGTGCCTGCCCCCTGATGGTCAGTGCATGTCATAGCAACTGGTTGTTCTGCTGTTTGGCCAATTTGCATAGTAGGCTTTTATTATATAGGATTCTAGAACTTTCTTTGCTTCTCGTTTATATCTGATAATTTTGCTTAGACATTCTAATTTTTATTTGTTGGAAGCATGTTTGTATTTTCTTTTTGAAGTATTATTGTTATGGCCACTTTAAAATCCTAGTCAGATAATTTTAACATTCTTGTCATCTCTCTGTGTTTGCTATCTTTTTTTTATCATTCGGTTTGAGACATTTCAGTTTTTTGGAATGGATTCCTTTGCATTGATAACTGATAACTTTG
The DNA here is from genome assembly GCA_963924515.1 of Vespertilio murinus. Classification (NCBI taxonomy): domain Eukaryota; kingdom Metazoa; phylum Chordata; class Mammalia; order Chiroptera; family Vespertilionidae; genus Vespertilio; species Vespertilio murinus. The sequence goes on from OZ004713.1 coordinate 5,359,858, forward strand.
TATACCATAAAATTGTATATCTCACTTAAGTTTTCTATTTTAGAAGACTTTGTATGGCTCTTTGTGCTTGGAGAGATCTGTAGCCTGAGGCGTGGCACCACCCTGCCACATCCTGTAGGGGTGGATATTAGGTCCATTACTGCCTGGCAGAGATGAAAGCCGCAGCTCCCCACTTGGCCTCCGCCATCACCTCGCCAGGGTCGGGACCTGGGCTCCAGATGGTGAGAGTGGACAGCAGGCTCACCACTCAGCCTCGCTGGCAGGTTTCCAGCCTGCGGTCTCTGTTCCATGGTAGTGTTTGGCAGAAGCAGATCGGCCAATTTCTGTAAATTGTCTTGTCATGTAAAGTGTTCTTTTATTTGACTAGAAAAAATAAGCTTTTCTTAGAGTTAATTTTGTCAACTTCTCTGGCATCTATTCTGAGATATTTGAGAAAAAAGAAAATCCAGAAGACTCTCCATTTTGTTATTCCTTGAGTCCCAAGTTTCTTAGCTCTTTTGCATGTGTCTCTCCACATTTTCTATTCTTGTTTTATATTTAACTTCCAGGATATTTATTTGTAATTAGTTTGAATACAAACACTTTTTTTTTTCTGCTCCACCTCCCCAATCTGAAAAATGGTACAAAATAATTCAATACAGAAGGATATCGTTTCAACAAATGGCATTGGAAAAATGTATATCCATAATTCAGAAACTGAATCTAGTGCTAAACCTCATATGGTGAGCAGAAATTTAAATCTAAATGTAAAATGTAAGATGATACATATTTTTAGAAGAAAATATAAAAGAAAATCTTTGGACCTGCTGTTTGGCAGAGAGAACTTAAACATGATATCAGATGTATTATCTAGAAAATTTAAATTTAAAATGTTGGACTTTATCAACATAAAATATTTTCTTCTCTGTTAAAGATACTGTGAAAAGAAAGTAAAGATTAACATTAGAATTGGACATAATATTTCCAAATATCATATATAACAAAGGAGTTCTTTCTAAAATAAAAGTATATTCTAGAAACCCAAACCACATTCCTGACCAATTAAACTAGAATCTGTGGCCTTAGAACATTAGAAAGTATATTTTTTTCAAGTTCCTTGGGTGTTTCCAGCCTGTAGACATGTTTGGAATCCACTAGTATAGCATAAAATGCATGTACTACAAACTAATACAAATTATTTTACAACCAATTATAGGCACTATAATAAAGTACAAAAAAGAGAGAAAATAAATATAAACATATTTTAAATCCTTTATTGTTTAAAGTACTACATCTGTGTCATTCACCCCTATTCATCTCACCCCACCATTACCACCAGCCAGCACATGTCCTCACTCCTCTACTGTCTGTGTCCATTTGTTATGCTTATATGTATGCATACATGTTCTTTGATTGAACTATCGCCCCTCTCCCCTGTCCTCACTCTGAGGTTCGGTGGTCAGTTCAATGTTTCTATGTCTCTGGATCTATTTTTGTTCATTAGTTCATGTTGTTTATTATATTTCACAAATGAGATCATGTGACATTTATTTTTCTCTGACTGCCTTATATTGCTTAGCATAATGCTCTCCAGGCCCATCCATGCTGTTGCAAAAAAAGTTCCTTGTTTTTTATAGCGGCAGAGTGTTCCACTGTGTAAATCCATTCATCTGCTGATGGTCACTTAGACTGTTTCTAAATCTTAGCTATAGTAAATTGTACTGCTATGAACATAGGGGTGCATATATCCTTTCTGATTAGTGTTCCTATTTTATTGGGATATAGTCCTAGAAGTAGGATTACTGGGTCAAATGGGAGTTCCATTTTTACTTTTTTGAGGAAACTCCATACTGTTTTCCACAGTGGCTGCACCATTCTGCATTCCCACCAGCAGTGCACAAAGGTTTCTTTTTCTCCACATCTTCGCCAGCACTTGTCATTTATCGATTTGTTAATGATAGCCATTCTGACAGGTGTGAGATGATACCTCATTGTTGTTTTGATTTGCATCTCTTATAATTAGTGACTGGTCATTTTTCATATGTCTCTTAGATTTCTGTATGGTCTCTTTCAAAAAGTGTCTATTTAGGTACTTTGACCATTTTTTAATTGGACTGTTTATCTTCTTTTTGCAGTTGTATGAAGTCCCTGTAAATTTTGGATATTAAACACTTATCAAAGATAACACTGGCAAATATGTTGGCCTATGCATTAGGCATTCTTGCTATTTTGTTAATGGTTTATTTTGTGTGCATAAGCATTTTATTTTGATGTACTCCAATTTGTTTATTTTCTCCTTATTAGTTTTCATTGTCCTAGAAATTATATTGGTAAAGATATCGGTATGACATATGTCTGACATTTTGCTGCCTATGCATTCTTCTAAGATTTTAATGGTTTCCCCACTTATATTTAAATCTTTTATCCATTTTGAGTTTATTTTGGTGTAAGTTGGTGGTCTACTTTCACTTTGTGCATGTATCTGTCCAATTTTCCATACACAGTTTATTGAAAAGACTGCCTTAACTCCATTATCTGCTCTTGCGTCTTCTGTCAAATATTAATTGAGCATAATGGCTTGGGTCGATTTCTGGGTTCTCTGTTTGGTTCCATAGGTCTATATGTCTCTTCTTGTGCCAGTACCAGGCAGTTTTGAGAAAGGTGGCTTGATATCTGATAGTGTGATCCCTCCAGCCTCCAACCTGTTCTTCTTTCTCAGAATTGCTGCGACTATTTGGGGTCTTATTTTTTGTTTTTGTTTTTGTTTTGTTTTGTTTTGTTTGTTTGTTTTTTATTACATATGATTTTTTAGACTTATTCTAGGTCTGTGAGATATGCTATTGGTATTTTAATGGGGAGTGCATTGAATCTATAGATTGCTTTGGGTAGGATGGACACTTTAATAATGTTTATTCTATTAATCCATGAACATGGCATGTATGGCATGTTCTTCCATTTGTTTATGTCTTCCTCTATCTCTTTTTTTCAATGTCCTGAAGTTTTTTTTTTATTACAGGGTGTTTATCTACTTAGTTAAGTTTATACTTAAGGTATCTTAATTTTTTTTCTTGTAATGGTAACTGTGATTGTTTTTTAGATTATTTTTCTGTGAGTTCATTATTGTTGTATAAAAGAGCCAGATTTGGAGGTGCTAATTTTGTATCCTGCTACATTGCCAAATTAATTCATTAAGTCTAGTAGTTTTTTTATGGAATCTTTTGAGTGTTTGATGTACAATATCATGTCAACTGCAAATGATAGTTTTACTTCTTTTTTCCAATTTGGATGCCTTTTATTTCTTCTTGTTGTCTGATTGCTATGGTTCACACTTACAGTACTCAGGAGTGGTGAAACTGTGCATCTCTGTCTTGTTCCTGTTGTTTGGGGAAATGGTTTTAGTTTTTATCTTTTGAGAATGATGTTGGCTATAGGTTTGCCATATAAGGCTTTTATTATGTTGAGATATGCTTCCTCTAGTCCCACTTTGTTGAGAATTTTTATCAGGAGAGAGTGTTGGATTTTGTCAAATGCTTTTTCTAAATCAAATTATATGATTATGCAAGTTTTATCTCTCACTTTGTTTATGTGTTGTATCACATTTGTTTAGTTGTGGATATTATACCAGTCTTGCATCCCAGAATAAATCCCAATTGGTCCTGGTGTATGATCTCTCTAATGTAAGGCTGGATCTAATTTGCTATAATTTTGTTGAGGATTTTAAGCATCTATGTTCATCAAGGATACTGGCCTGTAGTTCTCTTTCCTTGGAGTGACTTTATCTGGTTTTGGAATTAGGGTGATGCTGGCTTCATAGAGAGAGCTTGGAAGTGTGTCTTTCTCTTCAATTATTTTTTGGAGTAGTCTGAGGATGGTAGGTTTTAGTTCTTTGAATGCTTGTTAAAACTCTCTTGTGAAGCCATCCAGTCTAGGATGGATGTTTTTTGGTTAATGGAAGTTTGCTGGAAGTTTTTTGGTTAATGTTTCAATTTCATCAATAGTTATTGGTCTCTTTAGATATTTTAAATGTCCTGTTTACATTTTAGAAACTTTTATTTTTTAGGAAAGTGTCCTTTCATCTAGGTTGTCCAGTTTGTTGGAATAGAGTTGGTCATAGTACTTTTTATAATCCTTTGTATGTCCGTGGGGCTGGTTGTTACTTCACCTCTTTTACTTCTGATTTTTTTTTTATTTGGGTCCTTTTTCTTTGTTTCATGATAAGCCTGGGTTGAGGTTCATCAAATTTGTTTATCCTTTCAAAGAAATAGCTCTTGCTGAAACCGGTTTGGCTCAGTGGTGGAACATTGGTCTGCGGACTGAAAGATCCCAGGTTCGATTCTGGTCAAGGGCATGTACATTGGCTGCGGGCACATCCCCAGTAGGGGGTATGCAAGAGGCAGCTGGTTGATGTTTCTCTCTCATCGACATTTCTAGCTCTCTATCTCTCTCCCTTCCTCTCTGTAAAATATCAATAAAACATACATTTTTTTAAAAAAAGAAACAGCTCTTGGTTTTATTTATTTATTTATCTCTGTGTCATTTTATTTCTGTTCTGATATTTATTTATTTATTTATTTATTTATTTATTTATTTCTACTTACTCTGGGATTTCCTTATTGCTCTCTCTCTCTAATTCCTTTAGTTGCAGAGAAAAATAACATTACTTTTTTTTTTTTTCCTGTAAAGCTATGAACTTCCTTCTCAGGACTATTTTCAATATGTTCAGTAGATTTTGGATTGTTGTGTTTTCATTGTCACCTGTTTACAGGGTGCTTTTTATTTTTTATTTAATCTCTTTGGTAACCCAATCATTCTTTAATAGCATGCTATTAAGCCTCCAAGTACTTGATTTTTAAAAATGCTTTTATTGCAGTTGATTTCTAATTTGATTCCATTGTGACCTGAGGAGATGTTTGAGAGGATTTCTATCTTGAATTTGAAGAGGCTTTATCTGTGTCCTAATATGTGTTTTATCTTTGAAAATGTCCAGTGTGCACTTGAGAAGAATGTATATTCTCTAACTTTGGAATGAAATGTTCTGAAGTTGTCAATTTGTTTCACTTGATCTGATGAGTCATTTAGAAGTGCTGTTTCTTTTCTGATTTTTTAGAGTATTTATACAGTGATGTGGAGCATTAAAGTCTCCTACTATGATTGTATTTCTGTCTATATCTCTCTTGATATCTTCCATGAAGTGTTTTTTTTTTAATGTATTTTTGTGCTCCTGAATTGGCTGCATATGTTTACCAGAGTTGTATCCTCTTATTGAATTGCCCCCTTTATTATTATGAAGTGGCCCTCCTTATCTCCTGTAATGGCCTTCACTTTGAGCTCCATTTTGTTATATATAAATATTGCTACCCCAGTTTTTCCCTCATTTCCATTTTCCACACATACACAAAATTATATCCTGTCAGTATCACTCTGTATGAGTCATTTGTTCTGAGGTGGGTCTCTTGAATACAGCAAATATATGGTTCATGTTTTCATAACCATTGAGCTACCCTATGTCTTTTTTTTAAATATATATATTTTATTGATATTTTACAGAGAGGAAGGAAGAGGGATAGAGAGCTAGAAATGTCAATGAGAGAGAAACATCCACCAGCTGCCTTTTGCACAAACCCTACCGGGGATGTGCCCACAACCAATGTGCATGCCCTTGACCGGAATCAAACCCAGGACCCTTCAGTCCGCAGACCAATGCTCTACCACTGAGCTAAACCTGTTTCGGCTACCCTATATCTTTTTATTGAAGCGTTTAATCCATTGACTTTTAAGGTTATTATTGATAGGTACTATGTTGTAGTTATTTTTATTCTTTATGCTTATGTTCCTTCTTCCCTTTTATTTCTTCTTTTTACAGCAGTCCTTTTATCATTTCTTGCATTTCTGGCTTGGTGGTAATAAACTCTCTTAGCCCTTTTTTTCCTGTAAAGCTTCTGATTTCACCTTCAATTTTGAATTATATAGCCTTGTTGAGTATAGTTCAGTATAGTATTATTGGATTAAGTTCCTTGCTTTGCATATTCCATATTCACTTTGAATATTCTATTTCATTCCCTTCTGGCCTGATATATTTCTGATGAGAAATCAGTTTATAGTCTAATGGAAGATGCCTTGTAGGTAACTTTCTGTCTCCCTCTGTCAGCCTTTAAGATTCTACTTTGTTGTTGATGTTTTAAAATGTAATTGTGATGTGGTTTGTTGTCCATCTTCTGGGATCATCTTGTTTGGGACTCTGTGTGCTTTTTGGACTTGTGTGTTTTTTTTTGAAATTTTTTTTATCAGCATCAGGGAATTTTATATATATATATATATATATATATATATATATATATATATATATATAGATATTTTACATAGAGGAAGGGAGAGAGATAGCTAGAAACTTCGATGAGAGAGAAACATCGACCAGCTGCCTCCTGCACACCCCCCACGGGGGATGTGCCCGCAACCAAGGTACATGCCCTTGACCAGAATCGAACCCGGGACCTTTCAGTCCGCAGACCGACACCCTACCACTGAGCCAAACCGGTTTCAGCTATCATTATTTCTTCAAGGTGGATTTCTCTTCCTTGTTCCACTTCCTCTCCTTCAAATAACCTGTTATGTGGATGTTCTTTTGTTTCCTGTTGTTCCAAATCTCCCTTAGGCTCTCCTCCTGTTTCTAAAGGTTTCTTTCCAGTTGCTGCTGTGGTTTGGTGGTTTTTCTCCTCTTCTAACTTGCTGACATGGAGCTCAGCTTCTTCTAGTCTACTGTTGAAGCTTTCTGTCATGTTTTTTATTGTTTATTATTTCCATCAGCATTTTTCATTTCCTCTTGATTCTTCTTCATTCCCTATTTATTGTTACACTTGTTGAATTTGCCTTCCATCCTTTTCAGCATTCTTATAACTATTGCTCTGAATTCTTTCTCTGACAAATAGCATGCCTCCATTTCCTTTTCTGGTGATTCCTCCTTTTCTTTTCTTTTTTTTAATTTTTTTTATTAAGATATTATATGTGTACATTGCTTACCATTACCCGCCCCACCTCCCATTCATACCCTCCCTCCCCAGAGTTCTGTGTTCGTTGGTTGTACTTATATTCATGCATACCAGTCCTTCAGTTGTTCTCTTATCTCCCCCCAGGTCTCCTTCCCCTCCCCACTGTCATTTGACAATCTGCTTGTTTTATGGTGACTATCTCACGGCCCCCTGGGACATATGGCTCACCCAAGGCACACGGCCACTCTGGGGCGCTGGAGTCGCGTATTGGAGGTGCAGCGCTAGCTCCTCGCTAGCACGGCAGGCAGGCTGGGACGGCTGCAGGCGGGCTGAGATGGCTGCAGGCGGGGAGACCACCCTCAAAGTTGTCTCATTTAGTGCAGAAGTGGAGCAGCTGCGGACTCGGAGGCTAAGTTCTGAGGGCTCCCACTCCCTGAGTCCGGGGTGTAGTGAGCTCTGTTCTCGGTGGATTTCCTTTATTCACGGTGGCAGTGGGGGGGTGGCAGCAATTGTAGCTCCTGTGGTTCAATTTCCACTGTAGTTTTAAAGTTCACATGGCGGCAGTGGCGGGAGCTTCGGCTCGGCCATGTGGAGGCGGAGGAAGGACTTGCCGGGGATGCTAACAGAAGGTGCCGTGCCAGCTCCTCACCAGCTTGGCGTGCACGGAAGTCAGGCCGAGCCGGCTGCGGGTGGCGGATGACTCACCGGGGCCGCAAACAGAAGGCGCTGCGCCAGCCCCCCACCAGCACGGCACGCGTGAAGACCGGGCCAAGCCAGCTGTGGGCCGGGAGACGCCGCACCAGCTCCTCACCAGCACGGTGGGTGGGCTGGGACAGCTGCATGCCAGGATGGTTGCGGGCAGGGAGGCTTCTCGTCTGGCAGGCGCCGAAGGCGCGGCGGAGGTCCCGTATCAGCTCCCTGGTTCCCCAGTCCCTGTGCCCTGGGGGTGGAGCGAGGTCTGGCTTCCCTTATTCCCGGTGGCAGCGGCTTCGGCAGGTCCGGTTTCGCCATAGTTTTAAACTCCACATGGCAACGGCGGCACCCTGCTTTGTGTCTAGTTGTAGCCTTCCCATTTTGCCAGCTTTCCTGTGGGTCTGGTGCGATCCCATTCGATTTTAGCTGGGTTTTTTTTTTCCAAATTGTTGATGAGGTGGCAGCCTAGGAGGCTGCCTAGGCTGCCATCTTGTTTTGGTCCCTGATTCCTCTTTTTCTTTCAAAAGGGGTTATTTCTTTGTCTCCCCATTTTTGCCTTTCCTTTGTGATTGTATGTTTTAGATCAAATTGCTATGATACATATTTTTTTGAGTTTGCCTTTTATAGTAGATGTTTTGTGTGACCCAGAGATGCAATCTCTCAGTTCTTTTGGGATGGGTAATCAAAGGATGCCCCCTCTCTGGGATATTTGGGTTCTCTTTGTGTAGTTGTGTCTTGAGTGTCATTGTCCTATTTGTAGATGGAGTGTTCTCTCAGGGTGTCTGGTTATGTGACTTACCATCTACCATCTTGACGGAACAGCATAAAATACAGCTTATCAAGACATAACGCATAGGGAATAATAAATTAATGTTCTTGCAACACCAATAACCCCAATAAAAGTGACCACCATAGAAAAGTTAATCAGGAGAGAGAAAAAGAGCCAAAATGATGTCAAGTAAAGGAAAAAAGGTATGAGGGAAAGAGAGAGAAAAAAGAAGGATGAGAAAAAAAATATATATGGAGAAAACACCATATAACAAACAGATAAACCAAAAAATGCATCAATAAACATCCAGAAGAAAAGGCGTGGAAACATGATCTGTAGAAGGACAGCTTATATACAGAAAGCAAGGTTAAGGAATTGAATGAATTGGGGGAGTTCAGTATAGAGGAGATAGAAAGAGAAAGAGTGGATAAGAAAAAAACTGAAAAAATTTTAAAAAAACATTAAAAATAAGATTAAAATAAAATAATAAAAAATAGAATAAATAAAAAATAATGTGTGTGTGGGGGAAATAAGACACAACACGAAGTGAACAAAATATGAATGTACTCATGACACCAATAACTCCAATAAAAGTGACCACCAGAGAAAAGAGAATTAGAAGAGAGAAAAGAGAGCAAAAGGTGATATTGAGAAAATAAATAAAAAGGTAAGCTATCAGAAGAAAAAATATGAGAGAAAAACACCACAAAACAAACAAATAAACCCAAAAAAAAAATGCAATCAACAACCACCCAGAAAGAGAGGTGGGCAGAGCTTATATGCACAGAGTAAGGTTAAGGAATTGATTAAATAGGGGAAGGACCATGGTTCAATATAGAGGAGATAAAAAGAGGATGACTAGATAAGAATAAAAGAAAAGGAAAATATATAAAGAGATAAAAGAAAAATGTTATATTTATCTATTCATTTATTCACTTATTTTTGGAAATGGTGAATAGAGAGAAGATAAGGCTTGAGTTTAGTGATGGAAACTTATTAAACAATTTGGAGAAGAAGAATAACAAAAGCATAAAAAATAGACTAGCAAAGAAAAAGAAAAGAGAAGGATGCATGTAGTTGGAGCAGGGGAGAGAAATTAAGATATATGAGTAAGCCAAATGAGACTACAATAATAACGTGTCAATAAAACAGATAATTTTTAACAAGGGGTTAAAAGAAAGGAAGAAGGAAAACTAAAGCAGGGAAAGGAGAAGAGAAACATATGAAAAAAAGGAGACGTGAGGAAGAAGAGGGTAGAAAAAAATAAGTTAAAATAAAATATCAATTAAAAATAGAATTATGAAAAAATGATGCAAAAAATAAAAGAAAAACATTTTTAAAAATAAAAGATAAAAAATTAAAAAGCGAAGTCTTGTTCACATCAGCTGAGTTTTAATGGCCCATGGGAGCTGGTTTAAGACCCTCTTCTGTTCTGTCTGCCACGTCTCAGTTTCCTGTTGAGCAGTCAGCACCGTGTGGAAGCTCCAAGTGGCACACTGCTCCTCTGCCAGTGTCTGTCTCCACAGCCTGGGCCGCACTGGCAGGACCCGTCTGCCTGCAGGTGTCATGAGACCCTCCGTCTCTGAAGTGCCTGTTCCTGACAGGGCTTAGGGCGGACCCGGTGCTGTGTTGCTTTCTGGAAGTGAACGGCCTCTCTGCCACCCGGGGCCTGACTCAGTCTCAGTGGTTTGGAGGTGGCTGTGTTAGCTGCCTTGAGGCTGCTGGGAGGGGCTGGCTCTCCAGGAGAAAAACGTCTGCTCAGGTTTGGAGGGTCACCCATGTCTCAGTGCTGGATTCCTGGTCACCGGCACAACAGCCTCTGTGAGTGTTTGCAATTGAAAGGTCCGATGGACGTTCTCCAGGCATCCTCTGCCCTTTGGCTGTGAACGTCTCATCAGCTGTGTCTAGTTCGCCAATTCTGGGTGGAGGTTACTCAATTTAGTTGCTCCCTTTATCAGCTTCGGGACAAGGAGCAGGGCAGGTCTGCCTATTCAGGAGCCAGAGTTTCAGTTTTGCAAGATGGAAAAGCTCCACAGACCATTAGCCCTGGCCTCATGGCTCAGTTGGCCAGGTGTTGTCCTGTGCCACAAAGGTTGCAGGTTCAATTCCAGATCAGGACATTTGCCCAGGATGTGTGCTTGGTCCCTGGTATGGGTCGTGTGGGGATCTGTTTGGCTCTGGAGTTGATGTGTCTTTCTCGCTCCTTCTTCCTCTCCCCTCCTTCTTCTGGTGGGGGAGGTAAGCGGGCCGCCGTGAACGCGCTGTGGTGCGGAGTGAAGACTGCTGTGGGGAGGCGGTGGAGCGGGGCCAGGCCAGGAGGGTGAGGCAAGCCTAGCGGGGCTGGGGGGGGGGCATAAACAGATTTATTGATGCAAAAGAGATAAGGGACCAGCAGATGTTTGGGATGTGATGAAGCTTTATATTGGGGGCCAATTTTTAATGAATGATCATCTCATCCTTGATTCCCACTTTATTTTTGAAGTAGAATAGTTAGAGATAACTGCAGAAATCATTGTCATGAACTGAAGAGTGAGGTCATTCCCAAATTAAATCTGCTGTTTCTCTCTAGCCCTTCTACAAAATACAATAAAAATTCCTATGCATTTCAATTTTATTTTCTTCTGCCAGCTTCTATTAGATACAGTTTTACTTCTGTTCACTCAGAAAAGATGCGCTGCTTCTTCCTTATATTTCTGCTCTCCAGGGCAAACATGTTGGCTCTCCTATTCTTAGAGCGCACAAACACACCGCCACACACGTATTCCCACTGCAGCCCCTCCTTCCACAGTCCTCTATGATGCCCAGCCTGCAGCGCTTGCCTGTTCACAACTCCCCTCAGTGCTCACTTAAGTCTTCAGCCCATCTTCTGGCTGCAATTGTGATGATTCACATTATGTGTCTTAATTTAAATTAATCTCTATCTCATGTATCTGTCATCGTAACCACCACAGTCTCAAACTAAAAATGCCATAGATCATTCATAAGATATAAAACATGAAAAAATCATAAATCTGTATTTAAAGTGCAAATCGTTTTGTAATTTTAATATATATTGACCCCAGTTTAATATATATTGAACCCATAAGATATTTCATTATGTGTATTATATTTATCAAAAACTGCATAAATGTATTTTGATGTCTATGCAGCCAAAACTTGTGATTTTTAGATTACCTTTTATTACACTGTATATATGTATATAAATTTGAAAAGTAATTTAAAAATAAACTCAAAGATGTATTTTTGAAATATGCTTAATAATTATGGTGATGATTAAGTCAAATAATGTGATGTCATTATTGAAATATTTGGGTGGAAATTGTACCTATTTTTAATAATTATATTTTATGGGATGGGGGAATTTGATGCTAACTCTGCCATTAAATAAAAGAAAAAAGATCAAAATAAATTTAATAAGGAGAACATCTCATTTTATAAAATGAATAACATTCTTGCCTAAGTTGTTTCATTAGGGAATTGTCCAGGAAAATCATAACTACAAAAAGCACAGTGTTGGACCAAGTACGCTCCTGCCCCTTAGAGCCCCATGCTACTCCTGCTGCAGCTTTCTCAGTGCTCCGGCCCCTCAACCCTGCACGTGGCCGTGATCGCCTCCAACCATCCCAGGCTCGAGCCTCTGGCACCGCCATGGAGTGTCAGCAAACATGACCACTGTTGGGATGCGTCAAGAACCAAATAAAGGCTGGGCCCGGATAACCACCTGGACACAGAAAGCCATACGTCATCTATCTCCATCACGTCCTTTGGAAGTTGGCGCACACCGTGTATTTTTAGCACGAAGGGATCGGGATGACTCTGCTTAATGCTCGACAGCTGCTCAGTAGGCAGATCAGAAAGAGAAAAGCAAAATGAAATATTGGTTAAAAATGCCGAGTAGATGCCAGGGGTATTAGGTTTCAAATCTTGCTTACGAACCTTGAGAGACCTTGATGAGTTCCTTTCCTGTCACAGTTGCTGGATTTCTGAGACTCGGTGTTGGAACAAGAATACTGGCTCAACATCTTGGCAGCCACAGTTGGAATCTGCAAAGCCTGGCGATCCTTGAAACCACAAAATCCCTTCAGAATCACTGACCCAAACAGGTGCCTCTGTGTGTACACTCATGAAGCTTGGGAGGGACATGTAAATAGTACTATTAGGAAGTGAAAATTTGATTTGGTGAAAGTGTGTGCTTGGTGGGATTAAAATTCTTTTACATCAAATTGGCCTCATATGGTCCCTTGTCATTATGTAATTCTATTTCACTTCAACCGGATTAAATGTATGTGGACAAGAGATCTGGAATTGTATGCAAATACATGTTTTGGTAAAATCAAATAAAGGAAGCCAGCTGCAAAGTTCCTACCTTTGGGTGGCCTACATAGCGATCTCTTTTCCTTCAGGCATGGGTGTCTAGTTGGAGTGGCATTCATATTCTTTCAGGCCCTCAGATGCTGAAGGAAATGAGGCTTTTGTATCTTAAATACTTGCTAGCAAACATGAATATATTTAGATGTCAGCATTTTGACCTATTTTTGGTCTATCATATAGGTGAGTTTCTTTTCAGGCCCTTGACTTATAAAATTATCTAGATATATAAAAGCCTAAGTGACTGAATGACCAAACAACCAAACAACCAAATGGCCAGTCAAAAGGTTTCTATGATGCACACTGACCACCAGGGGAGCAGGCACTCAATGCAGGAGCTGCCTCCCGGTGGTTAGTGTGCTCTCACAGTGGGAGCGCTGCTCAGCTGACTGGCAGGTGCCAGATGCTGGGCTTATGGCTGGCACGCACAGCTGCAGGGCAGGAGCCTCTCCGGCCACTGTGGCATTGCTACTGGATGGTTGGAGGTGACCATGGCCCACCCCAGGCTCAGGCACCTCCCTGGCCACCTGCCACTTGTCACACTACTGCATCTCTCAGGGGATGTCAGACTTCTGGTTTTGGCCTGGTCCCAACATCCCCCAAGAGGTCCTGAATTGTGAGAGGGCACAGACCAGGCTGAGGGACCCAGCCAGTGCACAATTCCAAGCACCGGGCCTCTCGTAAGATAAGACTGATTTGAGAATTGCTTCTTTCAAAGAAATTACATCGCACTCCAGAAAAAAACAGTTCTTGAGGCCTGTATTTCTTCAACAGTGATTACTGTGGTAACTAGTTCATTTTAGTCTGTTTCTTTTTAGTAAAATGTCAGTGATAATATTGACTTGGTTGCTGGCAGAAATGTGTAATTCTATTTAAGTTTGTTAATATGTAATTTTGGAATAGCTTTGGCTCCTTTCATTTTTAGCGCTTATATTTCTGTGAATGCATGATATTTAAGGAACTGCTGGTGGTGAGAGCTTAATGTGGCTACAGCCCCATCCACCCACGTGAGCCCTGAGCGGGACTGGGTCACCGCTGATCACCTGGGGAGCGGCGGAGCCTGAGAGGCCACGATGCTGATTTGTGGTCTGCTCAGAGCAGCGAGGCGAAGACGGGCCAGCATTCGCTGTGGGTTTCCAAAAGAAGTTGCCTATGGTCAGCATTTATGATTCCAACCAGCCTCTGCTGCCAATGTTTGAGATGCCATGGGCCCGTGCCAGCACTCAGCTGGTCTGTGCCAGAGTTCTGTAGTACCATTCGTGGTCTAGGCACATTTTTGAGGGAAGCTGTGACTCACTTCATACATTCCCATTACAATGGGTGGCAGAGTAATAGATCTACTTCCTATTATAACAATTATTTTTTCTGAAATCTCTCCAATAAAAACTGATAGCATAAAATGCCCACACATAATCTGATTTCAAGTGTGTAAGTTTTCCCCAAGAATGCAGTTCAGTTTTCCAAATCATGTGAGGTTAGAGGAAGAAGAGGACATAAGTGCATGGTAGAGCCCCGGAGGGTGGCACACCTGCTTGGAACACCACTCCCTATGCCAAAAAAACTCCGGGTTTGAGTCCTGGTTAGGAAACATACCTGAGCTGCAGTTTCAGTCCCAGTTGGGGCACCCATGGGAAGCAACTAATCGATATTTCTCTCTCATATCCACGTTTCTCTCTCCCTTCTCTCTCTGAAATCAATAAACATATTTTAGGTAAGGACTCTTTTAGAAGTGCATATGTTGGGCAGTTGACACATAATTAACTAATGATAATGTGTTAAATAAATTGTCACAGCCTGAGATGGTCATATGTCACCTTTATTTTATCTTGACCTTGAATTAAATCTTATTTCTGGTCCTCAAACCCATCAAAGGGAAATGCTGTTAAATATTTGCATGTGTGTGTGTGTGTGTGTGTGTGTGTGTGTGTGTGTGTGTGTTTTGTTTTGTTTTGTTTTGTTTGGGGGGGGGCATTATTTACCAAGATAACTAGGGAAAATATCATCTACATTTTTGGCAATACAGGTTTTCAATAGGAGGTAAAGTCAGTACTTCAGAAATTTATAAGTCTTCACTGAAATGTGCTTCATCTAATCTTGGTAAACTAACTAGGAAAGTCAAGCATTTTCATTTTCATACAGACAAATCACAAAGTATTTAATCCAACTTCTTAATGAAAATCTGCTTACAGCTAACTACCACAGAGGGCAGAGGGGCCGTAGGGAATTGAGTTAACTCCTCTGCGAGATTCCACCGGTGTTTTCCTTTGCCCAGGCCCACTTCAGAGGAAATTAAGCTTCTCCTGTGGCCACGCACACTGCGTCCGCCCTGAGTGAGCCCTGCAGTACGTGTGAACCGAGGGGCTTTACTCTCCACTGATGCGACGGGAAGACAACTCCTTACAAAGGTGGGATTGGTTGGTCAGATGTCAATCGATACTGCCAGGCTAGAACTGGGTGGGTTGGATTTAGCAACTCTGATTAATGAACAGCTAATGAGATTCGGTTTGAAAAAGCTAAGCCTTCTGTCTTGAATATTCTCTCTCTCTCTCTCTCTCTCTCTCTCTCTCTCTCTCTCTCTCTCTCTCTCATTTGGGGAGGGAGCAGCATGTGGTCATGTTTAGCTGCCCTATTGTGAGGCCCAGTGGCGAGGTCCCAGAGTCTGCTGACAAACACAGTCTCGGGCCTGGAAGCAGATTTCCCAGCCCTAGTGACACTGCTGACACAAGTGAGAACTGGATAGGAACTTCTTGGAAGAACTTGGGCCAGAACCACTCTGGTAAGAAGCTCCTACTTTGACCTACAGAAACTATGTGAGCTGAGGCATGTTTGCTGTTTAAGATGCTAAGCTAAGATTTGGGGAATTTGTTCCATAGCAATGAATAACCGGTGCAGTCAGTTCCATTACAATCTGTAGTAGGAGCGTGACTTTGCACCCAAAGTCGTTCCTCATTAGATTCTCTTGACGGCATTCCACTCCGCCCCTGACTTTAATTAAAATTTCCTAAGACTCTGTCCTTGGCTTCTCCTCCTCTTACTGATAATCTTAGGTGATCTTATTTGCCTGTAATTACCTCAAATACTGATCAAGAGCTTATATTTACATATTCCAGTTTCTTGACCAAGTTGGTTTGACCTTGGCACCCTTGTCATATTGGGCTGGGTCATTCCTCGCTGTGAGGGACACCGTCCTGGGCACCAAGTGTGCTCAGCAGCATTCTCGGTCCCTGCACTCCACATGCCAGGAGACCCTTCTTCCCTCAATACTGGCAACCAAAGGCGCCTCCAGGCATTGCCAAACACTCCCGCAGGGCCGGCGGGAACCAGTGATGCCACTCGGGATCACTCCCCTGCACCTCTATTCAGAATCCAGGTCTATATATGCACCCACCTATCCACACACAGTATAATCTCCTAAGAGTTTCAAATTTTACATGTTAAAACTTAAATTCATCATCTCAAATTTCCCCTCGACTCTGGCAAGGTAACTCAAGTTACCTGGAGTGTTCCCCTTTCGTTAAGTGAAACACAATCGACCAGTGGCTCAGTCGGTGCCTTAATGGCAAAATATTCACCACTGTCTGTGAGGTCTCGTTAATTCTATCACTGCGAGTCTTTCCACCCTCATCTCAGACAGCTCTGTCCTTTAGTCACTGCCCAGTACGTACTATGCTCTGGTTGTGTTCAGAACCCTTTTGTGCCAGTCTCTTTCCTATGACGTTGCCTTTGCTCTCCCAGTCTGTAATATAATCTGCATTTGCTTTTACCTTTCTAATTCCAAATCGTGGCTCAGATCTTAGCTAAAATGTCACCTCTTCAATGAAGCCCTTCTTGATTGCTTCAGACCAGGGTGAGTTCCCCAATTATAATCTCAGGCAGTATCTGCTTGTGCTTAATGAAATTATAATTAATTTTGGAAACTTTAGTGTTCCTTCTATCACCAATAATTTTAGCGTCATTATTGAGTGTACTATGTCTGTGTTCCCTTGCCTCTGAATAACTTACACCTTGGTCTGAGTCTGCCAAAAAGCACTCAGAAAATATTTGCTGATTTTTACACTAAATGGCTAAATGAACAAACCGAGAGTTCCTGGGAATTTTACTATTCATGCCACCAAAATCTGCAGATGACCCAGTAGAACTGTCTGAGTATCTTTTATTATTTATTTTTGTTAATCATATATCTTGTCCATTGATTTATTTTTAGAGAGTTGAAGGGAAGGTGGGAGGTGAGAGGGAGAGCGAAATATCAATGTGAGAGAGACACATAGATTGGTTGCCTCTTGCATGTGCCCCGACAGGGGCCAGAGATCAAATCTTCAACCCAGGTGCACACCCTTGGTGGGGCATCAAAACTCTGACCCTTTCATGCACAGACCAACGCTCTAACCACTGAGTCACACAGGTCAGGGAATGAGTATCTTTTATAATAATTATTTTGTACAAACATTTCCCATTTTTATATTCTAATGTATGCTAAACTTTTAGGTGTGAGATTCACTATTTCTGTTAGACATAAAATATCACTGAACAATATATATATATAATATATATATATATATATATATATATATATATATATATATATATAGATAGATAGATAGATATTCCTAAGCGACCTTCTGACCATCTGACTGGTAACTGTGATGCACACTGACCACCGGGGGCCATGTGCTCAATGCAGGAGCTGCTAAGCTGCAGTGACTTGGCAGGTGTGGTTCTCAGGTGACACACCCTGAACCAGAGAGGAGGGAACCTGATTACCAAGTGCGTCACCTGAGAAGCAGCCTCTCACAATCCCAGACCCTCAGGGGGATGTAGGAGAACCAGTTTAATCCGATCCCCACAGGCCAGGCCAAGGGACCCCACCTGCCCGAAGGACCCCGCTCACTCGGCAGAGGCCCGTTGAGCCCCAGTACTGCCCCAAGTGTAGATGGCTGGGGAGGGACCCCTGGAGGTGGGCTCTAGGGCATCTCTGACCCATCTCACCCAGTTCCACCCCACAGGCCACCTTCTAATTAATTCCCTTTCAATGTGCAAGAATCAATGTACCAGGCCACTGATTAGTTATAAAACTGGTATTAGAGTCAATGAACTAGGTATAACATAGTGACGTCTAAATGGAATAAAATTTATTTTGAAAAGTGTAAAAATACTTTAATTTTAGAATTGTAAATGAATATGTTTTCCCTCTAGAAATTATAATAAAAGAACAGATATATTTGAGCACACTAAAATTTTTCTGTGGCTGAAAGTGATACCATCATAAAAATGGGAAAAAAAACCTGACAAGTATATGATAAAGTGTTATTATGATAAAGAATTCATACAATTTAATAAACAAAGTCAAATAATACATTAGAAATAATGGGAAAAGAAAGTGTAAAAATAGAAATGAGTAATAAATACTATTTGAATTAAATAAAGGGCAATCTGTTTCATAATACCAAAACATTGGGACTGTTGGAGCCAGGGTGTAAGCTGACAAGGTCCTTGCATCTGAGGGGGCTAGCAGGGCTGGCCCCCTACCCACACAGTTTTCCCAGACTTGTTTGGATGGCTACTATCAGTAGAATGAAAGTAAACTTTGTGGTATGAGAGCAATCTTTCATGTCTTGCCAAGAAGTCTGTATTTATCTACTGAGATTTATTATACTAAGAAGTTGTCCTTCAGCTCTATCTCTCCTTTAGAAATTAAGAGGAACAAAGAATACACTCCTCTTAACAGACCTCCTATTTAGTGTTTTATGCATAAAAAGGATTGTGCAGTTAATAAACTTGCTACAGTCCATCAATGGCTACAGTTCCTTGAGGACTAGTAGTCCTCCCGATCCCGCTTTCTTATCTCTCTTTCTTTTCTCAATTCCTACCTCCCTACCTCAGCCTGGTTCAACCTGCCAGGCTGGCCCTGGCAGGGACAACCTATATAACCAACAGAGGACTGTTCAGAAACTATACCTCTTTAAAATAATTTTCTATTCTGAAAATAAAA
Organism: Vespertilio murinus; assembly: GCA_963924515.1. Lineage (NCBI taxonomy): Eukaryota > Metazoa > Chordata > Mammalia > Chiroptera > Vespertilionidae > Vespertilio > Vespertilio murinus. Next base: position 5,378,642 of record OZ004713.1, read on the forward strand.
TTGAGAATATGAATCTATATGTGTTAAGAAGGAGGTATGTGTATGTGTACAAACATCTACACATAATTTTTCCTATATTAAGTGAAAAAAGAAAGCTTACAGAATGTGGATGTTATGATACTATTTTCATAATATGGTATGTGGTGTGTAGATATCAATACAAATGGGTTAGATAGAAGCATGTTAGTGTGGTGAATATGTCTCAATGATGGAATTCTATTATTTCTTAAGCTATCAGCATTGGTATAAATTGTTTATGATGTATCTTAATTATTTATGTAATCAGAAAGAGCTTTATTAATTTAGGTAAATAATAAAAAAGAGTAAACTTTAAAGATCCTAGATATTTTCCAGGGAAATAAAATATACTTTAGAAACTTTAGCCCAATGATCTGTCTCCTAGAAGTAACATTTTTAAATGTATTGTTAACGTATAGTATCTAAAACTTTCTTTCATAAAAACCCTAATACTCACTTTTAATAATATAATTTTTATTCTTCATGCAACTATCAACATTACAATTATAATTTTAAACTTTCCCCAAATTAACCCATCACAGTAGAAAGAAAAGTTGGGATATGCCTTACTCTCCCAAATGAAAATTGAAGCCATGTGCTGATTCTGTAGCATACTTCACCTAAGTATTTTGCAAAAGTTTGTTGTAACTTGAGTAAAACAAGAAAAGAAGCAAACACGCCTCAGACCTTTCATCTTTGGCTGGAAACACACAATGGGGACCATGCCATCAACAGAAAAATGCCTTTTGAGGGGGCTTCCTCAGAAAATAAATCGTCTTGTTTGTCCCCGAGTTTTGTTTCAGTTTCATAATGGTTAGCAAATGAGCTGGGCTCTTGTGGCGGGTCAGAAGAAGGCTGTTAAAGCAGCATTTTATCTTCCTTTTGCCACAAATTTTCTGCTCAGCCCTAAGGGCCAAATTTAGAAATGTGGCAAACCAGATGTGCTCATAACATTAATGCATACCTGAGCTGCCTTCCCACACCCCGCGTTTCCCACCGCACAGCGTTCCGATCCCCGATCCCCGATCCCCGATCCCCGGCAGCTGCTGCTGCAACCGTCCCAGCAGGCCAAGCCCCGCTCTCGGGCTCTCTGGAAGCCCGGCGGCCCCAGCGCCAAGGACGGTAGTAACAAGGCCTTTGCGCATAAGCACGGGCTGCAGCACGTCAGTCAGCTCCCAATGAAGTCACAACCCAAAACAACACCGTCATAGACTGATAGGAATGATGGAGCGTCAAATAAGATACAAGAATTTTATCTCCCACTTGTACGTTCTTGTCTCTCTGTCCATGAACATATCAATGCAGGCTGTGCATTGATAGATTAACATATAAGATTGCATTTGCAGCACTGTCGTTAAGGTTGTCTTTGTGTTCCCATCTCTGAGGTTTTATGTCTGAACCAAAAACAGGGCTGAAGCTCGATGCAAAGGGAGACGTGTGTTCTGTTTGTCCTGAACACGAGGCGACTTTGACAGGAATTCTGAGAGCCTTTTAAATATGGTTTTTAGTTAACCTAATAAAACATTTAAAAAATAACCTGTAAAAATACTTAAGTTAAAATTCCTAAAAATGATTCAAAACAGAAAAGGAACAGAAAGTTTATGTTTTCTACATTATGGAGAATGGAACATGTGGTTAATCTAATTATACTTTAAATTTGTTAGATCATTTGACTAAGTATAAGTATACTAGTGACTTCAAATCAAACAACTTTTAAGAAACACAACATAACATAAGCAACCTACTTAGCTCTTAGCAGATATGTGTTATTTGTGACATAACTGACTTAAATTTGTTTCCAAAGCGATGGTAACAAGATGATTATGAATGCTGTGAAAGTCTGTATCTAAATGTTTAAAAATATTATTTTAGAAAAAGTTGAGTTTAGTAAAGTGTTGGCAAAAATTGAATGAGTTCAACATTCTGCTTTAAAATATTTTTTTCAAAATATTTATAAATTTGGAACAAAGATAAACTTTAAAAGTAAAATTTATTTACTGCTTCGATTATTTCCTATACATTATTGAAATTCTCAATATTTTCCTTATGGTTCTGGGCACATTATTTTAACCTACTTGCTTATTTGTTTGCATAAATCATGCTTTCATTTATTAGAACAACATGTTTGAGAAATGAAGCCTCTCTGTAATAACAATGGGTTAAATAGCAGGCAAATGCTTTTCCAAATCACAAAGTTTGCTTCATAACTTACAAACATCTTTAAGTCATTTTTCAATACGTTCCAACTTTCTCAGAATAACTTTCTCTTACGTTTTGAAAATTTTGGAGTGAGAAAAATGTGCATTTTGTGGAATGAGAGGCACATGTTTATTCACAATTAGCTGCGAAGCATATGGGATACATTTCTCTCATGGTTTACAATGTTAAAGTTCATATTGAAAGATATTCAGGGGCTTGTGCACTGGACTTGAAAAATCGGTCATGATATTTTGTGATCCTAATGTGTTCCGTTCCAATTGTAGAAATATCCCTGCAGAATCTCAGAGCGCGGAGGATGGAGTCAGTAAGCCATCTTCCCGCGGAGGACAGACTGACTGACTTGTTGTCCCCTTGTTGCTCCATTCCGCTCTCATCCCCACGGGTTCTGTTGTCCTATTTCCCAGCGTGTGCTCCTGCACCCTACCCTCCCCCGGCGCTGAAGCCCCCAAGGCGCCCCTGCCCTGTTACCTGCGGCCTTCGCGCACCTGCTAAGCGTGTGGGCTTCTTTCACTTCACTGCCACCCTGTTTCCCCGAAAATAAGACAGTGTCTCATATTAATTTTTGCTCACAAAGATGCGCTAGGTCTTATTTTCAGGGGATGTCTTATTTTTCCATGAAGTAGAATACGGTACACATTTATTGTTAAATGAAAAAGGAAATTTATTACCTGTATACTGTATGGTAGTATGGTAGTTGTCAACACAAACCAGACAAACTGTGAATCCTACAGTATCAAGAATTTACTCATTTATTCAATGACAATCATGTCATCGTCTTCTGGAACATCATCCTAACAATCTAATTCCTGAATTTCCTGGTGAATTTCTTGTGACTCCATTTCTTTCAGAATCAGTGGACCAAATCTCTCATGTTTAGTAATAGCACTGTCCTTAAATGAGTACTTCTTGTCAAGGTAGCCTGCTTGCAGTGCATTTGCAATGCAACTGTCAGTGATTTTCTCCCATGAATTCTTCACCCAAGTCACAACTTCTTGCAGTTGAAGTTTCACAAAGTTTCCACGCTGATTTCTCTCCATTCACACAGCAGTCACTGGTTGCTAGACGGCAGTCGGGGCGGCCCTAGCGACCAGTTTACAGTAAATTAATTTTTATTCTGAGACAGAGCCTGGGGGCCTTATTTTCGGCGGATGCCTTATATTTCACTCAGAAGGAAACCTGTAAGTAGGTCTTATTTTCGGAGGATGTCTTATTTTCGGGGAACACGGTAGTAGCAAATGCTTTGTCATCATCCCCCTGGGACTGAGTGGGAATAAACCGCCCACCATTGGAGAGGGACAGCTAGCGAAGGGTGTGAAGCCGGAGAACCAATAACAGCAACACCTGTCAGGAAGCGGGAAGTATTCAAATTATGGGCCCAATCCTCACATCTTTCCTGTAAATTTACATGGGACAATCCTACTGTGTTGCTTAGAACATACACGTTTTCTTTTTCTTACTTCAACGTAGCGTATTATAGATGCAAAGGACTCCAAACTTGGCCTAGTACATTCCGATGTTTTAGCAGGAAAAGTAGGCAGTTTCTAGAATGCTTATTCCTCTGCTTGTAGTCAGTAAGCATTCTGGGGAAGGAAGGATTTCTTTAGCATAAGCAATATTCTCTAAACAAAGGAAAACACAAATTCATATTCATGTTCCTACTCGTCCTTCCATACCTTCTGACATAAGCAACTTTCTGAAAGCTAACAGCTGGCTCCGTTTCTCAGGATGCAGGTCCATGTCGCTGTCCTCTCACGGAGGAGGGACAAAGAGTGACAACGCACCGCGCGAGGGGAGGGCAGCATCCGGCCGTGTCTGAACGCAGGAGGCAGTGAATAAATATTGTTTTGGGGGAGACAGGGGCCACTCTACTTGTTAGTGTCCTGGAAATATTTCTGAGGCACAACGCCTCTGGAAAAGTCTCCACGAGTTCTGTCTCCATCGGCGCTGCGTGCAGAGCGAGCCCGGCAGCACCGTGCAGCCCGCCCGCAGAGAGGGCCCGGGGCAGATAAAGGTGCCGCAGTCAGGCTCGCCTGGCGTGGGAGAAAGTCAGAACGTCTATCCATTGACTATTGGTGTTGAATATCTTATTAATGTAAAAAAAATAGCTGAAGATTTATGTTAGTAACATCTATGGGGTGTAAAATTGTTACCGTGAAGCATGTGCGTCTTACTGAATGCATGGCAGGCAGCTTTGTTCCCACAGGAAGGACGCCACGGCACGCATCCCCTCAGGCCGGCCTGCTCCGCAGGTGGCTGCTGGAAGCACCGAGGTGACTGGATGGTGACGCAGCTGCTGGTCAGCATCTGAGCGTGCTGTGTCTTAAGTGGCATACCTCTTCCGGCAGCACGCTGTCTGCCCATCACCTCACTGCTGAACCCGCAGCCACCTGCCAGCTGGCCGCTGCCCTTCCTGCTCCAACTCCAGTTCTTCACCTGTTGACATAAGACCCAGATTCTTAAAGGATTGTTCACATTTAATGCATTGGACATTTTGCATGCATTGCATATGTGTAGACATGCATATATTACTTACTGTGCCACACACCTGTTTCCATTACTGCTCATGATGACAGTACAATGACACTGACACTGTCAGGGTATCTTGATGCTGGAGGTATGCACATGCTCCCTGGCTGCTCCCGCCTCGGTCTCCTCTCCTTCCTCCCCGCAGGAATTCTCTATTGCCAGCAAGTGGGTCTCTGTTACCTCCGTCATCCTGAATTTACAGGTGATGTTTGTGGAAATGAGTGCTGGAGTCTATATTTCTCTCAGCCCACCGGACAAAGTGGCCACACCTATATGCTGCAAACATGCCAGCTACGGAGAGCAGGGTCTTTATTTCCCCACCAAGTGTCATTCAGTCTCAAGGACATGTTTCCAGCCAAAAGAAGGCCAAAGAAATGCAAGATTGTTCACTAAGTCTGATAGTTTGTTCTTTTTATTGAGCACTGACAGGACTCACGTAGATGCTTTCAGAGGCTCCATTAGATTCCGCCCAGAACGGAGTTTACCCTGCACAGCACACGGGGAGAGGCCTGGAGGCAGAGCCCTCAGTGAGGTGCTCAGACGGGTCTTCTCTGAGGAGCCTCTTCCCCAGACCCTGCAAGAGCCCGCAGGGCCCACATGGACCCAGCGCCACACCCTGGCAGGGAAGGGAGTGTTTTCAAAGGGACTTTAGACTCCTTATAACCAGTCAGGATGTGCTTAACCAGGGGTGGGCAAATTTTTTGACTCGAGGGCCACATGGGTTCTTACACTGGACCGGAGGGCCGGAACAAAAGCAGCCTGACCATGCTGGCACTCTCATCTTGGGCTGCTGGTGAAGGAGCGGAGGGGAGAGCAAGAGAACCCTCCGCTCTTTCAGCTCCACGGGCCGGATAGAACAGCCGATCTGGTCGGATCTGGCCCTCGGGCCATAGTTTGCCCACGGCTGGCTTAAATGATCCCCAGGACTTCCAAAAACTCTGGATGTGTTTTCTCAAATAACTATTTAAAGCATATTATAGTTTTCTCATTGCAATGGGGACTTTTCAAAGCATATCAGGACAAAAAAGTAGAGTATAGACGCCAATACGCTAATTAATAGGTGGCTAGACACCTGAAGTAAACCCGCAGCACCCATTAATCAGACAGTAATGGAATTGGCACCGTGCTTTTGTGCAAACTGCACGATAATTGAAAGCCCGGGCCTAGCGGCAGTGCGGGTAAGGCTCCCCATAGTGGAGCGTGGCGGGCTCCCGCTCCTGCCTTGAGGTGGGCGGGGAGCGCTGGCCGGAGCCGGGTACCGCTGCCCCCTCCCGCGGAGACGCTCTCTCTCGGTGTGTGAAGAGCATCCTGCGTCCCGCACCACCCCGGGCAACGCAGGTAATGGCCGGCGGGCTCTTCTCTGGCACCTAAAGACATCTGCCAATTAATGTGATTATAAAATAAGAGCCAGGAACAGATGTTTCATTTGCTAATTTTATATCTGACTCTCTGAAAGTGAAATACCTGGGGATTTAACTGGCAAAAACGACTTTGCTTACGGAAAAAGAAACAGCGCGTGCATTTTGCTCAGCCAGCTGATGTGCTGTAATTCCGGAGATTGGTTGCCTACAGTAAGGACTCAGTGAGAGGGAGACTGATTGCTTCTAAATGAAGAGAAGAAGAATAGCATTTTAAGCCTTTTGACTACAAACAGAACATTAAGCATATCTTTACTCCAAAAATAGGCCTCGGCAATGAAAGAGGTTTGCTTGTCATGCTGAGATGAGAGAGATGAGAACGGGGAGGGGAAGAGGCGGGTAAAACGGCCATCGGCATGATTCTCCCTTCTAGAACTTTAGAACAAATCATCTTGGAAAACCATGAAAACTTCCTGCATTTCCGGCCCGTCAGCTCCTGGGGAGCACAGAGGGTGTGAGGCTGGGGAGAGCTCCCCGCCGGGCGGCCATGTGCGTTTAAGAAATTCAGGAAGAAATAATTAAATATAATATTTAAACACTCTCCGTCTAAGTTACTCAGTCTTCCTCCCCGGAGGTGAGCTCAGTGTGGGGTGCACCAGGGGGCGAGTCTTCCTGCCGAGCCCCCTGAACCGGCTCTCCGGAAGGTCCCCGCCGTGTCCCCCCAGCGCCACCCCAGCGGCAGGCCTCCGGTCCCCGCCTGGGCCTGGGTCTTCCTAACTAACACACCTGGGCCTTCCTCACTAACACACCCGGCTCTTCCTCACTAACACACCTGGGCCTTTCTCACTAACACACCCGGGTCTTCCTCACTAACACACCCGGGTCTTCCTCACTAACACACCTGGGCCTTCCTCACTAACACACCCGGGTCTTCCTCACTAACACACCTGGGTCTTCCTCACTAAACACACCTGGCTCTTCCTCAATAAACACACCTGGGTCTTCCTCACTAACACACCTGGGCCTTCCTCACTAACACACCTGGCTCTTCCTCAATAAACACACCTGGGTCTTCCTCACTAACACACCTGGGCCTTCCTCACTAACACACCTGGCTCTTCCTCAATAAACACACCTGGGCCTTCCTCACTAACACATCTGGGCCTTCCTCACTAACACACCTGGGTCTTCCTCACTAACCCGCCCCGCGGAGGCCGGACCTGCCCGGGGGCTGCTCTGTCTCGGGGGTGACACCGCCTCACGCGCCCCCCCCCCCCCCGAGAGCTGTGAGGTCCGGCCCCAGGCCTGTGCCCTCACCCCTCACAGTGAAACCCTGGGCTTCCCTCTGAACACACGCAGCACCGTTTAAAGAAACCCCAGACCCAGCCACATAGAGAACGGCCTTGTTTTCCAGCCTGCACCGCTCCTGTGCTCAGAGAAGCGGCGGGGCTCACACCGGCCGGCCCGGGCCCCCGCCTCCCGCCTCCCGCCGGCCAGGGCGCCGGCCAGCGGGTTACTGCCTGCCTCTGTTTACTGCCATCCACTGTTTACTGCCTGCCTCTTCCCAGCTCCGGTTGCAAGCTGAACTGGAAAGGTGTATCTGAGACCTCGTGCTTGCTGTGACATGGCAGAACCTTAGCTGGTGCCAGCCACCCTTCTCCCCAAGCTGTGCCCGAGCCTAGATCCTGGCTCTGGCCTGGGTGAAGCCACAGCAGGCACAGCTGCCGGCACTCCCCTTACCCGGCCCGCCAAGCCACTGACCGGGCTTCTTCTACTTCAGGTGTTACTGTGACCTTCGTGACCTGGCTGTGTGCGCGCGCCCGTGTGCATGTATGCGAGTGTGTGTGTGCATGTGTGTGTATGTACGTGCGTGTGCGAGCGCGCGCGCGTGCGTGTGTGTGTGTGTGTGTGTGCTAGCTTGGTGCGTGTGCGCCCCGCATCAGGCTTTCCCCACAGCATCTGCTGGGCTCCCTGTCCCAGGCCTGCAGACCCGCGGGCCGGTCCCGTCGGGCCCAGAGCTGCAGAGGGTCACCCCCGCTCCAGCGCTGATTTCTATTGGGCTGGTTTGGGGCTTGGGAGGAAGAGGCTTGGAATAAATGTTAAAACATTGATTCCTTCTAACCTCTTTTCATTTTTATACTTCACATCCACTGTTTACTGCTTTCCCTCCAAAACATGCCTCATGTTCTCACCTCACCCAGGCCGGCCCAGCTCTGCCCTCCCTGCCTCCACCTCTGCCCTAGCCCCCGGGATCTGCTTCTGCTTCTGCGTCCGCTCCGCAACCAGAGGGCCAAAGCCAAACGTTGGGGGTCTTGGAAACCAGTCCCATGGCCGCCGTCCTATTTAAAATGTATTGGTCGTTTCCCATTGTGTTTAGGATGAAATTCACAGGGCTCACTGAGATGCAAACATACAGAATCGGGTTTGGATTTACCTCTCTCTTCTCTCCCTCCGCACGCCCTGCTGCACAGCCTCGGGCTGCCCGGGGGCTGGCTTTGCCTTCACCGCCCATTGCCGGCGCCCCCTGGGCTTTGAGCGCAGGATTCCTTCATCCTCCGCTTCACTCCGGGGTTTGCCTCTGAGAGCCCTTTCCTACCGTCATCAGCTGTCCCATCCCATCCCCACCACCCCACCCCTCGCTACCCACTTCACAATCTCACCCTCTGGTCCGCTGTTGACATCTGAGGGTTTCTCTCCCCCTACAAGCATGTAACCTCTGCGAGGACAAGGGCTTTGTCATTTTTCCAGCCACATTCCCAGTGCCCAGGACAAGTCTCAATAAATACTTGTGAAATGAATTTAAAAAACGTTTCCACTAGCGGCATATGCTTGGGGGTCACACTGCCCATTGGTAGCTACGAACCAGGAGTCCGAGTCTTGTCCAGGTGTTTTCAGAAAGACTAACCAGGAACCTCTTCAGGTTACCTTTCCCCTAAAACAACAAAACAAAACAGACACAACCCGACAAAACTTACTTTTTAATGTAAGTATATATCAATCAGATTTGACTCCGTGGGGACAGACATAGGAAAACCAATTTATTTTAAGGCAAGAATAACTTAAAAAGCCTGGTCCTGTGGACAGCGTGGCAGCCCCGGCCAGCTGCTTCCCTCTTAGGCTTACAGACTAGGTAGTCTGTTTCAAGTGCCAGCTCTGCTGATGAAGGGAAAGAGCAGATGCGGATGAATAGATGGGCGAGGCTATGCCATTAGACTTCATGTATTTAGACTGAAATGTGAATCTCCCGGTTTCCAAATGTTATAAAATATTCTTATTTTGATTTTTTTAACATTTAAAATGTAGAGACATTCTTGCTGATGGGCCAGATTACAACCTGATAGAGGGCCGGTCTGACCTGCTTTGCGGAGTGTCGCACTCTCCCTTTCTCCCTCTTGGAAGATTAAGGACAGAGCCGCCTTCACTTGGAGTCTCCAGGAGGTTCTCCCCTGTGCATGGAGTCTGGCTCTGCTGGAGGCACTTGCAGTGCTGACTCTGTTGCTAAGAATCCTCTTTGAGTGTCAAAGTCATTAATCCCTTTATAATGACTTTATTTCTTGATACTCCCAGAAAAATCTCACTTGCATAGGAATGGAAAAAGTACCCCTTTATGTCTTGTCTTTCTCAACAGTTGGCATCTGTTTTTGTTAGATTATTTCCATAAATCAATATGAACCTGCATACATTCTTGCATCATTCAACTCTGTTATTCTATTTTATGCTACTCTGTCTATCCCATTGTCCCCTTCCTCCCAGATGCAGACTGGGGGCTGGAAAATGGAGACAAAGAAATAGAATATCATATTCGCCCCATGCCCTTGAGATTTAAAGAGAAGCTCTGCCGAAACCGGTTTGGCTCAGTGGATAGAGCATCAGTCTGCGGATTCAAAGGTCCCAGGTTCCATTCTGGTCAAAGGCATGTACCTTGGTTGCGGGCACATCCCCAGTAGGGGGCGTGCAAGAGGCAGCTGATCGATGACTCTCATCGATGTTTCTAACTCTCTGTCTCTCTCCCTTCCTCTCTGTTGAAAATTAATAAAATATATATTTTAAAGAGAAGCTCTTCTCTACCATTGCTTAAAATTAATTATCTCTTCTTCCTCTTTCTACTCCACCTCCTCCTCCTCCTTCTTCTCCTTCTTCTTCTTCTTCTTCTTCTTCTTCTTCTTCTTCTTCTTCTTCTTCTTCTAGTAGCTTAGTTTACTCAGCTGGGAATTTTTATGTAGGAATTTAAAATACACAGAATAAACACCTATATTTCTTTTTTACTTTTGCAATAATATGTAACCTACTAAGTTTTCTTCTTCAAAATTGTTATCAGTTAGCCCTGGCTGGATGGCTTAGTTGCAGTGTTGTCCCAGCACGGAACGGTGGGGTTGGATTCCTGCTCAGGGCACATACCTGTGCTGTGGGTTCATTCCAGGTCCCGGCACATGCAGGAGGCAGCTGGTCGATGTTTCTCTCTCACATCCAAGTCCTCTCTCTCTCTCTCTCTCTCTCTATATATATATATATATATATACACATGCGCACACACACACACACACACACACACACTAGGAGGTGTCACCCTTAGTATTTTCTCTCCCTTCCTCTCTCTCTAAAAATAAATAAATAAATAAATAAATAAATAAATAAAAATAATTCTGCCTTCTATTTAAAACCACAGTGACCCATAGGTTTCTTTATGAGAGGAGGTTCATCCCTAGTCTTTCTTCCCCTTCCCCAGGATGAAGGCGCTGCCGGAGTTCTGGATTCCATCCCGTCACTGAGCTACTCCTTTTCATGACTGAATGGTGGCAGCTCTGTGCGGCTGCAGCCTCCCCGCCCCGTGTCTTCTGCTCTGAGCGCTCCTAAGCCTCCTGGGTCCTCCAGCCTCCTCCGCCTCCTGCCGCCTGCAAACACGGCCCTGTTAGGCCTCTCCCTTCCAGGTACAGCAACATCACGTGTCATGTTGTTGCCCACTCTTCCAGTTGCTATCGTTGCATAACCAACCTCCTAAAAACCTTCTGTCCTAAAACAGCAGTGATTTATCTGTTCCTGAGCTTGGGCCTGGCAGGCCAGAAGGCCATCTCAGCCCGAGGACTAGAGCGGCTGCAGGATCTTTCCGGGGGCTCCCACACGGCCTGGGGCCGGGACGGCATTCCATGGGTTTCTTGGTGCCAAAAGCTGGCACCACGAGAAGGAAAGTGAACGCACTGAAAACACCCACCTGCGCCCGTGTCGGGAGGTGGCGTGGCGGTTCCTTGCGGCCAGCAGGATTTTAACTGCTTCGTTCTGTGGGTCAAGGCAGATTCGAGGGGACACAATCCCAGCCTTTGGTGGGAGAAGTGTCAAAGAACTGGGGATCCTGTTTTCAAACCTCCTTTCATGTAATGTGACATCACTAGTCACTGCGAGTTACCAGCTCCAGTGGCTTCTTTTCAGCATTTCTTCTGGACCCTCCTCCTGGCTGACCTCTTCAGTCTCCTTTCTCTCTACCGGTGTATTCTCAAGTCCGCTAGCTCGGAGGGCAGTGAAAACGGCACTGGTTTCTCTCTAGCCTCTTTGTGCCCTTTGTTTCCCTGTTTGTCAATTTCATCTTAAATACTGGAGCCACCCTGGGTTCAGCCACCCCTCCTACATCTTCCTATTGAGCATGACACCCACTGAGCCACCTGGCTCTGCTGAGCGGTGCCGCTGACACACCCCGCATCCTGAGTGACTCCCTGCTTTTGCTCAGGCCACGCTCCATTCTCAGCCGGCTTTTCGCTCGCTTGGATGAACTCCTCCTCATTCTTCAAAACCCAGCTACAACTGCCTGTACTCGGTGAACCCTCCCCCATCCCATATAAAAAGAGAGGGATATGCTAGTCATCCATTACACCCTGAGGCGGAAAGACTCACCCAATGGCCGCATAAGGACCAGATGACTGACGTGCAGGCGAATGGGGCAGCGCATACAAGCGGGTGGTGGAGAGCTACAGGAGGGCGAAAGCGACCACGGGTGCAGGGATCCGTGCGCAGGGCTGCTAGTCACAGGATGAGTTGCTCTGAGTAGAGCCCGGCATTCCTTGGTGTTTGAGCTTGTAAGAGAGAGCCTTAGTTGTAATTCACCTCTCTTCATAGATGCTAGGTCCCTGCCATGTACTGCCCATGCAGTGTAATTAGAGAAATAAAATATGCCTTTAACTTTAAAAATTGCGGATTATCAATTTTCAGAAAAATCCAGATTTGAAACAGAGTTAATTTATTTGGTGTTTTCTTACTTGTGTGGGACTAACACTGGAGTTTCATTTATGTTGTATTTGGTTAGGGAGTGGGACTGAGTTAACCCTTAAGATACTGCACAAACTCCACCCTTTTGAGGAGAATAATGTGTCCCTGAATTTAGCTACTGAGATGACCAAAACAGATTTACTGAGACAAACTTCCTATTTTTCTATTTGATTTTTGCTGATTTTTGAGAAATATGGAAAATGTCAACTGGTCACTTTCCCAGCTCAGACCCTTTGCCATCGGAAGCAGAACTGGTGTGCACTGGTGCCCTCCACCTGCGGCCGGACGGGAACAGACCCCGCCCTGTCGTGTGGCCAGTCTCTGGGAAGGGCCTCAGCCAGACGTGCTGGCGAACATTTGAAAAGTATCAATCTATGGCTTCCTTCTTTAATGCCACAATCTGAACAGCATTAGCTGCACCAGGGCTGCGGGGACAGCAAGCAGCTATTAGGGGCACATAATGTATCAGAAGAAGCCGCGGTTCTTTGATTCAAAATACAAAGGAACCTACTGAGTCCTTTTCCAACAGACAGTTTCATCCTATTAGGCATTTGAACTTGCAGGCTCATACGAAGAAACCCTATACTTACTGAGAGTGGGCCTGTTTAAAAAAGCGTAGTAACACATTGGGGAATATTTTCTTGAGCTATCTTATTTCTTCTAATCATTGTCCCCCCTTCACTGGAGAATTTACCATTCTTCAGCAACATATGGATGAAACATTTTTTTAGTAATCATGTCTGAACAAAGTAATCATTCTCTCATTAAGCAATTATTCTTCAAAATCAAATGGAACAGACATGTTTGCTAGGAAATTTACTTTAATAAACCCTAGGAATCAGACCTCACATCCCTCATGTTCAAATGGGTTAATTCAAGATCACAGAGGAGATAGCAAAGCCGTCTCTTGCTGTAGTTTTGCTGTTGTTTTTTGTTTGTTGTTTTGGTGCATGGATAACACATGATCTCAAAAAGGATTCAACAGCCGGAGATGGAATGGAAACTCAGTGTTGAGAAGGTGGAAAAGATAAAAGAGTGAGACATCTGCGTATGTGCAGGAGACTTCTCTCCTTTCCCTCCTCCGGTGCCACCACAAGGCAGCGATGGGCGGCGGCTCTTGTGCTGGTAGAACACGCTGGGTAAGCAGCCAGGCCACAGGCAGGAGGTGCGCGCTCTGCCCCACGTGCTTCCAAAAGGCCGGGCGAGGTCATTATCTCAGAGCGCCAGTGACCCCTGCGGTTCTAAATGATACCCGAAGCCCTGGGGAAGGCGGGTTCTTTCAGGGTGTCCCTGGGCTGGGGCGGAGAGAGGGCGCCGGTGCTCTCTGTTTTTCACTCGGGGACGTTCCGCTGGCGTTCTACTCCATGGCTCTGCACGACTGCTGTCACTCCATGGCTTCCCTTGGAAGCAAGAGGCGCTTCGCTCCCTCCGGCTTCCCTTTTCCCTGTGACTGACTTCAGGGGCATCTATCTGGAGGTGCAGTGTTGGGTGTCTCACCTTTTTGGCTTCAGAAACCAGAATGCTGCCAACAGAATTCCGGTTTCCTAGCATAATGCAAGGGCACCCAACATTTTCAGGTAGAGGTTTACCTAGTGAAAACCATTACAGCAACACCTAAGAACAAACACTCCCAGCTTCTGCTTCAGTTATCCAAAGAATACTTGATTCACTACCTAACAAAAAATTAAAACTTATAAGTTCTTGTCCTTCTTCTGCCTTAAAGTGGCTGCAAAAATAGATGTAAGTTAGAAATTTATCTTCTCTCTGAACCTCAGTTTCCTTTCCTGCAAAACAGGGTCTGCTGCTCCCAAATTCTGTGATTTTTTGGGGTCTACAATAGCAAATAAGGACAAATCTGCCAATGTCAAAAGCAACAGTACCAAAATACATAAAGTGGTCTCACAAGTGCGAATGACAAACAAAAACCACACAATGATACTTTACCAATATCATGACACACATAAACTAATTACTAAAATTCTGTGGCACACCAAAAATATATATTTTTGCCCATCTCACAAAAGTACAGGTTTAATTTCTATTTATTCACACCAGGAAGCTATTGTTGTGCTGGCTGCTGTCACTTTATTTGACAACCTGAGGGGACAGAGGTCAGGCCCTGACTGCAGAGCTGGGTATGCGTGTTTTACAAGTTCTTACAGCACACCAGTTGAAAATCGCTGCTTTACATAATTATTTAAATGATCTCATATCCGTAGGCTGGTTTATCCATTATCAACAGGGTGATTTTTTACCTCCAGTAACTTTTTAAAAAGTTTCCCGTCCATGCTGTGAGAAGCCACAAACTAACCTCACACCACAGTCATTGAGGCCGGCGGCCAGGCCTCTCCCGGGGCGGCGGGGCCGACAGCTGTCAGGGCGGCAGGATGCATTTGCTATAATAGTTTTATAATTCGCCCTTTGAGATGAAGATGTGGACACCTGATACCAGCCTGCGATTCCCCCTGTAATTTTCAGAAGGGAAAACCAAATGACAGCCTCCGGCCATAGGTCTGCTACCAAATGTTTCAGAAACAGCGCCGGTGGGAATTGAAACCCGTGTTCACTTATTTTTCCCAGTTTGTGCTGATCACTTTCTTTGCTAGTGCTACATGATAATGGAGTGCAGACTGATGCTCCTTCAAAGTCGTGGCAACGCCAAGGCTTTCTCCGCATCATGGTCACATGTGGGCTATCACTGCAGCAGGGTGCAATGTCCATGACCATGTCCCTGGTCTGTCAGACATGCAGTCAGCAGCGTCCTGAGCATGCTGTGTTTGAAATGTAGGATCTCCTTAAAAGTATTTCGCTTCAGTAATTGGATGGTTTAAATGCAAGTAAAAGGGAACATAAGCAGACTGACTCTTACGTGGTTCGGTACTGGCAATGCACAACCCAACTTCCTGCATTCAAGACAGCAGGAGAACGTTAGTGCCTTCTTGATTTGCATTGCTCACCTGAACTCTGGCTTGGGACAAACAGACTCACTTGGGGTTCTGAGAGGTCTGTTAACGCAGCTTCTAAACGCCTCCTTTTTCTATACCTGGCACCCTATCAACACACAGACCTCCCCCTGCTCCTCTCAGACTGGTCACCCGAAGAGGTCAGACGGTGCCTGAGCCACCTGGGCTGGCTGGCACGGAGGACCAGCTGGCACGCGGTAAATGCAGGTGCTGTCACTGGCTTCTGCG
Organism: Vespertilio murinus; assembly: GCA_963924515.1. NCBI lineage: Eukaryota > Metazoa > Chordata > Mammalia > Chiroptera > Vespertilionidae > Vespertilio > Vespertilio murinus. The sequence goes on from OZ004713.1 coordinate 5,394,210, forward strand.
GTACGGGTAAGGTAGAAATCAAGGGGCACGGGTAGGATTCTGCTGGGCCTGAGGCGATGAACCTCTGCAGCCGGTGCAGAAGGGAAAACAGGCTGCCTTCCTAGAGCAGGAGCATTTCCATGGGCATGCTTAGAAGCGCAGACTGCTTAACTGTGTCACTTCCAGGCAGAGGACGGATACAGTGCAAAACGGCTACCAAACCCCCTGCACCATGTGCTGTCAAACAAACACTCACTGAGGGAAGAGCTATTCCAGGGTTCCAGTAGCAGAAGAGAGAGAGAGGGTGGCCCCGTGCTCCTCGGAGGCTGAGCAGGCCTCTGCAGGAAGCCTCAGCCTGCTCCCACTCAGCAGGGGCGCCGGCGGACCGGACCCGGGTCACGCAGTGGGTTGAAGCGGTCCTGATGCAGGAAAGCTAAGAGGGGAGGGCAGGGCCTGATTCCTGGCACTGGGGTGTGTGTTCTGGACTGTGTGTCTGCGAGCAGCTTAAACCAGATGAGAACTTGGCGGTACGTTATTGAGGGGAAAGAGAGAGAACAAACTACATTTAGATAGTAGTGACAAGATGTTGCAATGATCTATGGGTAAGATTGTGCAAGTTAATGAAAATAAGAGGGAGCATCTAAGCCGCCCTCTGCCGTCTCCCGGTCTTCAGTGTCAGAAGGTCAGTAGGACGGCCGGCAGCTGAAATGACCCTAATAGATCCTCCTTCGTAAGGAAAGGTAAACTCTGGGACACTGGAGAACAACTGATAGCATTATTTAGGTGAAAAACACTCTCACACACACACATTAGGATTAGTGTAATGTGAAATTTATTTCTCCTTGATAACAACGAAGGCATTTGGGAAGTTACAGAACTGTTAATGAGTCATCTGAGTCTGGAGCACAGGGGACTGAATGGCAAGGCTCTGTCCTCCAACAAAGCAGTGCTGTGTTAAGCGGAGTGCTGCCGGCTCCCCGGCTCCCAGAGGTGCACCGGGAGGGGAGGCCGGGGGCGGCGGCAGCTCCCAGAGGTGCACTGGGAGGGGAGGCCGGGGGCAGCGGCAGGGCAGCGGTGCTGTGAGTCTGGGTGCCAGGCTGGTGGCCTCCCTGGCTGGGCCCTGGTGGCCGCTGCACTAACCAGGCCTCCACGCGCACGTCCTTCAGAGCGGGGATAAGAATACGGGCGTCACGAAGCTAATTGAATCCCCTAGCATTTGTAAATGGTTTATGGTCCCTTCCCTGCTAGCAGCAGATGTGAAAGGAATTGATCTTTTTCCGATCAATATTTCCAACATTGACTTGGAGCTCTACTCTTAGTCCATTAATGAAATTTTGGGTAGACTTCTTAACGTCTAGATTACTTTGGGTAGTAAACACTGTTTAATTTAAAGCTTTAGTTTAGAATTTGATTTAATTCTGTTCCTCATTTCAAATGACAGGACCACGCTGAGCTTCAGGGCGTGGCACAGCCTCTGCTTGGGAGCCCGTCCCGCCTCCCCTCTCCACTCCACAGCCAGGCCCTGTGTCTGCGAAGCTGCACTGCCCCCTGGCTCCACTGACAGGCTCCTGGTTCCCTGAGTCAGGCCGCCAGGCGAGGTCTCTGTGTAAGGCGGAGGGGCTGCCACACACGCAGTGCCCGAGGCAGGGCTGCCTCTCTGCTCGGCACCTCCAGCCGTCCCCTGGCCCATGGCCCAAGGTCTCTCGGGTGAAGTAGTAGAAAGATAGCTCCAGTCTTTCTGTCCTCTACGATGGGCCAACCCCTGAAACATAGGGCCCCTAAAAATGCAGTGCTGTAGACCAGAAGTGCAGGCCTCCTCAGCACCAGTCTCCATGTCTGATGGTCCCCATCCAGGTAGGCATAAGGAATGTTAAGACTCGAGGACTGCTCGCTGATTCTCCAAATGGGAAACAAGAACCCGTCTCCTCCTACTGGAGGCATCTGGATGCTTCATAAGCAAATTCCTTAGATTTTCTTCATCTACCTTGGCGAGGTAAATGTCCTCCCACCAAGGAAACGACCCACTACAGGTCCATGATTCTATTGGGTCAAAAAGGTTGTAGCACAATATCCAGGGAGAAGACTGGGTGGCAGCAAGACTGTTCTTTCACCTTTTGGTAAGCCCCCAAAATATTTTTGGGCGTGCATGGCTTGTCTTCTTACAGTTTCCATCTGTCAGATTATATTACCACCTGTTCTTTCATGTTGTCCACTTTTCTACTAGCATCCTTAACATATTAATCATACTTACCATGGGCCCGGTGCACGGAATTCATGCATGGGGGGTGGTTCCCTCAGCCTGACCTGCACCCTCTCCAATCTGGAGCCCTCAGAGGGTGTCCTACTGATGGCTTAGGCCTGCTCCCTGTGGTTCTCTTCTTTCGCAGACCTGCTTGATGCCACTGCAGGCCCTGGTGTCTGCTCTCTGAGGGGGCCTGCTTGCCATTCACCAGGATGAATGGTGGCCAGGAGCAAGCAGGGCCCTGCTGCCTGTTCTCTGGCTCGCCACCACAGGAGCAAGCAGGACCCTGCTGTCTGCTCACTTGCTGGGGATGATGTTTCCCCCCCACCTCCCTGCCCCCAGCCACTTGTGCTTCTGCTGGCTCAGAGTGCCAGGGTCCTTGGGATGTTCTTGCCCTAACCCCTGGATTTTCAGTGCCTGTATGCATAGGCCCAGAGTGGCTGGGGACATTTTAGGACCCTGGCTGCTCTGGGCCTGCGTGCAGGCCTACAGGCTCAGAGTAGCCTGGTTCCTGGGGACACCTGTCCCTGGGACACAGACCACTCAGCGTTGGTGTGTGCACAAGCAGCTGCTCCACCCTGGCCACATGGAACCTGTATGTGCAAATTAACCCACCATCTTTGTCAGGTTAATTTGCATAATAACTCCTGGTTGGCTGGTGGGAGTCATGAAGTGACTGTCAATTGGCATATTTCTATTTTATTAGTGTAGATTGTAAATTCCAGGTATGATAATCCCCATGACTTTGCCATATCAGAGTCTGGTTTTTAGTCTTCCTTTGTCATTTCACACTGTGTTTTTGTTTGTTTTGTTTTTATTTGCCTTTTATAATGTCTTGTAATATTTTTTTTTAAAAAAGATAAGATATATTGGATTTAAAGACTGGGATAGACAGGACTTTAGTTGAGGTTTCCTATTTACTTGGAAATGATTCAGACTGTGATTATGGTTTGCTATGGCTGTGGAGTCAGAAGCTAAAATTTACCTGGTATTCTTACTAGTATTTCTGTTTTCTGTTTTGTCTTTGGTTTACCTATAGAGTTCTTCTTAAATAGGGTATGAGACTTGAAATTACATTAGTTTGAGCCCATGAATCCTATTTATGTGGTGGCGAGGTGTGGGTAGAGGGGAACCTAGAGTGGGTAGTTTCCTTGGTCAGAGGAAAGTCACCTCACCAAGTAGATGAAGAAATCCTATGACTAAGTTTCAGTCATTAGTGAGTCTGAGTTGGGAGCGTTCCTTCTTGGAGTTGAAATTGGTATTGGGTGCCAATATTGGGTAGCCCTCTGTTGGGTGGGCCCTGGTAAAATAGTTTCCCTTGATATTAGATATTTTTTAAAATGAAGAGAAAGTTCTAGATATATTTCACAAGGATATTTTTCCATTTTATTGGGCCAGAAATAAATATATTGATAGAAAGAACCTGAGTAAGCTCCTAGAAGTAAAAGTCACAAAGCTTTAGGTCCTCCCTAAGGCTGGGGCCTTAGGCATTTTTCTCTCTCAAGCTGGTTCAAACTCAGTTTCCAGGAATTGTCAGTTATCCTGTGCTGACCTACCAGCTGTTGGCTCCAGCAGTTTGTTCCCAGTGAGCTTGCATCTCAGTGCTCACCTGTCTATCCAACTTTCCAAGTGGAGTTTTTTTCTGTGACCACAGCCCTTTGATGGGTCTGAGAGGAGCTGCTTTCCCGTTTGTTCAGCTTTCTTCATGTTGTGAGAATGGCAGTGATGACTTTCAAGATGTTTAATTGTTGGATTGGAAAGGATAAGTCAAGTCAATAGCATGCTTTTAGCTGTATGACCTGGTGCCAATATATTTATGTAAAACACCTGGTATTGGGCCTGGTACATAATAAGGAAGCCATTTTGGAAAAACTTAGCTCCTTTTTATAAATCCTTTAATCTTGAAGTTGAAAATTTAGAAGAAATCATGGAAACATTACTTTGAATGTAAAGAACTGTAAGAAATACAAATGTACCAGGAATCAATATATGAAGCCAAAACCATTTTTAAAAATCAAAAGGAAAAAGAAAACTGCTTATATTATGATTCTGAAGATTTATGACTTTTGAGGTTCACTGGATAACAACTAAATATTTATCTTCCTGGAATGAGAGCAAAAGGCAGGCAGAAATGGGCGGAGTGCTGAGCAGTCGGGCAGTGGGTGAGATGGCTGAGGTGTGTGTGTGACCACTTTGAAGAGCAGCTCACATGCAGTGGTCACCTGCATTTGGTTCCAGACCTGTGTGTGTGTGTGTGTGTGTGTGTGTGTGTTCTTTACTTTCATATTTCCTACATTTTTTTATCATTCTCCCAAACTTCTCATTTCAAAAAGGACCACCTAAATCTCCCTCATGCCCCCACATACTTCCTTCTTCTATTTCTGCAAAATAAATGAAAGAATACATTTAATTTTTGTCCACTGATTTTTTTCAATAAATTATCTCTTTGTGTCTTTCATTATTCTATCATCTCTGATGGTGACTGCTTTTTCCTTAGTTCTTCAAAATTTTTTTCTGATATTTATATAAACTTCTTGGTAATCTTTCTTTCATTTTTCACTCTGATTTTCTTATATATGTTTTGCACTTCAATTCATTCTATAATATTCTCAGTTACTTCTACATGTGGTGCTTTAGATTTCACATATTCTTCTTTCTTACCCAGATTACTTTTTGCACCTCCTCATTTATCCATCTTGACCTTTATCCACTCTGAGTGTATTTGTTGGTATGTGGCCTTCCTAACCTTTGGGTATACATTAATTTGTCATAGAATATGTTCCATTTCCCCTTGCTGGCCTTTATACAATTCCATTACTTTATCCCACTGGATTGCACCCACCTCTTATCACATTCCTGCAAAGAATGTGCTGTCTTGAAATGTAGCATTTTTTTATTATTCAGTATTTGGACCCAACCCAGCCTCATTTATATGGTTGGAGTCTCTATTTTGTAGCTGCCTCTATGCAAGACACTGAACTTGGCAAAGTGCCATGGTTTTAGTTAGTCATCCTGCAAAGACAAATGTAGATTACCCCATTTAGTTTAGTTCTGCACCTCAATAGAAGAAAGGTAATAACCAGGCCCATCACCTTTAGGTAACGGGACATGCAATCTGACCCATACACGTGAACAGCAGGCTGAGTGCCAAATTTTCACCTCCCCTGCTTATTTCTCGCCTTCCCTGCACTCACCTCCTGCCCACAATCAGACATTGTCCCACTTGACCATCTTCCCTAAATTTATTTTGAGTCACTGGACTTATGTACATTTACATGCAATAAATCATTCTAAAAGCAATTGACATGTGAAGTAGGTAATAATCAAATATATTTCAGTCTCTCCTTCCATAGATTTATTGATTTACTTAAAAGTATAAGAGTAATTTGTGGCCAACAGCAGTGGTTATGGACTATTTACTGTTGGTAGGTAAAGATCTAGATTTTTTTAAAAAAAATTCTCATCTGTGTGTTTCAAAGTGCTAAAGATTATAATAAAATATAATATTGAAATTTTAAACTACTAATATGATTATTGTATTGACCTGTGCTTAAAATCTTACCCATAAAAATGATTCCTAACATTTACTTTTCCTGATGTTAGTAATCCTACCTAATAAAAGACTAATATGCAAATTAAACATCCCTCTGCTATACGCACAAGCCATGCCCATCAGCAAGTCAGAGCCAGTATGCAAATTAACCCCAATCAAGATGGCTGCAGCCACAGAGAACAGTTGAGAGGCTTGGGTTCCCTGGCAATAGAGGAAGCCAAGCTTTCTAAACACCCTGGCCAGCCTACGCCTTCACTCAAGGATACAAAATTTCAATCATAGAAGATAAATCCCAAGAAAAATGGTGGAAGCCTCAGAGCTAGAGAGAGCAGGCAAAGGTTGCCCCCAGCAACAGAGGAAGCCAAGCTTTCCACCTGCCCTGACTGGCCTAGGCCTCCACTCAAGGATACAAAGTTTCAATTATAGAAGGTAAACAAATCCAAACAGAAATGGCCACAGCCATGGAGCAAGCAGGGGGCTTGGCTCGGCTCCAGGCTAACAAAGTTTCAATTGTAGAAGGTAAATAAATTCCAGATACCAGGGTCTCCACTTGGGCTGCCAGGTGGCATGGCTGGCCTGCAAACCACCACAGGCCCCTTGCCCAGGCCACCCCACACCCCAAAGGACCCCCCCACCCTGATCCGAGACACACTTCAAGACAAACCAGCTGGCCCCACCCATGCAGCAGGCCTCTATCCTATCTAATAAAAGAGTAATATGCAGCTTGACCATGACTCCAACACACAAGATGGCTGCTCCCATGTGGTCAAAGATTCTGCCCCTATGTGGACACAAGATGGCCACCACAAGATGGCCAGCAGGGAAGGGCAGTTGGGAGGCACCAGGTCTGAAGGGAGGGCAGTTAGAGGCAATCGACCTTGCAGGGGAGGGCAGTTAGGGGTGGCCAGGCTGACAGAGGAGGGAAGTTGGTGCAAACAGGTTGGCAGGAGATCAGTTAGACATCAATCAGGATGGCATGGGAGTGGTTAGGGGGTGATCATGCTGGCAGGCAGAAACAGTTAGGAGAAATCAGGAAGGCAGGCAAGTGAGCAGTTGGGAGCCAGCAGTCCTAGATTATGAGAGGAATGTCCAACTGATTGTTTAAGCCTGATCCCACTGGGATCTGGTTTAAATGGGCAGTTGGACATCCCTCGAGACGTCCCAGATTGGAGAGGGTGCAGGCTGGGCTGAACTACACCCCTCCACCACCTCCTGCCCAAATTTCATGCATTGGGCCTCTAGTTAAGATATATATATATATATATATATATATATATATATATATATACACACACACACATATATATATATATATATATATATATATAGAGAGAGAGAGAGAGAGAGAGAGAGAGAGAGAGATGCAATTATTAAAATAATCACAATACTTAATATATAATATGTATTTTTCTTTAAAAAAAAAAGTCAGGAACCTTGGCCAGTGTGCTAAATGGTTAGAGTGTCGGCCCACACGCCAAAGGGTCTCAGTTTTGATTCCTCCTCAAGTGTACCTACCTGGATTTCAGGTTGCTGGTGGCAACCAATTCATGTCTCTTTTTCACACTCATGTTCCTCTCTCACTCTCTCTCTCTCTCTCTCCTCACTCCCTTCTACTCTTGTGAGGATTTAAAAAAGTAAAACAAAACTTAGGGATTTGTTTATTATTTGAGGATGTGTCCTAGAAATTAGGTTAAATATTACTGGTATATATTTTTCTCAATTCTAACCTCTGGCAAACATTTCTTTCTTTCTTTCTTTCTTTCTTTCTTTCTTTCTTTCTTTCTTTCTTTCTTTCTTTCTTTCTTCTTTCTTTCTTTCCCTTCTCCTTCTCCTTCTCCTTCTCCTTCTCCTTCTCCTTCTCCTTCTCCTTCTCCTTCTCCTTCTCCTTCTCCTTCTTCCTCTCTCCTGCCTGAATTCACTTTGGTTCTTTACTAAGAAAGCTCATAAAATTCAGCTTTTGTCAAGATTTTTCTTAAAAGTGGCTCTTTTTCATTAGTTTTATTTTCAGCCAAAAATCCATTCTATAATGTGGGGTAGCTATATAGCTTTGTTTGTGCACTTATACACATAATCATTTTTATTTATACTAGTGGCATGTTCATTATCAACTGAACAATCAGTGGTTGATAATTTGGACATATTTTATTTTGAGAAATAAACTGACAATTTATTCATATATATATATATATATATATATATATATATATATATATATTACTTTATTTTTTTTTTACAGAGAGGAAGAAAAAGGGATAGAGAGTTAGAAACATCGACCAGCTGCCTCCTGCACACCCGCTACTGGGGATGTGCCCGCAACCAAGGTGCATGCCCTTGACCAGAATCGAACCTGGGACCCTTGAGTCCACAGGCCAACACTATATCCACTGAGCCAAGCTGTCTAGGGCTAAACTGACAATTTAATTTTTAAAATTTCTGTGTGTGTATTCAATAAGTATTCTTATGGTGTTCTTAGTCCTGGAAAGTATCAGAGGTACAGTGAGGAGGAAAATACACTAACCTAGTACAGATTTGAGTTAATCACTTATAGTGGACCCACGGGCAGCCTAGAGATTACTGTCTATACTGAAAGTTCCCCTGTAGGTTACAAATAGTGCATGAGGCCAACTGCCATTTGGGAGTTGACTAATGAGTGGTAAGTTCAATTATTGAGGATATGCCCAGTGACGGGAACGGCAGAACAACAAGAAGGACCAGAACAACCAGTGGCTATGATGTGGCTGCCAACCAGCCTGATCTGGGTCCCCATTGGCCTCTCACCCCTAGCTGGCCCTGCCCCTGATGACCACCCCTGATTAGGGGCAGGGTGGGCCAGCCAACCACCCAGGGCCCCTTCCCGCTGCCAGCCTGACCAGATGGGTCTCTATCAGGACGATTTTGTGCCCTGGACTTCTAGTATTTAAATAATATAATTAATTGTAATAGAAATCATTCATGGTTCCTAAGGTATTTCACAAATCTTTCAAATAACCTATTTTCTATAATCTAACAAATATAGTATGAGATGAACAGGAAATAAGTTATAATTCTGATTTTACATTATTTAAAGTCAAGTTCTATCTAGATATGACTTTAAATTTAACTTTTTAGAGGTTTAAATAAATCTGGGACTAAAAAGTGAATGAACAGTGTAAAATTGGAATTTTAGTGACTGCTATTCTGAACTTCAAAGTGCTCAGCATTAATGTTTAATGATACTGGGTATATGATTTTATAAAGAATCTCTTGGGCACAGATAATGTGTGACAGTCATGAAATTTCCACATGACAGACAAGATAAATACAAATGTACCAGAGGAATTCTGCTTTGCTCAGACTATATTCATGATCTCTCTCAAGTTCAGGACACTGGCCCTTGACCAGTGGTTCTCAAACCTTCCCATTAATTTGAAAACATGGGAGGGTTTCTTAAACTACCAACTACTGGGGCCCCCTCTGAGGGTTTCTGACTCAGCAGGTCTGAAATAGGACTGAGAGTTGCATGCTAATGACTTCCTAGGTGATGCTGATGTTGCTGTCCATTCATTCAGGTCATCGCCAGGACAATCAAGACACAGAACTCTTCTATCATCTTGGATATCTTTCTCATGCTGCCCCTTCACAGTGATACCCGCCCTTTCTATCCACCACCCCACTTCCAACCAAAGGCAAACACGAATCTGGTTTTCAGCTTGGTAGTTTGCCATTTTGAAAATGTCATAGAAATTGAATTTTCATTTTCCTAGTACAAGTGCCCAGGGGTGTAATGATGTGTGTATGATAATTATATGTTTATATTTAAGCAATTGACAAACTATTGTTTTGAATGGTCACCATCAATTTCCATCAACAGCATTTGAGAGATGGAGGTTTCAGCATTCTGACCAGCATTTGGTTATTACTATTTTTATTGTAGCCACCCTGCTAGGTATATAATGATATCTCATTGTGATTTTAATTTGCATTTCCCTGATAGCTAGTGATTTTAACATCCTCTATGTGTTTATTTGCCATCCCGATAGCCACTTTGGTGAAATGTCAGTTCATGACTTTTGCCTATTTTCTTATTGGATGATTTATTTCTTTACCATTGAATTTTAAACATTCTCTATGTATCCTAGATATGAATTCTTTGTCAGATATGTGTTCGGTTTTTTTTAATATTTTCTCTCAAATTGTAGCTTTTCCTTTATTTTTCTTAACAGGATTTTTTTATGGAGCAAAAAAGTTTTCTCTTATGAGTTTCTTCAGCCTGATATTCATTTGGTTCATTCAAAATAATTTTGCTTTCCCAAGTTTATACCAGGTTCTCAATCAGAAGAACACAGAGTGCGCACACCCAATTGACAATGACAATGATTCATTCTGAACTACAAATGACACATTCCCTTATACGTCTCTTTGATACTTCAGAATGTTAATTACTGTATTTACAGGGAGACACGTACAAAGTATTTAGTAGAAGGCATAGGCTATTATAATATTCCAAGTTTTTCACTTTTTGAATTACCACCTATTTTGCTGACATGCCATTTTAATTTTTGATTCTGAATAGTTGTCTTCTTTTGTTTTCATATCACAATGAAGACATTTATTTTACTCCATGAAAATATGATTTTTTGAAGCCACTAAATGTTTGTTTGTTTTTAGAAATTATTCAAAGGAAATAACGGCGTAAGACCCAGGGACAAGAAATGTGTCCTAACCCCCCATGCGTGTGATAATCAATAGTGAGCCTGGTGGTGACATTTAAATTTTAGTGTAAGAGGTATTTCTGTTATAGGAATAGACAGATCTGAAGTAAAGAGAAGATAAGATGTTAGAAAGGAAAGAGAATAAAATATTAATCAACACAAAAATAAAACATAAGAATTAAGTTTAAGAACTAAAAATGGTCTTAATGTTTAATGTAAGGATGCCAAATGGGTGATCTGAATTGGAAATTATATTCTAGTTTAATGACTTGGCATCAGTAATTATCTATGCTAATAATAGCCTAGGTGGTCATCCTGGTCTCACGCTGTGATGCCCTCACGCTGTCACAAGGAGGCTGCGTGTGCAGCACAGAGGCGAGGCCTGGGAGTCCCGCAGCTGCGCGTGATTTCACGCTCCAGGTCTCTAGCAAGGGGATAAAAACTCCAAGGATCAGAACTGCCCAAATGAGAATACTTTTCTCATATGTAGCAAGGAATATAATGACTGTCAAGAATGCATTGCATAAGTTGTCTTACTTCTATTATATTTTTGTGAGTGATAGGTGGTGTTTTCAATGCATTACCATACAATCCAAACATAATAAATGTCCGGTGCTTTCCTGAGACTAGTAGATATTCCAATTCTAATACATAACTCAGGAACCATTCTGACCTTAGAAAAACTGAATTAGTGCTTTATGACATACATACAACTTTGGGAAATGATTTTTTATATATAATATTTTTTCTGCTTCTTATAAATGAAACAGATTATTCATAATCCACTTTTAGGGGAAAAAAACTACAAATAAGTTTTCATGAAACTGGAGAAAGCATAGTATGAAAGAAGATGCCCAACTTGCAAATCTGAGCAATAAAGTAGGAAGACTTTTGAGGGTGCTATTTGTTTATACACATTTCTTGTATGCTAACATACTTTGAAGGAATTTGTTATCACTTACACCTTTGTAAATAACATTTTTAGAAACATGTCATATATAGATAGATAGATAGATAGATAGATAGATAGATAGATAAATGGCTTATATTTGCACCTAGTATAAGTTAAAAACCTGCTTCATTTAGTCAGGAAGAATTGTATCCCTGCCAGATACCTAACCAGCTCTGCGGCCCTTGGAAGTACTGGGACAGAGTCTTCAGCAGGGCGCGTGCACCGACCACCTCCGAGTCCCCAGGCGCTCTCTCTGGAAGTGAATGCTGAGGATGCTTGCTGCAGATGAAGTGCCTTAGAGATGCAGAGACAAGAAGACAGGAGAGAGCATGGGGCATAGGCTAGTGGCTTCAAGCAGAAGTCCAGTGACTGGTGTGCAGAGAGGAGCCCTAAGCTCCTCACCAGCCAGTTTGGGTTCCGTTTTCCTGTCGTTGTGGGTGGCTAACCCAGGCCGCGCCAGCAGGGAGGGCCTCTGAAAGAAAATAAAGCAAGCTGACCCACCTGAAGCCATCTGCCTGGGAAGTGTCTTTGGGCTGCTGCTGAGGACAGGGGAGTGTTTTAGAGAAGGGGAGAGCAGTAAGAGAACGGTGACGTGCCCAGGGCCGTGGGGAGGCCGGCAGACTGGAGCCTGCGGGTCTTGGGCGGGCAAGCCCATGGGCTATGCCTCGCTGACTGCACATGTCTGCGGGCTAAACCCTGCGCTCAGCCTTCATGCGGCCAATGAAAACTGACATTCCCCACATCCCAAGGTTAGCTTAACAGTAATTAAAGCATCACATTGCACACAAGTCTTTCCATTACAATTTAAGTGGATTTTATGCTATTTTAAAAACCATTCTAGTCCCCACTGTGAATAATGAATACAAATAAAGTTGAATGTCAGACCTGGAATACAAATCAAATAAGAGACCTGCAAATGTCCCAAACACCTGCCCTTGCCACCCCCAAGTCTCAGGCGCCCCGCTGCTGTTCCCACACCGTCCTCAGAGGTCGCTCTGCTGGGCTTTGGGGTCGGACCACCGCGATGGGCCGGCTCCGCTCCATGGAGAGAGGGGAAGCCTTCCCCTGCAGACACTGTCCAGCTCCCTGTGCTCCCCTCCCGCAGCTCCTTCATGCTTCCAGCAGCTGCAGCAGACACCGCCGCGCTGAACACAGGCCTTCCACACACGATTGTTTTACTGAAAGAATGGGACTTTGCTCAGTACATTTCCTACCCCTTCAGTCAGTGTGCTTGGAGATGCCCCTGCCCCTCTGAGTCCCTGGGAGGGATGTTCACAGTGATGCTGTCCTCCAACTGCGGGCATGATGTTGTCATGTTCTGACTCTGAGCACCACAGCAGAAGGTTTGCATCAGCGCTCTAGCTCATCACATTGTTGTCCCCTGAAGCAGGCAGGGGAATTGGAAACAGCCTCACGCCGGCCAGCTTGAAGGGCAGTGCAGAACAGGTTGTGATCTCTTAACTCCACGTATAAGTTGGGGGTGAGGGGAGAGGTCGGGGGCTTCAGCTGCTTTCAGCACAAAGCTCAAAGAGGCAGGCCTGGGAGAGCGCGGAGCCCCGCTGTCACTCACCGTGCTGCGGAGAGGCCTGGAACAGGCATGTGCTCTTAGTTTTCACTATGACTGCATTGCAAAGCACCACTATGGGCATGCAGATGCTCACCTATGCTGGAAGCGTTTAGGGAGAACGCTGAATCGTGGCAAGATTATTCTAAATTTAGGAAAGCATCAGCTCCTAATGCCATAGGTGGAGCCATGCTGCTAAGCACATTAGTATTTCTTCATCCAGCACCTGTGCTGCCGCATACACATAAAACAGCTCTTACTTACTGCTCGCGTCTCCAGTTCAGATTTAATCTTACTATAAATTCATCTCATGTTAATTTATGTGCAAACAAAGACACACACATTTTAAATATCTGAAATGCTGGAAATAAACTTATTTTTAATTTTGTGCTTGTTTTCCATTTGTCAACCAGTAAATGAAAGACTGAATAAATCATGTGCTAATTGCCAGCGGTGCTAAATTTAGTGTGAGATCTGGAATCCTTTTGATCAAAACCGCTGAATATGAAATCATCCCCAGCTCTCTAGGCAACTTCATCCGCCTTTCTATTCTCCATCTGTCAGTCACCTGGGGATTTGTGAACTATTCCATATGTCAGGCTTGTCAATCACAATGGGATGTGGGAACTATCTGCCGACTGCGTAGGAATTTTTGTTAAAAATTAATCTGCATTTAGCTAGTAGTTTTATATTTTGAAAATGTTTGCTATATATAAGGTTAATGGAAATAAGTTATACTTAAGTAATATAGATCAAAAGTCTTCATTTAAACAGCATTTACAAGTGTGTGCCTGTTACACATACACCCTGTGTTATATATAGACAGTATAATATTTAAATATAGAATGGCCTTTTATGGAAACACTGAGTCTGACAGAAAACTATCTTAAGTACTTACACACATACACACACACACACACACACACATATTTGAGCGCTCATGTGTGTGTGTGTGTATGTGTGTGTTAAAAAATAATAAACACATAGACATCTCACCACTTTGAGGTTCATAGATTTTTCAAGATAGCTCTGAGAGAGAAAATGGTTCACAAAGGTACTTTATTTTAAACTTAAACACATATAAAACATTAAAATAGCTCATTTAAATAAAATTGTACTCATCACAGCATCATTGACTCTCTATAGTGCTATTATTTTAAACCAATTAGGAAAATAGAGAAAAGTAGAGAAATCCTGTGAATAGAGTGTGGGCAAAAGGGGCCAGGTACTAGACCTGTGGAGCACAGGGGAGTTCAGCATGGTGAGCCTTCAAACTCAGAGACTGGAGGCATGCCCACAGGATGGTGTGGATATACAAGTTCATAACTAAAAGCAAGTCCTTTGTGTGGTCACATCTGTGGCCTATAGCTTCCTTGGCAAAGGTCAGTCTCACCTTAACTGATCCTGTTTGTTGACTTTCTGCATCTAAGATAACATACCCTTGGGATATCAGAGTAATTTTCTTTTTCTGGATCCCTCACCACACTCTCCCTTACAGCCACCACCAGAGCAAGAGACCACAGAGCCCCATATTGTAATCTTGTCCCCTACATGCTATCTCTATGTGCTGTCAATGTTAGCTGTTAGCTCTCCTATACCTACCAATGTAAGAGGTGTGTGTGTGTGTGTCTCCGTTTTACTCTTTATCTATCTCAGAGATTTCTAAGCTTTTCTTTCTCCTGCTCCCTAATCTACTATCTTCCAATTTCATCTCTCCCCCTCATGTCTCTCCTTTGATTCAAAAGTTAAAATAAGCTGCAAAACTGCCATTTTCTCAGCCCATTGAGATTTTGCTTCCCAAAAACATTGTCAGTGGCTGAAATAAACTCATCAAAACTCTTCACAGCTTTGGACATTTCTTACTTTGATGAATGTTTAAATTCAACCTCATTTAATTTGAAATGTTTATATATTACATATTTTAACTCCATTTAATTCTGATAGAATTTGAGATGAAAAAAAAGGCAGAACTAATAAAATATTAGAGAAAGATCAAAACAACATCATGGAAAAATGATGATGATGATGCTATAAATCCAAATGAATGTACAGATCTTAGAGCTGTCACTTAATTTCTGCTGAGATTCCTTATCTGTTATATGTGGACATGAATTGATATTAATGTACAAAGTTTGGGGGAAGGTGTCATAATATATGTAAAGAAATTAAGAAAATGCCTGGAAGAGAACTGAATAAATTATACCTACTGTACCATCAAGGTCAGTATCCATTCCAGGCAGTTTTCAAGGAGAAATTAATACAGGGAACTGTCAATAGAGTCATTGAAACAGCTGAAATGTTGAGTCTATTTGCCACATTGAGCTCCTGGAAATCAATGATTTTCTCCCACATTTAATGTCCATCAGTGGTTTCCCTCTGTTCTGAAGAAGGAAGTCCTTGAAATGGCCTGCAAGGCCAGAGAGCAAAGCTCACGGCAGTTCTGCGGTGGCTATCCCATACTGTCCTACTGAAGTCTCCATCGTTTCTTTCTCTTAAAAGCAGCGTGCTTACCCGTCGAGACCCATGCCCACTGGATCCCATTTCTCCTACCCTTGCCTGAAACATTCTTAGGTCTTAGCTCAAGTATTACTTTGCCAGCTTCCTCCTTCCTCCATGCCTTCAATGCCCCCCTGCAACTTCTCAACCTTATACAATCAACCACCAAAGTGTCCTTCTGTCCTTCATACATTTATTTGAGAGATTTTCTAATAATAATAATAATAATAATAATAACACTGCTCTTTTATTCAGTGCTATATCACTCTTCAATGCAGAGTTGAATCTTACACCAAAAAGAAAAAGGACACGTCCAGAAGTTTCTGCAGATAAGTCAGTGCAGAAAAGGGGCGTGATACATTATTGTCACCAGGAAGAGTGAAGGGAAGAAAGAGAAGCAGAATAAAATGCAAGGGAAGGGCTCAAGCCCCTAGACACTGTAAAACATCCAGATATTTCGCATTGAAAGAACATTTAAAAGGAAGTTTGTCCCACTGGACTGTAAATTGCTTGTCAGAGACTCAGTCTGACTTGTTTCTCATTGAGAGCAGAAGAGCACAAAATAGATGGTCAGTGTATATTGATTGAATAAATGGCCTGTAGTAATATCTATTGGTCAGACCAATAGATAATAAAGCAACATTATTTGTGCAAATGTTCTAGTTTAAATAATGAAGCAGCTAAATAATGTTATTAAAATAAAATTTTAAAATATAGGGTGTCCTCCAAATAGTTCCATTGATGTTTCTTTCTTTCAGATTTAACTCATTGGAATTAATAATTATATATATATATATATATATATATATATATATATATATATATAATCAATATATATATATAGGTATCATCAATATATATATTGATGATACCTTACAGATATAATTATTTTTCAAACAACCTTAATAAACATAATTACATCTGACTTAAATGAAATGTCTACTACACTGTGGAACCATTTCTAATTTCCAAAGATAGTGCTAGTGACACCTTTAGTTTTCTACCAGTCATTTTCTATGCACATACAATACTTTCTGCTCTGTAATAAATCTCAGCTTACATGTACATCTTCCCTAAAAAGTTGTCCGCTCTTTGAACTTTGAATACCTGTAGGGAGTGGCTAATCTAGTGCCCAGCATAATGCCTAATATGTACTAGGTTGTTACTACCTTTTGTTCAGTGAAAGCATTTACTGTGTTAGAAGAGTCTTGCTCTTCTGTGGTTGCAGAGCTCAGATGTGTATGAATCGCTCCTATTCTATTGACCTCAGGGAGCCAGTTGGCTGCACTGCATTCCATTGTCACAAACCACATACTCATCTCCCTTTGTCCTAACCATTCATCACGAAAATGGATTCCAATGATTTCAAAAAGGCCTGTTGTCAGGGCAAAGAAAATCCATCATTATCTTAATAAATAAGGGATTAAGGAGAGAGTGGTGGAAGAGGGAGGGAGGGAGGTAGATAGGGAGAGAGAAAGAGAGAGAGAAGAAAGAAAGGAGGGAAGGAAGGAAGGAAATGGGTGAATGTTTAAATTCAACCTCATTTAATTTGAAATGTTTATATATTACATATTTAACTTCATTTAATTCTGATAGAATGTGAAATGAAAAAAAGCAGAACTAATAAAATATTAGAGAATGAATAAAACAACAGGAAGGAAGGAAGGAAAGAAGGAACAAAAATGGAAGGAAAAAGAAAAAAACTTTTTTTTTTTAGTAAGGATTCTTTTATTCCTCATTAGGATAATAAATACCTTGATACCTTGTAATTTTGCTTTTATAATATATTATTATTCCATTTAATGAAAAATAGCCACACTCGCCAAAACCAGTTTGGCTCAGTGGATAGAGCATCAGTCTGTGGACTGAAGGGTCCCAGGTTTTGATTCTTGTCAAGGGCATGTACCTTGGTTGTGGGCACATTCCCAGTGGGGGGTGTGCAGGAGGCAGCTGGTTGATGTTTCTTCCCATCAATGTTTCCAACTCTCTATCCCTCTCCTTTCGTCTCTGTAAAAAATCAATAAAAAAATATTTTAAAATAAAAAGAAAAATAGCAACACTGGATAACCTGAAATATTTTCTTCTGACATCTAAATAAAGCAATTAAAAACATATATTACATATCTCAGCACACGTGTCAGCTTTCTATTTAAACAAAAATAGAATAAGAAGTAGAAAATAATGTAAGAGATTAAATCTGAAAAAAATACATTTTAAAACATTATTTTGTCCTATTTTTATTTTCTATTTGTTTTCTGGGATATGGCTATATTCTGTCTTAATCAAAATAGACACAATACTGGTATATAAGCAATGTGATATGGATTTGCAAAACTAAATTAACTTTTATTAAGAATGTATAATTTTATGCTAGAAATACAAAACAAATTCAAGTTAGAAGAGGGTATCTGGTTTCCTCCATCAAGGGCAAGGGAGGTGTTGCTGCCGTGTTTCCCCCAAAATAAGAAATCCTGTCCTGACCAGGCAGCCTGCTCTGCAGCGTGAACCTCTCCCAGACCTACAGGCCCAAAGGGAAAACTACGCCATCTTACAAATAAAAGAGGACCTTACCTAAAGCCTGGGAGACTCACAACTGGGGAGTCCACTGAGCAGTTGTGAAGCCCCAATTGGCACAGATGTGTGGATTCAAGGAAGTTCTTCAATCATACACGGAAAGGAGAAAGAGAACTTACATAACCAGACATCCTGAAAAGAGAGACCATGGGAGACAAAGAAACAGTCCACAAATGAAAGAAAAGAAGTAAAGAAGTAAATGAGTTAGAGGCAAGCAACCTACCAGAGCAAGAAGTCAGAGTAATTATCATAAGATGGCTAAAAAGAATGGAAGACAAATTTGACAATATGAGTAAGACCCAAGAGGAAATGAGGAAGAACCAAGAAGAAATGAAGATGACCCAAGAAGAAATGAAAAATGGCATCGCTACTATGAAGAACTCAATAGAAAGCATCAAGAGTAGACTAGAAGAAGCAGAGGACTGCATCAGTGAACTAGAAGACAAGATGGAAAAAAAAAATACCCAATTAGAGCAGCTTATAGAAAGAAAAATTAAAAAGCAGGAGGAGAGCCTACGAAAGGTTTGGGACAATACAAAACAAAATAATATTAGAATAATAGGGGTTCCAGAAGGAAAGGAAACTGAAGAAGACATGGAAAATGCATTTTAAGAAATAATGACAGAAAACTTTCCTGAGATAGAGAAGAAAAAACCCACACAAATCCAAGATGCTTGCAGAGTCCCAAGTAAAAGGAATCCCAAAAGACCAATACCAAGGCATATTATAATTAAATTGGCAAACACCAACGACAAAGTTAGAATCTTAAAAGCAGCCAGAGAGAGACAGAAAGTTACATATAAAGGAACCCCCATCAGACTAGCAACTGATTTCTCAACAGAAACTCACCAGGCAATAGGGAGGAGTGGAAACACTCTAAAAGGACTGACTGTTTTGCTTGGAGTCATTGATTCAGATTATGAGGGAGAAATTAAAGTTATACTAGAATGTAATCATGTTATGCAAATTACTCCAGGATAGAGATTTGCATTTTCAGTACCATCTATTAATAAAATAGAACCCATGAAAAGATATCAATGGAAGGTTTTACTTCAAGGAATGGCCAATATATTGCCCTACATTGTGTCAAAAATATGTGGCTCAAGCTGTTCAGCCTTTAAGGGACAAATACTCCCAATGTTACATTCTTTGTTACATGGATGATTTGTTTTTAGCAAGTCCACAGGAAGAGCAGACTTTGGCCATGTTTTTCCAATTAAAAAAGGAACTCCCTAAATGAGGCTTAAGAATTGCTCCAGAAAAGGTACAGAAACACCTTTCCAATATCTGGGAACCATATTGAAAACCAATGCATTATGTCGAACCCGGTTTGGCTCAGTGGTAGAGCATCGGTCTGTGGACTGAAAGGTCCCAGGTTCGATTCCGGTCAAGGGCATGTACATTGGTTGCGGGAACATCCCCGGTAGGGGGGGTGCAAGAGGCAGCTGGTCGATGTTTCTCTCTCATCGATGTTTCTAGCTCTCTATCTCTCTCCCTTTCTCTCTGTAAAATATCAATAAAATATATATTTTTTTAAAAAAAGAAAACCAATGCATTAGGCCTCAGAAGGTGGAAATAAAAAATTGTCTTAAAACTTTAAATGACTTTCAGAAATTATTAGGGGGTATTAACTGGTTAAGACCTTATTTGAAGATCTCTACAGGAGAAATGTCAAATTTATTTAATATACTTAGAGGTGACTCAAATCTTTCCTCTCTTTGAACATTAACAGATGAATCTAGGAATGAGTTGCTAATAATTGAGCAGGCAATTTTCTCAGCCCAAGTAAAATGGGTACAGTCTGAATTAATGTTATTGAGACAAATTCATCCTACTGCAAATAGTCCCGCTGGAGTCATCTTTCAAAATAAAACTCTCTGGCCATTATTGAATGGGTCCACCTAAGGCTGTGGTCAGCAAACTGCAGCTCCTGAGCCACATGTGGCTCTCTAGTCCCTTGAGTGTGGCACTTCCACAAAATACCATGGCCTGAGTGAGTCTATTTTGAAGAAGTGGCATTAAACGAAGTTTAAGTTTAAAAAGTTTGGCTCTCAAAAGAAATTTCAATCATTGTACTGTTGATATTTGTCTCTGTTGACTAATGAGTTTGCTCACCACTGACCTAGAGCATCAATCCTCTAAAACTGCAGTTACATATGTAGAACTATTGGCTCAGTTACTATTTCAAGTTAGAAAGCGTTGTAAATAGCTTAGAGGGGAAGAGTCCCAGTGTATCTACCTCCCCCTCACTGGGAAGCAATTAGAAATGTTATTTCAGACTGATATAAATTGGCAAATTGGGTTAAGTGGATATTCAGGGGAACTTAGTTGTCACCTATTAAAAGATAAATTACTACAATTTTTATATAATACCTTCATCATTATGCCAAAAAAATACTAGGCATGAACCTATTCCTGGAGCTTTAACTGTTTTTACTGATGGATCATCTAATGAGAAAGCTGCCTATCATACAATGAATTCAGACTGAGTCATACTGACCAGTCATACTTCTGTACAAAGAATCAAACTAGAAGCTCTTAAGGCTGCACTGCAGGATTTCCAAGTGCCTCTTAATATTGTCTCTGATTCTTATTTACAATGCAAACCTAGTGAATAGAATTGAAACTGCCCAGTTGAAATGGCTCAGTAACCAAAGTTTATTTTTACTGTTTAAGCAAGTTCAGCAGATTATACAGCAGAGACAATATCCTTTTTAAATCACTCACATCAAGGTTCATAGTGCATTACCTGGTCCTTTAACAAAAGGAAATGCACATGCTGATCAATTAGTTGCTATATTAAAATAATATTTCCAGAGAATTTTTCCAAACTCATGTGGATTCCTGCTAGAAATATTAAACTGCAACATGAATCCAAGAGAGAAACTAGCCAGATTAATAAGGACCTTGTGCCTGGAGTCTCACCATGCAGCTGCAGGCAATCCACTACCTCAGCCACAGGGAGCAGCGACTCCAAGAAAGCCACTGAAGATGAGGAGCAAGAGAAGAATGAGGAGGACAACAAACAGCCCAGAGGTCACCTGAGGCATGGTAAAGAAGAAAGTACAGAAAGCTGAGTGAACTTGTGAGGAGATCAGAACCCCAAGAACGCCTGATAACATCTTTCTTGCCATGCTAGCAGTAATCAGCTGTGTGGTAATATTACCTGTGTTAACGAGAAAACAAAACAAAACATTGAAACCTGTAAAGAATTTTTGTGAGTTTATTTGAACCAAACTGTCGACAATTGCCAGGAAGCAAAATCTCAAAGGATTGAGATGATGCTCTGGAGAATGGCCTGTTATGTTTCTATATTTATACATTGCAATCAAAGGAGGGACATAAGTGGGTTACATGAAATTCATTGGTGATGGAGTAAGGAGGCGGGAGAATGCAAGCCAGTGGGAAACCTCTGGGATAGGGTAAAAAGTGAAATGATGGACATGAGCTTTTAAAGAGATGGATACAGGACACTGCAATACAATTAACAGTTGACAATCAACTTGATAACAATAACAATGAGGGAATATCTCAGGGCCATTTGTTGTACCCTCTGGGGTCCGGGTAAAGAGGAAGCTACAAGTTACTCAGATATCTCACAGATAGGTTATCTTAGAGGCCGGAAGGCAAACTGGCTCAGTAAAGATCAAAGTTGATCTTTGTCTGGGAAAATATTGGCCTAGAAAATGACTGCCCACTACAACCTGTTGGTAGTAAAATATTTAATTCTCAAACCATCCTTTGTGGTTACTTTAGGTCCCTGAGTTTGCAAGACTGCCATGCAGGCCTTCCCTGAGCTCATCAGGTTAGCCTGTGGCTCTTTTCGTTCACATCTGGAGCAAATGGGGAAGTTTTGGGGCTTATGTTTCTGCCCCTCCATGGGTAAGACCCCTTAGATGGGATAATGTAGTCACCAATAATACCAAACATTTTGGTCATCTAGGAGGACCATGGGTGGGGCAATGAAGTATATGGGCAAAGTATAATTACACAGGTATCACCACCCAGCTTCCCTTTTGTATGACACAAAATCAAACCACTGCTCCTTTAATTGCACTGTGTGTAGAATTAAAGAGAGGCTTATAGTTAGCATGGACACCAAAGGAGGTGGAGGCAAAAGCCCAAATATGTCTACTATCACTACGTGCTCCTGGAAGAGGTGCAGAAAATGTAACTAAGACCTTGTCTATACAAAAAGCAATTGACAGCCAGTTTGAAATTGAATTGATGGCATTAAGATCTACAGTCTTGTGGATGGGTAATAAAATTCATGGCCTAGAGCAAAAAAATATCCTTACAATGTCATTATAATTTTTCCCAGATTTGTGTTACCCCTTTACTTATAATAGTATCTTGCACCCTTGGGAATCAATAAAAAATCATCTTGATGTTTGGAGACAAAGGTAACACAACTATTGATATTTTAGAATTACAATTATCCCAAGAAAATTTACAAACTAATTCTTTGAATGTCTGGCAGTAATTTAAAAAGGACATGAAAGAATTTATTCCCTTCCACTGGATTTTCTTGCATTTACCTCTCAGCATAACCACAATTGCCTATCTCATATTTGTTCTCATATGTTTATTTCTAGTTTGCAAACTAGAAGAAAAAAGAGGAACCTGGAAGGCTGCAGGCCTTGAGCTCTGAAAGGTCAGAGCTCTGCACCCATTGTTTAGTTGAGACAATGGTAGCTGAAGCAACTTCCACCTTTTAGTTTTATGTAAATCCTTCCTGATTGACTATTATCGGAATTGCCTGCCTAAGGGCTATGGGTGTATCCCAAAGCCTGAATAAAAGGGCCAGCAAGGCCCTAGCAAAGTGGAGTGCTTCTTCTTGAGCTGGGCTCCCGCCTGGCCCTCAACTCCCAAATTTATATTTTCTTGTCTAGTATCTTTCATTTGTGTGCAGCTTCCTCCAGAACCCAAACCCTAAACCTGAACCCTGAGCCTTGGGGGACATGGGGGGGCATACTCACAGTGGTAGACTACAGAAATAGTAAAGGCAAAACTTCCATATAGAAAAGTATACACAAGTCAAAGTCATAAAGTAAGTGTCAGCCTTGGGAAAAGTATTTGCAAGATATAGAAAACTCACATAATAAAAAATCACAATATGAAATAGACATTTTTAAATATATAAAAAGACATGATAAATGAAGAAAGAATATGAACTTATGATTCAGAGCATTAGTAAAATTAAAATTTTAAGCTTATTTGTAGCCACAGGATGTAAATTTTAAAAATAATGAACTTGCCAAAACCGGTTTGGCTCAGTGGTAGAGCATCGGTCTGCGGACTGAAAGGTCCCAGGTTCAATTCTGGTCAGGGACATGTACATTGGTTGCGGGAATGTCCCCAGTGTGGGGTGTGCAAGAGGCAGCTGGTGGATATTTCCCTCTCATTGACTTTTCTAGCTATCTCTCTCCCTTCCTCTCTGTAAAATATCAATAAAATATATATTTTTAAAAAATAATAATGTACTAGTTTTCACCTAATTCATATAACTAATTTAAAATATTACCAAGTGCTACTAATATGGTAAAATGAATATTTTCATATATACTTTTGTGGAATTTAATGTTGTGAAGCATTGTTGAATGAAAACAGATTGTACTAGCAAAAATATTTTAAGTATTCATATCCTTAACTAACCAATACTAAATATCTATGTGAAAGCAATAGCACGTGTGTACAATAATAAAACACTTATTTTTAAATACCTTTTTTGGGGAAAAAGAGAAAATTACAACTATACATCAATGGGAAAAGTGATATATCACTTAATGTATTAAAATACTTTTCAAAACTCTCCATTATGTAGGAGAATGGAGGTATAGCTATATAGACTAAAGTACAAAGTTCCCAAAGTACAATGTTAAATACATATTGGTCAGTATTTTCTAATCTATGTGTAACTGGACTCAGTTTAAGAGAATATTGAAATTGGGGGAACATTTTTTTAATAAATATATTTTATTAATTTTATACAGAGAGGAACTGAAAGGGATAGAGAGTTAGAAACGTTGATGAGAGAGAAACATCGACCAGCTGCATCCTGCACCCGCCCCACCGGGGATGTGCCCACAACCAAGATACGTGCTCTTGACCGGAATCGTACCTGGGACCATCCACTGAGCCAAACTGATTTTGGCATGTGGGAACATTTTTTAAGGAAAACAAGAAGATAATACAATCTTAAATGTGTATGCACTAATAACAAAGCTTCAAGATACAAAACAAACAAACAAACAAACAAACCACACACACACAAAAAAAAAACCAACAACAACAACAACAAAATACGCATTCAATTAATTTTTGACAATGGAACCAAGAATACACAATTGGAAAATGATAATCTCTACTATGAAAGATACTGGGAAAATTGGATTACCACATGCTAAGAATGAAACTGGACTCATACCTTACACCATACACAAAAATAAACAAAAAAGGGAAAGAAAAAAAAAAAAAGACTTGAATGTGTAGGGCCCCAAGATTGAGGAATTGACCTTCCCCACTGCCTGTTCCAGGATGTGACCTTTACGGTTAAAGATTAGACAGGCATGAGGTCAGTTCTTTAAGGTTGAAGATTAGGCAAGAATGAAATCAGTCCCCAGAAACTCCCTACCCTGAGGACTTACCCAGAGGAATGGGAAGGGGAGAGACAAAGGGGCTTGCAAGATTAACATGTAATTAACGAGCCCAGCTCCCCTTCTTGGGATTTCCTTGTTCCCTTCTTCCCCCTCCATGTGTAACCCCACCTGCGTGTGGTGTTTGGCTTTATAAACTCATGTTCTGCAGTTACTCGGTGCTCCAGGCAGACAGCTCTGTTGCTGTCTGCCTGAGAAGCCCCTGCGCTGCATATTAAAACCTCATGCTTTTTGCATCAAGTTTCGGTCTCGGCGTTTGACTTGGGGTCGTCGCCCCCTCCGTCGGACTCACAGGGGGTCTTGGGACCTTACAAATGTAATACCTGAAACCATAAAATTTTAGGAGAAAATAGAGAGAGTAACCTCCTTTATAGTAGTCTTGGCAGTGATTTCTTTTTTATTTGACACCAAAAGCAAAGGTACCAAAAGCCAAAGCAAGTGGGTCTATATCAAACAAAAGAGTTGCTTAGCAAAGTAAACCACTAACAAAAAGATAACTTCTGAAATGGGTGAAATTTTTTTGAAAGCCAAACTGCTGATAAGTAGTTAGTTAATATTCAAAATATTTAAGGAACTCATGAACCACAATAGCAATAAATAAATAACACAAATTAGTATTCTCTTCTCTGTTGCATTTGTGTGTAGCCTCCTCTAGGACCCAAACCCTGAAGCTGAACCCTCAACATGCAGGATGTGGGGTTACACTCACCAAATCATCAAGAAAATGCAAATCCAAACCACAGTGAGATGTCACTGCACACCTGTTAGGAAGACTTTTATGGAAAAGATAAGAGGTTAGTTTTGGTGAGATGTGAAAAAAGGGAACCCTGCACTCTGTTGATGGTAAGGGAAACTGGTATAACCACATGAAAAATAAAATGGAGGTTTCTCAAAAAATTAAAGATGACTACCATATGATTCAGTAATCCCACTTCTAAGTGTATATCCAAAGGAAGCAAAACTATTATCTTAAAGAAATGTATGTACTTTCATGTTCATTGAAGCATTATTGACAATAACCATGGTATGAAAATAATGCAAATCTCCATCAATGGATGAAAGGATCAAGACAATGTGAGTTATATATCTATCTATATCTATATCTATATCTATATCTATATCTATATCTATATCTATATATATATCTATATCTATCTCTATATATCTATATATCTACATATCTATATATCTATATTTATATCTGAATTATACCTAAGTATAATGAAATATTATCAGCTTTAAAAAAGAAGTAAGCACTGTCACTTTTGAAAGCATGAATATCTGGAAATGCATTATGAAAACTGAAATAACCCAGACAGAGAAAGACAAATATCACTTATTTGTGGATTCTAAAAAAACAACAACAACAAAAATATTAAACTCATGTAGAAGTTTTTACCATGAACTGGAGGTGGGGAAAATAGAAGAAAGTTGGTAATAAGAAGCCAAGTTCAACTATATGCTGAACATGGCCTGAGGATCTCTATATGATACTAGAGGCCCAGTGCACAAATTTGTGCACCACTGGGGTCCCTCAGCCTGGCCTGCTAGATCTGGCCAAAAGCTGCTTTCAGACATGCTCTGAGGGGGCCATTGAAGTGGCCTCTCCCGCCTCTGCAGTAGCACTAAGGACCTCTCGGGGGATGTTCACCTGCTGGCTTAGGCCCACTCAGCACCTAAGCCAGCAGGAGGACATCCTTGAAGGCTTCCCGGAATGCGAGATGGAGCAGGCCAGGATGAGGGACTGCCCCACCCCCACCCCCGCACATACCAGTGCATAAATATTGTGCACTGGGCCTCTAGTGAAAAAAGAAATTAGAAAAACATTAAGCACCAAAATTTGAGTGTTATAACTAAAGCAGTGATTAGAAGAAATTTTATGTTTATATTTTTTAAAGTTTTTAAAAAAATCAATCTATGATTCCATTTTGAGAAGTTATAAAAGAAAATTAAAGCCAGAATTGGCAAAAAAGAAATAATTAAATTTATTATAAATTAATTTAGTGAAGATGGATAAGCAATAGAGAAAATAAATGAAATTGAATTTTGAATTTTTGAAACAATAAAATTGATGAGCCTCTACTTATACTAAATATATTAATTAGAGGAAACACAAATATAATATCAGCAAGATCACTATTAAAAGTGGAACTAGCCCTAGCTGTTTTGTCTCAGTGGATAGAGTGTTGGACTGTGGATGGAAAGGTCCCAGGTACAATTCCAGTTAAGAGTATATACATTGGTTGTAGGTTCCTTCTTGGCCTGGGCTATGGTCAAGGCTCATGCAGGAGGCAACCAATAGATGTGTTTCTCTCACATCAATATTTATCTCTGTCTTTGTCTCTCTCTAAAAATATTATTGGGTGAGGATTTAAAAAAAAAATTGGAACTAGCCCAGCCTCAGTGGTTGAGCCCCTACCTATGAATCAGGAGGTCGTGGTCAATTCCGAGTAAGGGCACAGGCCTGGCTTCTGGGCTCGATCCCCAGTGTGGGGTGTGCAGGAGGCAGCCAATCAATTCTTTGTTATTATTGATGTTTTTATCTCTCTCTCCCTCTCTCTTTCTCTCTTAAATCAATATAAATATATTAAAAATAAAGAAAAATAAAGGAGGAACTATAAAAAAAACTGATAAAAATATTGCATGCAAGTAAATTTAATGATTTGAAGAAATAGACAAATTCCTTGAAATACACAAATTCCCAAATTTGTCACAAGAAGAAGAAAATTCCATATCTCAGTTATGTTCCCCATTAGGACTATTGGCAATATCTAGAGACATTTTTATTTGTTTCAACTCAGGAAGAGATGTGTTATTGTATTTCATAAGTAGACAACAGACATGCTCAAAACATATTTTATTCCATAATAAACAAGGCAAACTTCCACAAAAAGAATTACTGAGTCCAAAGTATCAATTGTATCAAGGTTGAAAAACCCTTTAGTATATTTATCTCAATTAAATATTTTAAATTTTTAATCAAGAGCTTTTGGCAAAGTAAATTCCTTGGTTCAGTTGACTTCACATTTGAACATTAGAGGGAAAATTAATACAAATGTTATACAAACTCTTACAAAAAAATAGAGAAGGGAATATTTCTTTTCCAAATGTATTTTATGAAGCCAACATTCCCTGATGCAAGAAAACTATAGATCAATATTCTTAATGAATATGAATGCAAAATTCCTCAACAAAGTACTTGTTATTATAATAATAACATATTAAAAGATTGATACAACATGACCAAAAGGAATTTATTCCTGGAATGGAAGGAGGAACATGTGAAAATTGATCGATGGAATGAACCACATTAACAGAATGAAGCAAATAAAACACACAATTATCTCAATTGAAGAAGAAAAAGCATGTCAGAGTTCAATATATTTCTCCATGAGAACACTCAACAAGAAATAGAACTTCAACATAAGAAAAGGCCTTATATGAAAAATTCATAGCTACTATCAAACTCAATGATGAACACCTATTTTTTCCTCAGACAATGATGCCCACTTGTATCATTTCTATTCAACACAGTATTAGAAGTTTTAGCAAGAAAAATTAGGCAAGAACACAAAATAAAAGGCATCCAAATTGGAATGAATATACTAAAATCATTTCTTCTCAGATGATATGCTTTTATGAGTGAAAAACCTAAATGTTCCATACAAAAAAAAAATTGTTAGATCAAGTAAATCATCATAATTACAAGATACAAAATCAACGCACAAATATCAGTTGCATTTCTATACACTCATAATGAAGAGTATAAATAGAAAACTATTGAAACAATTCCATTGATGATAACATCAAGTATATAAAATAATTAGAAATAAATTTAGCCAGGTGCCAGGAGACTTGCACACTGGAAACTATAAATCATTGTTGAAAGAAATTAGAGAAGACAAATGAGTGGAAAGAAATTCTATGTTCATGGACAATAAGACTAAATTTTTAGAGTTTAGATTGTTCCTTAAGAATAATAAACCTGCCGAAACCGGTTTGGCTCAGTGGTAGAGCATCGGTCTGTGGACTGAAAGGTCCCAGGTTTGATTCTGTTCAAGGGCATGTACATTGGTTGTGGGCACATCCCTGGTAGGGTAGGGGGTGTGCAAGAGGCAGCTGGTCGATGTTTCTCTCTCAGCAATGTTTCTAGCTCTCTATTCTCTCTCCCTTCTTCTCTGTAAAATATCAATAAAATATATTTTTAAAAGAATAACAAACCATAATTTTCTTAAATCATTGGTGTTCTCAGAGTGGGAATGACTTGTTTTATGTTCCCCTATTTAATAATAGAGCCTATTATTAAACATTTTTGGCTTTAAAAAACTAAACTTTTTAATGTAGAATAGTTTTACATTTACAGAAAAGTTGAAAGTACAGGTTTCTCAAATACACCATATCAAATTTTCCTTATTATTAATATATTGGTATGAAAAATTTTATAGCTAATGAGCTAATATTGGTACATTATTATTCATTAAAGTCCATATATTATTCATATTTCTCGAGTTTCTGCCTAATGACGTTTTACGTTTGCATTACATTTAGTCTCACTTCTCTTGATAGTGATAGTTTCTCAGACTTTTCTTGTTTTTTTCATAATGAGCATTTTATTATTTATGTTAAAATATATATAATATATAGTTACAGTTTAAAACCTTCTCTAGTGTACAATTTAGTGAAATTAAGTAAATTCACAAAGTTGTGAAGTGTCATCAAGATTTTCAGCACTTTATCATTATCACAAATGGAAATTTTATACCCATTAAACAGTAATTCCCATCTCTACCTCTCCTCTGCCCCTGGCAAACTTCTATTCTACCTTCTATCTCTATGAATTTGCCAATTGTAGGTACCTCATAAAAATGGAATCACAGAATAATTGTCCATTTGTGTCTTATTCCAATTAGCATAATTTTTTCAAGATTCATTCAGTTTGCAGCATGTATTAGAATATTCTTCTTCTTTAAAGTTGAATGATATTCCCTTGTATGTATATACCACAATTTATTTTTGCAATCATTTACTTATGGACCTTTTGGTTATTGTGTATAATGCTATTGTAAGTATTTGTAATCCCTCCTTTCAATATTTCTAATATATGCATAGAAGTGAAATTACAGAATTATATTGCAATTTTATGTTTAATTTATGAAGAAGTGCTTGCTATATACCTTGCATAGTTTCTGCAATATTTTACATTCCCACCAGCAATCCACAAAGTTCCAATATTTCCACATTCTCACTGACATTTGTTATTTTCTGCTTTTTGGAGAATAGCTATTTTAGTGAGTATAAAGTATACCTTATTATGATTTTAATTTTTCTAATGATCAGGAATGTTGAGTATTCTTTCATATGCTATTGGCCATTTGTACACCTACTTTGTAGAAATGTCTTTTTCAGTCCTTTGTCCATTTTTTTGAGTTGTTTTGTTGTTGTTGAGCTTTAGATCTTTATAGTCTTTAAATAGTAGGTCTTTATATATCCCTTCTCAGTTATGTGAGTTCCAAATAGCTTCCCCTTTTATGTAGATTTCCTTTTAACTACCCTCCTTGTGTCCTTTGATGCATAACATCTTAATTTTGATGAAGTCCACTTTACCCATTTTAGCTTTTATTGCTTGTGCTTTTGGTGTCATAATCAAGAAATCATTGCCAAATTAATATCATGAAGAATTTCCTCTGTGTTTGTTTCAAACAATTTTGGCATTTTAGCTCTTATGCTTAGGGGTTTTATTCATTTTGAGTTAGTTTTTGTATGTAGGGTAACACTTTGTTCCTTTGCATGTGAACATCCAGCTTTCCAGCAAATTAAAATGACAATGAGTTATCACCTCACACCTGTCAGAATTGCTACCATCAATGAATCAACAAACAACAAGTGCTGGTGAGGATGCAGAGAAAGGGGAACTCTAATGTACTAAATAGTACATTAGCGTGCAGACTGGTGCAGCCACTGTGGAAAACAGTATGGAATTTCCTCAAAATTTTAAAAACGGAGCTGCCTTTTGATCCAGTGATCTCACTTCTGGGAATATATTCTAAGAATCCTGAAACAGCCATCAGAAATAACATGAGCACCCTTTGTTCGCTGCAGCGTCATTTACAACAGCCAGGATCTGGAAGCAGCCCGAGTGCCATCAGCAATGACTTGCTATAAAGGCCGTGGTACATTTGCACAGAGGAATACTGTGTGGCAGGAAAAAAGAAGGAACTCTTACCTTCTGTGATAGCCTGTGAGGACATGGAGACTATTCTACTGAGTGAAGTAAGCCAGGCAGGGGAATACAGATGTCATATTGTGGGGGAGCAAGGGAGACTTGGTTAGGAAGTTTGTGGGGAGGAAATTCTTCCGGAATTTCCTAGGGGAGTTGGCTGAAGGCAGCCGCCTTTAACTGTCTATTGACCTTTGCAAACGAGTCTGTGCTGCAGACCCCTCGCTGTTTCCGGGGATCCTGACGCTTACCCTTCACGCCCACAGGGCACTGTGATGCAGTGTTGGTGGGACAGCTGCATCCCCAGGGGCTGGTTGAGGCAGAGGTTACCGTGTTTACCATTCTCCCCACATCACACAGCCATTCACAGCCTCTCAGTGTGGATGGACACAGGACACAGCATGCTTCTGATCTTTCCATGGCCAAGGCTCAGTTTTTTAAAACTGCAAAACTTCATGTCTGCTTTTGGTTAGGTGTTTTAACAGCCCTAATGGTCAGGAATGCCTCATGACTCCAGAAGCATGCTCCATGGCACCATCAGTTTGGGTCCTGTCCAGGACGTGTATCTCTCCAGAACACCCTGTCCTTCAGAAACAGAGGGACGAGCCGCTGCTCTGCTCTCCTCAGAAGGCGTCTACGGTTCCCATGGAGACGAATTTATCACTGCTCTGGAGTAATGCAACTTAGTGTTGGGGACTAACATACAAAAGTAAGATTGAAAAACACACTATTTTTTTTATTTCTGGTAATTACTGTATTTGAGCAATGGGGAACATTTAGGAATGGGTCATTTAAAAAATATATTTTTATTGATTTTTTACAGAGAGGAAGGGAGAGGGATAGAGAGTTAGAAACATCGATGAGGAGAAATATCGATCAGCTGTCTCCTGCACACCCCCTAGTGGGAATGTGCCCACAACCAAGGTACATGCCCCTGACCAGAATTGAACCTGGGACCCTTAAGTCCACAGGCCAACGCTCTATTCACTGAGCCACACCAGTTTCGGCTGAATGGATCATTTTTAAAGGAAAGTACTCTTCTGGTTGTCCATCTGGTAGCTATTGTTTATGTATTTATATTATTATTTATTATGTATTGCTTATTTCTATTTACACTTTAAAATGCACCAGTTTTGGAGGGAAGGTTGCTCCAGTATAAAGTTGGCTAGTCCCTTCTCTGTGCCGCGGGCACACACTGTGAAGAAGTCTATGATGGCAGAGACCACACCAGTGTAGATCATGAGCTCTCTGGCATTTTTACTTTGATTTAATTCAGTTTTGTAAACCAGAAATGTTAACATAAAGCAAGTAAAAAATAAATATGGGTTACACTCAAGTATTTATTGAAAAAGAGGAATTCTGTCTTTTTCTGTATACTGTGTGTGGAAGTAGGCATGGAAAACAGAATAATAAAAAAGTTATATGATGTCTGTTTGTTGAGCTTATATTTTAAATAGAGTCATTGTTTAAATACAATCACCAAATAAACACAACATTTCAAGTTGTGTCATGAAGAAAAGAACAAGATGTTTTAAAAAAGTATATTGCAGGGACTCATTTTGTCTGGATAAAGAATGAGTAAATAAATACTGTGAAACCATTGTAATGTTTTATAAAGATTCATATCAATAATTGGAAATAACCATTTAAAAACAAGATCTGAATAGGCCAAGATTAGTTCAATTGCTTAGCGTGAAACAGAAAGCTTCATAAGTGCAGTTAATTGGCAGAGGGTGTAACATTAAGGAAGGTCATTTAAGGAAGTTCCACAATCTTAATGGTTCTATTCTTCTAAATTTGTCTCCCTCATGCAGCACGATTGTTCAGATCTTCTGTGGTCGACGGGCACAGACCGCAGAGGATGCTGTGATGGAGCTCCCACTCCAAAGACAATCCAGTGAGGGACATGTACATCTGCGCTGACGTCCTGAGTGCCGGCGTGTTTCCTGGTGAGCAGAAACGTGCTCTGTTGGTGGGTGCAGAGCTCCCAGGAATAGCATCGGTGCCCCGCCACGACCTCTTCTACACAGATGTGATCAGCTGTGGGACTAGGTCCTGCTTTTCTTGCTTCCCTCAGATCTGTCAACTGCCCAGCACCATTTTGTTAGCATGGCTATTCAACAAATGTTAACTGAATAAACGAATATTCTTAACACTTGGTAAACAAGATGATAAATTTTATATTGAATGTAGGATTTTTAAATTGATAGTTTATATTTTAGCTTCTCTTCATTTTTATAATGCCAAGTATAGCTAAATATAAGTAATTATAAAATATAGGTTAATATGCAAAACTTGTGTAAATCTCAAATATACTTATCATATAGCATTTTTACATTTTAGCATGTGCGTACAGAGAAATAAGTGCACGCACACACACAAACATACTAGTACATACTGTCATTTTAAAATAAGGAAACACAGACATAAGGTATATATAGTTTGAATATCCATAGAGAGCATGTGCAATCTCTTTGTTGATAAATAAAAAGACCAAAACTTTTCTGGAAAATCTTTGTAAATAATTTGGAAAACCAATGGAGCTCATGGGCTTTTTGCCAAAACATTTGTAATAAATTCTCAGAGTAAAAAGTTTACACATACCTAAAATAATTCATTTGACCTTCATGTACCCTTATGAACTGAATCTAAATGTCACACATTTTTTCATCATTATAAATTAATAGAATAAATTGGCACAGCAACAATCCAAATGTGTAATACATAATGGAATATAAAGTACAAAAATCAAATACATACACAGTCATACACACACAACCACACGCATATACACACATTATAAAAAAACATGTAGTTTTCTTTTTACTTGAATGTCAGTCCTCTGTCCCAAAAACTCTGAGCTGAGAGGGTAGGAGCTTGAGACACTTTATTCACTATGTCTTCCCGTCCTGGCTGAGAAAGAACACTATTTTATGCATTATTACAGGTCCTTTACCTTTATTTTCTGCAGGTTCTATAGAATTGTTTTCCTACTTTCCGAACTTTTATTTTCAAACTCCTAGACTCAGTTTTGCATATTAAAATATGTAATATGTGAAGATGATAATGAGATTTTATGACATAACCAAAGAAACATTGCAATTATTTTTATACAAATATTTACTGAAATATAAAATGAGGCTTGTAACTATTTATTTTCAAAACAATTCATTAAAAATTGATTTTAGTATTTGTTTATACTTGTGTTTTAAACTAGAGTCCCGGTGCAGGAAATTCGTGCATGGGGAGGGGATTCCTCAGCTGGGCCTGCACCCTCACAATCTGGGACCCCTCAGGGGCTGTGCGGCTGCTGGCTTAGAGGTTAGAAAAAAACCTTTTGAGAGAACAAAAAAAAAAACAGAGGCCACTCCAGTGAGGGTTGGTTCTAAGAAACTAAGGTTAACTTTCTGCGTGAAGATTCACCAGGCCAGGGAAAAAGGGAGGAAGAAGCGAGTGTGTGTGTGTGTGTGTGTGTGTGTGTGTGAGAGAGAGAGAGAGAGAGAGAGAGAGAGAGAGAGAGAGAGAGAAACCCCCAAAGACTACAGACTCTTCTGTTGTAAAAGTTTGCTTTCCCCACGTTCATCGCATGTCTAAACACAAACCATCATGTACTTCAAGCAACGTTGCTAGGGAAGGAGAATGCAGCCTAAAGCAAAGGGTGGGGTGCCAGAAGTGAGTAACTCCTCTCATCCCTCCCCCCAACCTAAGCTCCCCAGGGGCCTGCCTCTTTGAGAACCTACATTTATCTCTTGGTGCGTGGGAGGTTAGGGAGCGCAGCATTATTCTGGGAGGGGAAGGTCACGGGAATTGTACCCGTGGTACTCACCCAAGTTTCATTTCCTCACCCACCTGGGTTGCTATCTACCCCCCGCCTACCCTCCCCCCCCTCCACTGATCCAGTTAATGGGGTCGGAGGTCAGAGGTCTGCAGCTGGAGGCCTCCAGGTGGAGAGTGCGCTGGGGCTGGGTGGTCCAGCTCTGAGGCCCCTGTGTCAACACCCGCCCCCCCCCTCGCCCCCCAGCTTCCAGCCTGCAGGCAGCGGCTCAGGGTGTTCTGCATGCCTCCTGCGGCAGACTCAATCAGACTGGGTGTGGGGAGAGATTGGGTAGCTCAGTGGTGGGTGGCTCCACAGCTAGCACCTTTGAATTGCACACTGCTGCGGGGAAAAGGAAAACCTCTCCAGAAACAGGTTTTCAAAAGCCTTCAGGGACCCAGAGGTTGGCAGGCCAGGCCTTCCTTCCCCTGATTGCTAGCAGCTGCCTCCCCCGCCTTCCCCCCTCTGCACCCGCCTTGGCCTGGTGCTGGCCATGTCTGCCACCATCCACCCCCATTCGGTGTTCCCCATCAGGCAATCGGTGCCTGCTGGCTCGGGGGAGGGACCAGGAGATTGGCCATCAGGCCCTGATCAGGTGATGGGGTGGTCAGTGCATGTCATAGTGACCAGTGGTTCTGGTCATTAGGTCCTTCCTCTGTAACAATCGCTTAGGCTTTTATATATATGTAGATTATAGCCAAAGTGATAGTTTACAAGAATGATACACTGGAATTTATATTTCTAGCAAAACCATAAATTAGGTAAAATTTAATTAAAATTATTGAGAGGTGACATTACAATAGGATATTTAAAGCAACTGGCTCTAAATTCCGTATTCTTGTGTGGATAGTTTTGTTCAATACACAATAGACAAAAACACAATGCCTTTCATTAATAACACTTTATCACCCATCAAAAGATATTTATCAGCATCTGCTCCAAGCACATGTGATAGGCTTCCTGTGTTTCTAGTTATTATGATTTAGTTAGTATTCTGCAAAACATCTGTGAAGTCAAATGAATCCTGGGCATTTAATTGCATAAGGTGAGTTATATGTTAACATGGAAAGCCAACAGAAAGGAATAAAGTTCTTGTAGTGGGTTGAAAGACTAGGAAAATGAAAAACAAATATGTTTAAAGAGTTAGAATATTTAAACTCATTATTTCTTTTCTCTACCTCTGTTCATTCTGAATGGTCTCTTTGGAGATCTTTCCTCACCAATGAACATCTTTGAGGAGCAATCCTTCATTAATACCTCAGAAAACCAAGGGAACACTTAAATAATCCCACAACAGAGAATAATAGAACTGTATTATGTTCTCACAAAATCCCCTCCTCTTTTTACTTTTAACTCAAATGTACACAGTTAAAGTTCACAAAATGTTATAGGTCCCCCCAATTATTTCTCAAAAGTGAGGAAAAGCTGTGGTATAGCCCTAACTGGTTTGGCTCAGTGGATACGGCCTACAGACTGAAGGGTCCCAGATTAGATTCCAGTCAAGGACATGTACCTTGGTTGCAGGCACATCCCCAGTTAGGGGGTGTGCAGGAGGCAGCTGATCGATGTTTCTCTCTCATCAATTTCTAACTTTCTATCCCTTTCTCTTCCTTTCTGTAAAAAAATCAATAAAATATATTTAGAAAATAAAAAGCTGTGGTACATTTACATAACAGAATACTATCCTATATAATAAAAGCCTAATATGCTAAATGTCTGGTCATCAGTCTGCCATACAACCAATCAAAACGTAGTATGCTAATGAAATGCTAAGGCTGCTCAACTGCTCACTATGATGTGCACTGGCCACCAGGAGGCAGACAGTTGACCAGTAGGTTAGCTTACTGCTGGGATCCGCCGATTGGGACTGAGTGAGATGGGCCAGACATGCCCTACAGCCTTCCCATGGATCCTCCCTGGCTCACCAATCTCCTGGGTCCCTCCCCAGCCCTGATCCTGCACCGGTGAGGTCCCTTGGTTTGGCCTGCATCCTCTAGCAACCCAGGTTGAGGGACCCCGCCCCCCAAGTGCAGGAATTTTGTGAACTGAGCCTCTAAGGTAGCTATAAAAAAGAAGACATGTTTACCTTTTGTGACTGTATGGATGGGACTGGACAGTACTGTGCTAAGTGAAATAAGCCAGTCAGAGAAAGACAAATACCCATATGATCTCATTAGTATGTGAAATCTAATAAATAAAATAATGGAACTGAGAGCAATGATACATGGAACAGATAAGCCAGTGCCTGAGAGGAGGGGCATGAGGCTGACTGGATAAAGAAGCTGAAGAGATTAGGTAAAAAACAAAATGCATACCCCACGGACATGGACAATAGTGTGGTGAAGGCTCAGGAAACCAGAGACAAAGGTAGACAGAGGTGGGCAAATGGGGGTACCTGCAATAATGTCAACACTAAAAATTTTTAATGAAAGTAAAAGCCAAGTGCTTTCTAGAGAAGTTTTGAAATG
The DNA here is from genome assembly GCA_963924515.1 of Vespertilio murinus. Lineage (NCBI taxonomy): Eukaryota > Metazoa > Chordata > Mammalia > Chiroptera > Vespertilionidae > Vespertilio > Vespertilio murinus. The sequence continues at coordinate 5,431,416 of OZ004713.1, forward strand.
AGTTCCTGCAAATAAATACAAGCTTGTTTCTTTTGTGTAGGTCAAAAAGCATGTATAGATTGCATCTTTCTGCCCATGGCCTTATTCCTCCAGGAGCTAAGGAGGCCAAGGCAGCATGGCTCTGGAAACTTCGTTACAAGCCTCTCATCCTCCCTTGCTCCATGACTAGCACAAGCTGCTCAGGTAAAGTGCGTGGCTGTGGATATATGCAAATCACCATGGACCATGGTGGGGAGGGTCCTCATGTGCAGCAAATATTGCCAAATGTCTTGAAGCAGATATAAGAATGTTCTTCAATATAATTAGAAGCTGGAGTGACAGATTCATGCATTTGACTTTAGTCAAATAATCAAAAATCCCATTAATAAAATAAATAAATTCTATTAAAACTACAATAGGTATCAATAGCTGAGAAGATTTTTAAAAAAATAGTAAAGCATCATTTAAAAAAAATGCTAAATGATCAAAGATCTTGAATGCCCAGAGGACACATTGTAAATAATAAAAATATACTGACAGCTTCTTCATGTAAAGCTTTAATTTACCTAATTTTCACCATTGAACTTTTCATTTTTTACATGTGGAAGGGTGATAGGTGATGAAATTTTGTGCTTGAATAAGTATAAAAAGTTATTTTAGTATTATTTTTTATTTTTAAATATATTTTATTGAATTTTTACAGAGAGGAAGAGAGAGGGATAGAGAATCAGAAACATCGACGAGAGAGAATCATCTATCAGTTGCCTCCTGCACAACCCCCACTGGGTATGTGCCTGTAATCAATGCACATGCCCTTGTCCGAAATCGAACCTGGGACCCTTTAGTTTGCAGGCCTATGCTCTATACACTGAGCCAAACCGGTTTCGGCTATTTTAGTATTATTAAAATAAATAATCTAACTGAGGAAAGAATTGCTTTAGTATTTAATTGGCAGTATATTTCTTTCTTAGTGATGCATAAAGTAATCGTGTATCTTATAATCACTGCAACTTATATTCAATTAAATAGTTTATGTAAGGAGATAATAAACAATATGAAGAAAAATTAAGTGGGCTAAGATGGATGAGTGAGTACTTGTGTTTGTAGTTAAAACCACTGCTTGATTCAGCAATTCTTTAAATCCCTAGAGAAGAGATGAAATATAAAAAGTCATTTTTACTATATGGTGTCCTGTAGTTATATCATCAGGTAACCTTGATACATATGTTAGTTTGGAGGATTATGGAGAAAAAACAACATATTCAAATAAATTCCTATGATATTAAAAACAGATATGGACTAACATAGCAGGCATTTTACTCTTGCTATGCATTTGAAGTTCTATTCTATCCTCATAAATCAAAAACTCACCCAAGTGATATTTTCAGTATGTGCAAATGTGGATATGAGCACTGTTGCTTTTTAATAGTGCAGAATTTCTAAGAACACATCATCACTGTTGGTACATTACTTTATGCTGGAACTACATAAATGATGTGGAATCCTAACAAAAGTTTTTCTAGTCATCAATTATACTGAAAGTTTAAGAAAACACACACACACACACACACACACACACACACACACACACACACACACAACTACTAACCACAGTTCTATTCCCTATTTGGACTTATTTATTTTGCCAAAAAATATATTTTACTTTACAGAAAAGTTTAGGAAAAGACCTGATTTTAATATGATTACTCAATGATAGTAACGAAAAGTACTAGCAATTTTAAATTTCTGAAGCTTGGTTATGGTATATGGAAATTTATGATATTGTTCTTTTACTTTCAGGTAGTTATTTTATAGTTAGCAAGATACATGCTGGTAGTTGAGCAATTGAAACAGTGAATATATAGATAAACAGTTATTAGCCTATGACACTCTCCATAAATCTGGTCATGTGTGGCATGGCTAACTCTGCACTCCTAATTGATTTTGTAATTCACACTCTTAGGTTATGATTGACAAAATTGAGGAAAACCAATAATTCTACCATAGGAGAATGTTTGATTTGCAAAGTTTAGTCAGATCATACCAAGATATCTATTTTCTGTTAATTAAATTATATTATCTTAATTAAAATCAGTTGCTAATAGCAAAGTCCAAGTTGAGGTTTTTCTAGAATGTGGTAGTGAGGACATCTGTCCATACCTCGGTAAAAACACTGAAAATATTTTTAAAAATGCATGATCCAACTTTTTCATCTCTAGAAATTAACTAAAAGCTTGCAACACTCTGATAAACACTAATTAAAGAAAAGTTGCTGAACTTCCTTAAGAATATCAAAGTTTATTTTGTTCACTAGATTTTACATATCCATGAGATCATATGTCATTTTCTGACTGACTAATTTCAACTATATAATACTCTCCAGGTTGGTCCATCCATGCTGTCATAAAAGATAGGACTTACTTCCTTTTTATAGCCAAATGGTATCAGTCCATGGGCACTGGCTTACCAAAAGACCAAGAGCTTTTTGTATGTTCAGAATGCTTTCTCCTCCCCATTCCTTTAAAAGTTTATTTACTGGAGTTCCTTACAACCAATATATTATGTCCATATTTAAACAAAATATTACAAAACATACGAACAAGCAAAGAAATAAAACATACTTTGAAGAGACTGATCAAGCATCATAGAAAGAGTTAGATGTAGCCCAGCCAATGTTTCTCAGTGGTTGAGCGTAGACCTATTAAACAGGAAGTGTGGTTTAATTACCTATCAGGGCACATGCCAGGGTTGCAGGGGGGTCAATGTGGAGGTGTAGGAGGCAGCTGATCATGGATTCTCTCTCATCATTGGTGTTTCTATTTATCTCTCTACCTTCATCTCTGAAATAAGTAAAGATATGTATTTTTTTTAGAAAGAGTCAGATGTGGCAAGAATGTTGAAATGCTAAAATCAGGATTTAAAACTACTCTGATTAATATCATAAGATATCTAGTGGGAAAAGTAAACAACATGTAAGAACAGATGGATAATGTAAGTAGACAGAAAAATTCTAAGAAAAAAATAAAGAAAGAATGCCTCTGAAAATCTCATTAGTATATTGGACACAATTGAAAACAGAATTAATGAGCTTAAATATATGGCTATAGGAACTTCCAAAACTGAAAAACAAATATAAATGATTGAATGAAACAAACAGAACAGAACATTCAAGAACAGTGGAACAACTTCAAAAGTTAAAACAGATGTATAATAGACATACCAGAAAAATAAAAGAGAAGAGTACCAGATATATATTTGACTAAGTAATGACTGCTAATTTTCCCCAACAAATTTAGGAAACTCAGAGAATTTCTAGCAGGATAAATGACAAAATCACTACCTACACATAGCATATTAAAAATTATGAAAGTCAAAGTTAATAAACAAGAAAACAGAATTAAAAACAACTTACTTGTAGAGTAACAAAGATAAAATTGCACTCAACTTTTCCTTAGAAACCATAAAAGTAAAAAGTGAAATAAGTGCTGAAAAAACATTACCAATCTAAAATTCTCTACCCAGTGATACTATACTTCAAAAATTGAAGGAGAAATAGACTCTAACAATTAAAAAATGTGGGAATTATTTAGAATTCTAGTTGACTTGCAAGAAATATGTAAAATAACTCATTAAAGATAAAGAATATGATGTAGGTCAGAAACTCACACATACTGCCAAAACCGATTTGGCTCAATGGATAGAGCATCGGCCTGTGGACTGAAGGTCCCAGGTTTGATTCCGGTCAAGGTCATGTATCTTGGTTGTGGGCATGTCCCCAGTGGGGGGTGTGCAAGAGGCAGCAGATCGATGCTTCTCTCTCATTGATGTTTCTAACTGTCTATCCCTCTCTCTTCCTCTCTGTAAAATAAATAAATAAAATATATATAAAAATAAAAAAAGAAAAGAAACTCACACATACCTACAGAAAGGTAGAGCATCAGAGAAAGGATAAATAAAGGTAAAATAAAAACTTTATTTTTGTTATTTTTAATTGACTAAAAGATAGAATTTTGTTCAAAAAATAGTAATAACAACAATGTATTTAAATATGTATGCTTATGTACAAGTGAAATGACAGTAATAATATAAGGGACAGGAGAAAGAAATTGGGAATATGTATTTGTTATTACAAAATATTTACATTACCCATAAAGCAGTTCAGTGTTATTTGAAAGTGGGCTTGGGATGACTGTAAATATACATTCTAAACTCTAGGGCAACCACTAATTAAACACACACACACACACACACACAAAAAAAAAAAAAAAAAAAACTACAATAGATATGCTAAGAAGAGAAAATGGTATTAAAAAATGTTCAACTAAAGCCATAAAAGGCAGAAAGAGTATGGAAAACAAAAGTAGGAACAAAGTACAAGGGAAACAAATAAAAAAAAAACACTTTAATAAATATTAATCTAACTATACCAATAATGACTTTTAGCATCAATGGTTTAAATAGACCAGTAAGAAAACTGAGATTATCATAGTAGATAAGAGTTCTAACTATATATTTTTTTTTATTGTAGGGCCCCAAGATTGAGGAATTGGCCTCCCCCACTGCCTGTTCCAGGATGTGACCTTTACGGTTAAAGATTAGACAGGGATGAGGTCAGTTCTTTACGGTTGAAGATTAGGCAAGAATGAAATCAGTCCCCAGAAACTCCCTACCCTGAGGACTTACCCAGAGGAATGGGAAGGGGAGAGGCAAAGGGGCTTGCAAGATAACCAGATGGGACTGTTGACTAAGCATAGACCCTGTAATAAAACATGTAATTAACGAGCCCAGCTCCCCTTCTTGGAATTTCTTTGTTCCCTTCCTCCCCCTCCATGTGTAACCCCACCTGCGTGTGGTTTTTGCCTTTATAAACTCATGTTCTGCAGTTACTCGGCGCTACAGTCAGCCAGCACTTCCCTCGGGTTGCTGTCTGCCTGAGAGACCCTGCACTGTGCTTGTAATAAATCCTCATGCTTTTTGCATCAAGTTTCGGTCTCGGCGTTTGACTTGGCGTCGTCGCCCACTCTGTCAGACTCACCGGGGGTCTTGGGACCTTACACTATCCCAAGTCCATTTTAAATATAAGTGAACATATATTGGAAAAAGGGAAATTACTAGTTATTCTGACATTTCATAGGTATGTTATCTTTGATGCAAAAAGACAAATAGGTTAAATTAAGATAAATATTGACTTTGTCAGAGAAATTAACAACCTAGGAGGTGACTACCCATCATAACTGCTTTTAGTTAAAGTTTCATTTCAGACCATCCTTTGTGATTACTTTAATTCTTTGAGTTTGCAAGACTGCCATGCAGGCCTTCCCTGAGCTTCTTAGGTTAGCATGTGGCCCCTTTTGTCCACACAAGCTGCACATAATCCTATCTAATAAAAGAGTAATATGCAAATTGACTGTCACTCCAGCACACAAGATGGCCTCCACAAGATTGCCAGCAGGAGAGGGCAGTTGAGGTCAATCAGGCCAGCAGGGGAGGACAGTTGGGAGGGACCAGGCCTGAAAGGGAGGATAGTTGGGGGCGATCAGGCTTGCAGAGGAGGGCAGTTGGTGGGAGCTAGGCCTGCAGGGGAGGACAGTTAGGGGTAACCAGGCCTGTAGGGGAAGGCTATTGGAGGTGACCAGGCCTTCAAGGGAGGGAAGTTTGGGGCAACCTTCTTCTCTGCAGGGCAGTTGGGGGGCCAGGCCTGTAGGTGAGGACAGCTGGGGGCCACTAGACCTGCAAGAGAGGATAATTAGGGCCTCACCAGGCCAGCAAGGGAGGGCAGTAGGGTTGACCAGGTTAGCAGGGGAGAAATCAGGCAGGCAGAGGAGCAGTTAAGCATTGATCAGGTTGGCAGGGTAGTGTTCAGGGGTGATCCGGTTAGCAGGCAGAAGTGGTTTGGAGCAGGGAGGCATACCAGTGGTTGAGAGCCAGCAGTCCTGAATTATGAGAGGGATGTCCGACTATCCATTTAGACCAGATCCTGGTGGGCAGTTAGACATCCCTTGAGGGGTCCCAGATTGGAGAGGGTGCAGGATGGGCTGAGGGACACCCTCCCACTTGTGCATGAGTTTTGTGCATTGGGCCTCTAGTTAATAAAATATTTCTGTATCTCCTCAAACTATCATATTTGTATTATCTTAAGAAAAATTAACATGTGACTCTAATTTCAACTACAGCTATTATATCTATAAAATTTTAATAATTTACCACTGAAGCTTAGTTTTTATTGCTATTTTACTTCATATCTGTATTAAAACTGTTATTTAGATGGAAAGTTTAGAGAACCTACACCAGGACAAATTACCAGGGTTTATTTTTTATTTTATTTTTATTTTTTTAAATTGAATTTTTTACAGAGAGGTAGGGAGAGGGATAGAGAGTTAGAAATATCGATGAGAGAGAAACATCAGTCAGCTGCCTCCTGCATGTTGCGGGCACATACACACACACTGGGTATGTGCCCGCAACCAAGGTACATGCCCTTGACTGGAATCAAACCTGGGACCTTTCAGTCTGCAGGCCGACTCTCTATCCACTGAGCCAAACTGGTTTTGGCAGATTACCAGTGTTTAATTTATAATTACTGGTTTTATTAGATTTAAAGCAACTCATTTTTTTTTATAAAGCATAATATTTTTGTCTCAAAGACTTAGTATACAAACTGTTCTTAACACTTATATTGTTAAATAAAACATAGGAGCTAAACCTACAAAGGAATAACTGTAAGGTCCCAAAACCCCCGGTGAGTCCAACGGAGGGGGCGACGACCCCAAGTCAAACGCCAAGACCGATACTTGATGCAAAAAGCATGAGGTTTTAATACAAGTGCAGCGCAGGGGCATCTCAGGCAGACAGCAACAGTGCTGGCTGCCTGGAGCGCTGAGTAACTGCAGAACATGAGTTTATAAAGGCAAACACCACACGCAGGTGGGGTTACACATGGAGGGAGAAGAAGGGAACAAAGAAATTCCAAGAAGGGGAGCTGGGCTCGTTAATTACCTTGCAAGCCCCTTTGTCTCTCCCCTTCCCATTCCTCTGGGTAAGTCCTCAGGGTAGGGAGTTTCTGGGGACTGATTTCATTCTTGCCTAATCTTCAACCGTAAAGAACTGACCTCATCCCTGTCTAATCTTTAACCATAAAGGTCACATCCTGGAACAGGCAGTGGGGAAGGTCAATTCCTCAATCTTGGGGCCCTACATAACCTTATCAGAACTGTTATAAAGAACTGTGGACAAAAAGCAGTAACATACTAAACCTGATTAGCTCAGGGAGGCCTGGTGCCTTACAAACTCAGAGGCCTAAAGTAACACTTAGGATGATCTGAATTTAAAACTCTCTAGTTAGCCCTGGCCCCTTTGGCTCGAGGATGGAGTGTAGGCCCATGATCTGAAGGTCTCCAGTTTAATTCCACCAAGGGTCAAGGGCACACACGTACCTTGGTTGCAGGCTCTGTCATTAGCCCCCAGTCCTTGTGTCTCTCTCACATCAATGTTTCTCTCTTTCCCTTTCCTTCCCCCTTCCTTCTACTCTCTCTAAAAATCATTGGGTGAGGATTAAAAAAAAAAAAAAGAAAGAAAGAAAGAAAGAAACTAAAACAGAAACTCTGTAATTAAAGGCCAGTCATGGTGGATAGTAATGTCCCCTATCTATCTTTACTTTCACTGAGCTTCTCCATTGCCTTTTCATCTAAGATAACATGACTTTGGAACATCAGTCAGTTCCCTTTACCCAGACCCCTCAGGGCAAAATCTCTCACTTTATCAGGAGACCACACCCTCCTTGTTATTGTTATCCTGTTAATTAACTGGATAATAATGACCAGGATAACAGTTAATTGTTAATTGTTAGCTGACTTACACCCACCTATGTAAAAGAACAATGTATCCATTCCTTTTCATTTTTATACAAACCCAGAGACTTCCCTAATTTGGTTTTTCCCACCTCCCGGAATTTTTCACCAGTGAATTCTATGTAACCTCACCTTCCCCTTTGATTCTGACATGTAAAATAAGTGTTAAAACTTCCACTTTACACAGCATTTTCTGATACCCAGTTATTGTCATTAGTTTGTCTCAAATAAATTTAAAAATTGTTTCCATTTTGGATGTTTCTTATGTTGAAAGAGTATGTACTAATTCATCTTTTGGGCAAATCCAAGTTTTAATACAGTAGATTCTTAAATAAAATATTTATTATAGTTCCTTTATCTCTGTGTTCTGAACAACATTCATTGTTTTAATTTTCAGTTTTCCCCCAAACTGCTCTTAATTCATTGAGCTCTATATCTCCGCTTGCCTTTCTGGTGTAATACCTCATTCCATTTCTCTATTTTAGCTTTTGGTTAACTTGCTCATTTTCATTCTTTTTATATGCTGGAAAATTTCCTGACGATTTGCAACGAAGCAGCAATCTTTATTGAGTCTCCTTTGAAAGAGAAAAGCTAGCTTCTAAACTAAGAGAGATCAAATCAGCATAAAATATTAGTATGGCATTATATTCTAAGCAATGGACTTATCTGTAACTAAGGAAAACAGTCAAAAACACCTGGAACTATTTTATCCTCAATAGTATGCAAGGTCAATATTTAACTAAAATACTTAAAATGATACATTTTTTTGTTCTCCTTTTATTATTGCAGGGATCATAAATATCCTAATATATAAAAAGCCAGTGGCCATCATGAACTAAACAACCAGATGGTTGACCCAACAGCAGGCTGTGTAGGGCCACCAGGCCAGCAGGGAGGTTAGTGAGGGATACCAAACAATTGAACAGCAGGCTGTGTGGGGCAACTAGGCTGACAGAGGGGTTAGTGAAGGATGGCCAAATGACTGAAGAGCAGGCTGCTTGGGGTGACCAGGCCAGCAGGGGCAGTAAGGGACGACTAGGCCAGCAAGGAGCAGCTGGGGGTGGGCAGGTGGGCAGGCAGAGGTGGTTAGGGGTAATCAGGCTGGTGGGGGTGGGGAGGCTGCTAGGGGAGATGAGGCAGGCAGGCAGGCAGATGAGCAGTTAGGAACCAGTGGTACCAGATTGTGAGAGGGATGTCCAACTGTCCGCTTAAACGGACAGTTGGACATCCCCGAGGGGTTCTGGATTGGAGAGGATGCAGGCTGTGCTGAGGGGAACCCCCCCACGAACAAATTTCACACACTGGGCCTCTAGTTTATTTAATAATAAATTGAGAGAATATTTAAAAATCACATGTGGGAACAAAAGTGGAGGAAAGATCATTAAACCACTTGACCTCTCATCAAAATTAAACATATAGATGCAGTAAATGCTATATAACTGCAACAATTAATCAAGATTTTTAGAAAGAACATAAACACACAATAGTTCTTTGTTTTCATTTTCTTTTCTCTATTTACTAGAGTGAAGTAACTTGTAAGTAATTTATTTCTTTGGGAGCAAAATACTCATTTCATGTGTTCGAAGTTGTATATTATATACATTTTGAATGTTTTCAATATTAATTTTAAAAGGAGAAATATAAATACTAATTCAGTTACAAATTCCTAATTTTTATGTGAAAATCTAAAAATGAGATTTTTTTCCACATTCTACATTCCTAATTTTTATAAATGCTTGATTTGTTTTTCCTTAAAGGCCAAGGATAACTATATCAGAACCAATGATGGTTGCTCTTAATTGCTCAGTTACTCTATACAATGATTCAACCTTGGCTTCAGGTTGCTAAAGCCATTAACATGAGAAAACTGGAAACAAAGCCTAATAACTCTTGATTCAATCCATTATGTGTGGTTACAGCAAACTGAAAAGCTTCCTACGGATCTGAAACAGATGCATTGCCTCAATAGATAATTACGTGTTTTGGTGGGAGTCTGTGAGAAAAACCTCATATACAATTAGACAAATATATTCCTATATTATGTTTCATTGAAGTTTGTCCCAGCCTACATCTTGTCACTGGGTCCTGGTCCTAAATGCTCTTATGCCTGATTACATGACAATATCAGCCAGGAGCTTGCTCATTAGCTCCTTGCAGGACCTGTTTCGATTGAAACAAGATTCATTTAGAGATGATGTGCTACTATTAATAAACTGAATTGAATTTTTGTCTTGTGTTAACAGATTCTGATGAAAAAATATACGAAAACAATTTAAGAGTACTGAATAAACACAGATAATTCTCTCTTGTAAAATTTGCTATTTTATTATCTAGGTTCCCTTACTTAATAGAAAGTACATGTTTTGTCTTTATTTTATACTAGAGGCCTGCTGCATGCAATTTGTGCAGTTGGGGGAGAGGTCACTCAGCCTGGACTGTGCCCTCTCGCAATCCAGGGCCCCTCAGGGGATGTCCACCTACCATGTAGCTGTGAGCCTGGCTTCTGTGAGAGCACAATGACCACCAGACAGGAGCTCCTGCTTTAAGCGTCTGCCTTCTGTGATGGTCATTGCGCATCATTATGACCAGTCATTCTGCTGTTGGGCTGAAACCAGCTCTCCGATTTCCTCCAAGGGGTCCCATATTGCAAGAGGGTGCAGGTCAGGCCAAGGGACCCCGCTGGTGCATGATGATTGGGCCCGGGGAGGGATGTGGAAGGCTGGCCAGCTGGGGAGGGACTGTGGGAGGGCTATAGGGCATGTCAGGCTTGTCTCAGTCCCTATCGACCAGACCCTAGCAGCAAGCTAACCTACTAGTCTGAGTGTCTGCCCCCTGGTTGTCAGTGCACATCATAGTGTGAGGATGAGTGACATTAGCATATCATTAGCATATTATGCTTTGATTGGTAGAACTGCTGACAGGATGACAGGACACTTAGCATATTAGGCTTTTATTATTTAGAATTTTATGTTTGCAATTTGTTTGGTATTGCTTATGGATATACTGATGCACTCAACTAATATCACTTCTATATAAATACTGAAGCAAATTTATTTTAAGACTCATTGGAACTCAGTAACTAAAATTTTTGGCAGAAATACAACTCAAATAGCTATGTATATGTTAAACCATTCATCAAAACTCTATAAGCCAACGTCCTCAGTATTTTTCATTCAAAATTATTAAAATTATTAGAATACCCAATGTTAAATCTGCTTTATTAATATATGTCAAACACATTTGTGGAATGAGGAAATTATTATCAAAAGCACAGAGAAAGATGGTGTTAATGAGCATGGCTTTCTTTGCTCAAGAAAGAAAATGCAGAAAGGGGTTATGCCCACAATTATGGTATTCCTAATTCATGATATTTATTTATGTTGCCTTATTTATTTATTTATTTATTTATTTATTTATTTTTAATTTATTAAGGTATTATATGTGTACATAGCTTACCATTGCCCCTCCCCACCTCCCATTCATGCCCTCCCTCCCCAGAGTTCTGTGTTTGTTGGTTGTACTTATATGCATGCATACCAGTCCTTTGGTTGTTCTCTTATCTCCCCCGAGGTCTCCTTCCCCTCCCCACTGTCATTTGACAATCTGCTTGTTTTATGGTGGTAATTCATGATATTTAGATAATTTCCTCTCCTCCCTTCTCCCTCTCTCTCTTTCTCTCTCTTTCTCTCTCTCTCTATCTCTCTCTCTCTCACACACACACACATACACACACACATTAAGCCAGACATGAGCTAAACTTTGTAATAGAGAAAGCAATCATCTCAAAAATCACAAATTAAGTTGAAGTAGACATTTTCAAAATTACCAAAGTACCACTAAGTTATTTTATTAAGCTCACATCTACACCTAAAAAGTAGATGAAGTTTACCAAATAAAATTGTTGTTATTTTCTAATTTAAAGAAGGAGAATAAAAATAAGAAAATGTGATATATATATATATATATATATATATATATATATATATATATATATATTTAGTTTGGAGATCCTATGAGAGAAAAAATGTGGAAAGACATAGAATTTTGTTTCAGAAAGAGTTGCAGATATATTAATTAAGGCGTCAATATTTGAAATAATCCTATATATGAGGTTATATGGAAATTGACCCTCTCACTCTTGCATCACAAGATGGCCACCCCCATGTTGAGAATATGTTTGTTGATTCTAGCAAGAGAGGATGGGAAATAGAAAGAAGGAAAAACATTGATTGGTTACCTCCTATAACTGCCTAGACTAGGAGACCAAACCCATAAGCCAGGTATGCACTCTGACTGAGGGTCGAACCCACAACCATTCAGTGCAAGGGACAACTGCTCCAACCAACTAAGTCATACCAGCCAGGGTGGTGTTGGTTAAAAAAACACACAAACTTTTCTAGTGATGTGAAGTGTTTAATTTGCATTTTGCTGATGAATAATACATTAATACCTTTTCATGTTATTACTAGCCACCTATATATCCTCTTAGGAGAAATATGTATCCAAATATTTTTCCCATTTTAAAAATGGATTGTCTTTTTGTTTTCTTTTGAATTTTTTTTGTTTGTTAATCCTCACCTGAGGATATTTTTTCCCCTTAAGTTTTAGAGAGAGTAGAAGGGAGGGGGAGAGTCAGAGAGATATAAATATTGATGTGAGAGAGATACATCTATTGTTTGCCTCTAGCACATGCCATGACCAAGACCAGGGATAAAGGATAGAACCTGCAACCAAATTACTAGTGTATGCCTTTGACCAGAATAAAAGCCAAGACACTTCAGTCTGGGCTGACACTCTAACACTGAGCTAAACTGGCTAAGGCTGTAATTTTTTAACCTTTACCTGTGGACATATTATTTTGATATTAGTTGGGGAGAGAGAGAGAGAGAGAGATAAAAAAGAGAGAGAGAGAGAAAGAGAGAGAGAGAGAGAGAGAGAGAGAGAGAGAGAGAGAGAGACAGATTGCTTGTCTCCCATATGAGCCTGGACTGGGGAATGGATCCATAGCCCAGGTATGTGCCCTTACCTGTGAACTGGACAAGACACCAACCAGGTGTGCTGCACTAGCGAGGGCATTTTTAATATTTTTATTAATGACCTGTAATGTTCTTTACATATTTAAAATCAAGTCTGTTATCAAATATAAGATTTGCATCTGTTTTCTCCCATTTTGTGTCTTGTATTTTATTTTTTGTAAGTGTCTGTCAAAGCTTATTTTATTTTGTTGAATTCTAATTTATCTACCATTTTTGTTGTTGTGGATTGAGCATTTGGTGTTCAAATGTCTCTTTCTCTAAACTAAGTTCACAAATTTCTCCTGTTTTCTTTTAAATTTTAAAGGGTTGGCTTTTATTGTAGGTCTGATTCATTTTTATTTAGTTGTTGTGTTTGATGGGACATGGAAATCTACATTAATATTTTCATATGTGGACATCAAATTGTCCCTGTACAATTTAGATAAAAAATACTCTTTTCTTGATTGAATTGTATTAAAACTTTTTGTTTAAAATCAATTGGCCCTAAATGTATTTCAGGACTCTCAAATCTGTACCTTTGACCCTTATGACTATCCTTACTTTAATGTCCCTCTTTTTTGCTTACTGCTGCTTTTTAGTGATTTTGAAATTGGTAAGTATAGGGCCTCAAACTTATCCTTTCTTTTAAAGTTATTTTGACTATTCTAAGTTCTTTATAATTCTTTATAAATGTTAGGATCAAGTTTTTATTTTTGTTTAAAGAATCTCTGAAATCTTGTATGGGGAGTATTAAACCTGTAAATCAATTTCACGAAGAATTGACACCATACAAATGTTTATTTTTCTATCTAAAACTGTGGAGTCTCACCGTGGCTGGGTGGCTCAGTTAGTTAGAGCATCACCAATACAATAGAAGGTTGCAGTTTTGATTACCCATCAGGGAACATGCCTGTGGTGCCAGTTCAAACTCTGTTAGGGCATGCAGAAATTGGTCAATTAATGTATCTCTCTCACATCAATGTTTCCCTCTTCCTCCCTTCCTCTATTAGTAAAATTATCAATAAAAATAAATAAGCAAAGAAATAATATATAACATCTCTTCATTTAAGTAGAATTTGCATGCTAATATTTTGTAGTTTTCAGTGTATTTAAGTGTTTCTCTTTTTGTTAATTTGGTTGCTAAGCATTTTATTATTTTTAATGAGTTTTTAAATGGAATTGTCTTGTTAATCTAATCTTTTAAAAAATAAATCTTTATTGTTCAGATTATTACAAATGTGTTCCTCTTTTTTTCACCCCTCAATTGCTCCCCTCCACCAGGTTCCCACCCCACCCTCTGCCCTTTCCCCACCCCCCATTGTCCTCATCCATAGGTGCACAGTTTTTGTTCAGTCTCTTCTCACATCCCCCACTCCCCATTTCCCGGAGAATCATCCACTCCCCTTCCATACCTCTGATTCTATTATATTCACCAGTTAATATTGTTCATCAGATTTTTTTTAATTCTCTTAGTTTTTAATTTCACTTGTTGATAGTTACATATCTGTTGTTCATAATTTTTATCTTTAACTTCTTCCTCTTCCTAAATAACCCCCTTCAGCAATTCATATAATTCTGGTTTGGCAGTGATGAACACCTTTAACTTTTTTAAAAATTTTTATTTGTGAAGCTCTTTATCTGGCCTTCAATTCTGAGTGATAGCTTTGCTGAGTAGAGTATTTTTGACTCTAGGTTCTTGCTATTCATCACCTTGAATATTTCTTGCCATTCCCATCTGGCCTGCATGGTTTCTGTTGAGAAATCAGCTGACAATCATATGGGTGCTCCTTTATAGGTAACTACCTGCTTTTCTCTTGCTGCTTTTAATATTCTCTCTTTGTCTTTTGCTCTTGGGATTTTAATTATGATGTGTCTTGGTGTGGTCCTCTTTGGATTCCTTTTGTTTGGGGTTCACTGTGCTTCCTGGTCTCTCCCTGACTGGGGCTCTATCAGAGCAATAGGTGGTTCTGTTTTCATCCCAAACAAGAAAGCCAGCCGTGTGTTAGCTGTCCGCCCTCTCTCTGCATGCCTGGAGTAAGCCAGGTGCGATCTCGGCTGCTCTCTTCACATGCCATGAGCAAGCCATCAGCGAACTCAGCCCGCCCTCTTCGTGCTGGGAGTAAACCAGCAGCGAACTCTGCGGCTGCCTTTTCACGTGCACAGTTTTCTGCACCTTCAAAGTTCCTGAGGCTCAGCGTGCCTTCTCTCTCCTTCCCAGGTGGTAGAGCCTCCTCTCAGCCAGCCATCCAGTGCTTCAAGGTGATGTTTCCCCTGTTTTCCAGTTCTAAATTCAAAATTGTTGTGGTAGGCTGCATTCGGATATCTACCCTATGCCACCATCTTGTTTTTTTCCTCTAATTTAATCTTTTGATTAATTGTTACTAATTTATAAAAATATACTTGCTTTTTGTTATTTTTGTTATTGTTTTTGTTGTTTCTAATCCTTATCCTAGGATTTTTTTTCATTATTTTTTTTTTTTTGGAGAGAGTGGAAGAGAGTGGGAAAGACAGAGAGAAACATAGATGTGAAACACATATGGATTGGTTGCCTTCTGCATGATTCTCGACCAGGGCACTGACTGGGGAGGCACCCACAACCAATCAGAAGCTATGCACCCATTAAAAAAAGGACTAGCACTTAGTCTCTCCCCACACTCCCCAGTAATTCCCTACATACTGTCTCAAAGGGTAATAGATTCTTCTCTTTTACATCTGCATAGTATTTCATGATGTAAATGTCCCACAGCTTTTTTTATCCTCTCATCATTGATAGGCACTTGGGCTGCTTCTGCATCTTAGCTATCCTAATATATAAAAATTCTGGGTCATAACAATCAGTAACAACTGGGGCTTGACCAACTGGCAGTTAGTCCTGCAGGTGTGGTGTCCCAGCACTGACTGCTGAGGGAGCTGTGAATCAGGGCCAGAGAAAGACCTGAAGAGAGAAGCAGATACTGATCCATTGCCTCTGAGGCAGCTTTTGGTCAGCATTTGCCTCTCTTTCTTTCCCAGTCTTGCTAGCAGCCTGGCCTCCATTTCTCTCCAGGCCTCCACTGGGACTGCTGATCAGCCATGCCTTTCTTATTAGGCTTCATTGATAGGCCCGTAGACGCTGACTGGCTGGCATAGGAACTGACCAATCAGAACCAAATGTAGGTGCTGTGAGAACCAATGGCTACCTAGAGGCAGAGCTTCTGATGCTGACTGTCATAGACACTGACCAATCAGAAAAACATGTGGGTGCTGTGGGGAGCCAATGGCTGCCTAGGAGGTGGATCTTTTGACAGTGACTGGCATAGAAACCAACCAATTAGAACCAAATTGACCAGCAGAGAAAGGCAGTTCAGGGGGAGGAGGGGAGATCAGGCATGCAGGGGAAGGCAGTTGGGGGCAACCATGCCAGCAGGTGAGGTCAGATAGGGGTAATCAGGGTGGCAGGCAGGTGAGCAGTTAGGAGTCAGCGGTTCCAGATTGCAAGAGGGATGGCTAGTCAGGGACATCCCCCAAGGGGTTCCCAATTGGAGAAGGTGCAGGCTGGGCTGAGGAAATTCCCAGCTCCATGCATGAATTTTGTGCACCGGACTTCAGGTTGTAAATAATGCTGCAATGAACATAGGGGTGCATACATTCTTTCTGATTGATGCTTCAGGTTTCTTAAGAAATATCCCCAGAAGTGGGATCACTGGATCAAATGGAAGTTCCATTTTTAAGTTTTTGACGAAACTCCATACTGTTTTCCATAGTGGCTGCACTAGTCTGCATGGTGTTAAGTGGTACTTAATTGTCATTTTAATTTGCATATCTCTGGTGATTAGTGACTTTGAGCATGTTTTAAAATGTCTCTTGGCCTGTATGTCTTCTTTAGAGAAATGTTTATTTAGGTCCTTTGCCCATTTTTTAAAAAATGAATCATCTTCCTTTTGTTAAGTTCTTTATATATTTTGGAAATTAACATCTTATCAGATATATTATTGGAAAATATGTTCTCCTAAACAGGGATCTCTTTTCATTTTATTGATGGTTTTTGCTTTGTAGAAGCATTTTATTTTTATTTAGTCCTCTTTGTTTATTTTATTCTTTGTTTCCCTTGCCCTGAAAGGTCTATCCAGAAAAATATTTCTGTGAGAAATGTCTCAGATTTTGCTGCCTATGTTTTCTCCTATCCATTCCTCTCTTGACGAACATGCAGGTTGTTTCTACTTTTTGGCTATTGTTGAGTGAAGCTGTAAGAGCATTAATGTATGCATTTCGGTTTTAGTTCCTTCTTTCAGTTCCTTTGGGATACACCTAGATGATATGTTACTTCTAGGTTTCATTTCTTGAGGAATCACCATTACATTTTTCAAAGTGACTATACCATTTCATATTAGCACCAGTATTGCACAAGTTTTCTTTATATTCTCTCCAATATTTATTATTCTTTTAATAGCTATTCTCATGGGTTTAAGTTGTATCTCATTGTCATTTTGATTTGCATTTGCTTATGTCTATCATTGAACATATTTTCATGCACTTATTGCCCATTTGTATATCTTTTTTTTGAAAAATGTCTATTTTTCCTTTATTTTTACCTTTTTGAGTTTTAAGAGTTACTGATATATTCTGTAACTAATAATTCTATACTAATATTAGTATACTAATCAGATGCTTGACTTCCAAATATTCTCTGCCTTTTCATGGGTTGTCTTTTCATTCACTTGATCATTTTGTCTGATATACATTATCATTTTTTATTTTTTATTTTGTTGCCATTTATTTTGGCATCATATCAAAGATATAATATAATTGGCAAATCCAATGTTATGAAATTTCACCTCTATGTTTTCTTGCCTCTGTTTTTTCAGGTCTATGTCTACATATTTGATCTATTTTGAATTAACTTTGTATCTGTTGTAAAATACAAGGGAGACAGAAACAAGTACCTCTCTCAGTACTCACAGATTTGTGCTGTGTGAGTGTATTTCAGCAACGACTCATTTGGCTTGCTGTGAGCCTCTAGATCAGCCTACGTGAGAACTTTAGGTCTTCTCGGGACATTTGAAGATGTGTCTTGCCTGAGCATGTGCATGACTTTCTAAGTTCTTCTATATATACAATTGCATTTGAATGTTCTAGTCTCCCAGTGAGTCTCTCTCCAGTTTTACTTTTGGGTTTTAGATGATCTTCTATAGATCTCTACTCAGAATATCTTGCTCTAATTGTCTATAAATTTGTTGTTCTCTTGTAGCTTTTATAAGCAGTGATGGTTACTTTTCCTACCTACAAGTTATCTGAGACTGAGATGAACAAGTCAGTTATTAAAATGCTCTTCAGCCAGGTTAGAATAAACATACACAGCCATGTTCAAATAAGGTCTGCTCTGCATTCTTTAGTTCAAGAAGGAGAATTGGTAAGCATGCTTCTATTACTCCATATCAAGACTGCTAGGTGCTGTCAGCCATTTTGCTGACATAACTGTCCCAAGAACTGAAGATTTTACATTTTTAGATAAATAATATTCATTCCCTTGTTATCATTTGAGACTTTGGGAGTTGGCCAGCATCTCCATACTCAAGTTCAGCATTTCATGATTACTTCTTCTTTCCTTTCATTGCTACTGGCTGTGGCTGTTGTTGGGGATTAGCATATTTTGTTTATAAGATGTAATTTTTTCAGGTTCATCGACTATGACAACAAAACATTAATTTGCCCTTTAAAATTATATTTTTATTGATTTTAGAAAGAGAAGAAAGGAGAAGAAGATAAAGAGGGAGAACTAGTGATCAGTTGTTTCCTGCAAGCCCCCTACTAGGGATTGAGCCACAACTCACAACCCAGGCATATGCCCAGACTGGGAATCAAACTGGCAAACTCCCAGTGCATGGGGTGATGCCTAACCAATCGAACCAAATGGTCAGATCACTTTGTCCTTTTATAAACACACTAGAGGCCTGGTGCATGAAATTCATGCATGGGTGTGTGTGTATTTATAAACCAAGCCTGCACCCTCTCCAGTCTAGGACTCCTTGAGGGATGTCTGACTGCCCTCTCACAATACAGGACTGCTGGCTCCCAACTACTTGCCTGCCTGCCTTCCTGATTGCCCCTAACTATTTCTGTCTGCCATCTTGATCACACCCTAACCACTCCCCTAGCAGTCTGCTTGACACCTAACTGATCCCCTGCTGGCCAAAAGATTGCCCCTTACTGCCCTCCCCTGGCAGCCTGGTAACCCCTAAATGCCCTCCCCTGCTGACCTGGTTGCTCCAACTGTCCTCCCCTGCAGGTGTTGTCCCCCCAACTGCCCTCCCCTATAGGCCTGCCCCCCCCCAACTACTCTCCCCTGCAGGCCTGTTCCACACCAACTGCCCTCCCTGCAGGCCTGTTCACCCCTAACTGCCCTCCCCTGCAGGCCTTGGCCCCCCCCCAATTCTCCTCCCCTGCAGGCCACCCCCCAACTGCTCTCCCCTGCAAGCCTAGTGGCCCCAAACTGCCCTCCCCTGCAAGCCTGTTCACCTACAACTGCCCTCTCCTGTCAGCCATCTTGTGGCAGCCATCTTGTGTCCACATGGGGGCTGCCATCTTGTGTATTGGAGTGATGGTCAATTTGCATATTATATCTTTATTATATAGGATATAGGGTTGATTTTTCATGGAACTAATGATATAAGTATTCTTCCTTTTTTTTTAATTAATTGAGTTCAGATATTTCAATGTTAGGAATTTACGTAGTTCTTTTGAAATTCAGATTTTTCTCCCAAACCTGTTATTAATTCTTTGAATTCCGTTCCAATTTGCATTCCTATAATAATTTAAACATATTCATTATGTATTCATTATTAAAATATATTAACTTTTGTACTGAGAATGGCAATTCTCCTATTTGTTGTATTTGCTGGTTCTCTCAGTACTAGTACATTTCTATATGTGGTTTATGTTTTTAATTCCTGAATTCATCCTTAGCAGCATGTTTCTCTACAGGTGAACTTGATGTGCCATGTTACAGGATTAGCTTATAGATTGTTTTTGTTTGCTTCTGATAGATCTTGTGACATTCAACTTGAGATATCCACCTACAGACCTTCCCAAGTGAAATGGATTCCAAGGGGAAGTGGCTCAAGTTGGTGGCATAGAAGGATCCTGAACTCAACTCCTGCCACACACACAACAAACCTACAGTTACATGTGGAATATTCATTTTTGAAAGGGATCTGAAAATTGTATTATGATAGGCTCCACAACAAAGAATAGAGGGATCGCATCTAGATTAGAAGTCCTGCTGGGGATTAAACCCCCATCATAACAATTTAGAGATCAGTCTCAAAGGTATTGGACTTACTCCTGAGGAGCGAGACATCTGAGTTCCATGTCAGGCATTTCAACCCTTAGATATTACACAGAAGAGACGAGCCCCCCAAACTCCTAGCTTTGTAAAGCAACAGAGATTACGTCCAGGAAAACAATAGAACTGTAGGGAATAAAAAAGCCACTCTTGCCGAAACTGGTTTTGCTCAGTGGATAGAGCGTTGGCCTGTGGATTCAAGGGTCCTGGGTTCAATTCCAGTCAAAAGCATGTACCTTGGTTGTGGGCACAACCCCAGTTGGGGGTGTGCAAAAGGCAGCTGATCGATGTTTCTCTCTCATCCGTGTTTCTAACTCTCTATCCCTCTCTCTTCCTCTCTGTAAAAAATAAATAAAATATATTAAAAATAAAATAAAATAAAAAAGCCACTCTTACAGGGCTCATGCACAGACACACTTAACCCAGAGACCAGTGAAAAAACACCAATGTGGAAATGCTTGACCACAGGCAAAAGAGACTCCATTACCAGTCTTGGAATGTCTGCCAGAGGTCTATTTCTCCAAGGCATTTGAAAGACTAACTGTTTAACAGAAAGGCCCAGTCATGAATTTGAGTTTCCATGATTACAAACATCTTTTTAAATGTGCCAAAGGTAGTAAGATTCTTGATTATTCTTTGTTAAAAGTTTTTATGTGACTGATTTTCATTTTTATCTTACAATTAGTGCATCCCTTACTGAGTTCAAGCAGATTTTGGCTATTATACACCAATGGCAAGGAAATGTTTTATTCTTTACTTTTATAATAAATAGGATTTCACAGTAAGAGGCTTTCTTCATCCATCAATCTGTACTTTAGGAGGTCAAGGCCAATGTAGGTCGAGGCCAATATGTGGGATCTAGATGTGTGGATAGCAAATAGTTTTCTTTCCAACGAATTCTTTATATAGACTGTAGCTTTGTGGATTTGTTTCTAATCAGGAACAGAATCGCGGTGAGATAATTCTGTCTTTGCAGCCAGTGTGGAGCTGAATGAGGCCCGCTGTTCCCATCAGGCAGTGCAGGAAACCCACCTGGGGATCTTGGGAACGTCTGTTCCACACCCCATTCTGCCCCGTTTTCTTTTTCCTCGTCCATTGCCAAACCTCCATGAACTCCAAAGGACATTCAATCTTTCCAGTGTTCCCACCTGTAATGAAATATACAAATGCAAAAGCCCCATGAAAAGAACTCAAGTACAATTGCTCTTCAACTGTTCAGTTTCAAACAGTTGAGAAACCGGGTAAGCAGCTTATCAGAGCTGGTCACTGAACCACAAATCTGGAAGCACTTTCCCCTCCTAAGTGCTGTTATAAAGATATGCTCTTGGATGTTGTCAAATATAAGCTATCAAAGGGAAACAGGGCAATAGCATGTGCTGGACAATGCGTGTCCCAGGGCTCTTTGTGTCCGCACAGCAATCAGAGCCCGCAGCCACCTCTCCACACAGGCCGCAGCCAGTCCTCTCCCAGCCACACGGGCTAGCCTCCCCCTCGGACAGGGCCGCACCGCCCTTTGAGCACAATTCTAATTGCTTTTTATGTTGTTAAGAAAAGTTGGAAACCAGAAATATAACCTGTGAGGCGGGGTTTATGTTATATAGATTTTTTAAAATGTAAGCTTTTGCCTTGGCCAGCTGGCTCAGTTGGCTGGAGTATCATTCCATACACCAAAAGGTTGTGGGTTCAATTCCCCTTCGGGGCACATACCTAGGTTACTGGTGCTGATCACCAGTTGGGGTGCATATGGGAGGCAACCCATCATTCTCTCTCTCTCTCTAAAAGTCAATAAAAATTGTATTCTTGGGTGAGGATTAAATAAATTTTAAAAAAGCAGTTTCAAGGATAGTTTTATAGGAATCATTAACTTTTTAAAAGGCAGCAGATTCCTGCTGTCATTAATGATATGCTTAACAGTCTAATGTAATGCTACTTTTAATTATCACAGCCCTTTCTTTTAAATATCAAATTTCTCTCTCTAAACTGTCCTGCGTTCTCTTTAGAGTCTCATCTGTCACTGTAAATGCCATCCCTTCATTCTCCTTTTAGATGCTGTCACAGGCCCGCTCTCTCCCCCCAGCTTTATCTCTTTTCCATCCTTTATTGTGCTGCAAAGATCCCCTTTTCATAGTTTACAGCTGTATCCGCTTTCCACACGTGGCACATGATTGCCTCGGTAAAGGTATTTTCTGTTTCAATCTTACATTTTCCCAAGGGAGAACAAAAGGGACAAGCTCTCTGGAGTTGGTTTCACTGAGAAAATTGTTTAGAATTGCCTCATTCCTCAGCAGATTAACGAATGCATACAATCCCGGGGTAAGTGCTATTGTGCCACACAATTTGTCCATTATACTTTGTCCTTTCCATTTAGAATACCCCTCACCAATTAAAGTAATACAGCCTCCCAATACCTGCTCCCAATTAAATCTGAGCTGCATTACCTGCCCCGATGCAGCTGGTCCCAGATGCCTCCCGTCCCCACATTCATTAGGCTGCTCATTAGGGCTGTGGCGGGGATTCAAGCCCTGCCTTTCTCCCAGGCTCCCCGGACCCATCAGCTCCCCCAGGCCCAGGAGAGCAGGCGGAGCGGCGGGAGCAGGAATCCTGCAGCCGCGCACTTGCATGCTTCTGGCCGCTCCTGTCCTCTCTGCCTGGACACAGCTACAGACCCGCACAGCCGCCAACCAGACCAAACACGAGACACGCATCTTATTGGAAGGATCACTTTGCTCTCACTTTCCAGCCGAAAGCATGCCCCGGCTTTGTTCCTCTGCCCCCGCCCTCCCTTTCAGGCCTTTCTCTGAGACACAGGGAGGCCAGAGAAAGGCTCTGGGAGCGGCCGCCGCCGCCGCGGGGAGCTCTGCGGGCGGAGAGGGCTTCCCGCGCCCCGGCCTCCAGGAGGCGCTGTCCCCATCGGGCCGAGGCGCCCGGAGAGCGGAGCGGGGCGCGGGCGGCTGCGAGGCACGAGCTGAGCTCAATGATGTGCCATGTATGTGGCGGGGAGGGGGGTCTCCCATGTACATTTAAGAATAAGAAACAAAAACACACAACCGACACTCCCCTTTCGTTTGGAAGGAGGAATCGCCTCTGGGAACTCTGCCGTACTCCGTCAGAAAAAGTAAGGGCCGACGGGCCACCGTGAAAGAGGGGGCACGTTAAAAAGCACGAGAGAGAGAGAGAGAGAGAGAGAGAGAGAGAGAGAGAGAGAGAGAGAGAGAGAGAGAGAGAGAGAGAGAGAGAGAGAGAGCTGCCCAGGGGAGCCCCAGGCCGAGTTACTGTCCACATGCAGAGTCACCAGCCTGGGCACCTGTGTCCTCAGCCCGGACCGTGTCCTCAGCCCGGGCCGCTGCCCCCGAGGCCCGGGGGCCTCTCCCGGATGCACAGCGAACCCCCTCCCGGTCTGGGCCAGAGACCGGATCCGGCATCGAAATGCCCAGGTGCCCGCGACATGGCCAGTGAGAGGAAGACACGTGTGGCCCGGCCTCACTCCGGGGAGCCGGTGAACACAGTGGCGGTGACAGAATGGGTGGAACGGGCCGTCCGGCCTCCACGGAAGAGACAGATCCACAACCCGGGCACGGACAGCGGGGCGGTGGGGGCCTGGGGCGGGCTAGGCCGGTCAATGTGGGGAAAAGGGACATATGTAATATTTTTAACATAAAGATTATTTTTTAAAAAAAGATGGAATTAATATCCTCCCTTACATTTCTGAATAACCTCTTTAGTCAGTGACATTTTAAAGGGACTTCAGTGACCTCATGCCTCGAGGGAGCAGGCATCATGGGAAATTCTGATTCTAGGGAAACTCAGAAAGGAGAAGAGGTTTGGATTCATAATGTTTAGTAACCAAATATATTGTGGAATAATATAAGTGATATGGTATTATTCATGTAAAAATTGACATTTACTTAAAATTTAACACAACACAACACAATACTATATATTGCTTAGAGATGAATAAATGTGCAGTGAAATATGAGATTATGCTTGGGAAGCTTTCAAACCTACTTCAAGGTGTGGCTACCTTTGGGGAACGTGGGTGATGTTGGAGGGAGTATGACCATATCTCTTGTTTCATGTTTTGTAAAACATCGCTAAGCATGTAAGATAAATCCTAGGTCTGACCTGTGAGCCCTGTGCAAACACATATGGGAGACAGTTCATGTTTCTCTCCCAAATCTATGCCTCTCTCTCTGCCCACCCCCTTCCTTTCTCTCTAAAATCAATAAATAAAAAAAAAAAACCCCGTAACATCGGGTAGGGTATTTTTTTTTTTTAAGGAGAAGATGTATGGTGAGTGGATAATCAGTGAAAATCTACTCTGAGCAATCTTGAAGTAACTTTACTATAGTCTCCACTGTATACGTACAAATCTTATCAATGAGCAACACCGTGTGCGTATCCATGACGCTGTTTTTTCCTTAAGGGAGGAGGTTGTATATTAGTGTTTTCCTCTCAATTAACTTCTAGGCAATTTTCCCAGCTAAATGCATAACATCTTTGGCAAGATGCCAAACAAAACCTTAAGACCCAACACTAAATTCTGTTCTTCCACAGGCAGCTTAGATTTTCACGCAGCGAACTGGAAGCATGCCAGCAACTCCCACTGTAAACTCAGCAGTGGGAAAGCTATATGTGTTTTTTTTTTTAAATCAAGATATTCACTTTAGATTTCCAAGACTGCTTGGAAATTGCACTATTTTAATGTGCCTTTTAGACAAAATAAAAGAAGGATTTAACCTGCTATTAAATTAACCCAATTAGCTATTTATTCCATGTAACTTTACACTTCAAAAGATGTTAAGTCACAAACTGGTAGCAAACACAATTTTAGTGATTCCTAGAAATTATAAGATGCATTCTAGACAATAAGTATTCATATGTTTTTCTTATCATTATCACTGATAAAATTGTCAGAATACCCAATTTTAAGATATATATAAAATGGAGTCACCCAGGATACACTGAGGCTGAGGGGCTGGAGAGTAGAGGCAGGAGGAATTAACAAATAAAGGAAAGCTAATTAAATAGAAATGTACACAGTAGTCACTTCTTGGAAAGCTTGCCATTAATTCCTCAAACTTTGCTTTTTGTTTTGTTTTTACTTGCACATGCTGTTCAGCCCTTTTCGGAGGGCATACTGCAATCACCTGCTTTGGGCCTTGTTCAAGCTTTGTTGATGTTAAGTATCCAACCTAGGAGTTTGAGTTCAGGGCCAGTGGAACTACAGGTGAGGTAAAAAACACTTGTCAGTACTTGCATAGTGTCTGATAAACCTCTTTCAACACTAAAGAGCTTTTGGAAAACAACATTTTGACAATTTAAGAAGCAGTGAACCAGAAACATATGGATTAAGTTTCTCCTGAAATACTCAGGGGTTTAAAAATTAAGGAGAAAATGCCTGGCCAAACAAGTTTTGCTGAACAACACAACAAAAAAATGGCAAGACAGTCCAAAATAGTTTGCCAAACCCCAAGTACACATGAATGCCCTTCCTTTATATTAACCAGTACTATTGTGTTTAAAAGTTTTCACTTGACAAATACGGAGTTTTAAACACATCTGGAATGGGTTCAGAGAACAGCAGTTCACATCAAAGTGGCTGTGAAATTTTGAAAACAAACCATAAATCACAACCAAACAACACTGTGGATTTGTCTACATGGGTTCGAGAGCGGGGGAGTTTGGCCGCGTCCTTGCACACGTGCCCCCGAGGGGACGCCCAGTGTCTGCCGAGCAGGTGGGTGTGTGGACGGTGGAAGGGCTCCGGGTAGAGGGAGCATGCAAACACAGACCACTTCCGCAAGGGCCTGAGATTTCAACAGACAGGCATAAGACAGGCACCGTGGAGGGTTTAATATAAAAATACACAGAGAGATAATTGCTTAGGTCACCTCATGAAACTCTGTTACTTAAAAGGCTTTGGAGTCTGCCTGAGAAGATATTAGAAAGATATCGATCCCCACGTAATTCTTTATGTTTACTTTTTGGTTGTCAATAACTTTCAATAATTAACAGAGCAGCTACTACTGCCATTTGACCCTTTGTAAGTTTTAGCTGCAACACCAGACTCTCATTATATAAGACAACAACAAAAACCAGCATGGCAGAACGTAAGGCTGAAATAAAGGATCTCAACCATCTTCTGCCCTGTCTTCCCTCACTGCTGTCTTCTGCTCCCTCAACCACGGCTGGCAGACGCCGGTTCAGGGCCATGCGTGGCAGGCCTGATCCTGGGCGAACCAGAACGAGCAAGGACGCCGGAGGCGAGGTGCACACAAAATAGAAAGATGGGGCAAAAGGACAGAATGGAAGAAACGATGAGTCAAACACAAAGGCAAAAGGAAGAAAAGGAGGAAGGAGGCAGAGAGGTAGGGGAGGAGGGAGGGGAGGCGAGGGGGCAGGAGGGAAGAAAGGCAGATTTGGGCACACATATAGTGCCAGTTTAATACACACCTGCTATACATTTCGTCATGTATACTTTTATTTGGCATTGAATTAATTTGGCATTTAATTACCATTCTCCAAGCAATCAATTATAATTGAACATAATATAATGGTGGTAATAGTGGTGATGAGATAGATCAACTTTTAGAAACTTTAAAACTGTCTCTATAATAGACATGACACTTGAATGTGAAAAAAGTCCCTTTAAATATTTCAGAAGAGTCATTTGACATTTAAAAATACAGCAGGAGGGAACTAGTTGACTACGGAGAACTGATATTTAAGGAAAAAAAATGTGTTCGTGCTGCTGAAGCCCCACCAAGTCCCTGGAAACTCTGGCTGTCTTTATAGAGCTGATTGCTCTGGATGGTCTACTTTACACGAGAGCCTTTTGCATCCATAGAGCAGAGTGACTACAACAGAGTATATCCCCCTATTGGGAGAATACATTATTTTCTGCTTAAAACTCTTGAAAAAGTAGAAGAAAAGTGATATTAGTGGATGGATTTCTTACATATGTATTAATGAGTCAACTGGCAATTGAGAAATAGCTTAACGTATCATTTTTTCCCATCTCCTAACTAAAACATAATTCTTCCATAAGGGCAGCCTAGAAGATTGGGCATGATTCACAGACTGCATCTTATTACCCTCCCCCTTAATTTGTGTCTATTTATACAAAATTAGCATAATTTGCTTTAAAATTTCTATTCCTTTGTAAAAGAACTCTTTCACACATTTCTCAGCAGCGAGGCAGCAGCAGGTTCTGGGCTGCTTTGGGGCGGGAAGGTTCCAGCTGGCCTGACCCGCCCCCCCCTCCCCTGGGGCACCTGTGCTGCCCCCCTCAGGGGCAAGGTGCCCACCCTCAGGGGCAAGGTGCCCACCCTCAGGGGCGGCCCCACAGCACACCACCTGGCAGAGGCTCTGTCAGAACTTCTAGAAACTTACATTGTTTATTCAAGACAAGTAATCCGTTTAAGCACATCCTCTGTGATTTAAAATGCATTTAAAAGGCCACATGAGGCATCTTTCAGAGGCAGCCCGGCCTGCATCCTCGGAGGGACCAGCCGCGGGGGCTGCGGGGCCGGCTCAGCGGCGGGGGCAGTGCGCTGCCTGGGCCCCATTCTTGGTCCGGACCGTGGACTGTGAGAGGGGGCCCTCTTCACGGGGGAATAAAGTCATAAAGTCGAGGTGCATCAGCAAATCCGTAAGTAACTGGAATATGGGCGCCTTCGGCCGGCCTGGACTTAGCGTTAGAGCCCAGATGGGAGGGATGTCAGGAAGCCCAAAGCAGGGCCTCCTGGGCAGCGAGTGAGGGCTGGCCTCGCCCACCCGGCGCCACCACCACCACGGGAGCAGGCGGCCCTCCTCGACCAGAGTCCAGTGAGGCCACAGGCAGGGAGGGTCGCCAGGAGGGCCGGGCAGGGATGGAGGGAGGGCAGGCAGGGAGGGAGAGAGGGCAGGCAGGGAAGAAGGGCAGGCTGGAAGGGAGGGAGGGCAGGGAGGCAGGAAGGGAGGGAAGGAGGGCAGGCAGGGAGGGCAGAGAGGGAGGGCAGGCAAGGTGGGAGGAAGGCAGGCAGGGAGGGAGGGCAGGCAGGGAGAGAGGCCAGGCAGGGAGGGAGAAAGGGCTGGCTGGGAGGAGGCAGTAGCCGCCACAGGCAGAGCCTGGGCTACCCAGGCCTTTGCAGAGAGAGAGTTGCAGCAAGGCGAGCCGGGAGAAAAGGCAGCGGGAAGCGGGGTTGGGGTTGGGGTTGGGGTTGGGTTGGGGTGGGGTCAACAGGTTATGGTGCTTTCATCAGTCATGGCTGCACCTGGCAGCCAGGCCCACAGGGGCCTCCAGCAGGGTGGAGGGTGGAGGGGGAGGGTGATGGGGGAAGGTGCAGGGTGGAGGGGGGGGTGCAGGGTGCCCTCCGCAGGGTGGGGAGGGGTTCACACCGCAGGCAGCTCCTTGTTTGCTCGCTACCAGCTCCAGGAAGACTCCGCTTGCTCCTCCGGGCAATTCATTCTGCACAACAACTACTTCTGAAAAGTTAAGATTTCTCTGAACTGGGCAGAAAAGATACTGTAAAATATGCATTCTTTAAAGCCCGTGTTCCCCTGTCTTTGTTCCGATCTTCCTGCTCTTTTACTGATTCGTGTCTCAGTGTCCAAACATAATCTTGTCTTTTTCAGCGGAGTTCAAAGCAGAGGCGATGTTATCTCATCAGCTTTCATAATTTCCATATGATTCGCCATCTGGCTCTCGCTCCGGCGTCCTCCCCGCTCCCCTCCCTCAGGCCCACACCTGTGGCTGCTCCGCCCAGCCTCACGCCCCAGGGGCCTCTGCTCCCCCGCTGCCCAGTGGTTAGCACCGCCCAGCCTCGCCCCCGGGCCCTCTGCTCCCCGGCTGCCCAGTGGTTAGCGCCGCCCAGCCTCAACCCCCCGGGCCCTCTGCTCCCCCGCTGCCCAGTGGTTAGCGCCGCCCACCTGCTCCTCTGCCCAGTGGCTGCCCCGGAGCGGAGGCCCAGCTGCCCGCCCCCCGCGTCTGCCTTCCCGGGGACAGCCTCTCGTCCTCTGTTTTGGATGTGTCACCCCTTTCCCACGGGCCACCCCGTGAAGACAGACATGCAGCGGCAGTTCAGCCTGTGTTTTAACCTATCCCCTGCCTGCCTCACGGGGCCTCACCCGCTGTCAGTCCGCGCCTGGGTGCCGCCCTGGTGCCGCCCTGAGCCCTGTGCCCTGTGCCCTGAGCCCGCGGTGCGCTGTCCGGGGGCGCGGACGGCTCCAGCGGCGGGACCGGTAGATGAACGGACGGCTGGTTGGTTGGACACTGTCTTCTCTGCTCCTTGAACTTAGTGCTCTTTCCCTCTCTGTCCAGGGCAATAAGTGCATTGCCTGCCTGCCTCAATGTGAGTTAATGACTTTAAGTTACGCAGTTCTTCCATATCAAAAAACAAATAGAATAGTTCCTCATGTGTTTTATTGTAGATCTACTCCTCACTGTAAATATTTCTGGCTGCATTATAATTCTCCGTTTACTTTTATATAAATTGTGTATATTTATGTAACAACACAGTATTAATTTAATAATTAACTAAGGTGCAACTGCCAAAAGAAGGTCTGAATTTCAGTTTGATGTGTTTTTATACATTTAAGAAAACTATATTTGTATAAAATGGTCAAATTAAGCATTTGTGTGGAAAACAAAATAATGGTTAATTAATATATATAATAAAAATATCTCCAATTTGCTATGATTATACAAAATTATTGAAGCTGAATGATAATTATTATATCTTTAACATTCTTCAAGAGATATTTCAAAATATATACACTTAAAATTCACATATAGCTAATATTCATAATTCAGTAGATTCTATGTAAAAAATGGAAGTTTGTTCTATCATGTTTTGACAATTTTAAAAATTCATTACTCTTTCCAAAAATTTCTCGATACAGTAGGCTATATCTGGCACAGGTATCAAAGCTCAGAAACGTGTAAAAAACGCTTTGAGAAAGCGTATCTAACATCGCTGTGCTGGCACATTTGATACAGATATCGCCGAGCTCATTATAGCAGGCCTGATACTATAATTACATCACACACATTTTAAATTATCATTATAATTTAAATCTGAAATTTTGTTTGGGGCTTAGACTTTCCATATTTGTTCTCACATGTGCATTACTTAAACTGTTGAAGTAAAATCTGTTTAGCTGTTTTGAATTATATGAATGAAAGAAAAAAATAGCTTCTCTTCAAAACAAATTAGATGTTTGGGGATTCAAATGACACTGAATTTTTAAGCTTGAAAATTTTGGAGTCAATATGAATTTAAAAATTTTTCCTAATATCTCTTAAGTTCAATTTAAAATTACAAATGGATTAACTCTTTGATAAAATTACCAGCTATGTACTCATTTTAATGTTACTGTAACAAGATTATTGAAGCTAAAGTTAACATTACAAATTATTAAACAATTATAGATATTTTCAGATATTACACTGTATTTGGATAATAAAATTTTTAAATATTTGGATATGAATTTCAGAGGTACAAATTAAATAACTTTTATTATTTATTCATGTTTGATGTACAAATATATAAAAATGCAAAAGTAATTTGCTGATCATTAATTTACCCCGAACAGACTCAGTGTTAGTTGCAGGTAATTGGAATTTTTCTTTGGAGACCTGGATGCCATCAGTGCTGCAGACGGGCATGTATGTATGTATGTGCTCTTTGTGAAGAACCCTGGGCAAAATGCCAAGTAAACAGAAAAGATTTAGGCTATGGTTTTTTAAAATATAGAGATTTTTATCATTCTTTCTAAACGTATTATAAAAACATATAAACTTTCAGATATTCAATAAAAATCACTTAGTCCACGCACCTAAATTCATGTTTTTAATTTTATAACATAATACCTATTTTTTTCTTTAAACGTTTGCCTTTAGAAGTCAGCAGAGAGATGCATGGATCTACCTGAATGTTTATTTTTGATGAGAAATGTATTTCAGTTTCTAAAAAAAAAAAAACCCAACATTTCAAATTGTGCTCTGTGACCTTTATGAGACAGTACGGAGACACAGGGAGCTTGTGTATAACGTGGGGGCGGTGCGGCCAGGCCTCCTGGTGCTCCAGGACCAGCTCTGACATGGCAACCAGCTCTGCCCCTCCGGCCAGGGCTCCGGCGGCTGCCTTTCCCCTCCCGGGAGATGAGATGGAAAAGCGAGAGATGGAATTGCAGACACAAGACTTTCTGTTTGCACAGTGTACTTATTTCTCTTCTTGCTATTAAAGAAACGTTATTAAACACTTCACAGACAATTGGACACATTTCTTTCCTAAACATTCCAAAGAACAAGACAGCCACGGAGTTTTTTACTGTGGTTAGTGAAAGAGGAAGGGATTCATGGTCAGGAGAGTTCGAACCTTCCTGCCCATTCAAAGCCTCCAACCCAAATGTGAGTAGATTTACCAGGTACAGTGGGCCAACGCTATTTGAGAAGATTTTATACATTGCAGGTGGTAACGGAGATTCCAGTACAACCTGTGAAGCGGTTCATGCACATTGAAGACCAGAACTGTGAAGCTGAACCTCACCTGAGACACGCTGCCCGGTGGAAGCCTGGGGAAAGCACGCCTCCCTGCCTGACGGCCTCACACAGACACCACAGTGCTGCTCAGCATCTCAGCTCCCTGCTTTACTTTGAAATGTGTTTTAGTACTGTTATGGGTAAGTAAAGTTGCTATTTCAACTAAATAATATTATAATTTATTTGGAGACTTTGCAATTTAATTAAATTTCACTGTGAAATCTTCTATAAAATTAAGAACATTTGAAATTATTATTCATTCTTAATTTGCTATAAAATTTAATTTCCATTTGCCAACTTTCAAAATGTATACCCTAATTTTTAATTTCAACAAATATATATAATGTCTAGTGTAGGTTTTTAAAATTATCCTGAGCTTATAATATTTATGAAGCATGTCACCCATCTCCCAATTGCTATTTAAGAACTAAAATGAGTAAGCAGAAATTTTATGCTTCTATTTGTTATTTGTAAATTTATTGTCCCTTCACACATTCTCGTGAGCCATCTTTCCTGGATGAGACAGGAGTTGGCAACACTTTATCTGGTTAACTCTTCCCACATACTTCAGGCCTTATTCAGTGTCTCTGCAGAATACGACAGTTGCCATTTACATTTTGTGAATGAAAATTTTTTGCCTGTGTACTATGTTATGACAAACTCTTAATTGTAGTCCATAAGGAGAATATTCAGGAAATTTAATATAGGTATCATTTATAGTTTAAAGTGATTTGTGAAAATATCCTGCAATTTAATTTATTCTAGTGCAGTAAGCCCTCAAATTTTTTGAACCTCCATTTAAAGGGCAACATTTCCAGTATGTAAATCATATGTGAAAAATAACACCTTGTTAATTTTAAAATGTTTTTAACCAAAATTTGCTTATAGTCAAATTAACAGGTTATTTTTTTGTTATTAATTTACTGTTACTTTTAACACATTTTAGCAAATAGGCCATATGTTGGGGGGAAAAACACTGTAGTAATTTTGCTGACATAAATAAATACTACCTATCTAAAACGGTAGTCTACATAATTAAATCCAAGAGTCACTACTCATAAATAATGTTTGGCGAATGATTATCATGTGATCACACTGCATTATGTCCTATGCCACGACTTGCTGTGGCAGTTTTACCTCCGGCCGGCCCACTGGTGTTCTATGTGAGCTAAGCCACGCCCAGCCATGTGCATTTGTTTACTGGTGGCTTGTGAATGCATGCATTTACTAGACCTACTCAATATAAATTTAAAATTACAGTAATACATTTAGAAAAAGCTTCTGTGAAATTAAACATTTCATTCATATTTAATTTTAATCACACAGACATCCTATATAATAAAAGGGTAATATGGAAATTGACCCTACTGGTGGAATGACCAGTTGCTATGATATTTACTGACCACCAGGGGCAGACACTCAACTCAGGAGCTGCCCTCTGGTGGTCAGTGGGTTTCCACAGGGTGAGCTCTGCTCAACTACAAGCTGACTGACAGCTGTGAGTGCAATAGTGATGGTGGGAGCCTTTCCCACATCCTCGGCAGCAGTTGGACATCTCCCAAGGGCTGCCAGAGGGATCTCTGACTGCCTGCTTAGGCCCAATCCCCTGGGGAGTGGGCCTAAGCCAGCAGGTGGACATCCCCCCAGGGGCCCCAGACTGTGAGAGGGTGCCCCAAGTGCATGAATTTTCATGCACTGGGCCTCTAGTGTCTACATAAGCCAAAATAGGTAAATTAACTAATTTGTCAATTTTTTATTTTATTTATTTTTAAAATATATTTTATTGATATTTTACAGAGAGGAAGGGATAGAGATAGAGAGCTAAGAAATGTTGATGAGAGAGAAGCATCGACCAGTTGCCTCTTGCATACCCCCTATTGGGGATGTGCCCGCAACTAATGTACATGCCCTTGACAGGAATCGAACCCGGGATCTTTCAGTTCGCAGACTGATGCTCTACCACTGAGCCAAACAGGTTTCGGCTTTTTATTCTTTATTTTTTTATTTTAAATATATTTTTATTGACTTTTTTACAGATAGAAAGAGAGAGGAATACAGAATTAGAAACATCAATGAGAGAGAATCATTGATCAGCTGCCTCCTGCACACACCCTACTGGGGATGTGCCCACAACCAAGGTTACATGCCCTTGACTGGAATCAAACCTGGGACCTTTCAGTCCGCAGGCCGATGCTCTATCCACTGAGCCAAACTGGTTTCAGCTAATTTGTCAAAATTTTAGGATACCAGTATACATTCAGAAAACCTACTATATTATATAAAGGCCTTTTGGGTTTCATGGACACCCCCTTGCCTGGATTAGTCACAGAGAGTGATGTTTCACTGTGGTTGGTGAGATCCAAGCAGGCAGTCAGAGATCCCTCTGGCAGCCCCTGGCAGAATTACCTGGAGCAGATTTGGCTTATAAAACTGAAAATAAACAAATTTTGATGTTTTTCCTTTTTATTAGAGTTATAGGGATGACACTGGTTAACAAATTTATACAGGTTTCTGGTGCACAATTCTATAACACATCCTTTACTGCATTGTGTCTCCATCACCCCAAATCCTTCTATACCTCCTCCAAGTCTGCCCAAAGCCCCTTCCACAACAATCCTCACACTGATGTCCATGCCCACGAGCCCATGAGTTATTCTCTCTCTCTCGTTTTTTTTTCTTTGTTTTGTTTTGGTCAATCCCTCCACCCACACCCACCCAGCACCCTCCCCGACAGCTATTGACCTACTCTCCATGTATCTATCTCTATTTTGCTTGCTAGTTCATTAGGTTCCACATATGTTAAATCATATGATACTTATCTTTCTCTGACTGGTTTATTTCACTTAACATAATGCTCTCCAGGTCCATTCATGCTGTTGCAAAGGGTAGGAGGTCCTCCATTTTTATAGCCACACTAGAGGCCTGGTGCATGAAATTTGTGCACTCAGAGGAATCCCTCAGCTGGATCTGCACTCTCTCAGAGTCTGGGAGCCCTCAGAGGATGTCTTAGTTCTGCTCCCTAAGCCACAGTCAGGCATCCTTAGTGCTGCCAAGGAGGTGGGAGAGGCTCTTGCCACTGTCCCTGTACTCACCAGCCGTGAGCCCGGCTTCTAACTGAGTGGCACCTCCCCCCTCCCATGGGAGCACACCAACCATCTGGGGCCAGCTCCTGCATTGAGTGTCTGGCCCCTGATGGTCAGTGCCTGTCATAGCTACCAGTCCACAGTTTGGCCAATTTGCATATTAGCCTTTTATTATATCATTGGTATAATTCCATTGTGTAAATGTACCACAGAAAATGTAAGATTTCCTTCTTTTTTTATGGCCAAGTCGTATTCCATTGTGTAAATGTTCCACAGCAGTTTAATCCACTCATCTCCTAATGGACATTTGGGCTGCTTTCAAATCTTTGCTATCGGAAATAACATTGCAATGAGCATAGGGGGGTTATATCTTATTTCAAATTAGTGCTTCAGGTTTCTTCCCATAAATTTCCAGAAGTGGAATGACTGGATCATAAGACAGTTCCATTTTACATTTTTTGAGGTAATTCCATACTGCTTTTCCTTAGTGGATAGGGGTGCACTTATCTATATCTAGTACAGTCAAAATTAAGATTCGAATTTTAGTGGATAAAACTCTAAACAGAGGTTACCTGTGAAGCTAAGCAAACCTGGAGAAGGAGAGTTTATTAAAACACATAAGTCAGCTTCCTTTTTCTACTCTCTTATTTTTTATTGTAATGATGTTCAGCCATTTCAAAGTAGACTATGCAAAATAATAAATTTCATAAAACAAGTGTTTTATGGAAAGGTTGAGCAGAGTATTTTGAAGAATGAACGCAATAATGTGTCCGTGGTGTATTTGAAACAGCACAGGTCAGCGGCGTGGTGTTTTCTCAGTCAGTCTGGTTTATTACAAAATGTTTCCTTTTAAAAGTGGGAGTTCATCCTCTTACAACATGATTTTTATGCTAAACTTAGGGTGTTTAAAACTATCAAGAAGTAATGTCAAGAAAGACAATTATCAGATATCATCATCAATAAATCTTTGCTGAGTCCCTAATATATATATAATGTATAGTTTTGTGGGACTTCAAAGCAGGTGGAAGAGATGATTCTTTTTCCTTAAAGCTGGTGTTCTTAAACTTGGTCAACAAAAGCTTGGGCATCACATCCAGGAAGCCCTGAAATAATCATGCAAACTTCATGTATAAGCCCACTTGCAATTTTATATGGGTGTGAGCAAGGGTAGTGTAAGTTATGAGGAAATAAACCTTTTTTTGTTAGATCTTCAAAGTATTATATAACAACTAGAGGCCCAGGGCACAAATTCATGACTGGGTGGGGTCTGGCAGGTCCGGCCTCAATTAAGGCAGATCAGGGCCAGGAATGCTGGAAGGAGAAGAATAGCAGGAGGTTGGCCGGCCAACCTACCCTGATTGGGCCTCAATCAGGGCCAGGCCAGCTTGGGGGGAGGGGCTGAAGGGATTTGGCTGGCGAGCCCCACCCCCAATTGGGTTATAGGGCCAATTGAGGGTGGGGCTAGCTGTGGGGAGGGGCTGCAGGTTGATCAGGGTGGTGGGGGCCCATCAGGGGCAGGGCTAGCCAGGGGGAGGGATTGTAGAAGGTTGGCTGGCCAGCCCTGCCCCCTATTGGGTAAGGAGGGGCAATCAGGAGTGGGGCCAATGGGGGGAGGGAGGAAGGCTGATCAGTGTGGTGGAGGCTTATTAAGGGTGGGACCAGGTGGGGGGAGGGGCTGCAAGAGGTTGGCCAGCCAGCCCCATCCCCTATTGGAATGGGGGTGGAGATCAGGGGCAGAGCTGGCTAGGTAGAGGGGCCACAGGGGGTTGGCCAGCTGCCCCATCCCCTGATCCAGTAGATTTGCTTGTCACAGTGGGTATCATAGTGACTGGTCATTCTGGTCATTATGATATTACGGTCATTGGCTTTTTAGATAGATAGATAGATAGATAGATAGATAGATAGATAGATAGATAGATAAGAATGTTATCCATTAATATTCTTGGGTCACATCTAATAATATCTGAGAAAAACCCAAATACTAACTTGCTTTTGATTGAGATGTTGTTATGCTAAATCATTCAAGAGATTCAGGGGTTCTCTTGTAGTCCAGCATCATCAGTGATTTCTAAAACTAACATTGCATAAAGACTTCTGAAATCAGCCTCTTTTAGACAACCAAGAGGTTGAGATGTGCACATGCCACTGTTAATTAAAACTATGGAAAAATTAGAAAAAAATAATTTGAAGAAGGTTTTTAGAGTCTCTTATGAGTTTCATGACTTATGCTAACACAACAATGAAATAAGATCTCCACTGAATTATACCTCCCGGAGTCCACACCCCATGTTCTTCCTCTCTCCTTCCATTAAGTCCCTGTTGTCCTTTTCATCACAAAAATGATAGAAAGCCATGAAACCGACATGTGAGTTCTGCTGTCTGGCTTTAAGAGGCCCTGCGGGTCTGCTTGGACACTCTTAGGAACCTCCACTCTGCATGCTATGTGGAAGCTCCGTGTAGCGACACAGGATGAGCAGCCATGGGAGAAGCACAGCATTGCAGCCAACAGCACGCAAGTATGTTAGACAGGAGCGGGCCCTCCTGGACCTGTGGCCAAGTACCTCCCACTGAGTGCAGGGACACAGCAGGAAAAATGTCCACGGAGGGCGTGTGGAAGACATGGTATTTACGGTCACTAAGTCATTAAGATGTGGGATGGCTTGCTTTGCAACAAGGAATAACTATAGCACCAGTCAACTTGTAAGACATCATTTGACATGTTAGTTATATTTTTAATTGATAATCTCTCCCAATGAAGTTGTTTTATATCCACACATAAATTAAAGATGCTAAAGAATTTTGGTTAAAAATAATTATTGTGTCTATGTAATAAAAAACTACATAAAAGAGGTTAATTAAAAAAATCCCAATATAAATTAATATAAATATATAAAGCTAGGTTGTGAAAACAAGGAAACACTACACACACACGTGCACGCGTGTGCACACCTGCACACATCTCTCTTATAAAGTCAAATTAGATTCAACTTAAAGTTTTAAAGTAAAATCAGGCAGTATTTTCATGTGTATAAAACAGCACAATTTGGCTCATAATATATACACAATGATATTACAGGGAATAATAAAATTACTCATTTTATTGTGTTAATAATGTCAACCACTTCTAACAAGAATGACATTGACTTGGGAATTTGGGACACAACCACAACATCTGTAATAAAGTATCCTTTCCATATTACACAGACAGCATCATAAAATGTTTCTTTTAGTTTAAACCACAATTCTTGTAGAAGTCTAAAAGGTTTTATGTAGTATATTTAAAAGCCAAAATAAAAACCAAATGATTTAGAGGAACTATAAGCTAATTTAGAAATGCAAACATAGAGTTCCTCTCTTCGCTTTATGTCTAAATCAATTTTCAATTGCTTTAAATTTTAAATTATTTTGTGTGGACACCATTTGGGATTAAGAAAAATCTAACTAGATTCATCACACTGTATTTGATGGGCATGACTTTGTGTGGGAGAGAGGAGCTCAGAACTATGTCTGTCTTCTAAAAGACTGCCGTATTAGAAGTCAGTAGCTGGGGGAATTTAAATGATGTAAAGGGTACAGTAGTGAAGTCAGAGAGCACCAGAAGCAGAAAACAGCCTTGGAGTTTGTGATTCCACACTCACTCTGACATTCCAAAGGAAGGGAATGGGGCGGGCTGGAGGTGGGTGTGCAATTGAATAGTGGGCAGCTATTGGCACACCAGAGTTCAAACCCAGGCATCTTCATTTTCACCAAAGATAGGCTTTTGTTTAGAGTTTCAAAATTCCTTATTGAGAACTCTTGGGACCAGATGTTTTGAATTCTGAGTATTTCACAGTTGAGTATTAGCTGAGCATATTCTATACTTCATAGTAACTCCAGTAGGATCTGAGATAATATCCAATTACATTTTTGTTAATATTTATGTAATGAAAGGTATGGCTGCTCACATTAAGTGAGATAAAATAAATTGCTTTAACCTGAATTCTAATTCATTCTAAATGGATTCTTGTGCAACAAGAAACAAAAATCTGAAAGGGTACATTTATACATACTGACAATTTTGAGTTATCATAAGAAAGGAGTGGAATCAATGGAGAAAACTAAATTTTTAGTCTTACATGTTAGGTTTCAAAATGATAAAGGGGTTCATTTCCAAACTATATAAGGAACTCATATAACTTAACAAAAGGAAGACAGAAAATCTAATTAAAAAATGGGCAAAGCACCTAAATAGACATTTCTCCAAAGTGGACATGCAAATGGTCATGAGACACATGAAAAAATGCTCAGTCACTGATCATCAGAGAGATACAAATTAAAATGTCAATGAGCTATCACCTCACACCTGTCAGATTGGCTACCACCAAATTACAAACAACAAGAGCTGGGGAGGATGTGGGGAAAAGGGAACCCTTGTGCACTGCTGTGGAACCCTTGTGCAGACTGGTGTGGCTACTATGGAAAACAGTATGAAGTTTTCTCAAACATTTAAAAATGGAACTCCCATTTGACCCAGTGATCCCACTTCTAGGACTATATTCCAAGAAATCAGACACGGAGGAGCGGTGTGACCTGGAGGAGCCATGTGATCTGGAGGAGCAGGGTGACCTGGAGGAGCAGTGTGACCCGGGGGAGCCATGTGACCCGTAGGAATGGTGTGACTTGGGGGAGCCATGTGACCTGGGGGAGCCGTGAGACCCAGAGGAGCAAGGTGACCCAGAGGAGCAGGGTGACCCGGAGGAGCCCTGTGACCCAGAGGAGCAAGGTGACCCAGAGGAGCAGGGTGACCCGGAGGAGCAGTGTGAACCAGAGGAGCGGATTCTACTCATGTGGTCCTGAGAAATTTGGACAGTATGCAGCCATCTGCTACAGAACACTTTGTTGTATTTCCCTATAAAAACAAATGGGAGGGGAAAAAATCAGAAACACCAATTAGAAAGGATACATGCACCCCTATGTTCATAGCAGCACAATTCACAGTAGGTAAGATGGGGAAACAGGCTAAGTGCGCATCAGCAGGTGTGTGGATAAAAAAAAGCTGTGGGACATTAATACAATGGGATACTATGTAGTTGTAAAAAAAGAAAGGTCCCTCACCCTTCGAGACAGCATGAATGGATCTGGAGACTATTATGCTAAGTGAAATAAGCCAATCAGTTGAAGATAAGTATCATATGATCTCACTCATATATGGAATCTGATGAACGAAATAAACCAATGAACAAAATAGATCTTGAGACATAGAAGCATGGAACAGACCAAGGAATCTCAGAGGAAGGCTGGGGCGGGTATAGGTGGGAAGATTAACAGGGAGGTTACATGGACACATGCAGAGCCCACGGGCACAGATAACAGTGTGGTGAAGGCCTGGGAGGAGCGGGTGCAGGGTGGAGGGTCAACGTGAAAAAACGGGAGGGGGCATATGCAAAAAATCCAATAATAAAGGTGCATTTTTAAAAAGTAAAATAAAAGTAGAGAGACTAGTAAACACACACATACACAGATCAGTTAAATATCATCTTTTTATAATAAGAAACTTTTTATAATTTATGAAACCAAGGTTCATTTTAAAGTATCATTTAAAACATGCTACCCTCTTTAATCTGTAAAATGGGTACGATGCGTTCCTTTTAAAAGTGTTAAGGATTAGATAAAATAAAATATGTGAAGTATTTTTCAGTGAGATATCAACTTACAAATGTAAGATATGGTTTTAATTTTCTATTTTCCTTGGTGACAATTTTAATGTAACTCAATATGTTTTCCTCATCAATCTGCATTTTTATCTAAGGAATCTATTTCTTCATGTTAACTACAGACACATTTGCTGTTTGCACTTGCCAAAGTTACAAGTACTAGGCAAGTAGAGTTAACCCTCATCCTGGCTAAACTGCGTTTATAAAAATTAGGTTTGTAGATATGAAAATTGTATTACTTTATTCCAAATCCTAAACTTGATCACTTTCCAGGAAACATAAGTCTCTTTCGAGAACATACATCACATCTAACTTACCCACACATTTAATTGACCACCTGCATACAAAGGCAGAAATGTAATTTGTCTTTTTAAAAATTAGAATCCTTCCTTTTTTTCTGGTTATATTTTATTAATCACTGCATACAAGAAGTCGATTATTCAAGCAGATATGAGTCTGTACATTTTTTAAACAAAATTAACATTTTCTCCAAGCTCACGAGGCTGTTTGCCTGAGTGCTTTACTTCATAGTTTTAAGTTTACTCACAGATTGGCATACATAACTTCATCTGTAGTTTACATATTGGAAAATATCACTAATGGTTTCTAGCGATTAGAATGTGTCCGTGTACAATATTTAAAATGTAGACCCTTAAAGGAAATTGTCCAATGTTTATCAAAATGCTAAATGCAGCCAGCTTCATATCTAAGATGCTAAATGTATCCCACATACATTAGCGACCTCTCCATTCTGTTCATTGACAAGTCTTTTTGTTTGTTTATTTGTCTCCTAAAATAGTTGCTTCCATTAAGTTCAATTCACTGTTTTCTTAAATCGTACCTCCCCCTGCTGGCTGTGGAGCATGGAATGTGTCTGGGTGGAGGGAAAAAGCTTCTGTGAAGGTGGGAGGCCTTTCAGAAGGAAGCTAGTGTGATAGATGCCTAAGGCACCTGCACACGACAGATACAGGCACATGTGCACACATGCACTCGAGGGAACTAGATTTTTTGATAAAT
This sequence comes from Vespertilio murinus, assembly GCA_963924515.1. Classification (NCBI taxonomy): domain Eukaryota; kingdom Metazoa; phylum Chordata; class Mammalia; order Chiroptera; family Vespertilionidae; genus Vespertilio; species Vespertilio murinus. The sequence continues at coordinate 5,472,895 of OZ004713.1, forward strand.
TAAACTAAACCATAAGTTAAATTATTTTTGGCAATAATCAATAAACATTATATTTGAAAGAGTAATGTCATGGTTTTATCAAAACAGACACTGAGGCTGCATACTGCATCGTATATACTGGAATAGGGAAGTCCACTTAATCTAGTCCTAGTTTTAGTCACATTCTCACATACACAACATGCACAGAGGCTTAACGGGAATACTAAAAAGACTGACATTCAGAGTCCCCATCTGTTGGTACATACATTATCTGGCCCAAACCATTGATTACGTAGCAATAGACTGAATTCTTATGTATAACTTTTATTGCCCTGCAATGGCATATGGGAGTTTACAGAAACTTTGAACAATTTCCCACTTTTCTGAATTATAGACTGAATAGCTAGGATATCTAATCTGCAATGCTGAAAATACCTGCTACATCAATCCTACATGGGCCTCAGGATGCATAAATTCAGAACTGTGTCTACACGGTCTGCAATTTACATGAAATTGCTATGTTTTGGTTAAATGGCACCTTAGTTTCCAAGCAACTCTTTCAATAGTTGTTTCTTTAATTATTATTTAATTTTGTGTTATGACTGGTTTTCAGTTAAAGAGGGTACTACTGACAAATTTAATTAAATGAAAATAGAGGACTTAATGGTCCATGCTAATGCTTCATTTCATACATAATATTTTATCATTTTCTGTGCAAATTTGTAATGAGAGTCTGGTTTGTATTAATAAATGCTTACATTTAGGCCACATGAAGTAGAGCAATTAAAATACTTTGCTAATAGTATTTACTTATAAGTGTTCTAGAAACAATTAACCCATTGATGCCAATTATTTTTATTAAATTAACATCCAAGATGACAATTCTTTGGCATCAAAAATATTTTTTAATGCTACTTTTAAAAAATATTTTGGGTGCTATTTTATTATATTTTAATACAGCTATGTTATATGTCGGCTGCTTTTTGGAACAGAGATTTTCTAGAATAATGGCAAACAAACATTTCAACAAAACTACCGCTTGTTTGGAATTTTGAACAAAGAACACATGTTATAGATCTCCTTCCCAAATATTTAAACTGAGAAATGTAACTGTTTATTATACTGGAATGGGTAAAAGTTGGTAGTCTTTTGTTCTTTAAAGTAAATGTTGCTCTATGGTATTTTTGCTTATAACTTATAACAGAAGTCATCTGTAGATAATTTACATTCTTTCTTACACTAAAAGAAGATATGCTGTCTTACCCAATGAATAAAGATCTTATTTAAAATATGTTGCAGAATATGTGTTACTCAGAATTCTAGATTACAGTTAAAATTAAATATAAGCACACAAAATGTGTAAGCAAACATAAAATAAATATTCCATATTTTAGAAATTGAGTGAAATTCATGTTAGATATTTCAGCTTTCTAGTTCATTTGAAAAGGTAACAAAGTATTTTTAAAACTACACTTCTAGAAATGCAGTAATTAATAATTAGCCAATCAATTCTTCAAGTTTTTAAGAAAATAACATTCTGTACTAGATGCTAATAGGTTGAAATTAGAGATAGGTTAAACCAAAACATCTTTTTAGTACTATTCACTAGTAATTTTGAATAGGGAGAAGTAAATTTCCAAAATGGCATAAAGCATTAATATCCTCTATAGAAAAACACCTAATATGCAAATCAACTGACCCGGAAGAATGGCCTTTAGCTATGATGCACACTGAGCACCAGGGGACAGACACTCAATGTCGGAGCTGCCCCCTGGTGGTCAGTGCTCTCCCACAGGGGCAGCGCGCCTCAGCCAGAAGCTGGGCTCACAGCTGGCGAGTGCAGTGGTGGTGGCGGTGGTGGCGGGAGCCTCTCCCACCTCAGAGGCAACCGAGGCTCTAAGGAGCAAAGAGCAGAGCAAGTGAGCAGGTGGTGAGGAGCAAGGGGCCCTAACCTGTGTGAGGGTGCAGGCCAGGCTGAGGGGCTCCTCTCCAGTGCACAAAATTTGTTATAAAATAAGAAATAAAATAAGAAAACATTATAAAATAAGAAATAAAAAAATATTGTGTAGTCTCTTCCTTTAAGACTACCATGAGAAAATGAAAGCCTAAACAGAACTCTTCAGATTCCTAAAGCACCAGGCATTAGCTTTTAAAAGGGATGGAGATATGGTTCACTAGGAAAAGTCCTATTTTTAAAGCAAGTTAAAGATGATGGCCTTACTTCACACCAAAATGTGTGGTATCCAAGGATAATACTTCATTACATATCACCCACACAACTTCAAACATTCCCTTGCTAGAAAATGCCAATTGAGTCTAACATATCAAAAGAAAGTATTACAATTTTCAAGTTAAGAAAACAAATACAACTTTAGGCCAAAAACTGAATACTAGGAGAGCTAAACTTGGAATTCTGATGTATCTTGACCCACATGTTACCATTTTAATGTGAAAAGGTACTTTATAAATTTTCATTTAGAAATGATATTTTCAGTTATTGACAAAGGCACTTCTAACGTAATTTATATAGTGCCATCTAACAAAGAGTGGGGATTTAAACACACATAGATATGCATGCCTAGAAAAGGCACGCTGGGCTTTGAACTGACAGGTGTAGGAGGTAGTCCCACCACCAGCTAACCAGGAAGAGGTGTGTCCATCACATGCCCCCTGATGTGGCACGCACACGGGGGACATGGGTCATGAAGAAGAGAACTGAGAGTATCCTGGAAATCACCGTTATCCACAGGGCTTTGTTTCTCAGGACTGTTGCTGCTGACTAAATGAACACTTGGATAGATTTGAGAAACAGTTTAGTCATGTAAACCAATCATTTTAAATATGTTCTATTGTTTATAGAACCAGTTAACTCCTTCCACGTCCACCCCAGGAAATTCTGTACCAGGCTAATGTTTTCTTAATAACATTCAATACTGAGTAAATATCCCAATGTTATTTTTCCTCTTCCTGCACTTTGAGGATAGCTTCAATGTGTGAAATATTTTTCAAATTACTAAAATGAATTTCACTGTAGAGATGCTTATGTTGAAGTATGGATGGGTTGAATCATTTCTCTTTCTGAAGCTACTGTTAATACAAGATCTAAGGGCGTCTCTCCTGGCAGAGGATGGCAGGGGGGCCAGGAGCCAGTGTTTCCGTTCTCCGTCTCCGGGCCTCCCCCGCCAGCCAGGCCAGCAGCCCTGGCTGCAGTGCTCAGGTTCAGGCGGGGAGGGGCTCTCCTGTCTGGCCGCCTTTGGGGGAGTGACTCCTGCAGTCAGAGCGCAGGACGCGTCCTGGTGACTGGAGGGAAGGAAAGTGCAGCTTCCCTAGGGCGGAGGAGGTGCCCACCTCCCTTTACTGAACACAGAGACAAGCTTCTCTTTCCTGGCTTCCATTTTAAAATCTCCCTCCGTTCGAGTTTGACACCTGAAGCAGAATTCTTAAACAGAAACATTTTGAAATAAATGAAAAGGAGTGCTTACCAACTACATGACCAGACTGCCTTCCAGGAGGGATGTGCGTGCAGACCTCCCGGACAGTCAACGCTCCCTGCATCGCCTCAGCGAGGCTTCCTCGCATGCAGGGTCTTCAAGACATGGCTGCTTCCTTCCTCTGCACCGCTTCCCGCCTGTTTTACTCTTAAGTGAGGTTTTCCTTGCAGAAGTGACTGGGATTTGCCTGCCTGTGTGTTTCTTTCTTACGTCCCTGTGTCAGGGAGCCCGGTCCTGCTGGGCCTGTGAGCGCCAATCCCGCCCCGTCCTGCAGCCACGGAGGTGAGGTCCCTGATGGGCTCATGCAGGCCCCTGGGCAAGCCACCTTCTCTTTCTAGTTCCAATGCTTCATGAAGTTTAAACTGAGTGTTTCACTAAAGATATGTGACTGACAAGTACTCATCTCTGATAAAATGCTGTGATGCAGGGAGACGGGTTTAGACACTGGATGATCTACTTATATTCTCACACTGAAAAATATCAAATCAGCGCTTCAGTTGCAATACAAATTGCTAAGTAAAGCAATTTAGTTAGAAGCAAAATATATCATTAAAGAAAACAGTCTTCAGAATAGCTTGATCGGATTTTGCACTGGCTGAGAAGTTAAACCCAGAGCTCACTTTGTGAGACTCAGGGCGGGCTCTGCAGAGGCGCTGCTGCTGCGCAACTTGTTGTTTTTACTTTTAAAGAGGGCAGACGGAGAGACCGGGAAACCTGAGAGGCAAAGGGAGGCGGGGGGCTAGTTCTCTCCAGGTAAACACGTTGCTGTGCAAAACAGATTTCTTTGTGGTTGATTCCCGCCATGTACCGTGTGAGTTTAAGGGCTAGCTAGCACGTGTGAACTTTAAGCCGGGAGGCACTCAGAGCGACTGGCACTGGCAGAGGCAGAGCCAGCAGCACCGAAGCCCGGGTTTGCGGCGAGACTGGCTCGGCCATGCTGAGTAAAGAGCAGAGGGAGAAAACGGGCATAACATGCAGTTGGGAGGAAAAAAGGAAGTGAATATTAACATACTTAAGTCTCTTTTCAAAATAAAATGCAATGCAAGACTCTAAACAGAGCAGGCACGCGACTGGTGTTTGTGGCAGGGCTGAATAAAGGAAGGAATGAGTGAATGAGAGAATGAATGAATGAGAAACGCTGAAGCAGGGAGTCTGAGCAGGCAGAGATACTGCCGGGCCCAGGGCTTGGTTCCGGAAAGGACCATAAAAAGAATAAATGGTTTTCAGTTAATGCTCTAAATATTGGTAAAGGTTCTGTAGCCACAGACTCAGTCATGGCGCGTGTTCATGCAAGCCTCCCACACATCACTGTTGGGGCCCACCCACTGGGCTTCACTTGCCAGAAGTTGGCGGGAGGTAAGACGCACACTGAGCGCTGGCTTCCGGTCCGCTCTGTGGCTCTGTGTCCGCGCCACGCCCGGCGCCTGCTCCGTGGCTGGCGGGATGCCCACGTGCTCCCCGCCCGCTCCCGGGAGAGGAAGGCCGCCTGGCTTTCTGCCTGGCCGGTGGCGGACAGTGCCCTGCGATCAGCAGGGATGCGGAGTGGCCCGCACTCTGGCACAGCTGCCACCCAAAGGGGAAGAGAGCGCACAGGCCGCGCCGCGGCGGTGGCCGGTGGCATGGTGGCGGCGGCACGCGCTCCCCAGGCTCCGACCTCTGGCGGCCTGGAGAGCTTCCCCTCGGGCTCCGCTCACCCCCTGCCCTCCCCGCCCGCCTCCCCACCCTCCGTGCAGGCCTTTGGTCCCAGAATGAGAGGAGAGCCACAGAAGGCCAGGCTGGCTCAGCGTCAGCCCCCGGGCAGGATGTGCCGGGCGGGAGGGGAGGACGCACTGCCGACCACAGTCAATGCTCCGGACACGCGCCTTCCCGCCGGCCAGGCGCTCTGTCTGCCGGGCACACTCTTTGCCAGTCCAATCGGGAGAATTGGGCGCAGGCACACCAGCCGGCAGGGCAGCGAGTGAGAACACAGCAAACCTTAAAACGATTAAGGTCCAGGGTTTGTGAGAGATAGGGCATGCGAAGAATCGCAAGAAAGCCATGGAATATTAAAAAATATTAATAATGTCAGTTCCAATAATTCAACCTCAGATTTATTTTAGCAATTCTGTTCCAACGGGCGGTTGCCCTGCCTTGTTGCTAAGAATGAACAGAGATCATGGAACAGATTGTAACCTATGTAAATTGCATGTCTGTTTACAATTGTATCTCACATATTCTATACATCATTTGCAAACTATTCCCCAGCAAAATATGTATCGAAATTTGAAAAAGGAATGGAAATTTGATGGCAATCTGCTTTTCTCTCATTTGTTTCAGATGCTGCAGGATCGCTGCGTGGCGTCTTGGTCTCTGTCTTGAGTGTACGAGTGGCGTCCTGTCATGTCCTCGTTGTTTTCTTTCCTTCTTTCAGCTTCCACACGCAGCAGCTACACTTCTTGAAATGGTATCACCACAATTAAGCAAAGAGATGGAGGAAACACTTTATCCAAGGTTCTAGTGAGGTTTACATGCACACAATTTGGGATTTTGGTCAAATGTGAGCAAAAATGTGTTTTCACATCTCACTTGGGAAGAAAATCACGTTGCTCCCATTTCTCCCTTCTTCACTTAGAGAAACACAGCTGTGAGCATGAGGACTCGTCACTGCACACAAGTCTTAGGTTATACTTTGAGGAAGACAGTTAAGAATTGGAGCACATTTATGAACATGTTTTCATCTTCTATATTTTCTGGGACGGAGAATTATTCCCTAGTAATTAATTGCTGCAACTGTCTTAACTGTCAAAACGAAAGATTAATCTTTCAGTAGCGCTGAAAGCAGCACCACGGCCAATGGCGACAGCTCAGGAGTCTGATCACAGGGAACGCAGGCAGAGCTGCGGAGCAGCACGCTAAGTGGATCTCGCAGCTCAAGGCCGGCGTTACTCACAGGCACTAACAGAACCTTTACTCTGAGTTAGCACCGAAATCCGACAGCACACTCTCACTAAGAACCGCAAGTTTTATCCCGCTAGGAAAAAAAGCGTTCTTTGATCACACTATACACCATTGTACACCAAATAGTTAATTGTTGCTAGTACTAGAATTTAAATTATTGGGAAAACATTTATTTTTTTAAATGTCTTAAAATAATTATGAGAAATACTACCCCATAAATGTGGTATATAGGCATTATATACCCAATCACTGTGATTGATTATAATAAGGCTTGGGGAGAAAAGTTGGCTTTGGCTTAGACACCAAATACATGCATTCAGAAACAAATAGTGTGCACTGGGAGGCACACTGCAGAGCCTGGGGGAAGCAGCAGTTACTCAGGGAAAACGCTTTTGGCAACTCTTGACCTTTGAGTGATTTTACTTTTGTTTTGTTTACTTAAAATGAAAATATTGTTTTCGTATTTGACTTTTTAACAAATAGAAAATGGTTTTCTTCCCTCTTAAAAAGTAAAATCATTTTCAAGCTTATGTATTTACATGAAAGTGCTGCTCAACATTTTTACTGCCGTAGTTCCATTTTACAGGGATTGTTTCCAGAATTTCATGCCTTCATCAATCATGTCTCAATTACAGCATGGCTGACCGGTCCCTTCACCTCCGTCACTCCCTGTTGCCAGGTACTTCCAGCCATATCTTGTGGAGGTGACTTGAGAAGCCACCGCAGATCCAAAGCACCTCAGCGTGTGCTGGTGGCCACTGCCGTCTCCTCAGAGAACCAGAACAGATGCTCTCTACACACAGGACTGAAACATAGTTAGCGTTCAGAAGACTCACTGAGCATCACAACCCAGACTCCAGGGCATATGCAATTGAGCCAGCTATCCACGTCTACATCTTACTCCAACATCTGCTTCAAGCACAGAAGTGGCATTTGGAATGCACACTCTGACTTTTAGTTTATGTTCATTAAAAAAAAGTCAAATAATCAAAAATACATGGATTAAAGAATAAATGAATGCCTTCATAATCTAATTGAGAGTAAACTCACAGGAAATAATCACAGTGATAGAGGCAAATTCAAGTGTTAAGAAAAGAAAAAATTGGTTGGCATAGAAATTGGATGTTGCTATTCCAAGAATCCCAAAGTGCACTGTTCCTCTGCTATAGTCATCAGGAACGTGTGATTTTCAGCACATGGAATGCAGGGTAGGGTTCCCCAAACCGAGCCACACAACATTGGTGTTCACCCATCGCGACATAACTTTGTGAGAACTACTTGGCAGTGACATTTACATGAACGCTCCTCACACACAAAAGGTAATGCAGAGGCCCCTGAGCTGTTTTTTTTCCCTGTGCTCACCCCAGCAGGCGCCGCTCTGGACTCCACCTCTCCGGCACACACACCCTGGCTGCAACCCCCTGGTGCAGAGGGAGGAATCCGGATGCTTTTCTGCACCCTGAGGCCCTGAAAGCAGTGTGCGTGCTCCCTGTTTGATTACTTAATGCCTCATTGGCAAGGAGGACAGTAGTGATGATGCCTTTGATAGCATTTCTTGTAGCATTAGAGAAGCCAAACTGGGCTAATTTATTTTTTATTAAAATATTATTGAACTATCTCATTATTAATGGATCAGAGTGGATTTCCAGTCATATCTTTCTTACATTTTATTTATTAATTGCAGTCTATAGTCAATATTATTTTGTATTAGTTTCAGGTGTACAGCATTGTGGTTAGATAATCATACATTTTACTAAATGACCCCCTGATATTTCCAGCATCTATCTTAAATTCAAGGACTTGCTGAATATGAAATCATGCCTTCTGCATTAACAACATGGATGTACATTTTTGATGCCTCTATAGAGGCTTTGTCACCTTGAGCTAGTCACCAAACCTCTCTAAACCTCATAATTCCCAAAATGAGGTAAATAAAACCTTTCCAGCTTTGGGAGGTCTAAATTAGTTAAGGCATATAAGATGCTCTTTGCAAGGACTGGCCCCAGTGCCATCCTATTGTGCCTTTGTTAAAAGTAACACACACTCATTGCCCAAGTACCATTCCACTCCCCAAACACTTTCTCTCCATCTCCTTGCTTTATTTTCCAAAATATTTTCACCCTCAAATCTGCTCCATTGCCTCTGTGTTTGTTTCACTTTGTCTGTATTCCCCTCAATTTGAGTTCGTGAGTGCAGACATTATTGACTGTTTTGTTTCTTACTCTACCTTCACTATTAGAACTCTATAAGTATTGAATGATTGAGTGGTACCTTAATGAATGTGTTAATAAATAAATGAAAGGCTGGATTTAGTTAAAATACTCATTTGCCATACTGTGGGATTACATGGAATACTTTGCCATACATTCATTAAAACATCTCTTTCCAAACCTTTCAGACCAAAGCAAATTTTTTGTTTCTTCCCCTTCTCTTCCCATCTTCTCCCCTCCCCTTCCCTCCCCTCTCCCCTATTCTCTCTTTTCTTCTTTTTTCTTTATGGAAGAGCGTGTACAAATTCATTAAATTAGGAAAAGTAAGAAAAAGAAATCCCTAATTTTAAATGCATCCCTTAGCACCAACTATTCTTACTGTAGATGGGAGGTGAAGGTGAAGTAAGCCTGCACCGAAAGGCGTATGATTACAATAATGAGAGGGCAGAAATCCCTCTTCAGGAGGGAAGGTTATAACTTACACATGTTTAGAATTACCAAGAGAGCTATTTGTCCTCCTAATGCACACGGAGGGGCTCTGTCAGCACGGTGCGTACCGCCTGGAACCAGTCCCCGCTCTTTGTGAAATGTCTCTGTCACTTACTTTAAGTGGGAGTGTTAACACCTTTGCTATTTCTCTAAAAATGGGGCTTGCTTCCTTTTGAGTTAAAAAAAAAATTGCTATAAAAGGGGGCATTTAAGCAAGTTAACAAAGTACATTTTTGAAGGATCAAACTAAGGAAAGCAATACTTCCTTAAAAGGTTTCACTTCTTACTTCCCACCTTGTTTCACGGTGTGACAGAACACCCGTGGAAAGGCTCAAAGGAGAAATATGCTGAAACTCAATTACCTGTGTTAGTGAACCACCTACAGATACTTAAAAATGCTCTCTTCTCACAGGTGCCCAGTGTGAACCAAGTACTTTATGAGTGGCTCTCCTTCCCCATTAACACAATGAATGCTGAATGCCTTTCTCACGTAGGGAGAGAGGTCCAAAGGGCCATGAAATACCCATCTGCACTCTAAACTCCTGGACAGCACCTTTAACTGTGTCCGCATGTGTGCTCAGCATGTGTGTTACAAGCTGGCCTGGACAGCATCTCTATCGGCAGTTCCCAGAGACCCCAAAGCAGACTTGAGTTAGTCCACTGATTGGCAAAGTGCAGCATGAGAGCCACAAGCGGCTCTTTGGCCCCTTGAGTGTGGCTCTTCCACAAAATACCACGAACCTAATTAAGTTAATAACAATGTACCTACCTATATAGTTTAAGTTTAAAAAACTTGGCTCTCAAAAGAAATTTCAATCATTGTATTGTTGATTGATTGGCTCTGTTGACTAATGAGTTTGCCGACCACTGAGTTAATCCAATTGATTTTTCTGAAACTTGTGAAATCAGCGGACTAGATATACAACGCCAGGAAGTCTTTAAAGATTTAATTCTTCTACATAATTTCATTTGAAATAGAAAGGTTATATGTATGAGTATAGTTTCCCTGGGGGGAAAAATCCTCTATTTTTTGCCTGTAGATCTGGCCACTGTAAGTCACTTTCAAGCGGGGGAAATGCCCTCAAATAGGAACAAATCTCTGTACTGAACATTCAGTCTTTATACAAATTCATTCTTAGAGTTTCAGACATCAACTATCCCCAGAGAGCCCCTCAGAGATTCTTTCTTAGCTTTGTTCTAAAAATAGTTCTGGAGTGACTGCCAGACACAGAATGTTGTACTTGACTATTCTTGGGTGAACTGTTGATATGTCAAAGATTTATTGTTGATTATTAATTGAATTTTTGTTGGTTCCACAAATATTAATACAAACTCGAGAGAAAGTGTGAGTAAACTAATAAGTTCCTATACAGTTTGTCATTCTCCAAACGCCCTACCAACTCTGGCACACCGGAGAAAACCAGCTGACATCACAGGTCTAACAGCTTCGTCTCCAGCCCTGCCTCCCCTCCCTCCTGCCCATCCATCCTGTCCATTCTCTCCTTATATCACATTCTTCTTTTAAATACTCACTCGAAGATATGTTTATTGATGTTAGAGAGAGAGGAAGAGAGAAGAGAGAGAGAGAGAGAGAGAGAGAGAGAGAGAGAGAGAGAGAGATGAGAGCAAGGGACATAGATTAGTTGCCTCCCATATGCACCCTGACTGGGTATGGGCCCTGACTCGGAATCTAACCCATAACCATTTGGTGTATGGGACAATGCTCCAATCAGCTGAGCTACTTGGCCAGGGCTTTATGACGTTCTTGATCAAGATTCTTTCAGCAGTTCTCCACTGCCTGGCGCAGGATCAAGTTCAATTTCTCAGCCTCATAGTCCAGCCAACTCAACCTCATCCCTGTGTGCTTATGTCCTTTGCACACTTACACACGTTATGCCCCAGTCATACCATGCTCCCAGGGAATGAGTTTTGTCATCTTCTGCTTCCATGCTTCTCTAGAATGCTTCATCCATTTTACTCACATTAATACCTCACTCAAAGCACAGCCCTCACCAAAGCTCTGGAAGTAGTTCCAGCTGGAAAAGACTTCTTCTACCCTTTCTGTGCTCTGAGCATGTTTTTATTTGTAACACCATTTCCGCTCCCATTTTGACATTTATTTTTATTTATTACTGCTTACCCCCCTAAATAAATTGTAATCTTCAGAAGGCATGATTAGGTCTCACTTTTATACACCTGTCTGCATTCTTATCTCCCCTTCTTATGTGATGAAGACATGGGAGAAAAAATATTTCAAATTGAGAATAAAACAAACTGTCAATTGATATATAAACAAATAATAAAAAAATTGGAATTATTTCTTTATTTACAAAATTACTTCTCACAATAATTATTCATTTAGTTTACTAATAAAAATGCAATATTTATTATTCAATTTAATGTTTTAAAAAACCTCCAAAGAACCAATGTCTAGAATAAGAAAAAATAAACAAATTAAATTCCCAAAGACCAACAATAAAATAATCTATTAAATAATTAAAGTTTATTGACACTTCATTTGATTACTAAAATAGCTGTGTTCATAGATTTAAAGTTAACATGCTATGGACATGTTTTGGATCAGGGAATGGTGTACTTGTGTTGAAAAGAGTTAGCATGAGGAAGGAGAGGATACAGTGTGGGAGCAGTCGTCCAGCAGATGATAATATAGGACAACACATGTTGTCCTTGTGATTAGACATAAATGTTATGAAAAGGAAATATTTTATATTGAGGAGAGGCTATGGGGCCTGTCAGGGGGCTTTGGTCACAATGCACAGGAAATTACACAACAAAACTCATACAATAGGACACTAATTCCAAGGACAGGAAACATACCAGATAAATGTTTTAATAATCCAAGTAAGAATCTATTTTAAGAAAATTTAAGAAGTGATAGAGTAAAAAGGAAAAAGAATAAAAGCAAAATATTCCGAAAGAAAAATGGAAGCATTTGTTAAACAAATAGATTTGCTAAATATAATACCAAAGGTAAGAGACAATTAAATTACACAATCAGTTAATTAATCAATATCATTTACAAAAAGTCACTCATTTACTTAGGAAAACTCAGTCTACTTGGGAAGACAAACATTCACCAATGGCTGCCCTACAGATGGGTATTTCATGGCCCTTTGGACCTCTCTCCATACGTGAGAAAGGCATACAGCATTCATTATAACAATGTATTTACCAGAGTTATAACAGTCTCTAGGAATCCAGAGGTGAAAACAAGAACTCTCTCTTGGGATTCAGAGTCTGCTTCCTAGATATATCAACTTCATTTTGTTTCCATAAAGAAGCAGAATTTGATATGGCAGTAAATTTATTCTCAAAGGCCTATGAGAAAGAACCCAGGACCATCCAGAATATTAATGTCCCACATAAATATAAGCCATGTATATATTGAACATTTTAAGTAGACATAATTAAAAAATAGAATAGCCGAAACCGGTTTGGCTCAGTGATAGAGCGTCGGTCTGCGGACTGAAAGGTCCCGGGTTCGATTCCGGTCAAGGGCATGTACATTGGTTGCGGGCACATCCCTGGTAGGGGGTGTGCAAGAGGCAGCTGGTCGATGTTTCTCTCTCATTGACGTTTCTGGCTCTCTATCTCTCTCCCTTCCCCTCTGTAAAATATCAATAAAATATATATTAAAAAAAATAAAATAAATAAAAAAATAAAAAATAGAATAGAAGTTAATTTAATCATTTTAACATATGATTCTTATGGAAAAAAAACACACTGGTGACTTTTCACATCTTTTTTTTTGAGGGGATACAAAGTATTTGAAATTCCATATATATTTCACATTTACATCTCAATTCAAAATACCTACATTTCAAAGGTGTGTCCAGTGGCTACTGAATACTGTATTGGACAACATATTGTTAAAAGACAGTAAGAGATTAAGACTGTAGCTTATGTCTGAGTCTTAGTTGACCTCTAGGCCATTTGACTATGAGGACCAGCTACAACTACAGCTGAAGAGCTACTATGCTGGTCCTCATAGTCATTTGGCCTAGAGGTTAACTCCTTCCAGTGATTCTAACTCCACTACAAATACAGTTCACACAGCATATACAAGGGTGCACCTAGTGTGCACAGGTAATGGGAAAAGCTGAACCACAGAGCCCTACAAGACACATACTATACAAACCCACTCTACCAATTCCAGGAGACATATCAGTACCACCTAGTACATAAAAACAAACACATTTGGGAAGCAGCCAAAAAGCAGAGACAAAGAAACATGTCACAAATAAAATAATAGAATAAATCTTTAGAAAAAGAACTAAATGAAATGGAAGCAAGCAAATTGCTAAATACAGAGTTCAAAGCAATTGCTATAAGGATGCTCAAGGATCTTAATGAGAGCTTCAAGGGACTTAGTGAGAATTTTAGGGATTTTACTGAATACATCAAATACATGAAAAAGGACCAGTCAGAAATGAAGGACAAACTAACTGAAATAAAGGATAATTTATAGGAAATCAACAGTAGAGTAGAAGGTACTTATACTAAAATCAGTTATTTGGCATATGAGAAATCAAAAAACACCCACTTAAAACAGCAAACAGAAAAAAAAAATCCAAAAACATGAAGATAGTTTAAGGAGTTTCTGGGACAACTTCAAGCAAACCAACATTCACATAATGGGAGTGCCAGAAGGAGAAGAAAGAGAGCAAGATATTGAAACAGTTTTTGAAGAAATAATGACAGAACACTTTCCCACCTAGTGAAAGAATAAACACACAAATCCAGGAAGCACAGACAGTCCCAAACAAGATGAACTCAAAGAGTTACATAGCAAGACATATAATAATTAAAATGCCAAAGGTTAAAGATGAACACAGAATCTTAAAAGCAGCAAGAGCAAAGCAGTTACTTATCTACAATGGAGCACTGATTTATTAAATTTTGAAGGTCAGAAGGGAGTGGCAAGAAATATTCAAAATGATGAATAGCAAAGACTTACAACCAACATTATGCTAACCAGCAAAGCTATCATTTAAAATTGAATTTCAGATAAAGACCTTCCCAGATAAGAAAAAAATTAAAGGAGTTCATCACCATATAACTAGTATTACATGAAATGTTAAAGGGTATTTGGTATTCTTTAAGAAGAAGGAGAAAACAAACAAAAAGATCAAAGATATTAACAAAAATGGCAATAAATACATATGTATCAACAGTGGACTAAAAATCAAAATAAATGTCAAATAATAATTGCCTGCCTGATTGCCACGTATTCATTTTGAATGAATAAAATAAACTGATGGACACAGACTAATGATTCCCAGAGGGAAGGGATGGAATCAGGAAGAGATTAACCAAAGGACTTACATGAGTATATGCATTACCTATGGACACAGACATCAGGGTGGTGAAGTCCTGGGGGAATGTGGAAAGTGGGTGGAAGGTGGCGATGTGAGAAGAAATGAGGGACATCTGTACTACTCTACAATAAAGATTAAAAGAAAATAATATTAAATTTTGACTTTTGGGCAAAAAGAAGCATGTGTGTGTGTGTGTGTGTGTGTGTGTGTGTGTGTGTGTGTGTAATCACCATAATAGAAAGTCATTATAAGTTTATATTACAGAAAGTTAAGTTGGCTAAAATAAAGCATAATTTAAGGATCCTCACTGACCCAGACAAAGCTTGGACAATAAACTGGTAATATAAGTTGTAGTATACATATACAAAAGATTATGATATAATTAAATGATACAGTTTAACTACTCAAAAATAGTTAAAATAGGGTATGGGATATTAATTAGAAAGTAGTGATTATTATGCAATTTTCTAAGAATTTTAGAATTAGAAAAAATTCTAAGAAGAAAATATTTTAGTAGACACTTGGGAAGATAGTGGAGTGGTGGGACTAGACACATGGATGAAAAAAGGCAATTATAGTCTAAATCAGCATTAGGTTGCCAGATAAAATGTAAGATGCCAATTAAATTCTAATTTGCAAATAAACAATATTGGAGAGTATAAGTATGTGTTGGGTCTGAGCCCCTCTGCCAGGGACTGTACCCCTTTGGATGCTGGGTATTCGGTAGAGAAGCCATGAGAAGTTGTGGGTGTATAAGAGTATTACAGGACAAGTAGCCATTGGTACAACATGAGCAGTTGAGGAAGCAGTTCCTCAAAGTAAAGTCCTATAGAGTAGCTGTAAACCAGCTAGGTAACAATACATCTTTGGTACAAAGTAGCAGTGTCATCCTACATAGGAGCTATACAACAGCTATCCTTAGAGACATAGCCTCACCTCTGTGCTGGCTGCCTACTGGTCAGTAACACACTTTAATACTAACTTTGACAAAAGAGGTTTTTTTAAAAATATAAATAGTGACCTCACTATTTTGGGTCATAGAAGGGCACACTTGTGTGGTGTACATAATCAGATTACTGAGGCCTTGTTCTTGCACTTGTGTGTAGCAAAGTAACCTTGAACATTCCAATTAAGTTTTCCATGCTCAGAGTGGCCTTGAGCATCCAGTGCACTCTAAACAAGATCCTTACAGTATGTTACAAATCTATAATAATAAAAGTGTAATATAATAATTAGACCAGACATCCTTTCGCACATCCTTCCAAACCACCTTCCAGACAAAGCTGGGGCTGCAAGGGAAGCCTGGGTCCCAGGTGCTGGAGGGAAGCCAGTGCCAGTGGCCAGGGGAAGGAAGGCCTACTCTTGCACAGATTTCATGCATCCAGCCTCTAGTATTACATAATTATACTAAAAATTTCATCATGCTTTATTTTATAAGCTCAAGCAAAGTCATGAAAGCTGAGATTGTAAGTTCATATTAGGAAGTACAAATCAGTTCATGAACATTATCATCCATAATTTTCAAAGCAGCATTATTTGGCAATTCCTTTGTATTATTATAACTTAATAAGAAAATTAAGTCTTAATTTAGGTAACATACTAGAGGTCACATAGCTAGTAAATGGCAGAACCTGTATTTGAAATGAAGTATGCTTTTTACCATAAAAATATTTATTCCAGGGATGAATATTATTGAAAGTAGATTGACTAAACATTCATAAAGAGCATGGGAGCTGAAAATATTTATTCTCTTCTAATACTCTAATATTCAGAATCCACTTCTGGCAAAGATGTTGCAGATCCTGGATATGATCAGACCAACATTTTGCAAATAAGAACTAGAAATTTTTGATAAAATGTAAAATCAGAGAGATACCCAGCAGTGAAGACTTAAGGGGCTAAGATTTTGGGAGAAAAAATCCATTAAAGTGAGTCAATGTTGACACTACTCTTCCTCTGGAAATATTTATTTTATAGGCCAGATGACCTTGGAGGCTGAACATCCAAGATAAAGTAGGAGTTAAGCTGAGCAAAGCTTCACTAGTCCCATGGAGTAGAAGAGACAATATATTTCAGATCAATCATTGTAGTCAAAATGAAACAATCAGAATTCTAGAGACACATTTGTATAAATTTTAAATTTAATTTAGTTTAACCAAATTTTTGAACTTATCTTTATTACTGAAAGATTATCTTTATTATTACAGATGCCCCCTTTGTTTGTTTGTTTGTTTCCCATTGATCCCCTCTACCCCTTACCCACTAATCCCAGGACTCCAGCACTCTATTGTCTGTGCCCATGGGTTATGCGTATATGAATATAAGCTCTCCAGTTAATCACTCCAACAGACACAAGTGTATAATCCTATCTAATAAAAGAGTAATATGCAGATTGACCATAACTCCAAGACATAAGATGGCTGCCCCATGTGGAAATACGATGGCCACCATAAGATGGCTGGCAGGGGAGGGCAGTTGTAGGTAGTTGGGGGTGACCAGGCTGGCAGAGAAGGGCAGTTAGGGGAGACCAGGCCAGCAAGGGAGGACAGTTGTGGGGGATCCTACATGCAGGGGAGGGCAGTTGAGGGAGACCAGGCCTGCAGGGGAGGGCCATTGGAAAGACCAGGTCTGCAGGCCTGCAAACGAGGGCCCTTAGGGGTGACCAGGCTAGCAGGGGAGGGCAGATAGGGGTTAGTGGGCCAGCAAGGGAGGTCAGTTGGGGGTGACCATAGTGGTAGGGGAGGGCAGTTAGGGGTGACCAGGTCAGCAGGGTAGGGCGGTTAGGGACAATCAAGCCGGCCAGGGAGCAGTTAGGCATCGATCAGGCTGGCAGGGGAGTGGTTTGGGGGTGATCAGGCTGGCAGGCAGAAGCAGTTAGAGGCAATCAGGCAGATCCAGGCGAGCGGTTGGGAGCCAGCCGTCCTGGATTGTGAGAGGGATGCCCAGGCCTAATGGGCAGTCAGACATCCCTCAAGGGGTCCCAGATTGGAGAGGGTGCAGACTGGCCTGAGGGACACCCCTCACTGTGCACACATTTTGTGCACCAGGCCTCTAGTATTTTTATACAGCTTTATCTTTCAAAATATTTACCTATTTATAGGTGGTGACAAAGTAACAAAGAATGATCAGAGATTTAGACAGTCTCTCCAAATAACATTTTACTGTCTGGAAGTATGTACCATAATTTATTTAACCATTCACCTAGTGAAGAATACATTGTTGCTTCCAATTTGGCACTAAGAATAAAGCTTCTGTAAAAAAAAGGTCTGCATTCCCCCCCCCCCCCCAACTCATTTGGGCAAATGACAAAGACTGCTGGATCACATAATAGAAAGAAGCGTTATTCTCACAGGCAGTGAATGGGAATGCCTATTGTTCCACATCCTCATCAGTAGTTGGTGTTGTCAGTGGTTTTTACACTGGCCCTTCTAATGAATGTATAGTGGCGCCTCATCATTGTTTTAATTTGCAATCCTCCAGTGACATATGATGTTGAATGACTTTTCATACATTGCTTGACATTTCTATATGTTTCTAAGTTAGGTGTCTATAAAGGTTTTTGCTCCATTTTAAATCAGATTCTTTATTTTCTTATTGTTGAAATATTAATTCTTTTAATTTTTTCAGGTAACACTTCTTTATCACAAGTGTCTTTTGCAAATATTTTCTACAAGTCTGTGGCTTGTCTTCTTACTCTTGACATTGTCTTTTGTGGAGCAAAAACTTTTAATTTTAATTAAATCCATTATTAATTATTTCTTTCATGGATCATGTCTTTGGTATTTTATCTAAAAAGGCATCACTATACCCAATAATTAGGACCAATTTCTAAGCGTTTATTATTTACGTGTGATTTTTAAGTTAATTGTCCATGCATGCTGTCAATTTATAAAGGTGTGTAGAATTACAAATTCCTGTTTATATGAGCCCTGGGAAAGTAATTCAGTTGGTTTGAATGTCATCCCAATAAGTCAAGGTTGTGGGTTCAAACCCCAGTCAGGGCATATTAAAAAAATCAACCAATGAGAGCATAAATAGGTGAAACAACAAATCTCTCTCTCTCTCTCTCTCTCTCCTCTCTCTCTCTCTTTCTCTCTTTATCTCTTCCTCTCTTTCTAAAATAAATAAAATAAAGTTACTTTTAATATTTCAAGGATATTAAGCCTTTTTTACATATATTTTGTGTGTGAGATAGAATGTATTCCACATATGTAATTTTTGCCTTTTAACTTATTTTTACATCCCAAAACTTTAAAATTTTTGTAATCAAATCAATACTTTCATTTAGAGATTTACATTAGGAAGCCCTAAGTACAAAATTATATGGATATTTACATATATTTTAAAGTTTTTATGGGTTATTGTCACACTTAATCCATTTGGTATAATTTTCATATTAATATAGGTACTTTTATATTGACTTGCTTGTTTTAGTCTTGAAATGATTGACTAAACTATTTGATTGTAATTCTTCTTCCATTCAATATGTAACATTAACCATAGATCTAGGGGTATCTTTTTGATGGCAAAACTAATGCTTATAGATAATGAGGTGCCAAATAGGATATAGTTTATTTTTAAGAGGAAACCAATTTATGGACAGTTTGAAAGAAACAGATTGGCCATAATGATTACACTGTAAGAAGAACTTCATTGAATCAATAACATTTGAACAGGAATTTAATTACAGGTAATATTTCAATAGGAAAAGATGAAGTAGTAGGTATTTCATGCAGAAGAAAGATATTATCTTTTACTAGAGGCCCGGTACATGCATGGGGCCGGGGGGGGGGGTGTCCCTCAGCCCAGCCTGCATCCTCTCCAATCTGGGACCCCTCGAAGGATGTCCATTTGCCTGTTTAGACCCAATCCTGGTGGCATTGGGCCTAAATCGGCAGTCGACACCCCTCTCACAATCTAGGACTGCTGGCTCCCAACCACTTGCCTGCCTGCCTGATTGCCTCTAAATGCTTCTGCCTGCCAGCCTGATCACCCCCTAACCACTTTCATGACAGCCTGATTGATGTATAACTATTCCCCTGCCAGCCTGTTTTCCCCCAACTTCCCTCCTCTGCCAGCTTGGTCACCCCTAACTGCCCTTCCCTGCAGGGTTGATCATCTCCAACTGCCCTCCCTTGCAGGCCTGGTCCCTTTCAACTGCCTTCCCTTGCAGGCCTAGTGCCTCCCAACTGCCCTCCCCTACTGGCCATCTTGTGGTGGCCATCTTGTGTCTACGTGGGGCAACCATTTTTAAGCACATGGGGACAACTATTGTGTGTTGGAATCATTGTCAATGTGCATATTACTCTTTTATTAGATAGGATAGAGGCCTGGTGCATGGGTGGGGCCAGGTGGTTTGCCCTGAAGTGTGTCCCGGATCAGGGTGAGGTTCCCTTGGGATATGGGGTAGCCTGAGCGAAGAGCCTGTGGTGGTTTGCAGGCCAGCCACACCCCCTGGTGACTCAAGTGGAGGCCCTGATGTCTAGAATTTATTTATTTTCTAAAATTGAAATTCTATAGCCTGGAGTGGAGCCAAGCCTTCTGCTCACTCTGTTGCTGTAGCCATTTCTGTTTGGATTTGTTTACCTTTTATAATTGAAACTTTGTAGCCTTGAGTGAAGGCTTAGGCAGGCAAGGGCAGGCGGAAAGCTTGCCTGGAAAACCTACACCTCCCTCCTGCTCTCTGTGGCTGTAGCCATCTTGGTTGGATTTATTTGCATATTCTCTCTGATTGGCTTGTGGGTGTGGCTGGTGGGTATGCTGGTGGGTGTAACGGAGTCATGGTTAATTTTCATACTATTTTATTAGATAGAATACTTTCATTTTTAATTTAAAGAAACCTCTATTTGTAATATAATTTAATTTATTGACATCAAATATAAAACTTTTCCAGTTTTACCATCATGACCCTATAATATGCAATTTCTTCTTCATGATAGCTCATCTGTGTTTGCATTTACATATATATTTATTACATAACTGTAAAGGAATGGGAATTCATCCAATCTCATAATTTAAAAAATAGATCATTGTGCTTAAAAAGATGTCTCAAGAATTTTGAAACAATGTATTTGGCTGCTTCTTTTCATTTATCTTTCATTATTATTAAAATTGACTTTCATTTGGTATTCAAATTTTCTGACTGCCTTAGTATGCAAGGTTCTCAATAAGAATCCAATAGTAATGATGATCTTGAGTCACTAAGTTGACTACAATGTTTTCATGATTAAAAATTTATACTGGCTATAAAATTACAAGGCAACAAGAAAACAACTGCAGCGAGTATTTAGAGAGAAAAAATCCACATTTTTCACAAGCTGATTCTCCTTGTCTCAGACCTGTACTGGAAGCTTGCGTTGTTCTCATGTCCAATGATGAAGGTCCACTGATGTCTTGCTCTCCTCTAAAAAATACGGGTTCACCTTAGTTCTGACTGTCACACATATTTAGGCACACAGCTATCCATCTGCAGTGGTTCCTTACACTTGTATGTTGAAGAATATATTTCAGTAATTATTCTTTATAGGTCAACATTTTTGTCTGTTTCACTCTTCCTGACTCAAGTTCTGAATCTTCTTAACATCAAGAAATTATTACATCTGCATATGAAAATGTAAAAAGTACTAGTAATTCAAACATTACTTGAAAAGTCATGACCTAAAGTTAGGAAATATTGTAATTTTCATACTTTAAATTGAAATACTCCATCACTAGTTGTTGCAAGAACAGTACTTGGGAAGTGACTGATACTGAGGTTGGGGAGGGAAATAAGACACAGATGTTCTATAACAAAGTGTAAGGAAAAATAAAAGTGTGTGTCTGTGCAGACATTCAAAGAAGAGGGAAGTCAGAAAGCCTAATTCAAGTGCTAGTTTCCAATTGAATGGCCTATGGAGATTCAGTAAGAAGTTTCAGATAAAACGTGAGGTAAAGGCTTGCATAGACTGGTATAAGAGGACAATGCTACAATCTAAATTTATAAACAGTTGAATGCAATATGATGCTAGTGGAGGTATCAATAAATCATGTTAGGCTTTTTTTTCAGGCCACGTAGACAACTTTGAGTTATGGGTGTCTTAAACAAGATAAGGAGCCGACTTAAGCATGTAGGTGATGCACAAGAGACCCGATGCCAAGTTGTGAAGAACTTGCGTGCCAGCTCCTGATACTGTCCATGGAAGCTTATATGAAGGAAAGTAACCGAATGAGACCTTACATTTTCCAAATAGTTACAATATCATATCAAAGTGGCATTTAGTAATTTTTCATCTCTCCTCTGTTATTTTTGCTGGATTACATGTTATAAAGTGCTTTTTAAATTTTATTCTCTTTTGTTATAAGATTCCAGTTATAGCCACTGCACAAATATTTTCCATTATCAAAATTTGTTTGGTAATAACTTATATTATTTTTTGCATGATAACTAGGGTTTACATTAGAATTTACAAAGCAATCACATGAAAGTTTCATTTCATCATTAGATAGCACTATGAATAACCACTTTGTGGATGAAATGAGTTTAGAGACATGGTAGGCACAGAAAATGCTAATGAGAATGAGTTTGCTAAGGGGCACACATGATTAAATTGGACTGTATGAAATTGCTAGTGTTATAGGTTTAAATAAAATGGTTGAATATTGACAATTTTCTATGTTTCAACCTAATACATCTAGAAAAAACTAAGTGACAACACAGGACATTATACACATTTTTGTCAAAATAGGGATAAATACAATAAATGCTATGGGCAGACAATAATTATATCAACTTGATATACCCCAATGGGAATTGAACCTTATTGTGCACAGGATGACAGATGACACTTCAACCAACTGAGCCAGCTGGCTAGGGCACCTTTTTTGAACTTTATATAAATGTGATCATACAGTACTCTTTTTGTGCAGATTTTTTTTCTCAACAATTTTTTTCTGATATTTATTCCAATATAATATTATGCATTATAGTAGTTCATATTCTAGTGTGCATATGTCTACATTTATGTTTGGTATATAATCCATTGCTTGAGCATAATTTCTGCTTTAGTAGGTAATGCCAAGAATTTTTCCAGAGTACTTAAAATAATTTATACTTTTCTTCACCATCAGTAAGTACTATTATTCTTATTAATATTAGAAGTTACTAGGGAAGTGTAATAATATCTCATTGTGGTTTTAATTTGTAGTTTGCTAACATGAATGAAGTAGGCAATTTTATAAGTATATTAGACATTTTATATCATTTTCCAAAAATGCCAATTGGAGCCTTTGTTTTTTAAATAAATGTTTCTATTTTTATCAATTTGTAGGAGTTATATATTGTGAATACAAATACTTTGTCAGATACATATCTTGTTAGTATTTTCAATCCCTTGTTTTTTATCTTATTAATATATTTTTAAGAATTGAATTTATTACTTTTAACAGCCTTGCTTGCCAAACTTTTCCTTATGGTTAATAGGATTTGTGTCTTATACGAGAAATTTTTGTCTATCCTCAAGGCTGTAAACATATTGTCTTACTTTGTGTCCTATAAGCTTATGATTTTTAAATTTTCATGATTAGATCTGTTTAGAGTTCATTTTTATGTGTGGTGTGAGACAAGGGCCAGTCTTCTTTATTCTCACATGAAGAGCAAATGGATATACTAACATTTATTGAGAAGACTATTAGAGCTTTACCCACTCTTTTAGAATGTCAACTCAGTCATAAATGCCCACATATATCTATGGATATGTTTCTAATTTTTTATTTATTTTACTTCATTGGTCTATTTGCATATCTTTAAGCAACTGGCATACTGTTTTAACTATTGCTTATTTATATCTGGAAATAAAGAAATCCAACTTTGTTCTTTCTCATTGCCTGAGCTATTCTTGGCCATGTGTATTTCTATATAAATTTTAGAATTGGCTTTAGCATTTTCACAAAAATATTCTAAATACCCTTGTAGAACTTTTAGGGAATGTCATTAAAAAATGAATGTGGGGAGAATTCATATCTTTATAATGTTGAATTTTCTCAATTCTTTTACAATAATTTGTCTCAATGATGTTTATAAGGATTTAAAAAAAATCCAAATTCCTTTAATGATTAAATTATTACATATGTGTTCTTATCCCCCTTTTACCCCCACCCCATTACTCATGCCCTCAATGAATTTCATGCTATCACCTTATCTAAACAAGTATCTTGGTAAATTTACTTTTAGATATTTTGTGCTTCTTGATATTAAGATATTAGTATCATTGGAAAATATTTTACTGGTTTTTGCTGATACAGAGAAATGAAACTGACTTTTGTACAAATCTAGTAACTTCATTAAATACATATAGGAAGACATGTAGGTTGAAAATGTTTAATACAAGATCATATCTGCAAATACTCATATTTTTATTATATTTTTCAAACTTATACATTTAAGGTGGCAAGTTTAAGGGTACGTTTGTGTCTCCTGACTGCTCCATCAATTGGTTGTTCCCCATCTTTCTCTCTCACGTTGGGCCTCCCTATTCACTGAAACACAACATTAAATTATGCCAATTACAACTCTTACTATGGCCTCTAAGAGTTCAAGTGAAAGGAAGAGTTGCATGTCTCTCCTTTAAATAAAAAAAAAAAAAAAAAACTAGACATGATTCAGCTTAGTGAGGAAGGAATGTCGAAAGCCAAGATAGACTGGAAGCTAGGTATCATGTGCCAAAGAGTTAGCCGGATTGTGAATGCAAAGGAAACGTTCTCAAAGGAAATTAAAAGTGCTGCTCCAGTGAACACACAAAATATAAGAAAATAAAAATGCAGAAAGTGTTCGTGGTCTGGAGAGATTGAGGCAGACACAGCACTCCCTTATGCCAGAGCCTAATCTAGAGGCAAAGTCCTAACTCTGTAATTCTATGGAGGCTGAGAGCAGTGAGAAAGCTGCAGAAGAAAAGTCTGAAGCTGGCAGAGGTGGGTTCATGAGGGTGAAGGAAAGAAGCTGCTTGGATAACATGAAAATGAAGGTGAAGAATCAAGAATCTAACTCCGATCATCAGAGAGGTGGTTTTCCGGTAGATGAAGCAGCCTTATATTGGAAGAAGATGCCATGTAGCACTTGTATAGTGAGAGGAAAGGTCAGTGCCTGGCATCAAAGCTTCACTGGACAGGCTGACTCACTGGATAGGGGCAAATGCAACTGGTGATTTTAAGTTCACCCAGTGCTTATTTACCATTCTGAATGACTAAGGCCTTTAAGAATGATGCTAAGTTGAACACTTCTGTCCTGTCAATGAAGCAACAAAGCTTGCATGATAGTGTATCTGTTTACAACATAATTTAAGGAATATTTTAAGTCTACTGTTAGGAACTACTGCTCAGAAAACACACACACAATTCTTTCAAAATATTACTGCTCACAGATAATACATCCGGACGCCCAAGACCTCTGGGCACAGAAACAATGAGATTAACATTATGTTAATGCCTGCAAACACAATACCCATTCTGCAGTTCCATGGATCAAGGGGTGATTTTGAATTTCAAGTCCTATTTTTAAAGAAGTGCATTTCATAAGGCATTTAACTACCAGAGATCATGACTCCTCTGATAGATCTGTGCAGAGTACATTGAAAACCTTCTGGGAAGAATCCACCATTCTAGATCCATTAGGCACATTTGTGATTTATGGGAAGAGATCAAAATAGCAATAGAAGAACTTGACTTGGAGGAGTTCAATTTATCAATGAAGGAAGTAACAACAGACACGTGGGAAAAGCAACAGAACTAGACTTAGAAGTGGAGCTGAAACTGAAACTGAATTGCGGCATCTAATGACCAAACTCTCATAGATGAGGAGTCAGAGAGAGAATGGTTCTACTCCGATGGAGGGCCTTGGAGATTACTGAAATGACAACAAAGGATTTAACGTATCACATAACATAGGATAGTAAAGGATTCACTCCAATTGTGAAAGAAGCTCTATTGTGGGTAAAATGCTGTCAAACAGCATCCCATGTTGCAGAAAAATAGTTGGTGAGAGTCAATTGATTGGCAAGCTTTATTGTCTTATTTTTCCCTTTCTTTATTGATTAAGGTATTACATATGTGTTCTTAGCCTCCGACCTCCTCTGATCATGCCATTACCCTCCCCCCCTTCGGTGTCCGTGTCCTGTGGTTAGGCTTATATGCATGCATACAAGTCCATTGGTTGATCTCTCCATATAACCCCCACTTTCCCCTAACTTCTCTCTGAAGTTTGAGCATCTGGTCCATGTTTCTCTATCTGAATAAGTTTTTGTTCATCATCTTATGTTGTTTATTATAATCCACAAATGAGATCATGTGATATTTATCTTTCTTGGATTGGCTTATTTTGCTTAGCATAATGCTCTCCAGCTCCATTTATACTGTTGCAAATGGTAGGATATTCTTTTTTTTTTTTTTTTTTTTTTTTTTTTTTACAGCAGCATAGTGTTCCATTGTATAGATGTACCACAGTTTTTTAATCCACTCATCAGCTGATGGACACTTAGGCTGTTTCCAAATCTTAGCTATGGTGAATTGTGCTGCTATGAACATAGGAGTGAATATATCCTTTCTGATGGGTGTATCTGGTTTCTTGGGATATATTACTAGAAGTGAGATTACTGGGTCAAATGGGAGTTGTTTTGGGGTGGAATGTTCTAAATATGTTGATTAAATACATCTGATCTAGTGAGTCATTTAGGATTGAAGTTTCTTTGCTATTTTTTGTCTAGAGGATTTATCCATTGATGTTAACAGGATATTACAGTCTCCTACTATGATTGTGTTGCTGTCAATCACCCTGATATCTTCTAGAATTTTTTTATGTGTTTGGGTTCTCTTGCATTGGGTGCATAAATGTTTACCAGAGTAATATCCTCTTCTTGATCACTTTAGAATTATGAAGTGGCTTTTCTTGCCTCTTGTTATGGTCTTCACTTTGATGTCTATTTTGCCAGATATAAGTATTGCTACCCCAGGTTTCCCCCCACCCCCAATTTCCATTTGCCTGTAGATATTTTTCCATCCCTTCAATTTCAGTCTCTGTGAGTCCCTTGTTTTGAGGTGTGTCTCCTATAGACAGCATATATATGAGTCTTGTTTTCTTTTTTTAAATATATATATATATTTTATTGATATTTTACAGAGAGGAAGGGAGAGAGAAAGAGAGCTAGAAATGTCAATGAGAGAAACATTGACCAGCTGCTTCTTGCACACCCCCTGCTGGGGATGTGCCCGCAATCAATGTACATGCCCTTGATCGGAATCGAACCCGGGACCTTCCAGTCCGCAGACCGATGCTCTACCACTGAGCCAAACTGGTTTCGGCGAGTCTTGTTTTCTTATCCATTCATTCACTCAATGTCTTGTGATTGGAGCATTTAATCCATTTACACTTAATGTCATTATTGATAGGTACTTGTTTGTAGCCATTTCTGTATTTTATGCCTGTGGGGTCCCTTCCTCCCTTTCTATTTATTATTTTTACAGCATTCCCTTTAGCATTCATTGCATTGCTGGCCTGGTTGTAATAACTCCATTAACCCTTTTTTGTCTGTAAAGCTCCTGATTCAATTTTGATTGGCAGTCGTGCTGGATATAGTATTCTTGGATTCAGTCCTTTGCTTTGTATCACTTTGTATACCTCCTTCCATTCCCTTCTAGCTTGATGTGTTTTTGTTGAGAAATCATTTGATAATCTATGGGTGATCCTTTGTAGGTAACTTTCTGTCTCTCTCCTACAGCCTTTAAGATTCTCTTTGTCATTAACATGTGCCATTGTAGTTATGATGTGTCTTGGTGTGAGTCTTTTGGGATTCATCTTGCTTGAGACACTCTATACTTGTATAACTTTTTTCTCCCCCATATCAGGGAAGTTTTCTGTCATTATTTCTTCAATTAGATTTTCTAATTCTTGTTGCTCTTCTTGTCCTCTGGCAGCCCTATTATATATATACTACTTTGTTTTGTGTTGTCCCAAAGCTCCCTTCGGCTATCCTCCAGCTTTTTAATTTTTTTCTTCAGTTGCTGTTCAGATGGGCTTATTTCTGTACCTTATTTTCTAACTCACTAATTCAGTCTTCTACTTCTTCTAGTCTACTGTTGAAACCTCCCATGGTGTTTTTTGATTGTAGCTATATCACTTTTGATTTCTTCCTGATTTTTCCATAAGTTGTTGATTTTCTCATCTATCTGGTATATGAACTAACTGTATGGATGTTTCTCTGAATTATTTTTCTGTCATGTTGCATGCTTTCTTTTCACTTATTTCCTTTCTTGGTGACTCATCATTTTCTTTCCAATGATTGTTTCATTGTCACCCCATTCTAACTATCACCAAAAGATCCAAATGTCAAATTGTAGGGGCCTGGGCTGTGGGCAGTGGGAGCTTTGCACCCCCTGAGTGTCACTGAAGAGCTCTGACCCCAAGATGTGTGACTGCCATGGGTTGGTGGGAGCCACACTTGCCCAGGATCAGAGTCACAAACGATTAATGTGGCCTCATGTGCACACGTAGAATCACAGACCCCACCTGGGCTATGCTGAAACAGACCCCAATGACGTGTGCTAAAATCAGAGTCCCCAGCCTTGTGTCAGGAGTCAAGACCCCTTGTGCTTGTGTGGAGAATTAAGTATTAGAGTATCTGTTGCTTTGGAGCGATAATCAGGTTTCCTGTATGTGCATGTGCCAATAATTGGAGCTGCTGGCTCTTAGTGTGAATGCACTGGGAATCAGGGATCCCAGACATGCGTGATGATAAAGAGAGTCAAATCACTGATACTCAGTGCTGCTTCTCGCACTGGGAATCAGGGTCTCTGGTGTGCTTGGGGGACCAGGTTACAGTCACACTATGTTGGCAGGAGGTCCACTCTTGCCCTGTGGAAAACAGCCTTCCATGTGCACTTGCCCTGATCAAGGTCAGGTGGCTCTGCTGTCCTGTGTAGGTGTGGGGTCTGGTTCTGCAGGTGTGCACTATGGGAAACAAACTTCCCATGTCCATGTACCCAGGCTCAAATTCAGTGCAGTCTCCTTGCATGGGTCCAGGGTCTGATCTTGGGAAACAAACTCCCCACGTTTACACTCTCAGGCTCAAATTCAGGTAGGGCCACAGTTGTATGTTGGCAGGAGCCCTGTTTGAGCATAGAGGGTCTGGCAGTTCCTTTGCCACTGCTGTGGGGCAGGTGGGGAGAAATATTGGCTCTGTGACTCACAAAAATCTGCGGCAGGGGTTCCCTGGGGGTCTTGGTTTTCATGGGTCTGCAGCTGTGGTCACAGGTCTTTTACTCAAGTGGCTGTAGAGTGCTGGTTTGCTTCTGAGACAAGATTGGGTAGTGGCAAGGTTAGGATCCTAGTCTCAAGCAGCTCTGTTCTTCAAGATGATGTGGTCTCTGTGCCCACACTGGCCGCTCCTGGAGTGTTTGTAGTGGCAGTGGGGCTTTGCCATCTAAGATTGCTTGGTTTGGCAGCCCCTTGGAAGACCTGCAGGATCAAAATGCCCCTAGTTCTCTCTCTCACACACACATACCACACACATCCACACACTCCTCTATCGCTCCCTTACTCTCTCTCTCACACACATATTCTCCCTCCCTACCTTCTTGCTGGTTGCCATCTTGGGTCTCTCCCATAGATTTTGGAATGTTGTGTTTTCAATATCTTTTGTTTCCAGGATACTTTTTATTTCTTCTTTGATCTCTTTGGTAACCCACTTACTGCTTAATAGCATGCTATTTAGCCTCCAAGTGTTAGATATTTTTTCATTGTATTTGATTTCTAATTTTATGCCATTATGATCTGAGAAAATGTTTTATATGATTTCTTTTTGAATTTGCCTGTGTCCAAATATGTGGCCTATCTTTGAAAATGTTTTGTGTGCACTTGACAAGAATGCATATTCTGTAGCTTTGGGGTGAAATGTTCTGAAGATGTCAATTAAATCAATCTGATCCAACGAGTCATTTAGGATTGCTGCTTCTTTGCTGATGTTTTTAGAGGATTTATCCAGTTGTGTCAGTGGAGTATTGCAGACCCATACTATGAGTGTATTGCTGTCAATCTCACCCTTGATATCATCCATAAGTTGTTTTATGTATTTGGGTGCTCCTATATTGGGTGCATATATGTTTACTAGTGTTATATCCTCTTTTTTAATTGCTCCCTTTAGTATTATAAAGTGGCCCTCATTATCTCATGTTATGGCCTTAACTTTGAGTTCTATTTTGTCAGATATAGGTATTGCAACCCCAGCTTTTTTCTCATTTCCATTTGCCTGAAATTTTTTATCCATCCCTTCACTATCAGTCTGTGTGAATCTTTTGTTCTGAGGTAGGTCTCTTGCAGACATAAAAATATATGGGTCATGTTTTCTTATCCATTGAGCTACCCTATGTCTTTTTATAGGAGCATTTAATCCATTTAAATTTAATGTTATTATTGATAAGTACTTGTTTGTTGCCATTTTTATTTGTTATTTTTGTGTTCCTTCTTGCATTTCTGTTGCATTTCTGTTTCTTCTTTTTACAGCAGTCCCTTTAGCATTTCTTGCATTGCTGGCTTGGTTGTAATAAACTCTCAAAGCCCTTTTTTTGTCTGTGAAGCTCCTGAATCCACCTTCAATTTTGGTTGGATACTTGAGCCCAGGAGCTGTCTGCTGGGGCAGTGGGCTCAGGGGGCCTGTGAACTGGAGCAGTGCTACCACAGGGACTGGATGCCAGAAGCTGAGGTTGTTCCTTGTGGTGGCGCAGAGAAACACCCAGAGGCCTCCTGCCAGTGCAGCAGGCTCAGGGGGCTTATGTGCTAGATCAGTGTGACTGCAGTGACTGGGGGTTGACAGACAAAAAACGGGAAGTCTGAGTTTCTGCTGCCCAAGCCTTGCACCCTTGGTTTGATATGAGTGCACCGAGTGGCAGCTCACAGTCCCCAGGAGTTGCTTGCTAGGGTGGCGGCCTCAGGGGGCCTGCATACTGAAACCATGTGACCATGTGTCTATTGATAGGCAGCTGGGAAAGGAGAAGAATGAATTTCTACTGCAGGGGCTGTATGTCCATGTTTGGATGTGAACACACCCAGCGGGAGCTCAAGGAGGCACTGTGTAGCCACCGATAGGAGCAGCAGGTTCAGTAGACCTGCATGCTGGAAAGGTGCAACTGCGGTGTCCACAGGCCAGCAGCTGGGGATGGGAAAAGTCCCATTTTTTTCTGCCTTCCAGCCTTGGTTGAATTCACATGTGCCCAGTGGGGGCTCACAGAGGCACCTAAGAGCTGCCTTTGGGGAGGTGGGTTCAGGAGGCCTGTGCCCTGGGAAAGCATGGCTTAGGTGTCCAGAGGTCACTGCTGCGGGAGCTGTGCACCTTTGGAGGTGGAAGTGGGTCTGCTGATCTGTGGGTGGGGCAGCAGGATTTTGACTGGAGTGGCTGCAGGGTCACTGGCAGTGTCCAAGGCCAGTCTGGGTGGTGGTGCTAATGAGTTCCTAGATGAGACTGGTCTCCCCTTCAAGATGGAATGGGCTCCATGCCTTAGCCCCACAGCCCATGGAGTGCCTGCAGCAGTGGTAGGTGCTCCCTGTCCAGGAGATCCTAGTCTGCCAGCCCCTGACACTTCTGCTGGATTTAACTGTCCCTCGTTCACTCACACACTCAGACCACTCACATCCACACACTCTCCTTTCACTCCCTTACTCACACTCACCCTCTCCTTCACCTCTGTCCGGCTAGCTGCCATCTTCAAATCCCCCTTTATTATCTTATTTTAAGAAATTGGCACACAACCCCCAACCTTCATCAACTACCATTCTGATCAGTTTTCGTCCATCAGGACTGAAGAAAGATACTTCACCAGCAAAAAGTTGATGATTCACTGAAGGATCAGAGGATGTTTATCATTTTTAGTAATAAAATTTTAAATTAAAGTATGTACATTGTTTTTTTAAGACAAAATGTGAGTGCATAGTATAGTATAACTTTTATATGCACTGGGAACCAAAAAATTTTAAGGGACTCACTTTATTGTGATATTTGCTTTATTGTGGCGGTCTGGACCAGCCCAGCATTACTTCCAAGGTATGTCTATAGAACTGTATTACTGAAATCTGGAACTGTATTACTACAATCAAATCCAGTGTTGCCTGTTAAACCACAAGAAATTAAAGAATACTCATTAAATGTGTTCAATAAAAATTGAAGAACTGTTATAAGTAGTACTAGCCTAGGGATTCATTTAGTATATTCCATGAAACACTTTTTGTTTACCATATACTTGTTTTTGCCAAAAAATAAAAGTAAAATTTACATTTTCTAGGATTAATGAATGGCATACAGGATTATGTTTTCAAGGCTCTGTCAAAACTTTGTGAATTTGATGTCAATGACATAGATTACTCCTGTCTCTGGTGACACTCACTCATCAGAGTGTTTTTAGAAACATAATTGTGAGGCAAATTAATGGGTGTAACTATAATTGTAAGCACTAGATTGACATTTTCTGGAGAGATTAATTCTGATCAAAGTTAAATACATAAACATTCCTATTCTATTGTTAAAATGGACTGGATGTGTCTTAGTGGTTCAAGTGATTCGGTGCACTAGGAAAGGAAAATTTAGGTGCTTACTCTGCAAACCTCCTAAAGTTTCTGACTCCAGTGGCCTTTTTACATTGAGACAACTTTCCATTCTAATATCTTATCATCCAGAGGTTTTACTGTTTCAAACTCACCTTCAAAATGCATATGGCTTTATAATAAGTGTTATACAAAATCACTAATTATTACTTATATTCATGACAATTAATAAATCTCATATATCTATATACTTTCCATATTTTAAAATATCTTCAAATTTTATGAGAATTCTTAAAATGGAGCACAATTGACTTGCTGGGTCCCATCTCTTTATGTATTTATTCACTGTTGGTAATAGCTAAGGAATATATTCTAAAGAAGAAGGAAGAAAATTGTCTAGGAAACGTTTCCATTAGATATTTAGTATTATGGTTTAAGAAAAAATTACATATCAATTAAGAAATATTCCTCTTGAAAAATACACCTTTTATGAAGCTTATAGGATGAACTCTGTCCCAATGAAGTTATATATTCCTAAGCAGTACATAATAACATTTGATAATTAAAGATCCAGGATTTCTTTTCAATTATTTACAAAAATACTTGTTTTTCATATGCATTTTAAAATAATGTTCTTCATTTATTTGAATAACAGGGATAAAAAAGTTACAATGACTAAAATTGAAGCTGTTAGTGAGATATTAATCTTCTTAGTGGGTGTACACTTTTGCCATACTTTGAGTGCACCTTCAATTTTGGTACTGTAATTCTCTGTTTTTTCATTTATATAAATTATAACATTTCTCATGATTTTTCTTATATGTCAAGAGTTTTATTCCCAGCTAATCTGTTACCAAACACCATGTCATCCAGACAGAAAACAATTTACTTTTTTGATAAACCATATTTTCTTACTACTAGTCAATACCAAATTTACTGAATATTTGTCAATAATTAATGAGAAAACTTGATACATATTACAATTTTAAGAACAACCAAATATTTTTTAATGCAGTCACTGGCTATTTGTTACGGAAAACATATTCTAAGTTTACTTTGACCAAATATAATAATTGATTGTGCTATAATTTTCCTCTAAGAAATAAACAGTTGATCACTATTGCGTTTTCTTTGTGTAAGACTATTGATCTTTTATACACATCAATGAACTTATTCAATATTAAATTAATTTAACAATAGCACTTGAGTAGTGATTCTGTGCCAGATGCTATGTAGACAATAGATATAGAGAAATAAAGGTAATGCAGTAGCTGACATAGAGTTAAACATAGAGGAAGTTTTGTCAATAAACTGAAACTTAAGGTAAATCTGAAACTTAAGATAAATCTAAATATAAGAAAATATGTTTTATTAATTACTATGCATAAAGAACTTACTTTCAGAGGCAAAGCATAATTTACCTCATACAGTGATGGTTTATTTTATATAGAAAAACACATGAGCTATTCTTGATGGAGATTTGAGTTGACAAAGCTCTGGTTCTGGGCAGAGACAGCACAGAATAAGTTGATACAAAAAGGCATATGCTATGTAATGCTTAATAAAATGGAAGGTGGACACAGATTTTTTTATTTTAAATATATTTTATTGATTTTTTTACAGAGAGGAAAGGAGAGGGATAGAGAGTTAGAAACATCGATGAGAGAGAATCATCGATCAGCTGCCTCCTGCCACACTTCCTACTAGGGGATGTGCCCGCAACCAGTGTACATGCCCTTGACCGGAATCGAACCCGGGACCCTTCAGTCCTCAGGCTGACGCTCTATCCACTGAGCCAAACTGGTTTCGGCTGGACACAGCTTCTGTGGCTAGCCAGGTATGGTCAGCGAGTGGGAGACTAACAAATAACAATTCAGGGAGAGAAAAAAAATGTGAGGATTATCAGGAGATAGAAGGATTTCAAGGAGCTGGCAGTAAGAAGGGGCCTAAAGAAAACTTGTTCCCAGGAAATCCTTATCATGGAGCAGTCAAGTTCTATTAACGTGTGTTTTGCATACTTGGCACCGCTGTGCTGAGCTACCCCTGAAGGTCATTTCTCCCATTACTTACAAGTTTAAGAAAAAGTCTGAGGCACTGTGCCAACTCAAGGGGCACTGTACATACCAGGAAAACTGGGATTTAAGGAAAGAGATGAGCTCCTGGAGCCAAGAAATGTAGTTTGAATATAAAGAATTCAGGAAAGCAATTGCTACATGGTTTAATTTAAAATTAGATGTCGATGACATAATATTTCATACCTTCAAGAATGGCAAGAGGAAGACACAGAGCTATGATAACATCACAGAGTAAGTGGATGCTACATGGACATGCTCCCAGAAACAAATTGCAATTATAAGTAAATTCAGAAAAAATTCCAAAATAATCAACTCAAGACTTGCAAGCTAGAACCCTGATGCCTGAGGAACAAAAGTGGAGACTACATAGAGCCTGGTAGGAGGGGCAGAGGCACAAAAGAGGTGTCTGGCACCCACAGACAGCAACTGAAGTCCTGGAAAGACATCTCAGCTGTGGGAATGGGGGGTTGCCACTGAGAAATCTGGGGTCTATTTCCCAAGCTGGGCCCCCCAGCAGAGAGCACCAGAACTGAGAAGGGTACCCACATAACATCTGGCTGTGAAAAGCAGCAAGGTTGCTGTCTGCCAGGGAGTGATGGCTGAAAATTCAGGCAGCCTCATCAAGGACCAACACAAAAAATTCCCTGCCGACCCACCCATATTGTGCTTCTACAAAAGGAAAGCAGAGTGGACTGGAGCTGTGTTCGCAGAAGCCAGGACTGGGGATTCAGGGGTTGGAGCTCAGAAGGCAGGCTACCCCAGTTTCCTGTGCTAAGTCATTCCCTTATACATCAGAGGACAACTTTCCACACAGACATTTACCTTGCCTGGGATACAGACAGTTAATCCACCCTATTGGAAAGCACCTTGCCCTGAGGCCACTTAATAGACTAAAAATAACAATTGGCCTCCAGGCAGAAGCAACTGTCCCACAATTTTGAAACAAAACTAAACAAAACAGCTGCTCAACTGGGGATAATTGTCTGGAGGCAATTCAAGTTGGAATCCTATCAGTTTGTAAGCAGAGGTGGTCCCTGAAGGCTTTGAGTCTTTTCCTGATGTAATTAGTCAGAAACATCATTTGACACTGTCCTGCACTAGAGATTGAGAGATAATGAGCACCTACTTAATACATACTCACAAACCCAAACTGGGGAGACAAAAAAAACAATCCCAAAATGAAAAAAAAAAAAAAAAAAAGGAAAAAAAGGACTTCTGGAGAAAGAGAATACTCCAGAAGAAAATATAAATGAAGCAAAAATAAGAAATTTATTGAAACAGAGCTCAGAGTAATGATGGTAAAGATGCTCAACAGCATGAAAAAAAAAAAGATATGGTAACTATGAAAAAGGATCAGGTGGAAATAAAGACTGACATAACACAAATAAAGAAGACACGCTACAGAGCTATGATAATAAAAACAGCATAGTACTGGCAGATAAACAGATACAGAGATCAATTGAACAGAATAGAGAGCCCAGTTATAAAACCAAATGTTTATGGACAGATACTTTTTGACAAAGGAGCCAGAAATGTACACTGGAGTAAAGATAGTCTCTTCAATAAATGATGCTGGGAAAACTGGAAAGCCACATGCAAACATATGAAAATGGATTCCAGTTTGTCCCCATGTACAAAAATCAGTTCAAATTGTATCTAAGAGTTAAACATAAGACCCAAAATTATAAGTCACATAGAAAAAAAAAAAAAAGGATCAAACTTACAGACCTGGGCAGCAGAGAACAATTTATGGACTTGACCTCAAAGGCAAGGGAGGTGAAGGCTAAATGAATGGATGGGTCTATATCAAACTGAAGAGCTTCTGCACAGCCAAAGAAGTGGACAACAAAACAAAAAGGTAGCCAACCAGATGGGAGATGATATTTACAAACGGTAGCTCTGACAAAGGTTTAATTTCCATAATATGAAAAGAACTCGTAAAACTCAACAGCAAACAAATAAAACTCCAATCAAAAAGTGGGCCGAGGACCTGAAAATACATCTCTTACAAGAAGACATGTGAACTTCCAATAGATATATGAAAAGATATTCAACCTCCCTGGCAATTAGATAAATGCAAATCAAAACTACAATGAGATACCACCTCATACCTATTAGAGTGGCCATTATCAACAAGACAAGCAATGATAAGTGTTGGAGTGGTTGTGGGAAAAAGGGAACCCTTGTTGGCTGCTGGTGGGAATGTAGATGTACAACCACGATGGAAAGAAGTCTGGTGTTTCCTCAAAATATTAAGAATGAAGTTACCATATGACTCAGCAATCCCACTCCTGGGTACATACCTGAAAAACTCAAAATAATTTATATGCAAAGATATATGCACCCTATCTCATGGTAGCATTATTCACGGTGAACAAGACTTAGAAAGCGCCAAAGTGCTCTGCAATAGAGGACCGGATAAAGAAGATGTGGTCCATATACACAATGGAGTACCACGTGGCCGTAAGAAAGGATGAAATAGTATCATTTGCAACAACATGGATGACCTTGCAAACATTATGTGAAATGAAATAAGTCAGTCAGGAAAAGCTAAGAACCACATGATTTCACTCATATGTGGAGTATAAAACTGAAACTTATGAACCCAAATAACAGTGTGGTAATTGCCAGAGGAAGGAGTGTGGGGGGAGAAAGGTTTCCTAATATGAGGTGACAGGAAAATATTTGACTTAGGGTGGTGGGCACATTACCCTATATATAGAGTTTATAAATTAGTAATCCACACATGAAACCTATATGTTCATGATGACTAATGTCACTCTAATAAAAATCAATTAAAAAAGAACACATTGAAAGGAATACACAGCAGATTAGGGGAAGCTGAGGATGGAAATAGTGAATTAGAAGACAGGGTTAAAAAAATCACTCAATCAGAGAGAAAAACAAAAAGCAATTAAAAGCCAGTAAGACAGTTTAAGGGAGCTGTAGTGCAACTTGAAATCTAATGATATTATAATAGCAGGTATGCCAGAAGAGCCAGAAAGGGGGGAAGGGACAGAAAATGGGTGTGGAGAAATAATGGCAGAAAACTCCCCTAACCTGATAAAGGAGAAAGTCACACATAAGTTCAGAAGGCACAAAGAACCCAAGCAAAAAGAACCCAAAGAGGACCAACCCAGACACATCATAATTAAAATGCCAAAAAAAAATAAAGACAAAGAGACTATCCTAAAAGCATTGAGAGAAAAGCAGACTTCCCTACAAAGAAGCTCCATAAGGTGGACACCTTATTTCTCATAATAAACTCTATAGGCCAGAAGGGAATGGCATGAATTACTCAAGATAATGGAAACCATGGATCTACAACCAGTTTACTATATCCAACAGGGCTATTATTCAAAATATGGCCAAATGAAGAGCTTTCTGGACAAAAAGAGACTAAAAGAGTTCATCACCACTAAGCCAGCATTATAAGAAATGCTCAAGGATGCTGTAATGAAAAGTAGAAACAGAGAGAAAAACCTAGCTATAACAAATTTAAAAAGCACCAAATAAGCAACTCTCAATAATATCCCTAAATGTAAATTGATTAAATGCTCCAATCAAAAGGCACAGGGTAGCTGAATGGATACTAAAACATGACACAACTATATGCTGTCTACAAGAGATCCACCTCAGAACAAAAGACAATTGATTTCTCAGGACTTAGATGGCTTGCAGCCTGAAGGTCCTCACCTTTGTAATGTAGATGTTCATCTTTAGAGCCAGTGTTTCCCAAAGTGTGGTACGCATACCCCCAGGGGTATGGGAAGAGTTTGGTGGGGGTACACATTGCACCAGAGTTTGGTGGGGATATGCACTGCACAGTGCTTAGCTGCGCCTAATTCTACATTCTCATGAGTCAAGTCAATTTCATCCTTCTCATTGATCCAAATAAATGTTATTTATAATATAACTTTTATTTATATTTTATTATGAATAATTTTATTTTTCATTTATTATTATTTTGTGTATGTACGAAAAAATAAAAAATAAATATATTTTGATTGTTATTAAAAGACATCCTTTTTTTTTTGATGAGGGATACTCAGCGTTACAAAAATTATAGAAGGGGTACACATATGTTAAAAGTTTGGGAAACACTGCTCTAGAGGATTTGAGAGAAGAGATTAACAACAGCACAATCATAGTAGGGATCTGCTGACTTCACTGGATAGATCTTCCAGACAAAAACATATCAGGAAACAGTGACTGTAAAGGACACATTAGATCAGGTGGATTTAATTAAAATTTATAGTGCACATGGATCATTCATAAAGATAGACCATATGTTAAAACACAAAATAAGTCTCTATAAATTCAAGAAGATTGAAATTATATCAAGCCTCTTCTCAGATCACAGTGGGATTAATGAAATTAGAAATCCACTATAGTAAAAACACCCCAAAACATTCAAACACATGGATGGTGAATAGCATGTTATTAAACAATAAATGGGTTACCAATGAGATCAAGAAGAAATCAAAACTTCCTGGAAATAAATGAAGACTAACACACAACAAGCCAAAATTTCTGGAATATAGCAAAAATAGTCCTGAAAGGGAAGTTCATAGCACTATAGGCATACCTCAAGAAACAAAACAAAACAAAAAAACAGCAATAAATTATTTAACCCTGCAACCTAAAGAACTAGAAAGAACAAGAAAAGCCCAAAGTAAGTAGAGGAAGGAAATA
The DNA here is from genome assembly GCA_963924515.1 of Vespertilio murinus. Taxonomy (NCBI): domain Eukaryota; kingdom Metazoa; phylum Chordata; class Mammalia; order Chiroptera; family Vespertilionidae; genus Vespertilio; species Vespertilio murinus. Next base: position 5,511,664 of record OZ004713.1, read on the forward strand.
ATAAAGATTTAATAAAGAAATAATAAATAAATAACATAGAGACTTAATAATAATAATAATAATAATAATAATAATAATACCAAAAAAAATAAACAAAACCAAGAGCCAGTTCTTTGAGAGGATATACAAAATTGATAAACTGTTAGCCAGAACCACGAAGAAACAAAGAGAGATGACCCAAATAAATAAAATCAGAAATGAAAGTGGAGAAGTAAACACTGACACCACAGAAATACAAAGGATTGTAAGAAAATACTATGAAAAGCTATATGTCAAAAAGCTGGACAATGTGGATGAAATGGACAAATTTCTAGAACAGTGCAATCTCCTAAAGCTGAATCAGAAAACCTGGACAGGCCAGTAACAACTGATGAAATAGAAGCAGAAAAAAAACAAAAACAAAAAACAAACAAACAAACAAACAAAAACGCCCAGCAAACAAAAGCCTGGGTTCGATGGCTTCACAGGGGAGTTTTATAAAACATTCAAAGAAGAGCTAATACCTATACTCCTCAAACTATTTCATAAAATACAAGAGGAAGGAACATTTCCAAACTCTTTTTATAAGGTCAGCATTATTCTAACTACAAAACCAGATAAAGACACTTGAAAGAAAGAAAATTGCAGGGCAATATCCCTGATGAACATACATGCTAAAATTCTCAACACAATATTAGCAAATTAGATCAAGTAATTTATTAAAAAAAATCATACACCATGTCCAAGTGGGATTTATTCCAGTGATGCAAGGCTGGCACAATATTTGCAAATCAATAAACATGATATACCACATAAACAAATTGAAAGGCAAAAATCACATGATTATATTAATAGATGCAGGAAAAGCACTTTTGATAAAAACTCTCAGCAAAGTGATAATAGAGGGAGCATATATCAACATGATAAAAGCTCTGTATGACAAACCTACAACCAACATCAACTTTAATGGGCGAAAACTAAAAGGACTTCCCCTAAGAAGAGGAACAAGACAGGAATGTCCACTTTCACCACTCTTATTCATCATTGTATTAGGAGCCCCAGCCACAGCGATGCCACAAGAAGAAATAAAAGGCATCAAAATTGGAAAGGAGGAAGTGAAACTCTCATTATTTGCAGATGACATAATATTATACATAGAAAAACCTAAATACTTCACCAAAAAAACTACTAGATTTAATAAATGAATTTGGCAATGTAGCAGAATACAAAATCAACACCCAAAAATCAATGGCTTTTTAATATACCCATAATGAATTCACAGAAATAGAAACTAAACAAAAAATTCCACTTACCATTGTAACAAAAAAGTTAATATACTTAGGAATAAACTTAAGCAAGAAGACAAATGACCTGTACTCAGGAAACTACAGGACATTGAAAAAAAGAGATGGAAGAAGATATAAGCAAGTGGAAGAATATACCATGTTCATGGATTGGTAGAATAAGTATCATTAAAATATCCATGCAAGGCAATATACAGATTCAATGCAATTCCTATTAAAATTCCAATGGTATATTTTGCAGATCTAGAACAAACACTACAAAAATTTATTTGCTATCAAAATAGATCCTGAATAGCTCCAGCAATTTTGAGAAAAAAAAAAACAAGTTGGAGGAATCACAATACCAGGTTTCAAGTTATACTACAAAGCCACCATAAACAAAACAGCCTGGTGCTGGCACAACTACAGGCATATAGATCAATGGAAGATAATAGAGAATCCATTAAAAAACACACACACACACACACTCAAGCCATTACGCTCAGTTAATATTTAACAAAGGAGGCAAGAGCATACAATGGAGTCAAGAGAGTCTACTTTTCCAAGAGAGTCTCTTGGGAAAATGGGATAGATACATGCAAAAAAATTAAGCCAGACCACCAACTTACACCATATTTATATAAGAATAAACTCAAAATGGATAAAATACTTAAATGTAAGTTATGAAACCACAAAAATGTTAGAAGAGACCATAGGTAGCAAAGTCTCAGACATCTCTAATAACAATATGTTTACAGATACATCTCCTAAGGAGGAAATACACAGATGGGACTATCAATATATATGAAAACCTAAGCGATCATCCAACCACCCAACTGGTAGATATAACACACAATGACCACCAGAGAGCAAACACTGCTACTGGTAAGTATGATCCTACTGACCACCAGAGGGCAGATGCTCAACATAGGAGCTGCAAAGCTGTAGTGGCTTGGCAGCTGCAATTCTTGGGTGACCCAACCTGAATTGGAGCGGAGGGAGCCAGATTCTGGGGTGCATCACCTGTGGACTGCCCTCTCACAACCCAGGACCCCTTGGGGGATGTCAAAAAATTAAATATAGAACTTCCATTTTACCCAGTGATACTACTTCTAGGAATATATCCTAAGAAACCTGAAGCACCAATCAGAAAGAATGTATTCACCCCATGTGCATAGCAGTACAATTTACAGTGGCCCAGGTGCCTATTAGTAGATGTTTGAATTAAAAAGCTGTGGTACTTTTATAGCATGAAATACTATGCAATAGTAAAAAAGAAAAACCCTTTCCCTTGGAGACAGCATGGAGGGACCTGGAAAGTATCATGCTGAGTGAAATAAGCCAGTCAGAGAAAGACAAGGATCCAAGGATCACATGAACTCAATCATAAGTGGAATCTAAGTAACAAAATAAACTGATAAATGGAGTGGATCCAGAGACATGGAAGCATGAAATAGAGTGTGGAATCTCAGAGGGAAGGCAGGTGGGTGGGAGGTAATCAACCAAAGACCTTGTGCGCATATATGCATAGCCCATGAACACAGACATTAGGATGTTGAAGGCCTGGGGCAGTGGGGGGAAGACAAGGGTAGGAGACAGGGGTAAATGGGGGAAAATGGGACATATGCAATACTTCTAACAGTAAAGAATTATCCTATCTAAAAAAGGGTAATATGCAAATTAACCATCACTCTGCAATAAATATGGTGGCACCTATAGCCACAAAGATGGCAGCCTCAGCTGGAGCCATGGAGCCAAGGGACTGGGCAGGAGGCTTGGGAAGCAGAGCCTCCTGGACGCCCAGGCCAGGGGCTGAGGGAGACATGCAAGCAGTGCAGTGGGGAGACATGCATGGAGGGAATGAGGTTCCCTGTCTGGGAGTTCCAAATCCACCATGATTCCTTTCACCACTGCTTCCCCCCTTGAAGGTATCTTCCAGACAAAAGCCATTCTGTGCAAATAAGTCATGTCCTCATGGGTGACTCCTAAACCAAATGAGTGTCACATCTGGGCAACCTCACTCCTGTTAGGAAAAGGACCTGGGATGAGGGATTTAGGAATCAGGAAGCCATAATGACCAGCTGGGTCTCTGGAACTGCTGTCAAACAAGCAGTCTGAGACCCTCCCCAACTCCACCTGAGCTAAACCTGAGAACCAGGACATTTTCAAGGCCCAAAGTTGACGGGGGTAAGAGGGGAGGGGAGCAAAGCAAGCAGAACAGCCAACTCAACCAAGACACAGGAGCCTAAGATAAGCCAGAGACATGTCCTGGCCACCCATGCTCTCCTGCAGATGCGGTGCCCACACCCAGGTGGAGGTGGGGGTGCGAATGTGCAGAATTTAAGGCCACCGGCAGGAGGGAAAGTCGAAGATGCCTAAGGATTTTTATACATGTCCCACAGTTGAGAAGCAGAGTCAGAATCAAGAAGCACAGTCTTTCCTCAGTGCTGGGATGTTTAAATTATCTAAAAACAGCAGTTCCATTCGAGTCCACTGCCATGTTTGCTGAGGATGGAAGGTGTGCAGAGGACTTCCAGGGCAACCCTATAACTTTGGGGGCGACAGCGGCTCTGGAGAGGGAGAGACTAAAGCACTTATGGTGTTCAAAGAGCTAGCTCTACAATCCTTAGCCTATCCAGAAGCTCCGTGCTGCTGGAAGTTGCTGGCCCAGCCTTCTCCAGCATGGAGAGGAGAGGTGGATATGGTGGCTGCAGTGGTCCAAATCCTGTCATTGTCTCCGTTATCTAGCCTCCGTGCCCTCCAGGACAGCCTCAGTACCAGTGCAGAGGAGGCTGTGGAGAGGGTGGTGGTGAGGAGAATGCTTCTGACTCTAGATACCAGTGAAACTGCTGTGAAGAGCCTTTCCAGGGCTGGCAGGAAAACGCAGTATTGAAGGAATAATAATGTCTAAAAACAAAGAGTTCTCTCTCTCTCTCTCTCTCTCTCTCTCTCTCTCTCTCTCTCTCTCTCTCTCTCTCTCTCTCTCCTCTTTCTCTTTCTTATTAGCAAAATGTGAATATTACCTAAACCACAGACTTTGAAAGAATTAATAAAATAAAATTTCAGAAATTGAATAACAGGCAGGTTGAAGTGGATAGGTTGGCTGAGCGTGAGCATGGTCCTGTGCACCAAAAAGTTGCAGGTTCGATTCCAGGTCAGGGAACATACTGGCACATACCTGGGTTTCAAGTTGGATCCCTGACCAGGGCTCCCAAGGAAGGCAATTGAAGGGCTGTTTCTTACATTGATGTTTCTCTCCATCCCTCTCCCTTCCACTCTCTCTAAAATAATGGAAAAAATGAATTAATGCCATATCTACAAATGTGAATAATTTGAAAAGGAAAAAAAAAGAGAGAAGTGTGTGTGGGGGGGGTCCTAATCGGTATTGCTCAGTGGATAGAGCATTAGCCTGCAGACTGAAGGGTCCCATGTTCAATTCTGGTCAAAGGCATGTACCTTGGTTGCGGGCACATCCCAAATTGGGGGTGTGCAGGAGGCAACTGATTGATGTTTCTCTCTAATCGGTGTTCCTAATTCTATTCTTTTTCCTTCCTCAGTGAAAAAAAAATCAATAAGATGTATTTAGGGGGGGGGGGGGATAACAGGTTAAAAGCGGTTGAATATGTATTGTATAATTTAAAGTGTGAAAAAGAATATAACTTTTTAGGGGCATATATAAATACTAATAAAAGAGTAATATGCTAATCGGACCAGACATCTTTTGGACATCCATCCAGATGTCTTTCCAGACAACACCACGGTGGTGGGGGCCAAAGCAGAGTCTGTTAGGGACAACCAAGTTGGCAGGAGAGGGCACTTAGGGGGCAACCATGTTGGCAGGAAGCTATTAGGCATCAATCAAGCTGGCAGGGGAGTGGTTAAGGGGTGATCAGGCTGGCAGACAGGTAAGCAGTTGGGAGCTAGCAGTCCAGGATTGTGAGAAGGATATCTGACTGCCTGATCCCAGGGATCAGGCCTAAACCAGCAGTCAGACATCCCCCAAGGGGTCCCAGATTGGGCTGAGGGACACACCCCCTGTGCAATAATTTCATGTACTGAGCCTCTAGTTTAAAAATATAAAATTAGACATGAAAAACATAATTTTTCAAATTATACTCAAATTAAACATGGAAGAGGGAGTAGAATATCAGTTGACTTTCCCATATCAGGTCTCATTATTTTTTTATAATAGGAGACAAATTAATACAATGATTATTGCCAACTTTCAGGGACAAGGACATTTTGTAGCTGGGGTGGTCACTTTTGGTTGAAGGAGAAGATTCCATTGTGGAAGAAAATTTAGAGACAATAAGAACATTGTGAGAATGGTGAGGCCTCATCTCAGACAGAAGTCTGGAAGCAACAACTGCAGATGTTTGATTAGAACAGAGGCAACACAGCAGAATGGGTAAGAGAATGAGCTTGAGAGTCAGAAATGTCTATAGTGGATCCTCATTCTACTACCACTGAGTTGAGTACCCTACAGCATCTTTTTGTTGTTGTTGTTGTTATTGTTGTTGTTAACATGTTTGTATTATGAAAGCAATTAAGGGGTAAAAGTCTGCACAATTATTTCCTTAATGCTTGACACATTATGGGCTTTTATCAAATGACTGTTATGTAGATTGGAGTTAAATAATGTACAAATGCTTAAGTAATTATCATGTTTGAAGAAACTGTAGATAAATTTTATAGACTATTAGAGGCCTGGTGTATAAGATTCATGCATTTGGGGAGGGGGTCTCTCAGCCAAGCCTGTGCACTTCTGCAGTCTGGGAGCCCTTGGGGGATATCCAACTGATGGCTTAGGCCCACTGCCCATGGGAAGTGGGCTTAAGCCATTAGTCAGTCATTCTTAGTGCTGTCGTGGAGGCGGGAGAGGCTCCCGCCACTGCTGCTGTGTTCGCCATCTATGATCCCGGCTTCTGGCTGAGTGGTGCTCTGCCTGTGAAAGAGCACTGACCCCCTATGGGAGCTCCTGCATTGAGTGTCTGTCTCCTGGTGGTCAGTGTGCATCGTAGTGACTGGTCATTCAATCATTTGGGCTGAAACTGGCTCTCTGACATCCCCTGAGGGGTCCTGGATTGCTAGAGGGTGCAGGTCAGGCCGAGGGACCCCACTGGGGTATGATTGTGACCAGAGAGGGATGTGGGTAGTTGGCCAGCTGGGGAGGGACTGCAGGAGAGCTCCAGGGACTATCTGGCCCTTCTCACTCAGTACTGATCAGCCAGACCCAAAACAGCAAGCTAACCAACCAGTTGGAACATCTGCCCCTGATGGTCAGTGCGAGTCATAGTAACTGGTCAATTGCTCAACTGTATGCTCCCTGGTGGTCAGAGCATGACATAGAGAGTAGTTGAGCAGCCTTAGCATATTATTAGCATTTTATGCTTTGATTGGTTGAACAGATGACCAGATCACCAGTCACTTAGCATATTGGGCTTTTATTATGTAGGATATTTTGAGTCTGTGGAAACTTTGAGAAAACAAAACAAAACAAAACAACTTCTGTTTAGTGAAGATTTCTTCAGCAAAGGTAAAGATGTACATAATATAGAGACTGAGGAGAGTTCCTAAGCACAGGGCCCAAGTTTCTGCTTACACATCATTCAAATAATTTTTTAAATAAATCTTTATTTACTTAAACTTATTTATTTATTTAAAGATTATTACAATTGTTTCTCCTCCCCCCCCCCATAGCTACCTTCCACCTGGTTCCTGTCCCACCCTCTGCCTTTACCTCCCCCCATTGTCCTCATCCATAGGTGTACAATTTTAATCCAGTGTCTTCCTGCACCCCACACCCCTTTCCCCCTGATAATTATCAATCCACACTCCCTTTCTTTGCCCCTGATTCTATTATATTCGCCCATTTATTCTGTTCCTCAAATTTTTAATTCACTTGATTTTTAAATTCACTTGTTGATATATATGTATTTGTTGATCATAATTTTTATCTTTTTTCTTATTCTTCCTCTTCTTAAAGAATACCTTTCAGCATTTCATATAATACTGGTTTGGTGGTGATTAACTCCTTTAGCTTTTTCTTTCTTATCTGTGAACCTCTTTATCTGACCTTCAATTCTGAATGATAACTTTGCTGGATAAAGTAATATTGGTTGTAGGTTCTTGCTATTCATCACTTTGAATATTTCTTGCCACTCCAGTCTGGCCTGCATAGTTTCTGTTGAGAAATCAGCTGATGGTCCTGTGGGTGCTCCCTTTAGGTAACTACCTGTTTTTCTCTCTCTGCTTGTAAGATTCTCTCTTTGTCTTTTGCCCTTGCCATTTTAATTATGATGTGTCTTGGTATGGTCCTCTTTGGATTCCTCTTGTTTGGGGTTCTGTGTGCTTCCTGTCCTTGTAAGTCTATTTCTTTCACCAGGTGGGGGAAGTTTTCTGTACACCCACTACTGGGGATGTGCCTGCAACCAAGGTACATGCCCTTGACCAGAATTGAACCTGACACCTTTCAGTCTGCAGGTTGATGTTCTATCCACGAAGCCAAACTGGTTAGGTCTATAATACATTTTTTATTTAAAAAAATCACAACTTGCTTTGTAAAGAAATATTCTTTTAAAATTATATCACTTAATCTGTTTTTGCCACACATTTCTCTTGGCAATATCACAGTACTGCTGTAACCACTTAGCACCAGAAGAGCTGACATTTCATCCACACTTGGAACAAACTTTGGTTCCGTCTCTGAAGGTTAGAGTTCTTGAGCACACCTCTTAATTTGAAGTCCAATTAACTCAGTCCACAAGCAAGATGGGTCACATTTTAGGGAAGGAAAGCAGAGCAGAATAGTTCTAAGCATGTCAAACTCATCAGAACTTCGGCCACTGCAGACCGCAGCAGCTTGACACCTGTGTGCATGCTCACAGCTGATTAATGGGCTGTCACCTTGGTTGTTGACTGGTGAATTATTTATACTTATAAGCCACTAAATAATTTAAAGCTGATATCTTAAATTACAGCTGAGAATGACAAGGAGAAGGTGGCCTAAAATTCCAACTAAGGAGATCAATGCCCTTGTTCTTAGGGTGCTATAGAACACAATTTTTGCTGACTGGTCTCAGAAAAAAGAAACAAAAGATGAAAAAGGAAAAGTAGGTTGATTTGGTCTAACATGTTAGAGAGAGTGAAATGCTTCAGCAATCAGAGAGAATGTTGCTTTAAACAAAACAAACATTCTACAACTCTGAAGGATACTAAAATTTCATAGGAAATAAAAACATTTGGTTTCAAAATTTAATCATGAAATCTAGATGCACTGCATGTTTTAAACTTTGCCTCAAAGGAGTTTACCATGCTCTATGATCACAGAAGATCTGGACGGACCATTAGTTTCACCTGTGGCTCTGGATTATATTTTGTTTTCCTTTTTTAGTGCAGCAAAGGGGGCTTAGAACAAGATATTAATTAGCACCACACAAGGCAGAGTAGATCTGCAAAGCGAGCAAGTCTAGATACTGGACATTAAGAAGAGCAAAAGAAAGGAAATGTTGAGAAGAAAAAGAGTTAAGAAAAAAGTTAGTATCTTATGGATGTCACAAAGAAATTTCAAAACAACCAAATGCATTGGGGAAAGAAATACCTTAATTCAATTTTTTACTTTTACGTCAATAAAATATTGACATGTATATTTAAATACATTTATTTTTAATTGCTAAAAATGGTTATTGTGTGCAATTCAAGAAAACAAAATATATGTGGTACAAATGAGTGGCAAATAAATATGTTATAAGATAACATTGCAACATTACAACCAGGGTTTTCCCATTACTATAACTGAGATTTTCATTTTTACTTTTTAGTGGACTGAAATCCCTTTGTGGTTTTTTAAGGTAGCATATACAAAAAAATGGACATGTTATAGGCTCCGAATTCCTCCCATTGCCATCTTTATTTCCACACTTCCTCTCAAATTAGCATTTAGAGTTGTATTCTGTTTTCAATGCAGTGTCATTGTAAATAACTATTTGCAATGACTTTTCAATAATGAACTTCTGACAATGTATTGGCCTGGTCTGAAATTACATGTAGCTTGCTTTCATCTTAAACTTTTTACAAAAAGCTTTTAACAATAGTTGCCTAAAACTGGATAGGACCAATTTCCCAAAGACTAGTTGTTTTCCTGAAAGAAAAACAAACAAACAAACAAACAAACAAACAGTGTTAAGCCCCACTCTTTTATTATACTGCAATAGCACCTAAGGAAAATATAAGTGGACCTTGGTGCTACCAGAGTCTGGGCATAGTCCTGCTGTTCTCTGTTCGGAAGAAGAAAGCCGCCTGCCTCATCCTTGACTGCACACCAATGCTCAATGGTGCCCTCTTTCTTGAGGGAACATCTGTGTTCTCTGTGTCCTATAATAAAATGATGATTTGGCAAGCCTGTTCTTGATGTTTTATTTACTCTTCTCATCATTTAGAATAAACACCTACTGTCATTTAGAATAAGAAAAGGGTGAAATTTTGGAGTGACAAAGTTCTAACTAAGTTAATCTCCACTCTGGACTTCATAGAACTGCTTAGCAACATAATTATACTCAGTTTTTGAAATTAGATATAACCACCTCCATCCTTGAAAAGGTTAATAGACACAAACATCAGCAAGTGAGTGGGTAGGCTTCTAAACTTGGGAGACCAACATTAAATAACTTGGCTTAATGCTACTATGTATACATACAATTTCAACATTTACTATTTTAATATTATTCCTGCCATGTTCATGGTGGCTCCAAAATTCATTTTTTTCAAGCTAGACCACTACCATAAACTCTAGAGTTATACAATAACCTATTTATTTGACTGCTCCCAACATTGTTGACTGATGAATACCTAAACATTTGCATGTGCAAATAAACATTTGCATGTGTTAATAAACTTCTACTTGCCTGACTTCCCTAAATGTTTCACTATCTCAGTTAATGGACTACTATTCATTCAGTTCTTTAGATACCAAATTGAATCCTCTCTCATCATTCTATTTTTCTCAAACTTTAAAATATATCTAAATAATCTGGATTTTTTGAGGGCAATATTTTTTATGGCAGAATGTAATATATAATATCCCCAAATCTCATTAAAAATAAACTCCAAAAACAAAAACAGCTTTCTGCACCACACAAAATGGCCTCGGCTTGTTTCTTTCTGGTCCCTCCTAATAAGTACATCTATAAATACTTGAAATAATACAAGACACAGTCAAAGGACAAAGCTAAAAGGGCATGAGAAGAACTGGCATGAGAGACCAGACCAGGGAGACTGAAGTTCCTCTGTTCAACAGAGAAGTGGCTCAGACGGGGCATTCCATGACACCTCACCTGGCCGAAGCGGGGAGCACAGTCTGGTTCATTCCTCCCTTAGATTGAACTGAAGTCCCTCTGACAGCATCAGAGGGCAGAAGAAGACCCTTCCCTCAGAGAGAGACAGGAGAAAGAGAACTGATCAGAGCACATTGGGAGAAAGTCATTGAACTCTCCCAAATTTGAGGAAAACACCTACAAATTCAAGAAACAAGTCCCTAAAAAATAGATTCAAGACATTCAGACCAAGAAACACAATAATAAATTGCCAGAAACTAAGGACAAGTAGAAAAAAAATCTCAATAATAACCAAAAAGAAATGACTAACTACCACAAAGGACTCAATTCTAATGACAGCAAAATTTTCATTAGAAAGTGTGGATGTCAAAAGAAAAGGGCATAATACTGTGCTGAAATAACAAGCACACGTTTTTAAAGTGCTCATGGGACATTTTGTTAAGGTAGATCATATCCTGGGCCATAAATAAACTTCAACACATTTAAATAAATTTAAAAAATATAGAATGAGTTCTCTGTCCATAATGGACTCAAATTAAAAATCACTAACAGAAATTTCTAAACATGTAGACATTAACCAACACAGTTGTACATAATCTATGGGTAAAAGAGTATGTGTATGAGAAACTATAAATACATACAACTGAATGAAAATCCACGTGTCAAAATATGGGTCTGCTGCTTGTGCAGTGCTGAGAGGAGAATCATACCCATGTGATGACTAATGTATGTGTCCATTTGCAGGGTATTTTGGGTGAGAGTGTCATTTAAATCAGTGAACACTGAAGATGCAGATTGCCCTTTGGGTTTTGAATAGCTCTCATCCAATTAGATGAAGGACGGAGGAGAACTAAAAAGACTGGCTCTTCCTGGTCAAGAGAACGTTCCTCAGAAGACATTCTTTGGACTTCATCTGTACGCTTAGCTCTCTGGGTCATAGGATAAGTGATGATACTTGGGATGATACCCTAGGACCCCAAATGCCACCATATGAAAAAAAAAATAAATCCAATTCATAATGACAAAGACTCACAGAAGAGGGTAGTAAAAGAAAGTACTACAGTGTTTCCCCCAAAATAAGACCTACTTACATGTTTCTTTCTGGGTGAATTATAAGGCATCCCCCAAAAATAAGGCCCCCGGGCTCTGTCTCAGAATGAAAATTAATTTACCACAAACTGGTCCCTAGGGCCTCCCCGACTGGCGTCTAGCAACCAGTGACATTACACGGAGTCCTGACATCACTGCTGTGTGAATGGAGAGAAATTAGCGTGGAAACTTTGTGAAACATAAACTGCAAGAAGTTGTGACTTGGGTGAAGAATTCATGGGAAAAAATCACTGACAGTTGCACTGCAAGTGTACTGCAAGCAGGCTACCTTGACAAGAAGTACTCATTTAAAGAGAGTGCTATTGCTAAACATGAGAGATTTGGTCCACTGATTCTGAAAGAAATGGAGTCACAAGAAATTCACCAGGAAATTTAGGAATTGGATTGTTATGATGATGTTCCCGAAGACGATGACATGATTGTCATTGAATAAATGAGTAAATTCTTGATACTGTAGGATTCACAGTTTGTCTGGTTTGTGTTGACAACTACAGTACTACTGTACCGTATACAGATAATAAATTTCCTTTATTTTAATTTAACAATAAATGTGTACCGTATTCTTCTTCATGGAAAAATAAGACATCCCCTGGAAATAAGACCTAGCGCATCTTTGGGAGCAAAAATTAATATAAGACACTATCTTATTTTCGGGGAAACAGAGTAGGAGTAGAATTCATATTGGACAACACTGGAATACACAGGACAAAAGTTTGGAGATAGAAAGCAACTCAGAATGTTGAAGGTGATGAACGGAAAGATATTTCTGCCCAAAAAATTGAGATGGCCAGAGAGGTAAAAGGCTTTGAACAAAGAAGCAAAAATACTTTGTTGATCAGCCCAAAATTCTTACACAGCAATTTCCAAGGTATAAAAATTCACCTAATGTAATCAGGGCAATAAAAATAATTACAAGCAAATTCCAAGTGATAGGCATTATAGTAATAAAAAGAAAAATGGGTTGAATAATAAACCAACACACAATGGAAGAACATTAAAAAACATGGTAAAACATTTTTAAAAACATTGTGATTGTTGCCTGGTATTACAAAAGGAGCTGGAGAATTAAGGAAACTATAGATGTCATCAGGGACAGAATATCAGAATGCCATGCAAAAAAATAAATAAATAAAGCAGGTGGGTTTTGATAGTGAAACCCACTTTCAAAGTGAAAGAGTAATAGAGAATAATAAATAATCAAAAATAAATTTAAAAAAACAACAGACAACAACAACAACAAAAATTTTTTTTTAAAGTAATTGAATCTAGATGTAGGACAAAGGAAAGAAAAATCCAGTATCCTTGGCAGATCAAAAAGGAAAAATAGAAAACCAAAACAATACAATCAACTGAAAAAATAGGGAAAAAACTACAAAATTAGAAAAAGACAAACAAGAGCTATGAGAAAAATTGTAACTATTTTTGAAGAGGTGATATTGAAACTAGTTTGGAACATTGTTTTACTGGAATATTCCACCAGAACAGTCAAATTTAAACTTATCTTAATAAAACTACTGACTATATGATTAGAAAATAATCTCAGCAAAAAATTCCAAGCCACTAATGATCGGAAAATCGAGATTGACATGTTACTTATCAAAATGAAAATGTTAAACATCATAGTTTAAATATTCAAGGAATAAACAAGAAGCCAATGTTTCATCCCAAGACAAATTGGTATTCAAAGTACAGGTTACAGAAATAGTGAATTTTGCACAAAAACTCACAGGACTTTTCCCCTAGAATCTTGCTGAGGAAAGACCAAATGTCAGACAACATAAGATCTTAGGATCAGCATAAACACATACAAATAGAGAGCTAAGATGAGCAGGCAGGAATAAACATAATAGAATAGGAGATATTTTGCAATATAGATACATTAATAATAAAACTAATAAGTAGATGAAAATATGAGAAGGCTAAAGATAAAGTAAATACATGCATTGATATGGTCCTAACTATTAAAATAGATTCACTTTTAATTTGGACCAGACTAGTGTTTCATTTCCAGGAAGTAAAATTATAGTAACTTGAGAGTATGGAAACCTGTGAAGGGGAAACACATCTCTAATCCAACCAGCTTTTATCACAATTATGGTCATCCAATCCTCTCCAAAATGCAGTTGGCGAAAAATCAAAGTAGAAGAAATCTCACTCCTGAATAACTGCAGAGCAAAGCAGCCCTCACTCGACCCTGGCCCTCCACAGAGACGGAAACTGGCCCTGTTCTTCAAACCACTGATCTCTAGGATCTCTTAGCTATTGCACCTTATCAATGAAATGTGATTAGTGATGAACTTGCCCTGCATTTTTAACCTTTTTTTACATTTATTTTAAGTTAAATTTACTGGGGTAACATTGGTTAATAAAATTATATAGGCTTCAATTGTATAATTATACGATACATAATCTATATATTGCTTGTGTGCTCATCACCGAAAGTGAAATCGTAACCATATAGTTGACCCCATTACAGTTTCCTACCGGCCATACTCATTCTTTCCTATAGCCACCAGAATGTTGTCTGTGTCTATGAGTTTTTGTTCATTTGTTTGTTCATTTGTTGCTTTCAGTTTTATAGCTCACAGATGAGCAAAATAGGTTTTCTGATTTATTTCACTTAGAATGATATTCATAAGGTCCGTCCATGTTGTCACAAATGACAATATATCATCTTTTCTTATGCCTGAGTAGTATTCCATTGTGTATATGTACCACATATTCTTTATCAAATCATTTATTGAGGAGCACTTAGGATGTTTCCATGTCTTGGCCATGGTAAATAATGCTGCAATGAATACAGAGGTGCATATATCTTTGTGAATAAATATTTTCAAATTTTGGGGGTAGATAGCAAGAAGATGGTTGCTGGGTCAATGATAACTCTATTTTTAATTTAATATGGGACCATAAAAGGACCCTCCCCACCCCAGGAGCAAAAACAAATTCTGAGAAAAAAAGAATGAACCTGGAGGTATCACACTCAGTAACTTCAAATTATACTACAGATATATGATAACCAAAACAGCATAATATTGACAGAAAAACAGACACACAGACCAATGGAATAGAACTTAGAAAAAAAATCAAAAACTGTGATACATCTACACAATGGAATACTATGCTGCGGTAAAAAACAAGGAATTCTTACCATTTGCAACAGCATGGATGGAACTGGAGAGCATTATGCTGAGTGAAATAAGCCAGTTAGTGAAAGATAAATACCACATGATCTCACTCATTTGTGGAATATAATGATCAACATAAACTGATGAACTAAAATAGATTCAGAGACAGAAAACATTGAAAAGGCCATCCAACCTCAGAGGGAAGGCAGCAGGGGAGGGGAGCAACTAAATGACTTGTATGCATGCATGACCAATGGATACAGACAGTGAGAGGGTGAGGGAATGTACTGGGGAGAGGTCAATGGGAGAAAAAGGAAACACATTAATACTTTAAACAATAAAGAATTGAAAGAGGGAGAGGAAAGAGAGACAGAGAAAGAGAAAGACATAGAGAGACACACAGAGAGAGAGACCAGGAATAATAAATCCTGATGCATATGAGCAAATACATTTGGCAAAGGAGCCTAAAACATACAATGGAGAAAAGAAAGCCTTTTTAATAAATGGTACTGGGAAAGTTGGAAAGCCACATACCAAAGAATGAAACCAGACTATAGTGTGTCCCCAGGTACAACAATTAATTCAAAATGGATCAAAGACCAAAATGTAAGATCTGAAACAATAAGTTACATAGAAGAAAATATAGGTATTAAACCTATAGACCTTGGTCATAAAGAACATTTTATGAATTTGACCCCAAAGGCAAAGGGAGTAAAAGCAAAAATAAATGAATGAGACCATATAAAACCAAAAAGCTTCTACACAGCCAAAAAAACTTAAAAAAAGGCAACCTACTAAATGGGAAGAAGTATTTAAAAACAACAGTTTTGGAATGGAGTTAATATCCAAAATATAAAATAATTCATACAACTGCACACCGAATAAGCAATCCACTTGAAAATTGGGCAGAGGACCTGACACTTCTCCCAAGAAGACATACAAATGGCCAACAGATGCACTGAGTGGTCAGATTGTTATGATCTCTGAACACAATAATCTGGCCACTCAGTATATATATATAGTCTATTGTATGAATTTGTGCATGGGTGGGGTCTGGCCAGCCTGGCCAGGGATAGGGGACATGGGCTTTCAGCCAGCCTACCTGCTGGTAGAATTCCTGGTTGACAGGACAATTTGAATATTAGCCTTTTATTATATAGGATATACACTGAGTGGCCAAATTATTATGCATTCAGAGAACATGATAATCTGGCCACTCAGTGTATATGAAAAGATGCTCAACTTCACTAGCTATTAGGGAAATGCAAATCAAAACTACAATGAGATACCCCCTCACACCTGTTAGAGCGGCCATTATCAACAAGACAAATACTACCAAGTGTTGGAGAGGTTGTGGGAATAAAGGAATCCTCATTCACTGCTGGTGGGAATGTACATTGTTATAGCCACGATGGAGAACAGTTGGAGGTTCTGCTCGCCCTTCTACTTTAAGTGTCACAAATTCCTTATGCAGCTTTGAAACCATGAGATTTGTCTATACTGGACAATTGAGACTTGATAACCACTTACCCGATTATGTTTCTTTGCCCAGGTATAATTGCATTTTCTCTTAAAAGAGGGAGTGTAGCAGACATTTTTGGATGAGTGAATGTGTTTTAATTATGTATTTCAGAATTCATTATTGGAGGATGAGGGGAGAGAGGTGGAAGTTGTTAATATGTATTTGCTTGAACAAATGAAACTAGGTGATGCTTCTCTATGACACCATGACCCTTGCTAAGCATTTATTTGCTTTCATAGGGCACGTGTCATGAGAAGGTCTATTAAGTGTAGTGAAGAGCAGTAAAATTGATTCTTTCAAGATTTTTACTTGAAAGGTTTGAATATGTAAAGTTAAAGCATATGTGAATAAACCATGAATGTACTTGTCACTTAAAAATAATGGTGTGAGTTCCACTCATCTTTAGACAAAAGCATTCCATGAAAATAAATTAAATAAATGCATCAAGAACAACAGGCCATAAAAATCTACAATAATCATCTGTACAGGAAGGCTGGCCATGATAGTCTTCAGAAATTCTAAAATTTCCTGTAATGCTTCAACATTTGAACTTGTGATACCTGACATTTTTACTTTCAACCTCAGATATTTCGTTTTGAACAGTTAGATGGAAACAGAATCAAAGAAATTTAGAATGCGAGAGGTAGAGAGGGTATTTATGAGCATGCCATTCACTCTGCGGTGTCTAGCACAGAATGCTAAGCCCCTGTTCCTCCTTACATGCTGGCCAGGGACAGTGCCTGCTCCAACACTGGCAACCCTGGTCAGGAAAGGGCTCCAATCCCCTCTCCCTGCTGAGCCCTTTTGCAAAAGAAATAGGTACAATGGGATTTCAACACTCACTGCTTTTCTCTGTCTAGATCCACTGATATATACTCTCTTGTCCTTTGAGGCCTGCTTATGCCTCCTCTTACCAAGCACAGCAAACACTGTGTTTCCTGGCAAGTTCCTGCTTACTAGGTCCCATCTAAGAGTAGGGATCTTGTTTCTATTGTGTTTGTGCTCCTGGTGTGAAGAATAGGCACTCTGTAGTATCTGGTTAGATGAATGCTGGAAGAGTGTTTTAGTAACATCGGTCACTTGGTCCCTCATTGAGTGTCTGTTTGTAGTCTCAGCCAGACCAGAGACTGGCAAACTTTTCTTGCAGAGGAGCAGATCATACAGTCTCTGTTGCAATCACTCAACTCTGCTTTTTTAGCCAAAAGCTGTCATAAAAAATACATACACACATGCATCCTATCTAATAAAGAGGAAATATGCAAATTGACTATCACACCATCACAAAGATGGCAGCACCTATAGCCACAAGATGGCAGGGCCCAGTCCCCTCAGCCACATTGGAGTCCCCTAGTACTGGGGGTGGGGGGTGCGGCAGGCGTGTGGCGCAGCCAGATGTACCTCCTGGCAGGTCCAGCTGTGTTACTTGCCTGCTGCCAGAATCCCCCAGTCCTTTCACAGAAAATGGGTTGCCTCAAAAGTTGGTTAAGCTTCTTAGGACAAAAATCATTTAAAAACTTTGAAAGAGAATTTCAATATTTATAAAAGTTTAGATTAGATAATTCAAGGTTATTTACACTACAACCTTATATCCTTTTGTGATATTAACCTTCTGAATTCACATAGTACAAGCTGTGTTGTATGTAAGCAGATATTATTTAAAGAAATTGCCATTATTATTAAGATAACTCATAAAACCACACTGTTTGTATGTCAAGGGCATTCTGTGTGATTTTTCTAATAGTTGGATTTTCCTAATGGATTTTCCTAATGCCCCTAAACTGGCAGTGGGACATCCCCCACGGGGTCCCAGATTAGAGAGGGTGCAGGCTGGGCTGAGGGACACCCCCCTCCCATGCACCATTTTCTTGCACTGGGCTTCTAGTATTTTTATACTGCAGTAATGACACTTTATTTGCAAAACCAGGTGATGGCCAAATTTGGCACAATGACATGAGTTTGTCAACCCCTGTGACTGATGACTTGATCTGCTTTGTTAAAATATAAAATTTCAATTAATCATGCCTGTAAATATTTTGAAAGTATATCCAATATTGTCTCTGCTTTCATAAATAGATAATAGCATTCATGTGAACAAAGTATATCCTAAATGAATAAAATAGCCCAAATGAGTAAAGTATATACTAAATGAATGAAATTGAATATGGTTTGCATCACTCACATATTAGCCTCATTCAGTAACGTAATTGGACCGATTGTGATGGCTAAAAATTGCCAGTCGACCTGGGGGCTATGGTCTTTATTACCAGCTCATGTTCTACTTACCAGATTGCCACAGAACATTCACACCTGCAGTCTTTGAAAATTAATGTAACGTTCACATAGCCCGGCTACAGGTTTGTCTACTACGTGTCTTTGCATTGCTCCTGACTTTTGGATAAATCTTGAATGTAAGGAAGTGGCCAATGAAACATTATACCTGGAAAAGCACCTCAAATATGAGTGCTGTATGTCCTGGTACAGAGAAAGACTTAGCTAATACCAAGTTGGATCAGGCTTGATCAAAAAACTGTGAGTAAAACATAAATTTCAGCATCAACAGACTTCTGAGAAGAGAAAAAAAGCTAGCAGAAGAACACTTAAAAGCAACAGAGAAATAATGAATTAGAAATATGGTAGAATCAGCTTTGTTAACCCAGAAAACTCTGTTTATTTTTCTGGGTGACTTTGAATAAAATTGACTAAAAGTTTCAGGTAATTAGCAAAGGTAAGAGTCTGGTCAGAGACAGCCTGGCTCTGTGAGACACAAAGGCAGACTATGCATTCCGAGGTGCTGCTTCCCTCCCTCACTGCCCACGGAACACACTCTTCTCACTTCTCCATAACATTTTATGGAGCGGTCCTTGACCCATTCATTCTTCCTTTTCTCCACGCCCTTCATAAAAGCTGCTACCTTGCAGCTTTCAGCCACACGAACCGGCCTGTTGTTTTCCTCCTGGCTTTTAAATCCCCTATTGTGAAGCCCGCAGACACCACAGATTACTATTTATTTTGTAGTCTTACCCAGAACATCTTGGCTCCAAATTTTGGTCCCTGAACTATCTAAATTGTTCTGCTAACCAAGTTAAATCCCGACTTAGCACAGCCACAGGAAAGGTTTCCTGCATCTCTTCCTGGTGCTGTAATTGAAATTAAAGTAAATTATTCACACAGTGCACATTAATGTTGGTGCAGCTCCTTCTGGCTCCTTCCCGGATGACATTATGAGTTATGCCAAACCGAACTCATTTCCATTTTTGATATGGTTAACGAGTGGTAGATGAGGGGAACGCCACTGACAGCGCATAACTTGATTTCAATCAGGCATTTAGGAAAAACAATGACTGTGAGACTTTCATTCTGTACACGACAGATAGATACTAACTTCGCAGTGCAAGGATATTTAAACTAAAATTACCAACATTGATTAGTTGGTTGGTAAGAATCAGAAAAAAACACCAAACAAACACTTTGATTTGAATTGTGTCCCCAACATTTCCTCTCTGACCCAACTTGTGGATCCAATGTTCCTGAAGACTGACAACACAAAAGTGTTTTTGAAGGTGGATAAAACTTTGTGTATGTTATCTAGGTGGGATTTAGGGATTTTTCTTTTATTTTCTATAGGTTTCTAAAATTAGATAACAAATAGCATTACCTTTCTAATGCTCTAAAAATGACCATGTGAGTTATGGATAGATTAGTAACCTGCTCAGAGCCACTTGAGAGTTGAGACAGGATGGATGGAAAGCTTTGCATTTTCTCAGTGAAATCAGCGTCCTGCACGTGAGGGAGGGACTGCTTTATGCCAAAGAGCTGGTGGGTTAGCTTGGCCTGAGCACCACAGGAGCCAACGAGGGACCCGCCTGCGAAAGAGCTAGAGGCACCTGGTCCCGCAGCCCAGAGAACTGAGAATTTCAAGCCCCGCTTCTCTCCCAGAATTGGTATTCATACCATAACAAAATCCGCATGTTCCTTCATCTTTGCATCTAAGATCCTCTCATCTTTCCAGCTGCTCAGGGTGCCTCCCTGGCTGAAACCACAGAACTATCCCGTCACACGGCCCCTCGGATCCGGTTTCCCACAGCCCCCACCGACCCTCCTCGGCTCTCCCTTCCCAGCTCCAATCTAATCAGGACCTGAGCAGTGATTGGTGCTCCGCCCCAAACAATGGATTCCAAATGTGTCCATTAATGCATGCCACATTTTATTTTTCCAAGATCACAGAGTGGGGATAAATTTTCCAATACATAGAACATTGGTTCATAACCTGTTTCTGTTCATGCCCCAACTAAGCATCTCTAAAATAATGATGCCCGCCTGTGACATGTAATTCTTATTATTTAAAAAGTGAACTCCTATTCACACGGAGAAAGCCAGAAAGGCCATGAACTTGGTCTAAACAAGCTTCCAAAGAACATGGCATCCATCAAAGAGAAACAGTAAAAGAACAAAAGGACAGTTGAAGTACTGAGGAAGAGATCACTAAGAAATTGTTTAAAAATAATAAGATGGAGTGATATGAAAAACTAGCAAATAAAATTTCAAAACATATAATAGAAAACTGAAATGCATAAATGTGTCACAATATATATGTGCATATTGTATAGGAGGCCCCTAGAATCATAAGAAACGCAAAACATTCACTGTTAATAACTCATTCTCAAATTGCCCCCCTTAAAAGTCAAACTGTCCCCCTCCCCATGGGGTGCATGCCGCACGTTGGGAACCACTGACTTAGAACCTTGTGAAATAAAACCTGAGGACCTGTACTTGAGGTGTCCCCCTCAATTTTATTAAAGTGTCTGATCTTATTTGGTGTCCAGATTAGTAACTTTTCCAAGCATAGGCTGTTGTTCCATTGCAGTTTCCTTTTAATCTCATCATACATTATTTATATGTGAAACTTCACTACTTCTCCACCCAAAAATATAAACAAGAAAAATCACCAAAAATATAGTAACACATTGAAAATAACATAAATGTTAACAATGTGAAAAGGTTATCCTTTTTTAGAAGGAGAATAGTCATAATATTGAATATCTACCATGTAATGGGACACTTAGATCACATGTAATCAGGAGAGAGACTCAATTATTTTAGATGAGTGAAGGGCTCTCAGTGAGAGGTGAAATATCCATTTCTGAGAGCGCCATAGTCTGCTCAGCCTGCACACTCGGTCTCCTGTGCAGCATTTCTGTCCTGCTCTTAAGGAGGGAGGAGAATCAGAAGCCAGGCGGAAGGAGCGGACGCCGGGAGTCCCTTCCAGGCTCGCACAGACGGTTCGGTTCGGTGGTGTTCCGCTCCAGTTAGGCTGTGCTTTGGGTTGGGCACCTCGGTCCCATGCTCTGGAGCCTTGGTCCTGCTGACCGCAGACCGGCCTGCGGGGGAGAGTGCCTCAGCGTCATCCCCTCGCAGGTTTGCACAGCAGCGGATCTGCTGGATCCTGTGAACCAGGAGCGGGAAGCCGGCCGAGAACCGGGGAGCAAAGCCGCCCTGTCGGGCACGGGCCCCGCAGCCAGCGGCCTCTGACGGGGCGGCCCCCTGGACGCTCTGCCGCGCCGCGCGGAGGAAGAACCGTTTTCCACGGACACGGGGAGTTTGGGGTCCTCCCTGCCCGTCCTACAAGGACCGTCCCAGCGGCGGTGCTCATATCAGCCTGTCCGGGGCCGGGGGAGGGGCAGGGATAGGGGCAGGGGCAGGGGCAGGGACAGGGACAGGGGCAGGGGCAGGACAGGGACAGGGGCTGGACAGGGGCAGGGACAGGGACAGGGGCAGGGGCAGGACAGGGACAGGGGCTGGACAGGGGCAGGGACAGGGACAGGGGCTGGACAGGGGCAGGGACAGGGGCAGGGGCTGGACAGGGGCAGGGACAGGGGCAGGGACAGGGACAGGAGAGGGACAGGGGCAGGGGCAGGGGCAGGGACAGGGGCAGGGACAGGGGCAGGGGCAGGGGCAGGACAGGGACAGGGGCAGGGGCAGGGACAGGGGCAGGGGCAGGGGCAGGGACAGGGGCAGGGCAGGGAAAGGGACAGGGGCAGGGCAGGGACAGGGGCTGGACAGGGGCAGGGACAGGGACAGGGGCAGGGGCAGGGGCAGGGACAGGGACAGGGGCAGGGGCAGGACAGGGACAGGGGCTGGACAGGGGCAGGGACAGGGACAGGGACAGGGGCAGGGGCAGGACAGGGACAGGGGCTGGACAGGGGCAGGGACAGGGGCAGGGACAGGGACAGGAGAGGGACAGGGGCAGGGGCAGGGGCAGGGACAGGGGCAGGGGCAGGGGCAGGGACAGGGGCAGGGCAGGGAAAGGGACAGGGGCAGGGCAGGGACAGGGGCAGGGGCAGGGACAGGGGCAGGGACAGGGGCAGGGGCAGGGGCAGGGCAGGGACAGGGGCAGGGGCAGGGACAGGGGCAGGGACAGGGCAGGGGCAGGGACAGGGGCAGGACAGGGACAGGGGCAGGGACAGGGACAGGGGCAGGGGAGGGACAGGGGCAGGGGCAGGGGCTGGGGCAGGGACAGGGGCAGGGCCGGGGGCAGGGACAGGGGCAGGGGCAGGGGCAGGGGCAGGGGCAGGGCAGGGAAAGGGACAGGGACAGAAGCAGGGGCAGGGACAGGACAGGGCAGGGACAGGGCAGGGGCAGGGGTAGGACAGGGACAGGGGCAGGGACAGGGGCAAGGGCAGGACAGGGGCAGGGGCAGGGGCAGGGAAAGGGACAGGGGCAGGGGCAGGGTAGGGGCAGGGCAGGGGCAGGGCAGGGGCAGGGGCAGGGGCAGGGACAGGGGCAGGGGCAGGGGCAGGGGCAGGGCAGGGAAAGGGACAGGGGCAGGGCAGGGACAGGGGCAGGGGCAGGGACAGGGGCAGGGACAGGGGCAGGGGCAGGGGCAGGGCAGGGACAGGGGCAGGGGCAGGGACAGGGGCAGGGACAGGGCAGGGGCAGGGACAGGGGCAGGACAGGGACAGGGGCAGGGACAGGGACAGGGGCAGGGGAGGGACAGGGGCAGGGGCAGGGGCTGGGGCAGGGACAGGGGCAGGGCCGGGGGCAGGGACAGGGGCAGGGGCAGGGGCAGGGGCAGGGGCAGGGCAGGGAAAGGGACAGGGACAGAAGCAGGGGCAGGGACAGGACAGGGCAGGGACAGGGCAGGGGCAGGGGTAGGACAGGGACAGGGGCAGGGACAGGGGCAAGGGCAGGACAGGGGCAGGGGCAGGGGCAGGGAAAGGGACAGGGGCAGGGGCAGGGTAGGGGCAGGGCAGGGGCAGGGCAGGGGCAGGGGCAGGGGCAGGGACAGGGGCAGGGGCAGGGGCAGGGGCAGGGGCAGGGAAAGGGACAGGGGCAGGGGCAGGGCAGGGGCAGGGCAGGGACAGGGACAGGGGCAGGGACAGGGGCAGGGGCAGGGGCAGGGACAGGACAGGGACAGGGGCAGGACAGGGCAGGGACAGGGACAGGGACAGGGCAGGGACAGGGGCAGGGGCAGGACAGGGGCAGGGGCAGGGCTGGGGCAGGGCAGGCTGTTTCCCAGAGGGCCCGCTGGGGGGACCCCGGCACCTGGTTGGTGAGGCCCGGCTGCGGCCCAGGGGGCGGGTTCCCAGGGGCCAGGGCGCTGGTCCCCCTGAGTCCGCGGGCTGCTCAGCGATGGTCACTGGGCTTCCCTCTTCCCTGAAAGCAACGTCTCCTCCCCCCCCCCCCCCCAGGGTCCTGGCCACGACCCGGACAGCCGGACCCGCTCCCCGCTCTCCCACGGGCGCTCTGCCTCCTCCCCAGCGAGCAGGCCGCCCAGTGCGCGGCGTGTCCTCTCTCCACGGAGGACAACGCCAACCACAGGCCACTCCCGCTCTGAGCACCCACCACACACCCTGACCACAGGCAACTCCCACTCTGAGCACCCACCACACACCCGGCCACAGACCACAGGCCAATCCCGGCTCTGAGCACCCACCACACCCGACCACAGGCCACGGGCCACTCCCGCTCTGAGCACCCACCACACCCCGACCACAGGCCACGGGCCACTCCCGCTCTGAGCACCCACCACACCCCGACCACAGGCCACTCCCGCTCTGAGCACCCACCAAACACACCCACCGACCACAGGCCACTCCGGCTCTGAGCACCCACCACACCCTGACCACAGACCAACTCCCGGCTCTGAGCACCCACCATACCCCGACCACAGGCCACTCCGGCTCTGAGCACCCACCACACCCCGACCACAGGCAACTCCCTCTCTGAGCACCCACCACACCCGACCACAGGCAACTCCCTCTCTGAGCACCCACCACACACCCGACCCAGGCCAACTCCCGGCTCTGAGCACCCACCAAAGGCGCAGGCCGCAGCTGCCTGGGCCAGACCACTCCTGGGCAGACTCGGGGCGCCCTTGGGCCCGCCAGCCTCGCACTGGGGGTCCCCCGGTGTGTGCGGCCGGGTCCTCTTAAACCCACCGGACTGGCTTCCCGGGAACCCTGAGCCGGATGTTTTAGAATAACACTGAAAAACCACATGCTTTGGGAATGCAGCTCTTTATTTTCTCGGTTGCGATGACGGCTGCCAGTGATAATCATGCTCAGTCGCGCAGAGAGAGAGGAGATCCGCGCAACCTCTGCACACACTCAGCTCTGGTGCACCTGCCCCAGGAGCCGGTTCTGCTAGTGCAGGGGTGGGCAAACTTTTTGACTCGAGGGCCACCATGGGTTCTTACACTGGACCGGAGGGCCGGAACAAAAGCAACCTGACCATGCTGGCACTCTCCTCTTGGGCTGCTGGTGAAGGAGCGGAGGGGAGAGCAAGAGAACCCTCTGCTCTTTAGGCTCCGAGGGCCGGATAGAACAGCCGAATGGGCCGGATCCGGCCCGCGGGCTGTAGTTTGCCCAGGCCTGTGCTAGAGCCTTCCCACCTTTCCCACACAGTCCCCGCCCAGGAATTCTGATGGCTTTGCTGGCAAATAAATAACATTCAGTATTAAAACAAATAAGTACCTATTTTTTTTTCTATCCTGCCAAGTTATTTCTTTTGATATTATTTTTATGATCATGTTTTTCTCTTCGTGGATTTCAGAATAATATATCGAAATCAGATCAAGTTAGAAACGTCTAAAGTTCTGTTAAGTGAAAAAACCCAGGCAGTGAAAGAGAAACACCACATGACCTCACTCATTTATGGAAAATAAAGAACATTATAACCTGATGAACCAAAAGATAGACACAAGGGACTGTCAATCACAGCGGGAGGCGGGGGTGGGGGGGTCAGAGGCCACCAAAGGACGCCATGCAGGCACACGGCACAACCATGGACACAGGCACGGGGAGGGGGACGAGGGCATGCGACAGGCTAGGGGAGGCTGGGGGAGGTCAACGGGGGGGGGAGATATATGTACTACTATATGTAATACTTTAAACAATAAAATTAAATTAAAAATAACAAAATTAAACAAAGTTGTGGAGCCTGTGGACTCCTCTGCACGGCCCTCCCGAGGAAGGATGACAAGCGCAGCTGGCATGCACACGGCTCCCTTCCACAGCACTGTTTGGGTCTCGGCGGCAGCAAACACTGCTCTGTTCAGGTCAGTGTTGGTCCTCGCATCACGTCAGTTAAAAATCTCAGGATGGAATCTGCAGAATTAAATTTAAAGTTGTGCCTGCAAAATTAGGTAAACGAAACTCTAACAATTTAACCAGAACTAGCCTACCAGATGCATCAGGCATGGCTAATGCCCGCTACTCAAAGCTTTAGCTCTGGCTCCTGGCACAGCAACAGACACACGCAATGCAGAATGAATTAATTTAAGATTAAATAAATAATTTACTTTACTTTTAATTTTTAAAATTGATGACTAAGCAAATTAATAAACTCAAATTGACTCTTGTAAATGATTGCTTGGCTATTAAATACTGGTAATTTGTAAAGCATTTCTGATACTAGGCTGTAAAGAAAAAACATCCAAATTTAGCATGTTTCAAAACTTCAAGATAATTTATTAATTTTTATTATTGAAACAATCCTACTCTATTTTTAGAACAACTAGAAAACCTTACCATGCAAAATGTAATAATAATAATCTAAATCTGAAAAATAAATGATGTGTATCTTTGTGTATTTCCTTCCAGATTTACTCTTGCACTTCTATGTAATATAAATAATGATTTTGTAATCATGGTTTTATAACTTGCTTTCTCCAGGTAAATATGTCTTGTAAGTACCTGCCTTGCCATGTTCATACATTTATTACCTATCACATAATTTTAATATTAGCATAAAATTTAATTTATGTTAACATCTTTATTTTAAAGTTAGCTTTTAGGTAGTTTGCTTCTTACTATATCCAATGACTGTTTGTCCTGTTTCACATTTTATCGACATTTAAAGCTGGTGAACAGGAGTGAGCTCGAGATCCTTTGTTGCGAACACTTTGCTCTGTGGAGCAGCACTCTGATCACATCTGTTGCTCTGGTTCAAAAACTGAACGTAGTTAAAAAAAATTCTAACGCAATGCTTTGAGCATGAAAGGAGCTATAGATGAGGCTATGGCGGTCATTTTCCTTAAACTCTCTTCAAAGATGTCATTTGTTTTAGTTTATTTACATGTAAGATGGCTATAAAATATAATGTATAAATATACACCATTGACTAGTATTTTAATTATCGTCCCTTAAAACATTTATTCAATGATTCCACATTAAAACATTCCTTTGTAATAGTCAAGTTTCCTTGGGAATAGATGAAACAGTATATTATAAAGTAAGATATATTTTATATGTGCATAACTATCTTTGTGAAGAAAATCCTCCTTGCAAATTGTGATATCATTAGCTACAATAATTGTAACAAAATAATATTATGGTTATGTTATGTTTTCTGTAAAAGCTCTAATGACAATCAAAGGGGAAAAAATCTTTGTATTCAGTTAAAACTCAGTAAATCAATTTGATTTTGCATGGATTAATATCCTGGCTCTTTTTTCAGTAACAAGTTTTTTTTTTCCTTTTCTTTGCACAATAGAAAATATGGTTTAATTATAACAGCAATCTTTCAAATAAATATTTTGCAAAAACCACTAAGTGTAACCCCCACTCTGCTTGATTACAAAGCTTATTTAACTCAAAATAGTATTGCAAATAGTCACTCACCCTTTGGTCCTAGAGAAGTGATGATTTATGCCAAGCACAGGCAGAGCAGAGCCCACACTTAATTTATTCACTGCACAACCTATGCGCCACCTCAGGGTGGGTGGGGAGGCTGGAAAAACATTGAGCTAATAAATTATTTCTCTTTGCTTGGGAGCCTGTCACTATGGTATACTGCTAGTAAAGCTTATAAATGATTTTTATTCTGAAGATGTTGATAAAAAATAAGTTGGGCTGTATGATTAAGCTCTGCCTATTTTTCTTTATAAAACTTTTAAAGCAAAATGGATAATTGACTAGGCTTTTATCATAAAATTATAGGCAAGGGATGGTCATAAGAAAAAAATATTCTAAAAAATTCATGATTTTTTTTCTTTTTCTCACATGTGAAAAAAATATTTGCCTGATTTCCATACTCTCTTCTTGTGAGTATTCTCTGCAAGTATCAGCATTTGAATAAACATCCCAGATTCCACTCTAGACAGACGTCTACACAGTTGACATATCCAGATAACTCATGCAAAAATACAAAAAATAACCCACAACCCTTATTATTGTGTTTGTAACACCCTTAATTCTTTTTTCTTGACCTGAATTATCCCCATATTAGCTCTCTGTAGAACACCAATTCAAAAGTAAATATTGACCCAACACTATTTTGTGCTGTATAGACTTGGCAATGTACTGCCAATAAAAGTACATTAGAGCATCTGAACATTCAATTTAACCATGGGAATTTGCATTTATAATTAATGGTTATGTTTAGCTAATTAACAATATAGAGAAACACTCTGAAGATTACCAGTGAATTCCACTTATTTTGTAAAAGAACCTAAGTAAGGCACTGGTTGAATTTCAATCTGCCCCCTGATGAGCTAAATTATAAAGAATTCCATGTGTAGACTCATAAATTCATTTTTTTTAAAGATAAACACTAGGAAATAAAAAAATAATAAATATGGTATATATAATAAAAGAGTGAATGAAAAGATTGTTTAGTCATATTTAAATAGCTTGAGACATTGCTAAATGTTTTGAATTGTCAAAACAAGTAATTAAATAAACATATATGTAAGTTAAAAAAATAAAGTGGAACAAAGATTATAGACAATATTGAATGGATCCCAATATATCAAATTTAAACAATTCAGCATGAAACAGTTTAAGACTAAAAATAATAAAAAGACCATGTGAAGAAATATATTCCTTCAATTTTGTGTTATAATATCTTTTTGGAGAAAGTCTCCCTCATTAAAAGCTATCTGAAATACTATTTAGTAAAGATAGAAATTAATAAGATCATGGTTATTAATTATATTTTATTTTAATTTTTAGACAACAAAAAATTAAAGTAAGTTTCTTCACCATTCCTGAAAGCTTCATATTTTATCATTGTGATAGAATGAAAATGGAAAAAATCCTATTCAAACATTCCCTTTACATGAAAAAAAAAATGTCATCTGATCAGAAGTAATGGATGGAACTTTTGTTGTTGATAACTTCATGAATGATTATAGATTTTGGGGTGGAAAAATAGAGGAGAAAATCTATCTACAATAGGAAGCAGTACCATGCTGGGAAATAGGCGTCATTCACAATCACATCGTGGAAGGTTTCTTTTGATGAACAAACCACACCGCTTTTTCATTTATTCAGCATACATTTACTGAGCTCATAAAAGTACTAATTCTATGCCGATGCTGTGGTGATTAAAGAAGACTGACAATTTTGTTTACTTTTTTGTAGCTCTCCATTCTTACAGGATGAATTTTAGATGTTACAAAGATACATGAAACATAACTGGTTTAATTTTGCTTTAAAATTTACATCTGTTCTTAAACCTCATTTATGTAAGAATCCAATTCTTTTCAAAACATGATGATCGATTTTTGGTCTTGAAGGACCAGAGAGAGGAGTGCTTTGGAGTTTGGCTAATGGGCTTTAATGCTCTTTTTAAAATTATATATGTATTATTTCATTGACCTCAGTGAAGAAGGGAGAGGGAGAGAGGGAGAGAGAAACATCAATGATGAGAGAGAATCCTTAATTGGCTGCCTCCTGCACGCCCCCCACTGGGGACCTAGCCTCAACTCAGGCAGCTGACTGCTGCCCCACCGCTGGGTCTGGGTGGGCTGAGGGTGTGGCGGTGACTGGTGGATCTGCCTGTCCGCCAAAGGCCTCACAGAGATTGGCTATCTTCTGTAGTGAAGCTGCGGATTCCACACCCAAAAGAACTTCTAATTATTGATATAAAGCCTAACCAATGCCAGCCCAGACTCTGGGCAATAGAATTACAATAACAATAGAATACACCCAAATGGTTACCTTTTTGGGATACTTTGCTTGGCTCCCCACATCACCTACAACATTAGATAATTTAAAAAAAATCTTATTGAGTCAACTGCCTTTGATTTAAAGGGAATAACGATGGAGTTAATAGCATGCTGTTGACCAGCAAAAAGTAGATTTTTACAATTTGTTTGAATGGGGCTTTTGGTTTTTCTCCTTTGAAGAAACAATAGAATAGAGAGATATTAAAAATATAAACTATTTTCTCACAAAGGGCAGCTCCACCACACATGTTAAACAATTGGTTTTGCTTTAATATAATTGAACATCAGGGAAGTGGAGGGATAATATAACAAGTGTAATGATTAGGAAGAATTTCACAATGCATGGGAAGGTGTGGGGAGCAGGTGAAAAGGCCTCAGGATGTCTTGCATACACTTACTTATGCTAACAGTCTGAGCTAAGGAAACACAGGGGTTCTATCCGTGCTGAACTTGGCTAGCTTTGGGGAGGTCATAAGATTTCACGAACATTCTGAAAGCGCCTTCAGATGTTTGTGTGAGCAGGTATAAACGGTAAGAATCCCTTTCTAAAATGATTCCCTTTGACTTCAAGAAGAAAATAAACATATATGCCCCTAACATTTCAGATATATACACAGGTCTTCATTGCTAATATTGGTTCCACTCTAAGTTTCTTTTGTTATATTTACAATATAATGTGCCACTTCCATTTGCTTATCTCATTCTTATATTTGTGTAATTTGCTGCAGAGGACTTATAGTAAGAACTTTCCACTCATTATACCAAGAGGCATTTCCTCTTTCCTTTTGTCTTACTGGTTTTTTTTTGTTGTTGTTGTTTTTCCCCAAAAAAGTTTGCTAATGATACATTTTCTTTGTGTAAAACTAATGCTAAATCAAAATAAAAGACTAAAGGTGGTTGAAATGGATTTCGATATACATTCCTAGCTTCTGCCCAATGCTAGTACTTTCCTCCACTTCCTCAGGCTTAGCATATTTCTCAGTTCCTTGACTTGAGACTGTGCCCAACAGGGCAGATGTAATGTACTGCTCTGTCATTCTGGTTGCTCAAAGTGGAATGCTGGTGATTAAAGAAATGCTAAAACTAATACCAATAATAGTTGTATGTACTGCATTCAGAATATGCTCATTAAATAACAGTGATGTGGTAGCTGGCTTTGCATCTTCCTAAGAACATACATGAGTGTGTCTACATGCCCTCATGCACACAAAACAAATTTAGGGAAAACACATTAACACTTTTTTTCCTTTATTTCCACATGCATTTTTACTGTCATATCAACACAAAATCTTAACTCATTCCTTGCATACTATCGACAGGCTGTATTTTCAGTAGTGTGTCTAAGTTTATGAAGACAGTGAAGGAAATTATCTTAAGGCATTATTTCTGCATAGAGCTCGAGCTTCCTCAATATTTGTAAAAATATTTGATCTTGAGTTTTTAAACTTAGATTTAATTGAAGAAAAAAAGCATGTTGTCATATAAATCATTAAATACTGAACATTATTAAACTATAATATGTTTCATTATATTTAATTTTAAGTTTTCTTATAGAATTATATTTTAGTCCTCACCCAAGGACATGTTCTTTGATTTTTTTTTTTGAGAGAGAAAGAGAAAAAAAAAAAAGAGAGAGAGAAATCAATGTAAAAGAGAAACATTGATTGGTTGTGTCTCATGTATGCCCCAACTGAACCCTCCGATCTGGATATATGCTCTGATTGAGAATTGATTCCTCAACCTTTCATTCACAGGACAATGCTCCAACCAACTGAGCCACACTGGCTGGGACTAACCTCCTTAATGACACCTTGTGAAGAACAAACTCAGTTAAACCAAGTCAGAACCCATTTGTTGTATGACTTAATGAAATAAAATAAAGCTAGTTTACAGAATGTGAAATGCATGCATTATACTTTGTATATGATTTTGGCAGAGAAAAATTGCAGGTGGCATTGCCTATCTTCTTTATAGAATTCTCAGTTTTAAGAATGATCTGAAATGGATTTCTATTTTGGGGAATTCATCCATCCCTATAATAGTAGAAATTAAAATTTGACATTTAAAAAAAATGTGAGTTTTTTTTTTTTTGCTAGTTTCTATCTCTAAAGGCAGCCCTGCCCTACTTCCACCTGAAAACAAGTCTACATTTCATTTTCACATTCAGAACAAAGGACACTGAACAGGCTCAGATGCTCAAAGCAAATCCCTCTAATGCTGAATTGTGCTGTACTAAACAGACCCTCATATGGTTGGAAGAGAAAATTAACTCCATGCATGAATTTGGAAAGAAAAAAAAAACAAAAGAAAAAACTAGACTTATTTCTTGATCCCCCAAGTAAAGCAACGTGGAATTTGTAGAATAGTATGAAGTTTTAACATTCAAACTTTGCTTTTATGAAGATGTGCTATGTAGAAACATAATTCTAAATATCCTAATAAATTATTTCACTTGAGTCTCATAACATTTCTACAATGTAGGTTTTCTTTTCCCCAGTTTTACAAAGGATGAAGGTTTTAAGGCTCAGAAAGAGTATATATTTTCCTAAGCTTGCACAGCAACTAAGTTGTAGAATAAGCATTCAGAGGCAAGTAGAGTTTTGTATATACTTAATGATATCTACTAACTAATATTTATTTATCAATTTGTCCAATCAGAAGAATTTGACATTTATGAATATTATATACACATTAAGATTTCAAAATCTTAAATGCATATTGGACATAATTTTAGGGTATAATATATGACTTCTTTCTTCTTTGAAGTAAATTGCTGACTAGTAATAGGGTACAGTAAAAAGTTTCAAATCCTTTCCTTAATTGTTTTACAGTTGTTTTGATAGGATAAAATTTGAAAATAATAAATAAAATGTTGTAAAAAGTAGTGGATCAATTGATTAACAGACTTGAATTTATGAAATAAAATAAAGCTAGCGCATAGAACCTGGAATGGATGAATTATACTTTGTGTATGCTTTGGCAGAGAAAACATGCAAGTGGCATTACCTATCTTGGTTACAGAATTGTCAGTTTTATAAGTTAGCTGAAATAGATTTTTATTTTGGGGACTTTATTCATCCTCTATATCAATGGAAATTAAAATGGGAATTTCAAAAAATGTCTTTTTTGCCAGTGTTCTATCTCTAAAGGAAGACCTCTCTTATTTCCACCTGATCACAACTCCACATTTTATTTTAATTAAAATGTTATGCAAAAGTAAAGTTTATAACCCATTTTCAGTATCTTTTATACTATTGCTTTATTTGTTTATTCCCCTTTGTTTACGCCTAAATATTATGTAGCTAAAAAGCACCCTGCTTTACTTTGTCAGATGACTACAGCAATTGCAATGAGAGTATTATAAGACTGGTACTACTATTTGGGTAATAATGTACCAGACAAATCCTAGGTGGAATGAAGATGGTAGCTCCTCTTTCCACAACCTTTCTTTCTTTTCCAGGAACAGTATACTTCTCTAATTGAAGAATCTGAATTATAAAAACAAATCTATTTCATAATCTGAATTATAGAAACAAATCTTTTTCATCCGGTAAGAGAAAGAAAAAGCTGATATATATTTTTATATAGTTTGAAAAATGATGAACTCTGCTAAAATATTACTTGCTTCTCAGAATTTAAAAAGCTCTATCAAGTGATAGAAGCCAGTCAGAGAAAGACAAATACTGTATAATCTCACTAATATGTGGAATGTAATGAAGAAAATAAACCAGGGAACAAAATAGAACCTGAGGTTTGTATACATGAAACATACTGACAAATGTCAGAGGGAACGGGTCGGGTGGTTGGTGGGTTAAAGAAAGGTGAAGGAACTGACTGAAGAACATATATGCATGGGCTCTGGACATAGACAATAATGTGGTGAGAGAGGAGGTGAGGGATGGGCACAGAGGAGAAAATGGGAGCATCTGCAATAGTGTCAACAATAACAATTTAAATAAAAAACCTAAATATAAACTAAAAATAAAAAATAATAAAAGCTTTATCTATTTTTACCATCCAATTCATTCATAGACCTTTTCTCTATCCCTGACTGTTTCCACATTGTAAATCTATATGACTATCCTTGAATGCACGAAATTCACACAAGAATACATCCAAAGGTACAAAATGAGCAGGCAAATATAAACACACAAAACCAGGACATAACACAAATGAAACAGGTCATCAAAATACATTGTAGTCTAAGAGGAATATCTTATCTTTCACATTTAATGAGGCAGTCTTTGTTGACAAAGCTTATTTTAATTTCTTTGGCCTCAATCTCAAACTTACAAAAAATTCAGGCCCCACACATTAGTTTCGACACTGACGTTCATTTACATTTTGAGAGAATCAACATACTGAAGGGCAACTGTGTTCTATATAGAGGGCACACGTCTTTATGAGATAGGAAGTTAATATTTATGACAATCACTTTTGTCTTGGGATCTGGCAGGAGGGATCAAATGGAGTAAGAGAGAGTTGAACATTTTTCATCTCCAGAGGCAAACATTGGCAAACTTTTTAAAATATCTGGTTCATCTTGGCCACTTCCACATCTTTCTGTGCCTCAGAAGTTCATTGACCTGAGATTTCCCCAACTATTCTAACAATCAAATAGTGATAAATCCAAAACTTATTAAATCACAATAACTATATTTGTAATCACATTGCTATTAAGAAATCTTGATTGAGCAGTTCTGTGCATCACTCAGATATGCCAGCCCAAATGTGGGAGGACCATCTGCTTCACGCAGTCTACCGATGTAAGCCTTAGTCTCATCCAATAGCACTCTCACAGACACACCTAGCATAATGTTTGGCCACATAACTGGGCACCGAATGCTCCATTAATAATGACATACAGAATTAACCATACAGTAAGAAGCTGAAAACTTGCTTCCTGAGATCAGGACCAAAACAATGATATCCTCATCATGCCTAGTTAACAACAAACTGAACATTCTGGCTAGTTTAAAGACACATATAAGTTGAAAATGAAGAAATAATATTGTATTTATTCTCAGATAACATGATCATCCATGTCAATAATTTTCAAACTTTTTCATCTCAAGGTACACAAAAACTAATTACTAAAATTCTGCAGCACACAAAACAATGTATTACTTTTATTTTGTGCTGATTTGACAATAAAAATAAGTATAAATTTGTTTGATTTACAAAATATAATAGTAATTATCTACCCTTTTTGCTCCAAAAAGACTCTATACTTGTTTTTAAGGATTTCAGGTAGCACGAATTAACCAATCCAATACAACCTAATTATATGATATGACCAATAATGTAACTCTATTATATGACACACAAATGCAACTCTATTATATGACACGTGTGTGTGTGTGTATCATACAATATATGTCATATAATTAAGACAGGGTCTTCATATGTATGGCTATTATTGTGTCGGCTGTTGTCATTTTTCAAGAAATTGAGAATATAAGGGGAAAGAAGTCAGTGCCCCTGACTAAATAATCAGGTATTGCATTTTAAAAAAATATTATGGAACTCCAGTGTGCCATGGCACAGCAGTTGAAAAATTACTTGACTTATGTAGATACTCTGAAAATAATTGATTAAAAAAAAAACTCCAGGAATTGAATAGCAAATGTAGTAATGTTGTAGATTAAAAGATGAATATATAAAAGTCAATTCTTTTTCTTTCTATAAGCAATAAAAGTTAAAACTTAAATTTCTAAAAAATCATTTATGACAGCAGAAAAACAGAAAGAAATACATAGGTATAAAAATATACTTAGCATCTGCACACAAAAGAACTACAAATTTTGATGGATGAAATCAAAGAATAAATAAATCAATAGAGAAATATTATGCATTCGTTAATTTAAAAAGTCAATATTGTTAAGATGTTAAAATATCCCAACTTAATCTATAGATTTAAAACTGCCTCAAAGGATATCACAGAAAGCTATTTTGTAGATATGGACAAATTGATTAAATGGTTTGTAGAAAAAGGCCAAAGTCTTAGAACAGCTCATTTATAAAAGGAGAAGAGCAAAGTTCAAGATTTACTAAGAATTTGCAGTAATCAAGACGGCATGATATTTTCAAAAGAAGATTCTAGAATCAATGTGAAAAAATATAGAACCCCATAAGTAGATCCACATAAATGTTTTAAAATTAGGTAATCTTTTGCAAAGGAGAAAAAGCATTTAGTTTTAACAAATAACTGGGTATTCATATGTTTAATAATAATAAACTTAAAACACAGACTTTAAAATCTCCAAATAAGTCACTTTACATTGGCATATATACCTCAATATAAAACGCAAAATTATAGAGGAGGAAGAAAATGCTGGCCAAGTAGGCAGAAGTGCCATGCACTTCCTAGGGGCAGGCCTGAGAAGCAAGTAAGTAGAGAACATCCACCAAACATTAACAAATTAGACACAGCTGAGGAGACAATTTTCAATAAGGAATGGCAGAGGGTGTCTAGAGAATGCCACTTGCCAGTCATAACCAGCATGGAACCACCACTGCCCTGGCAGTGAGTGATGTAGTGCCTCCTGGCAGGCTCCCAGATGGCTTCAGTGGGCACTCGTCAGAGTGACCTCCAAACCAGGCCTCCTTCCCAGCCCACCAGGACCCAGCGTCCCAGGTTATGGCTCCAGGACCCAACCATGAGTGCAAGCCATGGGAACTCCTATGCCCTGCCCCCAACACAGGGCCCAAAACCATGCTTCCAGATTGACCTGAAGCCACCTAGTGCCCTCTCCACCTGAGGCCAGTAACTTGCTGCTAGGGTGACCTTGGGTATCTGGGCCACAAAAGAGCTCTGACTGTGACTCAGAGCAACACACACCCACTCCACACTGGCCCTTTGAATAGTTCTTCAGAGCAAACCAGCACATGCCCTGCTTTCGGCCAGAGTAGAGCACTGATGAGGCTACCTGGAGCAATCTGGTGTGCTCAGCCAGGGGCCACAGGGTGTTACACACCAGAGGAACTGTGCACATGCTCCCACAACCCCAAACATCTGAAGGGGACAACTGAAGGACCAGATCTGTGGAAGAAGAGGATGTAACTCTGAGCAGAGACAATAAAGGCATGAGATACTCAAGGGAGACCCATCCTCTGGTTAATGATTTCAGGACCATGCCCTGATGGGGGATTCAACCTCTCAAATTCAAAGCAGGTGCTCAGGGCCAGAAAGAGACAGAAAAAATGGAGAACCAAAGAAGCAACACCCCAAGGAAAGAAAAGGACTTGTCACCAGAAAAGGAACTAAATGAAATTGAGGCAAGCAATATGTTAGATAAATAATTCAAAGTAAGAGTCATAAAGTTCCTAAACTGGCTGGATGAAAAAATCAACAACATATATTAGAATCAAGAGGAAATGAAGATTGATATAGCTGAGACAAAAAAAAAAGAAAAGAAAAGAAAAACTCAGCAAAGAAAACAGCAATCTAAAATGACTCACTAGATCAGATGGAACTAATTGAATTCTTCAGAGCATTTCGCTTGAAAACAATGGAATATTAATTCTTCTAGAGTGCACATGGGACATTTTCAAAGATAGACCACATATTAGGACACAAGTTAAGTTTCTTCAAATTCAAGAAGATATAAATCATATCAAGCATCATCTTACATCATAATGGCATACAACCAATTATAATAAAACCAATAAAATAAGCAAATACTTGGATACTTAATAGCATGCTATTAAACAATGATTGGGTTACCAAAGAGATCAAGGAAGAAATGAAAAACATCCAGGAAACAAATGACAATAAAAACACAACAATCCAAAACCTATGGGACACAGAAAAGCAGTCCTGAGAGGGAAGTTCATAGCTCTTTTCAGGCCTGCTTCAACAAATAAGAAAAGTGGTAATATATCTAGCCCTACAACTTAAAGAATTATAAGGAGAACAATCAGAAAAGCCCAGAGTAAGGAGAAGGAAGAAAATAATAAAGATCAGAGTGGAAATAAATTACATGGAGACCAAAAACAAAAACAAAAAACAAAAACAAAAACCAACCAACCAAAAAAAAACAAAAACAAAAGATCAATAAAACCAGAAATTGGTTCTTTAAAACAATAAACAAGATTGATGAACCTCTAGCCAGTCTCATGAAGAAACAAAGAGAAAGGACTCAAATAAACAAAATCAGAAATGAAACAGCCAACCACACTGAAATACAAAGGCTTGTAAAAAAAAAAATGCTACAAACAACTCTACTCAACAAATTGCATAACCTAGACGAAATGGACATATTCCTAGAAAAATACAAGCTTCCAAAACTACATCAGGAATAATGATAATAATAATAATAATAATAATAATAATAATAATAAAACTGAATAGGCCAATAACTACCAATGAAATTGCAGTAGTATTCAAAAATCTTCCAGTAAACAGAAGCCCTGGTCCGGACAGCTTCACAGAAGACTTTTACCAAGAACTAGAACCTACTAATGTTAGACTACTCCAAACAATTCAAGAGAAAGGGAGCCTTCCAAGCTCTTTCTAAGCCAGCATTACCCTAATTCCAAAACAAGATAAAGACACCAAAAAGGAAGAAAATTACAGGCCAATATTCCTGATGAACACAGATCCTCAACAAAATTTTAGCAAATCAAATCCAGCATAACATTAGAAAGATCATACACCAGGACCAAGTGGAATTTATCCCTGGGATGCAAGGCTGATACAATATCTGCAAATCATTAAATGTGATACATCAAATAAGCAAATTGAGAGACAAAACTCACATAATCATATCAATTGATGCAGAAAAAGAATTTGATGAAGTCTAACACCTTTTCTTGATAAAAACTCTCAGCAAAGTTGGAATAGAGAGATC
This sequence comes from Vespertilio murinus, assembly GCA_963924515.1. Lineage (NCBI taxonomy): Eukaryota > Metazoa > Chordata > Mammalia > Chiroptera > Vespertilionidae > Vespertilio > Vespertilio murinus. The sequence continues at coordinate 5,550,320 of OZ004713.1, forward strand.
ATACCTCAACATAATAAAGGCCTTCTATGGCAGATCTACTGCCAACATCATACTCAATGGGCAAAAACTAAAACCATATTCCCAAACAATAGGCACAAGTCAGGGATGCACACTTTCACCACTCCTGTTAAACATAGTAGTGGAAGTGTGAGCCATAGCAATCAGACAAGAAGAAGAAATAAAAGGCATCCAAATTGGAAACAAATAAGTAAGCCTGTCATTATGTGTAGATGATATGATATGGTACATAGAAAACCCTAAAGACTCCCAAAAAACTACTAGACTTACTTAATGAATTCAGAGATGTAGCAGGATACAAAATTAACACCCAGAAATCTATGGGTTTTTTATACACCAATAATGAACTCACAGAAAGAGAAACTAAAAAAAGAAAAATACCATTTTCTATTGCACCAAAAAATTATTATACCTAAGAATAAACTGAACTAAAGAGCTAAAAGACCTGTGCTTGGAAAACTATAGTACATTGAAAAAAGAAATAGAGGAAGACATAAGCAAATTGAAGAATATATTGTGCTCATGGATTGGTAGAATCAACATCATTAAAATGTCCATACTACTCAAAGCAATTAATAAATTCAATGCAATCACCATTAAAATACCATCGGTATATTTCACAGACCTAGAACGAGCTCTCCAAAAATTAATATGGAATAAAAAAGACCCCAAATAGCCCCAGAAATCCTGAGAAAGAAGAACAAAGTTGGAGTGATCACAATACCAGATATCAAGCCACTATTCCCAAAACTTCCAGGTACTAGCACAAGAAGACACATATAGACCAATGGAATATAACAGAGAATCCAGAAATTAACTCAAGCCATTATTATTTGACAGTGGAGCTCAATTAATATTTGACAAAGGAGCCAACAGCATACAATGGAGCAAAGATAGTTTCTTTAATAAATGGTGTTGGGAAAATTGAACAGATACATGCAAAAAAATGAAACTAGACCACTAACTTGCAACACACACATAAATAAACTCCAAATGGATAAAGGACTTACACGCAAGATGGAGAACCATAAAAATCTTAGAAGAATCCATAGGCAGCAAAATATGTTGAAGCACTATCTTTACCAATAAATATCATAGGACAATGAGAATTCAAGAGAAAATAAACAAATGGGACTACATCAAAACAAAAACATTATGCACAGCAAAAGATACCACCAACCAAACAACAAGAAAGAACATACATGCCAATGTTATATCCAACAAGGGTCTAATCTCCAAAATTTATAATGAACTCATATAGCTTAACAAAAGGAAGATAAGTTATCCAAACAAAAAATGGGCAATAGACCTAAATAGACACTTTTTGAATGTGGGCATACAGTTGGCCTACAGACATATGACAACATGCTCAAAGTCACTATTCATATGAGAGATGCAAATCGAAATGACAATGAGGTGCCATCTCACACCTGTCAGAATCACTATCATCAAAAATTCAATAAATGACAAGTGCTGGTGAGGATGCAGAGAAAAAGGAATCCTCATTTGCATCTGGTGGTAATGCAGATTGGTGCAGCCACTGGGGAAAACAGTATTGAATTTCCTCAAAAAATTAAAAATGGAACTCCCATTTGACCCAGTGATCCCACTTCTAGGAATATATCCCAAGAAAACAGAAACACCAATCAGAAAGGATATATGTGTTCCTATGTTCCTAGCAGCACAATTTACAATAGATAAAATTTGGAAACAGCCTTAGTGCCCATCAGAAACATGGGCCAAAACAAAAACATTATGCACAGCAAAAGATGAATGGATTTAGAAAACAACAACTGTGGTACATCTACACAATGGAATATTACACTGCTGCAAAAAAAGAAGGAACTCTTACCACTTTCAACAGCGTGGATGGACCTGGAGAGCATTATTGTAAGTGAAATAAGCCAGTCAGTGAAAGACAAATATCACATAATCTCACTCATTTGTGTAATATGTTGAACAGCATAAACTAATGAAAAAATAGATCCAGAGATATAGAAGCATTGAACAGACCATCAAACCTCAGAGGGAAGGCAGGGGAGAGGGGCCAGGCTGGTAAGAAATCCACCAAAGGACTTGTATGCATGCATATATGTATCATGAATGGCCACAAGGCAGTAGGGAGTGAGGGCATTTTCGGGGGGGGGGGGCTGAGGAGAAGTTACTGGGGAAAAAGGAGACATATGAAATACTTCAAATAATAAAGAATTTAAATTAAAAAATGCCAAATTATAAATCTAGAAAAAAATAGGAGAAAAAAAAGAGTTGTTAAAATTAAAAACCTATGTTTTGTGGAAGACACTTAAGTCAAAAGACAAGCATGGCTGCTAAGACAGTACTTGCAAAGCACAGATCTGATGAGGACTTACTTGAAAAATAAACAAGGACACTGAAGACTCAACATAATGCTCATTTTTTAAACAGGCAAAAGATCTGAACAGACTACTCATTCAATATATAAGATTATAAATATGCATATAAAATATGCTCTGTGTTGACTGTCATGTGGAAATTTCAAAATAAAACAACATAATAATAACACACACACATACTAGAATGACCAAAATCTAAAATGGGCGGTACCTGACACTGGCAAGGAGGTGGCACGTCCATTCTTTACTAGTGAAAACGTGAAATCCAAAGCCATTTTGGCACAGAGATGGTGTTTTAATACAAGGCTAAACCTAGCCTTTCCATATAATCTAGCAATCAGGAACTGAGGAACTTATTCAACTCTATTGAAAACATTAGTTACACAAAAGCCTGTACATGAATCCTTATAGTAACTTTATTCATAACCACTCAAATTTGGAAAAAAGGAAGATTTCCTTTTATAGGTAATGAATAAATAAACTATGGCATATAAATACAATAGAGTACTTATATTTAGCATAAAAAAAGAAATGAGCTATCTCCCTGGCTCAGTTGGTTTGAGTGTCATCCAGTTCACCAATAGAATTGCAGGTTCAATTCTTGGTCAGGGCATGTATCTAGGTTGTAGGTTCTATCCTAGAGGGGCACCTGTGGGAGGCAACTCATTGATGTTTCTCAATACATTAATGTTTCTCTCTCTCTCTCTCTCTCTCTCTCTCTCTCTCTCTCTCTCTCTCTCTCTCTTTCTCTCTCTCTCTCTCCCTTCCTCTCTCCCTAAAGTCAATGAAAGTTTATCCTCCAATGAGGATAAAAAAGAAAAAGAAAAGAAGAGACATTTCAAGTTACAAAAAGAAGTTGGTAGGTCTTAAATACATATTTAGAAGTGAAAAAAAGCCAATATGAAAATTCTAGGTACTGTATGATCCCAATTTCTTTAAATTTTGGAAAGGCAAACAAAAGAGACAATTTTAAAATAAACAAACAAAAAACACAGTGGTTTCCAAGATATTATGAAAATGTTACAGTATGAGTGTGACTGTTTTAAAAAGTAAGAAACAATGCCCAGCCAGTGTTGCTCAGTGATTGTGCACTGACCCATGAACCCGGAGGTCACCAGTTCAGTTACCAATCAGGGTGCATGCCAGGGTTTCAGGCTCAAGAAGGCTGATCGATGTTTCTCTCTCATTGATGTATCTCTCTCTCTCTGTCCCTTTCTCTCTCTCCAAAATATAATAATAATAATAATAATAATAATAATAATAATAATATTTTTAAAAAAGAAATAAGCTCACTGAAGGGATGACTTAAGCAGCTTTGGACATCAGTGGTGAGAGCAGACATAAAGAACTATGTATATGTACTATACTGCAGCTGATAACATATTTTGCTCATAGGCACATGAATTCACAATTCCGATTACATGTAAATGAATGTGTGATGGTGAGAGACAGGGTTCTCTGTGTTTTAATGGGAGGGTACACATAAACAAGAGAATTATCTATATTGCCTTTTCTCTCATCACCGTCCCCAAAAGGACCATCTCTTCTATAAGCTGTTATTATGAACTAGAGGCCTGTTGCACAAATTCATGCACATGGAGTGTCCCTCAATCCAGCTTGCACCATCTCTAATCTGGGAAGCCTTGAGGGATGTCTGACTGCCCATTTAGACCTAATTCAGGTAGGAGCGAGCCTAAACAGGCAGTCAGACATCCCTCTCACAATCCAGGACTGCTGGATCCCAACTGCTCGCCTGCCTGCCTTCCTGATTGCCCCTAACTGCTTCTGCCTGCCAGCCTGATCACCCCTAATCACTCCCCTGACAGCCTAACTGCTCACCTGCTAGCCTGTTTACCCCTAACTGGCCTCCTCTGCAGGTCTGGTTGCCCTTAACTGCCCTCCCCGGAAGACTTGGTTCCCCCAACTTCTCTCCCATGCAGGACTGCCCTCCACCCCCCATGGCTGCAACTGTTCCTCTCTGCAGGCCTGGTTGCCCTCAACTGCTCTCCCCTGCAGGCCTGGGTACCCCCAAATTTCTTTCTCTGCTGGCCTGCTCAACCCTAACTGCCCTCCCCTGCAGGCTTGATCTCCCCTGATTGCACTCCCTTGAAGGCCTGGTCTCCCCCCAGCTTCCCTCCTCTGCTGGCCATCTTGTTACAGGTATGTTGTGTCCACAAGGTGGCAGTCATCTTTGACCACATGGGGACAGCCATCTTGTGTGTTGGAGTTATGGTCAATTTGCATATTATTCTTTTATTAGATCAGATTAGATAAGATAGAGGCCTGGTGCACTGGTGGGGGCCAGCTGGTTTGCCCTGAAGGGCGTCCTGGATTAGGGTGGGGGTTCCTTTAGGGTGTGGGGTGGCCTGAGTGATGGGCCTGTGGTGGTTTGCAAGATTGCCATGCCCCTCTGTAACCCAAGAGCAGGCCCTGGTATATAGTATTTGGTATTTACTTATCTTCTATAATTGAAAATTTGTAGCCTTGAGCAGAGCCCAGCCTCCTGCTTGATCTGGGACCACAGCCATTTTTGTTGGTATTTATTTATCTTCTATAATTGAAACTTTGTAGCTTTGAGTGGAGGCCTGGGCCAACCAGGGCAGGAGGAAATCTTGGCTTCCTCCATTGCCATAGCCAACTCAAGCCGCTTGTTCTCTCAGTGGCCACAGCCATTTTTGTTGTGTTAATTTGCATACACACTTCTGATTGGCTGGTGGGCTTGGCTTGTGGGTGCAACAAAGGTACAATCAATTTGCATATTATTCTTTTATTATATAGGATTATAGATTTCTTTTCAATTTAAAAAAATATATATTTTATTGATGTTTTTACAGACAGGAAGAGAGAGGGATAGAGAGTTAGAAACATCGATGAGAGAGTAACATCGAGCAGCTGCCTCCTGCACACCCCTAATCAGGATGTTCCTGCAACCAAGGTACATGTCCTTGACCAGAATCGAACCTGGGACCTTTCAGTCCGCAAACTGACACTCTATCCACTGAGCCAAACCAGTTTTGTCCATCTTTTCAATTTTTAAATTCTCTAAAAATTCTGGGCTCCTTTGTTAATATTATTATTCTTTAATAAAAAAAATAATAGTTTGATGCAATCCCATTTGTTTATTTCTTCTTTTGTTTCTCTTGCTGAGAAGATCTGTCAATAAAAATATTGCTATAAAAATGTCTGAGGTGTTACTGTGTTTTATTCTTGGATTTCTATGATTCTGAGTCTAACATTTAAGTCTTTAAATGATTTGGAGTTTTCTCTTGCTTATGATATAAGAAGGTGGTTTAGTATCTTTCTTTTTTATATGTCTGTCAATACCATTTATTTAATAAACTATCCTTACTATGTTGTACATTGTTGTCTCCTTTGTCAAATACTAATTGACTGTAAACACATGGGTTTATTTCTAGGCTCTCTATTTGTTCCATTGATCTATGTATTAGTTTTTTGTGTGTTTTTTTTTAATAGTCGTTATTGTAAAACAAATAAAGGCAATAGGATTTTTCTCCTTTAAAAAATAATTTATTTTAGAAAGAAAGAAGTGCTGTGGAAGAGAGAAATAGAAACATGGAAGAGAAAGAAACATTGATCAGCTGCCTCCTATATACCCACCACTGGGGATCTAGCTGACAATCAGGGTATGTCCCCTACCAGGAATCGAATAGGCAACCCTCAGCACAGTGGGACAATGCTAAGCCAACTGAGCCACACTGTGCAGGGTTATACATCAGTGTTTATGCTAGTACCATGCTGTTTTGATTACCATGGACTTGTAGTATAGTTTGATTTTAGGTACCCTGTGGGACTGCTGGCTTTCAACCACTCACCTGCCTACCTGCCTGATGATTGCCCCTAACCACTTTTGCCTGCTGGCCCAGTCACCCCCAACTGCCCTCCCTTGCCAGCCTGGTTCCCTCTATCTGCTCTCTCTCCCCTGCAGACCCAGTTCCCCCTAATTGGTCTCCCCTGCTGGCCATCTTGTGGTGGCCATCTTGTGACCACATGGGGGCAGCTATCTTGTGACCACATGGGGGTGGCCATCTTGTGCAAGTGTGTGATGGTCAATTTGTATACCACCTCTTTATTATATGGGATTATACAGTGATATTATATCAGTGCATGCTACTTGTAAGTCAATTTATGTATATGACACACATTTAAATCCACCCTATTGCTGGTAATTATGTGGTTTTCTCTATTTTAAATTGTTAAATATATCGTTAAGTGAATATTCATAAATTAGATTTAGATTCTATTACTAGTGGGTTTCTCAAGGTAAATTCTTAAAGGTGAAATAATTTTTTTAAAAAGTGTTTAAGGCTGCTGATATATAGTTCTGAGTTGTCCTACAAACCCATTTTATTAATTTACATTTGCATCAGGGCTATATAAAAGACTCTGGTTCATTATACTCTCACCAACATGGAGATGACTTATTTGTTTTTATAACGCTTTATTTTTTTTAATTTTTTATAACCAAATTCTAGGTATTGTAGTTTCAATGTATATATTCATTGACATTCGATTTCTACATTAGTTTATGTTCTTTGTCCATATTTCTATAAAATATAAAGTATTCTGTTACACCAGTGGTAGTTATTGAGTCATTCCTTTTCACTATATAAATTTAAAATATGCCTATCTAGAACACATGCATTTTAGCCTGTTTCTGAACATTCCTTTTACATTTCCTTGATCTTTGTTCTACTTACTTTATTATCACACTGTTTAAAGTATTATAGCTTTGTAACATACTTTAATAGCTGACAATGTGTATCCTTCATCAAAATTATTCAATTTAAAAATTTTATTTCTTGCTATTATATATTTAATCTTCTGAATAAAATGTATAGTTTTTTCTGAATAACATGTTATTATATATTTAATCTTCTGAATAAAATGTATAATTCAGTTTCTTAAACTGAATTAAAGTAATCTGGTATTATTTTTGTTTTGTAGTCTTAGTATACATATAAATCAACTTTTAAATACCTGATGGTATTTACAAGTTCAACCTTTTAAAATACTTTATGTATCCCTTTATGTAAGTTTCATTGAAATACTGACAACACTTTTAGTGTTCATTTACAAGCTACATATTTCTTATTAAACATATATCTCTATGTTTAGCTCACAGGGACCTTCTTACTCATATGAATGTGAACCCTTCCCTCCCCAACACTTTATTTTCTTCAGGCCAAATTCTCCTGGTCTGCTTTTCTTGTGTTTGTATGTTTAGGATCATCTCTTGTTCAGTAAAAATATTACTTGATTTTACAGTGTCCACTCAATTACCTTAGGTGCATTATGTAATTCCATGCATTTAAGTACAGATAATTCATAAACTTTAGTTTTTCCTTGCTGTGTAAAACACTTGTTTACTTTATCGCATCACTACATTGGCCAGAACTTATCCCCAAAGTGGGCACCTTGTACCTTGTTTCTCTCTCTGTCAGCATCAGCAAGAAAAGTTGACTTTTGTCATGTACTTACTTGTGCCAGGCACTGTTCTAAGCTACTGTTTTAAGTCCTAAAAATGTTAATATGTTAGTGACTACCTATAGTTCTGTTTTTATTTATTTTTATTTTTTATAAAAGAGACACTGAGGTGTCAGAGAAGTTCAGAGGTAGAGAACCAGTGGTAGAATAGATACAGGAAGCCAGGCAGGGATTTGTGAGTCCAGGCCCGTCTTCTGCTCTGTGGTCAAAGGGTGGCTCTGAGAGATGGGACAGAAGGAGTATTTAGTGAAGGAACAAAGCACTCAAGAAACATGTGTTTTGTGCCTATAAACCCAGGGTAGCATTCACATGTTTTCATCGGCCATAAAGCTCCATTCTCCTAAAATGTGATTTCATAAGAGCAGCTCTGCTTTGAGGCCTCATATTTCCACTTAGTTGCTCAAAACACTTACAAAGTCATTTTCATACTCCAATGATGGGAGAATATAGAGTAAGAGAGTGCCCTGTCACTTTCAGGATCTCAGCGTGCAACTGTTAAGAATGTTCATGTTATGATCCCATCAGAAGTTGGTGAAACTGACAGGGAGGGAAGACAGAAGAAGAGGGTTAAGAGCCTGAAGGCCTTTCAATAATGTTATAACAGCCTCCTCACATGCCCAGTGCGTGAGCCACTGGGCTTCTTACCGAGGACCAATGAGGAGGCAGGTCAATAATTAAGATGATTCCTTATGTGCAATGACTCATTGAGCCCTGTACCTATGCTTATGAATTTAGCTCCATTTTGGTGGAAACAACATGCTCATGGATCATATAGTGTATATGAAGTCCAGGAGCGATGGTCCTATCTGGTCCTTTACTGTGTTTATTCCAATAAGCATGCTGAAAAGCATGGTCCCTACGCACTGCTTTGCCCATTCAGCCGTGCTCAGAGCTGTCCTGGCCTTTGAGAGGCTGCCCCGCAGGCTGGGGAGGGGCCCTTGGGAGGAGGCAGCGAGGGAGACTGCGCATTAGGTAGAGCTGACCATCGCAGAACTAAGGGCACGGGGACCCTTAGAAGCTCACGGGGATCTTTGTGAGGGGTTAGGAAAGGCGACCACTCTTCAGGAGGCCATGTGCATGTCTCTGCAAGAAGAAAAAGCAGGAGGAAGCAGGAGGTGGGCTGGAAGGAACTCCATACTTTTATTTATGTTTCCTTGTTCTGATTGGGCATTCAGAGTCTCTCCTCAATATTGCATATCCTTTTACTCCCAACTCTTTAATATTTATACCATTCAGGGCATCAGCATCATGTACTCCATGATTAGGCATGGGCTGTGTTCAATCTGGAATAATCTGTGCGAATTTGTATCAGGAGCTGCTTGCTAATTGGTTTTCATCCAAGTAATCCCACAGAGAATATGGTTACACGCTGAAAGGGCTGAGGTGAGAGAGTGGGTAAGAGGGGACTGTGACTCTTTTCCTGGCTTGTTGAGAATGCTGTGCGCATCTGCATGAAAGGGGGAAAGCCCACATTTCTGCTTCTTCTCAGTAATGAACGAGCATATAATATACCCTAGAGCATGCCCAATACTCATCAGAGACAAGACAAGTTTTGCTAACACCACCCACTTCTGTATGATGCAATAGCTGTGAGAACATAGATCAGATGGCAGGATACAAGGGGACACTCAAAAGGAACTTGTTCAAGAAAATCTTAACATGGAACAAAATTAAGCAATTGTTTTGGTCCAGAAACCTAGGGTTTGGGGAATAATAAATTCCAAGTGAGCATTTGCATATATGTTTAAAAATGGGGCAGCTGAAACTGGTTTGGCTCAGTGGATAGAGTGTTGGCCTGCGGACTGTAAGATCCCAGGTTTGATTCCGGTCAAGGGCAATCAATTCAGTCCAAGAGGCAGCTGATCAATGATTCTCTCTCATCGATGTTCCTAACTCTCTATCCCTCTCTCTTCCTCTCTGTAAAAAATCAATAAAATATATATATATTTTAAATGGGGGTAAAAACAACAACTGTATTTTAGATTTTGCTCCGTTTTCTTACTGCCTTTCCCCATAGGTCCTTTAGATATTTTTTTCGCCTTTAACAACACATCTATTATGGCAGTAATACGAAGTACATGTGTGTGATTTTTTCCTGAATATAATCTGCCCCATTTTAAAAAGGGATGAGTTTTCTTATGTTTGCAATTATGTTTTATTAATACTGTACAATTTAAAGGTGGATATATTGAGGCAAAATGGGGAGGTTGGAATGGAGAAAGACAGAGACTTAGTTTGGGATGATGGGTGCACGAGTCAGTGTACAGATTATTATTTTTTTTTTGAGTTGTGCCCTTGAAATCCATATGGTGTTGCAAACCAATGTCACCCAATAAACTTAATTTAAAAAGAGGCATTATTTTAATTTTAAAACATGTGATGAAACTGTAAAAAGTGCAACTGTCTTTACTAGCTGAAAAATGTCCCATTTTTCACTTGTCGTCACTGGCCAGGCTGGGCCTGGGTTCGGATAGTTCATTTCGAGCACACTGGGGCCTGGGTGACAGACTGCATAGGGGGGCTGGTGGCTCTACAGTTTCCTGCTATAGAATGAGCAGAGCATGCTCGGTCACAGTGCTTGTTTTAAAAGTAATTATCATTTTCCAGGTTCAATTCACATTCAAAGAGGAATCTGGAGTTAGCTTTCTATGTCAGAAAAGGAGACAGTGGTTGAATTGTTCCTCCTCCTGGCAAATATGCTGTTTCTAAACTGCATAAAGCAATACAAAATGTCTATAAGTGAATAAAGTAACAATATGTATGCCAAATAAATAACAGCCACACTGTGTGTTTGGAAGGAATAAAAGAGAGTGCTAAAACAACACTTTTAAAACTCTGCACAGAGCACAAAGTGAAGTCACCCAAATACGTGCAGGGATTAAAAAAAAAAGACGTGTAATGCTGTATGAAATCTCAATTTATGTTCAAGTGACTTATTTTATGACGGTTTAAAGAGAAGAGTCATATTAAAAAAAGAAGGGGTAATTTTCCAGGAAGAATCCTACCGGCTCACAGGCCTTTGACTCAGCCCAGCCGTCTGGTTTACTTTGCATTAGCGGAACTCCCGTTTAACTCCCCAGCCACCACGGGTACCTTCTCCCAGGCGGAGCTAAAGGTCACTGTCACAGGTAAGGAAAATTAAGCCGATGTTCTTGCTGCCTTACAGCTCTCCTAGTTCAACTACCCCAGCCAATGAGCATGTACAACAAGCCGAAGGGCTTTTATTACAAATTTAATTCATTTCTCTAGACAACTGTGAAATTTGCCATTGACATTAGTCATTACCCCAAGGCGAACTAAAAGATGATCTCAGTTAATAAATGATCCTTAACAAGGAGCGCTCCTCTCTCTCTCTCTCTCCTGTGACGGTGGTGCGGGCACGTTTCATTAATGCGGCCCGCTTCCTGCCCGAGCGCCGCCTTCTCGGCTGTGCGGCTTGTTTCCTCTTCCTGCTCCCATATTAATAACTCTGCAGCAGGGTAATTAGCAGCACAAAGCGCCAGGACTGTGGAGCTTGCAGCTACGTTTCCAGGCGTTAACCTTGTGGGAAATAAAGAACAGAAGCACAGAGCCTAGCCAAACAACCAATGCAGGTTGATTTCACAGTGCGTAATAGGCTAATTATCTGTGAAAAGTCTGACCCCAACTAACAAAATTACAGAAATGTGCAGGCATTTTATTTTAAATAAAACTCAGAGCCACTGTTTCTATTCTAAATTAAAAATAAAACACAATAGATTAGCAAATAAATGAAAGAACAACATTTGAAATTTAAACAAAAACAAGCTCTGAAGGAAATGATGGTATCTCAAAACGTTAATGTTCAACCTGGACTCTGAGAAGGCAGGGCAAAAAATAAACTCGTCCTTCCTCTCCCTACCCCAACACGCAGTTACTACAATGAGCACACCACACACACACACACACACACACACACACACACACGTGCACACAGTCAGTATGTGACAGAAGTAGGTTAAGTGTATTTTGTTTACTGGAGTCAGGCTACAATAAAAAGCAGAAAATATTACTACTTCTTTACAGATACCATATGTAATTCATTCTGATATAAGAATATTTATCCACTAGCAGTAATAACAAACCACAATTTTTGTCATGAAAAAAATAAATTGTATTTGCAAAAAGCAAACACATTACAGAGTGTGTAAAAATGCAATATTCCCATTTTCTAGTCAGAGTTCCAATTTATTGAAGTAACAGAGCAGAAAATGCACTGACAGCTGTTACATTTTATTGCGAATTAGTATATACGTTTTATATCCAGTGAGCAAATGCATGATACATTGTATTCCAGTAATTGCCACTGGCTTTCCAAATGGAAGCGGAATGATCTTAGTGCAATTACACTCAGGAGAGCACACGGAGCAGCCTCCAGTACCGCATTTTAGTCTTAGCAATACTGATATTGGATCTATTTTACTTTTAAGGAAAAACAAAAGATTAAAAGGGTCAAGCTAGATTTTAAAAAATAAAAAATAGTGCTCAGATACTTGTGTCTCAGTCTTAATCCTGGGTGACTCTTTGAGTTACATGCGTTGGGATATTGCCATTAGGGATGTCCAGAGAGTAAAACTAAGTTTTTCTCTTCCCCGCCCTTTGTTGACTCTCCCAGGTTTACTTTCCTTGCTTCCTCCTTCCCTGTCCTCCCTCTCTGCACTAGAATGGCGGGGTTTGCGGTGATGGGCGCACGGGGCAGGTGTTGGGATGCTTTGGGAAATGAGCTGCATGCTGAGCTGACACTTTGTCCCTAGCATCCGGTCATCTGTGGTGCCTGTGCCCCCACTTCCCCTGCCATCGCCACTGGCTGCTGTGTGCACTAGCTAGCGTCCTAGGGAGAGAGCCATTTGTTTGCATAAGGCTTACTGATTCCATGGATCACCTAGCCAGTGCTTAGGACTATGTGTTAACCGGCAAGCACACTCCGAATCCTGCGGTCTCAGTCAGTTCTCATGTACTAGGAGCACATTTCTGGCATGCTGAAGAAGCACGTTTTGCCTATTTTTGCCAACCTTGGTGATCCAAACAGCCTTTCTGTTGGAGCACCCACTGCAGCTTCTCCAGGGGGCTGAGGGGAGCCTGCCTCAGCCCTCAGCCGGCGGTCTCCCCCCCTCTAGTGGTTACCAGCCGCCTTGCAGGGGACCAGCGGGCCACGGAGGGGCTGTGTGTGCCACCTCTGGCTGGCAGAGAAAGGGGAAAATACAAACCACACAGCCCGTCGCTGCAGAAAATAAAACTCACCAAGCATTTAAAACAACATGTTAGTGGCAACTACAGCTTAATCAACACCAACCTGCTGACATAGATGTGCAATTCGAGCTAGTTATTAGTGATTGAATTAACAGCATGTCACAACTTGTATCTAGTTTAATAACAGAATGCAACAGAACCATAACCACCATGTACCAGGATTGTTTTCCATGCTGGAGAGGAAACTCGCGGAGCCAGAACAAGGAAGACAAGGGCCAGTCGCTGGCTCCGCGGAGGCCTGCCCAGAGCCCGCTCCCGCCCATGTGGCTCCGGCTCCAGGGCCCGGGCCTAGGCCACCAAGAACACCGCCACGAACAACGGAAGCAGCAGCCACAGGACGAAAGGCATCTCTCGTCCCCACGTCAGAAACAGTGGGTGACAAAGGAACCACGTGCTAATGACGTCCTTCGCCATTAAAACACGAGCCTCAGGGCCACCCTTCCCCTGGCAGCTCTAACCCTAACATTTCTCAGGATTATCGAAAACAAAATGTATCAAGCCCAATACTGACATTCAGATCATGAGCTCCCCCCCCCCCCCTTTTTTTAATAAGAATATATTCTTGTCGCCGAAACCAGGTTTGGCTCAGTGGATAGAGCTTCGGCCTGTGGACTGAAAGGTCCCGGGTTCGATTCCGGTCAAGGGCATGTACCTTAGCTGCGGGCACATCCCCAGTGGGGGGGGGGGGGTGCAAGAGGCAGCTGGTCGATGTTTCTCTCTCATCGATGTTTCTAGCTCTCTATCCCTCTCTCTTCCTCTCTGTAAAAACTCAATAAAATATATTTTTAAAAATATAATATATTAATACTAAGTTTTAGGAATGTGAAAGACTTAAAATGTGCATTTAGGAATTTCCCTACATTTAATGTAATACATGAATAAAATAGAAGTATTTTGCCTTTTTGTTGTTGTTGTTGGGAAAGATGATCTGGGCTAAATCATGTCTATATGCACAGTCTCCCTGCGCGATGGTGGCTGGCTGGCATGGACCGCACTCTCCCTGGAACTGCGGGGGTGGAGCTGGGCACTCCCTGGGCTCCGTGCTCAGGGAGGGGTACATTGTGCCTGCTTTGAACAGCTTGGTTCCCCTCCTCTTCACAAATAGACGTTTTGGAGAATTAGTTTAAAGGAATAGTGTAGGGTGGGGCAAAAGTAGGTTTGCAGCCATTGATACATGAAACAAAGCTTAATTCTTATATTATTATTTATTAATTTTTATATTAGTTTCCAAATCAACAACTGCAAATTTACATTTGCCTGTGTTTAAGGAAATTAAGAGGAATTCGCTCATCTATTTTGGGGAGATTTTAAATATTGATTGAATGGGCAGAGTGATTCTCTTTTAAAAGCATTTTAAATTAAAAATTACAATGATATTGTCACTGATTACCATCACACTGATAATATCAAGTACTTTTAAAACAAAAAGCAAACAGTATGCAAAAATAATATACAAATAAGGCAGACGTTTTCCTCTGCAGGTTAACCAGCCCATAGTCTGGAACACTCCCAGTGTCCTGGGGCAGCGGACTGGGGACAGCGCGCACGGGTCTCTGCTTCCCTGCTGGGCTGCACCGCAGGCTGATGTGAGCACCTGGGAGGCTGAGAGAAGGCAGCTCCCAGGGACTGCGTTCGATGTGAGTGAGTGTGTGGAGCTGAAGCTGGGGGGTGGGAGGGAGAGAAAATAAATCAGATATGGAAAGACGTAATGAACTACCACAACAGCCTTAATGTTTTTAAGAAAAACCAATGAGAAATCTGAGTACGGCCAATTTCCTAACACCCACGGTAAAATGAGTTTGCTTAGAAGAGTCATTTGTCTCATCTCATTTTGGTTTTGGTGGGTCTATTACCACAATCCAATGGTACCTACAGTCCTAAAGACAGGAGAGAAAGCAGTGCTCGGAGACCAGATGACCTGCTTGAAACTGAAGCATGAGAGAACATCATCGTATTGCAGGTTCATTGCTCTCTCCTGATCCAAGAAAAGTTTGACTATTCAGGTGACTTTGTATGATGGTTTTCTAGGTGTGTTTTTTAAAAGAACTTTAAATTTTATTTTTCAACTAGATGCCTGGTGCAGGAAACTTGTGCATGGGGGTCGGGGAGGGGTGTTCCTCAGCCCAGTCTTCACCCTCTCCAACCTGGGACCCTCGAGGGATGTCCTGCTGCCCATTTAGGCCCTCTCACAATCCAGGACTGCTGGCTCTTAACTGCTCGCCTGCCTGCCTTCCTGATTGCTCCTAACTGCTTCTGCCTGCCATCCTGATCATCCCTAACCACTCCCCTGCCAGCCTGATTGATGCCTAACTGCTCCCCTGCCAGCCTGTTTGCCCCTAATGGCCCTCCCCTGCAGGCCTGGTCACCCCTAACTGCCCTCCCTGTAGGCCTGGTCCTCCCCTCCCCCTCAACTGCTCTCCTCTGCAGGCCTGATTCCCTCCCAATTTCCCTTCCCTGCAGTCCTGGTCATCCCCAACTTCCCTCTTCTGCCAGCCAGGCTACCCCTAACTGCCCTCCCCTGCTGGCCATCTTGATCATCCCCAACTGCCCTCCCTTGCAGGCCTGGTCCCTCCCAACTGCCCTTCCCTGCTGGCCATCTTGTGGTGGCCATCTTGTGTCCACATAGGGGCAGCCATTTTTGACCATGTGGGGTTGCCATCTTGTGTGTTGGACTGATGGTTAATCTGCATATTACTATTTTATTAGATAGAATAGAGGTCTGGTGTATGGGTGAGGGTTGGCTGGTTTGCCCTGAAGGGTGTCCCAGATCAGGGTGGGGGTTCCATTTGGGCCTGGGTTGGCCTGGGAGAGTGGTGGTTTGCTGGCCAGCCACACACTGGCAGCCCAACCTGAGGCCCTTGTATCTGGGATTTATTTATCTTCTACAATTAAAACTTTATAGCCTTAAGTGGAGGCCTGGGCAGGCCAGGGTGTGAGGAGAGCTTGGCTTCCTCCATTGCCTGAGAAACCCAAGCCTCCCTCCTGGTCTCTGTGGCTGTAGCTATCTTGGTTGGGTTTATTTGTATATTCACTCCTGATTGGCTGGTGGGCGTGGCTTGTGGCCATGGCTTGCAAGTGTAGTGGAGTGATGGTTAATCTGCATATTACCCTTTTATTAGATAGGATCACAGTTGACATTCAATGTTATTTTGCATTAGTTTCAGGTGTATAGCATAATAGTTAGATAATCATATTTCCAGTGCCCACCAGGCCCCATGCAGCGATCACAATGTTATTGACTGTCTTATATCCTGCGCTTTCATCCCAGTGACTTTTGTGACTGCCAATTTGTGCTTCTAAGCCCTTCACCGTTTTTATCCAGCTTCTCAAACCACTGTCCTCTGGCAGCCATCCCCTCTCTGTGTTTAAGAAACTGTTCTAATATTGTTTATTCACTTATTTTGTGCTATAATGTCCAAAGATAAGTGAAATCATATGGCATTTGTCTTTCTCTGGCTGACTTATTTCTCTTAGCATGGTGCCTCTGTGGTTAACTTTTAATTTCAGGGTTTATCCAATACCCATTATAGTCTAGACTTAGTTAGTATGTGAGCAGAAGATCTAAACTGGTTTTAACATTTTCTTTCACAAAACAAAATGGTAAAAAATTTGGAATTATTGAAATAAGTATACTAAATTTGAGAGAGAAAAAAAAACGACAACTTTAGTTTGTATCATCTATAGATTGATATCAACTATTAATTTTTAAATCATTTATCAACAATAGTTGATTATAAATGCCACTTCACTGGGTTAATATTTAAGGGTAAAATTTTGATTGTATTTTTACTCTTGATTTATGTTTGTATTTATTGTGAATGATCCCCAAAATTACTGTAGTTAACATGCATCATCATTCATAGTTAAATTACTTTTTATGATGAGAACATTTAAGATCTATTATCTTAACAACTTTCAAATAAACAATACAATATGATTAACTCTTGTCACCATGGTGTACATTACATCCCCAGAGTTATTCACCTTCTAAATGGAAACTGTGCCTTTTGTACGATTAACTCATTTTTCCCACCCCCACCTCTCACCTCTGGGAAACACCAATCTGTTCTCTTATCTATAGCTTGGCTTTTGTTTGTTTTCTAAATTCTATGTATAAGTGGTCATTGCCTGGCATTTTTGGTTCTAAACTCGATCCTCTCATGTTCAATATCAGTGGTGCCCCCTGCATAACAAAAATATCATACTCAAGGGCCACAGGGTTTAACCCCCTTAAAATCTTTGTCTGTCATACTTTATGCTGCAATGAGTCCTTTGCTGTATAAATGATCAACTTGTTTTCTTTCTTTCTTTCTTTCTTTCTTTCTTTCTTTCTTTCTTTCTTTCTTTCTTTCTATTTACTTATTTACTTATTTTTTACTTTAAATATATTTATATATATAAAAGCCTAAGAGACTGGAACACCAGAATGACCAAACAACCAAAATGACCTGTCACTATGACATGCACTGACCACTAGGGGGCAGATGCTTGATGCATGTGCTACTCCCTGGTGGTCAGAGTGTTCCCACACCCAACCTCCTGCAGCCATCCAGCCTCCCATGGTCCCTTCAACTGTATGGCAGACCATGGCTAGCAGCTGGCAGCTGGCATCTGGCAGGAAGGCCCCAATTGGCCCTGATCACTGGTCAGACCTAGGAACCCCACCCATGTACAAATTCCATGCACCTGGCCTCTAGTTTTTAAATATTATATTTGTTTTGGATATACAACCCAGTGATTATATATATCATAAAAGGCCCATGGTTGTGACCCTGTAAAGGTGGAATGACCAAGCACTGGTCACCAGGAGGCTTCATGCGTGGCAGGGAATGCACAGGTGTGCAGGGACTTGAAGCACACGCAGGTGGACAGGGACTTGGACTCTGGGTCCTGCATCTCCCCTGGCATGGCGGGAGTCAGTCTGGGTCCTGGGTCCCCCCGGCTCAGAAAGAGTCAGTCTGAGTCCCACTGGTGTGGCAGGTCTGGGTCTCACGCCATATCACACACTGGGCCTCTAGTACATTATACAATTTACTAAGTGATCACCCCAGAAAATCTAGTATCCATCTGACACCATGCTTAGTTATCACTATATTATTGGCGATATTCCCTATGCTGTACTTTTCATCCCCATTACTAGTCTATAACTATTAATTCATACTTCTTAATCCCTTCACCTCTTTTATCCATCCCTGAAACCCTTGAATTCAGCAACCAACAAATGTCCTCTGAATCTAAGAGTCGTTTTCTGTTTGGTTCTACTTGCTTATTTTGTTTATGTTTTTTAGATTCCACATACAAGTGAAATCATATGGTATTTGTCGTCCTCTGTCTGACTTATTTCACTCAGCACAATACCCTCTAATGGTCATTGTTTGGCATATGTTGCAGAGGGCCACATCTCATTCTTTTTTATGGCTGAGCCATATTTCATTGCACATATGCACCACTTCTTTTTTTTTATTAATTTATTTTTATTATTGAAAGTATTACAGATGTCCCTTCACCCCCCATTGACTCCCTCCAGCGTGCCCCCATCCACCAACCCCTAGCTTCACGTCACTATTGTCTGTGTCCATCAGTTATATATATATATATATATATATATATATATATATATATATATATATATAATTATTTACCCATTCATCTCCTGATGGACATTTAGGTCGCTCCCATATCTTGACTATTGTAAGTAATGCTGAAATGAACATATGATGATATGTCTTTTTGATTTAGTATTTTGGGTTTCTTCAGGTAAATACTCAGAGGTGTAATTTCTGGGTCCTCATAGCCTTTGTTTTTATCTACTTTACACTTAAGTTCCTTGCACATCCATATAATCAGAATTTTGAACTCTGCACCTGGTAGATTCCTTGTCTTAATTCTGATTAGTTCATTACCTGGAATTTTGTTTTGTTCTTTCATCTGTGACATATTTCTTTGCCTCCTCACCTTGACAGCCTCCTTGTGTTTGTTTCAATGTACATCTCCCAGGCTTGGTAAAATTAATTTATGTAGTAAGTGTCCTGTAGGGCCCTGTGGAATGGCACTTAAGGTATCTTCCTCCCTCTCTTCCTTCCCCCAGTTTAGGCTGTATACCCCTCTTTGGTATAGTTGATCCTTGATTACTATTGGGACCTCCATAGTAGAGATCAACTCTCAGATTGATTGGCTGAGTCTATCTCTGACCACAGAAGGATCAGCTTTGCATGGGCCAATTTCAGGAGCAGCACTTTCTTCAGTGGGCCTCTTGTGTCCTTGCATGTGTCACTTGTGGAGTTGGTTGACGGTGCTTTGGCATGATCTGAAGCTGTCCAACAGGTACACCGGGGTCTCCTGGGAGGTGCAGGCCAAGGTCAGCTGCCACCTGTGTCCTGCCCGGTGCCACCTGGCTTGAGCTACAAATTGGTTTGCAGATTATTACCACTTAACTTAGGCTTGGAAGTGTCCAGGAAATGCCAAGCTGTGAACCGAGGCTAGCGGCTGCTAGAGCTACACCTGTGGTCACTTAGTGAGAGGTACAGGCCATAATGAGACCAGATGCTGTTACTTAAAAGATTTTAGAAAAGTCTGAAGTATATGCCAAGACAGGCCATTCATATGGAAAAATGCTTGGGTGGGCCAAGCATTTGGTGGGCGGGGTCTAATGGAATTTCTAGGGTGGGTTGAGCAATGTGAGCCACGTTGATGGAGACTCAGCTATGGTGACCTCCTGCCAAGGAGAAATCACCACAGGAACACTGGCCTCTGCCAACACTTCTGTTTAGAGAAATCTGGGACTCCAGCTCTCATTCTGATGCCAGACAATTCAGTTCCTCCCCATATTTGCCCAGTGCCTTTCCAGCTGCTGCCCAAGGGCTGGAGTTCAGAGGGAGTGAGCCTAAGTAAGTCTATGCATGGGCCCTTTAAGAGGAACTGTCTGGAACTCCGACCAGACTTGATGTGGCTTCTTCTTTATATTCTTAGTTGTAGGACTTTTGTTCAGGTAGATTTCAGATAGTTGTGTGGTGGTGGTTTTGTAGTTTAGTTGTAATTTTAATGTGGTTGTAGGCACATTAGAGTATCGTACTTATTGACACTATATTGGTTGGAGCTTTTAAAAGTAAACTGTTTTAAAAAATCTGTAATACATCTACACAATGGAATACTAAACTGCAGTAAAAAAAAAAAAAAGGAGTTTTTACCATTTGCAACAGCATGGATGAAACTAGAGAGCATTATGCTAAGTGAAATAAGCCAGTCAGAGAAAGATAAATATCATATGAGCTCACTCATTTATGGACAATAATGAACAACATAAACTGATGAACAAAAACAGATCCAGAGACAGAGAAATGTCGATCAGACCGTCAAACCTCAGAGGGAAGGCAGGGATGGTGAGATTAGTGGGGAGAGATCAACCAAAGTACTTGAATGCATGCATATAAGCATAACCAATGGACTCAGGGGGGTGAGGGCATGAAGGGGGGGATGAGGTGGTAATGGGGGGTTAAGGACACATATGTAATACCTTAATCAATAAATAAATTAAAAAATTAAAAAATTAAAAAGTTGCCCTAACTGGTTTGGCTCAGTGGATAGAGTGTCGGCCTGCTGAATGAGAGGTTCCAGGTTCAATTCTGGTCAAAGGCATGGACCTTGATTGTGGGCACATCCCCAGTAGGAGGTGTGCAGGAGGCAGCGGATCAATGTTTCTCTCTCATTGATCTTTCTAACTCTCTATCCATCTCCCTTCCTCTCTGTAAAATATCAATAAAATATATATTTTAAAAAGTTACTAAATTTTGCTTTCTTCAGGTGTGTGATAAGATTGCATTGTAAAAGTGTTCTTTTGCTCTTTCTTTAATATAAGAAAGGAATGCCCCAGGCATCAGCAAATCACTCATTTGGGAAAGTTAATAAATTTACTCAATTACCTATTGTCACACCTTCATTCAAATTTGTCTAATCCAGTACAATATGGAAAGTAGCCATTTCTCTATTCTTTTTGGTAGTAAGTTGAGTATTACTCAGAAATAGAGCCTCTAGTTGAAATTAGGAGTTTATCAGGGAACACAATTAATTGTGTCTGTATTTTCTGGATCCGTTTTTTAAACTTAAATTTGTTATTGTTTAAAGTATTACATAAGTCTCCTTTTTCCCCATTGACCTTCCCCCGGATGCCCCCACCCTCCAGCACATGCCCTCACCCCCAATGCCCATCTCTGCCCATTGGTTATGCTCCTATGCATGCATGCAAGTCCTTTGGTTGATCTCTTATCCCCTCACCCCCGCCATCCCTCATAAGTTGGACAATTTGTTTGATGTTTCAATGACTTTGGTTTTATTTTTGTTCATCAGTCGTTTCAACTTTATTTGCCCAACAATATTTATTTGTTGTTTGGTGATAGTAATTGTAGCTATAGATGTATTTATGAGCAAAAACAAAATCATTGCTCATATGGATATTATAATTTATAGGGGAAAGCAGCTATAAATCAAAGATTCAATAATCATGCAAGTACAAATAACACACTTTTAAAATTATCACATGGGAGGGACATAGTGTTGTAAAGATTTATATAGTTGAAGGGGTAGTAACCCTGGTTAGTGAAGAATACTTTCATAAATTAATCATGTTTTTAAGATGGGTAGACATTGATTAGGGGAGGTATATGTGTGTGTGCTCAGTGGAGTGAAAAGGCAGGTGCAGGGAGAACAATTCAGACAGGGGGCTCTGCAGATAGCACAGGCACAGGCAGTGCAAGGGAGAGCCTCCAAAGACCAGAGGTGGCAGGAGGACCAGCTTAGGGCTGAGGAGATTGTCATTTTAGTGGCACCTCACCCAGACTGTATCTACCCTTGGAGGCCTTTCTTTTCCAACACGCTCATCTTAATCCAGAGAGACATCAAAAACCCTCTTTACTGTGGTGGGAAGAACATTTGAAAAAAAGCGAGAAGGAGTGGGGAAGGCAATTTTATTGCCAAAACATAATCACAATTTCTCCAAAAGATTGCTGAGGTCTGGTTAACAGTTTGCAAAGTTGATCTCTCTTTTTTTCTGAACTATTATATTTTGATTTTTAAAAGTATTTGAGAAAACAGAAAATGTTTGCCTATGTTTGATGTTCATACTCTCAGAGGTAGTCAGGTGAACATGATTATTCTCTATACAGCAGAAAATCCGTGGAGTAACTGATATCAGTAACCACAACTCCAAATTATTGTTCTCTCCCTACCATGTAGTAGCATTCATGAAGTTGGCATTTAATTCATATAAATTCAAAGCCAAAAGGGAACATGCATCACAAAGGGATAGCTTTCTTAAACATTCGATGTTAAAACTTTTGACAGACATTGGTTTACCACCTACACATTTTGCAGCTTGGCCTGGCTAGGGGGTTAATGGCAGGATGCTGTGAAAGGTGTTTCACTGATTCTTTGAAAAATCTACACGGGGACAAAGTGCCTATTTGTTTCCATCATTGCAGCACTGTTGGGGCACCTGAGCTTGACTTGAAGGCTTTCACTTCAAAAGACTTGGTACATATCATGTTTCTGATGGAAAAAAAAATCTCCTCTAATACTTTGAACCTGGTTTAGGTTAAAGAGAAAGAAAGGGAAACCTAAGATGTTTGTATTCACATACACATTTTGAAATCAAGTCTCATCTAATTTTATATAAGTAATTCACAATGTGCATCAAAATATGTTACATGTTTACCACATTTCAGTGAAGTGTGATAAAAGGACAAAAATACAAAAGTATTTTATATCATATTTAGTAGTAGAAGATTAAAAATGGATCATATTTATCCATTAGAACTATATTAAAAACAAGATTATTCAAAATTATTGATTTATAACCAAAAACATATAAATTATATCTTAGGAGAGATATAAAATATTTTCCTAATTATGGAGCATATTTTTAATAATGGTTTTACATATAATTTCAAATAAGTTTTTATTTTGCAAATCTTTGGCAAATTTTGAGGTATTATGACTAGCAAAAACTTATAAATCTACAGGAATTTCTCCCTCCCCCTAAACTGCTGTCTAAAGGCCACACGGTGCATCTTCTCCCTCCCAGTGTTACAAAGGTAAGAGGATGTTAACTGTTAATACAAACAGAGGTGGGAGACAGTAGGGCTGATCTGACCATGATGAATCCCATTGGTCTGATCTAAGTTTTAGTTTTTTAACCTTTAGAGTGGCTCATACTCCATTTCTCTTCTTTCATTGATTCACACCATTATCATCATTAATTTCCCAGGAAATAATGTTTTTAACTACTAACAAAGTGTTCATATTGAAGCATTACAATATTAACACGATTAATAAAGGATAGTCATCTTTACAAAAGTACACAAAAATCTAGTATCAATACTCTTTCACAAATCACACAATGCCAAAGTAATAAAGAGAAAAATTAGTTAAAACTTTTTCACTATAATTTAAGCTCTGCTCTGTCAATGATTTATCATTCATTCAGGACTTCACTCATTCATTGTTTTAGTTAGTCAATGACCACCAATAAATGTTCACAATGCACCATCCCTGGGGCTTAACATTCATTCCCCAGGAACTAAGATCCCAGTGCAGGAGACAGATTGAAAAGCAAATAATTACCGCAGGGCATGGGGAGCTATGTACAAAGCAGGATGGAAGGATCCCCGGAAGAATCTTTCTAACTGTCCTGGAATGATAGATGGTCAAAAAAGATGGACAGACATTTTGTATTATCAGAATAAAAGTATGTGTGAGTCATGATAAAAAATATAAAATCACAAAGAATGTGGCCTCTTGAAGAAAGGTAATTTATTCAGTTCCCGTATTTGGGCAGTCTAGGGGGATTTAGAAACAGAGCCCAGTAGCCAAACACATTTTTCTGTTGCAAGGCAGGATTTCCAGTTCCTTTTTTTCACTCTTTTCTTGTCATCTAAACCTTGTCAGCTAAGCTGATCAAGATTTTACCCAGTTACTTTTCCTCTAAGGTCCTGGAAAAGGCAAGACCCTACACCAAGGTGTTCATCTTAGAAGCTCACCATCAACCAACATGAATGTAGAAAAAGAAAATATTTCAGAAACAAATAGTAAGAAAGGACTGAATGAGAATGACATGTTAATGCAGGGGAATTGTGTCCATGGGCATTAGTAGTTCATCAAACATTTAAAAAACAATTACTTTGGGAAAAAAATCAAGCATACTGGGCAAATACAATACAAAGGCTTTTTCTCCCTGAATCTTTTAAGGGTAAGTTACTGATATAAAGCCTCATTTCTACCGATTATTTTAGTACAAATTCTCTACAAATAAGGACATTCTCTTACATAACTCTAACGTCATTGTCAGATGATGGGAATTAGCATGAATATGTTCTTAGCATTTAATTGGCAGACTGTTCAATAGTTTGCCAAAGGTCCTCGATATGTCACTTTTGACAAAAAGATCAAGTTTTGAAATGTGTTGTCTTTAGTTGTTATGCTCTTTCTATAATTTAATTTATATTTTTCTTTATTGATTAAGGCATTGCACATGTGTCATTCTCCCATTGCCCCCTCCCTCAACCCGGACACAGTTGTTATGTTTTTGAGCTTCCTTCAACCTGGAATATTTCCTCAGCCTTTTCTTGATTTTTTTAAATGAATTTGACACTTTCACATATTTTAGGACTGTTATTTCTGCAAACTGTCCTCACTTTGGATTTCTCGCATGCTCTTCATGTTTGGACCCACACTGGGCAGCTCTGGCCAAGCACGTGGCTGCTGTCAGGTGCACACAGCCCAGCTGCGCCTGTGGCTGTGATGTTGACTCTGGGCCCTGATTCAGGTGCCACTCCTCAGCCTGCTCCCCTATAAAGTAACTCTGTCTTCTCTTGGCAAAGTAACAAACATGTTTGAGAAAATATTTTGAGACTATATAAATATCACCTTCCTCCTCAAATGTTGATTTATGTGTTTATTTATTTAAAGTCAGATAGAGCCGAAACCGGTTTGGCTTAATGGATAGAGCGTCAGTCTGCGGACTGAAGGGTCCCGAGTTCGATTCCAGTCAAAGGTATGTACCTTGGTTTCAGGCACATCCCCTGTAGGGGGCGTGCAAGAGGCAGCTGATCCATGACTCTCTCTCTCATTGATGTTTCTAACCCTCTATCTCTCTCCTTTCCTCTCTGTAAAAAATAAATAAAAAACATATTAAAAATAAATTTAGTTAGAGATATTGATTTCTAATTGAATCCAAGGTAATACTTTATGATAATTTTTCTCTGGACAATAGAGTTGTATCATAGCTAGCCTGTGAGAGACGTTTCTGAGTTTTTGACAAGTCAGAATAAAAATTTGAGAACTCTGTGCATAGGGGCATGAAGATGTGTCATGTTAATCTTGTGCTTTTTCTGCCTTAGCAGTGGATTCAGTCATTTCTCTAAGATGCTCTGACCAGTAGCATAGTGCTGAGAAATTAAGATCTCTGTTCTAGGAATGCACATTGGTCTTTGGGTAGTACTTCTTCCAGGCTCTGTCATTGGATGGGAAACCACAACAGACACACACACTCACATCCTATCTAAAGAGGGGATATGCTAATTGGCCCTCAGGTTTTAGCAAAGATGTCAGCACCCACAGCCAATAAGGAAGGAATATGCTAATTGATTGCTCCACCCTCAAAGATGGTGGCACCCATAGCCAATAAGGAGGGATATGCTAATTGTTTGCCACACACTCAAAGATGACAGTGCCAACAGCCACAGATGGCCATGTCCAGTGCCCTCTGCCCTGCCAAGGCAGCAGGCATTTGGCAAGGCAGGGCCTGTCTCCAGGTGGGCCTGGCTGCTCTGCACTCCTGTTTCTGGAGTCCCCAGCCCCCTCAGCTCCCCAGGTGCCCAGGACTGGCCCAAGGTGCAGGCAAGCCTCAGATGGCAGCTGTCCAGCTGCTCAGGGCTGCCTGAGGCTCAGGAAACCAGGGCTGGCTGAGGCTTGCTCTGCCGGCAGTGGAAGCAGCAGAGGTGTGATGGGGTGTCACCTTCCCCTAATTGCCAGGTCACCTCTCACCCCCGAGGCTCCTGACTGTGAGAAATGGTAGGCCAGGCCTCCAGTGCATGAATTTTCATGCACTGGGCCTCTAGTGTATCTATATCTAGTTACTTATATTAAAAAAAAATTCTGTGTTAACATTGATGTCTTCTTTCCTATCCAACATTCCTGCATCTTTTCTAGTGTTTACACTTCATGTACAACTCCATTTTCAGTGAGAGAACTGCTCTCAGTGCACTCACTGATCCCTGTCTCTGTCTCTCACATTAACTGCCACCATCCTGGGCCTCTCTTTTGCCTGCATTGACATTGCAACATGCTTTACAGCCACAACTTTTTTCCTTTCATCTGGTTGCTCTTCTTATGGTGCTCAAGCTTTAACATTCTCTGTCATCAAATATCCTCTAGAAAGGTCATAATTGTGTTGGGATGGTGAGGAGGGCAGCAGGATCACTGGTTGAAGGGAGCAGGGATTGAAACTTTCAGTTTGAGCAAAAGGTGATGGAATAGGGAGGAGGGACCAATTCAAGATACATATATCTGAAAAAAAATGAGTAGTAAATGTGATGAAGTGTTTGAAGAAAATTTTACACTTAAAATTTTGAGACAGTAGGTGCATTTTTCAAAAATGTGTATATAAGATAAAGTTATTATTTGTTTTGTAGGATTTTATTTTACAGGTGGAAAGGAGATAATTTTAATTTGAACATGTTGACCATGAGATATTGGCAAGAACATTTCTTCTATGGAAATGGACTAGGGAGAACTCTGGTGGTTATTGAGTTAAGGAATAAACAAGATTTAGATTTCTTATTGTGTAAAAATAAAATAAAGAATATTTTGTATTTTTTCTTTCAAGACTTTGTTGTTGGTAGTGCTTTATTTGTTAATTTCATAACTTTAATTTCTTCTCTTAAAGATAGCTGTAGCATCCCTTCTGTAATCCAACAAAAATCGCTTTTCTGCTCTCCCTCTCTCTTTGCCACCTTCTCTCTCTCTTTGGTGGGTGGCCAAGGAGATTAGGAGCCAGGCTCGAATGGGAAGAGCTAATAGAAGGGCAAATAAGGAGTCTAGTTACATTCTTCCTTCCCCAGTTCTGCCATTTCCAATTGCACTAATTCCTGCTCATTGCTATAACCACTTATGGCACACTTAGAGGCTTGCCCCAGCCTATCAGTCGTCCTTTCAGTTCTGGAGTTCACAAGTCTTAGATGGTCTAATGGGCTGAAATCAAAGTGATGGCAGAGCTGTGTTCCTTTTCACTCTCCAGGGAAGGCAGCTCATTTGCTTTTAATGGTTTTTACAACAGGCTCACATTCTGTGGCTCATGGACCCTTCTTCCACTTTCAGAGTGCGTCACTCCAACCCCTTCGTCACATCTCATCCTTTTATGACCTTGGTATTCATGCTGTCCTTTTATTACGATCCTTGTTATCATGTTGGGTCCTCTCGGAAATCCAGGAACGCCTTTTCCTTTGGAGATACCTGCGTCACACCTGAAAAGCACTTGTCACCATGTGAGGTCACATGTTCCGTGGTTTGAGGTATCCAGACATGAACACCTTTGGAGTGTGTTGTTGTTGCTCATCGACTGTACTCAGCACAGTGCTAACACGTAGCACTTGGCAGAAGTACTCTGTGCAAAAATACTTAGCATTGCGCTAAGTATGTCAAGTGTAACTTCCTTATGAATCCTTAAATTAAGCCTAGGAGATAGATACTTTTATTGCATGGTATTTGGTAGATAGAACCATACAAAATTTAGGCAACTTACCAAAAATCATGTGGCTGGTAACTCATAAATTGACCCAGATGTGTTACTCAAAAAGCTATACTTGTCAACAATGACTATACAAACTAGATAGCATATGTGTTATTTTTATTTCCGTACTAGAGGCCCAGTGTATGAAATTTGTGCATGGGGTTGTATGTGTCCCTCAGCCCAGCTTGCACCTCTCCAATCTGGGACCCCTCGAGGGGAATCGGACATACCTCTCAAAGTCCAAGACAGCTGGCTCCCAACCATTCATCTGCCTGCCTGCCTGATTGCCCCTAACCACTTCTGCCTGCCAGCCTGATCACTCCCTAACTACTCCCCTGCCAGCCTAATTTAAACCTAACTGCTCCCCTGCTGGCCTGATTGCCCCTAACTTCCTTCTCCTGGAGGCCTGGTGCCTCCCAACTACCCTCCCCTGCTGGCCTGGTCACTCCTAAATGCCCTTCCCTCAGGCCATCTTGTGGTAGCCATCTTGTGTTCACATGGGGGCAGCCATCTTGTGTGTTGGAGTGACGGTCCTTTTGACCATTACCTATTTATTATATAGCATTATAGATAGTGGCACCAAGAGTTTAAAGAAATCTAGTTATACAAAAAAACAAAAAACAACAACAAAAAAACAATGCAAAGCAGATAGCAGGGGAAGAGTGTGTGGAAGGCTCTGAACGTAACCTGCGGGATCTTGCTCACAGAGACACATGCTGGCTAGACTTCTCTGCAGAGAGCTTCTGATATCTGAGGTTCGATGGGTCACTATTATAACTCAGATAGTGGAAAAGACAAAGTAGAGTAGGAACCATACATATGGTAGAGTGAAGAGGGGAAGGAAGAAGGGTAGCTTGAAGGCAAGGGAAAAAAGAAGATTCTGAAGGTGACACTCTTGGCTCTGCAGCCATTTGTGCTCTGAGCATTCTGTAAAGGGGGTCGCTGTGTGGGGAACTGGCTCGGTGACTGTTGCGGCTGGATTCCCCAGGGAGGGAATATTGTCAGTGGTAACTCTTAAAGGTCCATTTACTCACTGCCACATACGAGGCATGAATAACTATACATAGAATGTGTCTTTAAGTTTTGTTTCTTTGTCTTGAGCATCTATATTGTCCTAAGCAGTGACAATGATAATTGAGGAGTCTCTAAAATTACATTCATCCAGTATTTCTCTCATGAGAACCTACCAACTCACCAATGGAAATACATGTAAAATTAAGCCAAAACGTAACTGAAAACTAAATGTGCTTTTCAGTTTTCTTTTCCCTATTATTACCCAACATCTGATTTTTTCAGGGGCCTAACTTTCTCTCCTGCACATAGACAACTTTGAGAGGAAACTAAATGACAACCACGCTCATTATAAAGCTACCATCACCACCACCCGCTCTTGTGCCAAAAATGTCATTTGTCTAATCTGTACCATATGGCAGGCAGCTTACTGAAGCCAATGCAAATTCCTCTCACTCCAGTGCTGTGAGTGCCTGGTGATTTCAGCCTGGTAAATCACTGTGCTATAATATCGTTATATGATTTTCTAGGTCTTTAATTGAATAACTTCTGATAACAGTAGCTACTGTGGAAAGCACAGAATGACTAATAACCTTAAGAGCAATGCCACCAGAGGCTTTAGGGAACGTGTGTGCTATTTAGAAACTTCTTTGTGAAAGTTTTTAATAAGTCGCCGCGATGCCGATGCCGATGCCGCAACGGAAGCAGCAGACTCAGCAGCAGCAGCCGCCCCAGGCCCCAGAGCGGGAAGAGGCTGGGGACCCAGGCCACGGGCTGCGGGACCACCCACCTTCTGGGCCCTCCCCCGGGGCCAGGGGGAAGCCTGGTGACCCCAAGTCAGCTCTTCTCAGAGGAACCCCAGGATCAAGGGGACTGACGGTTCCACTGAAGCATCCATCTTCTATAAAAACTGCTGTTTGAAATTTTAACCTTGCTATTTTGGCTTCTGTAAACGCTTGCTTGCTTAAATAATAAGAAAACACAAGACTACTCCCACCCAGAGAGGCCGGGGACCATGCCCCAGTCAGAGCTGTCAGTGCTGACACCAGGCCAGGCCTTGAGATAGGGTTTCATGGCCCCTTCCCAGCACGCGGGCCTCTTTCCCAGGAGGCCCAGAAGTCTCATTCCAAATTTGGGAGACAAAAGAGCTAGGAAATGTATACATAGAAAAGGTTTTCTCCATTGGGGGGGGGGGAACACATTTTTCTCTGGCCCTTGGCCCTGCCCTTAATAGAATGTAAGGCCCAGTGTGAGGAGGCGGAGGCCCAGTGTGGGAGGTGGAGGCCCAGTGTGGGAGGCGGAGGCCCAGTGTGGGAGGCTGAGGCCCAGTGTGGGAGGCGGAGGCCCAGTGTGAGAGGCTGAGGCCCAGTGTGGGAGGCTGAGGCCCAGTGTGAGAGGCTGAGGCCCAGTGTGGGAGGCTGAGGCCCAGTGTGAGAGGCTGAGGCCCAGTGTGGGAGGCTGTGGCCCAGTGTGGGAGGCTGAGGCCCAGTGTGGGAGGCGGAGGCCCAGTGTGGGAGGCTGAGGCCCAGTGTGGGAGGCTGAGGCCCAGTGTGGGAGGCGGAGGCCCAGTGTGAGAGGCTGAGGCCCAGTGTGGGAGGCTGAGGCCCAGTGTGGGAGGCGGAGGCCCAGTGTGAGAGGCTGAGGCCCAGTGTGGGAGGCTGTGGCCCAGTGTGGGAGGGTAAAGTTCAGGTCTCACCCATATGGTCGGGGTTCTGGGGGGCTGGGGGCGGAGAGGTCCATGCTGAGCCTCCTTTTCCTGGGCCAGACCAGGGTGGTCCCCCAGGGGAGGCTTTTACAGGGCGCAGACATCCTCAGGCTAAAAGCTGGTCCCCACCCAGAATGCCTGGGCCCAGAGGAGGATGCCGGGACGGAAGACAGTCTAGCGCCCGGCCTGCCAACACTGCCGAGAGGGCCACGCGGTGTGAGGCCCTCTGTCCTCGCCCCCAGGCGCTGCTGCCTCAGGAGCTGGGGGGGTCTGGGGCCTGGCTGCCCTGCATCCCCACCCTGAGCCCTCAGGGTGCCACCCACCCTCCATCACCTCCCCGTCCGGGGTCAGAATCCATCTCATCGCTGGGGCAGGTGGGCACTCTGTCTGCTGAGCCGGCCTCCGGAGCCTGGCCTCTGGGCCCAGCGCTGCCCCCGAGCTCCCCTGGCCACTGCCCCCTGGCCTCCCCTGGCCACTGCCCCCGGGCTCCCCTGGCCACTGCCCCCGGGCCTCCCCTGGCCACTGCCCCCGGGCCTCCCCTGGCCACTGCCCCCGAGCGTCCCCTGACCACTGCCCCCGGCAGGGGGGCTGGTGCCGCCCTCGGGTGTCTGTGCTCCCTTGGGGCCCTGAGCCCGGGCCTGGAGCAGAGCCCCCCACCCCCCCTGCTTGTTGCCAGCCCCCCTGTGCAAGCCCAGCCCAGAGGCAGGGGCAGGAGGCGCGGGGGGGGGGGGGAGCAGGGCCAGCCCCTCACCTGGCAGAGCACCTTCCAGGGCTGGGCGCCTGGGGCCTTGTAATGCGAGTCCCCCAGATGCTGGGATGGCACAAGGCACACATGGCCCTCGGGCAGAAAGAAGGGAGACAGGAGCTCCGGGCTCAGTCAGAGTGGGCAGTGCGGCTCTGGGCTGGGCTGTGAGCCTGGGGGGGGGGTGAGGGAGGTGAGGGGGGCTGAGGGGGGTGGAGGTAGAGGGGTGAGGGGGGCTGAGAGGGTTGGGGGAGGGGGAGGGAGGTGAGAAGGGCTGAGGGGGGTGGGGGTAGGGGGTGAGGGTGGGAGAGGGGCTGAGGGGGCTGGAGGTAGGGGGGGAGGGAGGTGAGGGGGGCTGAGAGGGTTGGGGGTGAGGGAGGTGAGGGGGGCTGAGAGGGTTGGGGGAGGGGGGAGAGGTGAGAATGGCTGAGGGGGTTGGGGGAGAGGGTGAGGGTGGGAGGGGGGCTGAGGGGGGTGGAGGTAGGGAGGAGGGAGGTGAGGGGGGCTGAGGGGGGTGGGGGTAGAGGGTGAGGGTAGGAAGGTGGCAGAGGGGGGTGGAGGTAGGGGTGAGGGAGGTGAGGGGGGCTGAGGGGGTTGGGGGGGAGGGAGGTGAGAAGGGCTGAGGGGGTTGGGGGGTGAGGGGCGCTGTGGGGGGTGGGGGAGGGAGGTGAGGGGGGCTGAGAGGGTTGGGGTAGGGGGGAGGGAGGTGAGAAGGGCTGAGGGGGGTAGGGGGGAGGGAGGTGAGGGGTGCTGAGGGGGGTGAGGGAGAGGGGGAGGGAGGTGATGTAGGGGGAGATAGGGGGGACGCACCCGCAGCCCGGCTCAGTGTGTGAGACATTTCCGAGGCTTATCAAGACTGGAGTGTTTCTGCTCAAAGGAGTGAGGCTGGGTGTCTAGGCTCTCCCCACCCAACAGGAGGCATGGACTTCCCCCAGCACTGCTGCCTGTCTCCATGCCAGGGGCCAGGGCGTGTGCCCCAAGTCTCTGGCTGGCCACCCTTTCCCTCCACAGCATGAGCCTTGGCCCAGTCCGGGCCCCAGGCCTTCCATGCGGATTCTGTGTGCTCCCCCTCCCCCCCATCCCCTGCCCCCCCAGGCCTGCCTCCTGCTCCCCACCTGTGCCCTGCTGCTGGTTGTCTTCTGTGGAAGCCACAATGGGCACACAGTCCTGAACTGGCCCTGAGGACTCGGGTCAGGAGTCCTGTGGACAAGAGGGAGGGTGAGAGTCGTTGGAGAAATGAAAATAAATTGTTAATGTTTTTTATATTCATAATAAATGCAGTGGAAAACAACAAAAATGCTTTTAATAACGTGGAATAATGTACAAGTCCACAAGCCCCTTCCCCAGTATCTGGATGGTTAAGCTCTGCCAATCAATTTGTTAGTTCTGGGACCATGAGCAGATTATTTCTCTTAGTTTGAGACTTTAAAAAAAAATTCTCACTCAAGGATATCCTTTTATTGATTTTAGAGAAAGAGAAAGAAGGAGAAGGAGGAGGAGGAGGAGGAAGAGAAAGAGGAGGAGGAGGAGGTCAATGAGAGAGAGAATCATCAATCATTTGTCTCTGGTGCACACCCCAACCACGGATTGAACTTGAAACCCAGCTAAGTTAGTGCTCTGATCCGGAATTGAACGGGTTTCGATGTACAGCACAAGGCTCCAACGAAGCCATCTGGGCAGAGCAGTTTTAGATTCTTTATAATACTGATTTTATGTAGATTCAATTATATCAATAATATTTTGTTCCATTTCTATACTACCAATAGCTTTGAGAAAAAAACAGTTTGGAAGAATATAGCAGATTTGAGTCCACCATTTAGCTTTCACTCGTAGGTGTGTGTTCTTGAGGAAGCATGTTACTCTTTTGGCTTTATTGCTGTGCATGTGTGTGCGCATGTGTGTAAGTGCACGTGTGTGCATGTGTGTACATGTGTGTGAACATGTGTGTGTGTGTATGTGTGTGTGTGAAACAGATGAATAGTAACCTGCACATAAGATTCGCGATGTTTCAAAGCCAGAGGCAAATAGTAGCCAGGGGCATGTTATTTCCCTTCTATTTCCTTTCCATTTGGCTGGAAGTGGGAAGCTTTGCAGGGCGGTGGGTGGAGGCGGAGGGAAAGCCGATGGAATGCATCCACTGCACAGCCTCGTGGAGAACGCAGTGAGACGGCAGTGAGAATGCAGTTATATTCTCCTGGAACCCAGTGGACAGGGCCCTTCACTTTGGTGAGCCTGAGTTCTACCAGCTGTACAACAGTGCATAGCTCTGGCTTCTCCTTCAGATGCTGCTGAGTGCGCCACGTGCAGAAATGGGAGAGACAGCTCAGGCGAAAGCACCACCAAAAGAGAAGAAGTCACTAGCAACACTTGCACTGCTCACAACTGGTGCCCAGAAAATAATAAGACACAACCTCCACTGTGCATATTCATTTTAACTGAAATATTTTCGATTGTTCCCACAATGCTCTATACTCTAACTCTCTTAGTTTTAAAGTCTCAAACTAAGAGAAATATACCTATTCTTATTTCCCCCTCAACATGCCACCTCTGCTGTGGACCATTCTAGTTCCTTCTCTTGCCCAATATACATGGCCCAGCCACTTCCCCCACCAAGACTGGCGTCTTTCTCTGATCAGGAGACACTCTCCAATCTGGCCTGTGCTCACACACATACTAACCTAATTGGACTTCCTTCCATCTGGACTGCTGTACCACTTTGAGTCTACCTCACATAAATAAACACTTAATTGCATTTTAAAAGTATAATGAAGCAATGCATGCAGCCCCCCTCCCCCCAAAAATATTTATTTTAGTGATAGAACAAGTGAGAAAAAAAGAGGAAAAGTGATTTCTATTAAGTGGAGCCTACCTAACCAGAAGCAGGCCAATCAGCCATGCAATTTGTATTTCTGCTTCCTTCTCATTTCCTGAGGGCAAGTGTGTATGCTACTCCCTTGATGATGCCAAGTAGTGAGTAGCCATAAATCACCAGTGACGTGTTGAAGCCAAGCTTTTTAGAGGGTGGAGGAATGACCAGAGGATTATTTTCAGCAGTATCCACAGAATAAGAAGAGTATTGAGAAAAATCTAGAGAAAATGGGATATCTTTGTCAGATAGTATTTTAGCAGATGCTGTTCAGGAGTGAATAGGGAAAATATCAATACATTTTTAGAAACTGAGATCCTTTGATTGGGATAAATAACTGCTGACATAGTTTTAGTTTTCTAAATATTTCTTCTGTGTATATAACTAAGACTAAACATCTTAAAGATTTTAAAAAACTTATACATAACACGATTTAAACATTTTAGTTATTTATTCCACTATTTGAGAAGTAGTCTGATATATTGACAGACCGTGGATTTCGAAATTCTAACTTTTGTATTTAGTAGTTGTCCGACCAAGAGTAAAAATTCAATTTTGCTAAATTTAAATATCTTTGCTATAAAGTAGACATAATAACAACCACCACATTACTAATGAGGACTGGCATGGAGAAGCAATGGAAAACTGAGCCTATGCTATCTGCCACTTTAGTAAGTATCACTCATGTTAGTATCCCCTTCCTTCTTGTTGGAATTCTAAGTATTTATCTTACTGATGCAAAAGATGAAAAAAATCCCAGTGTTGTAGAAGAACTTATTATTAAAATTGTTTATTGGGAATTGCTATTAGATTCTGAAACAAATTGTTTTTATTATAACTGACCACTTATTTAGCAATACAATGATTTAATAATTTATAGCTCATCCACAATGTAAAAGAGATATCTCAAAATAATAGTAAGGCAGTGCTCTCTAAAGAGACATAAACTATAAAATGCAAAGGCATTTTAATCTTTTCTGTGAAAGTATGACCCAAGAAATAGCCATATAACACCCTGACATCCATCAGATTTTAAGTTACACACATACACACACCAGCACACCACATATTCCTGCTACCTATGATATACACAAAAATAAAACTCATTAAGTGTGAATTTCAACAAATGGATATCAGTGGAGACTGAATTATCTATTTTTCCACTGGAAATTATTTAAGTGAAAAAGTATATAAAAATTGTAGGACTGTAATTCTGTATAGAGTGTTACTAAATGTTAAGAACAGATACTTTTTATTTATTTATTTTAATATACTTTATTTATTTTCCACAGGGAGAAGGGAGAAGGATAGAGAGTTAGAAACATCAATAAGAGAGAAACATAGATCAGCTTCCTCCTGCACACCTCCTACTGGGGATGTACCCACAACCAAGATGCATGCCCTTGACCAGAATTGAATCTGGGACCCTTCAGTCCACAGGTCCACTCTCTATCCACCAAGCCAAACCCGTCAGGGCAAGAACAGATACTTTTTAATTAAACTTTTCAGTGAGAAGTTATAAATTCACATATAGGTATAAGGAAAAATGCAGAGATAATCCCCTAATCTTTTCCAAGTTTCCCCCAGTGGTAGTCTGTTAAAATACACACACACACACACACACACACACACACACACACACACACACAAAAACAAAACAAACAAAAAAAAAACCAAACACAAAAACAAACAAACAAAAAACCCTACTACAAAATATCAAAACTAAGGTATTGACACTGATACAGTTACGATAAAAAACATTTCCATCATCATAAGAATCCCTCATGCTGCTCTTGTAGAACCACACCCACTCCCATCTACCTCTGTACCATCCTTAACTCCTGCCAACCACCAATCTACTTTCCATTTCTGTGACGTCTTATTTGGAGAATGCAGTATAAATGATATCCTATAGCATGGAACCTTTTCTTTTTCTCTCAGTGTAATTCTTTGGAAATGTATGCAGATTTCTGCTGGCATCAATTCTTACTATCCTTTATTGCTGAGTAGTAGCCCATGGCAGGATATGTCACGGTCAGCTTAGCCATTCACCCACTGGAGGACTTGTGAGTTGTTTCCAGTTTGTGACTATTATAAATGGAGCTGCTACACACATTCTTGCATTACGTTTGTGTGAACATAAGACTTAAATTATTGGGATAAATGCCCAGTAATAAAATTACTGCATCCTGTGTAGTGTTTAGTTTTTTAAAGAAATCTTCAGACTGTTCTCCAGAGTGGTTATGTCATTTTACATTCTCTCCAGAAATGTATGAATGATTCATTTTCTCCACATCATTGCTAGCATTGATGTTGTCAGGCTATTTTATTTCAGCCATTCTGATAAGTGTATTGTGATATCTCATTGTGGGTTTAATTGGCATATCCCAATGGCTAATGATGGTGAACATCTTTTCATGTGCTTGTCTTCTTTTTATACTCTTATGCAAAATCTATGTATGTTTTTGCCCATTTTCTAGTTAGACTTTTTTTTCCTGTTAAGTAAGGAGTTATTTTTTTAGAATTCTTTATGCATACGAGGTAGTGGTCCTTTGTTAGCTATGTGGTCTACAAATATCATCTTACAGTCCACAGATGTTCTGTTATTTCTCTTACTGGGGGTTTTCACAGAGAAAATAATTTTAATGTTTATGAAGTTCAGTGTTTTTTATTTATTTTTCTTTTTTCTTTTATGGAATATCTCTTTGGTAAAAAGTCTGAGAACACTGGCTAGTCTTTTTCTTGTGATTAAAAAAATTTATTGTTTATATTATTACAATTGTTCCTCTTTTTTACCACCATAGCTCCCCTCCACCCAGTTTCCACCCCACCCCATACCCTTCACCCCTCCCCACTCTCTTCATCCTTAGGTGTACAATTTTTGTCCAGTCTCTTTCCAAACCTCTCGCACCCCTTTCCCCCTGATAATTGTAAGTCCACTCCATTTCTATGCCCATGATTCTATTATATTCATTACATTATTCTGTTCATTAGATTTTTTTATTCACTTGATTTTTAGATTCACTTGTTGATACATATATATTTGTTGTTCATAATTTTTATCTTTACTTTTTTCTTCTTCTCCCTCTTCTTAAAGAATACCTTTCAGCATTTCATATAATACTGGTTTGGAGGTGATGAACTCCTTCAGATTTTTCTTATCTGTGAAGCTCTTTATCTGACCTTAATTCTGAATGATAGATTTGCTGGGTAGTGTAATCTTGGTTGTAGGTTCTTGCTATTCATCACTTTGAATATTTCTTGCCACTCCCTTCTGGGATGCATAGTTTCTGATGTGAAATCAGCTGACAGTCGTATGGGTACTCCCTTGTAGGAAACTAACTGTTCTTCTCTTGCTGCTTTTAATATCTCTCTTTGTCTTTTGCTCTTGGCATCTTAACTATGATATTTTTTGGTGCTGTCCTCTTTGGATTCCTTTTGTTGGGGTTCTCTGTGCTTCCTGGACTAGTAAGTATATTTCTTTCACCAGGTGGGGGAAGTTTTCTGTCATTATTTCTCCAAATAGGTTTTCAGTATCTTGTTCTTTCTCTTCTTCTGACACCCCCATAATTTGGATGCTGGTATGCTTGAAGTTATCCCAGAGGTTCCTTACACTATCTTCACATTTTTGGATTATTTTTTATTTTCAGGTTGGGTGTTTTTTGTTTCTTTTTATTTCAAATCTTTGACTTGATTCTTGAGATTCTCTAGTCTGATGTTGGATTTATGTATATTATTTCAGTCAGAGTATACTTAATTTCTAGTTGGCCCTTCTTCATATCCTCAAGGGCATCACTATTTATGGGCCTTTTCTAGAAAATTCTTGAAAAAACCTTAGAACTGTGGTTTTGAACTCGATATCCAATAGTTTGCTTTCCTCATTTCTTTCATTTATGACCTGTTTCTTTGTCTCTGCATTTTGGCTGCCTCCCTGAGTTTATAGAGTGGCTTTTTTTGCTAAATGTCCTATTGGGCCCAGTGGCTCAACCTCCCCAGTTACCTGAGGTGGACACTCTTGGTACACACCTTTGTGGGATGTGTGCACAGACTTGTTGTAGTTAAGCCTTGGTTGTTGTTGGTATCACTGGGAGAAACTGACCTCCAGTACAATTGGCTGTGAGAATCAGCTGTGTCTATGATGGAAGAATTTCTGTGCTGGACACACCTTTATGAGGCAAGACTTGCTTCAGTGGGGCTTTGGCGCTCACTGAGTCTTCCCCCTGAGTGTGTCCCTTATGGATCTGAGGAGTTATAATCTGGATGGTCCCACTCTGACCAATGGGTACATTGGCTCTTGGATCTCCAAGGAGGTGTTAATTTAGCCTCTTCTTGAGGTCACCCAGCAGAAGCTATGGAGAGATCTAAAGATTTCTCTTCTTTGTTTGGGTTTTGGAGGTGCCCAGATGAGACCCAGCTGTGAAGCAATGCAAGCTGCTGTGGAGCCTTGGGCCTTCTTTTGGATGTTCTGGGTCTCTCTCACTCAGCTGCAGTTTGTTAGGTAAGTTTTGATTTCAAAGGACCAGGCCATTCATATACAAAAGCCTCTGCAAACAGCTCGAATAGGGCAGAGTCACAGGGAAGAGCAAAGAGCAATGGCTTCCTCTCAGTCCTGCCCTAAGAGGTCCCTGAATCCAGCAATAATCACTGTGAGCACCTCTGAAAGAAAGCCACACTCGAGGTTGACCCGCTGTCAGACATTCCAGTTTCTCCCCATGTGAGTCTGAGTCCCTAGGGTCTCACCCAATACTAGAGCTCGGAGCAGTTGGGAGCTTGTGTGTCCCTGCGGATTGAAAAAGTCAGCAGCATACTCAGTTGCCAGCCCTCTCTGCGCATGCACTTCTCTGTACTTTACTTCCACACCTCCTCTGAGTCTCAGTATGCTTTTCTCTTTCCTTCTAGTTGTAGAATTTCCACTTATCCAGCCTTTCTGTGGTTCTGGATAATGTCTGTTTTGTCTTTTAGCTATAGTTTTAAAGTGGCTGTTGCAAGGCAGAAAGTTCAAGTGTTTACCTATGCTGCCATCTTGGTTTCTCCTCCTGCCTACTCTTATACTAAAGATTTTCTCCTGTGTTTTTGTCTAAATGTTTTATAGTTGTCTCTTTTGTGCCTATGTCTATAATTCACCTTGAGTTAATATTTGTAAAAAATAGGAAACTGAAGTCAGAGTTCATTTTTCCATCAGACATATTCAATTACCCCAGCACCATTTGTAGAAGGGCTACCATTCCTCCATTGAGTTACTTTGCATCTTTGCCAACAGTATGCCTTTTAAGCATCTTTGGGTGGGTCTATTTCTAGAACCTCTTTCCCCCCATTGATCTGTGTGTATGTTACTCTGTTAATGCAACTCAGTCTTGACTACTATAGTTATAAAATAATCTATGTAATAAATGGTAGACTCTCACTTTATTTCTTTTTTAAAAATATTGGCTACTCTTGTCCTTTGCTTTGCCATATAAATGTTATAATCATCTGTCTTTATCTAAGGAAATACATTAAAATGATATATCAATTTTTGGAGAATTGGCATTTTAACTATATTTGACTTCCAATGAGCATGAACATGGTATGCCTTTTCTCACTTATTTAGATCATTCCTTCCTTCCATTGAGTTTTCAGCATGCAAACCCTGCATATGCTTTCATACTTAAGTACTATTTTCTTTTCAGGTGTCTGGATTCTGGACAATATCCTATATGCGACTTTTGTGGCCTAACCATAGGCTATTCCACAGCTTTCCCTGGCAGGTCTCATAGGGAGAGCTGCCTGCCTCATACCAGACAATACACAACAGGAACATTGCTGTGTCTGAAGGAAGCTGCAGTCAAGAACTCAGGCCACTGGTGCAGACACCTTTCTAAGCACCCACATTCCTAGTCCAGGTCCCTTCCTGGGAGGCTATAATCGAGGGCCGTGGGCGGGTCCTTTCTTTGGCACCTTTGCCAAAACCTCCTTTCAGAGCAGGTGGGGGAACTTGGAGAACTTTTCTTCACGTAGACTCAGTATTCAGTTAGTCACTTCCCCATTGCCTTGCCCTCAGTGTGCAGGTTCATCGAGCAGCAGACACCTTTTGTTCAGGACTCCCGGAAATGAGGCTCCCCTAGCATGTGTGCTGGAACAACTGCCCCTGAGCCCCGGGGCAGGACAATGAAACAGGAGGGGAGTGCATTTTTCCCAATTTAGTATCTCTTGATTAAAACTATCACAGTCAATGATTAGGGCTTGGCTCTTGCTTTTATTTTTGGACTAGAGCCCAGTGCATGAAATTCGTGCATGGGGGGTGGTCCCTCAGCCCAGTCTGCACCCTCTCCAATCTGGGACACCTCAAGGGATGTCCTACCGCTGGTTTACATGGATTGGGCCTAAACTGGCAGTCAGACATCCCTCTCACAATCCAGGACTGCTAGCTTCTAATTGCTCACCTGCCTGCCTGCCTGATTGCCGCTAACCACTCTGCCTTCTTGCCTGCTCACCCCAATTGCCTCCCGTACTGGCCTGCTTGTGTACTCCTCCCCTCCCCATTGGCCTGTTCACCCCCATTCACCCCCCTGCTGGCCGGCTTACTCCAAACTGCCCACCCCCGCTGTCCTGATCACTTCCAACTGACCCCCACTGACAGCCTGCTCACCCCTATCTGCCTTCCCTGCTGGTCTGCTTACCCTCAACAGCCCTGCTCCCCACCAGCCTGGTCACACACAACTGCCGTTCCATGGTGGCCAAGAGGGAGGGTAGTTGTGGCTGATCAGGCCAGGATGGAACAGCAGTTGTTCCTGACTTAGGGAGAAAGTACTCAGCATTTCACTCTTAAGTATCATGTTAGCCGCGGCTGTTTATCTGTAAGTGCTCTTTATCATTTTGAGGACATTTCCCTAGATTATCATTTGAGAAGTTTTTTTTTATCATTCATGGTTGCTGAGTTTTGATAAATGTTTTTTTCTGTATTTATTGATACAATGAAGTTTTTTTTTCCTTTTCAGTCTGTTTTTTGAGTGGCTTACATTTATTGATTTTTCAAATATGGAATTAGACTTGTTTTCCTGGAACAAATCTCTACTGGATCATGGTGTATAATTCTTTCTGTATTTGAAATGCATGTGCTAATAGTTTATTAAATTTGGTCCAGGTTATCGTGTATGTTTGTATATGCTCTATGAGTACTTAAAGATAATGTGTATTTTGTTATTGTTGGGTATTGCATTTTATAAATAATGGTTATATTTGTAACTGAAGGTGCTGTTAAATTTCTATTCTTGCTTATCTATCTCTAGTTACTCTATGAATTGGTGAGTAGACACTGAAACCTTTAATTGCATATTTTGGTCCACATATTTTCAAGCTCTGTTGTTCAATACACACCCATCTGGAATTACTGTATGGGTAAACCCTCTTATAAAATGCTTATTTCTCTGTACTTTTTTTACTCTAAAGTCTACTTTATATGATATTAATATGCCGGTTCTGCTTTCCTTTGATTACCATTTAAATGAAATATAATTTTCTATCCTTTTAATCCAATCTTATTATATCATATTTTAATAGCATTTATATATATAGTATAAAGCTAGGCAATATATTTTATCTACTTTTTTAATGCCTATATTTTAATTGGCATATTGAAATCATTTATATTGATGTAATTATTTATTTCTTAAGGTTAAAATTTGTTGTTCTATTCTTTTTAAATATATCTTTATTGATTTCAGAGAGAAAGAAAGAGGGATAAACATCAATGATGAGAGAGAATCACTGATCAGCTTCCTCCTGCATGTCTCACACTGGGGATTGAACCTGCAACCTGGGCATGTGCTATGATTGGGAATCAAACTTTGACCTCCTGGTTCATAAGTCACCACTCAACCACTGAGCCATGCTGCCTGGCTCATTTTATTTTTTGTTTTCTATTTGTTATCTCTGATGTTTGTTTCACAAACATTTCTTTTCCCTGCCTCTGACTGGCTACTATATATATATATATATATATATATATATATATATCCAGTAAACAGAACACTGTAACAACCAGAATGACCGCCATGACATCCTCTGTGGTCGCTGCCTAACTCCCCTGTGGCCCTTCCACCCTCCTGGCCCCAGCGCAGATCAGTACCAGCACCTTGATCAGGGGCAGGGCTGGCTGGCCAACTGCCTGTGGCCCCTCCCCTTGGCCAGCCCTGCCCCCAATCAGCCCCCATCATCCCATTCAGTTGGCCAGCCCCAAGCCAGCTCCACCCTGATCACATCCCCACACACCAATGGGGGGGAGGGAGGGCTGGACAGCTAACTTCCCACAGCCTCTCCCCCAGCCC
Organism: Vespertilio murinus; assembly: GCA_963924515.1. Classification (NCBI taxonomy): domain Eukaryota; kingdom Metazoa; phylum Chordata; class Mammalia; order Chiroptera; family Vespertilionidae; genus Vespertilio; species Vespertilio murinus. Next base: position 5,592,892 of record OZ004713.1, read on the forward strand.
CTGACCCTGTTTTCACCCCCACCCCATTAGGAGGTGGGGCTGGCTAGCCCACTGCCCACAATCCATCACTATGGCCAGGCCCTTCCCCAATTTCCCCCCCTAACCCAATAAGGGGCAGCCCCTCCCCCCAGCCTGGTCCTGATCAGGCCCTGATTGGGGTGGGTCAGCTGGCCAACCTCTCGCTATCTCCTCCTGACAGGCCTGGCCCAGATCTGCCATGACTGGGGCAGGGCCAGCTAGACACCACCCATGCATGAATTTGTGCACTGGCCTCTAGATTATATATATCGCAGTCTACAAGCAACCTAATTTTAGCAGTTCATGTGAAATACAGAAATATTACCTCTCTTTATATTCCTTTACCCTCTGATATTTGATATATATATATATATATATATATATATATATATATATATATTTAATTTTATTTTATTAAGGTATTATCTGTGTACATAGTTTACCATTGCCCCCCCCCACCTCCCATTTATGCCCTCCCTCCCCAGAGTTCTGTCTCCATTGGTTGTACTTATGTTCATGCATACCAGTCCCTCGGTTGTTCTCCTATCTCCCCCCAGGTCTCCTTCCCCTCCCCGCTGTCATATGACAATCTGCTTGTTTTCCCCTGGGACACTCGGCTCACCCGGGGAACTAGGCCCTGATATTTGATATTTTAATTGTTTAAATATGTTCTGTGTGTGCATTTAAAACCAAATCAGACAATATCATGATTTTTTTAATCATCCTATATAATAAAACCCTACTATGCAAATTGACCAAATAGCAGAATGGCTGCTTGCTATAACATTCTCTGCCCAACAGGTGACAGATGGTCAGTACAGGAGCTGCCCCCATAGGGGGAGTGCCGCTCAGCCGGAAACCAGGCTCATGATGGGCCAGCCAGTGGTGGTGGCGGGAGCCTCTACTGCCTCTGTGGCAGTGCTAAAGACCTCTTGGGGGATTTCCAACTGCTGACTTAGGCCCGCTCCCTGCCCATGGCAACTGGACACCCCCAAGGGGTTCTGCACTGCGAGAGGGCACAGGCATGGCTGAGGGACCACTCCCCTGCACTGGGCCTCTAGTTAAATATAATTTAAAAACGCATGAACAAGAAAGTCCAACGTATTTTCCATTTAGTCACTCTCTGCTTTCTTTCATCTTCCTAATATTCAGAGATGTCTTTTAAAAAATAATTTGTGTTCTATTTGTAGGATATCAGGTAGCCATTTTTTATGACATTTCCCTCAACATGTTCTCTTAGTTTTTCATCATTTGAGATTGCCTTAATTATTTTTAATCCCTGAAGGACATTTTGCTTGGTGTAGCATTTGTGTTGACAGTACTTCACACTTAGCACATTAGAAATAGTATACCACTTTCCCCTGCCTCCATAGATTTTTATTATAAGCCTTCTGTAATTCTAATATTTTTTTTCTTCTATAGATGTGTTGTTTTTATTTGACTATTTTCAATTTTTTTTTCTTTTTTGTTAGCTTTCAGAAGTTGAATTATGTGTCCTGGTACAGGCCTCATTTTGGATTTACTTAGATTTTTGGATCTGCATGCTTATTTATCTTAGCACATTTGAGACATTTATTTTCATTATTCACTGAAGAAATTTTTAGTTTCTACCTCTTCTTCTGAAACTCTGATGATACTTAGGTTAGATCTTTAGTTATAGTCACACATGTCAGTGAAGCCTTGGCTATTTATTATCACATCTGCTTTATTGTTTGGGTTGGATTCCTTCTATTATTTTACAATTTGGTGCAGTGTTTATTTCCTATGTCCCTCCACTCTGTTGTTGAACCCATTGCATTGTATTTTCTTGTTCTAAAATTTCAAAATTTCCTCCTCCTCATTCTTGTTGCACCTTCTTTATAACCTTTTGTTTTTCTGAGAATTTCTATTTGCTAAAGTTTACACACACACACACACACACACACACACACATTGGACGTGTTTGTGTATTTTTTTCCCATTTTAAAACATGCTTATAATTGCTTGTTTTAGTATTTTGATCATAATTGCTTGAAAATAAGGATAACATTAATATCTTTGTTATCTCAATGTTGATATCTATTGATTACATTTTTTTTTCATTCAGTTTGAGATCTTTTGGGTTCTTGTTATGACAATTGAAAGATATTTTCCTATTATGTTCCAAAACTGAATCCTTTTTAGGCCTGCTTAGCTAGTTTTTACTGATATCACTGTAGTGGGAAGATATGTATTTCAGGTGGAAGTAGAAGCCAAGGTTTCTCTATTTGACATTTCTTGGCTCCGGAGGGGTGGGGTGGGGTGGTATTTATGAATCCCTCAGTTATCTCTGCTAACATTATAATAGGGGTTGCCTTGTTATAGCTGGGGATGGAGACAGTCACGACTGTAATTGTTACGAAGAAAGTCATGGCTATAATTATTACCAGATGTCACCTGTGGTCTCCGCTGCCACCATGGAAAAGAGGGTGATCTCATTACTGACTGGTTGGGATGAACGTCCCTGTTTCCTACTTAGCCTTCTGTGACACCTTCCCTGTCGGTAAATCAGGCCATTATCGTCATCATGAGATGGTAGTCCTGGGCCTCCATCTGTCCTGAGATTGGAGTTGCTTTACATGCTTAAGAGTAGGGTTACAGTTTTTATTGTTGTTGTTTGTTTGTTTTCTGCAGTGTTCATTTGTTTCAGAGTGATTATTTTCCAATACTCTTTTGTCTTGCAGGTCTTTTGGTTAGAGATAGGTAATATTGTTGGGACATTTTTTACTGTTCTTCCTGGAATTTCAGGATTGTTGGGAACTCCGGCTCCTTGCCTGGGAAATATGTAGCAAAAAGAAAATCCTGTGATTTTGATCACTAAGTCTCTCCTCTCGTCTGAGTCAGTAGATTGTCTGCCTTTTTTCCTTCACCATTCAGTATATTTTAAAGATTGTTTAGCATATACTGTCCAGGATTTTAGCTGCACTTAAAAGTATCTCTATTCCATCTTTCTGTAAATCAAAGTCAAAGCATATATGGCATATATTTAAACAAGGAAAATATGGTTCCTTTCACTGGAAGACACATATTTAGTTAGGAAGACATAATATATACATTTTTAACATTATAAAAGCCCACAGGAATCATGCAGTATGTACTCACTGAATCCAGTGACACTTTACCAGAATTCCCTCTGAGTTATTGCATGTAGCAGAAAGATTATTGTTATATAGAATTTTACTGTATGATTTCAGCATAAATTACTACTTATTTTGCTGTTGATTACCATTTGGTTTGACTTTATGTTTTAACCAGAATAATGCTGTTATGTTATATATAATATTTTCACATTTTTTCATTGTGAATACTTGAATACTTTTCTATTAGGTATATACCTAAGACTGGAGTTGCTTTACATAAAGTATCAATATGTTAAACTTTAATGGATACTGTTAAATACTTCCATAATGATTGCACCAATTTATAGTCTTGTCAATAATATCTGGGAGTTCTGTTTTTCCCAATTTTGCCAACACATGGTGTTGCCAGCCTTTTTCATTTCAACCATACTGTTAATTATTTTCTAATTCACTGGGCATTCCTCTTATGATTAAATAAATTTATTGCATTTTAATATTCCACAGGAAAACAAAAGCAAACCAAAGAAAAGCTATATTAAGAAATTCTTATTCAGTAGACATAGTAAATGAACATGCCCACTGAGTTGAATCTAATGCTATTAATACACTTTGTGGGAATTTTAGGTTAATTGAGTTATTAGTTATTATCTGTATCCTTTTAAGTCATTGAAGCTGGTTAAACTTATTTTAAGAAGTTAAGGCAGAGGATGAGGCATCGCCTCAGATAATTTCTGATGTACATTATTCAGGACAGAGATTGAAACTTAAGTTGTAAAGTGAGATGCAAGCAGGAAGATATTGGCTCACTCACTTTCTGTGTCAGACCTAGAGAATACATATATTTATTGTGTTCCTGCTAGAAACAGGTGCTGGTCCAGATACTGGGACTACCGTGTGGAGTAACACAGATGAATTTCTAACCTAATGAGAATTGATTTTGTATATTATATTATACTATTGCATGAAAAAGTTTTTTCTATATGCAGGTTACCTCCTTTTTGTTTTGCTTTGGCTTGCTCTCTGCTCTTAGTCTGTTCATACTCAAATCTTCTTGCCTGGTCTTGTCTAATCTAAGGCAAAATAAAGAAAATTAATTTGCACTCACAGGCTCAGAGCACTTTTACTTTGAAGTTGTCAAAGGCCTCAAGACTTCCTGATTGATTTTCACTCATTCCCAGCAAGTGAAAAAGCAACTCTGTGTGCTGCTTAAGAAATTTAGCTGGCCTTCACAAAATGGTCTTCTGTCCACTGAAACCAGTGGGTATCTGGGTTAGTTTGCTTGTTTTCGGGGAAATGAAAGGCTAAATTTTACTCAGGTTAAATATTAGCTCCCACACTCAGAGGATCAGTGTCAGGAACATAACACTTAGATGACAACCAGAATTTTGTCTAAGCATTAAGGAAAAGAAGGGGATATTTTTTTGTTTTTGTTTCTGCTGCTAAAATAAAGCGCTAAAGAGGAGATGCTGAACTCGATATGCACAAGTAGATTTTGTTATATTTGTAATATACACAGTTTTTATGTGTGGGTGTACTGTGTGTCCATGCGTTTATGAGTGTATATGTGCATTCAGAGGTGTGCTGCGGCTCTCGGGGATATTTGCATTTTAGCATTCTCTAAATGAGGGGTTGGCAAACTTTTCCTTTAAAGGGTCAGCTAATAAACACTTAAGTTTTGCAGATCACAGGGTTTCTGCTGTAGCTACTCAACTCTGCCATTGCTGCACAACACAGCTCTAGTCAATATGTAAAAGATGAGTGTGGCTATTCCAATAACATTTCATTTATGGACATTGAATTTCATGAAATCTTTATGTCAAAATATTATTCTTCTTTTGCTTTTTAAACTTTATTTAAAAATATAAAAACCATACTTAGCTCTCAGGACTTACAAAACAAACAAACAAACAAACAAACAAACAAACAAAAAAGAGATAACAGGCCAAATTTGGCCTCTAGTTTGCCAATTTTTTAATTTAATTAACAGCAATGGGCACATGGAAATGACCTCCGCGCACCTCCACAGACGGTCAGCTTCTGCCTTTCTGGACCTTCTCTCCTCCCTGAGCCTGTCTAGATGAGGGCTGGGTGACCTAACGACAGGAGCTGGGTTACTAGTCTTCCTGCTGGGTTGGCTATATCTCAGTTTCCCCAGTTCCTCAGGAGCTTGTACAGTTTGTGGAATTACTTTTTCATCTTCCCAGAGATGTCTTGGACCATGTATGAGTTTTGTGGGTTTAAAAAAATATTTTTGCCGAAACCGGTTTGGCTCAGTGGTTGAGCATTGGTCTGCGGACTGAAAGGTCCCGGGTTCGATTCAGGTCAAGGACATGTACATTGGTTGCGGGCTCATCCCCAGTGGGGGATGTGCAGGAGGCAGCTGGTTGATGTTTCTCTCTCATCGACGTTTCTATCTCTCTATCTCTCTCCCTTCCTCTCTGTAAAATATCAATAAAATATATTTAAATATATATATATAATTGATTTTCAAGAGAAAGAGACAGCGGAGAGAGAAATATAAACATCAATGATGAGGAAGAATCATTGATCCACTGTCTCCTGCAAGTCCCACACTGGGGATCTAGACTGCAACTTGGTTGTGTGCCCTGATGGGAATCGAATTGTGACCTCCTGGTTCATATATCCATGCTCAACCAAGGGCCATACCAGCCTGACAATGTAATAGTTTTTAATGGGGTTTTAAAAGGGGTTTCAGAAATAGACAGCTAGTGAATAAAATACTGAATAATCTTTTGATTAAACTAGAAAGATAGTTTTCAATTTTTAATGGCTAGGAATAAAATATCCTGATATCTTTACTCTCATAGTGTAGACTGACTATTTTGAAGGGTAAACAGAAATTGGATCCAGTTTACTTATATACAATTTATAGTAGGATAATAAAGGAAACAGGTCCCAAGCATTTTTTGTACTTTCTCCAACCAGCAAAAGCTTTGATATTGATTGCTTTTCGATATCCTGAGAGTTTGTTTCTTGTGTGCGCAGAGTTAAAACTTCTAGTGACATTCAGTTACTATTTTGTTGATTCCTTGAAGATTTTCTGAGGTAAGAGGCTGCCTCTGTGATTCCTCTGTCAGCCTATCCAAGACACCTACTGCTTCCAATGTGGTATCTCTAAACTGCTGCACACAAGAACCTCCTGTGGACATTAAAGCATGCAGACACATGGGCCCCATTCAAGGGGCTTTTATTTGGTGAGTGTGCAGTGGCTCAGTCAGTCATCACAGACTTAGATCTCCTTTCCCTTTCTCAGCCCATTTGACACTGGCACTTTCGTTACCATTCGATTTGAATCTTTAACACATCTTCTAAGCTGCTCATCAGCTTCTTCCCCCGCCTTTCTTTGTGTCTTTTCTTCTTCCGTCAGGATGTTCACAATCGGGGGGGGGGGACTAAGATATATCCATTTATTGAACCAATATTTAACAAGAATGTAGTATGTATCTGCTACCATGGTACAGGGTAATTTTATTAAGATGAATGTATGACACATAGACTCTGACGCCAACAGGTTCACATAAATAAATATCTAATTACAAATTTCAACCAGTCACATGAAGAAAAGTCGTGGTATACTGCAGATCAACTGATTAAAACAGGGGAGGGGGGGGAGACTACCCGAAAACAGTTAACACTTTATCTGTGATCTTAAGCATGAAGTATAATTAGTGAGGCAGTGATGGGAGGAAGGTGAGGCATCTACAAAGAGACAAAGAGAAGGAATTGATGCAGAAAGGAACATGAGCTTTTGAAGAAATTGAAAGAAAAATAGTAAGATCAAAGCATGGTGCATGAAACATAGAGAAGTACAGACCAAGCCTGGAAGAGAGAAGGGACAATTTTAGATGCTCTACATGCAGTGTGAAGTCATTTAATAATTTTAGTAAAGTATTAACACAGTGATATCTTGGTTTGAAATGACTCTTCAGACTGACGTGGTTAGAATGGTGCAGAAGTCAGCAAAGGAGAGTGGGAGAGAGCAGCTGGGCATGAACCAAGGGCTTGTGGATGCTGAAACTGGAGCCTGGCTTTCAGGGAACTGGCCACCTGGTAAGAGGTGGTTTCAGCATTATGTGCTATGAGTGAGGGAAGGTCTGACTAGGGTGGTAAGGCAGAGCATCTCAGACGGTGAAAATGGAGCACTCAACTTATAAGAGAAATCAAGGAACTATCAAGAAGATTGGGAGACACAGTTTAATACTAAGCATTTGGCACTTAATATTTATAAATGCACTCATTTATTTTCTCAGTCATTGACACACATTTATTGAGTTCCTACTGTGTGTTAAACAAATGCCAAATTCTGGGCTTATTTTATTTATTTATTTTTCCTCTCATAGAGGTGATTTCACTTCAAATTGCACTCTGAACTTGTACTTTACAAATATCTTTGGGAGACAGGACTGGGATGGGAGAGGTCAATGGGGGGAGGGCATCTGTAATACTTTCAGCAATAAAGAAAACATTTAAAAAGACACCATTTTTCCATTTTCCCTCTTCACTTCTTGTATGTGAAAATGATGCCCCCACTCTAACTTATGCAAAACAAGTGTCTCTCAGTGTGGCCAGGGTTCATGTGGACAGTTAATGAAAACCCAAGTGAAGGAACATTTTAAATTGAGAACCATTTATAGGTAGTAATACAACAATACTATCATCATTTTTATTTGAAATCTTACTATTATAGAATATTGTAACCTCCTGCAGACAAAAGAAAAAAAATGTCCTACAGACAAAAGGGAAATTAAAAGTATGTAAACATATTACTACTTCAAAAGAAAAGTATTAGATGTTTAAAATTGTTGAAGGAATGACAAAGGAAAAATCAAAATCTGATATTGAAAACTTTGACTAGAATTTTGAAAATAATTTAAGGGATACTGAAACCGTTCTATGTGACTCTTGGTGTGTTGTCCAAGGACAATGTCTCATTTCCTAAGACATAAGTAACCGTAAGTGACTGTGATTTTGTATGAAATAGCTCCAACTTGAACCTTGTTAGAGCATTAATGCTAATTGTCTATAACTGAGAAGAGATTATTACAGCAAATGATTGTGGTAGGTTCAATTTTGCACTTTTTGTCATTTAGCATATTTTTCTTATATTATATAGAGGCCTGGTGAATGAAATTTGTGCACTGGGCAGGGACCCTCAGCCCAGCCTGCACCCTCTCCAATCTGGGGCCCCTGTGAGATCAGACCCACACCTGTAGTCGGACATCCTTCTCACAATTTGGGAATACTAGCTCCTAACCACTCCCCTGCCTGCCTAATCACCCCCTAACCACTCCCCTGCAGGTCTAATTAATACCTAACTGCTTCTCTGCTGGCCCGATGTCCCCAACTACCCTCCTCTGCTGGCCAGACCTCATCCCCAACTGTCCTTCCCTCCAGCCTGATCTTACCCCCAACTGTCCTTCCCTGCAGGCCTGATCTAACCGCCAATTGCCCTCCCCTGCCAGCCTGATCTTGCCCCCAACTGCTCTCCCCTGCTGGCATGGTGGCCCCCAACTGCCCTCCCCTGCCAGATTGGTCAACCCCAACCACCCTTCCTTGAGGGCCTGATCTTACCACCAAATGCCCTCCCCTCCTGTCCTAATATTGACCCCAACTGCCCTTTCCTGCTGTCTTGATTACCTCTAACTGCCTCTGCCTGCCTGATAACCCTTAATTGTCCTCCCCTGCTGGCCCAATCTCACCCCCAAGTACCCTCCTCTTCCAGCCAATTTGGTTCTGATTGGCCAGTTTCTATGCCAGTCAGCTTCAAAAGCTCAGCATCCTAGGCATCCATTGGCTCCTCACAACTCACCCAGATTTGGTTCTGATTGGTTGGTTTCTATGCCAGTCAGGGTCAAAAGCTCCACCTCCTATGCAGCCATTGGCTACTCACAGTTGATTCAGATTTGGTTCTGATTAGTCAGTTTCTATACAAGTTAGGTTTTCTGGGCCTATCAATGGGGCCTGATCAGGAAGGCAAGGCTGATAACCAGCCCCTTGGAGGCCTGGAGAGAAATGGAGGCAAGGCTATTGGCCAGGCCCAAAAAGAAATCGGGAGGCAAGTGCTGATCAACAGCTGCCATAGTAGCTACAGATCAGACACTGCTTCTCTCTCTGGGCCTGATTCACAGTCCCCTCAGCATTCAGTGTTGGTTCACCTGACCTAAAACTGTAGCAGTCAGTGCTGTGTCCCTACAGAACCCAGCGTTGACTGACTTCCAATTCGTCAAGCCTCCAGTGGTTGAGGATGTGACAAACCCAGGGTTTTTATATATTAGGATGTTGTAGGCAGTAATTAAGATTTATAGATGATTATAACAACAAATCAAGGTATTTAGACCAAGAGAAAATTATACTATAAATTGTTAACAAATATGACAGCCTAAAAAATAATATGTTAGTTATAGCTTTTAAAAGGAGAAATAATATTTGGTATTCTATGCTTAAAATAAATGTATAATTTTTGTTTAATACCAATATATTTCAACTTGCCATTTTATCCAGAAAAATGTAACAGTTGGTTAATTTGACCTTTTAGCTTGGTAGGGAAGATTGCCAGATTTGCTGAGAGAGGACTGAGCTGTGTCAATTCTAAGAAGGTTACAAATCCTACTAACCTCCTTGCACTTTTGAGGGCTCTCGTTTCCATATGAAAGATTCAGTTCACCTGCTTATAAATAAATACCTTACATGAGCTATGAAGGCTAGTGATTTGACTAGAAATCTTTCCTACTAGAACTTTTTAGATTAGAAAAAAAATAATTATTATATCAACAAAAACAATTAAGCAAAAATGGTTGATAAAAATATACAGGTAAGAGTTACATATATCAAAGCAGATGATTAATATCTGAACAATGGATTGTTATTATTCATTCCCTTTTGCCAGGTAGTGTTTTTTCTTTGTTTTACAGCTAGATCAGGCTATTCAAACAATTCAATGTCATTATAAATATATTATGTATACATATATTATGTATAAAGGAAGGCATTAAAATTAGATGCCTGGTTGCCTTGTCTACTTATCCATCAATTTGTCCACCATGCCATAGTTTATCTCCCCAACATTCTCACATGCATCCTTAGAAAATAATATAGCTAATGTCCATTTTAATACAATTGATTTAAAATGCTTTAAAAAAATTAAGTCTGAAAATTTTAGCTACAATTATATATATATATATATATATATATATATATATATATATATATATATATTTTCAACTATGCCTTTAATATTTGTGTATTATATCCCTTAGATTTTTAAAAAGTAAATAAAAACCCAGCCTTCTGAGTATGAAGATTAGACAACCCATTCTTAAGATGTTTAGACATTGCCGCCATTTTTATATCAAAATCAAATAATTCCAATGCTTAAAAGTCAATGCCTTAAGTTGATCATCTTTTATTAGTTCACTATTCCCTAGGAAAGTATGAATGTGTTGAAAGATCTATATACCAATCACAGGTGAGCTTCAATGAAAGACATGAGTAGGAAAGTGGAGAAAAGAAGTTCATGAAAGTTGGGGGAATCTAACAGTCTTTACTACTTATCATGTTAATTAACTAATCCTGGCAGATTTTCTTTAAAACCAACAAAACATGAATCACTGATTATCAAACTCATATGGAGATACCTAAATGTTATTCATCTATAGGCAAATGTATAGATTGTTTTTATGAGGATGTCATATTACCCCCTTTGCAGGAAACACTAATAGAATTGCAGACTTCTTTGTCTTCAGTTCTTTCCTAACAGTCATGTTAATGATTTTATGCACTTTAACTTTGCTGTATTTTTTTTTCTAACAAAATTTGATCATCTTAGACATGTCAAGAAAAGAAAGTTTCAACTAACCCTAAACAACCACTGGTTATTTGCATTTTCCAATTGGTTTATTGTTTCTTCACATGGGTCATCTGATCAACCACATGTGACAGGCCTGAATTGGGAAGAGGTTCCTCTGTGACTTTAATTATCTAAAGGGCAGGATAGATACTCTGCTGTGGGTCAGTTATATGGCGTATAAGAAGACAATTATTTAGAGTGTCTTTTTTCCCCAAAAATAATGAAATATAGATACATGAACTTTGTTATTTATTGTATTTAACACTTACAATATTAATGAAAATAAGCATCTTTGTATGTTTAATTGCAAATTACTTGCCTAGAACAGAATCAATGGGGCTAAATGTAAATAATATCCCCCAGATAAAAATTTCCTCCTTTTACTCTATCCAAGAAGGTTTTAAGTAATAATAATTAAATTTTTAAAATCTATTGCTAGAGGAAGGAAAATGGCAGAAGAACAGGTAGGCAGGTTCTGAGCCTTGTCACGAAGAAGAAAGAGAGAGCAGCCAAGGGTCGCACTGGGAGTGCTTGTCAGCAAGCCAAGAGACAGGCAAACACCAGAGGAAACAGGGGATGTGCTAATCAGGGTGCCCCTGACAGTTAAGCACACACAGCTGTGTCCCTTCCCGGAGCTACCTACAGGCGCGAATGGGGAAATCTCACCATCTTGACGGGAAGAGGTTTGTGTCAGAGGCCTGAATATCCACAGCCGCAATGACCACCAAGCAGCTGTGAACCCCAGAATGCTGACCACAGTGAGCACAAACACTTGGACTCCAAGGAGCGCTCCACTCCAAGGTGAAAGGTCAGATTTTGCGGAGATCCGGTGAGTCCCCTGCAGCATGGCAGTGGAAGACAGGTCCATGCACCCCAGGTGCACGGAGGCTGGAGGACTGGGCCGGGGTTTAAAATAAACCCCTTGGACAGAAACAAGATGGCGGCCTAGGAAGTCTCCTAAGCTGCCACCTCCTCAACAATTAAAATCAAAAGGAATCGCACCAGACCCATAGGAAAGCTGGTGAAATGGGAAGGCTACAACTAGACACCGAGCAGGACACGGCTGCTACCACGTGGAGTTTAAAACTACTGTGAAACCAGACCTGCTGGAGCTGCTGATGCCGGGAATGAGGGAAGCCAGACCTCGCTCCACCCTGGGGCCCAGGGAGAGGGCTAGCCACACCGGCCGCAATGGGAGCTGATATGGGCCTCTGCCATGCCTTTGGCTCCTGCCTGGACAAGAATCCCGTGAGCGGGACCTCCCTGCCCGCAACCATCCCAGCCCGCAGCCATCCGAGCCCGCCCGCCATACTGGTGAGGAGCGGGCGCAGCATCTCCCTGCCTGCAGCCAGCTCAGCCCAGAAATGGGAAGGCTACAACTAGACACCAAGCAGGGCACCACTGCTGCCATGTGGAGTTTAAAACTACAGCGAAACCGGACCTGCCAGAGACGCTGCCGCCAGGAATGAGGGAAGACAGACCTCGCTCCGCCCTGGGGCCCAGGGACTGGGCCAGCCCGCCGGCCATGGGAACCAGGGAGCTGATATGGGACTTTCGCCGCACCTTTGGCGCATGCCCACAACCATCCCAAGGAGCTGGCGCAGTGTCTCCCTACCCGCAGCCGACTCGGCCCGGCCTCCGTGCACCATGCTGGTGGGGAGAAAGCTTGGCGCCTTCCATTTGCGCCCCGGTGAGTCTTTCCGCAGCCACCACCAGCAGCCGGCTCCAAAGCTTCCGCCACTACCTCCATGTGGATTTTAATACTACAGGAGAAATTGAGACACAGTAGCTACCGTTGGTGCCATACCCGCCGCCACACCCGCGAATGGGAATCCACCAAAATCAGAGCTCACTACACCCGGGACTCAGAGAGAGTGTGGCTTCAGAACTTAGCCTCTGCGTCCACAACAGCTCCGCTTCCACAACAAAGAAGACACCATTCAGGGGGAACTCTCAGCCAGTCCACAACCTTTCCAGCACACCCGGTGTGCTGTTGAGGAGCCAGCACGGTGCCTTCCGTTAGCGGCCCCGGTGAGTCCTCCCTCAGCCACAGCATGGCCGAGCTGAAGCTCCCTCCACTGCCGCCATGTGAACTTTAAAACTACAGTGGAAATTGAACCACAGGAGCGACCATTGCTGCCGCCCCGGCCACCACCACCCGCCACCGCCACAGCGAATAAAGGAAATCCACCGAGAACAGAGCTCACTACGCCATGGGCTCAGGGAGTGGGAGGCCTCAGAACTTAGCCTTCGCGTCCACAGCTGCTCCACTTCTGCACCAAATGAGACACCTATGAGGGCGGTCTACCTGCCTCAGCCATCTCAGCCCGCCTGCAACAGTCCCAGCCTGCCTGCCGTGCTAGCAAAGAGCTAGTGCGGCCCCTCCAATACGCAACCCCAGCGCTCCAGAGGGGCCGTGTGCCCTGGGTGAGCCTAGTGTCCCAGGGGGCCGTGTGTCCCGGGTGAGCCATGTTCCCCAAAGGGGCTGTGTGCCCCTGGTGAGCCGTGTGTCCCAGGTGAAGCAGTGGGACCCAGGGGGAGGGGCAGTGAGAACCAGAAGAGGAGCGGACTCTATTCGTGTGGTCCTGAGATTGTCACCATAAAACAAGCAGACTGTCAAATGAGGAGCGGATTCTATTCATGTGATCCTGAGATAGACACCATAAAACAAGCAGAATGTCTAATGACCGCAGGGAGGGGAAGGACACCTGGGGGGAGATAAGAGAACAACCGAAGGACTGGTATGCATGAATATAAGTACAACCAACGAACACAGAACTCTGGGGAGGGAGGGCATGAATGGGAGGTGGGGGGGGGGGCAATGGTAAGATATGTACATATATAATATGTTAATAAAATAAACCCCTGGATTATGGGCTGGTGGTGCCCCTGACTGTGGACAAGGCTCCTAAGTGGGGAGATATCTAAGGAACAACATGATCTGACTCCTAGGCATGTCTGGAGAGTTACAGGGAGTGCAGTTGGCTTGGTCCTGCTCCACGCCCACCCATCCACAGATCAGGGGACAGCAAGGGGAAAAAAAGCTAGAAAGGCTTCAGAGCCCCGGAAGTCAACCCAGAAACACTGCCACCCACAGGCTAAATCACATATGGACTCTAGATCTGCTTAAAGATCAGGACCTGAATACAACACGGAGGAGCAGTGAAACACAGGGAACTGCAATTACTGCCCAGACTGGGAACAGGCGAGCCAGACAGAACAACAGAGGAACTGAATGACCTTCATTACTGCAAATTTTATTTAATTTTTAATTTTTATTTTTTAATTGCTTAATTTTTGTTTTTCATTTACATTAGTTGCTACATTTACTCAAGTATTTTTCGTCTTCCCTCACTTGATTTTACCCTTTTAATTAATTCATTTTTATATTTAATTAACATTATTACTATTTTATTACTACTATTTTACCTTTTTTATCTTATTTTCTTTTGTTTATTTTTATTATTTTCTAAGTGTCATATTATTTACCTTTTTTTCTTCTCTTTTCCCTCCTTCAGAATTACTATTCTATGGACTATTTATACCTTTCCTTCTCCAATGCTCTATTCTATCTCAAACCTACCTTTATGCCATCACTCTCTTCCTAAACCTTTCCCTTTGGTGACCCTTTATTGCTCTAGATTTTCCCTACTCTTTCTGTTTAACCACTCCTACAATTTCACCCAGCCTGTGTATATCTAATTCCCAACACCCTGCTCCAAGCCCATTCACACCTACCTTGTGGCTGTCCTAAAAAAAAAAAAAAAATCCTTCTCTCTACCCCTTTGTAGCTGTATGTTGAATGCTAACTATATTGAAGTTTTATGCTTTTTTGTAAGATTGGTTTGCTTATTCTTATTTGATTGTATGTTTTTGTTACCTGGGTTCTAGTCACCTTTATTGGAGGATATTAATATTGCAAACACATTTCTGTTCAGTGCCTTGTGTGTTGTACCTGGCTGTGTTGTATTTTGTCCCTTTAATTCAAAGCATGAGAGAGATAACTACATAACCAGACATCCTAAAAAGAGAGATCATGGGGGAGGCAAAGAATCAACCCGCATATAAAAGAAAATCAGGCATCACCAGAAAAGGAAGTAAACTAGTTAGAGTCAAGCAACCTACCAGAGCAAGAATTCAGAGTAATGATCATAAGAAGGCTAAAAAGAATGTAAGACAAATTTGACAATATGAGTAAGACCCAAGAGGATCTGAAGAAGAACCAAGAGGATCTGAAGAAGAACCAAGAGGAAATGAAGGTGAATCAAGAAGAAATGAAAAATGATATTGCTACTATGAAGTACTCAATAGAAAGCATTAAGAGTAGACTAGAAGAAGTAGAGGACTGCATCAGTGAGCTAGAAGACAAGATGGAAAAAAAAAAACAATTACAGTAGCTGCTAGAAAAAAATTAAAAAACAGGAGGAGAACCTACTGGAGCTTTGGGACAATACAAAACAAAACAATATTAGAATAATAGGGCTTCCAGAAGGAAAGGGAACTTAGCAAGATATGGAAAAATTATTTCAAGAAATAATGACAGAAAACTTTCCTGAGATAGAGAAGAAAAACCCACACAAATCCAAGATGCTCGCAGAGTCCCAAACAAAATGAATCTCAAAAGACTGACACCTAGGCACATTATAATTAAATTGCCAAACACCAAGGACAAAACAAGAATCTTAAAAGCAGCCAGAGAGAAACAGAAAGTTACATACAAAGGAACCCCTATCAGACTAGCAACTGATTTCTCAACAGAAACTCATCAGGCCAGAAGGGAATGGGATGAAATATACAAAGTCATGCAAAGGAAGGGTCTGAATCCAAGAATCCTGTACCCAGCAAGGCTATCAATCAAAATTGAAGGTGAAATCAGGAGCTTCACAGACAAAAAAAGACTAAAGGAATTTATCTCCAACAAACCAATGGAAGAAATGCTAAAGGGTCTACTGTAAAAATAAAGAAATAGGAAGCAAAGAAGGAACACAGGGGGATAGAATAAAAATGGCATCTAATACCTACCTATGAATAATAACTTTAAATGTAAATGGTTTACATGCTCCAATCAAAAGATAGGATAACAGATTGGATAAGAAAGCAAGAACAATACATCTGCTGTCTACAAGAAACCCACTTCAGGAAAAAAAATGTGCCCACAGACTGAGGGTGAATTGATGGAAAAAAGTTTTCCAGGCGAACGGAAATGAAAAAATAAAAAAGCTGGGGTAGCAATACTTATATCTGACAAATTAGATCTCAAAGTGAAGGACATAACAAGAGACAATTAAGGCCACTACATAATAATAAAGGGAGCAATACAACAAGAAGAAATAACCCTGGTAAACATATATGCACCCAATATATGAGCACCCAAATACATAAAAGAAACTGCTGGAGGACATTAAGGGAGAGATTAATATCAATACAATCATAGTAGGAGATTTTAATACCCCACTGTCACCTTTGGACAAATCATCTAAACAAAAATCAGCAAAGAAACATCAATCCTAAATAACGTACTAGACCAGATGGAATTAATCAACATCTTCAGAACATTTCACCCCAAAGCCACAGAATATACATTCTCAAGTGCACATGGGTCATTTTCAAAGGTAGACCACATGTTGAAACATGGGCAAAGTCTCTTCAAATTCCAGAAGATAGAAATCATATCAAGCATTTTCTCAGATCATAGTGGCATAAAATTGGAAATCAACTACAATAAAAATAATCCAAAGAAATAAAACACATGGAGACTAAATAGCATGCTATTGAACAAAGACTGGGTTATCAGAGAAATCAAGGAAGAAATAAAAAAAATATCATGGCAACTATTGACAATGAAAACACAACAATCCAAAATCTGTGGGACACAGCAAAAGCAGTTTTGAGAGGGAAGTTCATATCTCTACAAGCCTATTGCAAAAAACAAGAAAGAATGGTATCAAATTATCTAACCCTACAACTCAAACAGTTAGAAAAAGAGCAGCAAGAAAGGCCCAGTGTAAGCAGAAGGAAGGAAATAATAAAAATAAGAATGGAGATTAACAACATAGAGACCAAAGAAACAATAAATAAGATAAACAAAACCGAGAGCTGGTTATTTGAAAGGATGAACAAGATTGATGATCCTCTAGCCAGGCTAACCAAGAAACAAAGAGAGAGGACCCAAATAAACAAAATCAGAAATGAAAGAGGTGAAATAACAACAGACTCTGCAGAAATACAAAGGGTTGTTACAAAATATTATGAACAAGTCTATTCCAACAAACTGGACAACCTGGAGGAAATGGACATATTCCTAGAAAAATACAACCTTCCAAAACTCAATCAGTAAGAATCTAAAAATCTCAATAGACCAGTGACTTGGCAAGAAATTGAAGCAGTCATCAAAATGCTTCCAGCAAACAAAAGCCCATGGTCAGATGGCTTCACAGGAGAATTTTACCAAACATTCAAGGAAGAACTAAAACCTATCTTCCTCAGACTCTTCCAAAAAATTAAAGAGGAAGGAATACTGCCAAACTCCTTTCATGAAGCCTGCATCACCCTAATACCAAAACCAGATAAAGACAACACAATGAAAGAGAATTACAGGCCAATATCCCTCACGATCATAGATGCCAAAATCCTCAACAAAATTCTAGCAAATCGGCTCCAGCCTCAACATAGTAAAAGCTATATATGATAAACCCACAGCCAACATCATGCTTAATGGGAAAAACTAAAACCATTCCCTCTTAGAACTGGAACAAGACAGGAATGCCTACTTGGCATTGCACATACAAGGACAATATCAGTTCTGGCTAAAACTCTTCTCACAACCTTGGGTCTCTCACAACTCCTCTTTGACATAGTACTGGAAGTACTTGCCATTACAATTATACAGGAAGAGGAAATAAAAGGCATCCAAATTGGAAAAGAAGAAGTAAAGCTGTCCCTATTTGCAGATGACATGATATTGTACATAAAAAACCCAAAAGACTCCATCAAAAAGCTAATAGACTTAATAAATGAATTTGGCAATGTAGCAGGATACAAAAATCAATGCCAAGAAATCAATGGCATTTCTAGACACTAATAGTGAATTTACAGAAACAGAGACTAAAAAAGCAATCCCATTTACCATCGCACCAAAAAAAATTAAGATACCTAGGAATAAACTTAACTAAGGAGGTAAAAGACCTATATGCAAAAAACTACACAAAACGGAAAAAAAGAGATCGAGGAAGATGTAAACAGATGGAAGAACATACCATGTTTATGGATTGGTAGAATCAACATCATCAAAATGGCCATACTTCCAAAAGCAATTTATAAATTCAATGCACTCCCCATTAAAATACTAACAGCATACTTCACAGACCTAGAAAGAACTCTCCAAAATTTCATTTGGAACAATAAAAGACCCCAAATAGCCTCAGCATTCTTGAGAAAGAAGAGTAAAATAGGAGGGATCTCAATACCAGATTTCAAGCTGTATTACAAAGCCACTGTTCTCAAAACAGCCTGGTACTAGCATAAGAACAGACATATAGATAAATGCAGTAGATTAGAGAATCCAGATATCAACCCAAATCACTATGCTCAATGAATATTTGACAAAGGAGGCACGAGCATACAATGGAGTCAAAACAGTCTCTTCAATAAATGGTGTTGGGAAAACTGAACCTATACATGCAAAAGAATGAAACTAGATCAGCAACTTACACCATACACAAGAATAAACTCAAAATGGATACAGGACTTAAACATAAGACGGAAAACCATAAAAATACTAGAGACATCCGCAGGCAGCAAAATCTCAGACATATGCCTAAAGAATTCTCATCATTTGCAGTAACCTGGATGGAATTGGAGAACATCATGCTGAGTGAAATAAGCCAGTCAATGAAATAGAAACACCACATGTCCTCATTCATTTATGGATACTAAAGAACATTATAAACTAATGAACAGAAAGATAGATATAGTAACAGTAAAACAACAAGTACACTGTCAAATGACAGCGGGGATGGTAGGGAGATCTGGGGGAGATAAGAGATCAACCGAAGGACTAGTATGCATGCATATAAGTACAACCAATGGACACAAAACTCTGGGGAGGGAGGGCATGTATGGGAGTGGGAGGGAGGCAATGGTAAGCTATGTACACATATAATACCTTAATAAATTTTGGGGGAAAATCTATTGATGGTACATACAAGGACAATATCAGTTCTGGCTAAAACTCTTCTCACAACCTCAATTTTCAAAGCTATTTTTCCCCCAACAAAAGTGGCAATTTACAAAAGAGAAATTATTCTTAAAATTTCATCACAGAAGTATTCCCTGTTAAGACATAAATACTACCCTGTTTCCCTGAAAATAAGACAGTGTCTTATATTAATTTTTGCTCCCAAAGATGCACTAGGTCTTATTTTCAGGGGATGTATTATGTTTCCATGAAGTAGGTCTTATTTTTGGATGATGTCTTATTTTGGGGGAAACACGGGGTAGTAACTTTAGAACAAATTTACGACTAAAACCTCAAATATCATAATTGCAGATTTTCTTTTAAAAATAATTTTATATGTTTATATTACTTAACTTGTACTTGATGAATGACTAAGTTCATAAAAATTTTGCAGCATTTTTCTAACTCAGTATAGTTGTATTTCCAGTGATACAATGATTTTTAAATTTTTCCCTATGATACTCAACTGTCCAGCAATAACCACAGGGCATGTAAAAAGCCAAAACATGTGTTAAATTGTTAAAGTTTCAAATACGGTCTAAATTCAGTCTTTTTCTAAATCCTACCATTGCTAAAATGTGGTTATTATGAATTTATAAACTCAGGTTTCTCCCATTCTTTTAATGTGAAGCTGTGACTATAGTTTCATGCATGCTGCATGCTTAGTTTCCCCGTCATTTCTTTGCATTTTCTACATTTTTGGATCACTATTTGGAAGACTGTCAATGAGAGAAAAATGTTAGATATACTTGCAATCGAGCAGTGGTTATCAACTTAAAAATGCAATAACATGTACGGAAAATAGAAAATGAGCAGTTGTGATATACTAACACTGAATTACTGTGCTAGGAAAATAAAGCACCTATTTTATGAAAATGTTTAAAAGTTGTCAAATTTACTTGCAAGAGTAATATAAGAAACTAAATCAAATAGCACTATTTTAAAAATAAACTTTTATGTATTTTTACTTTTCTCTAAAATAGTATCCTAAGTATGTAAGTATTTTGTACTAATTGTGGATATGTCTATAGTATCAGGCAAGATACTAAGTGGAAAATGCTTACTTGCTAACTTCAAGTGCCTAACATGTGACCAGTCTGGGGCTGTGGAAAATAAGCTATAAATGCATCCATTTAAAACATGCTCTGGACAGTGCAGCTCAGTTGGTTGAGTGTCTCACCATGGACAGAGAGGCCCCAGGTTTGATTCCTGGTCAGGGCACCTGAGTTTGATGCCTGTATTTTGGATTTGATCCCCAGTGGAGGCATGCTAGAGACAGCCGATCTACTTTGCTCAGTGATGTCTGTTTCTTTCTCCTTCTCCCTTTCTCTCTAAAATCAATAAAAACATATTTAAAAGCATTACACACACACACACACACACACACACACACACACACACACACAACTAAGTGTCATAAGATAGAATGGTGATCCAAGGAACATCTTACAGGTCACAAAATGGGACTCATCTCCACATTTGTGTCAAGGCAAATGATCTATTCTGCATATTAAATTTGGTTAATATTAATAACATTAATATTAAATATACATAACATCAATTTCAAATTCTATAAATATATTTGAGCTTCATGAATATTGCATTTTTTGTGTGTAAAATCTTTATATTGCCCCTCTAAACAATGTATAATCTCCATCACAAAGAATTCTCCCTGAATAGCCCTATGTTGGGATTCTTAAACTACTCCACCAGAGGAGTCAGGAGACTTTTATCATATTTATAGATGAAGAGACTGAGGCATGGAGAAAGATTCTCACATGGAAATCTTGCTACTGGCGATGTAGGAACTAGATCCTCCCCTCTCCCGTAGCGTTCTTACTGTAAAACAGAGTAAGTGGTTTGTCTAAAATTATTCGGTTTGGTTCTGTCTTCACTATAAGTCAACATCAACGAGCCCATTTCTTGTCTTGTCATTTGAGCTCACAAAGGGGTTTTGGTTCAGGGAAGGCATTACATTTCAGTTGTAGAACTTGTAGTTTTGGGTTTGTCAGATTGATAGTTGGCTTCCTGTGCTAAATAAAAATATCCTCAAAGCTTTGACTATAACCTGTTGGAAAACAAAATGCTATCTCCTTCCAGGAAGCTTGACACGAAGCTGATATAGTAAGTGTGAAAGTTCTTACATTTTTGCTTCTTACCTAAGCCATTTATTGCTGGCCTCGTTGGGAGAGCAGGATGACATGGAGCTATGAGAAGACTATGAAGTTTTAAGATCTGGGTTGCTGTCTATGCATCTTTTTTCACCCAACAGTGAAGGAGCCACCCTACATTGTTACAAACGTTTCCTTAGTCAATGATAGGATATGTCAGAGAATCATGCAGTCAAAGTTGGAAGATCATTTACAGCTGCAGACAATGATGCCATAGCTAAAACCCCACAAGCAATGCCGAGAAAGCTACCAGCATTTTCTCTGATTGTTCTTTTTAAGTACAAATGTTAGTAACTTGGCTTTAAAAATACTTTCAAATTCCAGTATAGCCACATTCCTAATCACATAACTCATTTTTTAACTTGAGTTATTAAAATTGTGTTTCATTCAGGTAGCACAGATCAAGAATTAATTTCATTACACATAATCAGAAGTAAAATGTAAACATATGTATGTATTATATATCACCATGGGAACTTTATGGCTTTATTTACAAATACTAATGCTTAATTGTCACATCATGAAACCATCTATTGCTACATGAATTGTGGTGACCTGGGATTTTATCCCAGATACCACTAACTAGCTATGGTAATACCAAATTACTTAACCTCTCTCTGAGAGGATGATTTTAACAACACCTACTTTTGTAGAGTGGTCACAAGGATGAAGTGGAATAATCTATACAAAGGGCTTAGAGGAGTTTCTGAGATATAAGTAATCAATAGATGGTAGCGTTTACTGTTATCTCTATTAAATGTGAGCACTTTGTGGTAGAATGCAGTTGAACTTGGAGATAAGTGAGACAGGACATGTGAATTATTGTCCTTAATTTTGAATTACAGTTTTATTTAGTACTTTATCACAAGAAAAAAAGGATAAAAGTTTACTATCAGTAATAAAAATAATTTTTACAAAAAGTTATAAGAAGTCTCCAAATACAGAAATTATTCTGTCTCCTCCCCTTGGCATGTTTGTGCTATGCGATTCTAATCTTAGAAAAGGTAGGCAACCCTGACTGCATCTTTAGAAGGTATCTATTTTTGTCTTCAAAACTTTAAAAAATTCATTCAAAGGGCCATTTCTATATATTTCCATGTTAGTCCCAAATATTTTAGTTAATATATAAATACTATTCTTTATGATAACCTTTTTTGAAATCATAAAATGAATATGGATGCATTGACAATGAACGCCATCAGAACTGAAGACTGTTCAAATGCATTTGCTTGTCAAAGTGTTCTTTCAGAAGGTAAAGAGAAGCACTGTATCAGAGGCATGAGGTACTCAACTCAAGGGACAAAAGAGTACCATTTACAGTTTGGTAATAGGAATTCTCCTCACCTTCTCACCACCCCCTCTCCTGCTATCACCCGCCCCAACCCAGCTTAGCCTGCAAGTGGAGCTTCCTGACCAGGGATGCTTCAAAGGGTGGTCTAGAGCTTCAGAAGGGGACAGCACCAGAATACCTTCGCACTGCCATGAGACAAGGGCAACTCCTGCTCTTCAAAAGACAAGCTAACTAAGTACACTTAACATGTTTGCTTTCCCCGTTCTACCTCTCAAATCAGAATACTACTGATGGTTAGACAAAAACAAAACAAAAAACAACAACAAGAAGAAACAGAGGATATAAATAAATCATTATAAAGGCAATATGAGAAGAAAAAAGGATCAAGAAATATGACCATAGTACTAGGTATAATTTTATATCCCTAAAATTAAAAACATCTGTGAAATTAATTATGCTCATTACAAAAGATTAAAGACTAAAATTAACTCAAAAGAAATTAAACAAGTTGAATATATCAAACCTAGAGAATGAGTTATAAAGGAGAGATCTTTTATCAAATAATCACTTATTTTTATCAGATAAATATTTATAAGCATAGAAATAAAGCTCTCCACACATCCTAAAATGCTAGAAAAAAAGTGTGATTCTAACACCACATAAATATAAAGTGGAAAAGGGAACTAACTGTTCATTAATCTTACTTCAAGATATAAATACACAAATATTGAAGGAAATATTATCAAATGAAAGTAATAAAGTCACTGAAAAATCATCCTAAACAGGTATGATTTATCCTAGTACTATATAATTACTTCAAAATTACAAAATTTTCTAATATTTTTATTATAGAAAAAATATAATGTAGAAAATGTATAAGTTAAATAAAAATAAAAACAAAAATTTTAAAATTGATAGGCATTCCTCATTTTAAATATTATAGATTGATAGTGATTTTTGTATATATGCAAATATGTTCAAGTTGCCCTCTTAAGTGAAAATAGGATGTTATAAAAATGTATGGATTTAACGCAAGAGATCACAATACATTTCTATATAAAAATATGTATTTTATATGGTATTCATGTATATAGCTTCTGTAAAATAATACATACATGTTCAAAACCATATGCATGTATATATAGATTAGAGTTTGCAAGTAATTGTAATCACTTTCTATTTTTTTAATCTTTTTGCTTCCCAAAAGTTTGTGTGAATATATATTGGTTATAATTTTAAATATTTAATCTCACTACCTTAAAGTATAAAATTTTATTTCTAATTATAGAATATAACATTTATAAAGCAGTATTTTCAGAATATATTTAAGCCTCTCAGTTTATTTTATCAAAGGTATACATCTAAGATCTTTGAACGCACTGATAATTTAATATTACAAATAATATTGATTGGTATAAATATTATGCTTATTTGTCCTTAAGTTACTCACAATCTAGTTTGAGTGAAACAGACACACGCACCACCGATTTTGCAGCATTTTAATAAATGCCAAATTAGAACAGTGTGCAGAGACTGGTCTCTTTTTCGCTCCTCAGCTGGTGAGCACTCTGTGGCCTTGGGACCTTGGGACATGCCATCCCTGCTTCGTGTTCCCCTCACTTTCACATCGAATATGACCTTCTGTCCCCCATGACCTCAGCTTACCGGGTCCTCCCTCCGACACAGTTTTGAACAACCCAGCTCTTCTGCCTCCTCTGCTGTCTGGTATTCCTTACTCCTCCTTTTAGTTTTCTCCCAACAAACTCTCAATCCTGCCTTTATTAATACTTTTTATTCATTTTCATTTTTTTTATCAGCCTCCTTAGTGAGAATTCAAAGTCCTAAAAAAAGGAGTAGGTCTCTTTCATTTACTCTGTCTCAGTCAATGACTGATAGATGGCTGGATTATAGAGTACTTCATCTTTTTTTTTTTTTGATCTTTCAAAAGATTGAAAATTATATCAGGGATCAGATCAAAATGACATGCATCAAAAGTATCTGAATTAGTTTAATTTTGTTGAGTGATTTGGGGAAATTTCAGCCTTTGTTTGCTCTAGTGTAACTTGCATAAACACATATCTGTCCTTTTTCAGTCCTGTGTGTGCCTTACTAGCCCTACATATCTATAAAATTCAAACTCAGTTTTTAACCTTAGCAGAAAAGTTTTCCATATTAAAAATAAAGATTATTTTCCATAGAGCACAACATTTGAAGGAGAAAAAATGCTTACAAATTATTTTACTGGATTTGTTTATGTTCCCAATGAGGGTATAGATCTGGAGAACTTGTAACTAATTTTCATGAAATAATCTGTGGGCTGCTGCAGTGCTTTGGCAATGAGTCTGTATAAAACTGCACAGGTGGATAAGCGATCGATACAATAGCATAGTCTAATATTACCCTGTAACTATTTCAAGTGTTTTACCAAGTTTATTTCAAATTGACCTACATCCTGGTGCAATAAGGCATGAATAAAGTAGGTTCTCAATAAATATTTGCTGAGTAAAGATGAAAATATATGCTTCAAAAATAACAGTAATATGTAAATAAGTTTCATCATGACAGTGATTATGATGACAATCATGTTGGTTTATCAACTAGATGAAAAAACAATAATATTGACACCTTGCTGTTGTGTAAGTAATCACAATTGGTAAAATAAAATACTCATTTTATTTTATCTTAAAATTGGGCTTGATTAAAATAATTAGTGGTTTAATAGAAATCCCAATTCTGAAAAAAAAAAATTAAACACAAACACAAAACAGCATTTAATTCTTTTGTAACAGCATTGGATCTCAGCTAGAAGCAGCCTTCTTACATGTTTGGACAGAGGACAGCACTTTCTTTATAAATAACGTTTTTATTTAAACAATCCTGAATTAAAATGAAACCTCTGGCCCTGCTAGTGACTAAACAGCGGTGCCTTACACAATTGATTCTATTCGCAGCCTGCAGACAGAAATTCACTTCACCAGCACCGGCCGCTGCAGCCAGGTCCCTGAGGAGGAGAGCACGTGAAAGAGCCCCTTTCCTCCTGGGCCCCTCAGAGGGCTGAAGTGGGGAGCGCCCTGTACCCCTGGGAACAGAGCTCAGTGCCAACTGCAACACCGCAACTCAGCCACCTGCCTCGCCTCAGCTTAACTGGCAGGCAGAGCTGAAAGGCGAGGCCCTGAAAAGCTGGCCACATGGGGCACACGGGGGAGGGCACCCCCAAGTCCAAATGCACCGTGTGCTTATGTGCTCTGCAGGGATGGAAGGCAAGTCCCTACCCAGGGTCGCTCTACTGGGTTGACCCCAGCCGGGGGCACTGAGACTCTCCATGGAAAGCTGTGTTTGCGGTCCCCTAAGCAAGGGCCGCAGTCTGAGCAGACTCACCAGCCACACCGGAGAGGACAACCAGCGTTAAGGCTACTCAGCCTTGAGGCGCTGTGGCCTGTGGGAGCACACACTTCTGCTTTTCTCTGGAGGCGAGGTGGAATTTATGTTTTCTCTTTCACCCTCAGAAGCTTGGAAGTTATTCTTATGTTGGTCAAGAAGAAACAAAAAGAAACAATAGCGGCTTGAATCCTCTTCCCCCAAAGTGTTACATTTGTAGATTGATTTCACAAAACAAAGGGCAGCTTAGAATCAGCTGTACTAGTAAATGCTCAGCTCCTCTGAGCTGCAGCCCTGGTTGCATTTAAATATCAGAGTGAGGTCACCACATCTTAGTGCCGCCAGTACCTGTGGGTGACAAAGCTTCAAGTCCCAGCTTCTGAAGCCGTGACCAGATGAAATGAGGGTGTCTGCAGTTCACAAACCCCTAGGATTTCATCATCATTCATTAATCTCATTTTCAATAGACACATATGTATTTACTGGAGGCCGGGTACATGAAATTTGTGCACGGGGTGCAGGGGGTTCCCTCAGAACCAGCCTGCACCCTCTCCAATCTGGGACTCCAGTGGGATCGGGTCTAAATGGGTGGTCAGACATACCTCTCACAATCCAGGACTGCTGGCTCCCAACTGCCCTTCCCTGCAGGCCTGGCACCCCACCCCCCAAACTGCCTTCCATTTCAGACCTGGACTCCCCCCCACACATACAACTGTCCTCCACTGTAGGCCTGGTCTCACCCCAATTGTTCTCCTCTGCAGGCCTGGCTCCCCGCAACTGCCCTCCTCTGCTAGCCTGGTCACCCTTAACACTTCCCACAACTGCCCTCCCCTGCTGGCCATCTTGTGGTAGCCATTTTGTCTCCACATGGGAGGAGCTATATTTGACCATATGGGGGCAGCCATCTTGTGTCTTGGTGTGATGGTCAATTTGCATACTACTCTTTTATTAGATAGAACTAGTAGCCCTGCCCAAGAATCCATGGGCCAGTAGCTCACTGCCACCCTCCTGTAGCTCCCTGCCCACCCCCTCATAGCTTTTTGCCCTGTCCCCTCCTGTAGCTCTCCACCACCCACTTGTAGCTCACTGCCCCACCTTCCTGCTGATCCATGACCTAATTGTTACAGCATAATGACAATTTGCATATATTTTTATTATATGGAATTATTGGTTTCAGAGAGGGAGAGGGAGAGAGAGAAACATTAATGATAATAGAGAATCACTGATTGGCTACATCCTAAATGACCCTTACTGGGGATTGAGCTGGCAAGCTGGCATGTGCCCTTGACTTGAATCGAACTCAGGACCCTTCAGTCCACAAGTTGAGGCTCTATCCACTGGGCCAAACCAGCTACGGCTTTGTGCTTAATTTTAGATGTATATTGTGAGCAAAATTCTTTTAACCACAAAGAGACTACAATTTACTTTGAGGGCAACATAGGTAAAGCTCACAAGCAGCTCCCTGCAAACACACTGGAGGCACATCTCACAGGCTGTTGGTCTAAACCTCCACAACAGGTGAGTCCCCCAAACACAGCCACCTCGGACAGCACTCATTCTTCACAGCCTAAGGGTTTATCCCCACGCAGCCAGGAGGTGACCCTTCCCAGGCCCTCTCCCTGCCGTCTCCTCCTTTCCTGCTTAAATTTTCCTAATGGTTTTCCATTTACATTATCATAATTTACATGGTAAGTTAAATAGTAATAATAATAATAATAATCTTTGACTTAGTTCCTGCTTCTCTATCCCCATTTCTTGGCATTTAAATATACTTCCTCCTCAAGTAATCTTTGTAGCATTGCACTTAAATCCATTCATCCACTTTCCTTTATATATATATATATATATATATATATATATATATATATATTATACATAAGGATATATAATAATTATATATACTGAGTCCTTTAACAAAATAGTTATTTTCAATTCTGACTGCAGAATAGAAGAAAAAGTGAGTATTTCCACCAGACTCAACCATTTATTTGTTCAGAAATGAAGTATTCAGAAATGATGATTTTTAAAACTGGATTATTGGATGTATTTACATCAAATACTTTTTGGGTTAAAAATACATAGTATCTGTAAGTTCACCAGCATAACTTTGGTCATTCTGATATCTCAATATTCAAACTAAATGAAGGCCACACTTGAAAATTTCCTGAGCAGACAAATGAAACTTAATCTAGCTTATTTCATGAACATAAATGAAACTTAACTTAGGTTATTTCTTATAAATGCCTCAGCCATTATAAAATAAATTATAAAATTAACTCAGCCACTATTTTAAAAATGGGCCTTTAACCAAGCCCTGCCATCTGGGAACCCCAGTGTATAACATCATTCTACAGGTGTGATGGCCGGGGGGTGGGGGAGAGGGCGGGGTGGAGGCCGGTAAAGGGGAGAGAATAGCCCAAACTGGTTTGGCTCAGTGGATAGAGCATTGGCTTGCAGACTGCAATAGGTCCCAGGTTCTATTCTGGTCAAGGGCATGCACCTGGTTGCGGGCACATCCCCAGTGGGGGGGGTGCGGGAGGCAGCTGATTGGTGATTCTCTCTCATCAATGTTTCTAACTCTCTATCCCTCTCTCTTCCTCTCTGTAAAATATCAATAAAGTATATTTTAAAAAAGGGGGGGGAGAATGGGGAACATCTGTAATAGTGTCAATGATGATAATAAAAAAAATCCTTGTTTTCCCTTTATAAGCCATCCTGTTACTTGAATATGGAAGCTTCCAGTCCACAAACTGTTCTATGAGTACAATACATACACTGTAACAGAATACTCTTTATTAACTTGGTGGGCTTAGTTCTGCTTTTTCTAGAATTTTATGGTGACCCTCCTCACCCCCAGTTCATGCTAGAATAATCTCTTTAGCATTCTGTGTTCAACCTTCATGGCACTTCCCACATCTTATTGCAATCATATGTCTTCTGTGTCTTTTCTCCACCAAATATAACATCTTTATATACATAGTACTGAGGACTCACTATTTTTTTTAATTGCACAAAGAGGGATATTGATAGGGAGCTTAAACTTCTTTGTTGAGTGTCATTGCTGTTCATTCACTCTTCTAGTCTCTGTGTACACACTCTTCCTGGTACCTTGAGCCTATGGCTTAGTGAGAGAGATAGCAATTTCACTAAATCACTACACAAGCAATTAGGCAACAGAAAATTATTATACAAAAGAAAATAATAATTTGAGTAGGTCAGTAAAGGTTTACTTAAATAAGTTCATGCATGTTTAGAACTAAAATATGAGTAGGATTTTCCTAGTCTCAGGAGAAGCAAGCGTGTTTTCAGCAGCAGGAATAGGATACTATTAGTGTGAATTTACACAGAATGTAAGAGTGTGCAAGCAAGGAATGTCAGCAAGGGGCAGGTCCCAGATGGAATCCATGACAGACCCTGTGGATGGAACTGGAATGACAGCTGGAGAAATGGCCCTCCACTTTTCACAACCTACTGTGAAACCAACCAGGAGGGAGGAGCCCAGGAAGTAGTCCTCTGTGATAAGAGCATCACAGAAAATGTAGGGAAAGGATCTAAGAGCAAACACACACCATCAAACTGTAATAAGCAGGACAGTCATGTAAAGATGTGATCAGGCTTAGTTTCAAATGAACTCTGCTGTCCACGTGTATAACGCTAAAGCATGCACACACAATTGCATATGATCTTGCAAGTAGAGGGGGAAAGAGTAGAAGAGAGTTACGGAGGTCTCTATTGCTGTGTTCCAGGTACCAGAGGAGGTAGGCTGAACTATGACGTTGGCAGTGGTGATGGAGAGAGATGCCTGCCTTTGAAATATATGAAAGGGCAGGTGTGCATAGCAGGGATCAGGGATCATTTCTTGAAGGGAGAGAAATTTGGACTTTGCTGTGTGATGGGGAGTCCTTGCGGGTTTTGATCAGAGAAGACAGAAATAGTGTCATCCATTTGAGATAGATAGGAACCTGAGAAAAGGTTATTTCAATAGATCAAGCACAAAGAATACCAATGCATCAAGCTGAACAACAAAACACACAGGAAAATGATAGAAGAACAACAAAGCCAGAAGTTAATTTTATTTTGTTAAAAACATGAGTATGGGAATAAAACTGATTTTTAAAATCCCTTCTGAATGTATTTTATTAATTTAATAATGCCCAAACTTAATAAGATAATTTTATTAGATTGTTTGTAAGCCCAGAATCGACTGACATTTTGCATAGAGGCTAGTTCATTTGACTAATTTCAGTCTCAACATAGATGAACAAACATCAAGGCCACATGTAATCACTTTGACAGTATTTGTCAAATGCTAGAAATATATTTTTAACTTTAGGTCCTAAGAAAATAAATATACAAGATCAGATGTATATTTTTTTTCCTCTCTATCCTAGTTTTAAAGTAATATGTATCTGGTTAAGAAGACATAAGTTGCCAGAGATTCATAAAAATTCTGCAATTTTTAGACTAGAAGTCTGCAGTCTCCAAATTTTTAAAGTACGATGTCCTATAGTACTGATAATTTTTATTTGGTTAATTTTATAATTTTATAGTTAAGATGTTAATTGTATTAGGTTAGTTTCCTTATTCTCCATTCAACATATATTTATTAAGCATTTATTCTGTGTCAGTATCTTTGCTAGGTTTTGGGATATAGAAATGAATAAAAAAAATCAAAAATGTCTACTCAGTAGAGTTTATAGTCTAGTTCTCAATTAATGATTGGTGGGTGTGTGAAATAATAAAATTCCTTCCAAAAACTGTTCTTGATGATGAACTAATAATGTATGATGGACAAATTTTTAATGTAGAGCTATATTCTAGAATTATTATTTCAATTCAATTTCTATATTAGAGAGGAAATAAACTTTAAGAAGAAGATAGTACCTGGAGCGGAATGCATTTCCTTGGTACTCCATATTATGCTTTATCTAGAATGCTACCAGTTTTATTAATGCATGCGTAATGCCACTGAAATTAAGAGCCAAGAGAAAAATCTTAGCACTTATTCTAAATCTTTCCTCTATAACTCTAAAGAATGCATACACAAAATTAGGCCATGAAGTTATTGAGTCAATCTCTTTACAATATGACTAAATGCTATTTTATTCTTGTTCACTGCACACTTAGTTGTTGTAAAAATAACAATTTTAATAATCTATGTGAAAATCTGGAAAGATAAACCCATCCTGGTGGGAAATTGATAAATAGTTAACTGAGTGGGAGTGGGGAGCGACTAAGAATGTCACCAGAGCAGTTTTCAGGAGGTTAGGAATGCTTTATATCTGGACTTTATAGTGATGTTTACATTGGGTATATTCATTTGTCAAATCTCAATGAGTCTCATGATTAAAATGTATACATTATAGCTTTTGTAAATTATACCTCAATAAAGTTGATTAAAATAAAATTAACTAAATAATTTACGTTTTTATAACCCCAACTGTTTGAGAGATCAACTAGATAAAAAAGCAAAAAAGAGGGGTTAACTGTAATATTTTTAACAATGAAGACACATTAAAAAACAAAGCAAAAAAATACACAATAATGAGGAGTAGAGACACTTGCATCAGGGGAAGAAGATCAAGACAGCTGAGCCTGATATTTAGAACTACGTTTTGCCTTGATGCATTTAAGGACTCTAAAACTGTGGATGAGAGCTGTAATACCTGAGCATCTATATATAAAAAATTCTAAGCAACCAGCCAACTACTCGACTATTTGACTGTTTGATCAGTAGCTATGATAGGCACTGACCAACAGAGGGCTGACACTCAATGCACAGGCATGGAAACATGGAACAGACTAATGAATCTCAGAGGGAAGCGGGGCGGGGGGGGGAAAGGGTCAGAAGAGATTAATCAAAGATCTTATATGCATACTAGAGGTCCGGTGCATGGGTTCTCACACTGGTGGGTCCCTCCACCTGGCCTGCAGGGATTGGGCTGAAACTGGCAGTCCAACATCCCCTATGGAATCCTGGATTGTGAGAAGGCACAGGGACCCCACTGGTTAATGAATCTGTGCACTAGGCCTCTAGTAAGAAAATAAGAGCAACTAGAAAACAGAATAGGGCTTTGAGCAGTCTCTAAGGAAGAGGGCAGGAATTAAATCTTAGATATCACCAAGTGGAAGGGGCTGATCAATACCACAGCCTGGAAGTTGTAATACTAAAAAGCAGTTAGATAAATCATAAGTAAGGCAACCCATATATATATATATATATATATATATATATATATATATATACACACACATTTTGATTTTTTACAGAGAGGAAGGGAGAGGGATAGAGAGTTAGAAAGATCGATACATCGATGGGAGAGAAACATGGATCATCTGCCTCTTGCACACCCACTACCAGGAATGTGCTCACAACCAATGTACATGCCATTGACTGGAATTGAACCTGGGACCTTTCTGTCCGCAGACCGACGCTCTACCACTGAGCCAAACCGGTTTTGGCAAGGCAGTCCTTTTAAAGATTGAAATCCTTTGTCACATCAGTACAATCCAAGATAAGCTTTTACTAATTGGCATGTCTGCTAAAATAATAATTAAAAAAGCCCTCTGTAAAGGAAGTTAGTCATTCAGTATCTCAAACTTAATATAACATTTTCATACACAATGACATGCATTCAATAAAATTTAACCAAGTATGAAAAAAAGGAACATGAAACAATATGAAAATTATATGTAAGATATAGTCAAATCTCAGTTCTCAAACAGCTCCCATCTCAAACAATTCAGTGATTGACCAAGTTGTTAAAAAAAATGTTTTGGTTGTTGAACAAAACTCCAGTTCTCAGCCCAACAACCCTTTCAGGCAACACAGGAGAGGACGCGTATGAGTCAGTTACTGCTAAACCTCACATCTCAGGAAATGATGCCATGCATATTTCCATGTTTTTGTTTCTGTTTTGCTTTTGTTGCTGCTTGTGATTATTAAATATGTCAGAGACAC
This sequence comes from Vespertilio murinus, assembly GCA_963924515.1. Taxonomy (NCBI): domain Eukaryota; kingdom Metazoa; phylum Chordata; class Mammalia; order Chiroptera; family Vespertilionidae; genus Vespertilio; species Vespertilio murinus. The sequence continues at coordinate 5,625,912 of OZ004713.1, forward strand.
ATTAAAGAAGTCAGAGATACCATGGATCCTAAGAAGGTTAGTGATGCAGCAAAGTGAAAAGGAACCTCCTGAGAATAATAAAGAGCTAAAAAGTAAATAACTGTAAAGTGTGATGGAGATGTTCACATGTCTGACCTTGCTACTGAGTATGGCATGGCAAAACAGGTCTTAGCACAATTTTAACATAAAGAAGCTATTAAGAGGCTTAGAAAGGGTAGAGGCATGTTGGAGGAGAACTGAAGACATCTATAATAACAACCAACAAAATATAAAAACAAAAATGTGCTGATATTGCCAATGGTATGAAAATGCTCACAAAACAATGATCACAGGCCGTTGAGAAAGGTTAAAACAGGAAATCACTGAGGGGTCTGGAATGGGTTACTTCAATGTATATTATTTTTAATGGTAAAAAAAAATTCAGTTTTCAAACAAATCCCTTCTCACACAGTCTTCTGTAACAAATTAAGTTCAAGAACAAAGAGGTTCCACTGTAGTTTATATTTTGGAGTAAATAGTCTCATTCTTTAAACGACTATAATGAGTAAGTATATTTAAGAAATAAAATATAAATTTGTAGAATTTCAGCAGGCATTGAAAGAATGAAATGGAGACTTTGTAACTGAATGATGCTGCTGTAGACAGGATCTAGCTGGCCCATGACATTAGCCTCTTGCATTCTCCCTGTGATTATGTAGGTCACATGGCAAAAGGGATTTTTCACATGTAATTAAATATTCTTAGTTAGTTGATATTAAGATGATAAGAAAATTATCCAGGTGGGACTAGTCTAATTAGAGAAACAGTTAGCAGACAGTTTCCACTGGTCGAAGAAGAAGAAGAAGAAGAAGAAGAAGAAGAAGAAGAAGAAGAAGAAGAAGAAGAAGAAAAAGAAAAAGAAGAAGAAGGAGGAGGAGGAGGAGGAGGAGGAGAAGTCAGAGATTTAAATATTGCTGCTCCTGACTCTGTAGTTGCAAGGAGCTACATGAGCAAAACTGTGGGTGTTTAAGAGCTGAAGCCCCATATGAAAGCCAAAAAATAAGTGGAGACCTCTGCCTTGCACCTACCATGATCTGAATCCGACCTACAACCTGAGTGGATTTTGAATCAGCTTGTTCTCCAGAGCCTCCAGATGAGAGCACACTGTGGCCAACACCTTGATTTTGACCCTGCGTGACCCTAAGCAGAAAACTCAATCAAAACCACCTGGAGTCTCAGCCTTCAGAACTGGGAGCTGATAAATGCATGTTGTCTTAAGGTGCTACATTGGTACAATAGAAAGTGAATAGGTACACAATCTGTGGAAACAACAACTCAAGAGATGCTTTAAGCGACTGATTAAATACAGTTTAATAAAGTTTCAAATAATCCTAATAATGTATGAGTAATGAACTAGAAGATAGATAAGATGGAAAACAGAAAAAAATCACAAAAGGAATAAAAAACTGCAGACATGAGCTTAACATGTAGGAAAGTAATTGCAGTCCCAAAAGAAGAGGAGGTAGGAATGGGACAAAAAAATTTTTTAAGAAGATATAATGGTTAAGAACTTTCCTAAACTGATCAAAGATGAAATACATATCCAGCAAAAATATCCTTCAGAGGTGAATGTAAATAAAACATATGCACATAAAGAAAATTGATGATTCATTGAGAGTGTTTGTGGGGGATGGGATTTAATCTTTCCCAGTCATAGAATAAAATAGACACACAATTATTAAGTATTAGGACAGTGAGTGTTACCTAAAAAGGTTACCTAACTGATAGCGTGCAAAGCACCACATCACAGAAAGACATAGTGTGTGGCGGTGCGCATGGACTGTTTACCAAAACTGACCATCGCGGGGCCGGTACAACAGCAAGTGGCAGAGGCCAGAAACTACGAGTGGCTGGCGAAAGTCGGTTTACAGTTGTTCACATGGAAAATGAAACAGTAATTAATACAAGGATAACTCTGTGTTTCACGTACTCAAAACTGTAAACCCATTTCTGCCTCACTTTCTACATGTGATATTTCCTGACCCCAGAGTAATTATAGTGGGTGGCAATGGCAAACCCTATTAAAAAGCTCTCAAAGTTTTATAAATTAGGTAATATCCATTGATCAAATAAGTTATAAGTTGAAAACAGAATTAATTATAGTCTGATTATTATATTAAAAACAGTTTATTCCACCTTTGTCTGACACTATAGTAATGCACAGAATCATTCCAAAAGCATATCTTAGAAAAGAATGAAACTGAAAGTCAATATTCTGATTTGTTTCCAGAAATCAGAATGTAAATAACAATTTAAAGAGTTTAGAAAGGAAGTAATACATAACAAAATTAGAGTGGGCATTAGTTAAATAGAAACCATCTTCCAAACAATTGAAGGAAAAACAGACTTGGAGAACATGAATAAAAACATTAAACAGCTGGCAAGACTGAAGTAGCAAAAAGGCACCAACAGCAAACAGCCAGAGCAAGGGGTCTCCATTAGAAATGCTGTAAACATTTAACAAGGCATTTAGAAGATTCTTCATTATTACATTAAATGTAAAATTTCGAGAATTGATTTTCCCCCCTCAGTGAAATAGATCTTACCAAAACTGTAACTTGGGCACAACTTAAATTTAATTCTTAATTCTTTCAAATGCAGGATAAAACCAACTGCAACAATCAAACCCCAGGTTTTAATTGTTCTTATAGCAAACCCCAAAGCACACGGAAAGCAAAGCCTGGCCATGTCCTCTTGGGGGCTTGAACTTGGAGGCCCAGGCGGTGAACTGGGCCGTTGGGAAGGGGCCTGGCCAGCTCCCTGCTGAAGCCTCTTCCCCCCAGCCATGCGGTTTCCTTTCCTGGACGCCATCGCCATGGCCCCCTACTACCCCTCGCAATCAGGAGTTCCCAAGACAAAACCCATTTTCCTCAAGGTTTATGTTCACTGTCACTTTTTAAAATAAATTATTTTTCAGGTATAGTTGACTTACAATGTTACATTAGTTTCAGGAGTACTGAGTGGTGAGAGGCACTCACATACCCCTCCCATATCCCAGTCCTGTTCCTTTCTCACTTCAGTCTCTAACCAGGGCCGGAGACCAGCACCCCAGCCAGACCAGAGCAAAATAATCAGACGGTGCAAAAGATGATGGACATCCAGCAAATGTCTGTGAGATGTGTTTCAGGGTATAAACCCAAAGAGACGGGATGTAAAGTTGGATCACATCAACGCTGTGGGTAAGATGCCCTTGTTGAGATGGTAGGTCCTGTGTACCCTGGCTGAAGAAAGGAGCCAGGTGGAGAAAAAGGAATTCATAGCACCGACTAGATGTGAGAACAAAAGTTTACATTGTTGTTTGTATTTGTAGATATTAGCCAATCATTCCCTTTTTTCTGCTTCCTCTGCCATATTGTAAGAATAATGTTGGATGCCAAAACCGGTTTGGCTCAATGGATAGAGCGTCGGCCTACGGACCGAAAGGTCCCAGGTTCGATTCCGGTCAAGGGCATGTACCTTGGTTGCGGTCACATCCTCTGTGGGGGGTGTGCAAGAGGCAGCTGATCCACGATTCTCTCTCGTCGAAGTTTCTAACTCTCTATCCCTCTCTCTTCCTCTCTGTAAAACATCAATACAATATATATTAAAAAAAAAGAATGATGTTGGTGGTATTTAGTTTTATATTTGATTTTCAGATTGCAAGCATGTCCAAGTATGAACTTGGTTGAAGAGGAATGAAAATCCTTAAAAGTGAAGAAGGTGTTGGTATGCGTATCCCCTTTTTGCAAGATTTTGAAAGCATCCTTACAGCAGCATCACATTAGGAGAAAACACATTTGCTTTGTGGGATTTACACTTGGCTGCTGTGTAAGAGGCGCACACAGTAACGAACCTGGAGCAGATGGCAAAGGGCGGTGACACGATGAAGGTGCATGCATTTACTGTTAGTTCTCAAACGATCCTCCTTCCCAGCCCACACAGGTGACCTCCGGGTGCACGGGTTATGTTTAGGCAGCTTGGTTAAGAGGGGGTGCTGATAAGGAATTGGTTGGCAGCAGGGAGCTTGCATCTTCCTACTCTAATCTCTCTCTCTCTCTCTCTCTCTCTCTCTCTCTCTCTCTCTCTCCCTCTCTCTCTTTCCCTCCCCCCCTCTCTATCAAATAGCAGAAAGACTCATTAATTTGGAACAAATTGATAGCCTTCTGTTATTGTGCCTTAACTATTTTTATTAATGGATTTGTCTCCATTTAGTGATTATATTTTATATACAAGAAAATACTTGTATCTTTTTCATATAAATGATTTATATTTCTTTTTTCTAGCACTGGGTACAAATGGGATTTTCCACCATTGCATAGTCTAATTAACTTTAGACAATCTATTGACCTGTTATTTATTTCTAGTGGTAAATCTTCTTATTGAATTCTTTTGTGAATTTGATGTTCTGTTTTTATCGGTTGATCTCTCAGGTACAGTGTCAATGGTGCAGGCACTTTCTATAAGTAATGGACACGTGACTTCTCCTTTCCATGGCTGTCTCCCTCGTTAGTTTGTATTTCAATTGTAAGACTTGGTGATGTGCATCAGTCGTTTGTTTCTCTAGCTAATGAGTGTGCTCTCTTTCCTCTCTCTCTTTCCCTCCCTCCCTCTCTCTCTCCCTTTTCTGCCCATTGCCTATATACAATGTTTTTGTGTAACATACTGATCTTTCTTCATGTCAAGAAAGCTTTTTTCTGTTCCTGGTGTTGGTGAACATTTATGTTTGCATTTTTAATTTTTAAATTTGGAATAAATTTTTATGTGGCCAAGGCCTGGGGAAGAGGTGGGAGTGGAGAGGAGGGATCAATAGGGGGAAAGGGAGACCTCTGTAACACTTTTGACAATAAAGATAAATTAAAAAACAACAACAACCTGCATTGATTCAAAATAGTGCACATTGTAGGTAAAATTGATGGCATATTTATTGAGCACGGAGCAAAGGTGGGGCATTGCGGTATTAACGTGCATGTATTATCTCACTTAGTTCATGGAAACTTCTATGAAACATATCCCATTATTCTGCATTGCGTTTTGTTTTAAACTAAGGCTTTATAAATGTTAAGAACTTGAGGATTCAATGCTTGTTAAAGTGACCTGACTTTTGTGTCAAAAAATATAGTTATACACAAAAGACTGACACAATTAAAAAAAAATAAAAAGTACATATAAATATAGAAAGCATGCTTTAAAAGGTTATTGGTTTAAATCTATAATATAATTGATTTGCAAGGAAAAGGTCTAGGTACTTGTGTTATTCGTTGGTATTATATGTCTCAATCCTTATGTTCCTTTCTGTTGCAATGAAGATTGAAGTTTAGTTAGGAAGTATGGGGCCAGCTGGACAAAAGGACATCTGTCTGGAAGTCATGAGGTAGCACAGCTGCCCGCCATTTCAGCTACGGAATTCTACATTCAGGACCAGTTAAGGTAATTTCCCATGGAAATAAGAAAACTGTGAGAATGATATGCATGTGCATATACACATGTATCTATGGATATAAATTAGCATATATATCTATACCTATACCTAATCTATATCTATATCTATATCTATATCTATATCTATATCTATATCTATATCTATATCTATATCTATATCTATATCTATATCTATATCTATATCTATATCTCTCCACATATGTGCTAAACAAATATTAATTTATTAACAAACTAAAGGCAGTATCCCAAGTAAGCACCCGATCACAGCACTAAATATTTTTCTGAATGGATATTTACTGAATTTCTTAACTCGTATTTTTCTCTCTACAACATGACTTTTATATTCTGCATGAGGTTGGCCCAATATGACAAGGAATAGTAAGCACGTAGCTCTCACTGGTGTCGTCTTGATTTAAGATAACATAGAACACATTTAAATTGGAACTAAACCATTCTATTAGCCAAGGTCACCTAGGAATAATTTTTTGTTGTTTTGTTTTATCTTAATATTTACTTCTTTATTGACAGGTTAGGGGGCTAGGGGCTGGGAGATAGGATTGATGGAAAAAGACATTTGGGTAACGCTTACTTAGATGCTTTGTAAGAAGCAGTTCAAGCTCCGCTTATGTTGCAAATCGGAACCAGAGCAGCCGGGCGGCCTCCTGACGGCCAGCCCAGGTTCCTGCTCACGCCCGCCGCCCGCACATCGGTCCTCCATATGCCCCGGGAATGTCGCTGGCGTCTGGCAGCAATTTTGAAAGGCTCTTGACATGTTGTTTGGTGCCTTTCTCTGGTAGGAAGTGCCTGGGGTTGTGACTGAAAGAAAGGGGAAATTGTGGCAACTAAGAAATACAAAAGCCTAACGAAAACTGGAATATGTAAAAAGATTCAGAGAACAGCAGAGGCAGATGCTTTCTGGCGGGGGAGGAGGAGGGGAGGCGAGAAAGCACAAGGTGGCCCATGGGTTATAAAGTCCCCCAAATTATAGATCCCCGAGTTATTGTCGATTGGATGCTCTCTAAAGAAAACTGAAAAGCAGAATGTGCATTCCAAACTGAGAGAGGAAAATGTGAGGTCCTACTCCTAGAGACATTCTGAAAATTCAACCAGAAAACCGCGACTAGGTTGTCCCTGCTGGTCCCGGCGCGGAATGCCCGGTGCCCCTCCCGCCCCCGCCGGGCCTGGAGGTCGGTGCGGAGCCCGGAGCCCCCTGGCCGGGCCGGGCACTCAGCCTGCCCGCGCCTCCGGCCAGCCGCCGTCCTCGGAGCGCAGCGGGGGGGACGGTGCTCTTTAGCTGGGCTGAGACCCTGCGAGCCCGGGAGGCGGTGGAGGCCGCCCCGGGGTGGGAGGAAACCCAGCTGATGTCCTGCCGCCGGACCGGTCCTTTCCCGGGACGTGGCCGCTTTGGTGCAATGCCCATACCCATACCTAACGGCGCTTCTGAGGGGCCGCCCATCTACCATGAAATTTAGCTCAAGCCCTCACTGGGGTGGCTCAGGGACAGAGCGACAGCCTCCGGACTGAAGGTCCCGGGTTCGATTCCAGTCAAGGGCACAGGCCTGGGTTGCGGGCTCCATCTCCAGTAGGGGGCGTGCAGGAGGCAGCCAATCAACCATTCTCTCTCATCACTGTTTCTGACTCTCCCTGCCTCTCTGAAATCAATTCACACACACACACACACACACACACACACACACACACACACAACCCCACAAACAAACAAAAAACTTAGCTCAAGATTTCTCACAATGTATTCCTTTATAGGATATTCTGTAAATATCAAAATTCCTATAATAAATATTCATAAGTATTTATGTAACATATCAGGTTATGCCTATTTATTTATATCTATACCTGTTTACATTATGTTATTTTAATCATAAGAATCTTAGGTTGGACTATTTGCTAAGTGAAATATCATCCTGAACATGTCATACCGATGTTATAACAGATATTCAATGTTATTATGATTTGATTATATGGATTTTATAATGGTTTGGGAAATCCACAATTACTTTTTATTTTCTTTTTGAAGCTTTTTAGGGAGAAATTTAAATTTGTAATGATAATATTAGGTGGAAATATTTTGGTTTCACCAATCTTTGTTGGCACAAGTTTAAAAACATACATACAGAGATTAAGTATTTATGAGTGTACAACTAAGAAAAAGTCAGAGTTTTATGAGTTTGGAATTCAAATATAAAGGTAGCTCTGGGTGCGAGTCCTCTCGGCCTTCAGGTCAGAGTGCCACGGCTCTGCTCTCTTTAGTGGGTTTCATTGTTTAAGTCTCTAAGGTGCGTCGAAACCAGTTTGGCTCAATGGACAGAGCGTAGGCCTGGGGACTGAAAGATCCGGGTTCGATTCCGGTCAAGGGCATGTACCTTGGTTGCGGGCATATCCCCAGTGGGAGGTGTGCAAGAGGCAGCTGATCGATGATGATTCTCTTTCATCGATGTTTCTAACTCTCTATCCCTCTCTCTTCCTCTCTGTAAGAAATCAATAAAATATGTATTTTAAAAAAGTCTCTAAGGCGCCTCTATTTCTCAGAAGAAGAAAAAAAGAACAAAACAAAGCAAAAATTTCCAGCAAATTGTTATTCAAAAAATTATTCAGAAAACAAAATGTTAGAGCTCAGGAAATTTAAATAATTAAGTAGAGAAATATCAAGCAGTGTTGATTTGTTTCAAAACATACCTGAATTTGATTTAAGTCTAACATAAAATAAATATTTGGTTTTAAACATAGCATATAAATAAAATACACTGTGTACCAGCCTGTAAGAATAGCAATTATTTCCAATAAATCCTACAATTAACTATGAAATAAATAAATATCTATTTTTTAAATGCTGACAAATATATTATTGTGGAAATTTTATCCTAATTGCCTTGCTGAGAAACTTGATTCAGTAATATGAATTAGCATAAAACACCATATTTTTAAAAAGTATTAAAATGTTATAACTAAGAGTACAGCTTCCAGTAGAAAAGCAAAGCAATTACTGTTTAAATAAAGTACATTACATGCTTGAAAAAAGTCATAAGAATAATTGCAAAATACTGTGTACTAGAATTTGAAGTTTTAATGGTGCTATTAATACTGGCATGAACAAGGAATAAAAATGTAGTGGAACTAAATAACTGCAAAGATATATCTAAAGAAATAAAATCATATATAATTCAGCAAAAGCAAATCTAGAATATAAAATGTGAGTAGAATGGAAGACTCTTTGAGAAGTGTAGTCAAATTAGACAGCACTTATTATGATGTTTTATATAGTTAATTGTCTCAATAAGCAAGGTTTGTACTCTAGGTTAGTTTTGAAAGTAAAATATATATGTAGACATTTAATTTGCTTTGCTGTTCCTGGAGAGAGTGAAATTCAATATTTTAATAGACGACACAACCAAGGGTCTAAGAACACCAAAGAAAAGGTTAATTAGCTCAAAGAAGCACATCTAAAACAACTGTACTAGAGGGAAAAGATTGCTTCAAGGTAAAGAAACTAGTTAAAATTTACCAAAGCCATGAATAGTAAAACAAACAAAAGAAAAAGAAGAGAATTATTTAATAGGATGCTGGAAGTAATGATGGAAAAAGGTTTGCTTAAAAATTAAATTAGAGTGACTTTCATTTTAATTTTTTAAAATTAGAAAATATGAGAAATAACTAGTTACTAGATAATCCATGGTGATTAATCAGGGCTCAGCTCTAGGAACCATTGATGAGTGGAGTTGACTTGGGGTGACCTAGTTATCTATGTTTCTGTCTTTATATAGAACATCACAACAGCTGGAACATGCTATAGCTTTTATTTTAAAACTAGAGGCCTGATGCATGAAATCTGTGCAAGAGTAGGCTTTTCTTCCCCCGGCTGCTGGCCCTGTCTTCCCTCGGGCACCGGGAGGAAGGCTTCCCTCTGGCTGCCGGCAGGCGCCCGGGACCAAGCCTCTCTCACAGCCTGGCCTCTTCTGGAAGGCGCCCCAGAGGCTGTCTGGAAGGCTGTTACAATTAACATATCATGCTTTTATTATTATAGATAACATGTTAATTGCTCCAAGATATGGCATCTCAGACTGCATTACCATGAAAGAGCCCTTTTTAGATTCTCTGGATTTAAATTTGTATATGTTTATATTTCAAGCACCCTCGACTGTGGTGAGCATGAGCACAATAGGTCTCCATTACAATTAGTGGAGTGAACTAACAAATTTATAAAAGTGAAAATAAAAAATCAATTTCAGAACTTCATTCTGATAAACAAGCATTTAAACCCATTATGTATGTCTCAAACTGTATCAAGCTTGTGACTTATGCAACAGAGAATACAAAGACACATCTTCTGTCACCAGAGAGTGGATGGCAAGGATAAAGGTATGTACAAAATAAGCTAAAGTTTAGTTAATGCAGTAAATAGACAAACACCAGGTGCGATGGGAATGCACCTAGAGGACAGCACAGAGCAGATGGAGTTAGAAATGACCCAGATGTTTTGAGAGTAAACTAATTTTAATTATCTAAATATCTAGAGAAGAAGCAACATAAAATGGAAAGTAGAATCCACAGCAAAGTCAAGGAGAAAGCATTCATTTGATTTTCAATTTAGAAATTCTCAACCGAAAGGCAGCGTCTGAAGCAGGCGACACTGATAAATTGACTTGCTTGCGGGGCTATTTGTTACCTGAGGGGAGGAAGCGGGAGCCATGCAGGCCGCCCACGGCTCCAGGACACACCGGGAGCGGGCTTCCCGGAGCCCAGAGGGATCTGAGCATCCAGGTCTCCCACCGGCAGCTCTTCCACAGGCAGCTCCCAACCCCCAACCCCAGTCCATTTCCTTCATATTAGTATGTTTTGCATTTCCTTTCGAAATTACAGTGAATTTATCCAAAATGTGTGTGTAGAAGGATTAACACACTCTGGCTAATAAGCATGAGCAATGTTTTACCACAGGCATAGATTACTGGCACTTTTCAGTATTAATTTGAAATGTATCTATATGTCTATCTGAAACTTTTACAATGAAATAAAACTAGTGTAGTGTTAAAACATAGCAAAACAAGGCTTCTCAAAATATAACAGTAAAGCACATGTGGTTAGTGGCTGTCGTGAACATGATGGGTGTTTGTAAAATACTACTTATTTTACTTTAGTCTTAAATAGATGAGGACGAACACATTTATAAAGTATTTGCTCTAGTAGAAAAATATTGTACATATAACACTTGATTTTTGTTTGAAATCTGATGACATATTATGCCAAGATAAAATTTTATTCAGTTAACATTTATATTTAAAAATGAAAAGTTGAAAATAATGCCACATGTGGCCAGTGGCCTGCAGGACTTTCCAAATGTGTCACATATGTTAATGTGGTGATAATATTAGGCTGGTGTTCCAATATTGTAATAATGTCAAATAAAACTTTGCATTTATGTTTCATTTCAAAGATGTAAATTCAAACATATTTTCTTGTTTTATAATAATAGTAATGCAGAGATATTGCTGTTATAGATTAACAAAATAGAAGCAGTCTCTTTTCTGTGCATCTATATTTATGGATGACTCTGTAAACGAAATGTCTCAACACTACATTTTGTTCAGGAATTAAGTTTTGCAATTACCAAACACTTACCAACACCAAAAAAAGGATAAGAAATAGAAAAGCAAGTGTGTGCATGTCAACAAGTTGCCCAACAATCGAGATCAATAAACAAAACCATAAGGCTGCAGAGCACTCCCCCTCCTCCAGTTCATAGATGAATGGAATCAATGCTTGAGAAGATTTCCCTGGAGGGTACGGGGTGGAATTTGGAAACTGTAAAAGGAGCAACGAAAATGAGAAGAGCAGATGGAAGCTATTAAATCAGAATAACATTGCCTCTCACAAAGACTCAAATCAAATGTCATGAACTTCCATTATTGACAACACAGGCAGGCAACAGTTATCTTTGGACTTTAAAAATATAACATATGCAATATTACACTATAAATAGGCATGGATTCTGCTTCAGCAGAGTGCCAAGCACCTGGGAGGTGCACAATACAGCTTTTTTGATGATGTTATTTTAATTTTAATGGAGTCATGTGTCTACAAATGTTAAAGTAAGAATAAAAATTACCAAAGGACTTAATATACATTTCAGAAACTTAAACAGAAATATATATTTTAAATATAAAAATTATTTAAATTCATTACAATGTCCTACAGTTTTAGAGAAAAGTGGTATTTGATACTTTGATATCATTTTAATGTGTGTTTTTAATAGTCCCAGTGATTCTTATTTCTTTATCAGAAATGATCAAAAGCTCTTGACACATGCTTTCCACCTGTATTCCCTCCTTGACCTCTCTATCCTGGATGGAGCATTTTAACACTTTAGGAAGGCATGGAGCTATTGAGATATTTGCAAATGAGTTTCTTCAAATGGGGCACGCAGGTCTGCAGGTCATGCTGATGTAGTTTCTAGGTCTCTTTCTGCAGCCATGTGGTCTCTTGATCTCCCACCAGCCCAGCTGTCGGTGCACATGTGAGCACAGATGAAGGTCCCATAACTCCTTGCCTGCCTCCCCCAGCTGCTCTTCTTCCAGTGGGCACTTTTAAGTGAATAGCTATGCTCCTGATTTTACAACTTACTTAAAAGTATGTTGCATCTTAGAGATCTCCTTTGAAATACCATATATTTGTCAATACCCCTTCTTCCTTCCCTCCATTTTATTTTCCTCCCATTGCTTCCTATCCCATCACATCAGAAAATGTGGAAATGACCTAAGAGAACTAATCAGTTAAATTTCTTGACGGAGAAGAAGAAAGGAGCAAAGAGGGAAAAGGAGATGACAAGAGGGGAGGGAGGAGAGAAAAATAGTTACTGCCTTACTGTTAGCAGGTGATAAGTACAAGATTAAGAGGTCGTTTTCTATTCTTCTTTGTTTTTTAATGTTTCCCTGATTTTATAAAGAGCTTGTGACAACCTACATAGTTTCCCGAAGAAAATCCTTATAGGCCACCACTTAATGCTGGAATCACCAAACTGGTTACCTGAGGAGAGTGACGGGTTTCCGTGACCTCCTGGTGAGGTGTGAGGTCCCCCGAAGAAGACCCTCTGCAGCTGACACATAGCTTAGTGTGAGTTCTAGAGTTGGTGCAGTGGTCTGGGATCTTGAAAGTACTGATAATCCCTTGGTTCAGGGAGCATTAAAATCAATGCTTTGAAGTGATAATTCTTCTTAAAATTATAGAAAAACAATGGCAAATGAATGAGACCTGAAGCTATGCTGACACTGCAGGTTTCTTATGATCATTACCACCTCACCTTTTTTTAGTGTTGAGTGGCTCCTATGTTCTCTCAGCTCTGTGTCTGGCGGCACCTTGTATAGGCAGCATCAGCCAACTCTCTGATGAAGGGGATAGGAACTTGAGCAAGCTAATATATATATTTCTGAGTATTGTGATCTTGGCTATAATTAATGAATTAAGCTATCGAGAACTAAGTATACTTACCTGCAAATACAGACCCCATCAAAATTTATTTAAGAGAACATTTAATCACTCATTTAATTGTTTTAAGCTTATTTATTTATTATAATTATAACAACTCATAATTTTATATGAATATGGTGAATCACAGTTTCAAATATTACTAGTTTGTATGGCTTTTATTGCTTTGTTCTCATTGTTTAGTAATAATGATATTACAATTGATTAGTCAAAGGAAATACAGAAAAATAGGATTTGTGAAGAGATTAAGAAAACTTTAAAATGTGTATTTGAGCCACTGTCTAGTCACAAATTTAATCAAAGTGCACTGAGTGTAATAGTGCACCAGGAACTTACAATGTTGTGATGATGCTAAAAGTGAAGTGCTTACTGACAGCGTCACCCTTACAATCCTTGCTGCAGATGACAACTCCGGTCTTAGGAGTGGGTGCGCTTGGGTGTGGGATCAGGAAAATCCCCAGTTAAGGTGGGCCTGGATGAACAAGGAGGAATCAGACAGGCAAATGTCTCCAATAAAGCATCAGCCATTCCAGTGGGGAAAGCCAAACCCTGCCATTTAACCTGCTGTTACATCTTGAACAAGTGACTCCTCTGAGCTTGTTTTATATGTGAAATAAAGATACGGATTGTTCTTGCCTCCTGAGTTCACGGTGAGAATTAAATGTCTCACAGAGGTTCAGGGCTTGCAAGGGCACCTGGACATCGGGAGCCCTGAATGTGAGCACTGATGTTACCACGATAACTGGAGTCTAGAGGTCAGGAGGAGTAGAAGGGGTGGACAGGAACAAGGCCGAAATGGAGAGCCAGAAGTGGATCCTGGGGAGATCAAGGTGTCAGCATTCCTTTTGAGGGCCTTGTAGTGTTTGAAGGCGTTTACAGAAAGGGTGATGGTCACGTTTGCACCTTACAGAGATGAGCGTGGTGCCAGTGTGATGCAGGTGCTTTGAGAACAGGAGGCAAGAAGTGGGGGAGGAGGAAGCTGCAGCAGGGTCCTCAGTAAAATAAGGACACCCCAAGCCAGACGGTGGTGAGGAGATGGAGAATGTGAGATAACCTTGGAGATGTTGCTCTTATATTAAAACACTTTGAATTGTGATAATATTTGTATATTTTTTACTTTCTTTATTAGATATTAGTACTAACCATGTCTTATTCATTAACTTTTTTTTTCCACATTGTCCATTATTTATGTTTTACTGGGAAGTATTTGATCCATGTAAAACAACCTAGGTGCCATATACATGATGTAGAAACCTAATAATAAAACAGACATCTCTGAAACAAACACTCAACTTTAGAAATAAAATCTTCCCCATAATCATTGATATCCCGTTAGCATTCCTCCACCAAATTCCAAACTCTTGCCTCTCCCTGGAGGTAAGCATTATCCTGAATTTAAAATAATAACAAAGTTGCCATCGTATATTAATTTATCACACCTAGAGATATCCCTAAGTAATACATTATTTATTTTCTTTCTAAAGTTAACCAAAAATGATGCATATGAAATTATTACCATCTTCATGACGTGACCTGTACCTGGAATGTTTACAGTGCTCTGCATCTAGGATCTCAGTGCTGCCTTTGGCTCATTCACTCCTTCCCTCTGCTACGTTGTACTTCATGCAACTACAGAACATTCTATGCATTTATTATTTTTTTATTTTTTAAAAATATTTTTATTGATTTTTTACAGATAGGAAGAGAAAGGAATAGACAGTTAGAAACATCGATGAGAGAGAATCATCGACCAGCTGCCTCCTGCATGCCCCCCAATGGGGATGTGCCCGCAACCAAGGTACATGCCCCTGACCGGAATCGAACCCGGGACCTTTCAGTCCGCAGGCCGATGCTCTATCCACTGAGCCAAACTGGTTTCAGCTCTATGCATTTATTTAATCAGTGTGCAAGTGAGTTATTTTTGATCTTATACACAATGTTGCTGAAAACATTTTCTTGCCTTTTAGTTGGTGCATGTTTGGGAGGTAACTTGATAATGCCTTTTTTTTTTCTACAGAGGTTATGACAATTTTCACTCCTGCTGGCAGCATTTAAAGTTCCTTTTTTTTTTTCATATCCTTGGCAACATTTGGCATTGTCAGACTTTTAATACTTTTTCCCTTGACAAGCTGGTGGTTGTAAAGGCTTCTTGTTGTGACTGAAGTCACCTGATTATTAAGGAGATCTGATGTCACTGCACCTGTTACTGATTCTCCATGCCTCTTCCTCCGTGAAATGCCCACCCTTCTTTTCCTTTGCCCATTTTATTGTGGACTTTTAATGTGGATTCATGAGTTCTTCAGATATTGTGGATATCAGTTGGTATGTACATGGCTAAAATCTACTCTAAATTTGTACCTTTTCTTTTCACTTTCTTTATGGTGGTGTTTGGATGAACATGATGGAAAAGGTTCTTAATTTTAATGTCACTATGAGTCCTGCTTTTCCAGGTAGCGCTTCTTGTGCCTTAGATGAGACCTTTCTCACCATGTGCCTAAATGTATTCTATGCTTCCCTTCTAGAAGTTGTAGTATTCTCCCCTTTACATTTATTTTTATTTTGTTTAAATATTATTTTTTATTTATTTCAGAGAGGAAGGGGGAGAAGAGAGAGAGATAGAAGATGGGAGAGACTCATTGATCGGCTGCTCCCTGCATGCCCTACACTGGGTATTAAGCCCATAACCTGGGCATGTACCTTACCCGGAATTGAACAGCGACCTCCTGGTTCATAGGTTGATGCGCAACCATTGGCCTGGCTGGGCTACAATTAATTTTAAAGTCATATTTAATTGGTATTTATGTGGGGTAAGGGTCTTTACTATTTTGCCCACCTAACATATGCTCTGCATCATAACTGGCACTAGAAACACCAAAATAGAAAAATGGAAAATAAAGTAATAAAAGAGAATTATGCCTCTCTTCGAGAGTAGACCATTGAAGAAGTGAGTTAACACTAATCATATGTTGAGCTTGTATGGCACATTGTAAATTAAACAGATCTTCCCCAAATCAGAGATCCACCAGGCGAACTCTCTAAACGAAGGTCACATCCTCTCACTCGCTCTGTAAGCCCGCCGTGCTTTCTCATACTGTCTGACATAGAGTGTCCACTCCTCAGCCAGCAGCGCACTGGGTGATGTGGCCCTGCTACCTCTGCAGACATCGCTGTGCCTACTGGCCCCTGGCCTGCCTCTGCAGACACACTGACCTGTGTGAAGGCCCGTGTGCCAGGCTGTGTCTCCTTTCTTCTGTTCTGGATGAGGACTTACTCAGGAGGCTGTGCAATTATACACAAGAAGTGATGACCTAAGTTAGTAGGTGTGGAATACATGCAGAAAACATTCTGTAGGACTTGTGGGCTAAATAAACATACAAGAATGATTGCGAGGATAGATGAGAGTTCACCTTATTTTTGCTTAGCAAATGCCCTGACATGCTAAGAAATGTACTGTGAGTGAATAAATGAATGAGTGAAACGTAGGCAGGAATAAAACAGCCCTCCGAGTAGGACCATCCGTCCCTTGGCTATGGACTTTCAGTCATGCCAGGTTGTCACCACGGGTCCTTTCCACAGCACCACAGACATGGTGAAAGCTGTGTGCAGCTCCGTAGCACAAAGGGACACAGTCTTCAAAGTGCAATGTGTGCAAAAGGTAAGGCTTCTGTTCAGTGTATGCTTTTATGATTAAAACTCATAATTTTAATTGTTTTTGTTAATCCTCACCAATGATATTTTCCATTATTTTTTAGAGAAAGTGAAAGGGAGAAGGAGAGACACAGAGAGAGGAACATCCATGTAAGAGAGACACATTGACTGGTTGCCTCCCACATGCGTCCTGACCAGGACCAGGGAGGGAGCCTGCACCGAGGCACACGTCCCTGACCAGTATAGAACCCGCAGCCTTCAGTCCTCAGACCGATGCTTTATCTACGGAACCAAACTGGCCAGGGCTAAAGCTCATAATTTTAAAAGAAAATTGTTGATGGTAAGCTTTAGGCATTCAAAATATTTAATGGATGTTAATATGCAATTAAAATAAATTTTAAACTACTTTTTACTTAGTCCCTGGCAACTGATAGCCCCAATGAAAGGAGAATATCAAAATATAAATACAATTTTAGTTCACAATTTTACTTATAATTCTAATCATTGCCTCCATTAGCCAGTACTAATACTTTTACTGTTTTTTTAGTTGAACCGAGTACTTGGAGTTTTGAACTAACAAAATGTATTCTTATTCTATAGAACACCTTCCAAGTATCCTTCGAGGCATGTGCGTGTGCATGGAAACTGCTGTCTTTGCAGAACTCCGTGCAGACACCGCCCGGCCCCTCGCAGCGCAGGCTGCCGGGTCAATGGCAGCCTGTCTTTCAGGCCAGCCCGGCCCACTGAGCGGAACAGCGGCCATTCTGGGGGCGGCAGGCTCACTCTGATCAGGGCCAGCGTGTGCGTTGGGAGGTCGAGTCTGTGTCCCTTTGTGCTGAGGAGCTGCTTCCAGGCAAGGTCACTTGTCTTTGTGCTCCTGGCCTCTCACTCTCGCTTCCTTTCTTTGGGGATCATCAGATCTCTGCCTTCAAGCTCCCGGCACCAGGGCCCTGCTGTGCTGGGGCTTCGCCTTCATCACAGGCGCTTCCAGCAAAGGGCCCCAGGCTCACCTCTGCGCCCCGCACTGCCCCTCAGGTCCCAGGGAGGCTGTGCCACAGGGCCACGCAGACACTGCTCCCCTGGTTTCTCCAGCCCCCAATCTCTTTACATAGAGACCAGCTAGCCCTCAGGGTTCCTAAGTGGAAATGCAAAATGTTAACACAATGCATGGGCCCTGGGGATGGATGGAGCCCCTTTCCATCTGTGACCTCATTAGCCTCCGTTTTCTGAGGACTTTGTAAGAGTGAACTAACATTTTGCAGGTGTGAACATATTTAAACACAGTGCTAGCTGCTGCTCTGGGCCAGGAGTCACTCTCTGCAAATGACCACACCTTCTGCACACTGCGTTCCCCTTTTCCCCAGCTTCTTAATGGATTGATTAATTAATTAGCTTATTCACTTTCACCCCTCCTCTTTCCGTTCCATTTCTCCTGGGATGCACTAGGGGTAAGCACAAACTATGGGTAAATAATCATCACATCCCAGTAAATGATTTAATAGAAGCCGTTACTGATTCTGAATAAATCTTCTACATTTACAATGTTTTCTGGACTTGCTGGTGGCCCTGCCCCCATGCATGGCATGTTCTCAATGGTTTGGAAAAACAGAGCCCGAGTGAATCTTGGTTCTGTGATGTCTCCCGGCCTCATGCAATGCTCCTGTGCTTTTCCATCTCCAGCCTGGGAACGCTCACGTCGGGTCTTCTTGCGGGGGAGATGGCAGTTCCTCAGCCCCACCCCTGAAGGAGAGATTCCTTTTAGGTTTGCAATA